>JAPHMX010000008.1:0-1200000 GCA_028828415.1 Cordyceps cateniannulata
GCTTATAAACGTCTAACTCTTTCGATCGGTGGGTGCTGCTCTAGATACGGCCTTACGGACTCGGATGGCCCCGGCTTCGTCTATGTGGCGCCGTTTGGGCTCTCGGTCCTCTACGCTAACTTCGCTTTCTTCGTCTACTGCCTTATCTGCTTGATTGCTAGAACGGACGATACGCCGTATCGCTATTACGTCGTCCTCTTATACGTACCCTCCCTTAATGCATACATCGTATATCGCCTCGTCGTCCTAGCACCCCCCTTCGTGAATCCTTCTATCTATCGCCTTATCTAACATATATCGCTAGCACTATGTCCCCTAAATATATTCTACTATCGTCTTATCTTAAACACTATCACCTTAGGGGATAAACCCTTATTATCCCTATATTACCTTATAAATAATAATAGATGTACCTAGCTTCCCATCTCATCCTAACCGCCTACTTTCCTACGTGAATGTGTAGACCTAGTATAGTAACCCTATGTGAATCACTAACCGTACGTCGGGTACATTAATGCCTAGTCCTAACGTATTAGTGGCTATAATCAACCGCTTCGTTGTTATCTACGAACGCATCTACTACTATTTTTCCTCTTAGCTACTAGCCTTATTAAAATACGTATCTACACCTAATGCCTTAGCTAATGCCTTAGTCTATAGCACTATATTAGTATATATAATCACTCGCCCTTCTTCGTTTTCTTTAATCTAATCTTATACTATACACATAGCCTTTTCATTTTCTACCTCCTATTATACGTTATATCTATCGTAGGCGTTAGCTATACCCTTTACTAATACTACCCTATATTAGATATTACGCCATGTCGTATAGCCCTAGAATATGACTATAGTCTCTTTCTATATATAGGCGTGTTAGAAAAACTCCTTTTCTTCGCTTAGTCGTAATATGGCTATTAAAAATACTTATTATACACCCTATAATGCGATCTCTCGTCTAATATCACATAATACTAGCTAGAATGCATCGGACCTATCTAACATCGTATGGCACTCGTCCACCACTACGTAGTCAATCGCAAACTAGTTCTATAATCGCTAAATAAAATGCCAAAATACGGCCATAAACATAGCTTCGGTAATAACTAATATAATCTAACTACCTTAGTGTACGCCTATTTTACTATTCTATATACTAGCTTTAATCCTATACTATATACACTCGCTATAGATGTCTTCCTATAGTGTAACCAATAGTATAATCACGATCGTCCGACCCTACTTCGAATAATACGTTAGTAATATAAACGATATACTCTTTCTACTACCTATAGGTGTAATTTGAATAATAGGACTCTTACCGTATACAATTATACTAATAATCGTCTTCTACTATAGCTAGAACGTAGTAGCCTTCCCTTTGATAGCTCGTAATATAAACCCAATGTCCACCTACTATAACGCCTCTAACCTTCGTAACCGTATAGCCTACTGGCTGCTCTTAAACTTATTACGTTGCCTCTACTACTAGGCTGCCCCTATGGCCTCGCCTTATACACCCTAGCTGATGCTACTCTAGCTAAAATCGAAAAACTAGTGCTATTCTCGGCTAACCTTATAAAATTTCTCCTACATTATCACTATACCACCTAATCCCTACTATATCTCGCGTGTGTATATTATGCTGGCTACGTACAACGTATGGCCGGCTATTAAATCGCGTGTATCGCTAACCCTAGTGTCGTTAATCCTATCCTCGTCTTCCCTATACTCGCTATAATACGATGGATCGTACTTAGTCTCTAAATATCGATTAGAAATAGTAATAGAAATTTAGCGTTAGCTACTTATACTTAATTTATACCCTAATAATCACTCGTTATACTACTAGATAATACGCTGTACTCGATCGGACGACCATTTAGTCTTATAGAATAGCTGTATAGCCGGCTTACTTAGTGGTGCTATATCGTATACGGCTAGCTAGCTACCGAATCCTAACTCTCGATCTATAGCTTGGTTAATAGTATTCTAGGACGTGATCGCATCCACCTACATATATACGCTATAGAACATCGACTGCCTAATAATACCCTATACGCTCTATTAAAACAACAACACCAACTATATATACTAAACTAATAACTTACCCACCTTAGGCGGTAGAAATCAATAGATGATCTTAACCTAGTCTAACTACTAGAAATTCTTATAATATACTATTATAAAACACATCTACCTATAGCTTATAAATATATTCTATATCCTAGCGTTAGTAGTGTTCTCTATCCGAACTATTAATATCTTTATCGTATATACTAGCTAGCCTAATACTATGTACATTAATACTAACATCTTCTCTTAGAATTAATCTAATATACGGCTATATTCCCTCGCCTTTTTCTTATAGTATAGGTGCCGCCTTAGTTAGTCTAGGTTTATTACCTAGCGTTCGGGTTGTAACTATGCCTTCTACTGCCTCTTATACTAAACTAACCACTTTTTAATATACCCTTTCCCTTTCTCTACCTACGGCGTATTATGATTATCGTAGATAAATGTATACCCTATAGTATCGTTACTATTATCGTCATATACGTCGTCCTATACGATAGCTAGTAATCCCTAGATGCCCTCCTCACCGTATATAGCTAATTCGGCTATACTATTCTAGGCTTCTTATAATACGGCGTATATAAACCTACTTAACTCGGCTATAGTTAATCGAATACAGTAGAATATCATCTAGTCGCTAATCTAATTAATCACACCACTAGCTATAGTTGTAAACCGAATTTTTATACCGTACGTGTGTGTCTCTAAGATCTAATCTATTAGCGATGGGAATTCGTCTACCTCTTAGCCCATATGGGTTATAAATCGATGAATACACTAGTGGGTGTGTGTGAATATGGATGTACTAAACTACTATACGTCGGCCTTACGTATCCCCCTTTCCTTTATAATAGTATGAACCTTAGCCTAGCGTTCAGAATATACGTGAAATAACACTACGATACAGGCGACCTTAATAATAGCCGATAATATAGGTGTATAATCTAACACGCTCTACCATCCGCTATCGTCCTAAACCCCTATTATAGCTAACGTGCTGATTAATATACTATCGTATTAGTGATCCCCTAATACGTAGTCTAATATGGTAATAATAAACTATAAACACATATCTCGATACGATTCTTAGTTTTCTTAGATCTATTAGTGGATATCCTTATTAGCTAGGCTACTACTACTTACACTACTATGGCTCTCGTCGCCCTATCGTTGGCGTCCCTCGTTAGTGCTCAATTTAGCCTAGTATTCTTATATGACCTAGTATTAGCTATATGCTTTAACGAATCCATTCTAATATCGTCTCTACTGGTTGGTCATAGCGTATAGCGGCCTTTCCTCATACGGCTGCTGCTTCGTATGATAAATAATACTAATAATCTTACTAATCACGCCTTTATATCGTCCCTACGAATCGGCTTCTATATATGGTTTAAATAGCCGCTTAGCTTAGGCTGATACCTTACGCCGGTTGATCTTGAATATAGCTGGCAACCTAATTCGGTATGACCGGTATGTTGTGTATGCCTCGTCTAATAAATTATAGTATTATTCACACATATATTATAATAATAACTCATCCTCATCTAAGTCCTATACTAATCGTTATAATTCCTCTACTTCTAATCCCTCTAAATGCCTAGTCTATCTAACCCACTATAACCACGAATTAGCCTTATTCTTAGGGTCTAATTCCTCCACCCGTCGTATACTCTACCTATCTACGTATTATTGTTCTTAGATATGGTCTTATTCGTTTAACATAGCTAATACGGCTTAATACTCGGCTTCCTCTAGTATTTCGTTATCCTCTTATAGCGTATTCTCGATCACATAGACCTAGATGTCGGTGACGGCTTAAACCTTAAACCAACTACTAGCCGTATAGCTATGAAATAACCTCTAGTACTAAATGCCTTCTATCTATGGTAACTAATGTGGTTCTTGTTTCTTAGCTTTGATATGGCCACCCTTCTTCTAATCACTCACCCATCCGTGACGCTCCCTATAATGCCGCCGTATACCACTCACTTCACGTGTTATGTATCCGTATGTCCTACACTATAACCTATTATTATTCGGCTTAGCTACATATGGGATGGTTAGCCCCTTATCTAGTAACGTGTACTCAGCTAATTATGTTTAGCTCTCTAATAACCTAGGAATGGCTTATACCTCCTTAATAATGGCCTTCCGGCTGGCTAGCTAGATTATTATATAGTGGCTTACTAAATGGGTGCTAACCTCCTTCGTAATACATGCCCACTAATATTCCTAGTAAAAAACAAATAGATATCGGTGATCATATATAAATAGCTCTATGGTTTTTCCTAGTTGATTTCCCCCCTCTTCCTAGGCGCTATTTCGTTATATATACCTATTCCCTTCCCACTGTTCTGCCATATATTGTAACACGGCCTATAGCGTGTGGGTTGGACCCACTTTAACCCTAACCTATGAAACTTTCCTCTATTATAATAAACCCATCTTAACCCTAATTAGCTTACGCTTTTATAATTAACCTATTTACGTAATCCTCTTCCTAACCATATATATTATATCTATTTTACCTAGATGTGTAGCTTATTTCGCTTTAATAGGATCTATACCGACCTTTCAATAGGATTAACCCCCTATGGTTTTATAGGGCCACCACTTTTTTCAACGGGATCTAGTACATCCTATCGGCGTATTAGTGATAGCCAACTACTTCGTAAATATCTCTATTAATAACGTATTATCCTATACCTTCTTACTCTCCTTCTAAATCGTAAATTCCTATGCTCACTCCTATATATATATCTCTATACTAGTGCCCTAGATCGCACTCTCTTCGCTTCTACCCTAAACTAACTCTTCGATAGCCCCTTCGTCGTCGCTTATAAACGTCTAACTCTCTTAATCGGTAGGTGCTACTCTAGATACGGCCTCACGGACTCGGATAGCCCTAGCTTCGTCTATACGGCGCTATTTAAGCTCTTAGTCCTCTACGCTAACTTCGCTTTCTTCATCTACTACCTTATCTACTTAATTGTTAGAACGGACGATACACTATATCGCTATCACGTCGTGCTCTTATATGTGCCCTCCTTTAATACATACATCGTATATCGCCTCGTCGTCCTAGTACCCCCCTTTGTGAATCCTTCTATCCATCGCCTTATCTAATATATATCGCTAGCACTATGTCCTCTAAATATATTCTACTATCGCCTCATCTTAAACACTATCGCCTTAGGGGATAAACCCTTATTATCCCTACATCGCCTTATAAATAATAATGGATCTACCTAGCTTCTTATCTCGCCTTAACCGCCCGCTTTCCTACGCGAATGCGTAGACCTAGTACGATAACCCTATGTGAATCACTAACCGTACGTTAGGTACGTTGATGCCTAGTCCCAACGTATTAGTAGCTATAATCAACCGCTTCGTCGTTATCTATGAACGCATCCACTACTGTTTTTCCTCTCAGCTATTAGCCTTATTAAAATACACATCTATACCTAATACCTTAGCTAATGCCTTAGTCTATAGCACTATGCTAGTATATATAATCACTCACCCTTCTTTATTTTCTTTAATCTAATCTTATACTATATATATAGCCTTATAATTTTCTACCTCCTATTGTACATTACATCTATCGTAGGCGTCGGCTATACCCTTAGCTAACACTACCCTATATTAGATATTACATCGTGTCGTATAGCCCTAGAATATGACTACGGTCTCTTTCTATATATAGGTGTGTTAGAAAAACTCCTTTTCTTCACTCAGTCGTAATATAGCTATTAAAAATACTCGTTATACACCCTATAATACGATCTCTCGTCTAATATCATATAATACTAGCTGGAATACATTAGACCTATCTAATATCATATGGCACTCGTCCACCACCATACGGTTAATCGTAAACTAGTTCTATAATCGTTAAATAAAATGCTAAAATACGGCTGTAAATACGGCTTTAGTAATAACTAATATAATCTAGCTACCCTAGTATACGCCTGTTTTACTATTCTATATACTAGCTTTAATCCTATGCTATATATACTCACTATAGATGTCTTCCTATAACGTAACTAACGGTATAATTATGATCGTCTAACCCTACTTTAAATAATACGCTAGTAATATAAACGACATACTCTTTCTACCACCTATAGGTGTAATTTAAATGATAGGACTCTCACTATATATAATCGCGCTAATAATCGTCTTCTACTATGGCTGGAATATAGCGGCCTTCCCTTTAATAGCTCGTAATATAAACCTAATGTCTACCTACCGTAACACCTCTAACCTTTATAGCCGTATAGCCTACCGGCTACTCTTAAACTTATTACGCTACCTCTACTACTAGGCTACCCCTATGGCCTCACCTTACACGCCTTAGCTGATGCTACCCTAGCCGAAATCGAAAAACTAGTGCTATTCTTAGCTAACCTTATGAAATTTCTCCCACATCATCGCTATACCGCCTAATCCCTACTATATCTCGTACGCGTATATTATACCAGCCATATATGACGTATAGCTAGCTATTAAATCGTATATATCGCTAACCCTAGCGTCGTTAATCCTATCCTCGTCTTCCCTATGCTCACTATAATACGATAGATCGTGCTTAGTCCCTAAATATCGATTAGAAATAGTAATAGAAATTTAGCGCTAGCTACTCGTACTTAATTTGTACCCTAATAATCGCTCGCTATACTACTAGATAATACGCTATACTCGATCGGACGACTATTTAGTCTCATAGAATAGCTATATAGCCAGCTCACTTAGTAGTGCCACGTCATATACGGCTAGCTGGCTATCGAATCCTAACTCTCGATCTATAGCTTAGTTAATAGCATTCTAGGACGTGATTACATCCGCCTACATATATACGCTATAGAACGTCGACTACCTAATAATGCCCTATACGCTCTACTAAAACGGTAATACTAACTATATATACTAAACTAATAACTTACCTACCTTAGGCGGTAGAAATCGATAGATGATCTTAACCTAGTCTAACTACTAGAAATTCTTATAATATGCCGTTATAAAACATATCTACCTATAGCTTATAAATATATTCTATATCCTAGCGTTAGTGGTGTTCTCTATCTAAACTATTAATATCTCTATTATATATACTAGCTAGCCTAATACTATATGTATTAATACTAACATCTTCTCTTAGAATTAATCTAATATATAGCTATATTCCCTCACCTTTTTCTTATAGTATAGGTGCCACCTTAGTTAGTCTAGGTCTATTACCTAGCGTTCGGGCTATAACTATACCTTCTACTACCTCTTATACTAAACCAACCGCTTTTTAATATACCCTTTCCCTTTCTCTACCTATAGTACGTTATGATTATCGTAGATGAATGTATACCCTATAGTATCGTTACTATTATCGTCATACACATCGTCCTATATAATAGCTAGTAATCCTTAGATACCCTCCTCACTATATATAGCTAATTCGGCTATACTATTCTAGGCTTCTTATAATATAGCGTGTATAAACCTACTTAACTTAGCTATAGTTAATTAAATACGGTAGAATATCACCTAGTCGCTAATCTAATTAATCACATTATCGGCTATGGTTGTAAACCGAATTTTCATACTATACGTGTGTATCTCTAAGATCCAATCTATCGGTGATAGGAATTCGTCTACCTCTTAGCCTATATGGGTTATGAATCGATGAATACACTAGTGGGTGTATATAAATATGGATGTGCTAAACTACTATACGTTAGCCTTATGTATCCCCCTTTCCTCTATAATAGTGCGAACCTTAGCCTAGCGTTTAGAATATACGTGAAATAACACTATAATATAGGCGACCTTAATAATAGCCGACAACATAGGCGTATAATCTAACGCACTCTACCATCCGCTATCGTCTTAAACCCCTATTATAGCTAACGCGTTAATTAATATACTATCGTATTAGTGATCCCCTAATACGTGGTCTAATATAATAATAATAAACTATAAACATATATCTTAATACGATTCCTAGTTTTCTTAGATCTATTAGTAGATATCCTTATCAGCTAGGCTACTACCACTCGCACTACTATAACTCTTATCACCCTATCGTTAGCGTCCCTCGTTAGTGCTTAATTTAGCCTAGTATTCTTATATGACCTAGTATTAGCTGTATGCTTTAACGAATCTATTCTAATATCGTCTCTACTAGCTGGTTATAGCGTATGGCGGCCTTTCCTTATGTGGCTACTACTTCGTATGATAAATAATACTAATAATCTTGCTGATTACGCCTTTATATCGTCCCTACGAATCGGCTTCTATACGTGGTTTAAATGGCCGCTTAGCTTAGGCTAATACCTTACGCCGGTTGATCTCGAATATAGCTAGCAACCTAATTCGGTATGACCGGCATGTTATGTATACCTCGTCTAACAAATTATAGTATTATTCACATATGTATTATAATAACAACTCATCCTCACCTAGGTCCTACACTAGTTGTTATAATTCCTCTACTTCTAATCCCTCTAAATGCCTAGTCTATTTAACCTACTATAACTACGAATTAGCCTCGTTCTTAGGGTCTAATTCCTCTACCCGTCGTATGCTCTACCTATCTACGTATTATTATTCCTAGATATGGTCTTATTCGTTTAACGTAGCTAATACAGCTTAATACTCGGCTTCCTTTAGTATTTCGTTATCCTCTCATAGCGTATTCTCGATCATATAGACCTAGATGTCGGTGACGGCTTAAACCTTAAACTAACTACTAGCTGTACGGCTATGAAATAACCTCTAGTACTAAATGCCTTCTATCTATAGTAACTAATATGGTTCTTATTTCTTAGCTTTAATATGGCCACCCTTCTTCTAATCACTTACTCATCTATAACGCTCCCTATAATGCCACTATATGCTACTCACTTCGTGTGTTACGTATCCGTATGTCCTATACTATAACCTATTATTGTTCGGCTTGGCTATATATGGGATGGTTGGCCCCTTATCTAGCAACGTGTACTCGGCTAATTGTATTTAGCTCTCTAATAACCTAGGAATGGCTTATACCTCCTTAATAATAGCCTTCTAGCTGGCTAGCTAGATTGTTATATAGTGGCTTACTAAATGGGTGCTAACCTCCTTCGTAATACATACCTACTGATATTCTTAGTAAAAAACAAATAGATATTAGCGATCGTATATAAATGGCTCTATGGTTTTTCTTAGTTGATTTCCCCCCTCTTCCTAGGTGCTATTTCGTTATATATACCTATTCCCTTCCTGCTGTTCTACTATACGTTGTAATACGGCCTATAGCGTGTGGGTTAGACCTACTTTGACCTTAACCTATGAAACTTTCCTCTATTATAATAAACCTATCTTAACCCTAATTAGCTTATGCTTTTATAATTAACCTATTTATATAATCCTCTTCCTAACCATATATATCATATCTATTTTACCTAGATGTGTGGCTTATTTCGCTTTAATGGGATCTATACCGACCTTTTAATAGGATTAACCCCCTATGGTTTTATAGGGCCACCACTTTTTTCAATAGGATCTAGTACATCCCGTCGGCGTATTAGTAATAGGCGTCGGCTATACCCTTTACTAATACTACCTTATATTAGATATTACACCGTATCATATAGCCTTAGAATATAACTATGGTCTCTTTCTATATATAAGTGTGTTAGAAAAACTCCTTTTCTTCGTTCGGTTGTAATATGGCTATTAAAAATACTCGTTATATACCCTATAATGTGATCTCTCGTCTAATATTACATAATGCTGGCTAGAATACATCGGACCCATCTAGTATCGTATGGCACTCGTCTACTACTATATGATTAATCGTAAACTAGTTCTATAATCGCTAAATAAAATGCCGAAATACGGCTATAAACACAGCTTTAGTAATAACTAATATAATCTAGCTGCCTTAGTGTATACCTATTTTACTATTCTATATACTAGCTTTAATCCTATACTATATATACTTACTATAGATGTCTTCCTATAGTGTAACTAACGGTATAATTACGATCGTCTAACCCTACTTTGAATAATACGCTAGTAATATAAACGATATACTCTTTCTACTACCTATAGGCGTAATTTAAATGATAGGACTCTCACTATATATAATCGTACTAATAATCGTCTTCTACTACGGCTAGAATATAGCGGCCTTCTCTTTAATAGCTTGTAATATAAACCTAATATCTACCTACTATAACGCCTCTAACCTTTGTAACTATATAGCCTACTAGCTGCTCTTAAACTTATTATACTACCTCTACTACTAGGCTGCCTCTATAGCCTCGCCTTATACACCCTAGCTGATACTACCCTAGCTAAAATCGAAAAACTAGTGCTATTCTTAGCTGACCTCGTGAAATTTCTCTTATATTATCGTTATACCGCCTAATCCCTACTGCATCTTATATACGTATATTATGCCGGCCATATACAACGTATGGTCGGCTATTAAATCGTATGTATACTAACCCTAGCGTCGTTAATCCCATCCTTATCTTCCTATGCTCACTATAATACGATAGATTATACTTAGTCCCTAAATATTAATTAGAAATAGTAATAGTAATTTAGTACTAGCTACTTATACTTAATTTATACCCTAATAATCGCTTATTATACTACTAGATAATATACTACACTTAATTAGACGACTATTTAGTCTTATAGAATAGCTGTGTGGCTAGCTCACTTAGTGGTACTACGTCGTATACGGCTGGCTAGCTACCGAATCCTAACTTTCGATCTATAGCTTAGTTAATAGCATTCTAGGACGTGATCACATCCACCTATATATATACGCTATAGAACATCGACTACCTAATAATGCCCTATACGCTCTACTAAAATAGTAATACTAACCATATATACTAAACTAATAACTCACCTACCTTAGGTAGTAGAAATTAATAGATGATCTTAACCTAGTCTAACTATTAGAAATTCTTATAATATGCTATTATAAAACACATCTACTTATAGCTTATAAATATATTCTATATCCTAGCGTTAGTAGTATTCTCTATCTAAACCATTAATATCTCTATCGTATATACTAGCTAGCCTAATACTATATGTATTAATACTAATATCTTCTCTTAGAATTAATCTAATATACGGCTATATTCCCTCGCCTTTTTCTTATAGTATAAGTACCACCTTAGTTAGTCTAGGTCTATTACCTAGCGTTTAGGTTATAACTATGCCTTCTACTACCTCTTATACTAAACCAACCGCTTTTTAATATACCCTTTCCCTTTCTTTACCTATAGCGTATTACGATCATTATAGATGAATATATACCCTATAGTATCGTTACTATTATCGTTATATATGTCGTCCTATACGATAGCTGGTAATCCCTAGATACCCTCCTCGTTATATATAGCTAATTCAGCTATACTATTCTAGGCTTCTTATAATATAGTGTATATAAACCTACTTAACTTAGCTATAGTCAATCGAATATAGTAGAATATCACCTAGTCGTTAATCTAATTAATTACACCGCTAGCTATAGTTATGAATTGAATTTTCATACTATACGTGTGTATCTCTAAGATCTAATCTATTAGCGATAGGAATTCGTCTACCTTTTAGCCTATATAGGTTATGAATTAATGAATATACTAGTGTGTGTATGTGAATATAGATATACTAAACTACTATATGTTGGCCTTACGTATCCCCCTTTCCTCTATAATAGTATGAACCTTAGCCTAGTGTTTAGAATATATATAAAATAACACTATAATATAGGCGACCTTAATGACGGCTAATAACATAGGTGTATAATCTAATGTACTCTACTATCCGCTATTATCCTAAATACCTATTATAGCTAACACACTAATTAATATGCTATTATATTAGTGATCCCCTAATATGTAGTCTAATATAGTAATAATAAACTATAAACATATATCTTAATACGATTCCTAATTTTCTTAGATCTATTAGTAGATATCCTTATTAGCTAGACTACTACTACTTATGCTACTATAGCTCTTATCGCCCTATTATTAGTGTCCCTTATTAGTACTTAATCTAGCCTAGTATTCTTATATAACCTAGTATTAGCTATATGCCTTAACGAATCTATTCTAATATCGTCTCTACTAGCTGGTTATAGCGTATAGTGGCCTTTCCTTATACGGCTGCTGCTTCGTACGATAAATAATGCTAATAATCTTACTAATTACACCTTTATATCGTCCCTACGAATCGGCTTCTATATGTGGTTTAAATAGCCACTTAGCTTAGGCTAATACCTTATGTTGGTTGATCTTAAATATAGCTAGTAACCTAATTTAGTATAACTAGCATATTATGTATACCTCGTCTAATAAATTATAGTATTATTCGTATATATATTATAATAATAACTCATCCTTACCTAGGTCCTATACTAATTGTTATAATTCCTCTACTTCTAATCCCTCTAAATGCCTAGTCTATCTAACCTATTATAACTATAAATTAGCCTTATTCTTAGGGTCTAATTCCTCTACCTATCGTATACCCTACCTATCTATATATCGTTATTCTTAGATATAGTCCTATTCGTCTAACGTAGCTAATACGGCTTAATACTTAACTTCCTCTAGTATTTTATTATCCTCTTATAGCGTAGTCTCGATTATATAGACCTAGATGTTAGTAATAGCTTAAACCTTAAACTAACTACTAGCCGTATGGCTATAAAATAACCTCTAGTACTAAATGCCTTCTATCTATAGTAACTAATATGGTTCTTATTTCTTAGCTTTAATATAGCTACCCTTCTTCTAATCACTTACCCATCTATAACACTCCTTATAATACCACTATATGCTACTTACTTCGTGTGTTACGTATCCGTATATCCTATACTATAACCTATTATTATTCGGCTTAGCTACATATAGGATAGGTGGCCCCTTATCTAGCAACGTGTACTCAGCTAATTATGTTTAGCTCTCTAATAACCTAAGAATAGCTTATACCTCCTTAATAATAGCCTTCTAGCTAGCTAGCTAGATTATTATATAGTAGCTTACTAAATAGGTGCTAACCTCCTTTATAATACATACCTATTAATATTCTTAGTAAAAAATAAATAGATATTAGCGATCGTATATAAATAGCCCTATGGTTTTTCTTAGTTGATTTTTTCCCCCTCTTCCTAGGCGCTATTTCGTTATATATACTTATTCCCTTCCTACTTCTACTATACGTTATAATACGGCCTATAGTGTATGGTTTAGACCCACTTTAACCCTAACCTATGAAACTTTTATTCGTTATAATAAACCTATATTAACTATAATTAACTTACGCTTTTAAAATTAACTTATCCCTATAATTCTCTTTCTAACTATATACTTTATATGGATTTTACCTAGCTATATAGCTTATTTCGCTTTAATAGGATCTACACCGACCTTTTAATAGGATCTACCCCCTATGGTTTTATAGGGCTACTATTTTTTCAACAGGATCTAGTACATCCTATCGGCGTATTAGTAATAGGTATAATAGAATCTATTTCTTAGGAAGTAAGTTAGGTTAAATATATACTAAGTGTACTTAAGTAGTATTATAGGTATAAGTTATATTAAGAGGTTACTCCTAATAGTAGAACTATTACTTAGATTAATTAGTAGAGATCTAGTTATCTATCTAAGAAATCCTCTTCCTTATATAACTATCTATCCTCTACTATATTCCTTAGGATTACTTAGATTACCTATAATCTTAGTAATCCTTAGCTTACTATTAGATTACTATAATCCCTAGTAATCTAGTTATATAACCTCTTAACCTAGGCTTAGGTATTATATAGACGCCTTATAGTCACCTCTTTAGGCTACCTTCCCCTTATCACCTATATCCTTTATACGTTTATAATATAATACTCTCTTTCTATTAGTCTTATCCTTAAGGCCTTTACCTATAGCCCTCTATTATAAGTATTCCTTATTTTTCCCTTTTATATTATTCCTATTATTATATCTAACTAAGTATCTAAGCCTTACTTTATAAAGTCTAAATAGTATTCTAAGCTTACTACTACTATTAAAGAGTTTAGTATTATTATTATACCTTATTCTTTTTATTACTTAAGGAAGCTTTCCTATAAAATAATAGAAGGTATTTCTTATTATAAGGAGTATATTTATTATAGTTACTCTTATAATAGTTTAAGTATACCTATATTATCTCTTAATCAAATTATTTCTAAGTCCTAACGTCTATATTATAAGGAGGAGGAGGCTACTACCCTACTATAATATCTCTAATAGGAATCCTCTAAAGCTCTTACTAAATTAGATTGTTTATAAAAATAATATAAGTCTCTTATAACTTATAGTTCTATTATAGTTAGTTAAAGCCTTTAGTCGTTAGATAAGCTAGATGAGTCTAAATAGGCTAAGTTAGAGGCTACTATCTAAGTGTAATCCCTAGGTTATATAGACGTAGTAGATTAGAATTCTATTAGTTTAAATCCTTCTCTATTATCTAAGGTAAGGTCTTTAGAGTAGAATATTACTTATTAAACTACTAAAGTAGGTTTAAGTAGTTTATAAGGTTTCTATATAGCTCTTATATGTTTTCTAAGTTTAGGTATCCTTTCTATTTAATAAAATAATAATAATTTTTATTCTATCCTTATACTTTAAGTATTTTCTTAACTTCGTATTTATTAGTATCTTTAACTATAATATCTATAGTAAGTATAGTATTATTTAATACTTTTTCTAATAATAAGATATAAAATATAGAATAGATTTATATTCCTTTTAGTAATAATAGTTTATAGTTAGTATTTAATATTTTTTATTTAATAAGGAATAGTCTAATTTTCTTTTAGTTAAGTTTATTACTAAGTCGTTTTATTTTAATATTCTTATAGATAAGATAGACTTTATCTCCTCTTTTTAGGATTAGCGTTAGTAATCTCTTTTTATCTATATAATATTTTATCTAATTCTATAAGAATATCTATTCTATTTATAAGTATTTTTATATTTCTATAATTATTATTATATATATTATAACTACTAGTATATTTATATTCTATATTATATATATTTTAATTATAAGGTTATATCTATAGTTTACCCTAAATAGTAATATTTTTATATTTTTATTATCTAAGCTATTTATAGCCTATTATATAAGTAGTAGCTATTCTACCTAGTCGTTTTACTAGTAGTTTATATAGCTCTATAGATATTATTTAAGAATTTAGTTTTAGATCTCTATTTATCTATCTATCTATAGGTAAAATACTATTAAGAGGAGTTATCTAACCCTTATTATCTTTATAAGGTTTTTCTAGAAGTTTAATATAAATAACTTATCTTAATCTATAATAAGTCTTATTAGTAACTTATATTATATAATAATTATCTTAAAGAAGATATATACTAAATCTCTAGTATTACTTAATTCTATATATAGAATATAGTAGGTATATTTTATAAGTTTATCTATAATAACTAAGATACTATTATAGTATACTCCTATTATAGGTTCTTTTAACTTTAGTAGCTTAATAATAAAGTCTATAATAATTATTTCTTATACTCTTTTAGGTAGTAATATTAATTATAATTCTCTAAAAGGTATATATTATACTACTTTAGCTTTATTATAGATATTATAGTTTTTAATAATTTTTTATACGATTTTTCTACTTTCTAAGAAGTTATATAATCTTCTTAATCTATTAATTATTTTCCTTATACCCTAATATCTATATAATAAGTGTTTATATATCTCTTTAATAAGCTATTCTTAGAGTATACTAGGAATATACTAATATTTATTATATAAGTAGTTATCTCTACTCTTAGTTATATATAGTTTTATTTCCTAATTATCTAAGTAGCTATTATTTTTTATATATAATATAATTCTTTATATTTAAGTATTATTTAGTTTAACTTACTAGGTAGTATTAACTTCTTTTATACTTAAAATAAGGTTCTTATTCTTATTATACTTTAGTAAAAGACGTTCTATTATTACTTCTATTAATTTTAAATCTTTATATTAGCTTAAAGCATCTACTCTATTATTAAGTAATCTTTTCTAATAGAGGATCTTAAAATTATAGTCTATAAGGGTTTTATACTATCTAATCTATTATTTATTTAGATCCTTTATAATTATAAATATAATTAAGTTCTTATAGTTAGAGTAAACCTTAATCTTATAGTTTATACCTATTAGATAGTAGTACTATTCCTTAAATACTTAAATAATAGTTATAAGTTCTTTATTATATATACTATAGTTAAGTTCTAATCTATTAAGTTTCTTTAATAGGAATATAATAAGATAAAGTCTTCCTTTATTATCTTTTTATCTTAGTTATCCTCTAATTATATAATCTAATATATTAGTTTTAACTTTAAATAGTTTATTAGGATTAGTAGTAAGAAGAACTAGCTCTTTTAGGATCTTATTTTTTAGATTTTAGAATACCTTAGTTTCCTTATTTATCTATTTAAATTCATTATCCTTCTTTATAAGGTTAGTTAAAGGAATAGTGATTTCTCTAAATTTTTAGATAAACTTCTAATAGAAGTTAGTAAATCTAAGGAATCCTTAAACTTCTCTAACGTTTATAGGTTCTAACTAATTCCTAATATCTTTAATTTTAGATAAACTTATTCTAATTTATCCTAATATAATTTTATACCTTAGAAATTTAACTTTCTATTAATAAAATTTACTCTTTATTCCTTTAACTAAGAGCTTATTATCCTATAGTACTTATAGTACTTTATATATATATTTCTTATATTCTTCTAATATATCTAAGTAGATAAGAATATTATTTAGGTATATAATAATAAATTTATTAAGTTATTTTCTTAGTACTATATTAATTATAGTCTAGAAGGTTATAAGTATATTTATAAGTCTAAAAGGTATTACTAGGTATTTAAAGTATCCTCTTAAGGTTTAAAAGGTGGTTTTCTACTTATAACTATCTATTATATAAAAAAGGTTATAAGCCCTTTTTAGGTTAAGAGTAGTAAACTATTTAGCTTATCCTAACTTATTTTAGATCTCTATAATAAGTAGTAATAGATATCGATTCTTAATTATAATCTTATTTATTTTTTAATAATTAATATATAGTTATAGCTTTCTATTTTTCTTTAGTACCTATAGGATTAGGTATCTTACTAAGGACTCTAATAGTTATATATATCCCTTTTATAGTATTTCCTCTAAGTATTCCTTAAGTACTTTATCTTACTTTAGGTTAGTAGGATAGACTTTATTAAATATTAGTTCTTTATTAGGTTAGAGTTTAATCTTATAATCTTAGTATAAGTATTCTAATAGTCTTATTTCTAGCTTTCTACTAAATAACTTACTATACTTTAAGTATTCCTTAGGAATCTTTATTATATTAGCTTTTAACTCTTTAGTGATTATATATATTCTTAGAGGTTAATCTTAATTTAATAAAGGTGTCTTTCTTTAGCTACTCTTCTTATTATAATTATATCCTAGTATATCCTACTAAAGTTAGTCTATTCTCTAGTTAACTCTAGGATTACTTACCTATAATTAGAGTATCCCTAATATAATATTATATTTTAAGATCTTTATAATATCTAGAGAGAGTATATAATTCTAGCCTTAGATAGAAATAGGAAGTTATATAGTTTCCTAATCTACTACTCTATAGCTATATTTAATAGCTTCTCCTTCTATATTTATAAGTTAATAAGGCTTATTCTTTTTCTTCTATAGTAATTATAATCTATTAATAAGATTTAGTAAGATATAGTTTCCTTATACTCTATTATTAATTATTACTTAGGTTCTTATTCCTTTAATAAGGATATTAATTATAAGATATATAGTACTATTAATATTTATAGTATATAGAGACCTATTAGATCCCTATTAATAAATTAGTCCTAATAGTAATAATAGCTATCGTTTCTTAAATTCTTAGCTTTCTTATTAGATTATTATTTTAATAACTACTTATTCTAGTAGTAATAGCTAATTCCTTTTTTTATATATTCTTCCTTATGCTTTTATTAGTAATAGTCTTCTAACTATTCTTTTAGAGTAGGGCTATAATTCCTTTACTTACCCTTTATATCGATTAAGTTTAGTCTAAGTAGGCTTCTCTCTATTATATAGTTTCCCCTATCCTTATATTATAAGGTTATAGTATAGATAGTATATAGATTTTTATTCTTAATATAGTAAGTTTCTTTATTCTATTTAAGAATAAGTTCTATAGAGTTCCTTCTCTAGATTCTCTAGTATTAAAGGTCTATCTCTAGGTAAGGGTTATATCTTATAAAGTATAGTTATTCTAAGAACTATTTATACTTAAGTTTCTTCTAGAGGTGTTATTAGTATCTATAATATAGGTATAAGGCCTATAAGATTATTATATAATCCTAATATATAATACTTAAAACTAGGTATTATTTTATATAAAAGGTTTTTCTTACTACTAGCTAGTAGAGTAGGTTAATAAGTACTATAAGGTTAGTAATATTTCTTCCTTATATAGTAACTATTATAAGTATAGATCCTTCTCTATATAATATACTCTTAAGTATTATTATTAGTTCTTTTAAAATAGTAAGAGTATCTTTAGTACTCTCTTATTTATCTAGTTCTAAGGTTATAGTATAAGCTAGTAGTTAGGTACTATATTCTTAATCTTCCTTAGGTATAAGTTATATACTAAAGTTCTAGTCTTTATTAGATATTAGGTTATTATAGTCTATAAAGTAATTAGTATTTAAAAAGTATTCTTTACTATTAGCTATACTAATATTATAAGTAGGTATATCTTTATAGTTTACTATACTAAGCTTCTTCCCTTTACTTATAAGCTTCTATTATTTCTTTAGGCTTTAATACTTATTTATAAAGTATCCCTTCTTTCTATAGTTATAATAGGTTTTACCCTTTTCTTTATTTATAGTATTAAGTTCTATAGGTCTTATATAATAGCTATATATAGTAGAGGTATATCATAGCTTACTAGTATTAGGTTTATTAAATTTTCTAAAGGTTTAGTAACTAGTTCCTCTCTTCTCTTAATATTATTTATATAGATAGTTATCTACTTTAATAATAGCTTCTATAAAGTTATTAAATTATTTAGGTCGTATATCTCTATAGATATTATCTTTAACTTCTTCCTTAAGTCCTTAATAAAAGATTTCTATCTTAGGCTTATTACCTTAATTAAGTTTAAATATAATCCTCTTAAATTCCCTAGTATAATAAGCTATAGATCTAGTCTACTTTAGCTAAAGAAGCTATTATATAACCTCCTTATACTTATTAAGGTTTCTAAACGTAGTAAGGAGTTATTCTTTAAAGTTATTATAGTCTTTAAATACTTAAATAGTTTTAGCGTCTTATCCTAAATCATCTTCTTTTTCTAAGTAGTCGTATAGTATAAGCTCCTACTATTCTATAGCTTTACTATATAAGAAGTTATTAATATATAAGATTTATACCTTAGGTATTATAAGTATAGCTTTATTAATACGAAGATAGGCTCTTACTTAGGTGAGAAACCCTCTTATATCTCCTTTAGTACTATCGTATAGAGTAGGCTTTAGGAATTTAAGTATTCCACCCTTTCTTTCTTTAAGTTATATCTTAATTTAGTCTTTAGTTTTATTAAGGTTATTAATATCTTTTATATACGTATCTATTATAGTTTTAAGTTTTATATTAACTACTTTAAGAGCTTTAATTTTCTCTATAAGTTTATAAATAGTCTTAATAATATTACTAGTAGGTCTACTAGTAGTTAATATCTTAGTTAGCTACTTAAGGTTTTAAGGTAACTTACTAAATAAGACTAATTAAAATATAATAGTAGCTTATCTCTAAGGTATAGTAGAATCTATTTCTTAAGAAGTAAATTAGATTAAATATATACTAGGTGTACTTAAGTAGTATTATAAGTATAAGTTATATTAGGAGGTTACTCCTAATAGTAGAACTATTACTTAGATTAATTAGTAGAGATCTAGCTATCTATCTAAGAAATCCCCTTCCTTATATAACTATCTATCCTCTATTATATTCCTTAGGATTACTTAGATTACCTATAATCCTAGTAATCTTTAACTTACTACTAGATTACTATAATCCCTAGTAATCTAGTTATATGACCTCTTAACCTAGGCTTAGGTATTATATAAGCGCCCTATAGTCACCTCTTTAGGCCGCCTTCCCTTTATCACCTATATCCTTTATACGTTCGTAATACCTTTATAGAGTTATCTATTCTTTTCTAATTAAGAGTCTATCTTTAACTTACTACTTTTATATATCCCTCTCTTATTTAGGTTCTTATTATAACTACCTATTAGGTACCCTTAGTTTTTATTTATAACTTTATTTCTAAAGCTTATATTAAGACTAAGATTTCTTCTTACTATAACCTCTATTATAATTAAGAAAAACTACTATAGAGTATATACTAAGAACTTAGAACTAAAGAGTAACCTAATCTAATATACTTAAGGTACTATTAAGCTTATTATTACCTAAGGAAGGATTTTTATAAGAAAAGAGTATATTATAAGTCCTAATTAATATAATATAATCCTTTATAAAAGAGAGTTTTAGCTTTTTAAGGTAATATTATTAATTATTATAAGTAGTATATAGGATAGTAGGTATAAGGGTATTACTATTAGGAATCTATATAACTTAATATTCTAGGTATACTACTAACTTAATTAGAGCTTTTATAATAAAAAGGGTCTTAAAAGATAAGGAAAATTAGAGGAAAAATCGTTATTCTTTTTTTCTTTTCTATTAGGGCTACCTATAGTCTTTTATACTAACTAAGTCCTTTTAATCCTAACCTTAGAGTAGGCTAGAAAAGGGGGGGGGGGCTAGTCCCCTATATAATACCTAATAGGATTTTCTTTTATATACCTACTAATTACCTTTATTATTTACTTATTATTACTTTATTTATCTTTCTATTCCTTCTTTTCTCTCTTACTTAATTTATTACCTTTTTATATAGCTTATTACTATTTTAGTCCTTAAGATATTACTTAACCTATATAAGGAGGATTATATAAGAGACTAGCCCCCCCCTTTTTAGCCTACTCTAAGGTTAGGATTAAAAAGACTTAGTTAGTATAAAAGACTATAAGTAGCTTTAATAGTAAAGAAAAAAAAAGAATAATATTTTTCCTTTAATTTTCCTTATCTTTTAAGACTCTTTCTATTATAAAAGCCCTAATTAAGTTAGTAGTATACTTAGAATATTAAGTTATATAGATTCCTAATAGTAATACCCTTATACCTACTATTATATATACTACCTATAATAATTAATAATATTACCTTAAAAAGCTAAAACTCTCTTTTAAGAAGGATTATATTATATTAATTAGGACTTATAATATACTCTTTTCTTATAAAAATCCTTCCTTAAGTAATAATAAGCTTAATAGTACCTTAAGTATATTAGATTAGGTTACTCTTTAGTTCTAGGTTCTTAGTATACACTCTATAGTGGTTTTTTCTAATTATATTAGAGTAGGCTAAAAAGGGGGGGGCTAGTCCCTTATATATTATTTTTTTTAATAGGATCTAATATATCTTATTAGTATATTAGTAATAGACTATCCTTAGATCTATTATAAAGGAATATCTATTTATATATATAACTAGCTTAGATTTAAGTTAATAAGGCCTCTTATAAGTCTTATAGTAGATTACTATTTTATAAGTTATTTAGCTATAATACTTTAAACTCCTCCTAATTAAGGTTATTATATAGCTTTTAGGATATTATAGCCTATAAGTTAGTAGCCCTTAAGAGTAGCTTATTATAGAGAAAAGAGTATATCTAAGAATATTCTAATTAAATTAGCTCTAAGATATCCTTTATATAGAGCTTAAGTCTATTATAGAGGATACTCTCCTTATCTATAGACTAATACACCTACTTTATAGTTATTATAAACCTACTTATAGTAAAGAGTTAGAGCTACTATAGTACTTAATACTAATATATATATATATATTTATCTACCTATACCTATATATATAGTATAGGGTTACTTATTATTACCTCTAATTAGATCTCTAATTATAACTAATTATACTAAGTCTTTATTAGCTTATATCCTACTACCTTAGATATACTTATACTAGGCTTTTTTTTTCTTCCCCTTAGGTTTAGATACACTTTCACGTTTTATATAATTTTACGTTTAATAAGAATATATAGGGTTTCTAAACCTAACTCTATATATACTAATTATCTTTCTATTTTAAGGAAAAAACCCATCCCTTATAATCGTTAGCATAAGCAGTTCTATTTATACTTATATAAAGATAGGACTAAACTCGGATAGAGTAAATAAATTGATAAGATACTTAGATTCATAACTAAGCTTCCTCTTATTGTTCTTCCCAACTCCTGGTGGCCCTCAAGTTTGACCCTATGAACTTTTGTGTACGTAATGCACCGAACGTAAGGTTTCCCCTCTCGACTCCCCGTCGCGTCGGCACGGGCTCCTCCAGACAAGGCTGGTGCTAACACGATGAAACCCTGCTGGCTCAAGAGCTGGCGTAGCCTGGACCGCCGACGAGAATGTAACTGTTCCACGGGGCGCCCGAGTTGAAGTACGTAGCGATCTGGTAGGCGTCGGGATCTGTGATGTAGTTGGACTGGGTGGTCTGGTAGTTGTAGACCACGTTCTGGGTGCTCCTGTACACCATGTTGCTCACGTGGGCCGCGTAGTTGGATCCCGCCGAGGGGAAGTAGCCCGAGCCCATCTGCGTCGTGGTATAGGAGTTGGCGCTGTACACCTCGCCGTAAAAGGCAATCGACCCGGCGCCCGACCCGAGGCTGTTCCCCCCGCTCTGGCCGAACAGCGACCCCGGGTAGTAGCCGAGGTTGCGGCCGCCGACGGACAGCCACCAGTTGCCCTGGACGAGGGTGTACTGGATGCTGATGTCACCGCCGCCGGAGCAGATGGACTGGTCAAACTCCTGGCCCAGGAACACCTGAGTGTCGACCTGGACCCAACCCTTGTACACGGTGTTGTAGCCGGCCTTGTAGTCGCCCATCCCCCCGTATCCATTGGTGTTGAAGAAGGCGAACAGGTGCACGCCCGTGTTGTTGGTGAGCACGGGGTACTTGATCAGGCCCGCCTCCACGGACTGGAAGACGCCGCCGTTGTAGCCAATGGCCGTCTGCACCAGGGACATGTCGTCGCTGCTCTCCAGGGAGGGGTTGAAGCAGCTAAAGGAGCCTCCGCCGCCCAGGTTGTTGACGTACGCCTCGGTCATGCCGTACTTGTGGCCCGTGGCGTCCCGTTTCGCCAGGCCCAGCGGCGAGGACTTGGGGAAGGCCGCGCGATCCGGGTCGGCGCGGAGGTAGGGCACAGCGCCCTTGGGACCGTTAAGGGGCGTGGTGATCTTACTAAGGACGTCTTCCTGCCCGGTGGGAGGGGCGACCTCGTCACTCAGCACCCAGTCGACGACCTGGCCGTTGGGCAAGGTGGTGGTCTCGACAATCGGCTTGCCATCGCGTAGGCCCAAGGTGGCCTGCGACGATACGCTCGGCAAGGCCACAACGGCAGCGAGAAGAAGCTTTGCGTAATGCATTGTGTGTGTATTCGTGAGGAGATGATATGGGTGGAAGAGTCATGGAGACGATTGTCCACGTACTCTTTATATAGTTCGTCGCAGCCATAGCCTTCTTCTTCCAGTGTTGGCGTCGAGGCAAGGTCCTTCTGCGTATTCTGTTATCAACGCTCTATAACGGTTGTTGGGCGGCAGTAGGAGTAAGATTCACGATACTACCCTAAGTCTCTTCACCTTCCACAAAAGGCAGGCAATTCTCTAACATCTTTTTTAAGGGGGGCGAGTTGGAGAATTGGAGTTAGGGAGAATTAGAGGGGGGGAATTAGAGTCGGGGACAGCCGCGCTTCTATACCTTCTAGTTTCAGTAATCATCGCCAACAGGCGCTCGTACTACGTAAAGGTGCGGCGCCACCGTTGAATCTATCGGGTGCTTCGGGTTAAATCGGGGCCCTAACCATAGTTCTTCGGCCTCGCAAATGTTTCTCATTTAAGGACAAGACTTGTCGTCGACGTCGATTAACCACAGTCAAGTTATAAGAATAGGTTTTTATCGTCCCACTTCTTTACAGCAAATGGCAATACGACATCAGCCGATAGGCAAACCCGAGCTATTAGGTAACAGAAAATAAGAGATACGGCAGTGTATACCCGTGCCATCGCCCCCTGTCCGAGGCGGTTTTTGTCGTCACTGAGATGAAAGCTAGAATCGCTCGCCCGTCACTATTCAAGCAGCGGAGAGGGACAGAAAACATACGAGGGACAACAGATGCGGCAGGTGCTATTAATGTCGAGGTGCTATCACCGCCACTGCGGTGATCGCAAGCGAGGCCTGGTCGTAGATTGTGGCGAGCGGATCGTACTTTGTCGACGTGACGAATCCGAAGCCGATGGTCAAGGTGGGCAACGAGGCGGACGAGGGCATCGTAGGGATTTCCGTAGTGAAAATGGTTTTCACATGGAAAATTAGAGGTAAATTGTACACCGTCAGCTCTCTTAATACTACTACTCTTTAAAGAGGTCGAGTATGCATTTTATAAGTAGCGCCGTACCACATCGGCCTTTTAACTCTCACCAGCCAGAGCTTCATTGTGACGGCTTCAGCCGAGTTCATTAGCAAATGACTAAGCGACCTTTATACGTATTCAAAGCTAAAGAAAGAAGAAGTACCAAAAAGAAGAAGGAGGGAGCCAGGTAGCTCTATTGCTCCTTGGCTCTCCTCGGCCAATCTCGCTTGCCGGTCTACTAGCCACCATTTCACCGAGATACACGGCTGGCGGAACCAAACTGGCACCGGGAGACGGGAGTTTACAGGGTCTCTACCGGTATATACTTATATCCTCCTTTTTAAATTCAGGGTAAAGAATTAATCTATCTACATCTATAAGTACTTACTATAAATAGTATTAATAGCTTATTTAGTAGTACTATTATAGGTTAAGCTTATGCGCGCGGCCCTCATGACCTCCCAAGATACGTTCGTCCCGCACCTCGCAATGACTCGGCAGGACACGCCGCTGACAGCCAAACAGGCGACGCTCCGACTCTCCTTGCCGCGCAGAACCAGATCCGAGACGAGTTCAAAAGTAAAAAGAGCATTGATCCAAAGCTGATTCCGTCACCTCTGGCCTTCAACATGCCGGCGAGGTTGCCCAATTCCTGCGCGAGAATGTGGTCCAGGGCAGGAGGATGGCCAGCGAAGAGGACAGGTTCAGTAAGTATTTGCGGACTTAACATACACGGTACAGTGGCTGCTTACTGATTTATTTGCAGAGCTACGAAATCACGAACACACCGAACGAGTCGACAACGAAAACATAAAAATGGCCGGCGCCGGCGTCGCGGGCGGCGGCTGCTGCGGCGGTTGCGAGTAAGAGAAGAGGAATTCGCCTTTGTATAATAAAATAAGCAATAATTGCAAAAGCTGTACTATATCCGAGCCAAATAGACGCCAAATGTACCCTCTTGTCTTACGATGACGATTCCCGCGCCTTTTGGCAATACTCATCATACTTCAAAGATCAAGATGCCCAGATGCTAAGCGACTTGTTCTTCACGACATGACCTGAAAGGGCTTGTAAAAACAGTCTTCCCAGCCATTTCTGTCCTCGGACCAAAACTCAGGCAACCGCTCCAGTAGCGTGGCCGGCCCAGCGCCTGCCACAAAGCAGACCTTGATCTGCTCGAGGATACTAAGTACCGCCGTCTGCTCCTCTGCTGTGCCATTGTGGACGGCCACACCAAGGACAGCAGCGGGCCAGCACATGCCGTAAACGGCAGAAGGTATGGCACTCGCCTCTTGCAAACCCTTCATGAGATCTTCGCGGTAGTATATGAGCGAGTCTTGGCGACCGGCGCGTTCGCTAATGTGGAATGATTGCGATAGACGATCTGGTAGCGAGATTAAGCCGTAGAGAAGTGTTGCCGACTTGAATGTTCGAGCAAAGATGGGTATTTTTGGACCAGTCGGCATTTTATAGCCCTCGGTCCAAGTGTCGGGTTTAAATAAGAAAATGCATCTTGCGAGAGCGTCGGAAATTGGACAGAGGTCCGTCGATGTTGCCATGGTTGCTGCCGCGGCCGCTACCACCCTTAGGTTTGTAATTCTTCGAATAGCCATGAATAAAGTGCTGGGGCAGGGAAGAGCGCGAAAATACATGTTTGAGTAGACGCGAAGTACGTCTTCGTCTTTCAACTCGTCAAACTCGGACATTCGATCTTGGACAGGACAGCCCGTGTTACACATGAGACCATAGCTGCTCGACAGACAATAAATGTGTCAAATTAGCAGAAGCAATTTTGAAAGGCAAACAGCATGTGGGCAATGTGTAAAAACTTGCATAAAGACATATTGTAGGCCGGCTGTAGGAGGGGGGTCGTCTGCCGATTTGATCACAGCGTCAACGCCGCCGTATTCTTTGACAAGGGCAAGAAATCCACGACAATGAGGCCTCCATATCTTTGAGTCGACAAGTAAAAACTGGTGGATTTGGAAGTATTAGTAACCAGAGTAATTCATCTGATGAGAGAGAGAAAGAGATAGATAGCGAGAGCATACCTCAATACTGAGTAAATCAACCACCCTGTACAAGACAACACGCACAGGATAGTCGGCAGCGATGCAGTAGTTCAATAGCTTCAAGGTTTTTGCCATGTAGTCGAAAAGCATGGCAAAGAGCTGCTGGGTGACGGGCGAGACGCCGAGTTTAAACGGGATATTATGCGCTGCGCAAACGACGCTGAGGCGACAACTCGTGACAAGCATGAGAAAGGCCGGTATCGACTCCTGGCGCGAGATGTGCATATCTGGGCGGTACTTTTTCATGAAATCCTTGCCCTTTACGGCGCCAGTGAGATCTGGACGGTTGGGGATAAGAACGTTTAGATCTGCATGTACATCAATGTTAGCGGGCCTTTCAAACTTTGATAATCAATTTCCCAATGGTTTTTGGGGATTGGGTTTGACCGACAGTAACGCAAGGCCTCTGCAAACTCCCAGTCTGGCGGATCCGGGGTGCGGGTGTTGGGGACCAATTTAGTTTGGGGCTGCCTGTCAGAAGGCGGCTGCCAAATCTGCGCATAACGGCACGAGAGTCCTCGGGTGTGACATTTTCGGCAGATTGGTTGCGCTTCATCACATTTGAGATGGCGAGCACTATTGGTAAGCGCCGTCAGCAGGAGCGAAAATGCAGAGGTTGACAAGTCAGCAAAGCCGCTGAACCATGACGAGAGAAAAAAGAAAAAAAAAAGAAAAGGGGAAGGGAAACGGACAGCGGCCCCCAGGACGTTCCAAAAAAGGGTGCAAGTTACAAACTACTAACCGGCATGTAAGGCAGCCTGTGCGGACTCTGGGCGTCCAGCGCTTCCGTCGCGGTGCTCCTGCAGTGCTGACGCCAGATGTGCTAGCCTGGACGAGCATGTGGCTTGATCGTCTGTTGTCCTAGCCGGTAAGATATCCGTAATTGTTGGGGGCAGGTTTATCAAGTTCAATTCCCGTCAAGACTGAAAGCGGGGGTTGGGTTATAAGGGCTCAAGAAGCGGGCAGTGTGTTTACCTCGAAAAGGCAGACCACACAATCCTTCCATCAAGTCGCTCTGCTCTTCCTTGATTATCTAAGACACGTCATAGTCATCAGAAGGCGCTTCTCTCAGGGCTGTAACATCGTCTACAAATGGACATGTCGGGCGAAGCCGAGGGATCGTGGTAGAGCACCAATGATAGGCCCCCCTCCTCCCGCCTTAGTCCACACAATTGTGCCACGCAGGATGGCACGACTGTAAGCGCTGATCGAACAGCCTGGTCCAGCTAAAGTTTCAGCGGGATGTCATTTTTCGGCAGTGTGCGACCGCGAGGCCTAGAAAAGCCGCCGCCCTGCTTGCGCCTACCAGCAACTAACTAGATTACTAGAGAGTGAGTTCCCTCAGCCTTTTCTGCGTCTGCCTCGGCACCTATCAGCCTGCTTCGACTGGTAAACAATCAGCCTGCCAGCCTGCTAGCCTGGTCTCAATGCCCTTTGGCCATTCAGCTTCCATGTCTGACTTGCAGGCTAATTTTATGTCTGACTTTTGCAGGTCGATGATTACGGAAACATTAGAATAAGGCTGCAATCTTACCCGATAATTTTCGGGCAACGTGTCACGTTGCAGCGGCAGGCAACCACACTGACTAAAATATAACCCAGTCCGGAGTAAGTTGCCGGCAGCCTGGCCCCTAAATTCTCAATAAATACCCCGTATAAGAATCCAGATCCCTCAACGAATGCTCTTTTGCGCTTCATCATATCAAAATATCCGTCACCATTCCGCTCTTGCGCTCCAGACTTGCCGCCAAGGAGAACATTTCAAGAGCACCCACAAAGACGAAAATTAGAGAAGTATACCTACTTGTTGGTGAGATATCATTCAAAATGCGAATTTTGGCATTGATTTGGACTGCGGCTGTCGCATTTTGCGCCGTGGCCAAGCAGGGTCCGCGGGATGGTTAGTGTCCTATCCGTACATGATTGATATGAGACAAAGGCAAATGCTACATTACACTGTGGTTTGAGCCCGTGAGTACCCCTCAGCAACGAAATGACTGATACAGTGATGGCAGCTGGTTGATTCATACGATGATGCCAGCATACTGACACTTTGATGCAAGACGAGTGAGCTAACATGGTCGGTTATGATTTTAGGTGATAGATGGGCATGCATCTACCAGTGAACTAGACACGTTGTTTTAGGTCTTTTAAGCTAACGGAGATAATTCCTCAGGTCGTAAGTCCTTCTTCTCCAACAACAACATGTAAGACTGCACCGCACTAGACACTGTAGGCTAACACAAGCGCTGATTGGCAGACTGTGAGTATTGGCCGAAGACCAAAACAGTTGTGCCTAGAAACTAACTTATGAGCTATAGGGGGTTAGTACTTTGTGCCAAATTAATATCACAGCAATGAGCACAGGCTGATGGAAGCGTTCAACTCTAGGACGTGAGTAACCCATCAAAATCAGACCAAAACCACTGGGCTAATATAGATTACTACTCTAGCCGGTAGGCACTTGGCCGGAACAGCGTGCTAGCAATTGTTGACAGCAGGCTAATCTGGATAAATATTCTAGGATGTGAGCTTTGAAGTTTTTTTCCCACTTTATAACGGCATAATTAGCGGAGTGTAGACTGATTTGCAACACTGACAATGTCTCTAGGCGGTGAGTTGCTTGCTTAACAACGCAAACCCGGCAAACGCCACAAGCTAAGACAGAATGTGACTTTAGGCAGTGAGTATTTTTTTCCTCTACAAGCAAAACGTTACAAAATGGAGCACGGAACTAACAAACGATGGTTGGATATAAAAGTCGATCACGTCGGGTAAGCACTTGTCAGAAACACAAATTAAACGCGGGCATCGACAGGCAACCTAATGCACAAGCTTCTCGAGTCATAGGGAACCACACTCGAGCTGTTGAGGCCGGCCAGGAAGCGACCCAAAGAATCAATGAATTTGACGACCCTCTGCGCCTACTTGGCCGTCCACGGAAATCGATCCTGCAAAGCCCTTTCTTTTCATCTTTTTGCCCGAGATTAGAGTCGACAGGCCCGAGCCTTGTTCTATACCTTGTTGATTTTCAGGATGAGGTGAGCAATAGCTAATATAGCTGTCCAAATGTTGACTTAAGTGAATCGTGCTTACAAACTAGTGGTAACAGCGATCAGTGCGCAGTTGTATGGAGAAACGAAACAGCACAACAGGGTAAAGTCTGTTCCTTGCCCCTCTACAAGAGAAAGTCTATTCAAAGGGAAAATGTACAGCTATTTATAGGCAAGATACAAAAAATTAGATGTATTTTGTTCTCTTCATGCCTTATACCCTGGATGCCATTTAGCCGATGGGCATTAAAAAGTTTGACCGTCGAAGTACGTAGGTTGTCCCCCTTGACGGCTAGGCTGTGGTACCTCTGCATCCTACTACGACCTCTTTCACGGGCTTGCCTTACGAGAGAAAGAATACGGACGATGAAGGATCAAGAGAATCGATGAGTAACAGAGAGAAACCAAGAGAAAATATGTGCAAGAAAGGCTAATTTAAAAGAATTGACAGTATCAGCGACTCTCAGGTTAGGCCGCATCCACCGTTTGTTCATCATCAAGGTGGTGTTTCTATCGCGCCCCCCCCACCCATTGTCCTGCATCCTACCTAATCTGTTGCCCTGCTTACTCCGTGGGCAGGACTCACCGGCTAGCAGGATGCATCATATTGATAAGTACCGTACGATAGTTGAATGAGAACTTATCAAATAAAACAAAAAGAAGCAACTCGATTACGAATTAATTTAAGAAAATTTTAATTATACTAAGATTTTACTTTTAAAGCTAGATTAAGTTAGAAGTACCTAGTCAAACTTTTATTTAGTAGGTATATACTTTCATAGCTAAGATATAATCCCTTTATAATAGCCTATATTATATCTTATATAATAGGTAGTATATAGGGGACTAGCCCCCCCCTTTTTAGCCTACTCTAAGGTTAGGATTAAAAGGATGTAATTAGTATAAAAGACTATAGGTAGCTCTAATAGTAAAAAAAAAAAAAAAAAAATAATTTTTCTTTTAATTTTCTTTATCTTTTAAAGCCTTTTTTATTATAAAAGCCCTAATTAAGTTAATAGTATACCTAGAATATTAAGTCATATAGATTCCTAATAGTAATACCCTTACGTCTATCGTTATATACGCTACCTATAATAATCGATAATATTATCTTAAAAAGCTAAAACTCTCTTTTAAGAAGGATTATATTATATTAATTAGGACTAATAATATACTCTTTTCTTATAAAAATCCTTCCTTAGGTAATAATAAGCTTAGTAGTACCTTAAGTACGTTAGATTAGGTTACTCTTTAGTTTTAGGTTCTTAGTATACACTCTATAGTAGTTTTTCCTAATCATATTACCTATATCTTTTATACGTTTATAATACTACTCTAACTAATCTAGGTACTAAAATAACTAGTGAGTTATCTATTACTATCCGCTTACTACTAAACTAGTATCTATACTTATAGGTACTCTTATCTCTTTTATATAGATTTAATCCTTACTTAAGTTAGATTAAATTAAGTTTATCTAATAAGTCTATTTAGATTAGTTAAATCTCTCTTAATCTAGTTATATAACCTTATACCTTTATACCTTTATACCTTAAGGTGTCTTATAGCTACCTCTTATATTATAGGCTTCCTTATAGCTATATAATAGGCTGTTTATACTATCCCTTTATTTATTCGTTATAGCTTTCTCCTATAAAAGGCAACTAAAGTCTTACTATTAAAAATAACTGTGTTAACCCTCTAAAGTAGACCCTATTATGGAAAATGTTCTAGGTTTATCTAATTCTGCTCGAGTTAAGTGAGAATCGAGACCTAACTCAGTGAAAGCTGAGCCAGGCCCTTAACAGTGAAATGGCCGCGCTTGCTTTAGCAACTTGTGTCCTAGGCTTCCAAAGCGCACATCGCCAACCGTGATAAATGTGAATTCATTCCAACCCAGACCTTTCGGTCGAGTTTGCACTTTGGCGACCCGATGCTCGTTGCAGATGAACTTGTCAAGTATGCAGGGCGCCCCCTTTGCGCACTTCCTAGAAGTATCCGCATCATGCCACGCCTGCTCCTCCAATTTGATAAGGTCATCCACAAGAAGATACGAGTAGGTCTCTTCATCTACTTCCGGGCTGCCAAGGTCCACATTGATGCGTGCCACTCCTACCAGAGCCACGCGCAGCAGATTCGCTGCTCGTCTTCGCAGGACGGGCTCGCGACAGACCCTCGCGACAAAGTTGAGCGCTCTGGCGAGTGCCGGCGCAAACTGCACCTGCGTTGGGTCCCAGCCGCGGGGATCTCCCGCCTCCTCCAGCGCCGTCTTGAGCATGTCTACCACCGTCCGAAAAGCAGGCTCGTGTTCGTCCCAAACCGTCTCGTCCCAGCCGCTCTTGAATCGTACGAGATCAATCTTCAGAATTGCGTCGACGAGAATAAAGCGGACGTTCAGGATTGTGCCATGGATGACGTTCCCTGTCGCAGCTGACTCAACAATCGGCATTGTCTTTTTCGTCACTACTGCAGTATAGCTGCGCATGAAAGAAAGTTTTCTGCTGGCCGCTTCCACATCTTTTTCGCTTGGCCGCAGCGGCAAGTTGTGTAATGTCTCCTGTAAAGTGGTCCAAACCAACTCGACTTCAAGGTAGGCGCGGATGAGAGATGTAATCGGGCGGTGCACAAGCCATTCGAGTGCATGTTGCCACAACATGGAGGCGGCCCTGTTATTCTCGGGCTGTGACTCTAGAAATGTGCCCTCCATCTTCACAAAGTAGTAAAACACCTGCGTCGAACACGTCGAAGACCACTGCTCCTGGTCAATACTCTCCCAGAATTTCCACTGCCGTATAAGCTTGCAGCTCTGCGTAACAATATCCAGCGCTCCCTTTGTGTCTTCTATCTGTAAGGTATGTAGGCAGAAGAGCACATTCGCCAGCAGTATAGTTATCTTGTCGTGGACGGAGAGCTTCGGGTTGCGAGTGAGCGTGAGCACATGTTGGATAGACGCCGAATACTGCATTGTACTTTCTTTATTGAGTAAGGCAATGACGTTTGGCGCGAGGTTAGCCCGTGGGTTCCGTGACCAGGCGAGGCCCGCTACGGCGTTACTTGCATGCCAAATTGGTGCCAGGCTCGCTGTTGCTTGCGGTAGAGAATAGCCCCAGAGCTCGGCGTTAAACCCGTCGCGGATGGATTTCATGAATTTGTGATTGAAGTAGTGGTTCAATGACAGCTCCGTCATCGTAGGGTCAACTGGTGTTGAGTGCCGTGGTTGCGTGATGAGTACGGTATTGGTTCGATTGCCGACGCATTGCCGCTTGGCCTTGATGCATTGCAGGCATGATGGCTTGCCTTCGTCACATTTGATGCGACGAGTTCTAATAGAAAATTAACATCCTCGGCATTATTTACAATAGGAGAAAAAAGATGCAGGTTTAGCTTACCGACACGTTGCGCAACCCGTTTTGGTCCTTGGTGCCCAGCGCTTTGTGCGAGGTTGTGACGTCGCTTGCGATCCATCATCCGGTGGCCGCGCGTTCCTCACAACTGTTATCTCGGATGTAGACTTGCCGGAACTTGACTGTTTGGACATGATGGGCAACAAAGGAAAGGATATTGGAAGTCGGCAGGGTTCAGTGTTGTGTTCCTGGCCGGGGGAATTTGGCTCCTGGACGCCCTATTCCATCTGCGATCCGATTTCACAATCAACGCCAAATCTCTTGTCGCCCTCAGCTGGCCACGTTCTTAATCATAATACAGCTTTCACGGTCCAGCCGCACCTCATATCTGGTATGGGTTGGAGTAAGTAGTCGCCGAATCTACGCGTGAAAGAACGGCCAGCCTTACTACTCCTCTGTTTGAGCGCCATACAAAAGTCCCATATGTGCTACACAAGTTTGATGACATCACTACTGAGGATCTGGTGTGGCTCATGATTCAGCGTGCCGCTCTACGCCTTGCCTGTGTTTGGCATTCTCTTTCCGTTTGGTGTATTAGCTGTCGGTGTGGTACATGTGTGTGATATTGGTACATGTGCCACACCCCCACACCTCCGGTGAGAATTATGACCAGTACCGGTGTGCGGCGGTCTCGAAAAGCCCAAACAGGCTAGGGTGTAGCCTGGTAGGTGAGCTGCGCCTGAGTCACGCCTCCGTAGTTTAACATCTGCCCAATCGTAAGCAGACACGAACTGATACATGCATAGGATTATGCATATGTATGTCTAAGAGCTGAGCTACCTCAAATGGAGAGAAGTACTCGAAAGTAACTAATTCCTCATAGTTCACCTAGCACCCTGATTCTTCTCACAGCGGGTTGAGGTCTTAGTGTTGATTTGCCCGCCTGCATCTGTTTTTCATATCAAGTCTTCTACTCTGTGTTTTGAGCCTTCAGCAGAAATTTCCTTTCAAGCGTTATCCTCTTCGGTCTCGATATGTCCACTTGTGGAACTTGTTGGCGCGTATTTCATACTGGCTGGCAGTCGCGGCAGCAACACACGGACGCGACGGGCCACTGTCCTCCAGATTTTAAGTGCGATACGTGCGAAACCAGTTTATGACCGATGTGCGCCACTTGGCTGAATCTAAGTCGGATAAGCCAGGTTATAAGAGTGACGACTGTGATAAAAGTTTTCACGATAAAAGAGCCTTCGGCACCACGAAGTCAGGGAGCACTTCTACTGCGACCCCTATGATAAATAGTTCTAAAACTTAAACAACATTACTCAAATAAGATCTCTGTCTATCCTCTGCCGCTTTTCTGACTAATATCGAGTAGCACCTTTATAGTAGGATTCACTATAATAGCCCCATCCCGTGCGTTTTCTGTAAATTAAGCATGGAACGGCTACTAGCTTGGTTCGTCATCTTGAAAGCGGCTCTTACTCAAGGTTGCTTTGAACCGTGTTAAACTTTACAAGGCTGTTTAAAGACGCGGCCATAATGGCGTCATTTCCGACACATTGCTTACTTAGTCGGGTAGTACTAGCTACGTGGCTACCGAGAAGGCGTTAAACTCCATCGCCAATGCCTACTAATACAATCTGTGCGTACGCCTCTTTAGTAAACTCGCGCCATTAAATCAGCATCTAAGCTCCCTAATCCACCAACTGAAGCTTTATCATTGTCCTAATAGCCTCTACAGAAAAGAGTTCACGACTCTTACCGCCGTAATGAATCATCTAGAGAGTGAGAGCTGAGACTACATGCGTTTCGAGGCTGTACAGGCGAATGTTAAACGCATCCTGAACCCCCGCCGTATGATTGAATCATTGCGGATGCAGTCTCATGAAAAGCCTGTGGACGGAGAATACAGTTAGTTGGAGCTGCGGTTAGGGATGGAAAGCTAGGTAGAGGGGACGCCAGGATGGAGTGGCTGCAGAATAGGATCCTACCGAGTTATTAACTTTAATTAAGACTTTCCTCGTTTTCTTCCTAGCGTATATTTACCTTGTAAATCTCTTGTGAGAAAGTATCAGGCAGCGGTAGAAGCGCCCTTTCATCATCGAACCGTACTTTGTCCCGGCAAGGATGGCAATCTGTCTGGATACCCACCTGTGGCGACAGCCCATCTCAATAACCAAAAAGTAATCCTGTAAAAAGACGAATCTACGGATTCCAGTCAACTAGTGTAACTCGAGCTGGAAGTAGTGTGCGGCATGGCGAGGCCATGCTACTATAATGATCGAGGTTCTACTTGCGTATGGTTCGCCCATCGATAGCAAAATAAATGCTAGTGAAATCGTCCTTATTTTTGCTATTAAGTCCAGGAATTTTCGCAGTTTGACGCGCTTCTTAACTGTAGTGTATCTGTCGACACGTGGTGCTAGCAAGGCTGGCCGTCCCTACACGTCACTGCCTATCACGGGCATGCGGTCATGGCGATACGACTGCTTGCCGCTGGTGTACAGAATGATGCCTTTTGCCATGCTGGGGTATCGGGATACTCCGTTCCATTTAATTTGGCTCAGAGTACCGCGAAACCAGGTTATCCAGTCCATAGAACCAGGAGGATATACGAATTAAGCCTGACTTATCTAATGAATCCATCACTAAGGTATTTATAAATTTCTTCTACTCTAGCTTATATACAGAGACTAATTATAGAAAACAAAAACAAGGTTTTATAGTTACTAACTTCTATAAAATGTTAAAATTAAAACTAGCACTAAATACCGAGTGGGAATAGAATAGTGTGGCAATCAAAGTCTGGGGTAGTACCAAGCTCCTCTAGTCGTGTTCGGAAGGTCTCGGAACTAGTTGGTGGTTTGAATGCCAGGCGGCTGCGTTCGTGTCCAACTAGGAACTAGGTCGGTCAGTAGTGGTATGAATCCTGATGTTTTTAAACACGAGGTTGATGAAGAATAATTGCCAAAATTCAGGTTTAATTTTCTTGTTCACTAGTCAGTGACATAACCTCAGTCACATTGCAGCCCGGTTCAAGGAGGCCCATCGCAGCTCACTCATCTCACCGGATTGATTTCTGCAAATTCATCCCACAGTGAAAGTCTAGCCAAAGTGTCGGCAGTGGGAATCTTTTAGTGTCTGCGCCACTATTACGCTTGGAATGCACCACTACAACTGCAAGCCATCATTCCTTTACTCAGGCGGTTAATGTGGCTATGATTAGCAAACTTGCCCCGGCATGGCATCTGGCCATGCACTTGGGATTAAGACTCATACAGCCGCTCCTTGGTCAGCCAGGAGCTCGCAGTCTTGGTTCCTCAAGCCGGGTCTTCCGGGTGTTGTGAACATGATGTGTAGCAAGGGAAGTGCAGCGGGGCGCGGGGTAAGCTATAGCGGAACATCGCTACATCTCCTTCACTGAGACTGCTGGCCGACGATGATCAAGGTCGCCTGAAAAGGGGTCTCGGGGTTGTGGAATGTCTCACAGAGCTCGGCAAGATTTCCGCCATTGTATGGTGCGTTCGGAAGCGGAAGCTACCCCAGGATTCCGGGGTGCTGTGCGATAAAGCGCCCCAGAAATCTGCCAGCCAATAAAGTCGTTTCCATATTGTACTCCAGGCTCCAGTGGAGCGCAGACGATGTAAGCCACGTTTGGCTATAGTGTGGGGTTGGCTATCACTCATCTATCAGTACCCCAAACGGCCGGGCAGCGGACCTGGTCTTGACAGTCTCATGAAACTACATCTGTCGCCCACTCCCGCCTCCTTTTGCTCTACAATGCACCGCATCTGAACCATCATGTCCACAGCCATCAAGTCGGACAAGCACCCGCCGGGTCACATCGACGACGGCATGAGCGACAACTTCATCGAGGCCGACGGCCTGGCGCAAAAGACCGTCACCAGGACGGATGAGAACCGCCTGCATGAGATGGGCCACGAGCAGCAGCTGGCCCGCCGCTTCTCCATGCCCGCGCTCGTGGCCCTCTGCCTGTCCCTCATGGCCACCTGGGAAGCGTTGTCGAGCTACATTGCCCCCGTTCTCGTGTCCGGCGGGGCGCCGTGCCTCTTTTACAACTAGTAAGTCATTGCAACATGGTCTTGGTAGTTTTACTGACAATGTGTAGCATATTAGCCTTTGTTGGATCTCTGTGTATTGTCTGCTCACTGGCAGAAATCGCATCCATCTATCCGACCGCCGGAGGTAAGCCAAACCACGACCCTTTCAGAAGGGAGGAAAGCTAACGGGGTACATGACAGGCCAATATCATTGGGTGGCCGCGCTGTGCCCCTCGGGACATCGCCGCATCGCCTCCTGGATGACGGGCTGGATCTCCGTTGGCGGGCAGACGGTCCTGACCACGTCAGCCGCCTTTGCCGGTGGACTCGGCTGCCAGGCCCTCATCACGCTGAACCACTCGTGGTACAGCCCGAAGCCGTGGCACGGCGTCATGTTCTTCTGGGCCATTGTGACGTACTCGACCGTCGTTAATGCCTGGCTGATTAAACTGATGCCCGGCCATAATCTAGCCGCCGGTACGCGCTCCCTGTCCTCTGTCCCGTCGACCGCCATGCTAAACTTGGAGCAGGCGTCATCCACATTGTTGGTTTTCTCGCCATCATTATCACACTACTGGTGACGGCGGAGAAGCACACGGCCGAGTACGTCTTTACCGAATTCACCAACAGCAGCGGCTGGAACAATGGTGTCTCCTGGCTCATCGGCCTGCAGAGCGCCGTATACCCCCTCCTCGGGTAAGTCCATCCCGAACTCAAATCCCCAACTACCGGTACTGAATCTCCGCAGATACGACGCCGCGTGCCACTTGGCCGAGGAGCTCCCCCACGCCAGCCGCAATGTGGCCCTTGCTATGGTCGGCAGCGTCGTCATCAACGGCCTCATGGGTCTCGCTTACACCATCATCCTGCTCTTCTGCTCTGGCACGCTCACCGATCTGCTCAACACGCCCACCGGCTTCCCTTTTATGCAAATCTACCTCGACGCGACCCGGTCCCAGGTCGGCGCCACCCTCATGTCACTCCCCGTCATCTTCATCGCCATCGCCGCGAGCGTGGCTGGCACCGCGTCCACCTCGCGCACCCTGTGGGCCTTTGCGCGCGACAAGGCGACGCCCTTTGATCGCCGCATCAGCGCCGTCAGCTCTAAGATGGAGGTGCCCGTCCTGGCTATTGTCATCGTGTCCGTCATGCAGGGTCTGCTCGGCCTCATCTATCTCGGCAACTCGACGGCCCTAAACGCCGTACTTTCCATGTCCATCATCGGCATGTACATTACCTATGGGCTGCCCATCTTCTTTATGCTCTCCGCGCGCAGCAAGATTGCCAGGGGTGCCTTTGGCCCGTTCCGCATGCATCCCATGGTGGGCATCGTCGTCAACATTGTCAGCCTGGTCTTCATCACCGTCGTCATCATCTTCAGCTGCTTCCCCACGAGCCTGCCCGTCACGGCGCGCAACATGCAGTACTCGACGGTCGTGTTGGCGGGTTGGATCGTGATTGGAATAGTGTACTACTTCTGGAGGGGCAAGAACAAGTTCCAGGTTCCTGCTACGTTTTCTGTCACTTCAGGGCTCGCTCCTGCGTCGGAAAAGGGTGTAGCTGCGTAGTGATTCGGCTTTCTCAAGTTGAAAGCGCAGTTTGCTTTCGATACCGATTTAATGACGGCGCATCCTACTAGCATTATTTGAATATGTACTATGCAAGACGAGAACGTTATATAAACTCGAATTCCATTGATCATGGTGGCTGATGAGTTGCGCTGCTAATCTAGTAGTAGGAGCCCAGCGAATTGATGCCTTATGTCCAACGACACATTTACCGCATCACCAAACGGGCTTTCACGCACTGGATTCTTACATATGGTCCTGATGAGCATACTTGCCAACTATCTGCGCTCTCGCTGTGCTTACGTGCCAATCTACGCAATCTTCAATCGCTTCCAATATGCTCCGGCTTCTGTACTCTCTCGTCCATGTTCGAGCCCGCCAAGGCAGGTTCGAACCAAGCCATTGAAGTTCCTACTTGGCAACCCATTGTCCGCTGGACCCGCTGAGATACTGCGTTGCCTTGCAGCATTTGCAGGCGGCCCAGTTCGCGCCGGCCAGACAGGCGCAGTAGTTGTTCTTGGTGCGGTTGCACAGCACGCCGCTTGTGCGGTCGACCTGCGAGTACAAGCAGACGTCAATGTCGTCACCGTTGGGGGCGTCCCAGCACCGACCGTAAAAGGCCTTTTGGTCGCGACCGCAGCAGATAGCCTTTGACTCTCTCGAGTCCACGGTGCACTGGGGCGTGCTGCCGGAGCAGATGGTGCCGTCCAGGCAGATGGTGGTTCCGGGCTTGACAAGCGTTCCGATGATGGCATCCGCCGGCCCGGCGAGAATGTCTCTACCAGCCAAGGCTATCAGCCAGGCCTTGTAATTGCCGCACCCCGAATCCCCACCAGGAGGAGTGATTCGTACGGTCCCCGAGGCGCTGGGAACGTAAACATAAGCCACGTAATCGGACAGTGGCGCTTTTTTGTCGTCTGCGTTCCATATACCAATCCGGTTGCTGGTTGCCGGCTTGTCCGTGGTGTATTAAAATGTCAGACGCGGTCCGGTTGGGACAAAGTGAAAGTTGCAGCCGGCTGCCTGGTGCGCAATACACACACCTTGCTCTCTCGGGTGGGGGCTGCGGAGGCCTACACGCAACATGAATTGGATCCCACATGTACGAGGAACTGTCTACCTGGGTTGGGTCTCATTCGCACACTGTGCAGCGGTAATAAAGTTGCCAGCATTTGAAGTGGCTGCTCCATGCAAGTCAAGACCGGCTGGCGCCTGGTTGGCCGTAGATCGTAGACCTAAGAAGAACGTGTATCTTAACTTCGGCCCGAGCCACCTTTGTCGGCAAGATACCTGATAGTTGACTCAGTTTCTCATTCAGTTTCTCATTATTCTCGCCCAAGAGCGTTTTGATGGAGAGGTTGATAGGAGAGAGATGAATGTGTACTAATCTGTACCTCTAGGGAGTCCGTGCCACAAACAGCAGACATGTCTTTGTTGAGACAGCGACTCTTTGTCAATCTCTTCTGCTGCGTTTCATGGCCGTCGGCCGTCCTTGATCCCGAAGCCATGAGCACTGCGTTGTAGAGGAAGCCATTTCGTAGTGAATGGTTCGTAAGAGATGATCACCCATGCCACGCTAAATCCACTGGGTCGTGGACTATACTTGAGCGGCGAGCTGGACCTGTGCTATTAATACGTTCCGCGATACAGTAAATTGGAGGCGACTGAGAAAAAGCTCTACATCACATCACTTTAATTTTCGGGAAGTATTTTGTATTATATACATTTCTTCTATGTCGCCGCGGATCCACCAGCAGGACCGTCCCCGAGCCCATGCGTGCGGTGCTGGGCAGCCGCTTAAGAGACATGCCTATACTTGGAGTTCTTGTTTACCGGGTTTATCCGACTTAATGGACGCTTCGTATGCGAGAAGGGTCAAGAGAAATCCGAGGCAGCTTAGGCCAGTCAGAACAGTCAGAACCAAAAACAGAGGTGGATCTTGTGTATGAGGTTGCAGATGCGCCATCTCATTCGCGACCACGAATCCTTATATGTTACTATATAATCAGAAAATAACTAGAGAAAGAAGAAGAATTTTTTTTTTCAGTAGCCATTGAAGAGTGAATAACGCAGACATGGCCCTGGACTCATGTTGCTGCAATTACTCCACGTGACGCTACCACACAGACGCCGTAATTAGTAAACCGCAGCGGCACCAGCGACATCTCCGCCTTTATAAATCCTGCTTCCGCTGGCAACATAGCTTGGTATCAAGCAACATCCTCAGAACCATGGCAGACCCGAAGCAGGCCGCCGGCGCGCGCCGACTCTACAAGATCTGTCTGCAGCTCGCCCTCGGCTCGTCGCTCTGGGGCTACAACATTGGCATCCTCTCGTCGGTGCTGGTGCACCTGGGCTGGCATCGCGCGCTGCACTCCCCCTCACCGGCGCAAAAGGGCCTTGTCACGGGCTTTTACTACGTCGGCACGCTCCTATCCTATCTTTTCCTGGCGCACCCGCTGGCGGATTTCTTTGGTCGGCGACGCGCGGCAACAGTCGGCACGGTGGTGCTGAGTCTGGGCGCGCTGGTCATGGCGGCTGCGGCGGGACGGCATGCGCTGCTGGTGATGGTCCTGGGGAGGGGAGTGTGTGGGTTGGGGGTTGGTGTGGTGAGCACGACGGTGCCGCTGTATCAGAGGTGAGATATCTGGGAGAGGGGATGGGATGAGAAGAGAAAAACTGACGGGGGTGACAGTGAAATGTCTCCGGCAAAAGAACGAGGTAAATATGTGACGATGAACCACGTAGGGTTTGTGGCGGGCCTGGCAACGGGTCTTTGGTAAGAGTGCTCGCTACTTTGAGCATCTGTGCATTTGACTTATTGCTATTGCAGGGCCGGATACTTGATTACGTTTTGGACAGGGGATGCGGGCGAGTACTGGGGCTGGAGGACTCTCATCCTTCTTCAGCTTCTCCCGTCTCTGGCCTTTGCCGCCACGCTGCCATGTATTCCAGAAACGTGCGCATCTGCCACCTTCACCGCAACGGAGTGAATTACTAACAGATACCAGACCTAGATGGCTCCTCCAGATCGGTGACACGGAAAAGGCGAGCCGAGTCCTGCACTGGCTGCGCCAAGACGTCTACGAGCCAGCCGACATTGCGCACGAGCTGCACGCTATTAATAATGACCTCGAGATTCACCACCGCGGTCAGCAGTCCTTTGTAGCCACGTCGCTGGCGCTCTTCCGGCAGAAGCCGCTGTTTGCCCGGCTGTGGCGCGCGTTCCTGCTGCAGTTCATGGCGCAAATGTGCGGCGCGACCGCCATCAAGTACTACCTCCCGACGCTGCTCCAGGCGCTCGGGCTGGAGACGCGGCTGGCGCTCATGGCGGGCGCGGTGGAAATGACGGCGAAAATCGGCATGACGGTCGTGGAGATGTGGATTATCGACAGCTTTGGGAGGAAGACGTGCTTGGCCGGTGGAAGTGTCGTGATGGCTGTCGCGATGCTGGTAAGTGATGAGGGACGGTCATTGGCCGGTTGACTTGACTAACATATCGTCTAGGTTAATGGTGCGCTGCCGCAGATGTTCCCGAAAAATATCAGCCCCGTGGCGGATGCAGTCTGCATCGCATTCATCTTTCTGTACGCAATGGGCTATAGTCTCGGGCTGGGCCCGGCGGCTTGGGTGTATAGCTCCGAGGTACGTTCTGTGAATCAGAATCTTGGTGGCGGAAAGCTAACTTTGAATGGGCAGATCTTCCCGACTACGTACCGTGCTCGCGGCCTGAATTTCGCTGCGTCCGGCGGCTCCATTGGCAGCATCATCGTCGCTCAGATATGGCCGATTGGTGTTGGCAAGTTTGGCAGCCGAGTGTATTTCTTCTTTTTCGCCGTCAATGCCATTTGCGTACCGGTTTGTGGCTTCGGAAAAATGACCGTTATTTTGTCGATGCTGACTTTCTGCGTGCTAGGTAATATGGCTGCTCTACCCCGAGACCAAAGGCTGCGCCCTGGAAGACATGGATTCTTTGTTCCAGAAAGATGACCATGAAAACAGCAGCATGGGACTGCAGGGACTACGAGACGAAGAAGAGCGAGAGCCGCTGGCTGGTGCTGGCGTGCGCGACTCTGCCGATGGCAGGCCTGTAGCTGACGGTGACGCCGCCGGGGAAGCCCAACCACTACTCTCGGAGTAGAAAGCAAGGAAAGGCTAGATTAGCTTTGTTCTTGACGACGTACACATTGCTGCTTGATTTGCCTCTGTGAGTTGCATCGAATAGTCGATCAGTGGCGAAAAACAGCGTACCATTTGGCCCGGAGATGCACCATCAAGGGGGCTTGCTAGTGACCAGCCTGGAAGAGGTCCCAGTGCTAGATGACGAGCTATGGGGACGGAAAACGTAATTTACAGTTGGCCGCCCGCCCATCCAAACTTGCTGACGATGCCTATTTCAATCTTTAGCACTGTAGCTGGCCCATGCTAGCCTTGCTTACGGCGATGTAACCGAGTAAAAAACCCTGGCCAGGGCTCAAGTCTACGTCCATGACCATGCACTGTGAAAGGAGGAGGGAAAAAGGACAAACCGGTATATTACAGGGCCTCGGCCCAGGTACGTGCGCTGTCGCGACGTCAGCTCCCCTTCACCGATTCATTGTGTTGTCCTCCAACCATGGACGGCCCTGGTCAGCCCTGGGCTGCGCGCGCGCGGTACTGGACGCTGACGCTGTCGGTGACGAGCCTCACCTTTGCGGCCCTGGCGACGCTATTCTACGCCCTCCGCGTGTATGCGTCGTGCAAGTCGAGGCGTCTTGTGCGCCCGGATGACATCTTGATGGGCCTCGCGGTGGTGTTTCTGTGGGCGGAGACGGCAGCCGTCCTTTTGAGTGAGCTCACTACGCAATACTTTGGAAGCGTTTCCATTTTTGCTAATCCAGATAGAATGCTATAATGGCGTTGGTACACCTTCGGCAGAGCTGGCGCCCGAGAAAAGTTATCGTCTTAGTCTTGTAAGTGCAATCTGGAACTTCTGGCACGGCGGCTGCAACGATTGCTAACAAGCTTTTGGTATAGGGCTCGTGGCTCGTGGCCAAGTTTTGCGTGCTGTCCATGGTCTGCTGCCGCCTGTCCATCATTCTCTTCTTCCGGACCGTCTTTGGCGTGTACGACACGACGCGATACATACTCAACTTCCTGGCCGTCTTCAACGTGCTCTGGTGCGTGGCCTCGCTCTGCGTGTCCGTCTGGTCCTGCTTGCCCGTGACGTATTATTGGGACAAGAGCACGCCAGGCGGCTGGTGCGTGGCGCCGTCGGTGTATAACCACGAGAGCGTGGCATTTTCGGTGCTGGGACTGGTGACGGACCTCGCCATCTTGGCGGCGCCGCAGCAGCGTATTTGGCGGTCACAAATCGATATACAACATAAAAGAGCTATTACGGCGATTTTGGGGGTTGGTGTCATGTATGTGCAGCGTCCGGAGATGTTTCGAGTCAAAGTCTAACGTCGGGTTTCAGAGTCTGCATCTTTTCCTTGCTGCGTTGCGTCCAGTTTGCGTACTTTGACACGGCGCATTTATCCAGTAAGTCGAGCAGGTAAACCCCGAATGGGATATACATCCTGCTAATACGTTCTCTAGCATCGGGTAATCTCGAGACGACGTGGACGTTTCTCGAAAACGACATGTCCATCATTTGCGGATGCATGCCGCAGCTGCGACCACTGTTTCCGCAGTACCTAAAAGGCCGGGCTCCGTCGTACGCCCAGGACGAGAACCGCGTGCGATACGACGGCAACAACCATGGGATTTTCACATGGGGGAAAAAGGTCAAGGGTGTGCAGACCACCATCACGAGCACGTCGGTGTTCAGCAGCCGCACGCAACACAGGAGTCGAAATTCGTCCGAATTGGAGCTCAATGCGATTGAAGTTGAGACGGAGACGACTGTTACAAGTTCCCCGGATAATGAAACACATGCATGATAAAAAGCGAATAAACTATGCATTTACCGTCTATATTCTATGCCGTAATGTCCATAAAAGCTGCATAACTGGATGACATTGCATCCTCTCTCGTCCAACCCACGCACCCCCAGCACTTGAGAATGCGATGCGGATCGTACTTTTTCTTGATCTCTTCCAGAGCACGGTAGTGTCTGCCATACCAGGCATTGCGCCAGTCTTTGGTGAACGGATTGGCCTCGTTCTTGTACGCAAAGCCGCCGGTCAGCTTCGCCACGCGATCGCTGCCCTCTTGCAACTCCCGGACCACCGCCTCCCTATCTGCAAGTGTACTATTCCAATCGAATCGACCGCCGACGCCAATCTCCCACAGCGAAGAATACCATGCCGGCAGGACGGAGGTGTCGGTAGGCTGACCCTTTTTGACCGCCAGATAGGGCGAGTCGACGGGCACGTAGGGCTTGTTGCCGCGCCGAAGCTCATCTCGGAAAAAGGCCTTGAGCTGGTCTTTTTTGCGCTCGCTTGTAAACAAGTCGACAGGGGCAAGCTGAGTACCAATCAGCTGCAAGTTGCCGACGGCATACACGCCACTCAGCACATAATCCTGGAAGAATCGGTACCAGCTGTCAGAAACAGCAATACTGGAGGTGCCGCCCACGGAGTCTATAAAGTCGAGAATCTTTCGTAGCGACTTTTTCGCATCGTCGCTGCTGGTAAGGAGGGAAGAGACGTAGACGAAATGATTGCCGTAGATGTGGCCGCCCCAGCCGTCTTCGGCCAGCGCAATGGCAGTGTCCACCAGCAGATCCATGAATCTCGCAACCAGCAGCGCGTCGGACGTCGGGAGCCGCACAGCGGCCACGGCCATGGGCATCTTTGACTCGACCGCGTGGGTGGACTCGAGAACGAGGCCGTACGTGCCGCCGCCCCCGCCCCGGAGCGCCCAGAACAGGTCCGGATGCTGGCATTTGTTCGCAAAACGCAGCTTCCCGTCCGCGGTGACGACCTTGAACTGCAAGACGCGGTCGACGCCTAGACCATGCACGTTGCTGAGGATCGAGTGCCCGCCGCCCATCACCCACCCGCCCGACAAGCCGACAGTGGGCGAGTAGCCACACAGAATCGTGGCATTGTTTCTATCAGCAAACTCGTATGCCTCGCCGCAGCCGACACCAGCACCGGTCGTGATGGCCTGGTACGTCTCCTCGCCCGAGCAGCCCTTTGCAACAAACGACGCGTGATGGCGCAGCCTCTGCAGCTTCCTCGTCCACAACACCAGCGAGTCCATTGCGCCGGCATCCTCGACATACGTATGTCCGCTGTTTTTAACGGACAGCTTGATGCCGAAGCGTCTGGCGTATTTAAAAGCGTGGACCGCATCGCACGCCGACCGCACAGCAAGGTACCACGACGGCAGGTTACCAAGTTTGCAGTCACGACCGCGCCAGGCCTCCGGATTGCTGGGATCGGTCGCGTCAAGAAGACATTGGTCGCGAGACGCCGGGTCGGAGGCGTTGATGGTCGACGTGTCGTACATGTAGCCGCCGGGCAGCTCGCGCCGGTACAGCGGGCTGGTGTAGTTGGCCTGGCGGTCCCGGCAGAGCGCCGCGTCGCGCTGCACCGGCCGGCCCTCGAAGCGGGAGAAGCAGGGCAGCGCGAGCGGCTCGACGCGGTGGATGCGGCCTTGCAGGGTTTTGTTCAGGGCGTAGAGGCCGAAAGTGGCATTGTGGTGGGCGGAGATTATGGTGCATAAGCATATGAGGATAGACAGAAGGGTGCCAAGTGGCGATGCTGTAGGCATGACTACCAAGCGACGGGTGGTGTAGGTGCGGCCTCGCAAGAGGTGCGGGCGAGCAAGGATGGTAACTAGGACGAAAGACTGCCTTCCAGAAGCCCCTTTGACCAGCGGCTGCAATGTCCCTCTTGCTTCTAGGATACCTAGCATCCGTACATTGTGCGCTAATCCTGTCTAAAATAGTGCTGGGACTTTTGCCACTGGCTTCAATTGCGTACCTTCAGACCGCACAATCCGTGCGAGGCACATCATCGACCTTAGGCGTCATATTGTCTACTTCAACTCGAACGGCTCTACCTCGACGGCCTGATCCGTCTCCAGAGCCTCCTTGATCGCCTGGCACACCTTCAACGCTCCCAGCCCCTCCGCCGCCGTACAGCTCGCCTCCTCCTTTCCTCGTATCACCCTGCAAAAGTGCTCCATCTGTAGCTCAAACGGCACCGTTTCCTCGACCGTTTCCTCCGTCTCCCGCCTCAGCTCCGCGTGCCACGACTTTGCGCCCCCTTGATACGTCCACACGGACATGTCCGGCACGCTCAGCGTCCCTTCCGTGCCGAAGACGCGGTAAAAGTCCTGCCCGACGCGCGGAATCAGCGGATTCTCACCCGTGCCCGACTCAAAGTTGTACGGCGAGACGACATTGTCCGACAGCGTGAAGCTGCCCACCAGGCCCGACTGGAACCTGAAAACCACCGCACCGCCCTCTTCTGCGTCGAAGCCGCGTTGCGAAAGCGTCTTTTCGGCGTAGACTCTGACAATCGGCCCAAACAGGTAGTGCAGCAGATCGACTTCATGAATCATGTTGATGAGCACCACGCCGCCGCCAGCTGCCGCCCTGCGCCACTCGGCCGGGGCGTCAAAGTACTCCATCGGCTTGCGCAGCGTCCACAAGCCGTTGACGGCGATGATGGTTCCCAGCCGGCCCGACGCTACAATGCGCTTCGTGGCCACCATGTACGGGTTGAAGCGGCGGTGATGGCCGACAAGCGCATGCACTGAAGTCGTCTTCAAATGCCCCAGCAGCATCTCGCCGCTGGGAATGTCCGTACTGAATGGCTTCTCAATGAGTATGTGAATCCCCAGCGACGAGAGCTCTGTAGATACCGCGACGTGGGTGTGGTTTGGCGTGCAGATGATGGCGGCATCAGGCTTTGCGGCGGATTGAACGAGGGCGGTGATGCTCGTGAAGTGAGGTACCCCGAACTCGTAGGCGACAGCGGCGGCGCGCGGCTGAGGATCCACGAGGCCGACAAGCTCGGCATCGGGCGTGTTGATGATGGCTTGGGCATGGCGGGGGCCGATGAGACCGGCGCCGATGACAGCGATGCGAAGCTTTGGCGTAGACATTCTGTAAGTGATTCCAACTTGTGGCAATCAGGACGACTGAATTGAGTATTCATCTAATTCCATGATGATGAATGCAAAAATGAAACCCACCTTCAACCCCGGGAATTCTTTTTGTGGCGGGAACCCATCCGGGTAAATGTTTACACCCAGTGTTGGCAAAGGATGCGGAGAGCTACTCCGCGACAAGGAAGTGGGAATGAGGTTATCCCCGGGCACAGCCTTTACCCAAACTCAAAGGCACAAACACTACCGGCTGGTTGTGACATTTCCCGCGACCAGCTCCGGCTAAAATGTCTGCACATGCACTCAGGGCTCATTTACACTCGTACATTTACCATTATGGCGGTCTAGGTTCGGCGGAAATGGTGTTTTTGTGGACATTTGAATCCATTACTGTAGGTGGCTATATGAAAGGGAATTTGCTCTATTCGGTCATAGAGCCATCTAGATATAGTATAACGTTACCTTCTTTATCACATGGGGTTGGAAGATGATGCTGGTGGATGGGGCAGCGTATCAACCACTAACTCCACCCATTGTTCCACTGTATTGCAGAGGTGTGTTCAGCCTGTCGGCAGCTTTTCATGCTTAACCGGCCTAATGGCGTGGTAACACGTATTAATTAACTTTTAAAATAACCCTTATTGCTATTACAATTCCGATACTGCTGCCACGACCACACCACCCATCTTATGCGCCGCCGCGACCATGTGCCGCCGAGTATAAACGGCCAATATCCCGCTTCCACTGCTTAACATCCGGGCGAAGAATGCGGCGGTCATACGTGTAAAGGCCGTTGAGTTCACCTTCCACATCCGTCGTCTGCGTGTAGATGGCGCCGCTGCAGGCGTACATCTCAATCTGCTCCTTGAGTTCTCGAAACAGGGTGCCAGTGCGGTAGTTGTACGCTTCCAAGGTCTCATCTATTTCGTAGGTTTGGCTTATTTCGTCAATCGCCTTTTGAACTTTCCAAAGGCTGGTGCAAGAAGAAAAAGTCAGTATTGTTCACCGAAAGCAAAGAAGTCGCGGTGACTTACTTTTCGGCGGAGACATTGTGACCAACGCCGCCAAATTCACCCTGGAAGCCGATTCTGCTGGAATCGTATGGTCCACCCGGAAGAGATGAAAACGGGCTGCCGCATTGCGGATTGGCATAGTGGTGATTGTCCTATTCAGGTCAGTCCCGCAAGCACATGGTTTCAGTGATGATACATACCGAAAAGTCACCAAAGCCATGGTCATTCCAACCGGTGACTGAGTCAATCAATCGCGTCGGGTCCAGTTTCCTGACCATATCTGTGAGTTCGCCTTCGGGGTATGGCGCCGTGTTGATTTGAGCCCAGCCTTCGTTGTAGATGACCTAGAGGGGGTGGCATGTTAGTGACGGTTTGGGATGTAAACCCATAAAAGCGCAAGCAGTAAAAGACAGTATAGAGGGGTAAGAGGGACGAGAGAAATTAGAGCATACCCAGATCAAGATTGAGGGGTAGTTTCTGTGTTCGGTGATGAGGATCTCGAGCTGGCGGCGGAATTCGGCCTGTTGGTCCGGATTAGGCTTTCTGCCATCGGCAGACATACTGGGCATGTCTTGGATAACAACAAGGCCCATTTCATCGCAGGCGCGGTAGAAGAGATCCGGCTCTACTTTGATCTGTAGAAAATGTTAGGACGCGTCATAAAAAGCCAAAGCGACACACTTACATGCTTGCGAACAGTATTGAACCCGAGGTTCTTGAGCATCTTCAAGTCATACACCATAGCTTCTCGGTTTGGAGGAAGATACAAGCCGTCAGGCCAATATCCTTGATCCAGAGTACCCACCAAGAAGGTGAATTTGCCATTGAGTAGCGGTCTTTTGATGCCGTTGACCTCGCCCACCGCGATGCTGCGGAACGCGGTGTAGCTGCTGATGGTATCGTCGCCCATGGAAACGGTAATGTTGTAGAGATAAGGCGAAGATGGTGACCAAAGATAGGGAGAAGCGAGCTGGAACTTGACTTCGGAGTCAGAACTGCCGACCGACAGGGCGACTTGCTTGCCATGCTTGTCGAAGAGGTTGAGCTTGACGCCTGTCCCGTTCTTCCGCGAACTATGAACGGTGAAGGCAACTGTGTTTTGTTAGTCGATCTGAAAATCGCTGGAATGAAAGCGTACGTACCGTTGCCATCCATGTCGGCAGAGACGTCAACACCAGTGATGTGGTTTTGGGGCACACTTTCCAGCCAAACTGTCTGCCAGATACCGGAGCAGGATCTGTAAAAGATGTGACTGGGCCGTCTTGTTTGTTTGCCGATCGGACCCATCTCCAAATCGGTCGGGTCGTAGACAAATACAAGCCTAGATGCGAGGGTGAGTAGATGCTCTTGGCAGGCTTTGAAAGTCGACTTACAGTGTATTGTCTTGCCCAAATTTTACCTGACTTGTCACATCTATAGTGAAGCGAAAGTAACCACCCACGTTGTGGCCGACTTTAACGCCATTCAGGAAGACGGTGGCTTCGTAGTCGACGGCTTCAAAGTTGAGGAGTACATTCTGGCCCTTCCAGGAGTCGGCCACCTTGAATGTCCTGGTGAACCACATGTTTGTCACGGGGTACTCCTGAACGCCGGAAAGACCGCTCTCAACGCATGACGGAATCATGATTTCTTTTCCGAGCTGGCGATTCGGGGGGTCGCTCAGTACCTGGGCCGCCGGGCTGCCATCTGCGCTCTCATATGTCCATATTCCGTTCAGGCTCTGCCAGTTATCACGGTGCAGCAGCGGCCGCGGATGTTCTGGCCAGGGATTGGTTCCGACCTTGTAAGTCCAGTCGGTATCGAGAGGCGGGGTCTGAACCTGGTAGGGAACGGGGCCACGCTTGTCCAGGGCGGTAGCCGAGAGCATGGCAGGCAGCGCAACAAGCATGCTGCCCAAGGCAGGGAACAGAAATTTCATCCTGACGACTGAGACGACAGTTGAGCAGAAAAGAGTCAGCAACTGTTGGTGCAGCCAGCAAGAATATGACCGGGAGCGGTTGTAGGTCGGGCTGTCTCCTTTTATAGGGCGATCAGTAAATACCCAAAGATCGCGCGTTCAATGCCAAGAAACTGTGAATCAAGGTCGCCCGGGGGGCCGTCGCACTCCTCTTTAGGTAGTGAGCACCTTTCCAGGGAGTGTGACCTCGCCGTGAACCCCTCACCTTGGCGCGTCCGGGCTTTGAATGACAGAATGAACAAAGTCAATTAGCTTGAGCTGCAGGTCGCTCACCGTATATTCCGGCCCTATGTCGGCGCTGAATAGCACGTTCTACCTCGTCTGGTGTGTGACCCCGATGGTTCCTGTGGCTGGCGATGATTGGGCCCCGCGTGGGAGTGCCTGGTCCAGTAGCCCTGCGGTGGCGCCTCACGGATGAGTTTCTGTGGGAAAGGTGCGCGACAGAGAAGTCGCACTAGTTAAAGTGCGGGGAAGTGCGCCCTTTCGCTGGGTGGCTTCGGGATCCTTTATAATGATGGATGCATCAGTAGCAAGGCAGCTGGTAGATTGACTTGTTGCGGGGGACCGAAGAAGCGGGCGCGACAGTATGAAGTTGTTTGAGTGAAGCTAGCTTGGTAGTAATGACTGGGCGTATAGATATACTATAAACACTATAAATTGTATGATACTGGTGTTGTTTCACAAATGCCACCTACAGCTTTCGAGAGTCCAAGCAACTGGAATTCCAGGACGCGTGTCGAGGAAGGAAGGCACCATGGAGAGACAAAATTGGTAAGCCGATGCCGCAAGAATCGTCGGTCGCATCCGTAGGTACAAAGTACAAATACTTTGTTCATTTCTTGAATTCCCCGCACGATCGGCGCAAATGACAGCATGAGAGGAGCGGAGGAGCCGTATTGTATTAGCTTGCGTCTGCCAAGCGGCCGAGACGGGGATAAGTCCTGGTGCTCAGGCAAAGACAAAGCACCTGCCTGGAAGAGTAGAGATGCGCGACACGCAACTTCTTCTTTATTGTTCATTGTCATTTTCACTTCGTACTCTCTTTTTTTCTCCCCCTTCTGGCGCGCAGTCTTTCCGCTGCCGTGTCATCTCGTAAAGGTTGTGCTACGACGCGGGGTGGCTGCTCATGCGCGTGCAAGATGGTGCTGGCACTGCATGGATGGCTGTCGGCATATTTAGTAGGAAGCGGCAGTTCTACGGCCATGTTTTTTTCATTCCAGCTCAATAGCTCTGCTCTCTACAGCTTAAATGCAGATGCAAAAGAAGAATTAGTGGAGTTCATCATCAAGCACCACAGTCCCCAAAACACGCTGATGGCGAGGCAGGCCGGGTTAGGTCCGGGGTAGACTCCCCCCCTCACCAGCATACCCGCAATGGGCGCCGCCTGGGCGCCGCCTCTAGCGTGCCTTTTTGGCGATCTAGATTTAGGGTCGTGATTTTATTCCTCTCTAATTCAAGTCCATCAAATTAATCGGCAAAGACTTCACTTGCCGCCAAGTACAGCCATAAAGCGCATCTCTCATCCGGTGTTGCAAGTCGCCCTGGCACAAACACTTCAGTGGCCTGGCTACCGGCATTGAGGCACTCATCCCTGAGCCACCAAGCTTTGGGCGCCTAGACAGGGATCTCTTTCTCAACCAGACGACCCCATGCTTAGCGATTCCACCAACTTTACGCATCTTGGTCTTGCGAAAAGAAAAGAAATGTCTTCCTCGGTCCCAAAGAATCATGTCTGCCTCACATGTGGGCGGCAGTACCAGCGAAGTGCCCACCTGCGAAGACATGAAGCTACACGTAAGCCCAACGGACACCTGTCTCCCCAAACTCGCGTATCCTAAGCTGATTATGAAAGCTAGATTCCAATCCTAATAGGTTCAAGTGTTCTTTCTGTGGAAAAGAGTTCTCTAGAAGGTGCGAAAAAGCCCTAGGTTCTCTCACTTGAAACGCGCAGTCGTTGACCCGACAGCAGCGATGTATGCAAGAAGCATTGCTTGTCATGCCCACGAAAAGACGCTGTAGAAGCCGCAGCTACCGTGGCCCCGGATAATTCCTCAGAAGTCACTGGATCGACATCGGGTCCCATCCCAGGGAATCCCTCATATGCCCCCCTGACTGATACGGAACGGGCGGCGTTTACACATGAGGGCATGCCATTTCTGCGGCAAATTTTCAATCCTCACACAGTCACCATGCAGCATTACCTGAATGTCGCTAACAATGACGGATCGTTCAACGAAAATGTCCCCGACTCGGAAACTGCCTCAGATGCCCGCCCTGGCCGGTCGCCGGATATCAGTCATGTTCTCGCTCTGCTGCCCCCGTACCACATCGGCATTCTCGACCAAGCTATCGGGGCCCTCATACCACATGAGGATTTTAATGCGCTGTCGCTGTCTGCAGTGTCCCCAATACCTGCTTTGACGGATGCGGGCTTTGAGGTTTTGGCTGAAAAGGCAGCCTCGATTGTTGCTGGCCTGCGAGAGCTGCACAGCCAGCTCAAGGCCGGTGATGCGACGTTCAACGGACCTCACAACATTGACGACGTCGCAGAGGTATTCTGTGCGGAGAAGATCAGGTTCTTTGCTGCTGCATTTTTCCGCTTGACGCATGTTCACTTTCCTTTGGTGCATTGCGGAACGTTTGGCACACATGACACCTCTGCCTTTTTAATTCTCGCCGTCACCATTTTCGGTGCCTCGCGTTGCGCGACTTTTAAACATACAATCCAGGCCAAATCATTTATCAGTCTTGCCGAAGAGTATATTTTTCGAGAGGTTGAAAGATTAAACACCGGCGGGCCGCGTCAGCTTAATCTTTCGCAGCTTCAGACGCTCCAGGCTGCTGTTGCGATTACCAACTTCATGATGAACCACAACGACTGGTCGTTTCGAGAAAGGGCCCGACTGAAGAGACTGCCGTCTTTGATCTTCTCAATACGGTGCTTCCAGTTAACAACAGTGGTTAATCAACCGACTTTGGACTGGTACCAATTTATTTTCGGCGAGACCGCTGCCCGGTGAGTCCAAGCGAAGCCGTCCGGAGACCTTGGCTTGGCTGACTGTCACCGCGTAGCATCGCTACTCTGACGGCTCTGATTGACTGGAATCAGGCGCGCATGTTCTACTGCCCGCCGGGCATATCAGTCGGTGAAATGAAGTGCAGTCTTCCATGCCATCGCGAGATCTGGGATGCCCCGAATGCAGCCACATACATTGTCGCCAAAGAAGCGATCGAGTGCAAACCAGCCGCAGAGCGCCATACATGCATCGCAGCATCTGTCACTGCACTCATGGCCGATCACTGGTCTATTGATGCTCAGACATGTCATTTAAACGTAACCCTCGAGTCACTGAGCGCAGTCAGTTTCGGTAATACTTGGCCTTCCATTGGTCGGCAAGATACGTCACGAGTGCTAATGAACCCGCCACAGCGATAACGGCGTTGACTGTATCCGCCTGCCAGATGGTTGTCTTGCCAAGGGCGCACTCCTCAATCTTGCGTGCAATTTTGAGATGGAGAGAGCTTTGGGACTACATCACGCACGACATGGATCCTCAAATTTTGCTCAAGGCAGGATTAACTAGGCATTGTCATGAGAACTGCACACTTGCTTGGCACATTGCGGAAGCATGGAACGCCGGTCCTACGCATGACTACTTCCAAACGATTGGCCACCGTTCACTCATCCCCATATTCAGTTTTGTTGAGTCGTGCGAAAGCCAAAGAGCTGCGTGAGCTACTGGCTGTCTTACATTTAGGGATTACTAACTATTCATCTTTATGCTGCATCCTATCTCGGAGAAAGCAATTGGGAGGATAATTTGGTCGATTATTGATATTGACGCCTCTTTCTGGCACATCAGTGGTGTGACTTGCAGCCTTGTCCATTTGAATAGTCGTCGCCAGCAAGCTACTGTCCTGGGGCCAGCCTCCCATAACGCTAAATTTAGAGTTCCTGGCCGCGCCGTCCCGCTGCTCTGGCGCAATTTGCATCGACATCAACGCATCTAATCGCCTCGACCGCCGGATCCTGGATTTTATTCTCATCGTTGTAGAACTCGACATGCTTCACATCGCTATCGCATCGACGCTCACTAAAGGACAAATTTGTTAGAAACTTTCGTGTTGATGCAGGCAAAAGGCTTACTAGTAGAGAGTACACTCCTGGAATAAATCCACGGTAATGGAGCGAACAGCGCCGGTCCTAACACAGCCTCAGATTAGCACATCGATAGGGTTTGGCGACGCAATACATACAGGGGCTTTCGAAGTCGGATGCAGTTTGATGACCGGATCTTGAATGAGATTCCACTGCCATTCTCTTCGGTGTAGATGGTACCCTGTTGAGCATTAGACATGGACAGCTAAGGCGAGTACCACATCCTTCATACTCTGACGTTGCTGTCGTCGGCCGCAGCGACCAAGGACCAGGATCCCAAGATGAGGGCAATTGCGTTGGCGGCATGCATGACGATGGTTTATAGATGACAATGTATTGATGTCGATAAATCAGGTTCGAGATTTGGGGTATCTAAGGGCATTTAGACTATTTATGATGGCCTTCAGTGTGACGAGAAGCAAGGCGAGGGGACGCTGAACATCAATGTCTCAAAGCCATAATAAACACGGCTGAGACTCTCTTTTGCTATGGGCTGCATGCGGCCTGCACCCTTCCTCCCGATGAAAGCGACAGCTGATCCTTTCTCCCGCGAATACGCCGAGGCCAGCAACGATTGTAGGGGCAAAATTCCGTCACCCGATGATATAATTTCCTTCAGAGAGGTCAAAATACACAAGAGGTAGTCCAAGAAGGTTACGATAACAACTTCAGCTCCATCTCTTGATGTCTCTGGCATGTTTACGGATAGAGCGAGCAAAAACCCGAGACCTGCAGATGCAGCTCTCGATCCGAAACATTGATACAAACTAATTTTAATTCTGAGCCGCAGACAGCTACAATGCCCCGCTTCTGCCGCTTTACCTTGGCTGGACAAAAACAATAGTTGAATGCGCCGACTTGCATTGGGAGAAGGAGCGTTGGCAGGATCCCGTGTTACGTTATCGCCACCAGCAGAGAAGGGGTGGTGGCCAGAGGTGCAGGCACTGTGATGCCTAATAATAAGGGTATATTAATGGCTCAATGACGGGGAAGCGGCAAGAAAAATACGCCACGCGACAAAAGTTTCATCGAAAAAACAATAAAGGCCAATGCAAGCTTACGCGAAAGTACGCCTACCATACTTTGTATAGTTTAGAGGTCGCAAACCGATCGCAAGAGGAAAAGAAGAACAAAAAAACGTGCGGAGAGTTGACCAACCGAGAAAAAAAAGGTTTCTATTACTACTCGATACTACAACCGGAGCATCAGGCAAAGTGGCCCTAGGCCACACTCACCTCTCTTTGCCTGCCGCCCAATGCAACGCCCAAAGAAGACAAGTTGTGCGGCGCATGCATTGCCTTCATCCGGTCATGGGCGGAACATTGGACAAACGGTGTGGCGAAAAGCGCAGCTTGTTTACTAGTGCCTTTGACCAAGGTGATGTGTTACATAGTCAACCAAGTAGCCGGCCTACCCATGTGGGTGTCGGCGAATTGTAGGCGTTCGGAGCGTTCCCTGCCCAATCCAATTTCTACAAAGTACGGAGTATCAAGTAGAGAGTAAACGCCCGAATATTCTGGAGTCGCAGACACAGAAGCGAGCACCTGACGGTACGGCTCTGCGGCTCCATGAACCATGTTCGTTCAGTGGTCACGATTTGAGGAGGAGGCTGTCTTGGCGACTCGGCCGGCCGTGGGATCGTCGCCGAGGAAAATCTCTTTAGCGCGGGTTAAATGGAACAAACCGCCACCAGTCGGCCTATTACCGTCCAGGGGAGGGACTGCCAAGACTCAACTAACGAACGTCAGACTCGGAGCAGGCGGGTCTGCCGCAAGGGGCAGGAGGAATAAGGTCTCCCAAGGAACATTCGGTGTACTTGGCCCTGAGCTACAAAACAAGAGCCGGGTAGATTGAATACTCAGGATTGAGGAAAGATGGTGGATTTTCTTGTCATTAGAATGAAGCAATGCTGTCGAACAAAATAGAGTTGTCCATAGATCTTTCGGTCAGTCGATGGACAATCTAACTAACTATCCAAAGCAATGAAGTACAAAGCCGAAGGCTCGCATGTGAATGAACCTCAAACGGAAGGCGAGAGCTTGGAGCTCGAGCAAATAAAACTTGAAGAAATTTAAATATGAAAAAGAACAGAGGAAAAAGGGCGCCATCCCACCCTATAGGGGTTAAATCCGTAGCTTCGGGCGTTCCTTTTTTAAGAAGGGCTTTGCACCGCGGCTTTAAAGACGATTCAAAATACACAACAAAGTAAAACTTGGCAAATCCGCTCGGAGGATTGCGAATCTTCACTCAACTAGATGAAATATTATTAATATCTAAGATTCAGAAGAGTAATATCGTGATCTTTAGCAAGGCTTACGCCCCACCTGTGAGATGCGGCTTTATCGAACCGGACTTCGGCCGCGGGCGAGGCGCACAAGATCATCCGACCAATGACAAAGGCATACCTACACCAGGATTCACCACGGGTAACAATATCTGGTCCTCGAAGGATTGTGTGCCGGTGGCGCATCAAATCTCGCCACCGCCTTCCTACAGACTGAGCTGGGCCAATAGGGGTGGTGTTTACGTCTTACTTTCATGCAACGCGGGATCCTACTCATGAAGATATACATAATTTAGAGATGTAAGCATGTAAATACAGTAATACCAAGAATAGAATCCCGAACTAGTGAGAAAGGTTACGCAGGCTCACAACGGGCGGACTGCCCACCTGCATAGTGTCAAGGACATAACTCGGCCTTCGGCCACCCCTGTGAAGGATCTCAAGTCCAGAGGAACACGCGTAGGGAACTCTTAGCTCAACGCAAATGTAACAACTCACAGAGGCAGCAACCACGCTTGACCGAGCTGGGAATAGATGTGACATGCGGTCGGCATAAGCCAAGGTAATGGCAACCGCTGGTGAGCCATGCTCCGGCCGAGAGGCACAGGGAGGTGCTGCGATTGCGTCAATTGCATTATTCCTAGTCGGAGTTATAGTGCGGGAGAACTATCAGCCCAATTTTCTGGACCCGTACGCTGCATTGAAAGGCTTAGCAGAGCGAGTAGTGCAAGACTTGTCCAGTCCTGCACAAAATTAGATGGCTGATGAGCCTGTCGGCATATAAGTAGAGCTTATCCGACCACTCAAGTAGGCCACATTCTTATCAAGATAACTTCACATTCAATATTACTTTTTTCCACGATACACCATGGGTAAAAAGCTGGCCCAACCGATCCCCATCACCAAGCCCGATGTGGTAATTGTTGGCGGCGGCGCAGGCGGTATCGCCGTCGCCTTGCACCTTATCGAGCAGGCAAAGAAAGGACGGGTTCTTCACGAAATCGTGATTATCGAAAAAAGAGATGTTTTAGGGCCAGGGCTGGCCTTCTCGGCCGACTGCCATGGGACAATTCTGAACATGCACTCCGACACGATGGGGATATACAACGAGAACCCGAAAGACTACACACAGTGGCGCACAAACCTGGAAGATGGGCCCTTTCCCTCTCGAGTCGATTATGGCAGATATCTTCAGGAACGGTGGATGAAGGCCATGGAAGAGGCACGCGCTCTCGGCATTGTCGTTGCAGCCGTTCAGGCGAATGCCACAGACATTGACAGGGTCGGAGACTCTGCATTCCTGGTTACCCTCGACAACCAGACAACCCTGACCGCCCATGCCGTGGTCCTTGCACTCGGAAACTTTACCGGATCACCAAATTCACACCTTACCGGCAAGCCCGGCTACTTCCCCAACCCATGGCCCACGACCCAGCTCCAATCAATCCCTCCCACCGCCCATGTTCTGGTTGTTGGTTCAAGGCTGTCCGCTGTCGATGCCGCGCTGTATTTATCCGATAATGGGCACCAAGGCCCCATTACATTCATGTCGCGCAGCGGCAAACTTCCCAGAGTCCAGGGAGATCCGGTACCCAACCCGCGCCGGTACGTGCTGCATGAGCTTGCGCGAGAGGTTGAGGGCAATCCCAACGAGAGCCTCCTGCGCCTTACGAGTGCCCTTATGGACGAAATATCCCTAGCCACCAACGGCGATTGGAGCTGGATGTTGGAAAAGGACTCACCGATGGAGCAACTCGAGACAGACTTGATTGCTGCGCAGGAACAAAGGGTTCGTTGGCAATCTATTCTGAACGGCACCGCCCCGGTTATTGAGCGATACTGGAACTCGCTTTCACCAACGAGCCAAAAGCTGTTTATGGAAAAGTTCAACAGCTCTTGGATGACGTACCGCCATGCGATGCCGGTGAAAAACGCCAAGCGTGTGCTGAATTTGCTCAAAAAATCCCAACTGCAGGTTGTTCGAGGAGACAGCATCTCCTGGGATGGCATATTCAAGGCCAGAACCTCTGCTGGCCTGATCGAGACGCCTTATGTTGTCGAAGCCACGGGACAAGAATGCAACCTCAAGCGCATGAATTCTCCTTTGGTTCAGTCTGCCGTGTCCAAGGGCCTGCTGACCCCTCATGCCGCCGGCGGTGTGGTGGTCGATTTCCAGAGCCTGCAGGCTACCAAAGGCCTGTATGTGATGGGGTCGTTGACCCGAGGTACTCATTTCTACGTCAGTGCGACTGATCGTGTGGCTGCGCACGCGTCGCGAATTGCCAAATCGCTGACCTCGGAACCCTTTTCGGCGGCGTTGCATGTTGCGCTCTTTGTCGGCGGCGACCTCGTGTCCCATCTCATGGCGAGCAAATTGGTGCCTGAACTCATCCAGGCTGGCCATGTGCCCTATCTCTTCCTTTCGCCCCCTGCTTCGGAACCGAGGAAGCAAAAGGGGGCACTGTCCGAGTTTCCGGAACTTGCCTTTTTTGAGAACGAGTTGCTGCAAGACTATGTTATCCCATACTTTAACGGAAAGAACGCAGAAGATGCGAAAAGCCCAACAGTGCGCCAGTTGGCTCTCAAGTACGGAATTCTGGTGCAGCAACTACCAGCCATTGGCGACAAGTCGTTTTCCGAGACAATGGGCAAGCATCACATCGACGTGGGACTGTCGCTTGTTTCAACCGACATCTCCAGCGACAACGTTCTCGAATACTTTTCCAACGGCAAGACGCTTCTCCATCTCCACTCCGAAAATCTGTCTTCGTACCGCGGCGTCATGTCGGCCGCCCGCGCAATGAAGAACAAGGAAAGCCACTTCATCTACTCACTCCGAGAAATGAAGGAGGGCGCCGCTCTCGGCTACGTCATTGACATCCGCAAGCATGCCATTGACTACTCCAAGTCTACCCTTGCCTGCATGAACGACGTGTACGCACTGGGCATTGACATGGCGATGGGTGCTGTTGGCAAAATTGCTCGGGGCGAGGATCTCGGCGCTGTCAATCCCGTTGCGGAAAGCAATGACATCTCCAACCGTCCGTCCAAAGCTGAGCTAGACGAGTACGCTGCTAGCATTGTGCAGATTTTGGTTGATTCGTTTGCTTCAACACAAAAAAAGGACGACTTCCAGTCGCATATCCTAGGGGTGGTCAGGGAGTGGTCCGATAAGAACTATGCATAAATTGTCCAAAGTCGGTGCATTTTAGCCATGGCGAAGGAAAACTGCGATATTGACTTCGTTCTTTTAATATATTGCTGTCTTTAAATATTTTTTCGTCCGCCCAGTAGTAGAGTTGTTATGGATGGTCAAGCACGCACGCTGTAGCATGAGCAGCATTTTGAGTCTCGCAGCCAAATCTAATCATGGCTAGAACTTGTATATATTCTTCTAGTACTGATATACATGGGCACCTTATGGTGAAAACTAGGCATAGGAGAATGAGAGAAGACGTTTGATTGATTGAAGATAACTGTGACTGCTCTGCGAGACGCCTATACCTTGGTTGTGGCGGAACGTTCATCGGTTCCAGCTGGCCGGAAGGACGGCCAACACTCTGTATAGTAGTTGTAGTCGTCTTTAACCCCATTAACTCTTTCCCTTTTACTCCTGTTTCGCTTTCTTATCCGTAAATTCTAGCTTTACGCGGGGCTGTTCTTTTACTGCTCAACTCTCACACTTCTTGTCAGCCATGGACGCACACGAAAAAGTCAAAGTGGACCTTACAAACTCTCCCTCTTGGAGTTGCTCTTGCAGCCCGTTAAAAAGCGCACATCTTAGTAGCAGAGATGTCCAAATCCGCAGACCATCGGGGGAACGCACGGAACTGCGGCGCAGGACTGGCCAGGTTTGGCATAGGGAGTGCAGACGTTGGTCTGGGTGCTGCAGGCGGATCCGGAGCAGCACTCCCATTTCTCGGTGCAGGACTGGCCCTCAGCCGTGCAGGCTCTCTGCTCAAGCGGGCTGGCCATGGCAAAGCCCATCAGGGCGGCGAAAACGGCGACGACTTTGACTTGCATCTTGTAGAGTGGAATGCTTTGGAGAAGTGAAGAGACGGCGATGAAGTATGATGGCTATTTTTCTTGCTTCATCTTTGCGCGGCGGATTGGGTTTCTTTTATCATAAACAGCCCCCCGCACAAAGGACCTTGGCCTTTGATCGCAGCTTCTCGTAAAATCGTAAAGTACATCAACGGCTTCCTTCGGTTACGGACCTTGTTGAGCAGCTCTGCATGAGGTCGCCGAGGATCCGTTCCGGCTGCCATCAAGGAACAAGCAGGCCACAGGACCCATCAAGAGAAGAGACACAAAGCTACGTTACCACTTAATAAGGTGTAATGTGCAACGATCGGAGGTTACCCCGGGTAATAACCCACGCCACAGTACCCGAGCCAATAGTTTATCTGCCTACCATCGTCAAGTGCCAGTTATACCCGAGTGACATAATTAGACGAACCCCCGCAAAAGACCTGGATTGTCCTTTACGTAAAGTCAATGGAGACGAACCACAAGGGGCGGGGTGCGAGTAGAATGCGTCGTCTGTGCCAACACTAAAACGGCTGTTAAATTTTCACAAAGATTTTCTCGGGTATAGTTCCCTGAAAGATATGCATTGCAATACTTCGTATAGGCTTGATTAACAAAATACCTTGGCCATCTACTTAGTGCTTAGCATTGTGGACTATGGGCCTCTGAAAATCTTGGCAAAGCAACCCGACGAAGATATCACGGGACAGAAAGCCACGGACCTTGGGAGGGGCTGTAGCTGGGGGCGGGTGTGCACAAGTCTGACCAGTTTGTGCCACTTCATCGAGATGTACCTCCTAGGCGCAGGTTTATTTAGCCTCGATTCCGAATGAAATGCCCTTCTTTACCTGGATAGGAAGTTCTGCAACGAGGACAGGAGCGCCCCGCTTGCCCGCTTGAAAAGCTTGTTGTTTAGGAAGCTAAGTATATGCTTCATCTATATTGGTGCACTCTATACGTACGACGCTCGGCACTAGGCTCGCTTATTGGGATCGCATATCTTATCAATCTCATCAGCAGCCACGTACATCTTGCGGCGGTGGTGGCTTGTAGTTGAGCCGTAGACGCCCTCGGAACAAAAATAAGCCCATTAGCTGGCTGAATTCGTAATATTCTATGCACGATCATGTACTTGAGTCGTCCCAATTTGCCTACTTATATTGATGTTCTTTTGCTGTACTCCTGGCCTGGAGAGAGCCTTCCGGTTTTGTTAGTCTCGGCATTTATGTGAATCCACCCGCAGGACCGATGGCAGCAGAAGCTCGGTATTGCGGAAAGAATGTAGCCCAATAGCCCAAGGCTAATTTTAGTTCGAAAAGGGTATAAGCAGGCCCGTTATGCTTGGGACGGGCCCCCAGATCAATACAAGTTTCTGCCCGCCGGAGTGGACGCCGGGTCAAAGTGTTGGGTTTTCCGCCTCCCAATTTTCTTTCGGTGGCTAACTTGGTGTTTCTAGTCTCCTGGGCTGAGAGGAGGGCGGACCAAAAGCGACCAGGCTTGTTATGCATGCGGGTGTGCATTCCTGATGAGTATCCGTAGATGACTCGAATCAAGCCACCAAACATGTGCGCACGTGCGGTCTTGCTGTCGTCTTATTCATTCTTTTCCCATGCTCTTTTCTTTCTTCCCAGCAGTGGGTAGTGCTAGTACTCTTTGACAATGTGAATTTATTGCATTTTATTAGCCTGTTTCGTATTTCTCGCCTCGCCTCCAACAAATGACGCAGCGGCCCCTCAGTCAGGCCATCTTATCAATCAGATAATCTGACGCATCGACTTAACCTATCCCGCTTTTTATGGGCTGGTGTTGGAGTGGTCGGATTCATTCGCCGGCGGTGTCGCTAGTAGATGCAACACCGGCCTGTTTCAAAGCTCTCTACAGCATTGCCGGTGGTCCGGCCACTACTGGTCCCAAGAATGGGTTCGGCATGTTCAAGGACCAGAGAGCTCTACCAGGCCAAGACGCAGGGTCGCGACGGCTTCCTCAGCCAAATTTTAGACGCTGTTAATAGATATACTACACTAGTTATGGGTGGTAGAGATGATCCTACCATTGTTGGCACCACCTCTGATGAGATATGCGGGAAATTGGCCCTGGCACCAGTCACCTTCTTCTTTTACGGCTGGTAAAGTACAGATTATCTGCAGGTAAATTGTTTGCCGCCCTTGACCCAGTCCGCTTGGACTAATTCATAATATAGCGCCAATGCAATGAGTGGATGAAGCTTGGCCTTCAGGCAACCACTGTTGTGTTGTTTCTGGGGATGACGGCGTCACTGGAAACCATGGCGGAACTTGCCAGGGTTCTGATGGAGGCATCTTCACAGCGATCGAGGCCGCTGGTTGCCCCTGCACCACGTCGGTCGGCACAACCACGGTCGCCTGAGGAAACTCCGTTACCGATTCCGAGCAAGTCACTACTTCATTCTTTCCGCACAGTGGTTTTTCCAACGTCTTTGCCCAGCCTGACTACTAGAATAGTGCTGTGAACAAAGGCTTCTTTCAATCCTGACATGTTCAATCAGATTACTATCACTGGAATGAGCAAGAGCAAGGATGGTGGCTGTGGTGGTGAAAGTTGGGACTCGGCCCCTGGCTGGGATCTGGTCATTGGGCTTGTACCCCCAACTTTCCTGCTATATCAAATTGTTTCGCTGGCATCTATTCAGTCCAAGGTGTGCAGCTAATTTTTACGTCTAATAAGTGATGTATTTTGCGATAGAACTGTGGCTGAAAGATGCTTCTCGGCGAGCAGCCGTCGCCATTTTACTCCGTTGAAGTTATCACTTTAGTCGTGTCGACTTAGTGTCGCGTTTATCTGTAAAGGCTTGAATATAATCAAAAGAGAACTTGGTTGAGTCATTCCTTCAAAATCAGTTTACATTGCACTGTCATGGGAATTTATTTTATCTCCTAATCTTCGAGTAGAGTAACGCATTTTCTGAAAACATGTAGGGTAGCTTAGGGTTTAACCAAGGTAGCTGAACCATCCCAGCACCATGAGTTGTCATTAGTGGAGGTTTGGCCGAGACTTGACCTGGACATTCAGAGGAATTTTCTCCCATAGCCCAAACATTCGCTGCTTGGATTGCCATTCGGACTGGCCTTCGATAATGAAGTCGAAGTTACGCAGCAGGCGGGCAGCGAGCAGGCGCATTTCAGCATATGCGAGGTTTTTGCCGATGCAGTCGCGTGGGCCGTGGCTGAATGGTTTGAAGACGGATTTGTTGTCGTTGGCGAACCGTTCATCGTATCTTGGGTGCGAGGCTGGGAGCCATCGTTCGGGCAGAAATTGCTCAGGAAGATGGAAGTTCTCTGGGTTGCGAAAGGTTGCCCACTGGTGCACCGAAATCAGGGTCTGAATGCGGATTCGAAGAGGGCTTTGTTTTAGCAAAGGTTATCTGACAGGGAAGGCAAGGCAACTTACATTTTTTGGAATATAGTATCCGCCAAGCTCAGCGCCAGGGGAGACTCGTGGTGGTGTAACCGTAACAGGCGGGTAGAGACGAAGAGTTTCCTCGAGCGCAGCATGGAGATATTCCAGCCTTGCAGTGTTGCGCATGTTAATGTCGGATTCCTCAGGGTAAGCGTTCAAAATCTCCCCCACAACAATGTCGCGTTTCTCCGGATTCTGAGACAGAAAGAAGAAGAAGCCGGCAAGCGCCGTGGCTGTCGTCTCGCTACCTGCGACGACAAGAATGGGAGACGTCGACAGGACTTCCTCATCATTCATGGCAGTCTCACCGGCCTTTGTCTTCCGCAGCATATAAGTCATGAAGTCATGCCTGCCAGCAGGTCCCTCAATGCCAAGTTGCATTCGCTGCGCGGATTTCTCCCTCGAAGTCTGCCGATTTTCTTCTCCGACATAGAAGTCCTTCGTCAAGCCAAGGCGATTGGCCACAAACCCGAGGCTTGGGTAGTGACGGAAGAAACGGCGCAGTGCATTGCCGCGGATCCCCTGGAAGATGGACAATACCCAGGGGTGATACGCATTGTTGGCCAAGCTGCCGAACGAATCGCTGAAAGCCAAGTCTCCAATGATGTCGAATGTGGTAAAGTTGAGTAATGGGATGATGTCAAATTGTCTGCCTTCGATCTCGAGCTTCCGGAAGCGATCCACAAGCATGTCGACATATTGCGTTACAGTTGCTTCCTGCTCCGCGAGTGCACTTGCACTGAATGCGTGCGCTAACTGGCGGCGGATCCGGCGATGGCGGTCTTTTGGTGCCCCGATGAGGCTTGTTGTATCACCCGGAAAGTACTGCTCAAATGGCTTGCCAAACTCGGGTTGCTTATTCGTGGCATGCGAAAAAACGCTCGACCACCCAATCGAGCCGTCCACTGCGATTTGACCCGGGCTGACTCTCACGACTGGTCCATACTTGCGGTGCATCGCCTCGATTTTCTTGGGCGCAGACGCTTCAATGTTGGTCTGGTAAAGGAACGGGAACCAGGAGGCGGCATACAGCTTCGGGCCGGGTACTTTGGCGAGAGGGTGGAAGGAAAGCCTGTATACGATGATAAAGGCATGGTATATCACAGACTCATGACATGTAAGCTTAAAATTCTGTCCGCATCTGGGACTGACCCATTCCACATACCAAGACCACCAGGCCGACAACGGGCCGCCACAGCGCAGAATAGAATGCCTGATGCTGCGGCAACTCATTCGAGAGTGAATGGAGCGGCAAACGCTGGGTAAAAGACATGCTGAAGGGATGCGCAGAATGGTGGTTGAACGAAGGGTCTTTCTTGAGGTGAGAGGGTACTTGCTTGATGATTGATACACCTCAGAAAGCCGCTCGAGCATCTATATATATAGTCGGACACGCAAACGTGGCGAGTGATCAGGGTGATAGTACCACAACCGGTCCGGACAAAGTAACTAATGCCGCGGAGGCACTTGCTCGCCTGGTGACGAAGGTGACATTCTTTATGGAGCGGGAGGCACAGGACGCAAGAATTCCAGTCTTCCAAGCCAACCAATGCAATTGGAAGTACTAAGCAAGTCCGCGGAGTGAGGGGTTCGTAGCTGCAATGTCACCCTACAAGCCAGAATCCCGCGGCGATTTCCCCCACGGTTGTGCATCGGAACGGCAGTCACCCGCTGTCACTTTGTACAGATCCTGCGGGGGCGAAATTTGAACAATGAAATCAAACAATGTTTATTTGTTTATGCATGCGACCCCACAGATTCTTTTTGCTGACAACAGGCCGTATTTCGGATGATCGGTGTTACAGGGCGAAAATGAGGATGAATACGAGCAAGCCTACGACGACGGGTATGATCGATCGGCCGTAGAAAACACGCTAAAAACGTGGAAAATATGAACGAGCAGTACCTGTACTGCTCTTCTGTGATGCTCAGCAAAAAACGTAGTTGTGCGAAAGACTTTATTGGAGGGAGGTAATATCTATTTCTACAGTTTTGGCTTACTGACTCCTCATGTCCAAAACCAGTAGGCGCGTCTATTTGAGACTGATTGAATTACAGCTAGCAAAATAGAGCAACATTGTTCCACCTTGGCTATCCTTACAGCGCGCGACTCACTGAAACACAGGTGCTAGTGAACTACCTAGGGCGCTTTGCTTGGCGGAACTCGCGGGACGAGGAAGGTGACCTTGCAGGATATTGCAGTACCGCCTGGAACCCTGACTACCGGGTATAATTCGAACACATAAGAATATAATTCTCACATCTTGAGTCATTAGCTAACTCACTGCTATAATTCCTGTCGGCCTCGCCGGATGTCGGACAGTGGATCACGGACACTCGGAGTCCGTCTGTACTTTTTGACGAGCCGTGCCGTTCTGCATAGTGCGCAGCGGGCCTAAGCATTGTTAGCATTGATGATTTAGGATTATGCAGGTTTCGGCCTCCGGGGTAAGTCAAGCATGAATGAAATTAGTGTCATCCGATCCCGCTCCCAATGACGCGTCTACCACATGCGCTCACCACTTTATTCAAGAGAAGCAACGCAGCGGTGACTCAATTAAATCGGCAGAGCGGTATACCCAAATCATAGCTACGCAAGTTCAGCTGTTACAACCGTCGGGCTTTGCTCTTGCTATCACGGGGACGAATTGGCATCGTCACAGGTTGAGAGAGGGAAGCCCCGTAATAAACGCAACTGTGCATCGTGCAAGTCCAACTCAGGTTATCAACTAAACAATGGGCAACAGCTCTTTCAAATTTGCATGTCTGACCTCTGCACTAAGCCCTCACCGTTTCCACGACTGCGCGCCGAAAACACTGTCCCAGTGACACGCAAGTTGGCGCGGCAAGGTTAAACACGGGCGCGTCGAGTAGGGGCACGGCAAGCTTTGGTAGCATTGGGCGCAGCGCTCGACGCATCGCTCGGTACATCACTCCTAGCTTGAGTAAGTTGACTATTGCTGGTAGTGCCATCTCTCGTTGCTTACAGGTTGATGTTATCGTCAATCGGGTTCGCTCCCTCCGCCAGGCCCATCTTTGCCTCAAACCAGAACCGGAGTCTCTCCACCTCGCCGCGGTCCGCCATGAACGTGGCAAAGTCCTTGGGGGTGGTGTTGGTCTGGTTCAGGTCGGGGAAACCCTCGGGTGTGGGCATGTCGGTGCGAACAGACCAGGTTCCCATGATCTTCTGGTATTCAGGGCTGAGGATATAGTTGTGAAGCAGCTTGGCTCCCTCGGGGTGAGGAGCCTTCTTCAGAATGCCAGCGTACTGTGACCAGGAAACGTATTTACCCTTTGTCGGCTGCGAGAAGTTGAGAGCACGGTCCGAGCCGAAACCACCGCCCGTTGCGAAGAAGGCAGCCTGGTCGCCCTTCCCACCAGCGACGATGGCAGGTGTCGCAGTTCCGCGCACCCATCGTGGGTTCTGCGCCATGAGCTTGTCGAACCATGGTTTGCCGCATTCGTCCATGCTATAACGTGTTAGACTATGCGCCGGTAACTCAATGCGAGGGCCAACGACTTACATCAACTTGAAAGCATATGCAACAGCATCGTCATCGTGGGGGTAAGTCAACACCAGCTTATCCTTGAACTCAGGCTTGAGAAAATCAGTGCATTCCGTAGGAGCCTCGATCCCAGGAAGCTTTTCGCGGTTCCAGCCGTTTGACCAGAAAAAGATGTAGACGCCGTGCCAAAAGGCACTTTCATCCTTGTAGTCAGGGTTAACCTCCTTGAAGCCGACCGGCTCGTAGCTAAGGAGAGCACCGTCCTTGGCCCATCGAGGGTAATCGTGCAACGTTTGCAGGATAATGCTATCGACAAAGACGGCGTCATCCTTCAGCTGCTGATCCAACCGGACGTCGTGGTATTTGGAGAGATCGACGGTGACATTGAGCGTCATGCCCTTGAAACGCTTCTCGAAAGACTGCTTCAAAAAGTCCTGCTGATCCTTCTCATCACCGCCATGCCAAAGTGTAACCACACCGCCCTCAGCCAGAGCTGCCTTGTGTAGAGCGTCAAGATCTCTGGTTTCTTTGACGGCTTGGCCCAGCGCGAGGTTCGCAAGGGCCGAAATGACTAAACCGAGCGGGAGCATCTTGGACATTTTTGACTTGGTTGCGTAGGGCGTTGTGTCGGAGGAGTTTATTTTGCTCGAGTATAAATGAATGTCGGTCGAACTGCTGTCTAGCGAGGGAAAATTGTCGTAATGGTGTGAGACGAGCTAATTCGATGTCGAAAGATTGAATGTAGTAATGAGCATCCGGCGCACTGCGTTTATTTATACTGATTGCTCTTATCGGCAGATGTTTCCGCGCTACCGCAGCGCATGGCAAAGGCTAATCATCGCCAATCCTAGTCAGGAAGGCGAGTGGAGGCAAGGTGGGATGTCGACGCGGGAGGCCGAGATGCGTGGCGATCCTTTGGCCTTGTTCGGTTTTCAACTGATCTTGGTCGCTTAAACCGGCTACGAAAGCTAAGATTCTTCAGGCTGTGGCTTGTGACCCTGGCAGCACAGCCTGTATCCGCATCAGACCATGCCAAGCTAGCATAAACCTTAATCCCTCAGAGTCTGCTATAAAGTGCTTACCAATTTCCATAACAAGCGCACTTTCATCTTAGCATAGGCTGACGAAAGCGTGCACAGCCCGTGCTTGGCGATTGACTCGCGAGGCAAGTTATGCAGCTGTCAACGCGTCTCACACTGTTGGGTCCCAATACATCCGTCACGAAATTCCCGGCGTCCATGCAGTTTATCATTGTTTGTGTTGAAAATGCTGGGTTCGTATTAATGGCGCCGTAATGCAAGGACGGACTTGCAGCTGGGTTCAGCCAGCACTATTTTCTTGCGGTTTATTACACAAGGTCTGAGCTGGTCCAGGACTGCAGATTACCAGCCAAGACATGGAGCTATTATCGTGGTCTCCGAATTGTTCGGCCCAGCTGAGCAGGACGTGACGGGGAAGGCGAAGCTGTGGAGTGGCTAGTCATGCTAATAAGGCGACTCCTTGTAAGGAGCTGTTTCCTGTTCCTGAGTAGTAACACTGAGGGCCCTGGTAGCTCCAAGTCAGGGCCACATTCTATCTAGGCGATACAGAGTTCAATCATTCCGTGGGACGACTGGTTGCGCAGCCTCAACTGGTGGGCCTGCGGAAGTTGCGGAAGAACTGACTTCGAGAACACTTCGCTGCATTAATATTTCTAGACATATAAAGTATTGGAATTTATTTCCTCGGGTCAGCGGTGATTTCCACTGGCCCAGCTCAGTCTGGAGTCGACGGATCATACGCAGCAGGACATAAGACCGCATATTATTCATTATTCCCGCGAATGCGGCCATCGCTGAGCGATTTTGCCGCAGCAGTGCCGCGATAACTCCGCGAGATACTTCTGGTACACGCCGCTAGAGTTCCACCTCGCCGCCCGAAAGAGGATTTAAAGGAGATGAATAGATTGCTAAGATACCTATAGTTTCCCTTAAAGGAAAGACAGACGGCGTGGAACAGAAGTACTCTGGGTGCAAGATGAAGAGTCTGCGCTATAATAAAAATGAGCAGTGTAATATACATGCTTAGTATAAACAGGCCGAGAAATTCGGTTAACAACTGGACTAAACAGATGAGGGTAACAATTCTTGTCATGTGCGACGAGCTCTCTCCGGCTATTGAGCCTCGATATGAAACTGTCGATTCGATGTATCAGTGCCGAGGAGCGGATTACGATTTTCTTCCCTTCCGAATGTCTCTGGTTAATCAGCAGGGTGATACATGGCGCGGCTGAAGACACTCCCACCAGTATTTTCCCGCCCGTTGCACCCAACCCCTCAAGCACTTTTCCCATGACTCATTGCTACCAGCTTCCTATCCATGACTTTCCTCTGCTGTGGCAAGACCTTTGCCACTCCTCTGGCGCTTTCGCATCATGTCCGTGATTCCCCAATGCACGCCTCGCAAGCGGCGGCAGCAGCTCCTCCCAAACCAAACGCAGCGAGAGGGATAATACACTCCGCCTGCAGGCCTCTACCTACCGAAGCTGAGATGAAAGGCCATCCATACCGATCCCAGAACCACAATGTGACAGTTACTGATGTGCGCGTTTGCCTGGTCGTCAGCGCAATCATAAAAAAAGCCCGCTAATACAGCACTGCAGTCTCAATTCTCGGCCACATCCCCCCGGCAGCCTATAGAAGCAACGAAGCTTAGACAGAAGCCCGTCTCTTTTGTGAAAGAAGGGCAACGTACCAAGACGCAACGCAAAGACAAGGCAAAACGCAATAGCTCACCACACTATAAAGTGTACTCCGGCTCAGGACGTGAGTACTCCGATGTTGGCGACAACCATGGCCTCTGCGGCAATGATTGCGGCTGGTGTGGGCATTGCGCAGAGGAAGCGGGATTCTAGTATGAGCAGATACTCTGTAAACGCATCTCATAGCTTGGAATATTGCTGTACGGTGTAAGCCTGCGAGAATGTATTACGATCACACCCCAGACAGTTTGGAAAGTGCAACTTGCTAGCTACACTGCCTACTCTACTGTGATACGAGGTTTACTGCATAGAAGAAATTTATCACCTGCTATATAAAGAAAGACACAGGGGAGGTGTTATAGATAAATAGTTAGTATTCAATACTCGGTTGAGCTTTTAGCCTTACTAGCTCGCAGATTAAGTCTGGGTTCTTTTGCTGCACTCTCTTCCCATGATGTGTGCGGCACCAGGAATCTACTCTCTGGCTTTTTCTCCCAGCTTTAGTAGAGCATGGAATTGCTCGTTCCGGAAGTCATCTGTAATATAGCCATTCTTAGAAGCCGTTTCAAACCAAAGTAAGGTGTGATTATCCGACCAACGTGGCCAATGCTCGTATTCATCCTTTCCGTTCGGATCCAGATTGTAGAGAAAGTTGAGATAATACTTTCGTGTGCTTCTTGAAGCATGGTTTGCTGGTAAGCCAAAGAATACTTGCGCTATATCACTCGCGTGGAACGTCCTCAGAACCGGCAGCCAACTGAAATACGACGACACGTAGGACCACACCGGCACGTCTGGGTGAGAGGCAGTGGCGGCTCGCAGGAACCGGCGGCGAGCCAGTGTAAATGTATGGTCTCCAATCATGGCAGCGACATGGCCAAACATGGAGTAGGGCTTATACGTCGACGTTCCAAACGGACTGATCGTGTTCGTTTTGGTGTACGTGCTGACCCATGCAGCGAGCTCTTCTACTGGCGCGTTGGCAAAGTAGACCTCGCTAAAGTAACGTGCGAGATCGTCGTCCGACTTGATGCTTCGCTGGAACAATGCGAAGAGAGTACCCTCATCTTCTTGATTCCCAGTAATCAAAGGCACAGCGTAGTACCGGCCACTCTCGGCAATCTTCTCCGGGCTCTGCCGTAGAACGATACCGTCTGCACGTGGTATATAGTTCCGATGGGTTGCGTGGTAAGAAAAAAGGCTCGGAAAGCTTTTGGTCACGGCCCCGTAGTATGCTGCGAAGTCTACAGAACGGAGACACGCCAAAGTGTCTTTAGAGCCAGCACAACCAGCTTGCGTTACAACTTTGTCGTAGGTGGCTTGCGGATTGAGCGCGTCAATGCGAGCCGAGGGTATACCAGTGCCCGAGTTGGCGATACCTCCGCGGAAGAGGGGCTTGTCCTTGTATGTTGCGTTGCCATCAAAGAGGTACGTCTGGTAGACAACAGACATGGCGCCAGCAGATTCTCCCCACAGCGTCACTTTGTCTGGGTCGCCGCCAAAGTCAGCAATGTTGTCGGCAACCCATTGCAGTGCCATACGCTGGTCCAGCAGGCCGATATTAGCACTGCCGTCTTGGAGTATCTCCTTTCCAGGCAAGAACCCAAAGCCGTTGAGGCGGTAGCCAACGGCGACAAAGACAAAGGGCTGGTTGTTCTCGATACCGGCCTTGACAAATGAAGAGCCGTCATAGGTACTTGTCGATCCCAGCTCAAATCCACCTCCATGAATCCAAAATAGCACGGGCAACTTGGCGTCGGCACTGATATTCGCTGGACGCTGCACAGACACTGTCAAGCAGTCCTCCTGTCCTATCAGGTTTGCAAAGAGCGGCAATTTTACCAGCCGGCTTCCAAATTTGCTGATGATGTACTGATCAATTGGCGTGGCGGGGGATTGGGGGCACTTGGGAGCTGTCCCGGTCGCATCAATGGTGCTGACGGAATTGTCTGGCAGCCTTTGGGGTGGGCGCAGGCGAAGCTCGCCTGTTGGCGGATAGGCATAAGGGATTCCATTGAAACTTTCCACCCCGGAATGCACGCGTCCGGTGACGATGCTACCAGAGGACAGGCTGGCCGTTACGGGCTGTCCTCTGCGAACCAACAGATTGAAGCCGAGGCTGAGTAGCAGCACTAGGGCCGCTACTGAGGTGAGAGACCTGCGAAAGAACGCCATGGGTTTCAAATGGATCAATGGGAATGAAAAGGACTTTGCAGCTTAAAGATAGAGGATGGAGGTTAAGCAATAAGATATATTGCTGTAATATAACTTTATCTATCCCTGCCCGCCACTCCGGTAAAGCCGGGCTAGTCTATTCTCCCGTCGGGGGCGGATTAGCGGGACCGCGATATGCCCCGGTGCCGAGGGTAACTGTACACATGGTGGCGTGTGTATTATTAGACGTCGTGAAGCATTCCGAACCAGGTTTTCTTTAAACTATACTATCTCTAGCGGACAAAAACAATAAAAATAAACAAAGGGGCTTCAATCCTCTAGGGGCGCCTTGACCAGGGCAACATCGAAGGGACGCTCGACTCTTGCGGTACAATTACCAGGTGTACTGCGACGAGCGAACCGGTCATCAACCCAGGCAAGCCATTGCGGCGCGGCAGCCGCAATTACCGGCGAGTGTTCCATGGCCACATACTCTAGCAGGTGAACTTCACTACCAATCTTGCAAGCATCGTCATACACCTCGCGAGTTGACTGGGCCAGGACGGCTGTGTCATTCAAGCCTTGGACAACAAGCACAGGCTTAGAGCTGCGGCGTCCAGCTTTCGCGGGGGCCATCTCATCTTCCCACTGCTGAAACCTGGCATTATCCTGCGCCATACCTGCTTGAGAAACAATCTCTTCGCTCTTCAAATCGGCACTGATGCTCATGAGACCACTGAAGCACAGCTGCGCCTTGTCAGCCAAGGGGATACGCTTGCGAAGAGGCTCGGCCAGCACCGTCAAGCCGTAGTCTGGGAAGACGCGCTGCAAAGCCTTTGCGTGATACGTAGCGTAGCCCAAGAAGGCGCCTTCTGTCTTGAGATTGCGCTGAAACATGGACCAAAGCCGCGCAGCGGGCGCAAGCGAGACGGTGCCTAGGAAGTGCTTGTCCTGGACGACAAGGTCGCTTTCTGACAGCTTCCATACAGTTGCACCGCCTTGTGAGTGCCCAACGGTCATCCAGTCTGCTGAAAAGATGCGGAAAGCCTTTCGGGCTGCCATGACGGAATAGTACACATCGTTGGCCTGCGCGATGTAGCTTCCATACTTATGCAGCGTAAAGTTGTTGCCGAGACCAGCATAGTCTGTAGCGACCACGGCATATCCCCGCTGAATCAGCAGCTGCCAACTGTCATAGTCGTAAAGTTTTGGCCCGTTGGATGGAGCACAACCGCGGTAAATACCGCTTGTGCCATGCGCGTATGCGACAAGCGGATATTGAGAAGCGTTGCCACAGCGGGCCTTAGCTGGTGCAAAGGGAAGAGCAACAAATGCGGTAGCAGGCACCAGTGAACCATCTAGATCCCTGGAGCTGTACTGAAGGAGGTAAACAGTGGTTCCGGATTTAACCCCCAGGTCCTTCGGGTTCATTGGCTGTACTTTGAGCACATCACCAGGCTGTGACGTGCTGAAATTTGAAGCCGTGTTGTAAAAGTCGAAATTGAAATTTTCGCCAAATATGAGATGGTCAATTTGGTTGGCGTCGGCCATGTTTTTCTGGCACACGTCTTTGCAGCCATTTGCCGTCGCAAATTCCCGACTAACATTGAAATTGGATCCCGGCTCGGCAACGGCCTGGGCCAGGAAGAGGGAAGCGATGAGAAAGGTGTAATGCATTTGGAATAATACAATGATAATTCTTTTGTAGCTTAGCAAGGCTATCGTGATATCTTAACAACCAAGTTTGGCTACATCATCAACATCTTTTATACTTGCTCAGCCGGAGGGTTGAAAATAAACCCTCCGGCTCTGAGCATCGTGGGGTACTCAAAGTGGAGCGTTGGGCCTGGCACTTATGCCGGCTTGAGGAGGCCAGTGCGGAGAAAGGAGTTTATGCGCAGTTGGACGACTCTGGAATGAATGCAGCAAGGTCATACCAGTAAAAAGACTGGCCATTCTTTCGTGCTGCCCAGGCCGCGTCAAATATGACTTTCGTTCTTTCATGAAATCGGCTGGAGTAGGTTGAGATTGGAGACAGTGAGGATAGACAGTCCGCCCTCTCACTATCGCTCTCAAGCTCGAAGCAAGCTACCATCAGTGCGAAGTCGACGCACCGTGGTATAGAGCCCGTAACTAACGCGGTGGTCTTTAGTGATGTTAAGATGTGGGACGATATGGCTTCAGCTACTTCGTCCTGAGAGCCGAAGCGGTACCTCAGGCGGTGTAGAACGAGGCGAGCTGCGTTGCGAAGGACCTCAGCCTGACAAATCATATGGGAGACTTCTGCGGAGGAAAAGGTGCTGCCCACAAAGCCAATGCGACCATCTGGTACCCACTGGCGAATCTGGAGTCCCAGGGTGCGGCGGTCTTGCTCAACCTGCGCCGGTGCAGCAGGGTGACATCCAACCTTGCTGCTTTCCAACTTGAATTGGAAGCTCAACAGCGCCACGTCATGCAGTAAAGGCAAAAGACTGTGCGATATTCCAACAAAGGGATCAATGTAGTCTTGGCCGTGAAGATTTCTGCAGCGCAGGGTAGGGGGGTTGCAGAAAATCAGGCTTTCGGCAATGTCCGTCACCAACAGACAGGACATGATGGAGAGATGCTCTGGCGATATTTCCTCAAACAGCGTTTCTGTTGTGTAAATTGGCTTCACCATTTCCAGCGTTTGGCGGCAAATTGCCCTAGCGTCAGCTACTCTCAGCTTCAACGTAAACGTTAGGATGGTAGACCCCAGAACGACGCAACGACACATTTCGAGTGCATTGGATGGCCGCAAGGAGCGCAATGTCGCTACCGCTTTCGTCGCATGACCGTACATCTTTTCAAAGTACTTTGAATGGACTCTGGATGAGCCTGGCTCCGGAGAAGTGACATCAGAGTCATCTCCCCACGACATGGCACTGGCCGTGAAGGCATGCCCCAGTGTCGAAGGAGAGCCAGATAACTGCCTAGCCATGAATTGTCTGTGAGCGTCGGAAAAACTCGGTCCAACAACGAATTGTTCCACGAACTCGCCATTCAAGAGGCTTTGTCGCAAAGGGGTCGCTTCGATGGCCGATAAGTCGAGGTCAGTGACCACCCGCTCGAGCATCAGGGAAATCTCACGAGATGCTGTCATCTCTGACGCCGGAATTGGCGAAGCGCTTTGGTGTTCCCGGGCTGGAAGGAGCGGTGCATTTTTCGGTCGTCTGCCAGGGCGCTTGGGAGCGCGCTTTCGAACACATTCGCGATTGAGCCGGATGCATCTATCGCAGCTATCGGAGTTGGGAGCGCGGATGCAACGCTCCTTTATCGAATAGCAGCGGTCACAAGACCGAGGCAGTTGCGAAGCATGCATGAGATATTCGCCAACCAACGCAAAGGGTCGCGCCAGAAATGAGGGGGAGTAGCCTATAGGTGATGTTGCAAGATGAGCTATGTTTTCCGGAAAGGCTCGAATTCGATGATGATTATACCATGATGAACAAAAGCAGTCGATGGGGTTATTCGTTGTGTGTTGTTGTCCATCTACCGTGCCTGCCTCCCATTGCTGGTGCTGTGTGTTCCTGTTCACGGCCCCCGATAAAGTGGGTCCAGAGCTTGCTCCGGGCAATACGAGCCAGTGTTGATTTTCAGCCTCTGGATGCGTTGCCGAATAAATGCGATGGCTACGTGTTGATGGGATGGACTGACTTGCTTGCATTGTCGGTCGTTTGAAACAGAGACTGCCGATCTCAAGGTACTGCCTTGGCCCGTGGAAGGGGCTATCGTCTTCACTTCGGTACTGCCATCTATTTGCCTACAGCGGTCGCGTTTCTGGCTGCCACTTAGGGGATAACCCTCGGCCTCGTGGAATATATCATCGTCGCTCTTCTATTTACCATGGGCGCGATCAGTGTCAGTCCGATACCTTCAGCTACACTGGTGTTGTCGGTCATGATCGCGGGGTCTATTACCGTGGAGATTACCAGCAAATTTGCCGTCATTGTCTCCATCGACTGGTTTCTAGGCAGGTTGGGAAGATTTGGGAACCCAGTGGAAGGGGCAAATAGTATTCCTCATTCTAGCCACGCTTCGCTACATCTTCAAGAAGAGTCTCGGCTGCGAGCTTGCCCAGGTTGTTCGACGCCAGCGGCGAGTCGCCCGTCAGCAAGAAGCGGTCACGGTGGACCTGGCCCGTCATGCCTGCATTCAGCGTCTTGATGCCCAGCTTCTTGACCGACTCGCCCACAAACCACTCCATCTTGCCCGGGAGGTATCCGATCTCCACGTTGATCCCCTTGTCGAGCGAGTCCGGGAACACGACAATCTCGTACCCGTCGTAGATGAACTTGCTGCCCGCGGGCTTGCCGACATCCGCCGCCAGCAGACTCGCCGGGCCGTGGCAGAGCGTGATGACGTAGCGGTCGTTGGCGTGCGCCCACCGGAGCACGTCGCCGACGAGCGCGGAGAAGGGCACGTCGTTGAGCACGCCGTGGCCACCGGGGATGAAGACGCCAAGGTAAGGCGTGGCGCTCGTAAAGCCGCTGCCGTGGCCGTCCTTGGACCAGAGTTCCTGTAGGTTGAGTGGCGCGCGGAGCTTATCCGCGTACTTTTGGTGAATGCGCTTCACGGCGTCGTCCTCCTGGGGGAAGGCCCAGACCTCGAACTTGACGGGGTCGCCTGAGAGCGTGGCGACATCAACCTCGAAGCCCGCGGCGTCGAGGTGCAGCAGCGGCAGCAGCAGCTCGACCGGGTGGTTGCCCGTGGAGAAGAACTTGCCGTCGGCCATCCGAAGGTAGCGCTCCTGGGTGCCAATGAGCAGAATCTTCCACTTGCCCCCCTTGTAGGTCTTGTTGGCGTAGTCGGCGCCGCCAAAGTCTGTCTTGGGCGGGACGTACTGGGTCAGAGAAAAGGGCGAGGGGAACCAGGCATTGAACTCGGCCTGGTCGGCTGCTGGAGCGCGGTCGTTGGACATTTTTTGATAAGTGTCTTTGGTAGGATGTATTCGGGTTTAAATGTGAAAGCGCAATGTGCGATGTGAGCTGGCGTGTGTATGTGTGTGTGTGTGTGTGTGTGTGTGTGTGTCTGTGTTTGTGTGCTGCCTCTCTCCTCTTATATACTTTTCGGATTGGATCCAGACTCCTCCGCTGTTGAATCAAGGTTTATTTAGCTTTATGCTGATAAACCACGCAGATGGCCTCCGTTTGTGGATTTATTAATGCATCTCTGAGTAGAGTGGTGGCATTGGCTGTCCAGATACACTAACTAACATGGCAATGTGCAACGCCAATCCCGCTCCACATTCTGATCTCATCGGATCAGGTTTAGCTTCCGTCGGAGTCGCTTCCATCGGAGCCGCCTCCATCGGAGCTCTGGTTACAAATGCAGCCTGTAATTTTCAGGCTGGAAATTAGTCTGACAAGGAACTTCTCGAATTTTCTTTTTTCGCTTTGACCTTCTTGCGTAGTTTGAAGCTGAAAAACGCCGGCATCTAGCTTATTGCTCTACGTTGCAATGGGCGGGACAGAACACTTGGCTCAAGGAAGCGAACCTGACATCACCACTGTCAAGGTCATTACTACCATCGGCGACGCCCCTGATGTGACGCCACCGCCCCTTCCACCATCCCTACCGCGGCGCCTCTCTTAGAGAAGTCCGAAGTCCCTATCAGCGACGGAGAGGGCCTCGTCAAGGTGACCGCTGTGACACTCAACCCCACCGATTTTAAGTATATCAACGTCTTCTCCCCCGATGGCTTCGTCATTAGCTACGACTTTGCGGGCGTCATCGCTAAAGTGTGCGGCGGCAGAGATGTCCCCGGCAGGCGCTGGGACCCGAAAATCGTATGGCGGGCGCCATCTACGGCGGACGGTACCCGGGCGGCGGCGGCTTCGCGCAGTACTTCTAGCTCGACGCCGACCTAGCGTGGAAGGGCCTCGACAGCGTCGATATCCTCGAACACACGCTGTTGGGTCGCGAGGTCCACGAGCTCCCGCTTGAAGAGCCCTGGTCTGCGGCCAGGTCGGAGGACCGCTCCGTGGTCGCCGAGTTTTACGTGCTACTACAGCGCATCGTGAGAAGCGAAGGGTTAAGTAAAATAAAGAATTAGGTACTTATTATTACTAACAACCTAGCAGTATTAACTAGTAACTAATTAATTGGGATGTTTGATTGGCCAGAATAGTGTGGCGGGCTATCATAATTCCGTGGTCGCAATATATATAGTGCGAACCCCGCTAGTTCACACTGTAACCATAGGCAAGATGCTGAATGAGAACCTAGATCTAACAAGATAGAATCTACAGGCGATAGTAATGTTTAGCCCTGCTACTGCTATAATATTGATGCTGCAGCTTTCACAGCCCTAATTTGGTACACTTGGTTTCCCAGCATGAATGCAACTCCCAAACGACAAAAGGTTGCTTCAGCATGCGAGCGCTGTCGAAAACGCAAGCTAGGGGTAGGTTAGCATCTGCATATACGACACCCATCCCTTCCGCCGGTTTCCGGCCATGGAAATAGACCCGTTAAACTTGGAGACTGATTGCATGTGCAGTGTGACCGCGAGCGTCCCTGCCAGCTTTGCGTGCGGGCCGGCGCGGAATGCGTACCTAGGAACCTAGGTGCCGCAGATTCTGCCTCTTCATCAACTGCAAAACGACCCGAGACGGACGCAGAGCCTTCATCAGTGTACTCCATCCCAAGTAATGACACAGCTTCGAAGACAGGTTCTGGCGATGAACTGGTGATGCCAGACTCCAGCATCGTTGATTTGACCGCTCTAGTATGTGCCCGCGAGCATTGCCAGATTCTGTTCTTTCCAGCTAATACCAAAGCAGGTGCTCTCAAAAATGAGCCTTGGGTCATCGCTCAACCAAGATACATCTGCGTTACCTGGGGGAAACAAGGTAATCGGACCGGAACAGCTGGGCCGTCCGCATTGGCGACAAATCGTCGCCCTGCAGCTCCCAGATAATCTGGTCCTGGGGCAGTTGGTGGACAAGTTCTTTCTATCGGTTGATTGGTTCATAATGGTACGTCGCCTATACGTAGAAAACGTACTCACAATCGGCTCATTATCCGGTAGGTATTTCACGAGCAGCTGTTTCGGGAACGGTTTGTAAAGCTGCTTGGCTCCAGCCACGTCGAGTACCACGAGGAAAATTTCCTATGGCTCTGCATGCTTGTAGTGGCACTAGGGGCACAATACACGTCCATTTCGCAGGCTCATACTCCGTCCGAGCTCGACTTGAGGCAGCTCACAACCAGCATCATGATGCAAATCGAGACACGGTTCCTGCAGTTCCTTGGCTGCGCAACGCTAGAAGCAGTCCAGATATCCATTCTCATGGGAAGCTTTCTGTTGTCTAGCGGCCGGCCCAACATTGGACTAGGAATATCGGCGGCAGGCGTCAAGATTGCGCAAGTCATCAATCTGCACCGCGAAAACTTGTGGAGCGATTGCTCTGCAGCCGAGAGGGAGACAAGACGGCGTACTTGGTGGGCTCTCGAGGTGTTTGATAAGTAAGTACTCGGGGTTCTTGGTGGATGTATTTGAATCGGACGCGGTACTAAGACGGACGTATTTACAAGGTATACTGCGATTGCTTTCGGACGCCCGTGTATCGTGGATGACTCAGACTGCAACGTGGGTATGGTATCCAATATAGGAGCGCCGTCCCAAGGTGACGAGGACCTAGATACTCGTTTGTTATTTCACAAGTGCAAGTTCCGCCTCTATCGAATCATGGGGCAGTTTCTGGGCCGCCGCCGACGGACGGATCAAACAACGACGATCAGAACTATCCATGATGAGCTAACGCGATGGAAGGAGCAACTACCGAGTCAATTACAGACTGATTCATACACAGACGCGGCACCGGGTCAAGAGCCTTCAATATATCAAATGCAGGCACTGGCCCTGCAGCTGACGTATGACAATATGCACATCATTTTGCACCGCGCAGCTGCCTTTGGGCAGGGCAGCAAGACTCGTACGACTACCGACGGCCTCTACTCTCTACAGCAGTTGATCGAAGCGGCAATGAGGACCTCGAGCCTGCATCGATTCCCAAACTCGCTGCGGGGCCTCCGGAGCACACACGCGAGCATGCATATCGGGATTACCCTCTTCACCGCTGGAATCGTACTTTGCCTCGTCAGCCTGTCACAGCCGCTCTCAGGCGCAAGCCAAAGAGCGAAAAGCGGTGTCATGCATCTCATTCGGGCCTGCGAGGTCTCGTCAAACCCTCGAAATGCTGCGTCCCAACAGAGCATTGCCGTTCTCGAGCGCCTGGTCGCTGTGATTCTGCAACATGAAAGCAAGCTCATTACGGGCAGAGTACCTGCGTCTGCACAGGTTGCAGATGGCACAAGATACGATTCAATGCCTGTACGCAGCTCTATACTCGAAAACACACCAAACTTCCTGTCGCCCGGTATCTTGATGAAACTCCTCTGCCACAGAAAAAAGTTGGACTAATCAAGATTTAGGATCTGCGCAAGTAAATCAGGAACCCGCAACAGAGTTGCCCCAGAGTGTCGTCGACGATGCTTTCACTTCCGCCGCCGTTCCAGAGCTGTCTACTGGCGAGTCGCTGCAGGGCTTGAATTTCGATGCAAGTCTCTCCGTGTTGATGGACTTTGATCTTACTGACGCGAGTCAGATGTGGCTATGGGCTCAAAACCAGGACTTCAATACATATCCTTAGTAGCTACTATTATACTGCAATGGAATTAAATTATCAACTTAGTCGGGTAACTGTCTACCCCTTGCGACATGTTGTCAACTTCGTTGTGAACCACGAAAATGGACTGCCCAATGTACTCTTTTCTGCCTGTGCATGATCAATTGGACGAGCTGTACCATCTGCCTTCCCAGCGTCACCAATTTCCGAGGCTGAGCTGGCTACGCGACGGGCACGGCGCGGCAGCTGCAGTGCGTGCAATGTATTCTTCGTCTATCCCTACCGATTCGCGTGCATAATGTCAATGAATGACCAGCCTGCTCGGTTCTTCTTTTTAGTGTCCGCATTACAGCCAAGAAGGAGAGAAATCATTTCTGTGTCGTCTCGCATAGCGGCGTCCTGGAGCGGCGTCATGCCATTATTGTCCTGCGTGTTGATATCAGCGCCCTTTTGAACAAGGAGAAGCAAAAAGTCCTTGTTGCTGCTCGTTGCGGCTTGGCGGAGTGGCGTCTTGCCGTTTTGATCTCTCTTCTCGGTATCGATGCCCATGTCCAGCAACAGTCTGGCAAAGGCAACATCTTTTTTTTGAACCGCCTTGTGCAGCAGCGTGTTGCCGTTGTGGTCTTGCACGTTGATGTTGGCGCCCTTGTCCAGTAGCAACCGCATGATGGCCTCGTTCCCATGCATGGCAGACACAAAGAGCGGCGTCAATCCGCTGACATCTTCTGCGTCAACGTTGGCGCCCTTGTCAAGTAGCATCCGCACGCTGGCCGGATTTCCGTACAAGGCAGCTTCGTACAGCGGCGCCCAGCCATTGCTGTTCTTTGCATTTAAATTTGCATTCTTGTCGAGTAACATCTGGACAATGGCTTCGTGCCCATTCATGGCAGCCACCAAGAGCGGCGAAGTGCCATGGCAATCCGTCCCGTCCACCCGGGCGCCCCTTTCGAGTAAGAGCCCGACAATCGGCCCATCACCCCTGCGAGCCGCGAGAAACAGAGCCGTCTGACCGTCTTGGTCCTTTGCATCGATGAGAGCACCCTTGTCGAGCAAAAGACGGGCGATGGTTTGACGCTCATTGGCGGCAGCGAACTGGAGCGCCGTCCGGCCAAATCTGTCCCTCGCCTCAATGTCAGCGCCGATGGTGAGTATTATCCTGACAGTATTGTCATATCCACGGGAGGCGGCGTGCAGAAGCGGGGTCGGCGCGTTGCCGGCCCTCATGTTGGTGGTAGAGTTCGGCCGGAGCAATAGCTTGGCGATGGTCTTGGGCCCATTCATGGCCGCCAGGTGAAGTTCTGTCCAACGCAAGTTGTCAAGCTGTATGACGCTATCATCGACATGATGGCGCATCTGGACGCCACGACCCTTGATCTCCGCAATGTGCAGCGGTGTCCAGCCAGTCTGATCTGGTGCTTTGCAATCGGCCCCTTCCTTGAGCAACAGGCAGCTTGCCATCTCCTGATCATTCATTGCTGCCATGTGTAGAGGTTCCCAGCCAAGTTTATAGTCCGCCGCCCTGACGTCGGCTCCCCTTGCCACTAGTTGTTGCATCACTCCAACATGCCCATTCATCGCTGCCAGGTGCAGCGGCGTCCAGCCAATGTTGTCGTCGGTTCTCTTCACGTCGGCTTGTGTGTCCAGTAGTAATCTTGCTACTGTCTCATGCCCATACATGGCGGCATAATGTAATGGCGTTAGACCATTGCGACTTTTCTGATGAACATTTGTTGATCCTTTTCTCAAGAGTAGTTCAGCCACGGTGCCGAATCCCATCTCAGCTGCGATGTGCAGCGCAGTGTGGCCGTCGTGGTCACTGGCAGTTGTAGAGCTTCCTGCAGTCAGAAGATTTTCAATAACCCTCACGGAGCCTCCCCATGCAGCACGATGCAGCGCTGTTTGTCCGTAGCTGCAGGTAGCTTCTAATGTTGCGCTGCTCTCGTCATCAGGCATACTCTTGAGCAGCAGGTAAACCATTCGTTCTTCTCCCCTCTCTGCTGCGAGATGCAGTGGCGTTTGTCCTCTTTTATCCCCCAAATCAGCTCTAGCTCTCTTCTCGAGTAGTACTTCAAGCACCTCGACATATCCTCTCCATGTCGCATAGTGCAGAGCCGTCCTATGCGAGCCTGGATCTTTCAGATTAGCAAGTTCCGGTTGCCAATTTAATAACTTGATGACAGTATCTTTATCTCCAGCTGCGGCAGCTGTAATAAGAGACTGCATCTGACTTTGATCTTGACCGGCGTTCTCGACCACCGTGGGTAGGGACCGCAGGCCAGCTTCCTGTGCTGCGACAACATCACCCACAAGCCTTATGTGGACCGGCTTCAGCGCACCAGGGCCAAATCCCTCGGCATACCTCTTTAGCATGGCCGGGTGAAAGAATAAAGCTGCAACGTAAAGACAGCGCCAGTCTTTCTCTGGCAGCTCCTCTCCAACGCAAGCCACCAGCAAAGCCCTCTCCGCAGACTTGACGCCAGGCTCAACCAAGAGACGGCACGTGTCGGGCGCAGCCAAGGCTTCACGCGCCTTTTCCTTGATCAGAGTATGCGAGTTGTTCCAAACACACATATCATAAAGACTGTCGCGTACCGGAATGACTCGCCATAGACCAGAAATTTCCCAGTTTTCCTCGATGCGTAAAGCGCGTTCTGCGTTGCTCGTATTTGGCATGTTGAGTAGATTCGTAGGACACCAGCTAGGCGTGGACAACGTCGCCGAGTTGTGGAAGAGGTTTTCGTGTGAGAGACGGCCTGTTTTTCTCAGAATGGCCTTGTAGGTGTCTTGCTGGAATTCTTGGGGGGCGACACCTCCGAGAAGCGCGGCAATGGTGGCCATATCCTTGGGCCAAGACGTGTGGCGCGACTCGAGCACGGCCAAAAGATCATCTAGTTGCATGCTTCCTTTGCGCAGATTGCGGATAATATCAGAGGCTGCCTTGCGAGGGCTAGGGCCAGGGTCGCTTTCTTTGGCCAGAATCTCTTGGTCGAGATCCTTGATGAGTGGCCCGCAAGGCCCTTTGACGATAATCTTCACCTTGCGTGACTTTGCCAGCTCGACGGCGGTCCATCCCCGACTGAACCAGGGAGAAACCAAAATAGCAAAACATGCCGTTTCTTCGTCCCAATGATAGTTTCGAAGAAAACAGTCGTGGACTAGAGTGATTCGCGCCTCTTGGTAGTAGTTGGGGATGTTTGCAATCGCCCGGCTGCGTGCTTCCTTGCCCTTGGGAATACATAGAGTATCCCACCAGATGCCGCAGCACTGATATTGCATCGCAATGTCGTGAAAGAAGGCGTAGAGACACTCGTTGACTTGACCATCCGGCCACGCGCCGGTCCCGGTCCCATCGGACCACACATGGGAGATTGCCATGTAGGGTGCTGGGGGCTCAATCATGGATGTCCCATCCAAGTGCCAGACGGTCGACTTTCCGCTGACGGCAGCCTCCTCAAGCGTAGCCCTCGAAAAGATGTAGCGCAGTCGCCTGCAGTTTCCATCTTGGCACTCGTGGCGCTGCTTGACGGCGGTAAAATCGCGTTGTGAATGTTGGCAGAATTCGAAAGTGCACTGTTCGTGCTGTTCGTGGCCTGGAATAGGCACAAAATGTCTTGGTAGTAACTCTGGCAAGTCCCTCTTGGCCACAGCCCACACACGGTTTTTGCAGAGCTTGAACTGGTCTGTTGCCTTGTCGAAATATTGAAGGACATCTTTTTGAGGATCCATCGCGGATCGACGGCAGAGGTTGCACCGATGACCTGGCCATGGAGGAAATTCTCAGGAATGAAAAGTCACGAGTTCGCAATAGCTTGTCACTTGCAGGTATGGACGGCCCTAGATCAACTCACGCATGCGAAGAGCTATCCCATCACACCCTAGGTTGAGTCCAGCGGGGCTTATGTTCAGCTCGACGACTCGTTTCTTGCTCACAAACGCAGCAAGGGCTGATGTCTGTCCCCAACGCCACCTTATGCCACCCGCCAACATGTTTCTCAACTCGGTCAACCGGTGACAAGACATACCAATCATCTAAACGTTGGAGTGCTCTCCTCTAACCCTTTTCTGCGGTATTTCTATTTCATTCACTCTACTTATCACATCTACGTTTTTCCTATAATCTAATCCTTGCATCAATAGTGCTAGTATCCAGTCGCCAGCTCATTTGGCCCCCCACATGATAGTCTAGGCTACGCCACAAACAGTTTATACAGTTCCCTCGTCTTCATGCACTTCTATAAGCACAGGGCCTGTAGCTGACGAGGCGCAAGGCTTTCTGCATAGGTAGTTACAGCCCAGAATGCCTATGCAATGACGCCTTCATGGACTACTTCGCCCAGGTGGCGCATTTATTCAAGGCGGCAGCTGACGGCCAGGTTCGGAAGACAGCAACCTGCCTCTAGATAAAAAGGACATTGGCGTCTGGTTTTCAACATGCTCTTCATCACAATAACGCAGCCCTCGGAGAAGAAAAGATACTTGTTCTTCCCAATCCCATCTCAGCGAGCCCGTCACAGCACAACTCGCCATCTTGACCCGCCATCAAATCCACGGCAACCCCCATCACCATGGCCGGCAGCGTCGTCCTCGACGCCTTCCGCTCCATAGCCGCATGGGCCCCAATCGCGCTCTTTGCCGAGAATCTACGGTCCCAGAAGGAGCTCATCTCGGCCGTCACGACGCGGCGCGCGCTCTCCGCCGGCCTGACCGGCTGCGTGCGCGACGTCCAGCAGCTGTGGCACGTCGACTACCTCGAGCTCTTTGGGCAATCCTACGACCAGCGCCCGCTCGCCGCGACGAGCGTTCGCCACGGCAACGTGTTTGACCTCGCCAACGCGGCGCTGCTCGAGGCCGCGGGCCTCGTGCGCCGCAGCGCCCCCATTTCCGCGCACCCCAAGACAGCCGGCGCGTTCCGCGAGACCGTCCTGTACGTGAGCTTCGTGACTCCGGCCGGCCCGGCCGGGCACGGGCGCGACGGCCAACGGTGGGCGGCCGCCGCGCTTTCGACGCTCGAGATTGCGCTGGCCGCCGCGACGGCGGCGCTGATGGCGTACGAGGAGGCGCTGCTGTTCGGCACCGCGCTGCTCGGCTGCGTCGCGCTCACGCAGTCGCTCCTCTTGGGGATGCGGCTGCTCGGCGAGCCCATCTGGGGGAACCAGGCCGCCGTGCAGGCGGATGGCGCGCTGACGGCGCGCAACGGCGCGGCGCTCGATGTGCAGGTCATTGCGGACAGCTGGAACGCGACCCGGCTCTCCGTGGTCTGCGGCTATTCCAGCCAGCTGCACGCCGTATCCAACATTCCCATCCGCACGAATCGCCCGCTAGCGCTGAAATGGTCCTGTCGGGCGCTGGCCGTCGTGCTCGCCACGCAGGCGGCCCTGCTCGCGGCCGTCGCCAACTCCGAGGGCGACCAGAAGTGGTCGAACCTGCTCTGGCTTGCCTTTTACCTCGTCATGTGGCTGCTCAAAACGGCATTCCGCGCCTGGGTGGCTCCGGAAAACTTGTTGGAGAAGCAGCCGGCCGAGGTCCGGGCCATGGAACCGCTGTACTTTTCGGGACGCAGCGCGGCGCTCGTCTTTATCTCCATGCTTCCCGTGTCGCATCGGGAGAATCGCTGGTCGTGGTGGGATGTCTTTATGCCAGAGAGTACCCGCCGGCGGTCCCTACACGCAAAATTGGAGAGCTCATCTCTGTTTACGAAAGCCACAAGATGGAACCAATTTCCGGATAACCTAACAGGAGAGAACAAGGAGACTGACTCGTCGGCCCCTGCAGATGCTATGTTGGAAGAGGCTACTTCCATGATAAACAGTCCAGCGTGCCGTGCACACCTGGACAGATATTTAGACGTTGTGTTTCCTGTTGAGTCACCAGTCTCCACAGCCTGCACAGTATGAATCGATAAAAAGTCAAGGTATAATAAAACTAGTATAGTAATATATATTTAATAAGTATCTCTCTTAACCACGAGAGAGAGGGGCAAAAGAGGGCGGGATCGCCCTCACATAATAGCCCGATCCCGCCCGCCGAAATAAGTGTGTGGCGCGCATGAGTGTCCCGATCATCACTTTCTGGTTGCTTGCTTATCAGCAGTCACCCTCTAGCTAACTTCTTCCCTTTCTATCGTGATAAAACCTTTCACCTATTCCTATTTCTTTTGCAATGTAACCTGTTAGTTGTATCACAATCTTTCATGACCTTACTGTAGATGTCTTCGCGCGATCCTTCACAGCTACCACCATCACTTATTTCAAGGGGCGAAGAACCTATATGGTGCTTCGGGATTAGGATGCTAGGTACATCATTAAAGAAACAGTCTCTAGGCCGTGTTTAGACTTTGCTAATTGCTAATAGATGATTGAGGCAATGAGAAACGACTAGTCTACTATATAGCAACAGATGGTGCTTTGACTTGACTAGTGATGAGAACAAAGGGTGCCTTTCAAATATAGTTACTTTGCTTGGCGGCTGCAACGGCCTCACCAGCCTCACCAGCCTCACTAGCCTCACACCTGCCACCACTCCACAATCCATCTTAAATCGTGCCATTCTCAAGATCTGCAACGAGTTCCGAAAGCTCGTCTTGGAGGACAACAACCTCGACCTTCTCGACTTGAGTACTGTTTGTTTGGTTAAATGACCTCTTGCTTTTCCCAGCCTTCAAGTCAGGAACCACGGGCATATTGCTGCGGCTTGTTGGTGCCCATTCCATTTCCACATGGTGGGCAATCTCGGGCTCGGTTGAGTCTGGAAGCTTCTTCCAGTCCGATTCAGGAATGTCTTGTTCAGGAGGCGGAGGCGCTCTGATTTGGGGGCAGTTCTTGTCGAGATCCTCGGGCTGGTCCCAGTCCTTGGGATCCGCAGTGAACCAACCATTCTCAGGGTCGTAGAAACGCCACTCCTTGCTGCACCACCATCCCTCCTCCAGTTTGCACATGCCAACCCCGGTTCTACCAACAACCCATTCGAGGGCCCTCGGAGGCGCTACCTTGTCATCGTCCGATTCTTCGGTATCTTCTGGTGCTTCGGAATCTTCTGGTTTTTCGAGTGGCTCGCTCACGACAACCACGGTCCTGTATGGCTCTCCATTTGCCTTGCGTAAGGTATAGGACAACTTGCGCTCAACGTGTGGTAGTTTTTCTCCATAGACTATGCCTTCTGCAGGCATGTAGGTGTCTCCTTGCTTTTCAGCAGCTATGGGGAACAGGGCTTGTATGGTCTCCTCAGGATCGTCTTCATATTGCTTTTGCAGGGCGTTGTAATCGTATCTGGGGGTGTCTGGGACTTCGCCGAGCTCGTAAAAGTATCCGGCGAGTTTCCACATATCTTGACAATCCTCGTAGAAAGGGCTGCAAGCGGCAAGGCAGTAATCGGCCTTTGGGAGTGCGAGATTTGCAAAGTTGGGAACCGGAGAATTTTCAACCTGGAAAACAGGCACCGCCTGCCATTGCCCAGATACTTCCACCGTATAAGTCCAGGTTTGGACGGAGCAAAAGTGACGAGGCGGACACTCTTGACGCATTTCCTCCTCACTTCGAAACTCAGTCTGCTTGCTTTTCTCCCCATCCTTCCCTTCACCCCATCGGTGGTTACCAGTGACGGTAGCCGAAACACCGCCCGAAACAAATAAACCATTGAAATGGACATCAGCAGTAACCGAGCCACCAACTTCCGAGTTTGTGTCTGTACTCCAGCCTTCCCGAGCAGTGTCGATTTTAGCCGTGGAGCTGGTCACGGTGTACGTCGTAGGCCCATGTCCACTAATGATTTCTTTCTCGATGTTCGGATTGATGTGGACTTTAAACTTTGCAGAGCCGGGGACCATTTGCGAGCGTAGAATATAGGCCCGATTGTAGTCGCCCAAATGAGTCATGGCGATCTGATTCCAGTCCTTTTCGAAAGCATCGCCAAGGCCTTTCACCTCGGACATTGGTACCTCCAGGTAAGGAGCGTTGCGATGCTCAATGACGCTCAAAATACGACGGGTGTTGTACTTGGCTGCCGGTGTGTCTTGAGCCAACTGGGCCATGTCTGCTTCTCCAAACGGGATTCTAGGAGCAAGCCCGGGGGTACAGGAGACACCGGCGACCAATGCCGCAAGTATGAGTCTGACAGCCATGCTAGGCGTGCTTGGGATGATTTATGATGACTGTGAAATAGAGAGGAAAGTGTAGAAAGTGCAGATGATAGCTGGAATTGAACAAGGTGGTTTGTTATCTTGTCGAATTCAGACGGATTTGCGTTGGGTTTATATCTATGTCTGCCAGACACGGCGTTAAGAAGGTCATATTTCTAGCAGGATCATAATGTCCTGAACAGAAGTGGCATGGTGTCAAGGTGACAAGGTGTACTGGCGACTGAGGTGCACAATGTGCATGACTCGAACGCGCAATTTTTGCTATTCTCACTGACACCCTGGTAGCACCCTGCCAGCAAAGTAGCTTCTCGACAGGGTGCCCGATCTATAGACTAACATCGGTAGGGCCTAATCAGATTATAGACATATTGTTGAAAATTTGTATAATTTGTGGCGCAGCCACTTGACAGTCCGCTACAGGCCGCCCGGACCGGAGCGACTCCGGCAGCTTTCTTGACCCACAAGCAAGGACTACATTCTCTGGCATTGCCATTCATTGGCTGTCATCTTTGTCCGTGATCTCATTGGGGCCACTCGGTACTCAAAGGGATAAGCAGGTCAGCAGACTAACATGCCATGACCTTATTAGAGCCTTTAATAAGCCTCGCCCAGAAACGCAAAGGCCAAATAAGCTCACTAGAAAACCTTGTTTAACAACGGCGATGAGGAATCATACCTTACTCATGAATCCTAATATACCGTTGTTAAGACTAAGGCATGTTTTCTCATATGCCGTTGTTAAACCATTATATGGGCAGGTAGGCGAAACGCACCAAGTTCTACCACAGCTAACTTTTGGTTGACAAATCTGAGCGAAATAAAGCATCCCTGGGATATAAATGTTGGCCTATCAATTCAACAAACTGAGGGAAACTCGTATCGAACCATGTGCGAAAGTGAATTCGGTATTACTTTGCAAACCACATACACAAACACGAGGCAAATGACCATCTGGCGCGACTCATGCAGCCATATTGATGATATCAAAGAGCCGGGATGGGTATACTGTATCATTTTGAGATTGCCCTGATGGCGCACATGATGTATGTATATAGGCGGCCAGAGGGACGTTGCTGTACATCCCGCCAGATATTCTGCTGGTAATCAGGACCACATACTCTTTTTCTTGGATCTCTCTCAGGTCAAATCATTATGAAGTTACTTTGGCTGTTTCTGGCAATCTTCTCGTTCCTCGTGTTGAGCGATGGCCGACCATTTGACGACATCAGGAGCCTACTCAGGCGCGTTGATACACCTGACCTCTGGGGCGGTGCACATAGGCCTGACGAGCTCGATTTTGGCAAAAAGCACGTAACAGTCGTCCTTCGCGCAGATTCTAGGAGCCCCGAGGAGATTCAACAGGCAGGAGGGTTCTTCGCGAGGCCCGGTCCGGACACGACTTCAAGATACAACCTGTTCAACCATATCATGGGCAACCTCGAAAACACAGCCTATGTTTCAACAACTGAAGAACTCTCCGTGGCCGCCGCCTACGCTAGGAATATCAAACTACACCCCAACAACAAGGAAAAGAAAGCCTATATCTACAAGATTCAGACTTCATCCCGATTCATAGACATGAACAGATCAATGCGTATCAGGAAGGGTTCGAGTGGCGTTGAACACGCTGCTATGGTTGGGATCCCCTATTCAGACATCATTTCATCCACCGAGGCGACAGACGCAGTATTGGAAAACCCCCAATCGGCTCAGTTTCATGACAATTCTGCCTTTAAACCGAGAAGCAAAACCGGAAGCACGATACGGCCGGAATTGGCTTTGTTTCCACCGTCGCACCCGGCCTGGAAGGCAAAGCCTTGGTCCACGTACAAGAAACCGCTTGATCTGGTACAAAAGTTTGGCGAAGTCTTGGATACTATACAAGAGAGTCCCCCGAGAGAGGCCTCTACCAGCGCGGCCGAGGACAAGGCGAGGAGCAAGAAGGCGCGGAAGCTGCGCCAGCGCAAGATGAAGTCCCCGGGCAAGCCTCGTCCCGCTGCGGGCAACGAGGGCGGCGCGACGGGCGGCGCCGCGGGTCCCCCAGAAGACGACGGCCAGGATGGTGAGGGCACAACATCCGACAGCTCGCGTCGGTTACGGGAGAAGAACCGCCAAAAGCCGAACAAGGGGTCGGAAGCAAGTGAGCGGCCGGAAGACACTGGCGATGATGGGAGCTCTGCGGCCGCAGACAACAGAACCAAGGCCCAGAAAGCAAAGGATTGGATACGGAAGAAGTTTGGCAAGAAGAAGACGAAGCCAAAGACAAGCCGGCCGACAAGCAGCCAAAGCAGCGGCAGCGATACTTCGCACAAGCCTTGGACTGGACCGGGTCGTAAGCCTGGGCATGGACGGCATAGCAAGCTGTAGGTGCGTTGCGGCTGAAGCTCATTTTACATTCTTGTATCAAGGGCTCTAGACATACACTAAGAGGGTATATTATAAGCATCCTCTACTAGTACTTCTTATAGTCTCTATAGTATCTAAAAGTGGCCAAGTAAGAATAAAGGGCTTTTACTATCATCGTCCAGCTTGAAGATAGACATCGGATCCATTATTTCTCTTAACTTGCCCACCACACAAGTTTCGATGACTTTCACGGTAACATCATCGATGAATCGGCTCAAGGCAGTCTGAGTGTGAGCTCTGTCAGCCGGCATGTTTGTTGGGTATTACGTGACGGGGGGTGTAACTGGTAATACGTTGGCGGGCAGTCTAGCGCATCAAGAGCGGCAGAGTGATCAACATCGATGTTCAATTTCTTCAGGTCTTGACAGCACAAGCCTTTGACTTTGATTTTTTTCAGGCGATTACATCACATGGACCACAGTATTTGCTACATATCTATTCAATGGAACTTAATTTTTATAGAGCTTGGACAGCTGTTGTATTCATGTCTCGCCAATTTGACTATCAAGTGGTGCTAAGAGCCGTCACCTCCTGTTCTGGACTTGGATACCAAACTGCTGTACGCCAATCGGACATGGCTTGTCGCTCCATCGTTCATGGTCGATAATGTTAGAGGAGCTTGGCGCAGTTGAGAAGGCTAACAGCAACGAGACCCTTGTCAAGTTGTCAGTATCTTGCGAAATGTAGAAGTTCAGGACGCCGACTTACTGTAGCACCACCGGTGTTGCAGCAGTAGGCTTGCTGGCCGGAGTTGCAAGTGCCGCTGGCAAGGACGTTGCAGAGAAGCTGACCAACGACGGGAATGAGAGAATCGCAGCAAACAACGTTTCCGGTGTCGCCTCTGACGCTGCATTTGTCTCCTCCAGTGGGAGGGTTGGTAGGGGAGGCAACAACGGCGGCAGCCAGTGCAATAGTAGCAAGGGAGAATTTCATTTTGAAAGTGTGGAAAGTGTTAAGAGGTATGGAGGTTGTGTTTTTGGGAAACTGGTATGTTTTGAGATTGTAGATTGAGTGAGTGATGAAGAGGTGACAGGTATTATGGACGGAAACTCATGCTTTATATAGTTTTCGTGGCCCCTCGGAAGCCCGTCTTTCGCCTCTGCCCAAGTCATGGACGTCATAAAGCAATCGCCTAGGACAAAAGTTCTTGATGCTCGTGCAAGGCATGTAACATAGACTCTTTGATGGCATTGGTTGGCCAGGATGTCACGCCCCATCGACTCAACTTCATCCGGTAGAATGTTATTTGGGCCGCAGGTTGGAGCATCTCTCATGGTGCTGATCAGTTCACATACAATGCGAGCTGAGGATTGAGCGGGGCCGCCATCTTGACCTCGTTCCAGAATTCTGACTTGTTGCCCCAGTTCAACGCCACTGGCAGAGATGCTGTTGCCAGGTTTTGCGTTGGACATCCTGCGTTTGGTCACGGACGAGATTGCACAGGACAGTTCCGTCCCTTCCTTCCCCTTCTTCTTCCTTGTTCCCTCTTCTCTTCCTCATCTGCAACAAGACCATGAAGGTAAAAGCCTGCACGGAGACCTCGTGAAGCGGCATGTCAACCCCCGAGGGCACTCTGGCTTGGTCAAGCCGCCGCCCCCAATTTGAGTAAGCAGCTTGACAGCCTCACCAAGATAGTGGCTAGTCGTATTGTAACGCTAAGTCGGGGTTGCATCGTAGCATCTCCACCAATTTTTTTGCTTCTTTGATATTGTGGCTTACCTCCTGTATTGAGGCTGACGGGGAGGAGGAGGCTGAGGAGGAGCTTGGAAGCTTTTGGTATAGACCATGTTCAACGCCGGTCATCACGCGCTCGCCGCAAGCCTCGACCCTTTTTTGGTGACTGCCATGGCGATAGATCTTGAATCTGGCTCCTCCCACCCCCTTGCACCGAGTCCGGTCACCGGAACGGACCATCGGCAGGAAAGGAGCTCAACGATTATGTCAGGACTCGCATGCTTGTCAAGTGGTAGGTGATGCCGCGTCTTCTTTCTGACAAGGACTTTTTGTCAGAGCCAGGGCCGCCAGCTGTCGTAGAATGTAACCTGTTCAGTCGATGGACGTCATGGTAGTCGTGCAGGAGGCGAAAATCGCGAGTCAAGGTTAGCTTGCCTTGGTAAGGAGGAAGCGGTAAGAGCCGAAATACTGCGCTCGAAAAAACCTTGATCGAGTGCCCAATGACTACCGGTGGCTTTTTGGCGTTTTCGGTACTAGTTGTCGTGCCGTGCCTGTGGCTTTTTGGCGTTTTTGGTACTGGTCATCGTGCCGTACCTGTTCGAAGTGACCAATTGGTGGTCGCCGCGGGATGTGGCTGTGGTGACTGTCCGTCACAAACCCTCCACTTTCAAACCAAGAAAAGATCATTGTGGCTGATGAGGGAAGGGGAATCAAGCCAGCTGTGATCAAGCCAGAGGCGGAAGCAGGGGCTCCACGAGCATCGATCAAGCACATTTGTAAACTAAACGATTTTGGATGTGGCATTCGCGGCTCATCGCTATTTGTATAGGAGAGTTGCCTCCGAGCTGCCCCGCCACCTCAGCTGGCTGTTTTCTAGTTTTGATCCACCCGTGGCATTCCGTTCATTTAATGTTGACGCAAAACTGGTAAGATATCTGCAGTAGTGGGATGCAATGCGACAATCTCAAGACGGGACGACTCGTGTCGGCAATTCTTCGTTGCCAGAAATTGCTTTGAGCTTTTCTTTATACCTGCAGAGAGCCTAGACTCGAACCTATCACGTCTCCATTATCCTGCCAACACCGAGCTTGTGCAACTGCGCAACAAGGGGGGGGGGGGCTGATAAGTCACAAATGCGCCAAGCTGACACGAGGCGGCCGGAGGAACGGGCCGGGCAGTAGTATCATTTGTTTGTTACATTTAGCTCTCTGATAGTCGTATATCCGTTCGGTATGAGTGGAAAGTTCGGGCTGTCATTTTACAAGATTTTTTCCCCAGCGTCCTTCAACGCGTCCGTCGCCGTGTTCAGAAAGCAACTTGTTCGTCATATCTACCACAGTCATGTACCGTGGAGACAGGCCCTACAAATTTGGCTGGAGAATATATTCGCTATAGCCTCCTCTTCCTTTTGCTAGGCTTCCCTCGTATTAGGGTGTATTAGGGGTACCATCGCGCGGCGCAGCTCGGCTTCGGCCCTCGCGTCGATATTACATCACCCCCATCCTCTACCAAGTCATGCGGCTCTTTGCCGAGTATATTTCTGCCCGTGCCAGGGATAAGCATTTCATCCAGGTCGTAGAAGACTTCAAGATGTATAAACTCCCATTTGTGCACTTGGACAGCGAGCGGCTCCGCGTGACGGGCCTGGCGCCGTACCTAATCCAACCGGCCCAGCACATTCTAGCACGACTAGTTGCTGCACGAGTCGGCGCGGCAGACGGTGCTCATCCCTTTCTACATGCTGCATGCGTACCGCGCCGTGGCACAGTCGGCGCAGTCGGCGGCACGGTGCGTGGCGCTCTGTCACTCATGGACGGCGTCGCACGGCATGTGGGAGGCGGAAAAGCTGGCTGAGTGATGTATATATACCAGACAGTGGCCATGAATATAAATTGTTTCCTTATTCCATGTCCCTCACCATCCATCCTTGGTTTCACGGCAAATAAGACCAAGTCATAGATATAAGTGGTATGCAATTATACAACACAAACTCTCTCTGATAGGTCATGTTCTATGCTCGGCGGCTGGGAGACGCTCGCTGGGATAATTCTCGGCTTAAATAGCACAGTATGAGCATAGCTCAAGCCAGTCGTTTCAATCATCTGCTATGATACCCTCTGATCTCAACAAATTGCCCAACGTCTTTAATTGTACCGGTTTCGTAAGTAACACGTCCATGCCACTGCCGATAGCCTCTTTTTGTGCGTCCTCCGAAGCTAGGCCGGATAATGCGATAATGGGAACTCGTTTTTGTTTCTCCAGCTTTTCATATGCGCGCATATGCCTCGTCGCCTCGAAGCCATTCATTATGGGCATAGAAATGTCCATCAAAACACAGTTATATTGCTTTTCAGCTTTGCAGAATAGCTCCACGGCCTCTCGGCCGTTCACGGCAGTGTCGTACTCGATATTCAGCTTCTTCATATATGCTGCTAATACTTTGATGTTGATATGGTTATCGTCAACAAGCAAGAATTTGTCAAACGGATTTGGCAGCTCAGAGGATGGTGATTCTCCGCTCATGGTTGCAACAGCGGCTGGTTGAGCATTTGAGTCGGAGAATATTGCTTCATCTTCCGTCGGACTCCCGGCTGACTGGAACGATGATGGCTCGCGGTGAATAGAAGGTCTGCTCGGGCCAAGGGTACTTGCATCATATTTTGCCATTGTAAGCTCATCTGCATTTCGAAACCCAGACTGGCTGGTAAATTTGCTTGTGGGCGAGCTTATCAATTGCATCCAACGCGTGTATGCGAGGAGCAAAGCTCCGGCAAGTTTCCGAGGGCCAATGCTACAAACAAGTCAGCAGAAATCTATTAGCAAAACATGTGAGAGGATAACGTACGGTTGAGAGACAAACTCAAAAACTCCGACATGATTGGCTGCGTCAAAGGAAGCCGAATGGTCATGCGCCACCAGGGCATTCGAGCAGAGAACAACGTTTGGCGTTCTCGCTAGAGCCTTGAGCTCCTGCGATGAGCTCGGCAGCGCATCATGCGACCAGAGAATGATGTCCGGAAGTGTGTCGCCACAGCTACTCGACACGATGTCCATCATCAGCCAGTCTTTGCATACCGCTCGCACAGACTCAGACCAGTCCACCGCATTCAAGCCGCTTGGCTGCTGGGACAAGGCAAGGCCGACTCGCAAGCCCTTTAGACTTGTCACTTGTTCCAAAAATTTCCAATTCATATCTGCTCGAATCGTGCCGCGACCGGAGTCTGCCGACACTTGTTCCAGGGGTAGTGTGACCACGACAGTTGTCCCGATACCAACTTGGCTTTGTATGGATAATTCGCCGCGCATCTCGGAGACAATTCGCTTCACAAGACTCAAGCCCAGCCCCGTGCCAGGACTGAGCGGATCCTCTTGGCTGAACGGTTTAAAAAGCCCGTGTTGAATAAAGTCAGCGCTGATGCCCTTGCCTGTATCCTCTACTGTAAGCTTGACCACTCTTTGCTTCTCGCGAAGATTGAGCACAGCAACATCGTGACTCAAGGTAACCCTGATTGACCCCGTCTTGGTGTATTTCAAAGCATTACCAAAGATATTCATGACGATGCGACGAATGGCTCCAACTTGAACGAAACAAGACCAATCTTGACGGGGATCAATGGAAAGTATAACCGAAACAAGTGCAAATTCTTGCCCAAGTCTAGATTTCTCCATCAGTAGCGGATCCAGGTGAGTCAGGTTCTGCGTGGAAACTGAACCTTGGCGACCTCCTCTGCTGGCATCCGGGGCCATGGGGGGATTTTGAGGAGGTCGCTTCGCGGACATGAATTGGAAGGTGTATCCAGCGAATACGCTTTCAACGACCTCCTCGACCAGGTTATCCAGTTGACAAACGCAGGCAAGGCTTTTTTTGCCATGCTGCAAAGGGTCGTCAAGAGCAGCGACTGCACGCAATGGGCGCCTAGATCTAGCGGCCCTGCCATCTGCTTGTCTGCCTTTCCTCGCGAAACTATTAATCTTGGAGTAATCGAGGAGGTGATCAATTGTGTCGAGAAGAGTTCGGGAGCAGAGTTCGATTGTGTGCGCGGCCGTTTCCTGAAATACGCTCAAATCAGACTCGCGCAGCAGCTCGGCACTCAGAATGACTCCATGCAACGGGGAGCGCAGCTCGTGCGACAGCGAGCCCAGAACATCAGCCTTGGCCTTGTCGGCTTGCGCGTCTGCTGCACGCAGAATCTCGGACATTGTCAAAATCGAAAAGGCTCGCAGAAAATTCAACTCGTCTTGGTCCGTGAAATGGCGCGCCGGGGCGTTGGTATAAACAAAACTGCCTGCATGCCAGCGCCCCTTTCGCGGGTCCCAGACCGGTGCAAAGGCAACACATCGGGCGCCAGAAAAGGCTCTTGCAAGGATGCTGCCTTCACGGTGTCGCGCCCATGGTCTATTCAATAACCTCGGCTGTGGTGACGTGGAAGAAGCCGCGGCATCATCATCCTTGATAGACGAGCCATTGCCAGCCTCTGGTGGCCTAGTAATTCCCGAGTCACTGTCAGAAGACTCTGAGGAATGCAATGCTCCGTCACGGTCAAAATTAAAAATTTTACCGTTTGGATAGCGACGGAGAAGCTTTGCTAGGAATTTCTCGGGCAACGCCGTTGATAGGAAACCGGGTGCGTCCCCGTCGATGCTAGAGTTGACGGATGTCGAAAAGCCCAGAATGGAGCACGGGCGCACAGGCTGGTCGCCAGAAGTATGACCCGGGCTGTCGTCACTGCTACTTGTCATTGGCTCCTTTATTGGCCCTGCCCCGGTTTGAGAGAGTGTCCGATATCCCTCTATTGCGGCGTCAACAAACACGCAGCCCTCGACTTCCATCGATTCTCGGATGAGGTTGGACGCCCTGGAAAACGCCAGAATCGGGCTATTGTCATCTGAGATGCTACTGGCAGCTCCGGAAGCAGCATCGCTACGTTGCGAATGCGGCGTACATTCACTCGCATCCCGACTTTGTCGATGGAGCGCCGCTTGAGCAGGCTCAGCTTGACGGGCAGTTGACACTGTGCTTGTCGCAGGACGGCCGCCATCACCATGTTGCAACCCTTGCTGCTTCTCGTTCAGGTTGCCCTCGAAGGCGAACTCGTCTATTAGGTCGAGCGGATCAATTCTGGCCTGGAGTCTCGCCACGGTCGATTCACCCTCTAGGAAAGACCCCAGGCCCCGGTTCATGCGAATGTTTCGCTTATAAAGCGCCTCGAGTCTTTTCGACTCGAGATGACCCATAACGCTATGCGATATATCACGAAGCCGCTGCGTAAACTCTGCATTCCAGTGCTTCCCAGGGATCTCGCTCAGCACGCAATAGACGCCGATATGTATGCCGCGTCGGGAGCGGATCGGGACGGCGGCGTAGAAGCGGGCCAGGCTGGCCGGCTGGCCATAAGGGGCTCTGGAACAGAATCGAGGGTCGCAGGTCAGGTCGTCCGATATTGTCAGCGGAAGGTCCTCGCCGTCGGGGACAAGTGGTTCGCCATCGTCCGCCGAGGTAGCGGGGAGACTGAGCTCACACACACCATTGCGCCGGGGAACGACTGTGCCGCAAAGCCACAACGACTCCGACGCCGTACTCGTGACGGACGGCCGCAGAGGGGATGTCGCCGTGGCTTCCGCAATAATGTACTGGTTGTCCGCGTCGAAGAGCGAGATCATGGCCCTCTGCGTTCCAGTCTGGGAAACGCCAGCCTGGGCTAGAGCGGTAAGGATGGCATCGTTGGCGCTCTTCAGTTTCGAGTCGGGCTGTAATAGATGGTGTTGTGTGTCGTCGACAGTGATGGTACTGCGAAGGGTCGGAAAATATCTGCGCGTTGCCGGGCAAGATGTTAGCAGCTGCTGACTTCAAGTGTCCCACTGGCAATGCTGCGACAGGTACCGCGTTACCATGTCGGAAGCAATTCCATGTCAAGACATGCATCCTGCCGAATGTCCGGTCGGGTAAAGACTGACTTGAGCGTCTCGCGTTCACGCACTGCCTCGGTAATGCTTTTGCAGCGCTTCACTTGCGCAGCGCCACCTAGACGTGTCACCATCACGAGCCGCTGGAGATTCGCCGCCGCCCGGTTGGCTCGGAAATCATTCGCGATGCGGTGGCCGGAAAAGCCACTTGCCGGAGCGCCTTGGATGGGACGTTGCGATTAGACGTTGACGCGGCAATGATAAGAGCTTTCGAGAACAATAAAGAGGCAGCCGCCCGGCGACAATGTATTGGAAACTATATAGTAGCTGCCATTATCAACTGTCCATTATACATACACGCACGGATGAACGATCGAACGTGCTGAGGGGCGAATTTTCAACGGGCCAACATTCTCGCCCCCGCCTTTGCTACTGATGCGAGAATTCGTTACAGAGGAAACCCGTGGCCGTGATCGCCGATTCAACAGCCAAACAGCGTGGCTATGGTTGGTTGGTTGGTTCCTGATACCAAGGAAGAAACGGTCTCGGCTGGCTCGAAGGGGGCGGGGGCTGCCCCGGAAAAAATGCTCCGGCGCAAAGTCAGAGTTTGTATGCACGCATGTTTCGTAGTCCCGACAGCTTAGGCGTTTGTTACCCTAGACAAAAATGTACTCAGTATAATGTGTCGCTGCCGTGTAACTCGTACCGAGTGCCTTGGCAGTCTTTTCATTTCCTTTCCTTTTGTTTTTGTCTCCTTTTCCTTTCCTTCTCTAGACCTGGCTAATGAAAGGATGGTGACAACAGTGCAGCCCCCGCAAAAGGTTCTCTTCTAGTCCCTAACACTAAAAATGGTCATCTTTTGCGGCCTCCGTTGTAATCCTACAGCGATGGTAACTGCTTGCTCAGCTGAGCAGGTGTTGTTGGGCGAGTACGCGCTAATGGCCAAGAATTCAACTCTCAATTACACTATTACCCCACTTCTGGTATAGATGCCATTGTTATCCACGCGTGGGTTAACAAAGTAGCACACTTGAGGCAACAAGCAGGCCAGCCTTCCCGTTAGTAACAGAGCAACATGTCACTACCGGGGCACGTGACGAAGCTCCTACCCATCCAAGTCCGCTATTAGGGTGCCGAACCCGCTTGATCTAGCGATGCCCTGTCCACTTCAAAACGCCGCGCGTGCTCGGGGAAGCCCTCCCGCGGAATAACGAGCAGCTGTAGGAGCTTGTGGACGAGTCAATTTCGCTCGCTCGCGCTGTCCTGAGCCGAGGCAGCGTAGAGCTGCCTTGTGTATACCGCGTTTTTGAAGTTTGCGCTCCGCCACGCGGACAGCTTCACCTTCGAGCCCACTACTGAGACGCAAATCCTCCCCGCGTTCCGCCCCGTGTACAAGTCCAGCGGCGGCTCCGCCTTCTCTGCCAGCAGCGCAAGCCTATCGTCTAGGGAGAACTTAGTACAGTCGTTAATAAACCGGCCAAGCGCCCCAACGGTATCGTCGGTCTATAAAATAGTCGACTTTGCGCTAGTACTCGAGTCTAGAGTGAAGCCGTAGATTCTAATTAAATGCGTTCGACGTTAAGAAGCCCGCGACCGCCTCAATCAACCTAGACGCAATACGAGCCCCTCCACAAGCGTCCGGCACCGATCTTCGTTCAAACCAAGACGGGTTCTGGGACTGTCGACGGTGAATTAGAGGGTATAATAGTAATGTGACAAACGGAAATAAAGATAAAGATTTATAATAAAAAATATATAGTTAGATTTAATATATTATACAGATGGGGTATACTAGGTTTTACCCAGTTTTGTATGTTTCTTACACAAAAAGAAGAGCTACTGCTAGAGACTATGAGCTATAGGGTATAATGAGTGCCGATGGAGATGCTGCCCACTAATGCCTTGTTTCGGGGCCCAAGAGGTGCACCGCCCTGTAACCGCTCCTTGCTGAGTCCACACAGCACACTAAAATCCCCTAGAGCCTATACGGTCTCTCCCATCTGATCTCTTTACACTCAGTATGGATTCCCTTCCACCTCAAAAATGGTATTAATAGCGCCAGGCTTATATAACAATTCGCTGGTAAGATTACTAGTGATCGCGAGCTGGCCGGAGGCGAATGATCCGAAGTCTGATCGTGCTGGCATTGCCTGGTAGACCCAAGCGCCTGACTAGTCCCCGCAATCATCGGAAATGGTCTGACGTCAGCCTGATCTACACCGCCAAGGCTTGCCCTGGTGCGACGACTCCTCAAGACACGGCTGGACGGCAGATCTAGGCAAAAGTGGCTGCGTTTGCTTTTCTTCCAGATAATCCATATTCATTCCGTGAAGCGGGATACTGCTGATCGGCTTGTTTCTTGCTCTAAAGTTCCCAAGGCATACCTGGTAGTCGGTCCGGTTAGTCCGGTCTGGTCTGGCTCATACCGATCACTGGTTGTTCCTGGGTGCCTGGTAAATACATGGCCACGAAGCTCCCTGGGCTGTACGCTCGAGCCTGAGCGCTCCGGAGTCAGTTCTACAAGGCTCATCGACGGTAGCTTTCACGCTGGGATTCCTATTCCTGCCGGGGATTCGGGAATAATACCCAAAGCTAGAACTTGCTATGCCTATTTGGTCTCACCCAGTACGTAGCGGGCCTCGGGGGAGCAGGCTGGGGCTATCACAGTGCTGGGGCTGGACCACGACCGACACAGCAGCGACAAAGAGGATACTAAATATAAAAACAATATAATATGTGCAATACGCGACGGTACTTCTGGCCTTTCATTTATCTATTCCGGCCGTCATCCGACAAATCAATGGCGGTGCGAAGCTTCTCGATAATCTCGGTCGTATCCTCCATTCCCACACTTAGGCGTATAATGTGCGGCGGCACGCCGTACTTGGCCAACTTGTCCTTGGCACTCGATATCGCAAGCTGTACATAAGGAATGGCCAGCGTAAAGTTGGTACCGAAGCTGGTGCCTTTACAGATGTCGACGGCGTTGTAGAAGCGCTCGGCTTGCTCTGAAGTACCAAAGATAATGCTCATAACGTTGCCGTAGCTACCCTTGCTGTCCCCCTTCCCTCCACGTAGTAGGGAAGTGTAAGTCCCCGACGTAGAGCCGATAGAGGGGTGTAGCACAGCTTCAATGGATGAATGGCTCTGCAAGAACCGGAGTACAGACTGTGCGTTTCGTTCGCATTTGGCGAGCCGCGATGTAATGCTGCTAGAATTCACCTCTAAAACAGAGGCATCCTGGGGGAAAAGCTTGATCTCGTAGCGGGAGGCGACAAGGCTGTGAACGACGTTGTAATGTGGTGAGCTGGGGTTAAATACGAGGCTGAAACTAGTTAACATGTAGACGATTGTGAGGTGCGCATTATACACCTAAGGTTACGTAGGGGATAATAATAAGAAATAAATACTTGCCTCCCACCTGTCACGTTGGAAACCCCGCTAAACGACTTTGTCAAGCTCGTTATCATCACGTCCACATAAGGCAGCGCATCAATGGCCGTATGTCCAACGACCGAGTTGTCACAGGCAATGACAAAGTCATATTTTCGTGCCATGGCGTGAATACGAGGCAAGTTGGGCGATGAAAACTTGATGTTGCTCGGCAGTTCGCAAAAAAGTGCAGTCACTTTGGTGCCGTTAGCCAGTAAGGCTTCCAGCTCGTCAAGCTCTTGCTCCGTGGTGAGTTTGTAGGAGAGAACGCTGGCAAAGGATCCTCGCCGGAGGACATCGACAGTTTCGGGATAGAGGAAGCTGCCAGACAAGTTAATACTTGAACTGAAGCTGTAATAAGGATTATATATCGAAAGTAACATTGCAAAGTTCATCAGAACTGCAGGGTATATATATATATATATATATATATATCCTCGATAACTTCAGGGCACTCACCCATAAGCTGCAACAGTAGCCTGCTTCGATAAGGCGGCCAAAGTCTCAGCCAAAAAGTATATGGCGCTCATCCCGGTTGGGAAAAGAAAGACATCGCTGGCCGCAACTGTTGGCTGGCCAGGGTGATCCGAGGTTGCCATGCTGGCAAGGCGCGCTCGGATGAGGAGGCTGCTCTCATCTAGGGTTTTTCGGTAGAGGAGAGGAGTGGATATCTTTCTAGCGCCTGGAGTGCAGTACCAAGGAATTGAGGATTTTGATGTAAGACATGGAAGTAGGTCCATACAATAGAGAGCATGTCTGGTGGACATGCCATCACCCGTGTCTCTCCAAAACGCAGCCGCGTCTTCTAGTAGCTCCCGCGGGAAAAGCACAGCGTGAAACGTAGCCCACAATAGGTCTGCCTCCCCCGAATCTGTTTCTGGGGAAAATGTGACGATGGAAATATCATCTGGGTCGGTTGATGTCTCGCTGGAGTCTCGATAAAGGCGCGTTTGCAGATCAGCGACGAAGCTCTGCGCGATGGTAGTGGTTGGGAATAGTAAGCATTCTGTATTGCCTTTGAGAATTTGCAATCGATCAAAGATTCTTTGAGTGAGTTGCTTTAGGGGTTTGTTAATGGCGAATCTTCAACATGTTAGTACTAGGTTCGTCTGTTAAGAGTAGGACATGAAGGTGATTTCAGAGCAGATGGCGGGTGTAGGGTAACAATACCGAGGATAAATCCAAGTCAGCAGATCCAGCATATACGGTTCGTTGTGATCAATGACGGATTGCCATGTTGGGAGGGAGCTGCTAACACTCTAGATTTTGTTCGATATATTAGTATGTTTGTATCTCCGCCGTACTACTCGTTCAGGGACATACGTGAGGTAGACCAGGAGGATAACTATTGGTTTGTCCAATAGCAAAGGCAAGTGGAGTTAGCAGGGGGCAGTCTCCGGAGGCTATAGTAGTCGAACTTCCCATTTTCAGAGTTCTTTGATTGATTTCGATGTTTCTGAAAGTGTGTACTTGATATCTTCTGCGTGAGGATCAACCGAGCAGCAATAGTGGTAGGCACCGCACGATATTGGGAAACTAAGAGTTATTTTTGTGGGCTTTGACACAAAATGCAGGATTAGGTGTTAAGTAATAATTAGAAAAGCTAGATAGAAAATAAAGCTCAATTCGCAATGGGAGTTATGTAGTTCTGCCAACGTAAGATTTAACTAAGCTTCTATAGCGCCACTACGGCTGGCTTGACTGCCTGGGGCTTGGTGGGTGGTTTTACATCCGTGTGTTAGGTTGTGTAGATGGACATTTGAGCTGGCAATGTCTAACTTGTAATGTCATGTGTTCAACCTGCCGAGACAGCGTCGTAGACATTGCAATCGTGGCGTCTGCTGAATGGTCATGGTAGATTGATAGTGGGACTATGCCTTTATCGTCGCATTTTACGCTGCTCTTTCTATTGGCGCAGCTGTTGCTCCGTTGGGTAAGTTAACTTGCCCTTTTTCTTGCAATAAGCTGCATGTTTCGTTATCGTCGGACTAAAGCAGACAGCGAACGGCACCCTGGCGGAAGAAGGGCACTACTTTCTCGACCTCGTCCAGGCCAGCATCCTTATCACCTCGCCCGAATATGCAACGCAAGCTGCAGCCATTGTCCACTATGCCATGTCCAAGTCATCCCGTCCAATCACTATCCTAAAGGCGTATCATCATGACTACCCAGCCCTCTCACCTTTATCTACACCAGCTGTCAACCCAAGTATCCACTTTGACCCCTTGCTGCCCGCCGTGGCCATCTTCACATCTGGAACGACTGGCCGTCCTAAAGCTGCTGTTTGCCTCGCAAGCGCTTCATTTGGGACTACAAAACTGATCCTTCTATCAATATCCCTACCTATCGACCTCCTCATTGGGTTGGGGCCTTTAAAGCCTGACTCGTCCATTCCTAGAAGGCCATACTATCCACGTCGTATCGTACGGTGATATCGAGGCATTCTGGCGGCTCATTCAGGACATACCATTTAAGAATATTACCGTAACACCACCTATACTTAAAAGTCTGCGCGAGTATTACGACCAGCACATCAGCATCTTACCATTGAAAGAGGTTGAAGAGCATTTACACCATCTACGCAACAGGACGAAGCGGCTAATTTCGTCTGGCTCTATGATTGAGTAGAATGTCCTGGACTTTTGGCGGAATCTATTAGGCAAGCACATTATTTACAATGCGTATGCCATGGCGGAGGCCGGCTGGATCACTATTACTGATTTAGATTCGACGTTAAAGGTGCGGCCGTTTGCGTTTTCATTTGCAGTTCTATCCCTTGGTCTTCTGCATTCTTTAGGACTCTTTTTGAGTCATCACTTTCCATATTTATGATGCTCAACCGCACACGTCAGTGGCTAATCCCAGACAAGCACTCTATCGGCAAAGCTAGAGACTGGGTCACTATCAAGCTCAGCGATGGCGACTGTGGCGAGGCACTTATCAAGTCACACATGATGTTTTCAGGCTACCCAAGCAATGATAAGGCCAGTGGGGAAGCCTTTGACGAGGAAGGCTACTTTCGATCGGGCGATGTACTGCGTCGGGTAGGTGATGACCATATCTACAAAGGGAGAATAGCTACTGATTATGCGTGCCCTTTGCTGTCTACAACTTGGAAACTCGTCTCCACTACATGGCTAACTTGGTATAGTCATATTGTTTTACGGATACAAAATTCCCACCCTGGAACTTGAGAACGCGCTTTTGCAAAAAATCCGCGACGACCTAGCTAAAACCCTCTCCGCTCATAAGCTGCCTGCGCTGATTCGCTACCTCGACACCCACGAGGCCATCCCTCGCACGCATAACGGCAAAATTGTCAGGCGTGGGTTGCCAAAGCAATTTTTTGGTCTCGATGGTTTTGTGGCCGAGGACTATTCCTGGCCAAGGACTGAGTATTGGGGTAGTCAACCATATGTCGCGGAGAGAAAAATGCGTCCATGGGATTGGTGTGGGCTGAAAACTGTACAGTAGCTTCTGTAATACCTTGACTTCTCTAGAGATAAGTGTTTACTTTATTAATAATTACGATATATTTTATTGTCCTCGTCGTCTATGTTGTCGCTGTATTCCGTGTGTCGCTGTCCGCGCCACCATGCAGCTCGACGTAATGCGCTGAGCGCGGGCACTCTCGCAAGATTTGCGCGGCAGGAGAACTGCTTACAAGCATACATGTAACCCACTGCTGCTGTAATGGTGTGGGCCCTTCCGAACAGACACTGAACTTGAAAGTATTGCTTGTCGTAGCCTGTAAGAGAGAGAGAGCAAAATCAGTGGATGGCTCTTCCCATTATACGGACTATAGACATGTAGTTATATATACATATAGATATATAGATATATATATGTATATATAGTAAGAGCTATAAAAGGGTTGCGTGTCAAGTGTCGTCCGAGTTTAAAAAGGAGCCGATGCTGTGCGCTTGGTGACAAGGTGGCTGCAGCATGCGGGTGCCGATCAGCTGCATCTCAGCTACAATGATGTGATCGATACATGGATGAGCCGTCCCGGTGCTGCAGCTCTGAGAGGGCACTATTAAAGCAGCTGCATATGCTTCTGTCGTCGCTGAGCGGGGTCTATGTCGTTGGCAAATCCCTCTCCTCAACACAGCAATGTCTATCCAAGACTCATCTCGCCTCAATATCGCTCTCGTTGCTGAGCAAAGATCACACTATCTCAAGCTTGGCTACAGTGATGAGGAATGTGCAGCGCTTACCCACGAAGGTGAGATCGATGCCGTTGCGGCCGCGCTCCAAAGCCTGGGGCATCATGTCACGCTCGTTCCGGGACTGCCTTGCCTGGCCGAGCACCTCGTGACTGGGAGCTTCCAGGACTGGGATCTCGTCTTCAACTTGGCACAGGGCTTCCACGGACCTGCGAGAGAGGCGCACGTCCCTGCTCTGCTGGAGGCCTACTCGATCCCGCACACCTTTTCGGACACGGCAACCATGGCACTGTGCCAGGACAAGAGGAACACAAAGGTCCGTGTTGCAATAGACATTCTTCCTCCGTGTCTTTCCTAACGGAACAAGATTGTTTTGAACCACCATGGTGTGCCTACCGCGCCCTTCACGGTCATCCCGAGAGACAAGTTCAGCATGCCGACTGCATCCCTCCCACAATACCCTCTCTTCGCCAAACCCGTCACGGAGGGCTCCTCGAAAGGAATCGACACAGTCAACAAAGTCAACAATCATGCTGAGCTTATGCTGGCCATCCATAAGCTCAAAACCACGTTTCCCGACCAGGACATACTGGTGGAGAGGTTCCTGGCCGGGAGGGAGTTGACGGTGGGCATCTTGGGGACAGGTTTCGACGGCCGCGTCATCGGAATTCGGGAGCACCTTTTTCAGCGCAACGGGCCCGATGACGATGACTTGGAAGACTTTGCCGGCTGGAGGGGCAAGCTGAGCAACGAATGTCGGCTGCGGTATAATGACGTGCATGACATGGAAGATCCTCAGTTACAGGCTGCCAGCCGAGTGGCGTTGGACGCTTGGGCGGCGCTGGGCTGCCGCGACGCTGGACGCGTTGACATTCGTTTCGACACTGAAGAGGCCGATGCCGTTCCAAACGTTCTCGAGGTAAGTTTGGCTACATGTCCCCTACTCCGAACGCTACCGACAGAGAACTGACATTGTGATCATCCAGGTGAACCCGATTGCCGGTCTACTTCCGGGCCATTCGCCGCTTCCCGCGAGCGCCAAGGTGAATGGACTCGCGTTCGAAGCGCTGTTGACGGCCATCTTGCAGAGTGTCCTCGGCCGCACTGCTCCAGGTATTGCAGCTCGCCGTTATCAACAGCAGCAAGGGCTTCGAGAGCCAAGGCAGATGCCGAATTGCGATTTGAGCATCTCTCATGGGGACGGATTGACTGATGCCATCGCCGTGGTTGATGACCAAGATGAGAATGGTTATATTGTCCAGGCCTAATTTTAGACATGGGTGACTGAGAAGAATGAGGCTTGCCGGCTGTTGTCGGCTCCGTTTATGCTTTATATACTTTCTGAATGCTGCCTTTTGTAGGCGCGTAGAGATGTGCTCGCTCTGGAAGCAGTGGTGACACCAAGGGGATTTAGCAGATTGTGCGCATACTACAGTACTTGGGCAAGTGGGTGAGCGATTTGTATTGGCCGCGCGTGCGGAGGATGTTGGAAGAGGCCGAGTAATTCAGAGTATGGCTGCACGATGATGATAATGACAGTGAGGATGATAGTAAGGATAGTAAGGATAGAAGGATAGAAGGAGAGTAAGGAGAGCAGGGATAGCGAGGATAGGACGGAGTATAGGCCTGAATGATGTGTAGGACATGAGCGCCGCCCAGCCCACCTATCGCGACCACCCTCCCGTTGCAAGTACTTATTCCTGAGCTATCATACTATATCCTTTCACGGTTCCAACAGTCAACCCCTGAGGCTATTCCCATGTTTTTTTAGCAGTGGTTTTGGAGTTTGTAGGTCTACGGTGGGGGGGGAAATAGCACCACAGCCTGAGTTCTATTTTATTTTCTTGGGTGACCACGAACAAGGAAGCGGACAACTGTGCCACGGAAGACTTGTACGAATTGAGTCTAGAAAGCAAGCACAACCCAAGCCACCTAGAATATCAGTCGTTGTGTGTCTTGCAACTCTTTTTAAAGTACATCTTTTCGGTTCACACCATTTGCGGCTCATGGCTTTTCTTCGAAGCTTATTCAGCCGCGGACAGACAAGCCTCCATTGTAGCGCCATGTGGCAGACAACCAAGATGCCAACAGACTAACCAACTAGTCCAGTCTTTTGGCAACCATCATCAAACGTTCTTGCCACTAGGTCTTCTCCACAGTGGCATTCGCTCGCAACAGCTAAAGAGCTATTTCAAGCCCATCGGCGGGCTCCGACCTTGCGTGTTCATCGCCGTCCGCCGCGCTCGGACGTTTGAATCGCCCATTTCATGCGCAAGCATCGCAGGACGTGTGATCGGGAACGCCCGCCAAGAGATGCCTCCACGAGACGTGAACCCGGCATGTTTGTTCGCTGTGGCTTGCGAGAAAGAGCAGGCGAGTGCATGTGCGACCAGGTCCCGTTCGTATGGTCCTGGTTAGTCTGAGTACAAGTCCCGGATGACTAGATTGCAGTCGTATCGAGATGGTATCCAAGTTGATGTGCAAGTACCCCATGGGGACGGAGGTGCCCGTGGGGTCTATCGAGTTTCCATCTAGGTTAAAAGGAAGCTGTTGAAGCCAAATTCAGACTGCAGCTGTGCGTCTTTCTTACCTTGCACTTGCGATGGACAACTTGCCAACGTACGACGCGGAGAAGAATGTAGGCGTGCTGCATCCGGCAAAACACGTCGACAACGCTGGACTCGAGTCCCACGATGAGACCGAGGTCCTGCCCACCACGTCCAAGCTGCAGCGGGCGCTGCGCAAGCTCCGCGTGGAAACACGCGGTATAGAACGAGTCCCAGACGACGAGCGCACCGACACGTCGTACCTCAACATTGGCTCCATGGTATTTTTCGTCCTCCTTCTCTACAAAGGCGATGCCCCCGTCTGACTATCTGCAAAGTGGCTCGCGGCCAACATGGTGGTGCCCTCGTTTACCATTGGCGCGCTGGGCAAGCCGCTGTTTGGGGTCGGCTTTGTCGATTCCGTCTTGGTCATTGTCTTTTTCAACCTGATTGGCAGCGCGACGGTGTGCTTCTTCTCCATGTTTGGCGCGGCGTTTGGCCTGCGCCAGATGACGCTCTCCCGGTTCTGGTTTGGCTGGTGGGGGGTCAAGATAAGTACGAAGAAGACAAGACTAGATATTGACACTTGCTCTAACATCTGCTAGTTGCTATATTCAATATTCTGGCTAGTGTCGGCTGGGCGGCAGCCAACATTATTGTTGGCGCGCAGCTAATCCACGCAGTCAACAGCAATGTGCCTGGGTATGCCGGCATCGTCATCATGGCCTTGTGCACGCTCCTGGTCGTCTTCTTTGGCTACAAAGTCGTGCATGCCTACGAATACTGGAGCTGGATGCCGACCTTTGTCGTCTTCCTCATCGTCCTCGGCGTCTTTGCGCACTCGGGCGACTTTGTTCACACACCCATGCACAGCGGCACAAGGGAGCTCGGCGCCATCCTCTCCTACGGCTCGACGGTGTTTGGCTTCGGCACCGGCTACACCCCCTTTGCCGCTGATTACACCGTCTACCAGCCCAGCAGCCGCCCGCGGCGCAACATCTTCCTCGCCACCTGGCTCGGCATCTATCCCACCCTGCTCTTCACCGAGATCCTGGGCGCGGCCATCATGACCGCCACCGCACTCAACGGGGGCGACAACGCCTACCAGCGAGGGTATGACGACGCGGGCATCGGCGGGCTGCTCGGTGCCGTCTTTTTTGAGCGCCTGGGCGGCTTCGGCAAGTTCTGCGTCGTCGTGCTCGCGCTCTCCATTGTCGCCAACAATTGCCCCAACATCTACTCCGTCTCGCTGACGCTCATGGTGCTCGGTCGCTGGACGCGTCGCGTCCCGCGCTTCCTGTGGTCCACGCTCGCGACGGCCGCGTACATTGCCATTGCCATTCCCGGCTACGATCATTTCGAGACTGCGCTCGAGAATTTCATGAACCTAATCGCCTACTGGCTGGCTGCGTATGAGGGCATTGTCCTGTCCGATCACTTCGTCTTTAAGCGCGGGTTCTCTGGGTATCTCCCAGAAAACTATGAAGACCGCCACAAGCAGCCGCTGGGCATTGCCGCGCTCCTTGCTTTCTGCTTTGGTATCATGGGCATGGTGCTTGGCATGAGCCAGTCGTGGTGGACGGGTCCGATTGCCAAGCACGCTGGAACACCGCAGTTTGGTGGTGATGTCGGGTTTGAATGCGCCTTTGCGTTTGCTTCGGTTTCATACGTGATTATGCGCACAGTCGAGCTCAAATATGCTGGGCGGTAGTAGACAATGCTATTCATGCTTCGAGGACAATCTATATCAGCGTCGTCCATCAAGACCAAGGTCATGCAAACCAAACTCATAAAAATGTGACAAAATGCGCTTCGTATATAAACAGTTCCCAAATGATCACCTTCAAGATAGCACTGGCACCTCGGTGGCCTGCACTGCCTGGACAATCAACACATCCGCCTCCATGAATTCCTCAACCACCTGCGCAGCGAGAATTCCCAGGCAATGGTTCGTCTCCGCTGCCGGCGCATGCTTCAGCTTGCCTTGGTCCAGGCTTTCGCTTGCGTGTCTTCCCACAACGATGAGGTTGGATTTGTTTCCGTGTGAACCGACTTCCAAGTTGGTGGACGCATGGTAGATGAGCTCTTCCACGGTGCTGCGGCCCTCCACGTTCTCGAGATGAACCCTCGCGGACAATTCATCACTCATTCCATCCAAAACGCTGGTCATGTCCGTCGAACTGGAGCCTTGCGCATCCGCTTCCTTGGCTTTTAATATGGTGGCAGTGGCCTGTGACCCCTCACACAGCTGCAAGACAAGGCGGACGGCAAAGTCATCGTCGGCGCCGCCAATGTAGATCATGAAGATGTGGTACGGCTGGCGGTTCGCCGCCGCGACGGGGAAGTCTTGTCTCAGCATGCCCAGAGAGTATTGGCGGGTCAACTTGCCCTTTTCCTCGGCCGCGTTCTCTCTCGGACCGCTGTAATCACTTCTAGTGAAAAACACAGCAATGTTGTGTTCCTTGGTGTCAAGGATGGAAGAGACAAAGGACGTGTACGGCGACGCGAGCTTGTCAGCCTGTGCAGAGGAGGAAAGGATCTGCGAATCTCCAAGGTTTCCCGTCTCGCTCCAGGGAACGAGGAGCAGATTGGAAGCCATGGCCGTGGCTTTTGTGAGGAGGGCCTGGGAAAAGCGGTGTTCGGGCATGATGGCGACCTCGCCAGACACTGACAGGTGATTTGACTGCGTCACCGTCTGGAAGGTGTTGAGGACCGGGTCATGGCGGCTGTAGCTATCCACCTGAGAAACAGTCATGACGGACGAGTCACGATCCGTCAGCTGGAGTAGTCTAAGCCCGTGGGCGCGGACTGGTCGTTGCGCTGCATTCTCCGACTCGGCAGCCGTGTCCAGCGGCCGAGAGGAGTTTCCAAAGAGCGAGACAAGTCGGAGAAGTCGTGGCATGGTGTCTAGGCGCAGATATACGAGAACCCGAGTCACGCTCTGCTCTCGCGCAGCATTCGGACTCTTGCCATTGCTAGGCGAGCTGATGAGAGCGCCGGTATCCCAATCGATCTCACCGCGCCGCCAGAGCTCCATCTTCTTCTGGTACCATGGCGGGTAGAGCCACGACACGAGCGGCGTTGTGGAAAAGGTGGTTAGGAGCGCCATGACAACGAAAATGGTAAAGGTTCGAGTGCTAAGAATGTTGGCTTGAAGACCAATGTTCTATCTCAGTTAGCAAGGACGTTCAGGCAACCAAGACGCTCCGAGTGAAGAACTTACCAAGACAATCAATTCCACAAGACCCTTGCAACTCATCAAGACACCAATAGTCAGTGATTCGCGCCACACGAGACCATTCAGTCGTGCCGCACAAGAGGCACCGATAATCTTTGTGAGAAAGGCCACGATGGTGGTGGCAAAGACGTAGCCCCAAGCCAGGCCGCTGTTGAGCAGACCCAGGTTGGTCTTGAGACCGGAAAGGGTAAAGTATAGCGGCAGGAGCAAGGCGCCGATCAAATCTTCCATCTTCTCGGTGACTTTGATGTTGAAGCGGTTCTCACGGGGAATTATGAGACCGACCATGAATGCGCCAAAGATGGGGTGCACACCGATGATGCCGGTGAAGAAGGCGGATGCCAGGGCCAAGAGCATGATGAGTGACACTATACCCTGCGAGGGCCCGTTCTGTAAGCTCTCTGTGCGACGGAGGAGCCAGATCAGTGCCGGCTTGACAATGTACCCGAGGAGGAGGACAAATCCGAGACAGCAAAGCAGAATCCAGAGGGCCGTCAGTCCGTTGCCAGCGTTGACCAACGTGACACAGAGCGCAAGCAGCACCCAGCCGACCACGTCGTTGGCGACGCCCGCCGACAATGTAATGACACCAACCGAGGTGTCGAGAAGCTTCAGCTCCGACAGGATGCGACACAGGACCGGAAACGCCGTAATGGCAATCGCGATGCCGATGAAGAGCATGTACGTGCTGAAGCTGATGGGCGCCAGGCCCGAGTCCTCGCGAAACGCGTGGTAGACGCCCCAGGCCAGACCACAGCCGACGGCAAACGGCAGAGCCAGGCCGGCGACGGCGACGGAGGTGGCGACGCGCCAGTTCTTGACGAGGTAGCTGACGTCCGTCTCCATGCCGATGAGGAAGAGGTAGAGGATGAGGCCGAGGTTGGCGACGAGGCTCAGGTTGGGGAGGGACTCCTTGGGGAAGATGGCCTGCTGGAAGCCCGGGACGCGGCCCATGACGGAGGGCCCGAGGAGGATGCCGCCGACGACTTCGGCAATGACGCGCGGCTGCCGGATCTTGGAGAGGGGCCAGTGCAGCGCATGGCAAACAATGATGATCAAGCCGGCCTAGGGATGCAGCGTTAGAGCCGCAGGGCGAACCCGGGTAGTGAGGGTAGTGAGACATGCCTGGATGATGAAGAGGATGATGGGATCGGAGGGGTTGTATTTGGACGGGTTAGCGCCTTCAATCACGCCGCCCTGCGGAGGAGCGCGATTGGCATCCGTCGTGTTGGACATTTTCGTGCTGCTGCGCTCGATGGTTTGTCGCAATGGCCGCCGAGCTCAGTATATATACAGCAGTAGATGGATGGCAAGGGAGTAATGATGCGTGATGAGCGAATATCATCAAAAACGACGGCATGACCACCACTTTCTGCGTGCCAGCGCCCGCGCCGTGGCGTCCGCATCCTGGGCGCAGTCAGTGGGCTGTGAAGCTGGAAGCGTCCATCTTCTTACTGGCTTTTGCTTGGCCCACCCAGCGGTAGCGGAAACGCCACCAGGCAAACTGCCTGCACCAAGAACATTTGTGGCTTTAGAGTTTTTGCTCCGATGAGTTCTTGGTTGGTGGCAGTGCTACGGAGTACAGTGTATGTTGTGGATGGGATTCCTTTTCGACCTCTGTCTTGACTGCCCAGCGGCTTCTCTTTGACGAGGTTTCTGATCAGAGCAGGCCCGTTGACTGACGAGACCCTGGACGTGCGACGCCTCGTCGGTGGCGTACAAGAAGAAGAAAGCTGCCGGGCTGTTGTGTGACCTGAGAACCGGTCTGGGCGCCAAGATGGCACTTGCTGAGCAAGATATCCCGCCGATCACATCAGACATGGTTGCGATGGATGTTGCCCGTAAAAAGAGCCCAACCAACTGTTTGCTGTGAAGCTTGCCCCCCCCCCCCCCCCAGCTTGCCGTGAAAGGGCGGCTCGGGCGCGAGCATCTGGGTGTTTCAGTTCCGGGTAAATAAGGCTGGATGGGCAAAGACATGCTGCTTGCGACCCGAAACAACCAGTGTGGTCACATCACATTGGTGGTGAGCTACCAGAGCTGCTGTCAATGGGAGGCCCGCTCAGCTAGGGATTGAAAGGCTGTCGCAAGGGCAATCTAGGCCGGCCGGTGGTGGCGTGGCGCGTGATGTGAGATGATCCGTCGCACTGAGAGAGACAAAAGTACGGATTAACTGCAAGAGTTTTACCGCTCGTTAGCCGTAATCCTCAGCTGGTATGGGGAGGCCGCAGCTTACCGGTGGGCGAGACTGCACGGGACCAACAAGGCGACTAACAGCTGCACTAACCATTTACATTCGGCCGCCATCCGTAAGTGTGGCTAGTTTGACCGCTAGAAAGCAACATGTGATTGTCAAGGGCAGGGGTCCCGGCCCTTGATGTTGCGGCGGAAGGATCTTCTTGGGCGCAGGAACTTGATGTACTGAGTATGCTGCGGCTTTGCCAGAGGCGGACGAGACTGGATAGCTTTGCAGGATGCAAGGGAAACATGCTGCATGTGATGCGTGCCAATACTTTTGACATGTCTTGGCTGAGAGCAAAAAGATGGGCGCACGCACGGGGGTCTAGAACAGTACGACGTTGAAGGACGCGGTGTGGTTTTTTGCCTCGAATGTTGCATATCGACGGCACGACGTTATATATACGAAATAGCTGGTTGTAACGGGATCGACGCCCTCCTGTGGTAACACATGGCTGCGTTTCTTGGGTTACATCAGGCGTACTCGCTATCCGTACTCCGAGTATCACGCCTACGAAGTAGCAAAGCAAAAAGTCTTGGCTTGTTAGGTCAGCGGCCAACGCGTCTATACCAAGATGTGACGATAGTTGGAGATGGAGATGGGAAACGGCGAGCGCGAGGAAAAGAATTTCCTTTCTGCCACGCGACCCAAGTTTCCGCAGCGGATACCAGCGCGGATGAGAGGAGAAAAAAGCTACTCTTACTCCGTACCAAGCACAAGAGGCTCAGCTGATTATTATGTGGAGAAACAATAATAAAACACTCCGTCTCTGAAAATTGCAAGGAGCGACAGCCTCGTCACAGGCCGGAAAGGAATCCAGCTACTAAACATTTGCGGACAGGGGAAATACGAGGCTTTTTGGTAGCACAGGCAGCACAGAGGTAACCGAGCCTCACACAGAGAGAGGCATTGCTAAATTTAGTCGTTGGACGAAGGATACATGTTGGTACACAAAGCCAGGGAATGTCTACCAGTGCTGCTGAGTGGACGAGGCTGGCGAGTCAGTGGCGTCGGAAAGGAAATACAAAAAGGATAAAACGACCGAAAAGTCAAAAAATCCGTCGCGGAACAACGCTTTTTAGCGAATTGGATGAAAATGCACGCAATACGTACATGCAGTAACCGACGGCAAGTACGGCGGGAAGAGTGCTCAACTCGGTCAAATAAGAGCGCCTCTCAGCCATTTCCCATGCGACGCGGCGAGAGTGTGACCGAAAATAGTGCCACTTGGAGCTGTCACCATCCAGTTGGGCGTGTTCTAGTCAAACTGGTTGGTAGGAAACCGGAGGGCGGCGGGCCAGGCCTAGATGAGGCTGCATAATCATGTACTGACACCCTCCCCTCCTCATGTAACCACGGTACGGATACGACATCAGGGACAATGGTTCCGTTGTTTGCTCGCGGGCCGGCATCGCGGAAAGATGACTGCGGAAGACAAGATGGATGAATACATGGATAGATGATGATGGATGAGTGGTTGCCAAGCGACGGTCGATCCAACGAGACAAGGTGCTAGATCGGCAGAGTACTGGTAATGGGACACCAAACAAAGGCAGGATTCCAGTCATCGCATCACCTACCTGGACGCCACTGAACTGGAATAATAAGACCCGGCGATGCACTTTCACTCGATGTGGGCTAGTACTAAGGAAGGGAAAGAGAGGGAAAAAAGCGCTCGCCACCATCACGCTATTGGAACAGGCGCCGGACAAATCCTACCGTAGAATTGTATTACACGCTGGTGGCTTAATGAACATCGCGGTGGCGTCGACGACTTGGTGGTGAGAATGAGGGGCCCCGACAAAACCATCCGCGTCTGGGGGCTCCTCCACTGCTGTCACCACGAACAACAAGTGAGCAAGTCAGAAGCTTGGACGGAAACGGGCCAAGCAAACCACCACGCCCCTTGTGGGATTGGCCAAGCCAACGGAGCGACCGATCGCCCAGATGATTGTTGGCTGTTGATGATGGTTGCAACGACCAACTATAAGCGGCGGACATTCATGTTTTGGTCTTGAACGTGAATCTGTCTGGACCATCTACTCAGTATACAGTTTGATCCATGCTCCCGGCTGCAACGACAGCAAAGCGAAGCAAAGCAAAGCAAAGCAAAGCAACGCAAGCAATTACCACCGTCCGGCCCTTCTCGGCGCTTCTCCCAGGCCCCAAACCCTCCCCATAACCCCAGCAGCAAAGTGGCTCCGGGGGACTTGCATTTCGGGGGGTCCCCCAGAGAAACCCTCCCATGGCTTCGGAATATGGGGGAATTGCTACCGTAGGGGATGCTCGCCTCCACGAAACTGCCTGTGGCGCCTCCTCCAGTCTACTCCTCCAGTCTACTGCTTCGAGCCCTTCTACTTCGGCCCTTCTATCCCAGCCCCAATGGGGGCCCAACTTCTTGCCAACAATTCGGCCGTTCTCCCCCACATTGGAGCCGCGCCACCAACGAGGTTGTTCTTATTCTTTTCCGTTATACTCTTCTTGGCTCATGCTACTTGTACTATCTGCTTTGTTGGCGACGGGAACCAGTCTCTCGCATGTACGGATACAGACTTCTCTTCCCGAACTTGGGCCTCTCTCCCCAGACACCGTATTTCCCAACTGACTCTTGAATGTGTTGTCACCCCTATTCACGCCGCCCGCACTATCTTCACACCCCCCCTAGCTAAACTAACTATGGCCAGGCTCTGGCTTCATACCTGGTCCAGAACTGAAATCTCCCTTTCTCTCTCTCTCTCTCTCTCTGCTCCCAACGGCTCCTCCCACCCCTGTTGCCCCGGCGCCCCCCCCCCCCCCAAAAGTCAGCCATGCCCGGCAAAGCGCCGAGAAGTGTGTTTGGGGTCTCCCCCAATTAGCCTTTTTTCCCCATTTCCAAAAAAGCTCGTAGCCCGGGGGGGGAAGCTAACTCCTCCAAAGGTCTCGTAGTATAAGATTGCCATGTTCGCCCTCCCCCTTCCTGCCCCTGTTTCCTTGTTCGTCCGTGTGATATTCCCTTCATTTGTCTGTCTTTTCTCAGTCATTGTCAACGGAAAAAAAAAACATCTTCTTCAACATGTCTGGTGACAAGGTTGAAGCCGGCGAGTTCCGCCAAGAGGACATCACCCTCCACGCCGCGCAGGATGTCGAGGCCATCGAGGCCCCCGTCACCTGGAAGGCCTACCTCATGTGCGCCTTTGCCTCGTTTGGCGGCATCTTCTTCGGCTACGATTCCGGGTACATCAACGGCGTCACGGCCTCGCCCATCTTCTACAAGGCCGTCGAGGGCGCCGCGGCCACCAAGCTCAGCGACCCCAACTCGTCCCTCATCGTCTCCATCCTCTCCTGCGGCACCTTTTTCGGCGCCCTCATCGCCGGTGACATGGCCGACTGGATCGGCCGCAAGTGGACCGTCATTCTCGGCTGCGTCATCTACGCCGTTGGTGTTGTCATTCAGATGATCACCAGCCCTGCGCACGCCCTCGGCCCCATTGTCGCTGGTCGTCTCATTGCTGGTCTCGGTGTCGGTTTCGAGTCGGCCATTGTCATTCTCTACATGTCCGAAATTGTACGTTTCTTCCCCCCTTCCGCTTCTCCTTTTTACCAAATCCTGATACTAATATACTCGCAGTGCCCTCGCAAGGTCCGCGGTGCCCTCGTCTCCGGCTACCAATTCTGCATCACCATCGGCATCATGCTCGCCTCCATCATCGTCAACTACACCTCGCACCTCAGCACCACCGCCTCCTACCGCATCCCCATCGCCATCCAGTTCCCCTGGGCCATCATCCTCGGCGGCGGCCTGCTCTTCCTCCCCGAGTCGCCCAGATTCTACATCAAGAAGGGCCACGTGCAAAAGGCCGTCGCCTCCATTGCCCGCCTGCGCGGCCAGCCCGAGAGCTCCGAGTACGTCCAGAGCGAGGTCGCCGAGATTGTCGCCAACGAGGAGTACGAGCGCGCCCTCATCCCCTCGACCACCTGGTTCGGCAGCTGGGCCAACTGCTTCAAGGGCAGCCTCTGGACCGGCAAGTCCAACATCCGCCGCACCATCCTCGGCACCTCGCTGCAGATGATGCAGCAGTGGACCGGTGTCAACTTCATCTTCTACTTCTCCGCCACCTTCCTCAAGTCCACCGGCGCCGTCAGCAACGTCTTCCTCACCTCCATGATCTTCACCATCATCAACGTCTTCTCCACGCCCCTCTCCTTCTGGACCGTCGAGCGTTTTGGCCGTCGCTCCATCCTGCTCGTCGGTGCCCTCGGCATGCTCATCTGCCAGTTCCTCGTCGCCATCATCGGTGTCACTGCTGGTTTCGACCGCGTCCACCCTACCCCTACCGCCGATGACCCTACCGCCACCACTCCCAACAACCTGGGCGCCGTCAACGCCCAGATTGCCTTCATCTCCATCTTCATCTTCTTCTTCGCCTCCACCTGGGGCCCCGGAGCCTGGGTTGTCATTGGTGAAATCTTCCCTCTGCCCATCCGTTCCCGCGGTGTCGGTCTCTCCACCGCCTCCAACTGGTTGTGGAACACCATCATCGCCGTCATCACCCCGTACATGGTTGGTTCGGACAAGGGCAACCTCAAGTCCAAGGTCTTCTTCATCTGGGGTGGTCTCTGCACTTGTGCTCTGGTCTACACCTACTTCCTTGTCCCCGAGACCAAGGGTCTGTCTCTCGAGCAGGTCGATAAGATGATGGAGGAGACTACTCCCCGCACCTCTGCCAAGTGGAAGCCTACGACTACGTTCGCTTCCTCCCAGAGCACTGGCGGTCACCTCGACAAGCACATCATCGACAACGTTGAGCGCCGCGGCTCCGCTGTCTAAGTGTGCTTGGCGCAGCATCTATTTTATGTATCAAGATGAACGAGTACAGCACATACCCCGTAAAGAAGCTGATGGATGTCATTTCTTTCAGAGACCATGTAATTGATTTTAGCACCTCTAATACCATTCTTAATAAAATCAAATCGTCTCAATGTGCCAATGGAAGATGATGCCATTAATGAATCAATTCGTCTCAATGTGCCAATGGAAGATAGTACCATTAATACATCAACATGTCTCAATGTCCGCCCACGTCACGATGGCATTTGTCAGCGATCTCGACATCTCTAGCTTTGAAGCTAGGTTCAACCCAGCGAGGTTTTCGTCGACGGACGTCAATACTTGTTCAAAAGGCCCAACTTATATGAATTAGGCCGCACTCGGTATATCAACAAGTACCTGACTAGAGCAAGTGTAGGCGTCAGAGATGTGCTGAGCTTATTCTGGGTCACATCGCGCCCCTCCGATCCGCCCCTCTGAAAAAAATTTGTGTCACTGAACTATTCGTAAGTAGTCTGCGCGCTTTATCCTACGTAGCTAGTACTCAATACTCAACTGTACTGTTCTAACGATGGATGCATAACCAACGGCCTCTCACCACAAAGGTCAAACTCGGCCGACATGGATGTCCAGCCCGCAGCCTCGCGGCCCTTATCCGAGGTGCTGCCGCCACTGATCCTCGGCACCGCCACCTTTAACCACCAGTACCATCCCGATCCGACGCAGATGCCCTACGTGGACATTGTCCGACGCGCTCTCGCCCACAACATCGCCGCCTTTGACACGTCGCCCTACTACGGTCCCTCGGAGCTTCTCCTGGGCGATGCGCTGCGCCGCATCGAGCCTGCGCCCGCGCGCGACTCGTACTTCCTCATCACCAAGGCCGGTCGCATCGCCGGCGACGAGTTTGACTACTCGCCCGCCTGGGTCCGGTACAGCGTGTTCCGGAGTCTCGAGCGCCTCGGCACCGACCGCCTCGATCTTGTCTACATGCACGATGTGGAATTCGTGTCGCCTGCGGAGGTGCTCGGCGCTGTCACGGAGCTGAGGCGACTTCGCGACCAGGGCGTCATTCGTTATGTTGGCATCAGCGGATACCCCGTCCAGACGCTGGCATCGCTCGCGGAGATGATTTTCCGCGAAACGGCCGAGCCAATCGACGCCGTCCTCTCCTACGGGCATTTCTGCGTGCAAAACACGCAGCTCGGACGAGCCGACATTCGGGACCGATTTGCCGCGTCGGGTGTCGACTGCATCCTGAATGCCAGCATGCTCAACATGGGGCTGCTGACCTCGAACGGCGTCGATAGCCTGCCCATGGCGGCCTGGCACCCTGCGCCGCCGGCGCTGCGCAAGGCCTGCCACGACCTCGCCGCGATCGCTGCCACGGAGAACCGGCGCCTGGAGGAGGTGGCCATACGCTGGTCCTTGCGCAACTGGCTGCGCCAGGGCTCGAAATTCGGGACAAGGTGCTACGGGCGCGAGGCAAACGAAACTTTGCCCGTGCGCATCGGCGCAAGTGTCATGGGCGTTTCCACTGTCGACCAGCTGGAAGAGACCTGGCAACTGTGGAAGAGCGTCACCGGCGAACACGGCCAAGATGCGACAAACGCCCTGGTGGAGAAGCGAATGTGGCCGAGTCTAGGAAAATGGAAAGATTATGCATGGGAAAGCGGTGGTCCGTCCTTTACAAACACGCGCAGGGTCATGGGCAGGGTTCCCAATGACGATATTGCGAAGCGATGTGGCCTCTCCGTCAGCCCGGTTGTCGACGGCGCAAAGTTATGAATAAAAATATATGAGAGAGCAGTTTTAAAACGGACATGCAGCGTCATTAAATATAAATTACGAATACACGCTCAACTAGCATTTTTTTATCATCATTCCTCAACTTGCCATGTCTACCCCCCACGTGACTCTATACCACACAGCACTTGTCCAACCTCCAACTTCTTCTCCGCGTCATCAACCCACGACAACTGCTCAATCTACATGGCGGGCGGACGAAAGGCGAAAGCATCGGCATCGCCTGCCAAGCCGAAAAATACTCTTGTCCTCGACAATGGCGCCTCCACCCTAAAGGCCGGCTTTGTCCGCGACGGACACATTGGCGAGCCCCGAATCATCCCAAACTGCATCGCTCGCGACCGAAATCGAAAGGTATACGTTGCTTCGGAGCTGGAAAAATGCACCGACTTTGGCGAGATTCAATTCCGAAGACCGGTTGAAAAGGGCTTCATCGTCAACTGGGAGGTGCAGTCGGAAATTTGGGATTACGAGTTCTTTGGCAGCAAAGCGCCCTTGCGCTGTGATCCGTCAGAGACGCGACTTGTGCTTGCAGAGCCGCCAAACGGACTGCCCGTGCTCCAGGCGAATTGCGATCAGATCGTCTTCGAAGAATATGGATTCGAAAGCTATTACCGTGGCGTTGGTGGGTTACGACAATCACTCTGTCCGCAGACAGGTAGCTAACATTTCCAGGCCCCGCGTTCAACGCCTACCACGACGTGCAATCCCTGTTCCGCACACCGATGGATACCGCGACAGCCGCCAACATTCCCGCCGAAATTCTCCTCGTCATCGACTCGGGATACTCCCACACCACCGTGACACCAGTCTTCCAAGGCCGGCCGCTGCAGTCTGCCGTGCGGCGACTGGACGTCGGCGGCAAGCTTCTCACCAACTACATGGCCCGGCAAATATCCCTGCGCCATTTTGACGTCAGGAACGACCCTCACATTGTCAATGAGATGAAGGAGCTGTCCTGCTTCGTCTCCCTGGACTTTAAGCGCGACCTGGAGCGATCGTGGAAGGGAACCCGCGGCCAACGGCGCCCACAGTACGAGTCTGGCGGCGGCATAGCAAAAGACTACGTCCTCCCAGACTTTCACAAGAAATTAAAAGGCTTCCTGCGCGACTACGACCCCGCGAATCATACCAAAGCGCAGAAGCTGGCGGCGGTACAAGCGGATGACGACATTCTTACCCTCCGAAACGAACGATTCATAGTGCCGGAGATTGTGTTCAATCCGTCTGATATCGGGATGCGACAGCCCGGCCTCGCGGAGCTCATCCACCAATCGCTACAAGATCTGCCCGTAGGACTGTGGCCTGGCTTGCTCGCCAACATGGTCGTCGTGGGCGGCAATTCTCTGTTTCACGGCTTCATCCAGCGGCTCCAGAAGGAAGTCGTTCAACGCTTTCCCGATGACCTTGTTGTGCGCGTCGCGCGACCGGCCGATCCGCTTACTAGTACGTGGGCAGGGGCGGCCAACCTTGCGAACCACGCGGACATGGAGAAGCTGGCAGTCACCAAGCAACAGTACGAGGAGCATGGTCAGGCTTGGCTGGCGCGCAGGTTCACGGCAGGGCCTAATGCTTCATAGACGCTGCTGCGCGTCACAATTGATTTCCCGGCCGTATGCGCGAAAATGGGCTGCATGGTCGCAAGCTTTTGCGCGAGCCGATCAAAGAGCTAGATAGCAGTTGACGAATGAGGCTCAGTGACACCCCGATGGAAGCCGTTGAACCGGTGAGAAAGTCGCTCCCCCAGTACCTTGTGTCAACAAGCAAATGTCTTTGCTTACAGGCGACAAGGCAGTGAGCAAGGCTAACCTCACTCCGGTGACCATCTCTAACGTCTATGACTACGCTCACGCCCTAGTGTTTCCAGAATTCTCGACCAAACATGAGATGAGATTTAGCTAAATAACGCCTGCTAGCTATTTTCCAAGCTCTGCAATCCATCGATATATCCACACAAAGTCAATCTTGGGCCTCCAATTCGGGTCGAGGCCATGCATACACTCGATTATTTTGGGCAAAGGGTTATAGAGTTACTGTTCGTAACACATGAGCAAAAAAGGGTGCTTTTAGAATCCAGCCCTTCGGCGGATTTGGTTCAGGTGACGGATGTCACGCAGAATGGTTGGTGGTGGGCTGCCTTCATGTCCCTTTGTTTTGGCCAGTCTGCGACCGCGAGAGACGCACCCTGTTCGCTTTGTTAGTTTGTTGGCAATACAATGCCATCAATTGGTATGATGCTTACAGTCACACTAAAGCGGTCAGTATTTTATTCGGGATGATGTTAGGGATGGTTCGGCACTCACAAACTCGGCAGAAGATCCCTCATTATGGACAGTACAGTAGCCAGCGCAGCATTTCTTGCATACTCGCTGGGTCCTGTCGATACAATCTTCACACTATTGGATGTCAGCAACTGTGAGCAGAGAGCGCTAGGTAGTGGTCTTACGCTATTGCCGCATTCCCAGCAGCTTTTTGTGACTCGGTTCTGGAGGCAAGCTGTTAGCACATACACATCGATAAGAGTAGAATAATGCAAGCCAATTTCAGTAAAAGCATCGAGCATGACAACGATTGAGGCATACTTGTTCAACTAGATCGAGCTGGCAAGTAATATCCGCCGAGTCATGCCACACCCGATGCATGCTGAGACAGCAGTGCATTCATCGCACATGTGATTCTGTACCTTTATTTTCGGCGCAGCTTCCTGAAAAGCAATGTAGTCGTCGAGGCCAACCGTGTCGCCCTCGTCCAGGATGACCACGGCCGGCTCGTGCAGCGGCCCCTGCCCCGGCAGCGGATAGCACGACTCGCACCACCACTTGCTGCAGCACTGGCAGTAGCGCTCGCGGATGCAGTCTGCGCAGCGGGGCACAAACGCCGTGGCCGTCTGGCCGGGCGCCGTGGCAGCGCGCAGCGACGAGGACATGATGGGCGGGGGCGCAAGCAGCGGCAGGTCAGCGGCCGCGGCGGACGAATGCGGCAGCGTCATGCCCTCGGGGGCCGTTCCGCAGCCGTGGCAGCCGGAGAGCGCGTAGGTGGCCACGGCAGGCCGGTGCTCGGCGATGACGTTGGTGGTGGTGGTGGTGGTGCCGGCGACGCGACTGTTGCGGTGCCGCGGGCCCTGGCAGAGAAGCGCGTCAAAGGCGACGACGCCGCGGCAGGCGAGCAGGCAGCTGGCCCAGTCGTCGGGGACGGGCCGCTGGAGCTGTCGGCCCTTGACGTCCCACCAGGCATCGCCGGCGCCGGCGGTCGGGCTGCGCTGGTTCCATTCAGCGCCGACTGACGCGGTGGCGGTCGACGAGGACACATTGTCTTTGGGGCCGAACAGGTACAGGCCTTTGAGGCGCGGGCTGCCGTCGCGGCTCGGACGGCAGGCGTACTGCAGCGCGCCGCGAAGCTTCCCGTGGTTGAGATTCTTCACATCTCGGATGGAGAGCAGCCGCACGTTGAACTTGGGGTCGTTGATGATGTCATGGCAAAAGTCTGCCGTCACGGAGAGGCCGTCGAGAACAAGGGTCTGAACATCTTGCAGGATATGCCGCCTTTGCAAGGTTGAGAAGAATCCTCGCAGTGGTCCAGCGTAAAAGCTGAGGGGCGTGTTAGTTGTGGTGGACGGGAAGACATTATTGCTGGTGTGTGTGTGTGTGTTTGAACAGACTACTTACTCTTCCTCGGTCAGATTTTCATCGAGTTGGGTATTTCTCCAAACCTCGCCGCCGTGGTCGATGGCGCCCAGGTCAGTGTAGACTCGTTTGACGGTCTGGAGATCCAAGTGGCGATATACGCCGAGGGTGTGGGTGATGGTGTCTCGGATGGCTCGGTTTGTCGCTGTGAGCTTGGTGATAGACGATGGCGGCAGGTAGGCGACAATGTGCGATAAAACGAGTGTATTGTGGACAATGTCCAGCAAATTGGTGGTAGATCTCTTAAATCCTTCGCGTTCTGTGGTGTTGACGATGGCTTCGCTCATGTCAGGCTCGTTGTATTGAGGGGAGTGGTTGGAAGTATTGTCGAGGTGAGACCCAGCTCGATAGTTGATGAAAAAATATGTAGTGAAAATGAAAATGCAAAGAAGGGGGGTATCAAGAAAGGAGGTCGGGGCGATTCAAGGTTAAAATAAACAACGCGGGAGGGAGATGCTTCAGATGAGACCTTGTCGAGAGGTTGTTGGGGACCCTAGACCCCAGGTCCTTTGATGGTAATATTACGCGTTATTGTCGATCCAGAGAGAGTTGCAACACAGGAAAGCACGGGTCAGTCACCGTGCTCACTGCCAAGGCGTCGTAAAAGTAAACCCAGAGCCCTGCTAGCTGGTTCTTTGGGGGGGAGTGAGACAGTTTCAAATTACATTCCGCCGAGACGAAACGCCGCGACAAGGGAGGGCGAAAGCAGTATTTAGCCAAAAACTAATCTGTACGAAGTGCACTACCGTAGTGACGGGATGCAGATTGATGGCCCGAGTACCACAAGAGGCGTAAAGACCCAGTAGCATGACAAGAGCAACTAGCTTATTAGAAGGGTTGGGTGTGAGATGAGCCGGGCGAGATGGAGTGTGGGATCCAACCCTGACGTGAGTTGCCCGCAACAAGCTGCACGTTCTATAATCTGTTCAAGTACTGAGTACAGATTACGGGTGGTGACATGGCAGGGATGGTGGTGGATGTAACCTAGGCCCTTGCCTAGCCATGTACCGAGCTGGAGGTTACGCAACGCTACGCCAACTTGGCAGATTGATGAGTGATGCCATCTACTCAGTACCATGCTGATCTGCTGGCTAATAAAAACCCGCTGAGGTGCTACTGCGAGCTTGCCACCCACACCTGGTGAGCTGGCCGCCGGCAGCGGTACCGGACCAAGGGCATCTCCGCACACCGCAGATGCGGTTTTCCTAATTCATAACGTCCGAAGGACCGCTGCTGATGAAGCTCAAAAACAAGGGCGCCGCCCCAGCTGGTTTATCGGCATCATGGTGCCGGTTTGCGAGCATCAGCGGGTAGCCTCACAACTCCGGAGCCCATCAGTGTGGATAGATGTGCCCTGACGTGGCCTGTTCATGACTTAGCAGAACACAGTAATACAGACAAGCATCCCACGTCCAGACTCCAGGGTCGCAGGCAATTCGTCATAAACATGGTCGGAGCGGCGCACGTTTTTTGTTCCCTCCCCAGTGAGACAGTGGATTACGCTTATCTCTGCCGTCACATCTGACTAGCCGGGCAGCGAGCCCACACACATAAAAAGTGGCTTGCGTTGTCCAGGGATTTTAAACCGCGAAAAGGCACCGAGTTGCATGCGAGTTCGGGCTCATCTTGACTGGCATTGCAGACAAGGGGGCACTCGGTGTGGTACTGAGTAGGATGTGGTGTGGCGGATACAAAAAGCAAGGTTGGCTGTAACAGCGGCATCTCCTTCAAAGAGGCCTCACTCTTCAAGGATACACTCATGACTTGTCTCAAACCTCAGCAACGCCAAGGGAAAGCAACCTCAGGCTTTCATCCAAATAGTCTCGGGTGCATGGAAGGCTACTGAGTACTATCAAGACACAGTTGACTGCCGCCATCAACTAACGCCAAATGGCCCGTATTACTACAGTCGCGAAGCCCAAGCACGCAGAATCTATCGTAATAGGATATACCATGACGGCCAGGATTTCGCGGGCCTTATTATTACCCCGGAAAGCAATGATGGTAAGCGATAGTTAACTTGTAGGTAGTTAGCTACCCCCTTTTCCTTTGGGACGATGGGAGCGCTGAGTCTATTATTACCTTGCTGACCCACAGACAGGGGCCGCAACTTTGAGATGGCAATCTTCAAAGACAGATTTGCCATCAAACAGACACGCAATAAGACGGGGGGGATAAGCTAAGACAGCTCCCAGGGTGCGACTCAACTGAAACCCAACGTGCGAATCAACCTTATCAGTACATTAACCCGGACAGTCAGTTCTCTCCGTCTTTCGTCGATGGCTGATATTCGTATACTGGGTGCTGTAATCTGTACAGATTACCGATCCGCATGTTCCGAACATAAAGCCAGTGTGGTGCGGTGCGGATACCTGAGAAATGGTAACAAGAGATCCTCTCACACAAAGGGGGCGTGATCCAAAAATAAGATATCAGATCCCATCAATGCAAAAAATAATATATATATATTTTTAGAAAAGAAAAGAAAGCCACAGCACTTTGCAGATGGTTGGTAACAGTGACACTCGACTTATGCCCATTGCAACGCAGCACGTGATTTTGGTGGTCGGTGGGGAGATCTAGCAGAGATGCCTGTGGCAAAGACTCGAAGCTACAAGAAAATGCTGACAGAGCAATCGCTGTCAGGCGATGGAAGAAGCTTCTTGGTCCGATTTGTTTCATTTTCTTGCTTGAATTTTCTGGTAAGAATGTCTTCTCAATCGCTACCTACGTAACACAATTGGAAAGTTTTAGAACGGGTCGCACCGCTCATCCAGCATCTCCCACCAGCCAAAAAGAAAAACAAACGCGATAAAGTGCCGCAACAGCTGGGATGGATGAGCTGCCAGCCCTGCAATGGCAAGGCAAATTTGCCCTCCTTCCCTTGGAGCAAGAGAGCAGTGGCAGTAGCTTAGACGGGGACAAGATCATCCTGCCTCAGTCCGCCCTCGAGCAGCTGCTCACTGCTGCTGCTGCGGCTCAGTCCGTGGTACAGGATATCTACGCGACGTCATCATCATCATCCCAGCTTCCGAACCCCTTGACCTTTCGCCTTGTAAACCACATCACAAATAAGGCCGTGTATGCTGGAATACGCGAGTTCTCGGCACCAGAAGGCACGGTCAAGCTGAGCCCGTATTTGCTCAAGGCGCTAGGTCTAGCCACGGACAAGGACTCTACCGCAAAAGACCCAGCTTCGGTTGATCCACAAGCGCAAATTGATGTATTCGCTGCCACATTGCAAAAGGGAACCTACGCGCGACTGCGACCGCTGGAGGCTGGATATAACCCCGACGACTGGCGGCCGCTACTCGAAAGGCAGCTGCGACGCAACTTTACATCGCTCACAGCAAATGCGGAGATACAAGTGCAAGGGGTCCGCGGTGAGGTCTTTCAGTTGCTGGTTGACAAGCTGTTGCCAGAGGCGGAGGGGGTGTGTGTGGTGGACACGGATCTCGAGGTTGACATTGAAGCGTTGGACGAGGAACAAGCGCGCGAGACGCTTCGCCAAGTCATCAAGTCCGATCGTGGCGCAAATGGCCACGGGAGCACTAACGGCGGCTCAATCGATATTTGGAAGCCCGTGTCCGATAGTGTTTCCACTGGCTGCTATGCCGACTTTACGCTTCCCTCCTGGGACCGGTCGCAGCCTCTCCGGCTGAGCTTGTCCGGCATGTCGGACCCCGAGGCTCTGGAGATCTTTGTCACACCAAAATCAAATTACCATCGTGGCTTACCTAGGACGACGGAGCACGTGTTCAGCAGCCTTGCCTCGTTGAAGCCGAGTACGACGAAAACGATGGTCATCTCGCCAACAAACGTGGAGATGGAAAAGGCTGAAAGCATACAAATTTCCGTCTACGCCTATCCCGATCCCAACGCAACAAAGGACGATGCAGTCCAGTTTACTCTTCGTGCTCAAATCGCGACGGAAACCAACGGTGACATTGTCCTGGATGACGCTGAGAATGCAAACGTCCACGACGGCAATGACGCGCAATGTTTGAACTGTCGACAGTGGGTTCCGAAGCAGAGTCTGCTTTTGCACGAGAGCTTTTGCCGACGCAATAACATCGTCTGCCCCGGTTGCAAGGCGGTATTCAAAAAGGGCTCCGATGAATTTGCGGCGCACTGGCACTGCGAACATGACGAGGCGCATGGCAACACACCGTACAGCAAGCGCAAACACGACCACGTATTCCACAGCAGCTGGCTTTGTTCTGCGTGCACGTTTCAAACAAACTCTTTGCCGGATCTGGCGAGACATCGGAGTACGGTATGCCCCGGGAAGATTATTCTCTGCCAATTCTGTCACCTCGAGGTTCCGCAAGAAGGTGATCCTTTCAATCCCTCGCCCGAGGTGATGCTATCTGGGATGACAGCGCACGAGCTAGCCGACGGCGCGCGCACGACGGAATGTCATCTCTGTGACAAGATTATCAAGATGAAGGATATGCAGACGCATTTGAAGCATCACGAACTGGACAAAGCCGGCAAAGAGCAGCCGCCCATCTGTCGCAACGAGAACTGCGGGCGCACACTCTTTGGCGTCGGCAGTCGCGGACAGGTGCATCATAGCCCCGGAAGCGACGGCCAGCAGGGCGCTCAGGTCGGGCTGTGCTCTCTCTGCTTCGGCCCGCTCTACGTCAGCATGCACGATCCGGACGGCAAGGCGCTTCGCCGACGCATCGAGCGACGCTATCTCACGCAGCTCATGACGGGCTGTCGCCGGAGCCATTGCGCCAACGAGTGGTGCAAGACGGGACGCGCCAACGCGGGGCTGGCGCCGCAGGGGGCTTCGGCGCAGGCGGCGCTGCCACTGGTGAAGCCGCTGGTGGCGACGTGTCTAGACGCGGACGCGCAGGTGTATTTTTGCGTGGATGAGCTGAGTCAGAGCGGGCGGAAGCTGGCGGGCATGATTGCGGCGGAGGGCGTTTGGGATGTGGAATGGTGTATAGCGGCGGCGGAGGCGGAAAGGTCGAATGCGGATAGGATGAGGGAATGGCTGCAGGGATGGGCACCGAGGAGAGTTTGATGGAGTGAGGATGCCTGTGCATAGTTGGGATGGGATGGGCTTTGCAGCGTTGACATGCCGCCACGGGGGATTGAGCCAGCAGGAATACGATTCAAGATGTGATGAATATGAGGTGTGTATTATAGATGATAGATGTTGGTTAGTTAATGACTGATTTCCGAGAAATGTGTGTGCACCTGGCTTTACATGTGTACCTTTGGTTATTTAAGTTGACGATGGTGTAGGGTAGCTACTGTATAAGGAGAGCAGTTTGAGTGCTTTGGTCAATGACAGGGAGCAAAGACGTGTACCTGAGGCTAGTATAGTCCTTGGACGCTCGACTACGGACGGAGATGGATAGCACGATTCGAATTTTCTAATAGTCTATTGATAGGGCTTTAAAGGATGCCCTTTTGCAACTGCACGCAGATGCTTCAGATCTGGTGCAAGTGATGACAACTAGCATACCGACGTACCTGTCACACTGGAGAAAAAAAAACAAGTCAAGTAAGAAAAGGATTAGACGGAAAAGGTTAAAAGCCGACTGGTGAAAAATTTGCAAATTTCTTTCCGTCATGATCGTTTACTTTTATTAGACAACCGTTTTCGCTGTTGTGGAGGAGGAGCACCCCGCGACTGAACTCCGCCCAACGTAGGTAGGTGGGGTACTCCGTACAGTCTACCTAGTACCTTACTGGTAGTACTATTAGGTAGGTAAGTTATCTTGCCTTTATTTATAGGCGACCGGTCAGGTCGTGCTGCAGCTCTACCAAGTACCTCTGGGCAGGTACTTGGGCTCCACATCCCCGTTGACGTAAGTACGACAGGTCGACCGCCCACAGCCTGGGACTTGTCAAAACACTCGACATCCTGAGCTTTGCCTCGCCATCCGCACGATTTTCTTCGTCTCTGGCTTCATCCAATCAACGACATTGCAATAGTACCTTATCCGTGCTCTCGCTGCACACCTACGCTCGTTGCCCCCGTCTCGCTCCCAGTCGCCGCCGCTACCGAACCCGGCTGCTTCCTTGCTTGATCGCATCTTTACCAGCTACCAGCCACCGGCTTACCAGCCTTGTCTCCATGTCTTAATCAAGTATTCATAATACTCAAAATTTGTTCCCTCACGCTTCGACATGCTCTCGGATTGTCTCGCTAGAGTGTGACCTAATCCTGTCGGCACCGACCCTTCGGTAGGTACAGCGGCCGAATCCTCGGCAGTCTGTTCTGCGACGGATACTCATTCACTGGCCGTGGCAGATAATCGAGCTACCCTGTCTCGCTCAGAAGTGCCCTGAAATTTAGACCGAGATATCCGGCATTCTATTCCCACCATCAGCCACAGTCGACGCCGACCCAGTCTTGGGAAGAGCTGTGAGCAACTCGAAACTACTCCAGCAAACGCCCAAAAGCTCACAACACGATACGCTATACCAGTCCCTTCCATACACGGACCGCCACAATGGGCAACAGCAATACAAAAGAGGGCCGCCCTCCTGGAGCCGCCGAGTCTCACGAGGGCTACCGCTCCAGCGATGGTCGCTCTCGACACCGTGCCGGGCGCAGCGATGCGGCGTCATTCCTGGGGATTAGCGCGTCAAGTCAGAGAGATCGCCGCCAGAACGTCCCTTTCGAGCATAAAGAGACAAAACAAGAACGAGAAGCCAGAAGGCTTGAGCGCGAGCGCGCCAACCGCCTCAAGGATCGGGAACGAAGTCTTCGAGAGGAACATGTCGATGGAGGCTACCTGGTAACCCTGGGCACATATGTGGGAACCGAGGACTTCAACAAGCCAGTGGTGCGGCAACTCCAGGTATGTTTTGCCACGTCCCTCAAGCTGCGACTTGGTCGACGGCAAGGCTAACACAATGGCGCAGATTGAGAGAAGACTGGCGCCTTTTTGGCGCGGTCTCGACGATTGGTCCGACAGTTGGGCAGAACACCAGCTGGTTGCCGCCGCCAGAGGCCTCCCCATACCAGCCGCCGACGAGCCACCTCCACCGGAACTCATGGCCCAGCCGCACCATCGCAATGCGAGCCAGGGAAATCTGCAAAACTTGACGGTCCCGATTACCGAGCGAAGCATGTCGACAGCCTCGGATCATAGCGGATCTGGTACGACATCTGGATTAGCTTCGCCGGCCACTCCGACCACGAGAGGCGCTATCAAACCCAGAGCAAAGGCCCTGGCCATGGCCTTGACTGGACATTCAAGGAATGCCTCCTCTGCCGAACTGCCGCCAACAGAGACTATGCTTCCCCACGATCCCTTCGTTAATGGCCAGCTTCTCGAGGTCTATCTCTACAAGGATGCGACAGAATGCCCAATCTGTTTTCTATCCTATCCTCCATACCTCAACAGCACTCGCTGCTGTGATCAAGCCATTTGCAGTGAATGCTTTGTTCAAATCAAGAGAACAGATCCTCACTTCCCAGAGCACCACCCTGGTGCCGACGGACAAGCGCCACAGCCCAATCAAGTTCTGGGACCGGAAGAAATATCCGAGTTGCTAATATCTGAGCCGTCTGCTTGCCCCTATTGTCAACAACCCGAATTTGGCGTGACGTACGACCCACCTCCGTTTCGCCGTGGTTTAGTCTTCTCAACCTCGACCTTGAATCTTGCCTCGTTTTCTACCATGTCTCCCATGTCTTCTCAAAGCTCCTTGCATTCCAGCCCCGCACCACAGACTGGTCGCAAGAGAGGCCATAGTTTGTCCGCCAATGCACCAAATGTTATCACCACGGATCGCATTCGACCAGATTGGTCTGCAAAACTTGCGACTGCTCGTGCCCACCAAGCTCGCCGTGCCGCGGCTGCAACTGCTCTCCACGCAGCCGCATTTCTGGCTGGCAACAGCGAGCGGCGATTAATGCTAGGGCCCCAACGCTTTGGCCGTCGTAATACCGGCTCCGCATCGGGCTCTGACACACCCCGACACGGGCCCATCATTGTCGAAGGGGCAGAGACTTCTGAAGGTTCGGATAGAACGAGACGCATGCCCATGGACGAACTCGAAGACATGATGTTTATGGAAGCCGTCCGACTCTCCCTCGCCGCAGAAGATGACCGGAAGAATAAGGAAGCCAAGGCCTTGCGCAAGGAAGCCAAAAAGAGAGAGCAAGCTGAAAAGAAGGCAGCTAAAAAAGCAGCAAAGAATCCCTATGGCGGGAGTGTTAGTGGTGCTAGCGGTAGCAGTCTCTCCCTTAGCTTTGGCAGGAAGCGAGGCAATAGCGGTGCAAGCAACCTGAGAATAGAGGCAACGCCCCCGGGAGCCTCCCAAGCCTCAAAAGCCGAGGGCCAGGTGGATGCATCATCACAAAACACGCACGATGGCAACTCTGGCGACAGTCGAGGCAAAGGCAAAGCGATAGACCGGGGCGAGGAGGTGTCAGGCGAGGGGAGCTCATCATTGGCAATCCCCATTCGGAGTGGTGGCTCGCATCTACGGCAGATCAGCAACGCCTCATCGCTGGGATCCTCGGTTGTGGATTCTGCACCAGGTAGTTTCTCTGGCACAGGATTCCTCAATGTGGACGGCATCCGGCAGACCCGAGGAGAGGGAAGCGACGGCGAGGAGACATCCGAACCCATGTTCAATTTTCGGAGTCTCGCAGAGCTTGTGGGTGTCAATCTTGACGAAGGAACAGTAGCTTCGGAAGATGCTGAAGGGGCAGCGCGAAGAGGCCCTGGCGATACTGCGCAAGAGACAGGGACGCGTCCATTGTCTCAAGTGAAGGAGGAGGACGAGCTTGCACCAGGTCATGATGAAAAAAAGGCTGCCTCTGAAGCCACAGTCCAAGCTGAAAGACGGGAATCTCAGCCAAGTCTACATGCCCAAGAGGCCGTGACATTTTCACACGGTCGCCTGCAAGCCGAGGATGACAAGTCGTGCGCACCCACAGTCTTGGTTGAGGATGTTGCAGTTACGGAACGGAAATGAGTAAAGGAAAGCGATTTTTAACAGGGGGAAATATCATTATACATGTGGGATCCATTTTTAAGAAGGGGGTAAAAGCGCACTCGGCTTCAGGCTGAATAGCCATTGGCCTGAGAAGCTGGAACAGCGCAAAGACTCGACAGATACAGCGGCGAACTTGTACATGAATAATGTTAAATATGAAGTTAAATTGGCCTGGGTTAAAACGGCCTTTTATTTGTATGTGCTGGCTGGTGAGCTCCTATGTATACATATGTGGTTTTCTGGGAAGTTGTTGCTAGCTTTTCTTGATTTCCATCTTGAACTTTTCCGTCCACTCCGAAAATTCATCCTGCTTGCCATCCCACGCGGCGCTGAGCAGCTCACCAGCCGCAAAGGCCGCAAAGAAGCATTCATCGACGGCCTGATCAATGGCGGCCGGCTCCATGTCGTAAAAGGCCGACGCCAAGTCGCCAAACGAATCCGGCAAGCCGCTGAGCACGCGAGCAGCCTCGTCGAGGCGCTCCGGCAGCGCCGCTTGATACGTAGTGTTGTTGGGGAGAGGAAATGGAGGTAGCTTTTTTAAGCGACGCTTGCTGAGGGCTTGGTATAGGAGCACGACGAGGCGGACGCGGCGCAGGGTCGAGTCGAGGCGCGGGCGGATGCCGTGGGGGTCGTCACGGGGGATGGCTTGCGTGGAGCTCATGAGGTGGTCGAGCATGGCTTGCGTGGAAGTTGGGGTGTTGGTGTTGGATTCGTGAGCTACATCATCATCGTCGTCGTCGTCGTCGTCGTCGTCGTCGTCGTCGTCGTCGTCGTCGTCGGGCTCTTGGTCGCCCCATTCTTTGAGCTCGTCCATGACGTCTTTGAGGGTATCCTTCCATTCGTCCACGCGTTTCACAAAGTAGCCGGGGATACCACCGTTGACCAGCGTCAGCACCTCGTCGCACGCGGACCACAGCATGCCCGTGGCCGGCAGACTGGCGTCCGCCTTGTTCGCGCCAGCGCCGTCGGTGGGAATCTTGGCCAGCAGCTCGGCCAGCGTGAGCAAGACGCGCTTGGAGCGCCAGGCGAGCTCTTTGCGGAAAAAGGCCGTGTAGCGCGCCGGGTCGCAGGCGGCGACGGCCGAGGCGACGGCCAGCACGGGGCCCGAGTGCAGCTGCTTGAGCACATCGAGGACGGCGGAGGGGGTAAAGGGCTGGTTGATGAGGAGGAGGGAGAGCTTGGTGGCGTGTGCGCGGACGAGGGTGGCGGCGTCGCGGGCGAGGTCGAGGGGGGTGATGTCGGTGTGGTTGTTGGGTGAGGCGGAGGGGTTCTGGTAGATGGTGTCGAGGGAGGTGGTGAGCTGCTGGCACAGGGCCTGGGCGGAGGTGACGGCGGCTTGGAGCTGGGAGAGGGCGCTGGGAGAGGACATGGTGGATTCGGTCATGCCAGGTGCGTGATGAGTCCTGGGCTGTGCGGTGGTAGTTGTCGCATGGTCTTGTTCGTCGCGGGAATGCTGTTGGTGTACGAAGTAGCTGCTGGTAAATTTTTGGTGGGATGGAGGGGCAGATGAAGGCAGTTTGCTCAGTACCACAACCTGCATCTGCACGGGGAAGAGGCCGAATATTTACCGGGCAGGCTGAGACAGTGGTGCAGTGATGCAGGGCCCCAGCTGCTAAGGTAAGGTGTTAGCCAAGCTAGGGTCTCTGGATTAACACATGTCCACTCCCTGACAGCTTGTCTCGACATAACAACTCCCGCCATAGCTCTGGTTGCCGCCCAATTCGTTGCGCACCAGAGACGACGTTGACGGATTAACCATGCAGCAATTACAGAGATTCGCCGCCTTGACGGCAATGGGTGTCGTGTCCGTCGCCGCTGCTGGCAGCGTCCCCCGAGGTGTCGGCCCCGAGTGTATGCAACAATCACCCGCAAACGAACCTGCATCCCCGTTGATTATGCTGACGAGCCACTCCTAGTTGCCTCGCATTATACCGCAAAGGACAGCTTCCGCTGCATTGCCAATCCGGACATCGAAATTAGCCTCACCCGCGTCAACGACAACACCTGCGACTGCCCCGACGGCTCCGACGAACCCGGCACCGCCGCCTGCGCCCACATCGACCCTCTCTCCCCCCAGCAGCCCTTGCCGGGCAGCAGCTCGGGGACGACCAGCGCCAAGAACTCGCTCCCGGGCTTCTGGTGCGAGAACAAGGGCCACGTCGGCGCCTACGTGCCCTTCCTCTACGTCAACGACGGCATCTGCGACTACGACTTGTGCTGCGACGGCAGCGAGGAGTACGCGGCGGTGGGTGGCGCCAAGTGCGAGAACCGCTGCGCCGCGATTGGCAAGGAGCACCGCCGGCTGGCGGAGGAAAAGGACAGGAAGATGAGGGCCGCGCAGACGCAGCGCGCCAAGATGATTGCCGACTCGCAGGCGCTGCGCAGGCAAACGGAGACGCGCATCGGCGAGCTCGAACACGAGATTCGCACAACGCAGGCCCAAAAGATTGCGCTGGAGGCAAAGTACAAGGAGCTCCAGAAAAAGGACCGCAACCGCGTCGTCAAGTCTGGCGGCGGCGGGGGGAAGCTTGGTGTCCTGCTGGGCCAGGCCAAGAGTCGCGTTAATGAATTGCGTGAGGTCCTGTCCAAGGTCGCAGATGAGCGTGATAAGCTGCGCGTCAAGGTCAATGAGCTGGATACGGTCCTGCGCAAGCTCAAGGAGGAGTATAACCCCAATTTTAATGATGAGGGCGTCAAGGCCGCGGTCAAGTCGTTTGAAGACTTTGCCGCTCGGGAGGCGGAGCAGCCGTTTGCAGGCGAGGACGATGTCTCGAGTGTGTTGGCGGAAGATGGCGAGCACAGCGGCGTGAATTGGGTCGAGTTTGAATCATCTGACGATGATGCAGATATCAGTACGCAACACCGCCCTGACGTCCATGCATCACCACACTAACAAAGTATAGTTTACTCCTTCGAGGCCTACCTCCCCGCTTCACTCCGCGAGTTCATTCAGAACCAAAAGGCCGCCATCCACGACTGGCTCGTCGACAATGGTCTGCTCGCTGCAAAGGAAAACACGGGCTCCGAGTCGCACGCCACCCGAGAAGCGCGCGAAGCCAAGGAGAATGTCGAGCGTGACCTGACCCGCAAAGAGCAAGACCTGGAGAGCGAAAAGGCCGACCTCGCCAAAGACTACGGCCCGTCCAACATTTTCCGCTCCCTCAAGGGCCAGTGCATCGACATTGACGCCGGCGAGTACACGTACGAGCTCTGCTGGCTGGACAAGACGAGCCAAAAGTCGAAGAAAGGCCACGGCAACACGGTGATGGGCAACTTTAACCGCATCGATTACGAGCTCGCGGACGACGAGGAGCGCCTGGACGGCAAGAGCCTGGGCAAGGGCACGCGGATGGTGCTGCGGTACGAGGACGGGCAGGCGTGCTGGAACGGACCGAACCGCCGGACGGACGTCTGGCTGGGCTGCGCGGACAAGGAGGAGCTGTGGCGCGTGACGGAGGCGGAGAAGTGTGTGTATAAGATGGAGGTGGGCACGCCGGCGGCGTGTGAGGAGCAGGTGGACGGCAAAGCGCATGCCAGGGACGAATTGTAACTATAGAGAAAGAAGAGATATGGAGCTGCTAGATGGGTTGGTAAAATACGGGTAGATATACAGGATGGAAGCTGCCACAGCGTCTGACTACCAGGGCGTGAAAAAAAAAAAGGACTGCCAAGAGAATGAATGAGCGATGCAGCTTCGTAGGACTAAATTTGTTGTTACGAGTTGTATATCGAGTTTATGTATTGTCTGGTTCGCGGCGCATTAGGGAGGCGGGCTGGCTACCCCGCTTCACGGTAGAAGCCATGGCCAAAAGTGCGTGTTGAGCCAGCCAAACCGCTGCATGCCCCATGCAGCAACAACTTACTTGCAGGAGTGCCTGCCCGTTTGTCCAAAGTTGCCACGGTAGCTAGATTTGGGTTCAAACACTGTCCGGTGAGCAATTGGTTGTGTAAGGGAGGTACGTGCCGTGGTCAAGGCTCGGTGCTTACCCACGATGTAGGGCGGCGTTGAGGCTGGCGAGCGCTATCCTGGCTATCTTTGTATCTGTACTATTCTTTTCATCTTTCTTGTTATTATTATCCTTATTATCCTTATCATCCTCACAGATAGCGGGTGAATGCCGAGGCTGTCCCTAGTGAGGGGTCCGTACATGATTGAGGTACCTGGAGGCTCATTCTTCCTGGTCTGAAACAGGTAATACTAGTAACAAGGTTTTTTCTTGGTATTTTACACTGAATTTTAGAGATGGTCGGAATGTGGGAGCTGCAAGATGGAGCGGAGCCATTCGCGGTCAGTTTGGACTGTTGCATAGTATTTCCTAAATAGGGAGTGGTATAACACGGAAAGACGGAGTGGTAGAGATCTAGGTACGTCGACCAATTAGAGATTTTCTATTAGCTGATGTTGCAATTGCCTGTTCTTGTGAGGATGGAGCCATGTTACTCGCGATCTAGCATTGATTCGAGTATTTAAGATGACGCATTCGTCCAGCTTCTGGCGATGAGGAACCAAGCAACAGCAGAGGATCCCACAGCAAACCGGCCTTGCTACTATCCATCATGGTATGACCAAACTCGGCCTCGTTGGTAGATTTTCTCTTCTAACTGGCTCAAAGTCTAGCAACCCCCCCGTCAGCACCCTGGCCAACGGCCAGCCGAGCGACAACCCGGGCTCCGTGCAGCAAGTCCGCTACGGAAAGACCAACGGCGGCCTCGTCGTCCTCAGCGACACGCAGACCATTGAAGTCCTCGCCCACTTTGCCCGCGAGCGTATCCCAGAAAGGTACCATTTCCCTATCCTACCATTGACAGGGCACTGACACTTTTGCGTGCAGGAGCGTCCATGCCAAGGCCGCCGGCGCGTTTGGCGAATTTGAGGTGCTGGAGGATGTGTCGGACATGACGGATGCCAAGTTCCTCACGGGCATCGGCAAGAAGACGCCGATCCTGACGCGCATGTCGACGGTGGGCGGCGAAAAGGGCTCGAGCGACACGGTGCGCGACGTGCGCGGCTGGGCGACCAAGTTTTACACGGAAGAGGGCATCCAAGACTTTGTGTTTAATGATTTGCCGGTTTTCTTCATCCGGGACCCGATCAAGTTTCCGTCGATGAATCGCTCGCACAAGCGCCACCCGCAGACCAACGTGCCGGACAATGGCATGTTTTGGGATTTTCATGTGAATAACCCCGAGGGCATCCACGCGTTGATGCACCTGTTTGGGCAGCGGGGTATCCCGGCGTCGCTGCGGAATATCAACGGCTATGGTGTTCACACGTATACGCTCAACAAATCGGTACGTTGCAGAATCAAAGGCGTGTGCAACTGTTGCTGACAATGGGCAGGATGGCAGCTACGTCTATGTCAAGTGGCACTTTAAGCCGGATGACGGCATCAAGACCATGGATGCCGACACGGCGCTGTATCTTGCCGGCGCGGAGCCCGACTATCACGTCAAGGATCTGTTCCACGCCATCCGGACCGGCAACTTTCCCAGCTGGACCGTGTATGTGCAGGTCATCCGGCCCGACGAGGTCAGCTCCGCCCCGATGGACATTTTCGACAACACCTTTACCTGGCCGCACGCGCTGTACCCCCTGCGCCGCATCGGTCGCTTCACGCTCAACCGGAACCCGGGCAACTACTTCCAAGACATTGAGCAGGCCTGCTTCTCGCCCTCCAACATGGTGCCCGGCATCGGGCCGTCGGCCGATCCCGTCCTGCAGGCGCGCATGTTTTCCTACCCCGACGCGCACCGCTACCGCGTCGGGCCCAACTACTTCCAGCTGCCCCCCAATAAACCGGTCAACTGCGTGTATGCGCCGTTTGTGCGCGACGGGCCGGGCACGGTGAATGGGAATTACGGCGCCGACCCGGACTATGTGGGCTCGCAGCTGTGTCCGGTGGCGCGGAGCAGGCGGGTGCAGATGCCGACGCACGAGGTGTGGTCGGGGGGCGTGGAGGCGTTTGCGACGCGGTTTGACGAGGAGAGGGATTTTGCGCAGGCGAGAGAGCTTTGGCACATTATTTGCGCGGAGAAGGGGGGGAGGGAGCAGTTTTTGCATAACATCTTGCCGACGCTCAAGGATGTGCCGGAGGAGCTCAAGAGCAATGTTTTGGGTAAGTTGCGGCCATGGTGTGTGGTGGACGTTTACTAATGGTGATGACTTAGATTACCTGGGCAAGGTTCATAGTGAGCTCAAGACGTTGCTGATGGCGGCACTGTCCAAGTGATGGGACCAGAATTTGGTTGGTAATTGCCAGTATTGGGAATGGAGGATTTGGGGGAGGATTTGGCTTGGCCGGACGTTGCCATGATTATTTAAGATGTTTGCCAAGGGATGATATTCCTAGGTTCTCTCGTCTTACTAGTTGTCGTCTTGACAAATCTATCAAAGCAGACAAGCTGCATTCGCAAAGCATCTTGCTGTAAAGTCTACTGGAATCGTACGAGAATGGCTGCGCCTTTGATTACAGATTCCAAATTGTTTGACAAGTCCAACACCAGTGGCACGTGGACGTGACTCGCCTTGAACCGTATTAGCCGCAATGACCAATATTCCCACTTACAAGATCAAAGTGGTTGTCAGCAGTACCTGTTATTGAGCCGACAGCGCCTTATGGTGTCCGTGGGGCAGCTCTAGGTGTATGAATAGACAACGCCACGCCCCGTCACCAGGCATCATCATCAAGATGATTGGCTTCTTCCTGGCCGGGTATGAGGCAAATACCAATCCTAACCAGACCTGGAGCAGCGGCTCTGTCTTGGAGCAGCGCCACCGTTGTATACAACATGACCGTAACAAGCTAAAGCCCAACTCAAATTCGGATAGGGCTTCAGAGAGGGAAAAAGCTGAACCGTTGCTGCAGAGAGGCACTAGAAATAGTGGGATGCTTCATCTTCCTACTCCACTCACTTGCCAGTACCGTACCGCCAGATTGTCGCGGAAACTGTAAACCAAGGCGGAGAATTTTTTTTCTGGTTTTTTTTAATCCTATCTTGTCGCAGTATTCACCGGGCGAAGAGGGAAGGCGACCGAGATCTGCTTGGCATCAGCCCGTCGTGCCCTATTCAGCCCGCGGCTCCTTTGTCTGGCGAACTTGACATGAACAGCTTGCCACACTTGAGTGATCGTAGCCTCTTTCCCCATCGCAACTTGTCACCATGCCGCCAGATGACAACCCCGATGAGCCCCCCGGCGGCAGCAGCAAGGACGACGCCCGCTACGCCACCAAGTTTGCCTTTGTCCACGACCAGAGCCCGCAGGACGCGCGCAGCCATGCCATGCGCGAGTACTGGCGACAGCGACGACGCACCAAGAGCGTCGACGTCGGAAGCGCATCTGCCTCTTCCTCCTCCTCGTCGCTCGTGAATCTCCGCCCGTTGACGCTGCGGCCAGGTCGCGGCGGCAGCACCGGCGCGGGGTCGAGCAGCAGCGGCACCACGACGCGGGCCAGCAGCCGAAAGTCGGCGTCACCGAAAAAGAAAGCCCCGGAGCCGCCGGCGGGCATCCCGGCGCAGGTGCTCTCCGGGATGAACCTGGCGCTGGGCAACTGTCGTCTGGACCCGTTTGACCAGTTCCCCGTCAAACTCACCGCGCAGCATCACAAGCTCATTCTACATTGTAAGAGCACCAGCACCGATACACGCTTTTGCTGCTCCTGGACTGACAAGCTGTAGGGCTGACCATGTACGCAACCATGACGTTTGGCGACAGTGCCAAGGCAAAGTTCAACCCGCTGCGGGACGTCTTTTTCCCCTTGGACCTTTCCAACGCGGCGGCGTTCAACGCCGTCATGGCGCAGTCGGCGGCGCATCTGGCGCGCATGCAGGGACGGGTGCGGTCGACGGAGGCGTTGCAGTTCAAGGCCGAGGCGATTCGCATCCTGTCCGAGTGGATGGCCGACGACAAGAGGGCGTTGAGCGACGACGTGCTCGCTGCGATTTCCAGGATCCTGGCCTACGAGGTGAGAGAGTTGTACCGCAGAATCAAGAGTCCGAGGGGCATGCTGATTGATGAAATGCCAGAGATATTGGGGCACAGAGGCCGAGTGGCTGGTTCACAGAGCTGGTCTGCAGCGACTGATTGACCAGCGCGGTGGTGTCCAAACCCTCCAAAACAACTGGAGGCTGGAACTGACGATTTACTTGTACAACCCCCCCGCCAATAGCGTTCCTTGACCCGGTCTTCGCTAATCTACCGGTAGAATCAGCCTCATGGCAAAACCATCCTGGTTTGACAGCTCCAACCAGCTCTGGGAGATTTCCGACTCGTCGGCCGTGACGACCGGCCCGCACCCCTTGCTCGGCAGCCAGGACGCCCTCGCGCGCATCCGCTCCCTCTGGCTCATCTCCTTTATCCAGGACACGCGCACGCTCATGAACAACTGGCTCGAGCTCTACACCGGCGGCATCGCCCACTACACCGCGCTGCAGCACGCCGTGGCCCGCCTGCATGCCGCCGCCGTGCCCGCCGCGGCGACGATGGACGATCCGCAGTTTGGCAGGGACGATTACACGCGGCTGGCGTGCATTCTGTTTATTGTCATTATGCTGCAGTCCTCGACCATTACCGTGTCGCAAGAGGCATCGGGTGGCGGCCAGCAGGCCACGTTGTCGCTCGCCCGCATCGCAGAGCTGGATGCGTTCCTGGCGGAGCGGGAGCCGCAGTGGACGGAGTCGATTGATGCGCTCTACGACACGCTGTATCATGAGTTTTCGTCCAAGAATGAGAGTGCTCGTATTACTAGCTATGCTCTGAACATGGCAACGGTGGTGGGCTACATGTCGGCGGAGACGAGGAGGGGCGTGGAGAGGACGCTGTTGCATATTCTCCCGCATATTCCAGCACAAGGGTGGCAGGACGACGGCGAGTGGACGCCGGATGCGCTACTTTCGTCCATTTATGGAGATTAATGGATATATCCTTCCTTGTAATACACGCTGATGTTTGTCATTGCCGTTGTGCTTCGATATATCGAGGGGTGGTGTTTCGACGTCCCGATCAGGGTTGACTTGTTCCGGCCGAACCTATATCGCTCGGACGTGTCAGAAGCACAGGGCATCGCCAAGTTTCTTCCTTGACAGCTGCCTGATGATCAGTCCCCGCCCTCGCGGCCTCGGTACCGGCAGAGCTCCCTTTCAAGAACAAGCCTTGCCATGCCGCAGTCATCGTGGCGAGAACCACGTTGCCACCTCTTCGACTCCCATTGACTCGTTCGAGGGAACTCGCCTATAGCATGCCGGTCAACCTTTGACGCCACATCCCGGTCAACTCTCAAGACAAGACCAAGTTGGTTATTACTGGGGTATGAATCGTATGTTGTCGAGCTGGCGGATTCTTGGCATAGCGACCCTGTGGCAAATGCCCGCAGTGCAGATCAAGCTAGCTGCATCTCAGTCGGCCGAGCGATTTACTGGCAAGTCCACAAGGAACCCCCTCTTTGATAGTGGCAAAGTGGCAGCTAAAGCTTGGTGGGGAGGGATGGGGAGACTTGACTCTTCTTCCGGAACAAAGGTCTGTTCCAACTGAGGAGACACGCCAGAGTCGTGGCGGCGAGCGTAGATTCTAGAGCTTTCTCAACAGCTTCGGCAAGTAAAGTTTGTTGAGCATGCAGCCACCTCCGGCATCCGAGCATGTCCACGAAGCTGTCCGATGCCGACTTTGTGCCACAGTGAAGCGTTGCGGATCAGCATTTAGGATTTACTGCGTCGTCCTGCAAAATGACGTAGATCAACGGCCAGATAGCCGACATTCAGACCCGTCATGAGTCAAACTCTGCAGGCAGGCGAGCTGCTGGAGGTACCGGCGAGAGCCTCGGGCGGTGGCGCCCACAGTTGATGAGCTCATCTAACCGGCTATTGACCAAAGGTTCGACCCGCCAGCTATTGCGTATCTGCAATGTATCTGCAATAATACTGTACCATGAAGCACAGCTGCAATCTATTCCTTGTTTGTGGATGGCTGAACCCCGCTCTGACTTTCGCCTTGTTGGACCCCGGTCGTGAGATCTAGTATTACCGCTTTAGGAAGTTGGTCCTTTGAGTTTGAGACAGCCGCTAATGCCCGTTAAAGCCACCAACGACACTCTGTGGGACTAAAAAGTCAGCCCGGATCCAACCGGCAGTCGTAGGATGTAATGTACTATACAGTTGGGCAGAGTCTTGGCAGTCTGCACCAGTCTGTGAGGTGGATAATAGGGTCTGGACCGGGCATCGAGTGGCGATCGATAGGTTTAGGTTTGTCCTCTTGTCCACCTTTGCCCGTTGTGACTACTTGTAGTTCAGGAACGGCACTCATGGAAATCTCTACTATTTCCCATCACAGGTAGTGACGGCTTCTTAGCGGCAGTTATCGGCTGTTTTTTACTTTAGGATGAGTGAGATGGCTCCTCTTCCATCCACCCCGCCCGATTCGCATGTCATCCTCCAGTCACCGATTTATATCCGCACGGAGCTGCTGAACAAGTAGTACTTCCTCAATAGGCATGTGGTGCTAGTGGATGCAATATCGACACCCAGCCGCATTGCCGTGATGTTGCATGCCATACATCAACTATATAAGCCACAGATAGTTGTCCGATTCAACCGGATGGATTGCTACCCATCACCCTCTCACCACTCACCCAATTCCTCACTCTATAAAACCAGCTTCCCTAAATAACAATGGCAATCAAGGACGGCTCCCGCTTCGACTTCATCGTCGTCGGCGGCGGCACCGCCGGCAACATTGTCGCCTCCCGGCTCGCCGAAAACCCCAACGTGCGCATCCTCATCATCGAAGCCGGCATCGGCTCTTCCCGCGACAACGAAGAGATCCGCACGCCCGGCCGCGCCATGGACATTCGCGGCAGTCAGTACGACTGGGCCTACAAGACGACCATGGTCAAGCGGCCCGACTACGAGCGCGTCGAGAAGCCCAACACGCGCGGCAAGGCGCTCGGCGGCAGCTCCTCGCTGAATTACTTCTCCTGGGTGCCCGGCTCCAAGGGCACCTTTGACATGTGGGAGGAATATGGCGGCAAGGAGTGGACCTGGGACCGTCTGCTGCCGTACCTCCGCAAGAGCGTGACCTACCACGACGACGAGGGGCTGTACGACAAGGCGCTGGCCAAGATTGGCGCGGGCGGGCCGATCCCGATTGCGCATGCACGGCTGATGCCGGAGATGGAGCCGTTTCGGAAACTGCTCGCGCAGGCGTGGCAGGCGACGGGCGAGCCGCTGACGGAAAACATCTTTGACGGCGAGATGCGCGGGCTGGTGCATAGTGTGAATACCATTTACCAGGGACGGCGCTCGGGCAGCTTCTTGGCGCTCGAGGGCAAGGCCAACATCACGGTGCTGGCCGAGACGCACTCCAAGACGCTGATTATCGACGAGGCGGACGGCGCGGTCAAGGGCGTTACCGTGATTGCGCCGTCCGGCGGCGAGCTGAGCTTCTACGCGGAGCGCGAGGTCATCGTCTCCGAGGGCGTCTTTGAGTCGCCCAAGCTGCTCATGCTCAGCGGCATCGGCCCCAAGGCGGAGCTCGCCCGGCACGGCATTCGCGTGCTGGTCGACTCGCCGCACGTCGGGCAGCACCTGCTCGACCACCCGGGCGTGCCGTTTGTGCTGCGCATCAAGGACCAGTACTCGATGGACAGCCAGGTGCTGCGCAAGGGCCCGGCGCAGGACAAGGTGCTGTCGGCGTACCAGCACAACCACGCCGGGCCGATGGGCTCGCCGTTCCTCGAGATGATTGGCTTCCCCCGGATCGACAAGTATTTGGACAAGTCGCCCGAGTACCGCCAGCGCAAGGCGGCCAACGGCAACCAGGACCCGTTTTGCCCGTACGGCCAGCCGCACTTTGAGCTCGACTTCATCCCGCTCTTTGGCAGCGCCTTCCAGTGGCACTACCCGCATCCGAAGCGCGGCAGCTACATGACCGTCATGGTCGATCTGGTGCGCCCGGTGTCCGAGGGCGGCACGGTGACGCTCAACAGCGCGGATCCGCTGGAGCAGGCCAACATCAACCTCAACTACTTCAACGACGACTTGGACATTATCGCGGTCCGCGAGGGCATCCGGTTCTCGTATGATGTGCTCAAGAACGGGCCAGGCTTCAGAGATATCGTCGAGGACGAGTATCCGTGGGACATGCCGCTCGAGGATGACGAGGCCATGAAGCGCACCGTGCTGGACCGCTGCCAGACGTCCTTCCACCCGTGCGGGACGGCGCGCATCGGTAAGGACGTTAAGCAGGGCGCGGTCGACAATAAACTGAGGGTTTTTGGTGTTCGGGGGCTGCGTGTGATTGATGCTTCCGTCATTCCTGTCATCCCCGACTGCCGCATCCAGAATTCTGTCTACATGGTGGCGGAGAAGGGCGCTGATGCGATCAAGGCGGACCACAAGGATCTGTACTAGCATCGTGGATGGAAAAATATTTTAGGGAATCTTGAATAGTAGTCAAGGTTAAGATGGCTGATTAATAAATGTAGAGTATTCTATCCATAAAGTAATATAGTATTATGATGCCATAACAATCAACCAATCTCTTGGTAAATGCCTTGACCAAATTGTAAATCAACTGTGTCAGGCCGCTAGGGGATAACTTTGATGATGAGTCTCCAAACCATTCACTAGATCAAGCTTCTTCTTACCTCATGTCATTGATTCAACTTTCCTAATATCACAATCGCTGGTAACTTGCGTCATATGTATGACGGTGGGCGCTCCAACAACCGCAGCTAGAATGTTGTTGTTGTTGCCATGGAAAGCCAGTTGTTATTAACATCATAAGAGGGAGACTAGAACTTCGTTTAGTAAGCGAAGCATATTCTTCAGATCGCTCTCCGGATCTTGTATACTAGTACTGGCCGATTGAGCAACGACTTGGAACACAAACACCATGGCAGAATAAAATACTTCATCTGAGCCGGATCTTGGATGATATATTTGCCCCCATCCTCATCACGCGCACAATGTGTCTTTGCTACTTGGACATGATATTGATCTTGAGCTTGGTCCACCCACCGACATCGCCTGGTTGTTGGCTTGGCATACTGTGAGTTCTGAATTGCATTTCCCGCATGCTCCCTATTCTTGCTTCTGCTCTTCCTCCTTCTCCTGCTCCTCCAAGAACTTTTGGAACTCTTCGTCTGTGATGGGAGCATCCTTGGGGTCGTTGCTCTTGGGCTTTCTCTCGTCTTTGCACGGCAGCACCGCAAGGTCGATGTACTTTGTATGGTCACCAACACTGCAAGTAAGCTTGGCCGGCAGAAAATCAAAAAGCTTCTGGGCTTTACCACACGTTGGGCCTGCGCACTCCTCTCTGCTGTTGCACTTGATCACAGTCGTCTCGTATCCCTTGGGGCCTCCCAGGAGACCGTCCTTGTACCAGTACTCTGGGTACGTGTGGGCGTAGAATCCGAGCTTGAAAAGCGAACCATAGGGCACCGCTGGCACGACATCATTCCCGTTGGTGATGCGAGCCGAAAAGTTGCCGTCGTTTGTCACGAGGTCGGCAAACTCTTGGTTGCCCACGCGCGGAGAGCCGTACGTGTAAATGTCGCACGCGATTCCTCGCGTTCGCAGGTAGGCTCCCGCAATGGTCGCCACTGCGCCGCCCAAAGAATGACCGGTGACGACGATTCGATACGACTCTTGTCCAGCCTTGCCGAGTTCGCTCTGGAGAGTCTGCTCCAGGTCGGCCCTGAGACCGGTAAATGCCGTTTTGAAGCCGTTGTGCAGGTTGCAGCCGACGCACAGCTGCCCGGGAAACAGATCTCTGTCGCAGAATTAATGAACCGTCCAAAATGCAAATGTATTGCAAGAAAAACAAGAGTTAAAACGCTTACTCAGCCGACACGAGATTTTTCGCCAAATCCGTTTGGACATCTACCAGCGACATGGGATCCGTGCCTTTGAAAGCCACGACAATGTGCTTCTTGCTGGGGCTTGTCGCGACATAGCCTGCGATGGTACCAAATTGAGCATTGGTAAACTCCTTCACAGTCACTGTGCCCTTGAAATTTGCGCAGACAGGGCTTTTGTCGTCCGTGCAGACTGCCGTATTGGCGGTCGTATCAAACAACGCCGCACAGTAGGTAGCTTGGGCGTACTGCGAGAACAGTTCAAACTCCGCGGGCGAGGCCTTGTCAAGAGATTCTGTGTAGAAAATTAGTCTCCAGGAATTGAAATCTGTTATGTGATGCATGGGGCTTTGACGAGACTGCCTTTGGTATCAGGCATCCTGGGAGTTTTGTAAGAGTTCTCACCCTGGCGGACCACAACGGCAGGGGATGCTAGAGAGCAAGCAGCACCAGCTAAAATGAGAAAAGCAATTGATTGCATATTGAAAACAGTAGAAATGATTGAAACGTAAGAGAGCGAGTTGAACTACTGTTTGAGTAGTGCAAGGAGAGCCAAGTGATGAAGAACATGATCAGCAGCAGCAGCAGATGACTCTATATTTATTCGCATCTGCTCAATGCCACTGTGAAGCATGTAATATCCATGATATTATCAGTTGTGTCACATACGTATCTCTTTCTGGTCGGTCATTATTGCACGGCAAAGCCTGGAGAACGCGCAACGTATGATATCTATGCCTTGGCTGTGTCTTACGATACGCATGAGTTGATCCAATATTATTGACCCTGACTAGAATCACGGCATGGTTTGACTTCTTACAGTGTAGCACTTGCTTAATGACCGAGCCAAGTACCAGCAGATATAGTTTACGTGTCAGTCAGACGAACTCTAGTTCAGGCCGGTCGCTGCGAGTCAGTGCGAGCCCGCCGCGTTATGCATCAAGGGGCCAAGGAAGCTGACTAGTGTCTCTGCCAAGAGCAGATCTGAGCACAACGTTGCTCCGACCGAAGCTATAAAGTAGCAATAAACCCGTCGGGAACTTGGTAGCATGGTTGGGTCCCAATTTTGTACATGAGTTACTCTCGCCGTAAGCACCGGCAAAGACAACCTTAAAGCAGTAACTTATGAATAATCTCACTGCTGACTCTTAACGCAAGATGGGGTTATAATACTGTTTTATATATGAAAAAAAAAAGATTTAGCTTATTTGTGTTAGTTCTTAATATTATGCTGAGACTTGGAAATAACTGTGATATTGCCCCTTGTGACCCGCGACTATCTGGTCGGGTTTATTGGTCGTGAAAATTAGCGGATATGGTGATCTATTGAGAAATATTGGAGCTCTCTCCCAGGATCAAGTTGGACGTGCGCGGTCAGAAAAGGGCCTACTACCTCAGCTCAGTACATTTCTTCTCATGCCATCCTCCTTTTCCTATGTCTTCTTGGCGTCTGAATCATCCTGTGGCTCGCTTTGTTTTGCTCGCGGTGCTTGTTCCACTGTCTAGGCAGAGGAGGCGACGTTGTTGACCTACACGTTGTTTAAAACGAAAAAAAAAGAATATTAATATATAGTGGGGTTATAGTAAGAGTATAATACTAAATTTATCTAGTGCTATTTTAAATATAGCGGTTTTCTCCTATAGCTTAGAGAGCTATTCTTCTAATAATAGTTTAAAATCAACTTAATATACTAGGTTTTTATTAAAGATTCTTATATAGTATGTTAGGTATAGCTTAAGAGTCTAAATATATAATATATATCATAATAGTCCTCTTTTATTACTTACCTAGTCTTATAAAGATAATCCTTATTAAGCTTAACCTATTGATATTATATATAGTATTACTTAATAATTATAGTAGTATTAATTTAAAAAGTAGTAGATATCCTATATAGTAGAAATATACTATTATATTTAAGGAATAAGAGATTTAGATATTATATAGTAGATCTTAAGTAGTAGATATTTTAGAGATATAATAGGAGAGTATTATAGAAATCTAGAAAGATCCTATATCTACTATAGGAGCTAAAATAAATAAAATATATGTAAATGTAGAATTGAGTAAGAGATAACATATAGTTCTAGATATATCTATTCACTCTACTAGTATATAATAAAGACACCTATAGGTCTTAGCTGTTTACTAACTTTATAGGGTTAGCGTCTATAGACGTTATTAGTAGTAGTACTTATAGGATACGTACTAGTCTAAGTAGCCCCTTATATAGTAATTAATATTTCTAGTTTACTTATATACTTTATAGATTAATACTTAGATACTAGTTAATTTACTAGTCACTAGGTTAGTATAGCGATAATACATTAATTAGTCTTAGATGCTCTTCATCTAACTAGTCTAACTCGTTAGACTATTTAGTTGTTTAGTTCTTACATTCGGATTCATTAGCTAAGACCCTTAACCTTAAATAGATACATTAAACCGTTGTGGTTAAGATGATGGCTTCTTATTGGTGGGCCGTCACAAGACAACTAAAGAATAAAATCGCCTGTTAGAATGCACTATCCCGACCCTCATCCGTCGCCCCTCATTCCTCATCCCCTTCCCCACTGCTGGCGGCATCTTCCATAACATCGATCGGCATTACCTCACTTACCCGTGCCGCTGTCTGGAGCCTCGTCCGGCGCAAATGATACGCCATCTCTTTGCGTCCCTTTGCCCTCCTTCTCCTCCTTCCCTTCTTCTCTTCTTCTCTTCCTGTCGGACCCATCCTCCTCCCATGCTTGGGTGAGATGCCACTCCACCACAGCATCGCCTGTCTGATACAAGCACAAGTCTGAATCGCCAAGCTATCATGTCGTCTGGCGAGCCTGCAACAAACGCTAGCGCCTGTCAACTTTGTCGCCAAAAGAAGCGCAGGGTAAGGTGCTTCCGTTCCTCCCGGTCCCTCCGACATCTCCTCCTCCTCTTCATTCCTTCTTTCTATCGTCTCCCCTTGACTAACTTCCTGCCCCCTACTCGGTAGTGCGATGGCGACGGCTCGAACCCATGCAAAGCCTGCCTCAATCGGGAGGCAGACTGCGTCTATGTCGTACCTGACCGCGTATCCAAGGGCGACCTGCGCGACGAGGTGGCAAGGCTGCAGTCCATATCGTCCGACGATAACGCCATCCTCGACACCATCGCCTCCAAAGACACAAGCCCCGCCCAGCTGGACAACATATTGCGCCGACTCTCGGGCGGCCAGCCGCGCGCTCAGGTTGCATCGCTTGTTTCCCACCGGCCGGTCGCCCAAAATCATCTTGAAATAGGTAAAAAATAATGATGCTCTTCCTCGTCTCTGCGGTGGTAGTAGCTCTTGTGCGCCAGTTGGTTTCATCCCTTTGTCGACATCTGCGTGGCTGTTACTAACCAGACTTTGCTTCTCTCGTCCCTGCAGACGCGGCCTGGGAAACGCCTCCGTCCCTTGCTGCGGCCACACCGCTATCCGATGCCGTGCCCACGGAGCTGGTGAGCTCGCAGTCCTCGACGAGCCCTCCAGGTCTCGCTGGCGACCGATCCTCGCCCAGTCTCGCACACCTCCAAGAGACCGCCAACAAGGCGGCCGAGTTCCGCTCCAGCCTCAGCCACTGCCGCTCCCAGCTGCCCCAGCTGCTCAGCACCATCCTCTCTAGAGACTGCCTCTTGTTCTGCCCGATCAGCCAGCCTGACCTGAAGCGCGACTTTACGCGCGACTATGCCACACACTGCTCCGCCGCTCTCGTCGACTCGCTCCTCGCCATGGGTGCTCTCGCCGCCAAGGACCACGCGCGTCTCGCCACAGCCCTCGCCATACCCAGCTGTGCTCTTGATCCAGACAGCCTGGCGCAAGCCTTTGCCGACGAGGCCATTTTCGCGCTGCACAACAGCACCGGCCGCCCCCGACGAATAGCAGATATTCAAGCGTTTGGCATTCTCTCGCTCTATAATGTCGCCTGCTATCGGCTGAAGCAGGCGGCAGAGTTCGCTGGTGACTTTTGCGCCGCTATAGCCGAGCTCTGGCGTGCCGACAGGCCAAGCGAGACGCACGCTAGTAGCGGGCTGGACAGGATCGAACACGCAGGCCTCTATTGCGCTGCCGTCTCGTTAACTCGGTGCGTCGTTGCCTCGGCTTCTCCCGTCCAACAATCATGGCCATTGCTAACCACCGTCTCTCTGTCAGAGTCCTCTTCCTCATTTTGGACTATCACAAAACCTTGGACGCCTATGCAAGGAGTGTTGGCATCACTCCTGTCCAGGCTGTCCAAGATCTTGAGATGCCTGCTGTCCCGTTGCAGGTGAACTTGTCCAATACCATCATAGGTAAGCGGCATCGTCTCTACCAAGCGGCGCATCGGACATGCCAAATATTACTAGACTCACTAACGTACTCGTCGTAGATGAAGCCTTCTTCCGTAGGGACCTCGGGTTGATACCGGATGATCCTGTCGTTATTAGCGCCAAACTATTCGAGCTGACCGAATGGGCATATGAAGCGCGAGCCGGCATGCAACGGGCAACCTTTGACCACGCCGTCCGAGCATACCAACAAGGTCTTCGCTGGTACGAATCCTTTTTTCGATATACTAGCAGCTGCGGGGAACGCAACGCATCATTGATCCTCTTTATTCAGTAAAGCCCCCCCCCCCCCCCCCCCCCCCCCCCCCCCCTCCTCTATTGCGCGTGAAGGAGCATTATGTTGGATGCTGGATGTTAGATATTCTTGCCGAAGGCTGATTAAAACTGTTCACCTTAGTACATTCTATCATTTCTGCGTCTTGTGCATCCTAACACCGCATATTCTCCAAATACTCCCGATTGCGGCGGATGGGACGCGCACCGAAGCGGTATGCAAGCAGGCTGCGGATAGCATATGCGAGCTCATCGAACACTATAGCCAAATGCACGTGAGTGAGAAGCTGCCTGGCTTCGTGCCCATGTTCAAATGGTCGGCACTCTCCTCACTGACAATTAGTGAAGCAAGCGCTCGCAGGTAGATGGAATCGGATGGTAATGGATGCACAGCTGTGTGATGATGATGTTTTTGAGTCAAAACGACGTCTCCCTGTAGTATTTCATCAGAGAGTAATAGAATGCCAGGCCTTGAAGAAATCGACACCCTCCTGGTAGAATTGCGTTCATGTGACTAAACCACCCCTTTGCATATCAAACTAAGCCCATGACGCAAGTCTGTCCGCGTCCGTTGCGTCACGTCTGCGTAGGCCTACTTTTGGCTCGGCCGTAGGCTCAATACATGATGTTCCGTTGTGTATCCGTTACGTCCCGAAAAAGTCTCCCAATCACAGTCGTGTATACGCGTAGCGAGGCCTGGCCGTGACCTTGCCTTGCGCCTGGGAAAGGGAAGGGGGAGGAGCCATCCGACGATGTCGGGGGATGGTGGGGGGAAAAGGGTGGTTTTTAAGCTCATGCACGTCGTCTTCACGTTATCAACAGCTGTCCCTCCCTGTATCCAAGCTGACTCTAGACTAGATCATACATTGGCAGGGTGCCACGGTCCTGAAGCATCATGGTTGCGTCAACATTACAGACGCGCGCGGGATGCGCCGCATCCCTCCATAGTTTCGGCGCGGCGTTGGCCCCCCTGCATTCCTCGCTAGAAACACGTGGCATCCGTCATCTTCCAACAAAAATAGCATCTTAATCGCATGGCCTGAACCTGGGGCTGGGCGGAAACCGCAGTGCTGGCTGGCAGACGCTGGTAGAGACCGTGCCGCTGGCTTGCAAGACGCTTGCGGAGGGCAAGCTGTACACTTGGGAGTACGGGAATGAACCGGATTTGTATGGCGTCTCTGCGCAGGGTCCGGTGAGGCCGTCGTCGTGGAATGAGAGCAGCTATATTTGGCAATGGCTGAATGGCACGAGGGAGATTCAGGCTCAGGTGAGGAAGCACTGTCCGGGCCTGGGCGATCCGCGGTACATGGCGCCGTCCTTTGCGGCCCTGTCAAGTCCGTTGAACGAAACGAGAACTTGGGAGTCTGGAATAAATGCAACCCACGATATTGAACTCTTTTCAACCCACAAGTATGTTGGGGCAGTTGTTGTAGTGATTTGGTGCGACTAACACAGACCCAGCTACATCAGCGGCGCCACTTCCCCCGGCGTCACTCTCCAGGGAACTCTAATGAATTTCGGAGTCACAAAGGCTTCAGTCAACAATCATGTCAAGTCTTATCACAGTATATTCGGAACAACAGGCAACACATCTGCGCCTCCTCTCATTTTCGGGGAGACCAATTCGCTGTACAACCAAGGCCGCCCAGGACTGTCCAATACCTTTGGCGCTGCGCTATGGGGCATCAACTTTCACCTCTTTTCTGCTTCCGTTGGGTTCAAGAGGGTGCACATGCACCAAGGGACAAATTATCGCGTGCGTATCTGTTCTGCTGAAAACTTGCGAAATTGGAAGAGCTAACTTGATAGTACCAAGCATGGCAGTCAGTCGACACGGACAAGGCCACCAAAGGCACCAAAGCACCGTACTATGGCAGCATGGCCGTCGCCGCGATGCTCCGCGACAGCGTCTCACGGCCGGTAAGTGTGTCCAACATACCGCTAGGCGAGGACCAGCACGAAGCTGCCTACGCGGCGCATCTTGTGAAAAGCGAAAAGCTTGCTCGAATCCTTGTCATCAACATGCATGGGTACAACACGACAGTAGATGGTGCAGGCCTTGAGCCGCTGCTGAACCCTGCTACCCGGGAGACTCGCCGGTATAGTTTCCAGGTAGGAGCGCAAGTCCCGGATGGCCAGCGCGTTCGGATCCAGCGGTTGCTGGCTAATGGGAGTGATGCAATCACGGGTATCACGTTTGATGGCTGGAGCTGCAACTGGGAGCTTGACCAAGGCAGGCCTGTGAAGCTGCAGAACGTAACCACTGGCGAGACTACTAGAGTTGAAGATGGCCATGTGGTGGTCGATCTGCCCGATTCTTCTGCAGCACTCTTGTCATTTTCGAAGAGCTGTCACTACTTCGTAATCTTCTATCCTATCAAGTTACACGTAATAGATGGCGAACTGCGAATATACCGCTTAGAAAAGGCTCATCGGTGGCGGGGTTGATCCACCTTGATATGTACCGCAATCTTGACCGATCATGTTGGCCAATTGCCGGTGATGGAGGCAGATATAAATGGAGTAATGGTTCATTTCTCTTTTTCACTGAAATACATAATTGGCTAGGCCAGAATGATGGGTGCCGACATCGCCTGCGACATATAAAAGCAGCTGGTCTGAGTGCGGGACTTTCCCCTCCTTTGCTTTCACAACACAACATCAACTACAACAAAACCAAATCAACACAAAAAAATACCGGTACGGACCATGTGATCCGCACAGGAACAGAATTCTATCGCCATGGAGCTATCCCAAGATCGAGGTAACGTATACTGGAATGCAACCGGGTGTTTAATGCTTCGTCTGCGCAGCGGCTGGTAACTTGCCAGCGGCTGCGGGGGTGATGTATTGATCTGAGAAATACCGGCGAACTTGATCTGGATAATACCAGCGAAAGGACCTGCATCTGATATTCCCCCCTTCCCGGCCGGTGTGAGACTAACTACCGCAGCATATCGCTCGAACCGTCCAAAATGGCCACTGACAAGATTACCTTCTTGACCAACTGGTCAGCCACACAGCAGCGCCTAGTTGGACATGCATGTAACTAACAACACGGTAGGCACGCGACGCCGTACCACGCCCCTCTCTACCTGGCGCAGAGCAAGGGCTTCTTTGCCGCCGAGGGCATCAAGGTTGCTCTTCTCGAGCCCAACGACCCTAGCGTGAGCATGCGTCGTCAAAGTCAGAGTAGAACAAGGCACCATACTAATCGAAGCAGGATGTCACCGAAATCATCGGCTCTGGCAGCGTCAACATGGGCTTCAAAGCCATGATTCACACCCTCGCTGTTCGTCCATCCACCAACCCAGCTCCCCTCAAAATTCAAGCTCTAACACCAGACACAGGCCAAGGCTCGCAACTTTCCCGTCACCTCCATCGGCAGCCTCCTCGACGAGCCCTTTACCGGCGTCGTCTACCTCCGCGACTCCGGCATCACCCCCGACTTCCGCTCCCTCAAGGGCAAGCGCATCGGCTACGTCGGCGAATTCGGCAAGATCCAAATCGACGAGCTCACCTCGCACTACGGCCTCACCCCGGAGGACTACACCGCCGTCCGCTGCGGCATGAACGTCTCCAAGGCCATCAAGAACCGCGAAATCGATGCCGGCATCGGCCTCGAAAACGTGCAAATGGTGGAACTCGAGGAGTGGCTCGCCGAGCAAGGGCGGCCCAAGTCGGACGTGCAGATGCTGCGGATTGACGAGCTGGCGGAGCTCGGCTGCTGCTGCTTCTGCTCGATCCTGTACATTGCCAATGATGAGTTTTTGGCGGCGAACCCGGACAAGGTGCGCGCGTTTCTGCGGGCGGTGAAGCGCGCGACGGATTTTGTGTTGAGTGAGCCGGAGAAGGCGTGGGGGGAGTATGTCGACTTTAAGCCGGTCATGGGCACGCAGCTCAACCGCAAGATTTTTGAGCGCAGCTACGCGTACTTTTCGCCTGATTTGCAGAATGTGCAGCGGGACTGGAGCAAGGTGACCAAGTACGGACAGCGGCTGGGGGTCTTGGGGGCGGATTTCGTGCCGAATTACACGAATGAGCATCTGGAGTGGGTGCTGGAGGAGGCTTCGGAGGACCCGACGGGGGATCAGAAGCGCATGGTGGAACTGCAGTGTGATGTTGCGTGCAATGGTGGTTTCCGCCGTCTGGCGCGCGCTGCAGCTGCGTAAGTGTTGGTTCTGGTTATGTGTGATGGTCCAGGGAAGTAAGATTTCAACATCGTATTTCGAGGACGGTCGAGGTGGTGAGGGTTTTCAACTATACGCCCTCGGATTGCTAGGCCTAGAGAATGAAGCACCGTTTGCGCACAAAGCGATGAGCAGTAAAGGTCATGGTGGACCAAGTTGAGAGGGTGTTGACAACTACGTAGGTAGACTTGCTGCTGGCGGCGGTTATGAGCAGTCAGTGTTTACTGGGAGACGTGTCACAGAATTGTACCCGTGTCGATCGAGCCGATCGCTGCGACTTTGAAACTCATCCGGTCTTTTTGTAGCTTCGCCTGAAGTTGTGTGTTGCTAGCACCATGGAAAGGATTCGTGTGCAGCATCTGCGCCATTGTCTGGTATCACTCCGTTCCATTTCCTATTCAAGTTTTTTGTAATATACCAAACATTTACTAGAAGGACTACTTGTGGTTCCGCTTCACCACCTTTTTCGGCCGCATCTCGCTCTTATACATGGCAAAGAACTCACTCGGCTCCGTCGGGTGCTCGCCCGTGACATCGTGAAAGGCCGTCGTCGCGATATAGTTTGTCTTGCCCTCGCGCACCAGGCTGTAGTATTCGAGCAGATACTGCTGCTCCGACTTGTCAATGTCACTCTGCGCCGCAAGCACGCGCTTGGCTTCGGCCCTGTCGATGCGGTCAGTCCAACTCTCGGCCACAACTGAAAGAAAAAAAAGTGAACCTACTGCGAAATGTTTTCAAACTTGAGGTCGACACCGAGCGCCTTGCTTGCTGCGGCGGCGAGTTCTTCGCCAGCGCACAACATTGGACCTGTTTGCTGGTTAGACTTTTTTTTTCTCCTTTTTCTTTTACTTTTTTAGAAAGAGAATGGTTTCTACTTGCCTGTGACGACCATCATCTGACCGCGATGCTGGTCATGGAAGCCGTGCTTGCCGGTTCCGGTGAGTACGTGGGCAGCAACGTTGGCGACGTCCTGAAGATTGAAGCTGTGAGCATAAATTCCGAGGTAGACAATAAAAACAAGAATGACTCTTCACGTACCCCAAGGGCAACGGGGGCGAATTTATGATTGTTGCCAATAGGCAAGGGGAGTATAGCCTCCTCCTTGGCCTGCTTGCTATATAGCAGTAGATTCTCGGCGTAGAAGCCAGCCCTATCATAGTCTATCAGTACTCTTCACTTCCGCAACTCATACGCGGTAGTGAGAATGCAAATCTGCTTTTATGCTTACCGGATGACGCAAGGCGAGCCACCCGTCGCCGTACTCGCATCGCCTTTACTCTGCAGCACCAGCGTCTCGAGATCGATAAACTCGCGCAGCCGCGGCTGCTTCTCCGCCGTCGCGTAATCACACCCCGCGCTGCTAATCAGGCAAACATTCGGGACCTCGGCCTTTTTGGCCGCCTCGACCAGCTCGACGCAAATGTCGTACTTGTCCGGGTGCGCTGGCGGCACCAGACAGAGCGCATCGCAGCCGGTGCTCTGCAACGCCTTGGCCATGTCGCGCACGCGGCCGTGCTTGTGCTGCACAATCTGCACGCCGAGGCCCTGCAGCTCTTGGGCCTTGGCGGACTGGGCGTCGAGCGCGAGGCCGACGAGGGCGTCGACTTTGCGCGAAAAGTCGCGGTGCTGCTGGAGGAGCTCGGCAATGGCGAAGCCGGTTTCGCCGTCGACGGCGGTGATGCAAATCTTGCGTGGCATGGGTACTATTGTACTTTTTTTATATAGAGAGAGGAAGGAGAGCCTGTGACTGGGGGATCTGTATTGTCTCCGGGGGCTGGTAAGGCAGGGAAGAATGGATATTTATATTAGCCTGCTACGCTGCAGTTTGGGGCTGTCGACAGTAATATCGCGAATCATCTATGATGAGCCAATCGTACACGCATAACTGCATCATCAATGACGAGGCTGCCCAGACAAAGCAATGAGCGTGCAGTTTTATACTGACAAAGTATGAGACAAAAGTGTTGCGCCTCCCAGATTAGCTCTCACGCTCTGTAGTTTATAAATCGAAACGGTATCTACTAATAAACTACTGGCACACTCATCAATCTTGAGCAAAGGTCTCACACACAAGCGCTACCAACAAAACTTTGCAGGTGGTTTTGCTCCGGGCAAAAGTAAATCCCACCAATCTCCAAGACAACTTATTTTTCCTTTGCCTTGTGGCTCAAAGTCCCCGGGTTATGCGCAACGTTGTGGCCATGCTGATCCGTGAAGGCGACCTGTGTGCAGTGCAGGGCTTATTATTAGCTCTGTTGGCGTCTGGCTTTTTCTTAGACACGGCTGAAAACTTTACCTTTGGTGGGTTCTTGACGCCAGCAGCCTCGGCCTCTTCTTCGTTGTGAATGAGCTGGCTGACATCGCCTTCGCGACGGCCGCCTCGAATCGGCGTGAAGACGTGGTCGCCGACCTTGATTGGCTTTGCGTTTTTATCCTCGAGTTCTCCAGTCATTGTAGGTGAAAGATGATGTAGACAGTTTTTTGATGGGATGTTTCATCAATGTTGACTGCCTATGTTGTCCAGGCTGGGTTGGGTAGAGTAGCTAATAAAAGGGCGGCTGGCAGGCCAAGATGGAATACGTCAGAGTGTCGTTGGGCAAGGCAGCCATTCTGCTAGGCGGCTTGAGAAAACTCAGCAGCAGTATATGAATGGGTGTTGTATTTGGGCTAAATCGGGTTATGCCCACTGTAATGTGACAAAGTATGAATATTGAAAGGCCACTTCATCGGATTACATGGAGGTTGATTGGTACAAGCGTTGAGTAAAAAGTTCAACAGGAGACTTGGCTATTCTTAGCTACAACTTACACCTAGAGTAATTCTGATTCGGCACTGCTGCTCCGGGGCTCAATTATCACAAAATGATTTCAATGTCCGTCTTCTCCCTACCTGCTTATCCAGACCCAAGAATACGACTGTCTTGTAGAATGCTGATGAGCTCTCTGTTGCGGTGCATGACCGCCCAGCGAAGCGCAGAGGCACTATGTTTACTATCTCGATTGGATCTCGCAATCTGCACCTGGACAAACAATTTCACAAACTCGTTATAATTGTACAGTGCCGCCCTCCTCAAAAGACCCTTTTGCACGCACGGTGCTTCGCTGTCCAGCTGCGCCCCTGCGTGCAGGGCTTTTTGCGCAGGCGTCAATCGGCGATGGGACAATGCCCACTCGAGTGTCTTGTTGCCGTTGGTCACGACATCGTATCGGAATCTAAAGGCTTCCAAAAGCGAGTAGAATCGTTTGTTGGCGCAGGCGAGAGAGAGAAGATCGCGGCCGCTCAGTAGAAAGGAGGCGACAATGATGATGAGCTCATTAGGGATGAGGTCGAGCATTTGAGGCGAGTCTTGGCTAGTAGAACGTGAAAGACTCATTGATTAGCAAACTGGAGATGAACTCTAGGAGCGCTGTCTAAAATGAAGTTATGAGATATTATTGTATATATCGATGCCTGTTTTTTAATACTGTTGTTATAGTAGTGCAGCGTCGCACCTACTTGGCGCTAACTAACCACTGTAGGAAGCGTCCAAAGGACATGCATCACTGCCGAATCATCAATACATCACCAGCAAAAGGAATCATAAAGCCACACATATAATATCTTTGAACTAATAATATAAAATAAAGAAAATAGTCTAATTATAGCAAATCTGTGACTGCCACATCTCGTGAGGTCATCCGCACAGCAACAATTTAGTACTGACGTAATTATACGAACATGGAATACATATACGAAACCTTGGCCACTGTACAGAACATTCATTCTTGAATACATATGGGAGACTGACTTTGGATCCTAGCTTGACGGACAATTTTGCTGTATACACTTTTGCCAAAATGTCCGATCACCAAGTCACCAATAATGCGCTAGGAGAGCCCTTGACCGTCAAGCAGTCTCTCTTGACAAAGGGAGCAGCAGTCACTCAGGTACAGGCACTACTCATAGTACAGACAAGTCGCCCAACTAACGTCTTTTGTAGGACTTCTCACCCTTGAAAAATATCTGTGCTCATTTGAATGCATTCCACGCCTACGCCGACAATCCGCGACGCGCCGTCGAGACAAATCATTACTGCGGCCACCTGAGTATCTCCAACCCGCATGACCTCCCTGTCCCCCCATGTATTGACATACAACGCAGACGAGGATGTCCGACAGTGTCTTCTTTACGACTCTTCCGACGCCAACGCACGCCTCATCGGCATCGAATACATGATCACGCCCGCGCTCTTCCAGACCCTGTCCGCCGCGGAGCAGAAGCTCTGGCACTCGCACGTCTACGAGGTCAAGTCGGGCATGCTCGTGATGCCCAACGCGGCGGTCCCCGACGCGCTGTGGGCGCAGGCGGAATACAAGGAGATGGAGAGCGTCGTCGAGCTGTACGGCAAGGCGTACCACCTGTGGCAGACGGACGCGCACCATGGGCTGCCGCTGGGCGAGCCGCAGCTCATGACGAGCTATACGGAGGACGGGCAGTTGTCTCCGGACTTGATTGGGAAGAGGGATGAAAGGTTCGGGGTGGATTACAAGGAAAGGAAGCGGCAGAGGAAGGATATAGCAGAGCCGCAGATTCATCCGAGTAGGTGGCAATTTTACCTGGGACGTTGCCAGTACTAACAAAAAATAGATGCCGATCAGTCCTGGAAAGAAAAGAATGAGAGAGACCAGAAGGGCTAATATGAAGTGCAGGCAGTTTCTGACATTGTGGCGTGTGAAGGAGGACAACACTTGCTTGTAGGTCTATAAATAGTTGGCTTCGTGGCCAGAGCTGCTTCAGAGAGAAGATCACAATGAATAGTCAGTCTATGCGTCTATTTTACAATAACAAAAACATAGAAAAGAACGAGAGAAGACGACTGCAGTCAGACAAGGCCTTGTAATACTAAAGCGAAATGTCCCGGGTCAGCTCGTTGCCCGGCGCAAACTGTTTCAACACAGCCGTCATCCTATAAACGTCGAATTGCGATCCAAGCTCAAATACAGCGGCGAGCCCGTATTAAAACTCCCCCACGCCGTCCATCCCCGCCAGACATCGGCATTCGCCTCCACAAACGCCAACATATGCCCCAGTGTCTCCTCGCACTGCCTGCACGGCCCGCCTCCAAACTCTGTCACGATACCTTTTGCGCCCGCGCTGCGCAGCATGTTGGTGACGTGCTGGAATTTCTGGTAGTAGCCGCTCCACGGCTCGCAGATGCCGTAGGCGCCGCCGAGACCGTCAAAGTACTGGTGGAAGTCGAAGACGAGGTTGTCGGCGGGATCGGTGAGGAGGCCGGGGCGGATGCCGGGCGTGGAAAAGGCGGTCCAGTCGACGAGGCGTGCGAATTGGGTGCCGGAGACGAGGATGGTGTTGTTGAGGGTGATGCGGCGGATGGAGAGGATGGCTTGTTGGTTCGTCTCGCCCCATTTGAGAATGTCAAGGTCGTGTGCTGGAAATGTTAGCGGTTCTGTGGGTAGTGGAAGATGGGTTTTCTTACATTCGTTCATCAACTGGAACATGACGTTGGGATTGGAGCCGTATCGTGTTGCGAGCTTCACCCACAAGTCTGTAAAATGGGCATTGGTCACGGTAATGTCGGGATTTTGGAAGGAATTTTCCGGTTGGCCGATGATTGCGCAGTACCATCTTGCATAATTATGCTGACTTCGATTAGTAGATGACAGCCTGAGAGAGGTAGACTTACAATGTCAAGGATGGCCTTGCCACCATCCCCGGTGATTGCGTCGACGAGTTTATCAACATGCTGCATGTTGGTCTCATTGAGGGCACCGCCGAGCTCCGTCTGGGCATGTTGCCAGGCAATGGCGATGCGAAATAGATTGAAGCCTTCCCTCTTCCAGGCCTCATAGTGAGACAGATCGTCCAGGAACGGATAGCTGTCAAAGGTGGGCTCGCATTTGCTGCTCGCAAAGGAGGTATAGGTAGAGCCAAAGACGCTCACATCGTTGGCGAGTCCGAATAAATTGACACTATTCGTGGTGAGTTGCTGCATCATGTGCAAAAATGTGTAGTGACGTACCCAGCCCACTGGATCTTGCTGGCGAGAGCAAGTGGCGCGGCCGCGATGAGCATGTATTTGAACAGCATAGTAATCACTGAACAACAGAGACGTTGCTTTTTGAATCTATGGTTTGAAATGAATTCTAGGCGTCCCCTTGCTTTATATGTCCAAAAATGTGTTGTCCTTTAACTGATGCCTGTTCTCTCACCTCGCGCTGGCTTTCCCAAAGAGGAAAAGGCATGAAATGGCAGCTCGCTGCGAGCTTATCTAGTGGATGAGCACAGGTCCCTGATCATTACATGATTGCGCGGGAAATCATGAAAGAAAACAGGAGAAATTGTCCACCTTATTAGGGACTTCTAACCAGCCTGGTCGTCAGATTCCGGATCAGTGCCATGGTATCCCAAGGGGCGCAGCCTGCCCAAGAGATTTACTAAGCCCTTGAGCCCTCATTCGCCTGGCTCCAGGTCGTTGCTATTCCTATTTCACTCTTCCAATCTGTGCGCCTGATTTGCACAAGGTCACTTTTCTAGAGGTGACATTGGCCAATGTCTCCCAATCCTTTGACATCCGCAGCAAACTAATCACAATCGGATGGCCTTTACGAGGTCGTATGCTTGTCTCATCCTAGCCTGCGACTTCCGCCTATAATAGCCTGTCAGTCTAAAGCTAGTCTCACCGTTCGGAGCGCCCAAGTGCCGGGACGGATGGACATGTTGTACTTGCTTTTGTGCAACGATGTAACACCACAGGTGATGGCTTTTTGTGCAAAAAAAGGTCGCACAAGTGATGGATTTGGGCAAGTCCGTACGGCACGACCAATCAAATCAGATACCGTCTTGATGTTGACGGGATGTGCTGTCGATCAGACGAATAGACATTGTCCGATCTAGTCCCCGCACGGGAACTCGTTGGTCAGCTGAAGCCGCTGAAGCCGCTGAAGCCAGCCACAATCCTACGTTCTCCGCTGGTTATACCGGCACTCAGGCTCCGGCCGTCTTGCTCGCCTTTCGTCGGGAGCATTCACTCACGGAGTCTGAGGGCAGTAGGGACGGGGTGCACAACCTAGACATTAGATGGAGCTATTTATGCACGGTAGGTCAGCTGGAACATGGCCATGCGGATGCCATGTCCGGACAACAGTGTCTCAGACATCTCAGACAAAGCCTGCCCACCGGGAACAAGTATATGAGACTACCCATCCCCGAGTGAATATGTCTTGAAATTCATTGCCCAGCTCGTCAACTGTCGGTGCATCTGCTTCGGTCTTCGTTTACCTGCAAAATGGTTTACATCTTGAAAACGCCACTGGCCGTCGCCGCCGCGGTCCTCGCTTCCCTCGTCGCCGCCGCTCCGCCGCTTCCTCCCGCTCTCGACGAGCGCAGCACCACTGTGCGGCCCAGCGACGACCCCTTTTACCACGTCCCCGACGGCCTCCAAGATGTCGCTCCCGGCACCATCCTCAAGCACCGCCCGCCGCCGGCCCCGATTGCCGCCTTTGGCTTCGACCCGCTGAACCTCGACGCGACGTACCAGATCCTGTACCGCACCACTGACAGCCTGGGCAATGCCACCGCGACCGTCCTGACCGTGCTGGTGCCGCACCACGCCGACATGACCAAGGTCTTGTCGTACCAAGTCGCAGAGGACGCGGCCGACATCAACTGCGCGCCGTCGTACGCGTTTCAGTTCCAGCACGCCACCGGCCCGGACCGGGGCACCATGACGACCGAGGCGGAGCTGCTGCTCGTCGAGGCCGCCCTGGAGCAGGGCTGGGTCGTCGTTGCCCCCGACTTCCTCGGTCCTAACGCTGCCTTTCTCGCCAACAAGCTCGCCGGGCACGCCGTGCTGGACGGCATCCGCGCAGCCATCAACTCCAACACCTTCACCGGCATCAGCAAGACCCCGACCGTGGCCATGTGGGGATACTCGGGCGGCAGTGTCGCGTCCATGTGGGCGGCGGAGCTGCAGCCTTCGTACGCACCGGAGCTCGTCATTGCCGGAGCGGCGGTCGGCGGCTCCGTGCCCAACATCACCTCGGTCGTCACCTCCATCAACGGCCACGCCCACGCCGGGCTCATCCCCACCGGCGTCGTCGGCCTCATGAACCAGTACGCCGATCTGGGTCCCATTGTCGAGCAGCACATCCTCCCCCAATTCCGCGACAAGTTTTTTTCGGTGCGCACCCAGTGCCTCGACGCCGACGCCAAGGAGTTTGAGAACCAGGACATCCTGGCCATGTTTGACGACCGCAGCCTCGTCTACACCAACCCCACGGCCATGCGCATCATGACGGAGAATGCGCTCGGCCGCGGCGACACGCCGAAGATTCCGATGTTTGTGTACAAATCGGTCGCCGACGAAATCAGTCCAGTGGCGGAGACGGATGCGCTGGTGGCCCAGTACTGCGCCAACGGAGCCGCGATTCAGTACCAGCGGGATATAAAGTCGGATCACAGCAGTCTGGCCATCTTGGCGGCGCCCAAGGCGCTGCAGTGGCTGAAGGAGACGATGCGGGGAGCGTCCAGGAACGGATGCTCGACCAAGACGGTGTTTTCGTCGATTCTGGACGTTGCTGCTCTCAAGGTCTTGCCCAAGTTTCTACTCGATGCGCTGCTGGATTTGCTGGGGAAGCCGGTTGGACCGCTGGTTGCGCAGGCCCGGCTGATGCTGGACAACCAAAGCCGCTGAGACTATTTACACAGATATGGCAAGAAACACACAATGTACATACAAGGAAGCATTGGACAAACTTCGTCAGGATATACGCAATATTATCAAGTCTAAAGTCTAAATGCCCAGCTCTCCAACAGTTTTCTTTTCATATATTTACATGTATTCGTGATGAGCACTTACACCGCACAGAAGAACGGAATGTAGCCGGGATCCAGCGTGCGATACACAAACGGCATGCCCTGACTCAGACCACTCGCGTCAAATGTACGCCCCTGGATCTCGTCACTCAGACCCTGCAGCGTCTTGAGAAACCGAGCCGACGCCTCATTCGTCGCCTTATTCAGCCTCTTGAGCCTCCCGCCCTGCGAAAACGCCTTCTCCAGCGTCCGCCCGTCGCTGCCGTAAAACGGCCGGTTAAACGACGCCATGAAGCCGAGGTAGTGCAGCGCCGTCGGCACGTCCGGCAGGTACGGCAGCAGGTCCGTGACGCCCTTTGCCGGCGGCGGCGCCGCATACAGCGCGGGGATGTGGAACGGCAGCGTGCCGCTCGCAATCGGCGCCCCGCCGTTCATGGAGTGGTGGCCGACCGACAGGAGGAAGCCAAAGTGCGTGAGCACGTCGACGAGCGTCGTCTTGGACAGCGCGTGCGTGGAGGGAAAGTCTTGGGTGTTTGCGTGCTCGCTGGCCTCGAGGAACCAGTTGCGTACTTCATAGTCGCCTGCGAGATCCCGCTCCGTCGGGTAGTACGAGTCAATAAAACTCGTGAAAAAGGCTCGGTAGGCGTCGCGGATCGCCTTGGCGTCGTCCCAGAACGGAAAGATTTTAAAGACAGATGCGCCAGTGTCGTCGAGCAGGCCGCGCGACTGGAGATCCGTCTCGAGGTAGCCGGCTTGGAATTTGCCAGTGACGGGCCACTGGTCGGTGACAAACTGGCGGCAGCTACGCTGGTCGTATGCCATTAGCTGGTCCCAGTGGCCGCCGGGGTTGAAGCACAACTCCTCGCCGACTATACGCGACGAGTACCCTTGTAGCATGAGACGCTCCAGAATCACCATGACCGGGTGGTTGTCGCCCAACGTGTGCAGCGCTGCTTGGTGCACCGACTCGGAAACGTCGTGCGAGATGACTAGGTGCAGCATCTGCGCGTGGAACATGTCGTTGGCGTTGAACATCATCTTGGCCAGCAGCCAGTCCTCCGCCGTGTCCAGCGGCGTGTACGTCAAGACGCTACCGCTGTTGGTCTTGATGGCCAGCGGCAGAAAGGCCTTGGTCTGGGGATCAATGTAGAAATACGCACTGCAGGCAACCGGAAAGCGCGTGACGACGGAGGGAAGGGTATAGTCGTTTTGGTAGGAATGATCGACGAGGAAGAGGCGCTTGGCGGCCTGCAGGCTGTGCAGGGACGTAGGAGAGCCGACAATCTTGCTGACGGTGGCAGGGTCGACGGCAAAGGGGAGCTTCTCTGTGGGTTTTACGAGACGCACAGCATAAGGGTGCTCGCTGAGTCGCTCCATGGAGAAGAGCAGGTCCTGTGTGGCGTTGGCGATGATGCCGGGCGCAGGCCCGCGGGGGTTGGACTGCTTCAGCTGGCCGTGGTAAAGGACCTTGCCGTAGTCATCCCATGTGCGCAAGCCGCCATTCTACTTTCGTTAGCCGGCTGTCTTTTGGAAAGAGTGAGGAACGACTTGCAGCTTTGACGGCGGCTTGGATCTGCTGCAGATCCGCAGCGATGCGGCGGTCAATCTCCTTGCGGTCGACGGACCAGAGGTCGTAGTCGGCCTTGGAGCGGGCATTTCCCAGCGTGCCGTTGGGAAACGGTGCCGCTTTGCCGATTAGCGACGGGCCGTAGATGAAGCCCGCGTTGCGCTCGGCGACACCGGCGGCTCGACCGCGGGGGTTCCAGTCTCTCTGGGGAATGCAGACGGCGGCGTCGCGAGTTTGAGGAGCCGCGCTGGCACCGAGAATCACGCAAAGTAGCGCGGTAGTCAAAGTAGTACGCATGTCGAAGCTCTGTATTTAAGTACAGTTGGATCGAACCGAATTGTCAACCAGTTACCACCAAGAAACTTGAAGTTTTGCCATGGGACACTCCTGCTTATATACTACTCTCAACTCACCATTGTTCTTAACAAGAAAATTCTCTGCACTATCTAAAGCAGTAAACGATGATTCCCGGTCTATTGCAAGTCACGGAGAGCTCGATTTCCAGTCGAACGCACTGTGACGGTGATGCTAACCTCGTAACGGCCATGACGATGCTACACTAGGCCTCGAAATCGTCAAGCGCTTACCAGCAAATTGGGATCGGGGAGAATTAGAGCAACATGGTGTATGTAATGTATAGTTTATCCACATCAAATCCCACGTTTAACCAACGCTGACCCCGACACCAGCTAACCGGTCCGATCGGGGAGCGGCATTCTCACTCATCGTGAAAACGCACCAATGAGAGCGTGGCTTCTGCTTTCACTACCTTCACTAGCTACAATCAGAAGGTTCTTTTCATTTTCGTTCTCTAATGCTTGTATCGTTTCCTCATTAGGATGTTTATTTGAGTCTCTTGAAAAAATAAAAAAAAAAAATACACGCACATTCTGTGGTGGAAGAGAAGTGACAACTCTCCGCCGTTTCTTGAGCAATCTCCTCTGCTGCATTCCTGTTCGCATCCGCCTGAAGCTTGGTCTGTCATCCATAGAAAGCTATTTGAGCAAGTAAGTTTCCTTCTGTAAAGAAACAGGCCTAGTGGGCGGTACTTGCAGCTGCATCCATGCAGGACCGAAAACCCATGGCACCCCGTATTGTAGCCGTCCGCCCGTGCATTGTTGGGACTATTCTTCGTCTATCTTGACAGCAGCGCTTCGCACGGCCGTAAGCACGTCGTCAGGCAGGTCTTCCCGCCCGCTTAGGGCCTCGACGGCGGTTCTTCGTACGTCCAAGTCCTCATCGCTAAGCCGCGCCACTATAGCCGTGATAACCGCCTCCGGAAGCTCTAGTCGTCCGCCTAGGGACTCAACGGCGGCCTTTCGCACGAGGCACTCCTCATCATTAAGCCGCGCCACTATGGCCCTGAGCACCGCTTCCGGCAGCTCTGGTCGTCCGCCTAGGGACTCAACGGCGGCCTTTCGCACGAGGCACTCCTCATCATTAAGCCGCGCTACTATGGCCCTAAGCACCGCTTCCGGCAGCTCCGGTCGTCTGCCTAGGGTCTTAACGGCGGCCTTTCGTATGAACTGGTTTCCATCGTCGAGCCGTGCCGCTATGGCCGTGAGCACCGCCTCCGGCAGCTCCGGTCGTCTGCCTAGGGTCTGAACGGCGGCCATTCGCACGAACTGGTTTCCATCGTCGAGCTGTGCCGCTATAGCCGTGAGCACCGCCTCCGGAAGCTCTAGTCGTCTGCCTAGGGTCTCAACGGCGGCCTCTCGTACGTGCCAGTCCTTATCGTTAAGCCCCGCTGCTGTAGCTATAAGTACGGTATAAGGTAGGTCTACCCGCCTGCCTAAGGTATTAACGGTGGCCCGTCGTACGAACATCGTCTTATCGTCGAGTCGCGCCGCTATAGCCGTGAGCACCGCCTCCGGAAGCTCTAGTCGTCCGCCTAGGGACTCAACGGCGGCCCTTCGCACGAGCGGGTGCCCATCGCCGAGCAGCGCCGCCATGGCCGCGAGCACCGCCCCCGGAAGCTCTAGTCGTCCGCCTAGGGACTCAACAGCGGCCTCTCGCACGAGCAGGTGCTCATCGTCGAGCCGCGCCGCTATGGCCGTGACTAGGGCGTTAGGTAGCACCGTCTGCTTGCGTATGGTCTTGAAGGCGGCCCTTCGCACGTCCGAGTCCTTATCGCGGAGCCGCGCCGCCACGTCTCTGAGCACGAGATCCGACAGCGACGCCCTGTTGGTCTCTTTATCGACCTCGCCGGTATCGAGCAGCTTGACGGTCGCCTCGTGCCCGTTTTCTGCCGCCCATGATAGCGCTGTCCGTCCGTACTTGTCCTTGGCGTCTATATCGACCTTGCCGGTTTCGAGTAGCAGCTTAACGATTGCCTCATGCCCCTTCTCTGCCGCCCATGATAGCGCTGTCCGTCCGTCCTTGTCCTTGGCGTCTATATCGACCTTGCCGGTTTCGAGTAGCAGCTTAACGATTGCCTCATGCCCCTTCTCTGCCGCCCATGATAGCAGCGTCCGTTCATCCCCACCCATGGCATCTATAACGGGTTTGCCCGTGTTGAGAAGCAGCATCATTACTCCATGCTGAGAGTTTCGCGCTGCAGCCTTCATAATGTCTTCGGTAAGGGTAATTTGGTCTCCCCGCCGATCGAGCAGTAGCGCCATCACGTCCTTGCCATTCCCTTCGTTTCTTGCTGCAGCCTTCACAATGTCTTCGGTAATTGTAATTTGGTCTCCCCGCCGATCGAGCAGTAGCGCCATCACGTCCTTGCCATTCCCTTCGTTTCTTGCTGCAGCCTTCACAATGTCTTCAGTAATTGTAATTTGGTCCCCTCCCTGGTCGAGAAGCGTTGACATTGCTTCTCTGTCAAGTCTTTCAGCGGTATTCAACACTGTGTATGCAGAGAAGTCACTGCTGACTGGGAAAGACCGGTCGGAGGATGCATAGGAGCTGTTTCCGTGGGCCGCCTTTCCAGACTCTCCGTCAAGATCTTCCCGGTAGCCTCGAGGTATTGCAAAGAGCGCCAGCTGCTCCATATGGCCGCGGACGTGGTGGTGGAGCTGCTGAGGCGTGACAGCCAGCGTCTCGTCGTTGGGTATATGTTTGTTGAGCGCCCTGAGTGTTCCTTCCCAAGTATCGCAGATACGACAGGCACTGGGCATGAGTTGGTTCATGGGTTTCTGGCAAGTTTTGGAAAGGTTCTCAAGCTGGTGTTCACCAAACCGTATGCCATGGCTCTTCACCAAGTGAGACTGGAATTTTTCGAGTGTTGAGAAAGCGGCTCGAGAACAGCAGCAACAGTGCCACTCTACCAAGTGATTCTGTAGCTCGTGGGAGAACCAGGTGTGCGAGTTCGCGAATAGCTTCATATCACATGCTTCCGCCGTGCAGACATAAGGCCTCAGGTCTGCCATAACGTGTTTCCTTGAATCGAAAGCGTCAGTCTTAAGCCAGCCGGCCGCGCTAAGTTAAAGAGGGGACTAGGGTAACTCACTTCCAAGCACGGTGGCCGTTGAATTGCTGTATCGTCCAGCAATACGGGCACTCAAACGGCTGGTTGGGAGTTGCGACCTCTTCAAAGCGGATGACAGAGAGTCTATTATCCTCCTCATTCTCGCCGACAGAAGATACATACGTCGTCACCGAGCGGCTGTCGACATTATTCGGCTCCTCGTCTAGCCTCCCAAGGAGGTCGGAACTCTCCAGCCGGCTCGGAATGACGGTACTAGCGGTGGTCGGTGCCAAGGTGCTCGGCTGCTTCGAGACTTGACTTTTGGTATCGCCAGTGGGTTGGGGAGCCTGAGTTTCAGCTCCAGCGTCTTGCGCTTCAGGGGACGCTGCGGCTGCGATCTCAGCCACCTTGGCCATCTTCTCGCGATGGTCTCTACAGTACCTCAGGTACTCACGTCGCTGCGTGATAGCCTTTCCAAGGCGAGTCCTCAACCATTCCATCTCCTTCTTGCGAAGATGGGGAAACTTGTCCTGGACATGATCAAATCATAACTCGGATCAAACGGAGCCTTGGATCCGGCGGTCAGGGCCTTTGCGTATCTGTCCCCCGAACTGCTGCTTCGTATAAGAACCGAGAGCTTGAAGAGTCTGGAAATTGTCTCGGGAATGGATTGAGAGAGCTCTTGGATCTCAGAGACAGGCTCAAGCTCCGCCCTAGCCTGTTCGTCATGCTCGGCGACCTCAACTGGTGGAGTTTGACCGGAGCGACTGACCCGCGGAGAATCGCCACAGTCGTCATCGAGTTCCTCCAATAATGACAGAATAGGGGTGCCACTCCTGTTTTCCCTCTGGCCGGAAGCTATGGCGTACACTTGGGTGAATGATTAGCTTACCCGGTACTCAAGTTGGAAGGCTAACAACAAATGGCGGAGAATTACCATCTTCAAGAGTCTCTGCGAGATCCTCTAGTAGTGAGACCACCTCGCCTGCAAATTTCGGGGCATCTCGTAATCTGTAATCTAAGGAACTGCGTGTGCCTCGAGGTTGAAGAGCGCCGATGTTGCTGGCCCAGACCCGGAGCTGTCCATTGAGGTCCAGCACCTGCACTCGAGTAATTCCATAAATGGGGACATCGCTGCGGTCGAAGAGGTCCGAAAGCCGCTCAAACAGCTCGAGACAGGTCCTGGCTTGCATCGCAATCGGCGACGACTGGACCGCAACACCAAATGTTTCCGACGCCATGACAGACGAGGCAAGGCCACTTCTGTGGTTGGCGGTGCGGATGGAGTAGAGAAATCGTAGCTCCTAGAAATCGATACCTACTGCCTACTAGGTATGCTCAAAACTCGTCAACCCCGTTGAGGTGTCGCTAAAACTTTGGGTTGGGCGAAGGTGAGGGGTTACCGGCGTAGATGGATGAACCTCGCGCTGCCTCTAGAGGATCAGGCACAACCTGTCGATTCCAGGTTTCTGGATGGCAGAGTGCAATAATCTGACGGATGATAGTACCTGGAAACCAGTACCTGCAGGCCACTACGGTACATGTACCTCACGCTTCTCCTAGAGTATGGCGAACAAATGGTAGGCAAGAGCGGAAACCTAATAAATTGGCAAGTGCTTATACAGCTTGTCGAATGTCATCCGAGAACCCCGCCTTAGATCTTGACGCCCGATACCCCGCTTTGGGTCTTGATGAGACCTACCTGACTCCTGCATCTCAGCCTCGACAATCTGGTCTCCATCCCGCTCCTTCGAATGGTATCATCATATCGACCTCCCGTTCACAAGAGCGAGCAAAGCTTTTATATACTCCTCCCGCACGCCTTCTATTATAGCTCCTGGTATCTCTCAGAGCGTCTAAATGAGCGGAATAGAGGTCGCTGGGCTGGTGTTGGGCGCGTTTCCACTGCTAATCAGCGCTCTCGAACACAGCAGGGATACCGCCAGGGTCTTGGAGATATTCTGGAAGATCAAGGGAGAGTACAAATTATGGATCCATGATCTAAAGATATGCGAATTGGCATTCGAGAGCAACTTGGAAGCCCTCTTGCTCCCGCTGATCGTCGATGAGAATGAGGTTCAAGAGCTTCTCAAAAACCCCGGAGGTTAGTATGGAGCCAGAAGACAGGAAATTTTGAACGTCCGAGAGTGCCAACTAAAGTGTGAAAGGGCCCAAATGGCAGGATTCAGCGCTAGGGGGCCGTCTCAAGGAGAGGCTACCGAGTAAAGCATACGACCTTTACTGGGAATGCATAGGCCAGATTCAGGAGGTAATGGAGAAAATCAAGGAAGAGCTGGACATGGATAATCCGGGCTTTCTAGCCAAGGTCTCAGAAGATGCAAGTCTTACGGGATATACACTTCCTCCAGTGGCATGTCATCTCCTTGCAAACTTTATAAACTAATATTGGATCACAGACAAACATTCGGTCGAACAGCAACATCCCACTTGAAGGCGTCAAGGCGAACCTCAATTTCCAAGCCCGACGAATCCGGATGAGCTTCAACGAGTCAAAACGTGTCAACCTCTTCCAGCAGCTAACAAAAGCAAACGACGAGCTGCGCAATCTCCTGGATACTAGCGATCGGATCGCAACGATACGGCAGAGCCGGGGCGTCGCAAAAAAGACGGCAGAAACCAAGGGCTTGTGGCAGTTTTGGCGCCACACAGACACGCTATACAAGCTCCTTAGTCGGTCGTGGCTCTGCGAGTGCCGGCGATTCCACTCGGCAAACCTGCTCCTCCAGCACCGGACGGCTTCGACCCCGGATTTCCGCATCTTTTTCTTCGCCGGGAATTACAGCAAGTCGGAGAAGCCGTTGTGGACCTGTCAGGAGGCAGAGATCAGGATGCTGCAGCATGACGGGGAGGGCGGAAAGCCCAAGAGGTCGGCTGTGAACTTTGCGCCTGATCCTGTTCGGCCTCCCTCTCCTGAATCGGTGGCAACGCCCGTGACAACGACAACGGTACCAATCCCATCGCCGCAGACACGGGCCGCACAGCGAAACACTTCACCGATGCGCTGGTCGAGTTCAAAGGCGGAGGTAAAGGAGGAGCAGAAGAAGTCCTCAGGCATGTCGTTCCTGGACAAGTTTAAGAAGGGCAAGGGACAATACAGCGCGGGAACGGTGTCTTCAAACGCACTTCTGGCATCACCTCAAAGCATCCAGCCAGCCGATAGCGCCGCGAACACGAGCAGTGCAACTGCTACTGCGTCTGCTACCACCGCATCCACAGAAAGCCCTGATCTCCCACAACTCATCGTTACCAACACCGATGCCAACAGCGATCAGGACAAGGTAGAGGGTGGCGAAAGGATGATCGAGATTGTCAATCTCTGCGACGAGATCCCCAGGTTTCCCACCAAGGCCGACGACGAGCAGCCCTTCTGCCTTAGAGGCGATAGCTGCCGCGTTGCGCTGAAGCCGGTTTGCCCCTCGCGGTCAGCAACGACGTCCACCACAGCCTGGGATACCATCTCGCTAGAGGCGCTTCTCAGAAAGGACACACCCAGGGCGCTAACGCGGCGAGAGCGCTACTTCATCTCCCTGACTCTAGCTTCGTCCTACTTGCAGCTCGAGTCATCGCCCTGGATTAGCCGCGAGTGGAGCAAGCGCGATATCCTCTTCCGCAGGAGCGGGCCGAACCGGAATCGCATCCGGTTGGATCAGCCATACATCTCACGACACTTTGAAGGCGCCGACAACGCCGAGGACGCTGATGGCGACGAAATTGTGGTGCCAATAGGCTGGCAGGAACGCACAATCGTGAGCCTAGGCATCATGCTGCTAGAGCTCTGCTTCGGTACGGCGCTGGAGGAGCATGAGACGCGTAGAAGATACAGCTGCCACCCGACGTCACCGGAAGAGACAAGCGTGGCCGCGGCGGATGCTTTCCTCGACAGGGCCGCGGCGTTCGAGTGGTGCGATTTTGTGGCGGAGGAAGCTGGGCCGGAGTTCGCAGACGCCATTGCTTGGTGTCTGAATTACATGCAGAGAAGCGGCGAGTCCGACGGGAAGCTGGACAGGTGGCGCGAGGAGTTGTTCAACAAGGTCATCCTGCCGCTCAAGTATTGTCATGATCAATTCATTGCGGCGGGAAGCTAGAAGTGATTTTTTCTGGGTCCAGATGTAGGAACCAGGTCAAAAGTTACCCCAAACTTTTCTCGCGTCCGAAGAGAACAAGAAGGGAAAGGGCGCAGACCCAAGCTGGAAACTTGTCAACCCACGATGCCGAGTACGCCGACGGTTTTTGCCAGCAACTTGAGCTTAAGTCAGCTAGCCGATCATGAACCACCAATTAGCGTCTTCTGGCCAGGTCTTGAATCTAGCTGTTCATACATGCAGGACGTTGACGTGGGCTGCACGTTGTCGCGCTGACACTTTCACTGTGGGAGCCCGTCGATGGCGCCAGATCCGGCAGTCGGCCAACAGTGGATTGATGTCTTAGCACTAATAATCGGGCAGTGATGTGGCTGCGCAAAGTTTAGCATACTGTAGCAATTCTTGTTGTGAATTTCAGTGGGTGCACGGTGGGCTACATCAGGCACCGCTGACTCAATTCAAATCCGGCCATGCCCGAGACCAGAATCTGGAAAATGAAAAATGGAGGCATACAAAAGGGAGAAAACATGGCGCACACAACTACGTACAGTGGGAGACATAAATTCCGTACGATTTCCAAGGCATTTTGTATGGTGAACCGTACGGAGTTTTACCCAACCCACTGTACAATCCTAGAAGGAATAACCCCAATAACTAAAAATTGAAGTTGAATTCTCCTGTGCTATGATTTGCTCTGATCATTGATGGGCACATCAAGCCCACATAATGCATGAGAATACTCCTAGGGATCCTTTAGTTACCGCAACAAAGTCAGGCCTTTGTTTGTCAGCCCCGCTATAGAGTCGCATGATGGAGGTAATATAGGCATTTCGGCTGTCAACTCATGACTCGGCTGCTATATAATCTTAACGATGATATGATATAACGATCGAGGGTAGTTGACAACTTGAGGTGCAGGAATTGCCGATGACGAACTGGTATAAGTAGCTGCGTCGGCGGCAATCAACGACAGTCGATTCAGCACTGTCTCTCTATAGCTTCAGCAAGTTCAGCCACTCAATAACCGAGGGAACACGCATCAACAACAGTGTACAAAATGCAGCCTCCTCTTCTCGTAGCGCTCCTTGCGCTTCGTGTCGTTGCGGCGCCCCAGTCAACGGGTGAACAAGCCAATGCCGGCCTCGTGGTCGAGGACGGCGTTGAGCTCGACCTCAGCTTCATCGATGACCCCATCTTCGAGATTCTCTCCAACTATACCACCCTGCCCAGCGACCCCAACGCCGAAGTGGCTGAGATCCGGGAGCGGCCCGCTCCCCCCAAGACCGTGACGGCCGCGGTGGCCGCTCAGATCAAGGCGCCCGGCGGCGGCAAAGACGGCCTCTTCTACCGCGGCGACTCACGCCCGCCCTCCATCATCTTCGCCGAGGGCTTTGCGCCGCAGGGCAGCAACAAGGACCTGCAAAACCACCTCAACTTTGGGGGCCAGTCGGGCCTCGTCTCCGTCAGTCGGTCGCCCGAGGCGGCCGAGTCGTATGCGTTTGGCCGCACCGGCGAGAAGAAGACCAAGGGCTACATCTACGTCATTAACCCCGTCGATGTTCCAGACGGCTACTGGGTGCCGGGCATCTATCCCCCAGAGAAGAATCCGGCGGTTGGTCGCAACCAGGAGTTTGCTGTCGTGGACAAAATCCCTCGGTCGAGCATTTCGCACGCGTACGAGGTGACCAGCGATACGCCGAGCTCTAGAGGCACAAAGATCAAGAATGACAACTATGCCCTCAAGAAGTCTCCCTCCTGCTTTGGCTTCCTCGGTAGGCGCGCCACCTGCGATGCGGCTAAATACAAGCCAGAGCCAACCAAAGGTAAGCCCAAACAGCAAAGGCGGTAGCATACGCCTGTCGACTAACATCACAACCAAGTCCGCCGCGTCAGAGCCAAGGTGCCTGCCAAGTTCCGTGCCGGCGCCCGTGCTGGCGGAGCCGTCGCCTTTGCGGCGCTGTCGCCTTATGCCCACGACGTCCTGGATCTGGTCAAGTCCTGTGACAACCCCATCGGTCACGCCGTCACCTGGTTCGACAACGCCATGACCAGCATCCAGGAGGCCATTGGCGGCCCGCAGGTGCCCGAGATTTACGGCAACACGCTCAAACTGCGCCTCATCTGCTGGCTGCGCGGCGAGCAGCGCTGGAAGAACGACGTCGACCGTGCGTGCGACCGCCTCCGCGCGTCGGACAATCCGGAAAGGCTGAAGCCGCAGCCCACGCCCGCGGAGAAGCGTCTCAAGACTGTCAACAACCTGCTCAACGTCTGCGAGCAGCTGGACGGCCCCAGCGCGACGCTACCCAGCGAGGACGTGAGGAACGAGCTGCGGGATCGCTGCGAGGTCTTCCGGGAACAGGTGCAAGAGGCTCAGGAGGAGGGAGGTATACCTGCAACCGCGATTTTGGAAGATGACGCGGCAAAAGAGGAAGCCATGGAGGTTATTGGGCTTTACGTTGAGCTCTTTCATAGTGATCTTCCGCTTAGTGGCAAGGAACTATGCTGGTCAGCTTCCGGCTTGCGGTTGTCTAAGCCCTTTGGTTGGGATTTGGTATCGTCCGCGCTTGTTTACCTGGAAGAGAATGGTCAAGCCCAAGTTCCATGCCGAGCGTGCCAGAAAGAAGACCAATGGGCTCTGCGCTGCGGTGTGATAGCACAGTAACCTAGCCAAAGCTGGCTCTACATCGATCAGCTTGGGGTGGGATGTTTCCTTTTTTCTCATAAATATTCGCTGCACTTTGCAAGGCGTATAAATATCCACAGGCAGCGGGTTCTCGGTCTGTCCAAGCACTTAACTGAGTAGTCACAGAACAATTGGACATCTACGAAAGGAACTTGATTAAACCTTTCTCATTGAAGAACAGCCTCGTGAGGATAGCAGCTTAGCTACTCTATTCTATAGGCTGTCGACATGTCATCAACACCTTGTCCCTCGGTAACAGTGGCCTCAGCAACTTCAAAGATGGGGATTTCCGCCAACCTATGCACAACATGATGCAGGGTGGGTAGTGTTTCTTCATCGAGCGGATCAATTATGATCTTTGCCGTCCGCGCTGTCTGGACATGCTTGACGGTCTGGCAAATTCGGGTTGGGGCGCAGACCGGATACTCGGCGTCTGCAACACCGGGCCTTCCCGTGGCGGGAATGTACTTGTAAAATAACAGCGCGTCGTCATCGGCCGCTTCCGCGACCTTGGTCTCTCGCATGCCCTCCATTTGCATCGTGAGAAACGGCGCTCCCCCTCCCCAGCTCGCCTCCGTCCGGCAGTCGCCGGCCGCATTCTGGCGCTCCGTTCTGATGTCGCAGAATAGCTTGGGACAGCCCAGTTCTTCGCGTCCGGTCAGGATAGGATCTGTCAAGTTCTCCCACATGACGCTCACAAAGGACCCCGGGACCGCAGAGCCGTCGTTCTTGCGGTACGCGACACCGTGCAGCAGGAATGCAATATAGTCGTAGCCCCGGCCGCCAAGCCAGTCGAGGTTCCGCAACGAGGTGTGCACATAGGATGCGTACGCGACGCTGTCGGGCGACAGGAAGAAGAAGGATGAGGCGCTGCTTGGGAGCAGATTCTGGAGCAACGTGCGTGACGTCTTGAATTTGATTGTGCGCATAGTGAAACTCGATCCCTGGCTGGACCAGCGGCGGCGAGGGCCGAGAGACTGGCGTGGACCGGACGCGGGTCCAAACGACATAGGCATGCGCCAACGCTTGGGGCTGTTGCTGTCTTGCCAGATGCGCAGCTGGCGGATGGAATTGTGGTGCTCGTCGTAGCCGCAGTTGCGCTGGATGAGCTCTCGCATGTGGTCTACCTTGTTGCCCGCCTCGGACCCCCCGCGAATGTCCGCGCCGGCCTGCCGCGTCAACTCTTGGACCGTCGCCGCTCTTGCCTTGCGGCACTGCTGATACAGCTTCAGACGTGCCGGCACCTCGGACGCGGGAGTCCCGGCCGGCAAGAGAACGCCAAGCGACGCCGCATCCTCCATTGCTTGTGCCGCCCCTTGGCCTTGGTGCGGGAGGAAGGGGTGGGCGGCGTCGCCAAGGAGACAGAATTTGCCGCTGCACCAGTCCTCAACCGTGTCCATGTCCATGAGCCGCCATACCTTGAGCGTCGATGGGTCTGCCATTCGCAATAATGTCAAAGCGCGCTCGTCGAATCCCTCGTATTCTCCAAGGAGATCCTCTTGGGAGCCAGGGCGGTTCCAGCTGTTGTCGTCATTTTCCCAGCTGCGATCGGGATGGATGCATACAAAATTCCAAATGTCATTGTTCCTCGTCGGGTACGCGATAATTCGCCTTTCAAATACATCATCAGCTGCGTACTTGGGCGTTTTGCCATGCTGAGAATGTCCTCTCACCTGTCCGCATGGAACCAGAAGATAAGCTCCCCGTCTTTCATCATCGCAGGGTCGATTTTCGAGTGCTGTATAATGTCTGCACGCTTGAGTAAGAAACGAAAGGCGCTTTTGCCCGAGGGTTCAGGCCGGACAGATGTCAGTTTTCCTCGCGTCGTGGACTAGGGGCAGAATGTTAGTTGCGCACGACACCATACTGTCAGGGGTTTTACATGAATCCCGTCCGCACCAACTATTACATCGCCTGCAACCACTGTTCCGTCAGCGAGAGTGATTGTAGCCTGTTGAGGGTCCAAGTCAGCGACGCGTGAGGCTACTCTCAGTTCTGCTGGGCGTCCGGCGCCACTGGGGGAGGTTGCCATGGTTTTGAGCTGCGAGTGCAAGTCGACGCGATGCGCCAACATGTATCTCTAAGACGAAATCGCGGGTGGTCAGCACAGGTTCCCTTGGATATCATTGGCTTGACCTTACATGCTGCCAACCCTTGGCGAGAGCCGCATAATCAGTTTCTCCAACACATTGGCCATCTTTGTCATATCCCGTCACCTAATACCTCACCAAGTCAGCCATGTTTGTTGCGCGTCTCATTTCCCTTGATCGAGACTTGCCCTTTTCAGCTCCACCGCTCCAGCAGCAGCAACATCGACTCCAAGCTGAAGCAAAATGCCATTCGCATTAGGTGGCACATTGATAGCGGCCCCATATTCGCTCGCAAGTCGAGACTGCTCAAAAACCTGCTCTCGCCATAAGCAATTAGCTGCCATTCGTGCATTGGCCGGTCCTGCAAATGACGGGTGTTACCGTAACACGTTGTCCGGCCCTTCTCAATGCAATAGCGGCGGTTAGCCCTCCAAGACCAGCGCCAATGACAAGGAAGTGTAGGGGCTGGCTTTTGGCGTCGCTACCGGCGGTTCCGTGGCTGGACATGACTTGCATATACTGTGAATATGTAAAGGCACGAAGCAAAGAATGACTTGATGCTGTTGTCCAACCAGGGCGACTGCAGTGCCTTAAATGTATACCGCATCTACCAGCAAGCCTCCACACGGTAGCCTCGGATCTATTCCATGTTTCAAGATTCCACCCCCAGTGTAGGGCCCAAACATCACCATGGGATAGGGTAATCCGGGTATAAGGGAGCATCCGGAACTGGTGGGGTTGTACTAACGCTGACTTACCCCATCATTATCCGGCTCAATGATCCGTGTACTCACTGAAAAGAACAATTCCGGTTCATCGAATCAAAAATCATTTCCGGTATTTTCCGTATTGAATATCGGGAGCGACGATCCACAAGACTGACGGCTCCAATAGATGGGTCAGTGTAGGTACCGTGTACTACTGCCGAAGTGGCCATGTCACGAAGCTCGGCAGACACGTCAGTCCGTACAATACAGGCAAATCGAGGCAATATTTGTCCTTTATACTGCTTTTACAGTCCTATAGTCCTAAAACCTGCTCTACTAAGCTTGCGATGCGCGACGTACACCGCCGAAGGAGCCGCTGGCCCCGGGCCAGCTGCGCGATGCCCTTCAATCCCGCGTCGTTCCCGCGTCGGGTCACTTGACGAGCCCAGAGCACCAACGTCGCATAATAAATAGCATAGGGTATATGAGGAGACTCAGGATCCACCTCCGGCTCGGTCCGCCCGTCGCCTCCCCCAGGTGACATGTCGTCGTTGGTGCTCCTCTCCTGGCAGCGAAACCCTTCAGCGGCGGAAAGCACCGAGTCGGCATGCCAAGTGGCAATATCCGAATTGTGGCTATCAAGCCATGCCCGAACTGACGGGAACTCCGGTAGCTGGAAGCAAGAGTGCTGCTCTTTCCCCAGAGAATGCCTGAAATATCCCACCAGCAGCTCAATGTCGGCGTGAAGGAGGAGCTTCACGCAATGGTACAGAATGGTCACAGATGCGTCCGGATTGGGTTGCTGAGAATTCCACCATTTATCACAGGCCAGAGCGATAAAGTCTCCCTTCCAAAGAGGATTGTGAGGTCGCTCTTCGTCACTAGTCGCGCTCTCGTTGAACCAGCTGCGCGTCGCTGGCCAGAGGTAGGTACTCAAGCCACCGAGGCTTGGGATGCTGTGAAGTTGAAGAACTTTTCGGTCTATAGGCTGCCCTGGGGTAGCGAGGCCCTCCGCGATACTTAAAAGGGATGACATCTCGGTCAGCTCACCCTCTGGCCCTTGCTCACTACTGCACAACACCGCCAAGTCATGTTCCGCAAGAGTAACGGGTCGTCGCATGAGAATCACACGGTATAAGTTGAGCACATACAAGCACTCTAGAAGCCTGTGACGAGTTACTATGTATTGTTCAGTCACGAAACGTTCAGAGGCTGCAATATACCGCATGTTTTGGACCTGCCCGTCACCGTTTGTACGCTGACTCTGTCGTGCATATCGCCGCACCGCCTAAAGGTGAAATATCAGCAGTAGATCGCAGACAATATCTTTTTCATTTTGTGTGTGCCGTAACATACCCACATCAAATCGCTGCGCATGGATTCCGAGAACTCGTAGCTGCGTCTGTCACCACTGCAAAGCCCATAGATCTCCAAGAGAATGAACTGCATTCTTAAGTCAGACGAAACAAACTTTTGGGTGCGCCTAGTTTCTTACTGTTCTGGCCACTAGTAGCGCCTGAGCATGGTCCGCCGTTGAATCAAAATCTTGTTCGTCGATTGTGCAGTTTACCTGGACAAGAGCCGTCAGAACACACGTGGAACGGCACACACTGCTGCCAGACTGCTGACCTTGGCAAGTAGCATTCTGCGCGAATCGTTGTATAAGACCCTGGCCACGTCATAGCTCCCTCGGACGGAGCAGAATAAGCCACCAACAGCAGCCATTGCCATGCAATATGAAGGGGCCGATGAGCCCGACAGATCCACATCACTGAACAGACGGAATGTCGGCGAGATATGCCTGCGAAAAAGGTTCAGGAAGACGTTTATGACATGTGCGTCTGGGACTGCCGACATGGGCATTTTAGAATACCACATGCAGTCAGGCCGGTCAAGCGCCAGCGAAGAAACCTGCGCCTTGCCAAGAAAGTACCGTCTGACCAACGCAGTGATGGGAGATGCAGTGGATGCATCAGGCGAAAGCTCTGAAGAGGTGCCATTCGTGGGCGCTGTTGTGTACGAGAAGCTATTCCAAGTTTCGTCCATGCTATCCAGACCATCCAGCCACACCAGCGGTTCCTATAGCGAGAGGTCATTATATTTTTTCTGAGGACATGTGGGGAGTCAAGGCTCTCACAGAAAAATCAGGCAATATCCATGCATCATCAAGGCAGCTGGTAGTAGAGATTGTAGGTGCGGCCGGCCCACACGCGATACTTTGTGGAAGTTGGGGCGAAAGAAACACACTGTTCACCGCTTCCGGTGGCTCATTGCACTGCTCCATTCTGGTTGCCGGCCTCGTACGGCCGCGGCCGTCTTTATTAGAGCTCTGCGGCAAGGGGTACTGGTCCTCAGAAGCCGTGGTTGGAGGACTCGGAGGCCGTATGAGGGCGGGTTCAGCCCAGGCATCGTCCAGCCACTGGAAAGGGGTAGAAGAAGAAGCCAGCGATGCGCTGGGTCCCTGCTGTATCGCGCCATTTAGTGTAACAGCAGCAGACGAAATGCCGGCTCGATAGGTGCAAGCGTCGTTCATCTCGGCGCATTGAGAGCACGGCTGCCCGCCGGTGCAGCGTGACTTGCGCCGACGACAGGCCGTGCAGGCAACTCGGGTGCGTCTTCTGCCATTTTCCGTAGCTGACGACGCCGACATGCCGGATTCATTCTCATGACAACGCCGGATATGCAAGTTCCTGACGTCCAGCCGCCGAAACGACTGATTACAGCTAGGACATGAAAAGGGCTTCTCGTTGGTGTCTATACAGTAGTGTATTAGCCGCAAGAGTACAGTCGAGCATGCAAGCACAAGCTGACGGGAGGATTCCGCACGCGTTCTCAGATGCCGACTCAGATGCTCCGATCGGACAAACAGGCGATGACATATGTAACACTGTGAATCGTTCAGCTGGATTCCAACATGTTCAACGAGGATACAGTATATTGCCGCACTCACTTCTTTATCCTTTCGATTATCTGAATAAGAAACGGGAAGCATTGCTATGAGTCGGGGATAAATTAGCGTCGTGAGAGAGTAAACTGCGTCGGTAACTAGTAGCTTGACCGCTGGGAGAAGGTATTGTGGCGGGGTAAGTGGATGCTGGGGCGATGCCAGCGCGAGCCCTATCAATGTTCTGGACGAATTTACCAACGCCCTCCAGCTTCATTCTTCTTCCGGTGTTTCCGGTTACTTACTGACCAGTGGAAATAGCTTTCGATTGACTGTGGAGGGCCTGCGGTTTGTACGAATATCAACCAATAATAATGCATGCACAACACAATAATACACCCGAGGAAAACTTACCCAGGATACCGCGTTCAAAATTGGTTATACAAAATCCGGGCCTCAGGATATCAAGTCATGGTACAGTATTCGGTAATGTGTACTATGAAAGGTAGTATCGGGTTTCTCGTCATTAGTATCATCGCCTGACTAATCCGTATGATCGACTGAATTTTAGGTATAATTAATGCTCCCTAGTGCAGCTAGTCACGCAAAAGGCCTGAGGCCTGTCCGATTGTCACCAAACAACAACATGAGTGGCGATGCTCTACAACTTGCACACCAACGGGTTGAAATCAGGCCGACGATGTTATATTTCAAATTCTCCTTCCATTCAGACATTGAGACCCTAGCCATAACCATATATGTGATCGCGCGCACTAACTGCTAGCCTTTCCGCCCCAAATGGCTGGTACAGGGGGCCCCCATACGGCCATGACACCTGCAGGGGCAGAGGTCATTTCGGTGTCCTCGTTGACGAGGTCTCCGTCGGCATAGTGTTCAATAATGAACCCGCTGCTATCGTACCAATAGTCGAAGATCTGAGAGCCGTGGACATGCCGGCCCACGCCCCAGACCAAGGTCCAGCCTGCCTGTCCGAGCCATTGGTGAGCCATCATCTGCGTGTCAACGTCCTCCACCTCGAAAGAGGAGTGGTGGACCTTTGTTCCTTTGCCTTCTTCCCCCCTGACAATAAGGAAGGAGTGATGGTCAACAAATGTTTTGCCTCGGTCCACCCGCATGAAAGCTGCCACCTCTAGAGCCGGGTCGGCAGGAGCATGGAGCACATCGGTGGGCGTAAGGTTGAAATGGTCTTGATACCATCGGCGCGTCCCGTCATAGTTGTCCGTCGTGTACCCGAAATGACCCAGTTTGTGGACCAGCCCCGGGCCGCTACTCATGCGCGTGAACTGGCCTTTGTCGTCCGCTGTCAGCACACTCTGTGACACGGGCTTGATTCGCATAACCGAATATCGTGGCTTACCTTTTCGAATCTTGTCAAGCGCGCCGTTCATCGGGGGCTGCCCACCTTGGCACGAGGAGATTCCGTGGGCAGGCACCTCGCGCTCAACCTGGCCCCAGGCGACTTGGACCACATAACCGTTGGGATCGAGCACCTCGACCAGTTGACCACCTCCCGGCCGCTTTGTTGCATCCAGTATCTTCGCGCCCGGCATCTGGCAAATCAAGTGGAAGTCGTGCGCAGATTGGGCCACAAAGCCACCACCTATAAACCGTTTCTCGGCGCCCGGTTGCCCTTGTGCGACGACATACACGTACGCATCCTTGCCGTACCCGCGGTAGAACGTGAGACCGTCCGCTCGCCCAGCCTCTATGAAGCCAAAATCTCTGGCAAAATTTCTAAACTTGTCCAAGTCAGCATGCTCGTATATAACATACGAAAGGCGGTTGAGAATGGCACGGGTATTTGCTGTCATGGTGCGTGATGGTTTCAATATATGGCTGTAGAATGATGTATATGGCTGTAGAACGATGTGATCTTTTTTCATCCAGCTAGTCTTGAGGCTGTGAGATGACTTGCGAGTGCAGTAGCTTCAACGGAGCTTGGCTACTTTTTATGCCATTCGGCATTCAGTAGTGTACAATCCAAGGCGGTTTGACACCATCCCGTGGAGATGGCTACAGAGTCCCGTTGCGTAAGATCAAATTGACGGGGCCGCGGCTCGATGGGGTATCAAAGCTACCCCAGATGAAGTCTACAGGCCGGCTTGGCTTTCGTGCTCCTTAAAAAGAAAGTGTTTCATATTACTCAAAACGTGCTCGTCTGCTTTCAAGCTCGCAAATTCACTGATAAAAGCCATTGGCCAGCCTAGAAACTCGTTCCCAAGCGCACCAGGATCAACAACTCTTTGAGCTTGCTTCAGCCTACATTTCATTGACCATGGAGAATCTTGCAGACTTCCCTAGTCCCCCAGGTCTACCCGCACAGAAGCGCTACATCACTACGCATGATGCCACCGGCCGCAGTGTGTTTGCCAAGGGGATTGACCCGACCGCTGTGTACGAACGCGTGACGCCGGAATTGGACTTTTTTCTCGCGTACGCCAATACTACTTTCCCGGCCGAGATGAATGACGACTTGGACATTGCCAAGTACAAGGAGCTTTTCGCAGGTCCCCAGCCTCCCATCTCCATACCGGGCGGAACGGTGCTGCGCGTCTGCAACTTCGCGCCAGGGTCGGTCACGCCGATGCACCGAACGCTGAGCCTCGACTACGGCATTGTCATCGCGGGACAGGTGGAATTGGTGCTGGACTCGGGAGAGACACAGTTGCTCAAGCCCGGCGATATTGCCGTGCAGCGCGGAACCATGCATGCCTGGCGCACGCCACATGGGAATACTTGGTCGAGAATGGTCTTCATTCTGCAGCAAGGGAACGCGCTGGAACTGGACGGGCAGGCATTGGAGGAAGATTATGGGGGTTTAGATTTGATTCCGGGAAAAGACTTTGGTCGCCAAGAGAGCCAGTAGTGAAATCCGCTGCATTCCAATATATAAATACACTATTGGAGACGCACTTTGTCGCCTGCCATGTGTCAGGACCACCACGGTTCGGGCACCATAGTCAAGGCTAGTGACCTCGAGCCATCAATTTTTGCAGCGTCTGCGACATGACGGAACAGCATGGCCAAGGTAGCTGGTCTAATTCGGTGGAAAACAATGCCAGCATTTTCACCGTGCCTCGCTGTGCTCCAACTCGCGATGGCCTTGTTGTGACACAGCGCCACACTACAAGAGCGGAAAAAAATACAACAGTCGGGCTCCAGATCGGAGCGCATTCAGTATCGTCGTCCGACCTTGACGTGGTGATGTTATCCAACACAAGCCATGCAAGCTCCATCGATTCCTCTGACAATGAAGTCTCGTCATTGGCTAGACTCTGATTGGTATGCGCGACCGAGGCTGTCTGACTGTGCACCGCTGGCGGGTAACCAGCGTGCATGGACAGCTGCGGAAGTCGAGGACATGCGAGGCAAAGCTGGCAGAAGTAGTACAGTGCAAGCACATTCCGGGGCATCGAGTATTCGAAATGTCGCAGCCACCGGCCAAGGGCCCGCTTGATGGCACGGTGCTGCCTGTCAACCTCGGCAGACAGGGACAGTGTTTGATATGGGCGGCCACCACCCATCCATACATTGCCCGTCTGCTCTCCTTGGCTGCAGGAACTGGCAGCCAATCCGATGGGACATGCGCTTCGTTGTATGAAGAGCAGATCGGAGAGAATGGCACTAAGAAGCAAAACGGCGTCATCGGGTGCCTGCATATCACTTGGCATCGGCCCGGCGTCTACGAGGTTTCCATAGACGGTCGGGAACAAGTGACCGGAGACGGGCAACCGGAAATTCAGCTCCGAGGTTGACAGTACGGGAACAGTTCCAATTTGTACGGCAAGTAGCACGTCAACAAGGTATTTGTAGCTGGCAATCATGTTGTGCCGTCTAAGCCCTGTTAGGTTTGTCTCGAGATGAAGCGTAAAAGCGATGGCGAGTAAAGTGACGTACTTGACAGCTGGCTCCAGCGAACCGCCAGTAGACGCGCAATTCAAAATGTCCAACCTCCGAGCAATCTGTGTTGCGTATTTGAACTCGTTAATAGTGATCTGTTTCTGGTGCCTGCAACTGACTGGCTGCCAAGTAGCTGATGATATTCCAGAGGGTCTACTCACAGTCATGCTGTACATTAGCATCGCAGAGCTTTTACGCCACGCCCCTGCATTTGCACTCAGCAACCCGTGCGTGGCTATCAAGGCGCTCTGTCACAAGTAATGTATCAGCCAGAGTTGCGAGGCGAATGGAATCTTCCACGGGATGGCATACTGCAATGACGGATTCTATAGTGCGGGCTTCTCGATTGTCCGTCTCCAGTGTCAGGATGTATAATCGGATTCCCATGTCAAAGTATGTCGTGCTGGACAGCGCCATGCCGTCCAATTCGTGACGCGTCTTGGGCGACACCGCCCTGGCCAAGCATGCCAGCGCAAAGTCCAAATATGGAGGCGGGAGCGCCCCGTCACGAAAGCTTTCGTCTAATTGGAAACCAGGGATGTACATGTGCGAGCCAAAGACTGCAGAAAACACCGAACGCCATCGCGGCATGTGGTTCGAAAAGTCCAAATCACAATCTGGAGCATCCACGGCAACGGACATTGGCCAGGCAGGTGATGGGACTGAACCATGGGACATTGCCTGACTACAATTAGCGATTTTACTTTTCCTTGTTTCCTGTTTTTTTTTTCTTTTTCTTTTTCTTTTTTTTTTTGTGCATATATTTTCACACACTGTTGGGAGAGCAAGCCAGACATACCACTTCTTGATGGCTATCACGCCATGACTGCCAGAGCGCATCGGTCAACAGCGGCTCGCAATCTCGCGCATCGTCACTTTGAGCTAGAGCTTCTTTGAATTGATTCAAAAATGCTTCTTTAGGGACAGTATACGCCTCGGGAACATCCGAGGAAGTCGGCTGCCTATCGTAAGGTACGAATCGGGCAACGTTGCGGGAACGTCTGGAGCTCGTGCTCTCGGGCGGTCCAGCGTCAGGATCCGCCATGCATGCGAACAGTTGATTTCGGACTGTGAGATGACCGGGAGGCTTTCCGTCGCGCAGCAGGGTTCGCAAACTTACGGCTCATTCAATTGTGCAAAACGGACACTGCTCGCCCATGTTCCCCAGAGTTCTCGGAGTTACTTAGTCTTCTCCACGGCAGTTGACGACCGCCCGATGGAGCCGCGGATACATGGGGTAACCGGCTGGGCATATGGAGACGCCACAGAACCTCAGTCCCAGCTACTGTAGGGGGGCCAGGACCGTTTGCCTTGAACTTATCCGAGGAGTTGACCGGGCACCTTGGCCACATATATGATGTACTCGAGGTTCGAGCATGAAGATGTAGCCTTTCACTCTAATAGCATACCACCCGCGTATTTCGATACTTCAGAGTCCCTAGTCCAACCCCGCTTCAGCCAACAATGCCTAATGAGATCAAAGACATCTGCGTCAGCTCGGTGGACGAAGAAAATGCCATTTTTTTCGAGAAAAATGTCTCTATTCCAACGAAGGACCCGCTCAATCCAATCCGCTGCAACGTTTACCGGCCATTGCAGACCCAGACATCGGCCTCGCCATGTCCCGTCATCATGACCTATGGGCCTTATGGCAAGGACATACCCTACAGCAAGTTCCATCCGGCTTCCTTTGCAGACCTCAATCCAGCCCAGAAATCCCGTTACTCGGCCTGGGAGACTCCGGATCCTGTCTTTTGGTGTAGCAAGGGCTATGCCGTGGTACGCTGCGATGAGCGCGGCTTTGGGCAGTCTCCCGGGTACCTCGATTCCATGTCGGCCGATACGACAGCTTCGTTTTGTCAGGCAATTGAATGGGCCTCGGAGCAGCCCTGGTCGACCGGTAAAGTAGGCTTGCTCGGCGTGAGTTATTTTGCCGGAACGCAGTGGCGTGCCGCCGCGAGGAGACCTCGCGGCCTGGCCTGCATCATTCCCTGGGAAGGCATGTCGGACTACTATCGTGACCGATGTCGGCACGGCGGTATTCTGTCCGACAACTTTATCCGTTTCTGGTGGAACCGGCAAGTCATCACGAACCAGTACGGTTTGCCGGGCAGGGCGGGAAAAGATTGGGGTGACGATACCATTGAGGGAGACTTGTCCGACCAAGAGCGCGGCAGGGCTCGATGCGACCAAACCATCGACAATGTGTCCAACAGGTTCCGCGATGAATCTTACTATGCAACGCGGGACTTTCGCTTGGAGGACATAGATGTGCCACTGCTGTCGGTGGCCAACCTGGGCGGCATTGGCTTACATCTACGGGGAAACGTTCACGGGTACATGTACGCCGGTTCTAGGTTCAAATACCTCCGCTTCATTGTGGGTCGTCACGATCTTCCATTCTACTACGAGAAGGAGGTTGAACTCCAGCTCAGTTTCTTAGATGCGTGGCTGAAAAACGAAGACCGCGAGGGCTGGACGCAGCCGGGCAAGGTCAAGCCCGTGAGTCTCATTTTGCGCAAAGGCAATGTAGGCTTTGATGACGAAGAGTCTGAGAAAACATTCATACGGCGCGAAGAGATGGAGTGGCCCATAGCGCGCACCGTCTACCGGCATTATTACCTGACCAGAGAGAACGGGCTTCAAGTGGCTATGGATCGCGATGATTCTTCAGCGCGGTTGACGTATTCAGCCCCAGGAGGCGTCCACGAGCAGCACAGGGTGCAATTTACCTCGGCGCCATTTGCAACCGAGACGGAAATCACAGGTCACATTGTCGCGCACTTGAATGTGTCCATCAGTGCCACCGCTCAGATGGAAGGAAGCACTCCGTGTGACATGGACCTGTTCGTCACCCTTCGTCATCTCGACGCGCAAGGAAACGAAATATTGTACACCGGGACGGTCGGGGACCCTGTGCCAGTGGTCAAGGGGTGGCTGCGTTGTAGTCTTCGCAAAACGAGCCCACAAGACGCGCGACACCGCCACTACCTCCCGTACCGCGAGTACCTTTCCGCCGACGAGGAACTGATGGTGGTCGATGAGATTTACGAGGTAGACGTGGAAGTCTGGCCTACATCGGTCGTCATTTCGCCAGGACATAGGCTCCTTTTCGAAGTGTCCTCAGGGGACACAGATGGCAGCGGGCTGTTCTTGCATCAGGATCCTGTTGACCGCGACAAGAAACGCTTTGCGGGGCTCAATCACATTCACTTTGGTGAGGGGAGGCAGAATTATGTACAGCTGCCCATCATTCATATGTAAACCTGTCAAGGGGCTCGCAGCAGCGCGTCTCAGAGGGGTTTGGGCACTGCCAACCAACGTCGAGTTTCGGCTGCTCTCTCCCCTCTCTCGAAACAGAGCCGGGCAACCACAGATGCGCTAATTTCCTGTATCCTGTGTCCACAGAGCTGGGTAGGCGTCCAATTTCGGCCAAGACGTGCCAACAAAGCAGGCAAACAAGAGGCGCATTCCCACCAATGAGCCACCACGCACGGCGGTACACGGCCACAATACCACCGACCTATACAGCGCCGATTTTCCTGTCACTATTTTCACTAGCCACGATTAAAAAGTTCTTTTCAGTTTAGTTCTCTAGTGCCTATCTCTTTTCTTCATTATGATGTTGATTGTATTCATTTTTAAAACAATAGAAGTACCCTGTTGTGGACGAGAAGAAGTGACAACTCTGTCGTTTCTTAACGGCAATAACCTCCAAGATCCCTAGTATTTATGCCACAGTCGTGATGGAACAGCACTTTCAATTACTGGATAAACGTTAGCCTTTTTGCCCTTTCAATATGTATATAGCAACGCCAACCTTGTAGTCGTAGAGATCGACTGCGGAAGCTGCTATTCCCAAGTTCGGAGTCGAATTTGCTACAGCCAATCGCGAAAAAAAAAAGAAACCTATCGCAAGCCTTCCACGCAAAGCAAAGACAGTAGTTATTCAAGAAAAGAATTGCAAAATTAAAAAAAAACATACAACAGCCGGTGTTCGCTGGTCGTCACCGACCCAACTACTAATCTGCCGATTGAGGGCTTGTCTATGGGGGAGCAGACGGGACCCCGAATTTTCCCTCATCTATGGTCGTATGTAGCAGTTTTTAGTTTATTTTAACCTATATTATAGAACTTTATAAGTGGAAAAATCGTAGATCTAAGAGCAGATAAATGTAAAGACTAGATAATTTTAAAAGTAGACAAACTCGAGAGCAGATGACTTTTTATGGTTTTCTATCAGGAGATGCTTTCTTGTTGTATCACGCGGTAGGAGCAGCCAGGCCGCCACCACGGTCACCTCCCGTCACCATTTGCGGCTCAGCAGTGATAATTTTGGCCACACAGCTTTGCGACCTCATTTGGCATATTTGATGGTTGCGAGTACCACTCATGAATATGAACTATTTGCGGGCACCGGCGAGAAACCTGCCAATCAAAGACGAACGGATCAGCTAGGAGGGTTATTTAAGGGGACATCGGCAAATGATGCCGATCGGCGACACTGGATTGACGGCTACGTAGACCAGCCTGTGGAGTACGATCTGCTCAATAATCTAAAGCCAACTCGATGGCAGCTTAACTCGCCCGAGGAGTACCGCTTGTGGAAGGACAAAATATCGCATTTACAAAGGGGCGACATAGAGTCGACTCCACGCAAAAAAAAAAAAAAAGACCTCTCTTCTTGTCAAAGACCATCGGCTTTACTCCACCGACCAGTACAGCTTTCACAAAAATGCCGTCGCAAAAGGCCAAACGGAACATTAATTAGCCCATGAACCTATCAAGTGTCATTTCGCCCCTAGAAAACCTGCGCCATGCCACAGAACCTATTAGGATGGCATTCGATTTTCTTGTAGCATTCCACCGACTTCCCCAAATCCTCCTCGTTCATCTAGCATCGTGTGTTTGCGGCGGTTGGAATAACCTCGTCGCCTGGACGCCTTCCGGGAGAAGTCTGAAAAGCAGCTTATTTTCGAATGAACCGGATTCTCTCGAAAGAAATATTGTAGGCTGAAGGAGTAGGGTTTAAAGCGCTGCTGGTAAGGTAGATCAATGACAACGTTGCCGGTTTCGCGTATGTAATGATCTTAAACCCAATTGCCTTAAAAAGCAAAGACACGGTGAAAATGGAAATCAAGACTGGCGTGGATAGTAATAGCTCTTGGCGAGCCTAGCGCAAGTCGGGACTAACTCGGAAGATGGTGTGTATATGAATATCAAGAATGAAGCGCCTAGCAAAGACAAGCAACACAAAAGTTGTTGGACTGATCAAAAGCTGTGGGGATGACCGTAATGGATCTAATCCCCAATGGAAGAAGAATACAGACTGCAACGAGGGTGATGAAAGCAAAATGTAACGTGATGTCCTGCCAGTCTTCATTACAGAAAGAAACGCTGCCTGTGATGTGTACAATAGCGTGCGATTGAACCTGCCGTCAGGGCAATCCTGTAAACTTGCCTCATTAGCTGCGGTCAATAATGGCACCAGGCTCGACCAGGGATATGGCACCATGAGCGTCAAGCCGAGTCCTACCGAGCCCGTAAAGGCGGCCATAAGCGCCGCCCGAGTCCATGGTACGTCAAATACAGCAAGACTCTCTCCATACTTTCGAAGGCATCCTTTTGTAGTCCAATCTACGTTGACAGGCTGAGCTGGTCCGAACGTGTCTAGAACCTTGCGAAACATGAAATATAGCAGAACTCCCGAGAGCGGCCAAGCTAACGGATACTGAGAGAGTAGCATTGTGTCGTTGAGGCTGTATGTCATACACAGTGATATAACGGACGCAATGAGCATCATGCGCTGGCTCACGAAATAATGGAACCGATTGATGAGTCTGCGATTGAAGAATCGCACCACTAGCAATGCATCGATGCCAGAGAGTAGGCCTAGTGCAAACCAGACATCTACTGAAGCCTGCATCGTGAAGCCATCTTCTCCGTGGCTGCCGTTGAGCGAGTTCGGCATGTCGTGTAAGCCATTTGCGCTCTGCTTTGTGTAGAAAACCTTGAAGAGGTTGCTCGAGGTTGTGGGCCGATCTCGGCTGAAAGTTGTCAAATATGCGAGCGCTATTGCGCAGCCTAAAAAAGAAGCTGTGCCCGTCGCCTCAAGCAGCCAAAATCTGATTCAGCGGCGGTCAGCGGCAAGAGAAGACACCGAGGAGATTGCACTTTGCTTTTCACGAGACGTCATGATTGCAGTCTAGATTTCAATATAAACAAAATTTTGCTTAATATGCTGATAAGAATCGCAACAAACGCACAGGATGTTGAAAGTCGATGTCGAATTTGGTGTCTTGGGCGTTTTTTTGTGACTTTTCATAGCAAGGAGGGGAAGTAATAAATGTGCTTGGTAAATACCTAATCGGATGCCCCGCGACAGCCACTCCAGGCTTTACGGAAACACGTCATGTATATGTTTTACAAATCGACAGCATCAAGTGTCATCGAAGCAGAATACCCCTGAAAGAGTAATCTGGGCCACCAGTTCAAGCAACTGACACTGATTCAAAGCAGGCCTGACCAAGTCAAGCACATGCATGTTCCATCACATTTGTCTAGCCGACAATCTGGTGCACTTTTTTGAATTACAGTGACCGTGACCAATTCTGATCCCAAATAATACGGCCATTTCCAACGCATTTGGATAGTGTTGCGCAAAACCATTAGCTATTATAAATGTGCTCAAAATCCGTCGATAACGTTAGAACCAGTTCTCGTGCGTATGGTGAAGGGGCAATTTTACTGCAGAACAGCGTGTCCTTGCCCACTATCTCGCCCGTCGATCAGTCAATTGGCTAGATGAGAATTGCTGGGCAACCAATGTTTGGTAGGAGCAGTAGGGGCAGCCAGGCCGCCAGGCCGCCACCACGGTCAGCTAAGCTCGTGCTACGCATCTTCTATTACCAGACAAAATGGGTATTTGTGTAATCGCCTCCTCATAACCCTTTTCAGAGGCATTATGCGCTGGGGCATCTCCCTGGTTAAAGTCCGCGGTGTGGGCGTTGATGAATATCTCCACCGCAGCAATTCTCTGGTTTCTTGAGCAAGGGTTTATTATAGTGGTGGTCTTGGCGTGTGCGAGCCGGAGTGGCTCAATGCGGTTGGCTTCTCGATTCCCGGTGTGCCGCAAAAGTCACTTTTCACATGAGTCTTATTGCTGGGCTCAGCCTCATCAATGTGGTGGGAAGGCTCCAGGCAGGCAGGGACTGGGTCCCGGCCATTTTGGCCGAGGACTCCGTCTGATGAAAAACCAGCAAAAACTAGCAAAAACTAAGGTGGCCGCCCCCCCTTTTTTTAAGCTCATTTAAGTAATTTGTATCGAAGGGGCCTTTGGGGCCTTTCATCGAATGATGCGGGAGCTCGGCTACAGGGGTGGACGATGGGCGTTTAAAAGGCATGAAAAAGAATGAAAAAAGAAGGGGGCTAGCCTCATAGGGCTACCTGAGGCAAAGCCTCATGATTAGGCTCTTGGCCCTTTATAAAGACTTGGCAAGTTTTATTCTCCTCTTCTTTTGTCGCGCTACCAGGCATTGCACCCCACAAGTGCAAGAGCAAGGGGACGAGGACGACGTCGACCGTGTAGGGCAATTCTCCTCCAGAACTACTGCCGATGCTGTCGTGACCACACGTGGTTTGTTGCTGCCTTGGCAATGGCAATTCCCCTTGTATTGGTTCACGCTCTCACCGGGGTTGTCCCCTTGCCTCTGGCGACCCAGCCTGCCCCCATCGTGTCGTATCCTCTTATTTTGAGCACTGTTTATAACTACTGCTAAGTGCTCTTGTCCTGATGGCCATTCCAGACGGTCCACCCATTGCGGCCCATATCTGTGCTTTATCTATATGGGGCGGAAGAACTCGGTCGAGTACAGGCCGTCTTCACGTCGCCACATTTGCGGGCTCCCACGGCCATGCTGCCCGCGAGACGCCAGGGCTGTCTCCCAGTAGAAAGAAAGAAAACAGCAACATGTTTCACTCTGCAGGAAGCTCTTATATTAGTGAAATCGAATGACTGTCATGTTTGATCTCAAGAGAATATATCCGAGCCGTCTAAAAGTGCGCAGCTATCCATTCCAGTTCCATCTACACCAAACTTACTGGGCTTGGAGCAGAGTTAGCTACAGGGCTCCGTCATGCATACCAATCCATGATCTCGCTACGTCCCCATAAGGAAAATATTATACTACTTCGTATCGCAGTTTCAGGGTATGGAAAGCTGGACATGGACATGTGGATCGGTCTGTGTCGTAGCCTCGTACGTGGACATGTGGGGGCGTGACATGATACCATGCACAATAGCATATACCGAAATCATCTTACGCTACCGTAATCTCCAGAATAGTCCAATAATAAAGTGATGCGATTCATGGTCCAGTATACAGAATGCGGATAATCGATTATTATATATGCTCCCCTTCCTACTCGCTACATGTAGTCTTTCCTTCCCAACACACTCCTTTACTCTCGAAGCACTCTAGTCAACTTCCTCCTAATAGCCTCACGATGCGCTCCTACGCCCTGCCCACCCTTTCCCTTGTTATGCTTGCTACCTCAACAACGGCGGCAAGCCAGCACAAACGGCAGGATATAGGCTGCCTGGGCGACATTGTCTCGTCTTACAAGGCTGTCCCTACCCCGCCGTCCGCGCTCAGCGGCGTTGTCGGCTGCGTCCCAGCCTCACTATCTGAGGCTGCCAGCAGCTACAGTTCTGAGGTCATTGCCTGGTATTCAAACATCGCCAGCGCTATGAGCGACTGTCCTGCGATTGAAGCGACAGATGCTGCTTCCCTCACCCCGTTACCTACGGGGAGCCTTAGGGTCTGCACGGGGCAGCAAACTAGCCGCGGTGCTGCAACTGCTACTTTATCGTCGACATCCAGCAACGCCGTTGCTACAAACACCAACCCAACTAGGTCGGGCACCACCTCTCGGCCGACAGTTACGAGCAGCTCAGCTCCTCACTCGTCGGCAGTGTCGGGTTCTGCGACTCGTGCTGCTACGGCCAGCTCGTCTCAGTCGGCCAACGCTGCGGCTCGCGAGACGGGTGTCGTATTTGCTGCTGTCGCTATGGCGGCTTTGGGCGCCGCTGCGCTGTGATTTGGCAGACATTGAAGGTCGTGTCATGGCATTTTCATGACGAGGGCTGCTGACATGATGGTTGAGAGCTTCCTTTCTACTGGCCTACACTCTATTCGCACTCACTTAAGAGTATCTAGGCTGAACAATGGCAGCAATGTGGAGAGAGAATGTTAAGAGTACTAGTGGTTTATAATAATATATAAAATGACTATTGATATTCTATGTCTTACTCGCCGTCGCCCTTAACGCGATTAAGTGACAAAGCTTATATCCCGGCTCTCGAACAGTGCCGCAGCTAAGCTCGTCAACTGTACTCTGAGATGAATTATCACATGCTCTAGCTTTGTCCTAAAGGTTTGTAGGCCTGTTGTAAAAGCTGTCTACATAGTTTTCTATTCACGAGCTCCGATCAGAAATTCTACGGGACAAATGCCGTAAGAGAACATTGCTATCGGTTTAATTATCGTCTTAATTTAAGGGATTACTTAAAAAATACCTTTCCTATTCTTCAAGTGTGGGCTCGTAGCTCACCCACAATACTAATACACTAAAACCGGTCTCAACCAGCTGTGCGGCTATGAGAAGACCGTCATCGTCTGCCAGAACTACGATTCCACGTTTTCCGCCGGGTACCGCAAGTACCAAGTTACCTGGCACCGCGAGCTTGGTACCAAGGCGTCGGCGACGGCCAGTTCCAAGAGACGTCTAAGAGGTTAAAGTTAGTCGCTAGCTCCTATACGCACTCAATTAGGCTAGAGTAGTAAAAGTTTATATTACCCCTCTAAAAAAGAAGAAAAGAAAAGAAAACTATTACTATTACTTATTTAAATCTATTTATAAACGTCCTTAAAAATAGCCTATATAAATATACTACTAAGCCTAATATAAGTATAATATAATAAGTTAACCTTAGATTAATTTTAAATAATAACTAAGTTTAATCTTTTACTACTATTTTTATAGTTTAAAGTAAATTAATAGTATTCTTACTTTATTATTACTTACCTAAGGGGTATTCTAAGTATTAAATATACTAATAAAAAAGATTAATTTATATATACCTTATAAGTATAAAAGTAAAATATTAAGTAAAGTATATATTAAATTATTATTATTTTTTTTATTAATAAGCTTTATTAAACCCTATTTATTATAATAACTAACTTACTAAAGGGAGGTATTTATATTAGAGGTATATAATTAATAATAGTAATAGTACTCTATAGTCTTTCTATATAAAGATAGAGTATAAGGCTAGTACTAATACTACTATTACCGTCGGTTACGATGATGACTTCGTCTTTCTAACGTGGTATTGCCTCTATATAGGATCATTTAGTTAAATACGGATGCAGATCCAGCTGACTCGCCCCAAATAGTAACCTTTTCAGGATCGCCGCCAAATGCCGCGATGTTGTCGGCAACCCACTCCAAGGCGAGGCGTTGGTCCAAGTGCCCGAGGTTAGAGCTTCCATCTTAAAGGACTTCTTTCCCCGGCATGAACCCGAAACCATTGACCCTATAGTTGGTGGCCACAAAAATGAAGGGCTGATTCTGCGCGGCTGCGGCCTGAAGCAGACTGGTTCCGTCGTACATGCTGGTGCTTCCAGATACCCAACCTCCACCATACATCCAAAAGAGTACAAGAAGCTTGTCATGGGCTGTGGTGCCGCTGGAACGTTGCACGTTGAGTGTGAGACAGTCCTCCTGGCCCAGTACCTTCTCGAAAACGGATTATCGCCGAGGTTGACTGGTAGAGTGCTCAAGACATCCGTGGGCGTGTCAGCGATGAGCATTTGCGGGCAGGCTGGTGCGACTCCAGTTCCATCAATGGTGCCCAACTTTGTCGACAGCTTTCTTGGCGGTCTGAGGCGCAAGTCACCGATAGGAGGATCAGCAAATGGGATCGCATTGAACGATTTGACATTTAGCAGCGATCGACCGTTAACGGTGCCTCCGGAAGGGATGTCCACAGAAACACCTGCTGGAAGGGCAGACACTGAATTGAGGATACTGAAAGCTGCTAGGGAAGAAGTAACCCAAGAGGAGAATTTCGAGTTCATCCTGTATGCTTTCATGACAAGGGATGGTATTGCGTTGAGAATGTAAGAAAGTAATGAGGTTGGTGAGTTGAGACTGTCACAAAGGCGAGAAATAATGTTGCTTTTGAGCGGACTTATATATGTTTACGAATCCATCTCAATGTGCGCAGGACCTCATAGTCAACACCTTGTTGGATCCTTAGTTGTCTTGCTGTGAAGTTCCATCCATTCCGGTCAAACCGCGAATTCTAGAGCTCGGGTAACCTGTATGCATGGGCTAGTTACCATCTTTTGTTTAGCTTCTTAGTACCCACGATACCTCTTTTAGCTACTCCGCAGGCCCCTATAAGGCTATGGCAAATGTTACTATAGTTTATATACATACAAATCTATACCTATTCTAGTAAGGTGTGACTTTTTATGCAGTCAGGTTCTGAGTCACCTTTAAGTATCTCGCTAAAAACAAACTCAAGATCACAGCATTATTAGTAAAGCCACGCCAGGCCAAGCCAGGCGAATAAAGGCAGTCACTACCAAGTGATGTCCCCTCTAGCTGTTGCAAGACTCAACCTCGTTACTGGCCCCCTAATGCAATCTAAACGCCCCATAAGTTTTCTATCTCCATCCTTGCTCCTGTAATTCACCCACCATGTGGTATGCATGCATAATACTGTTTTCATAACCTGTGATCTTTTTAGACAAGCAGGTATATCACAATGTGTTTCGAGAATGAAACTAAGTTTTTATTCGGAGCAGTGGGAATATAGCAATGAACGGACTGACAAAGGTTGTTCCGGCAGTAATTGCCTAGGGTCGCATGTGAGCACACAGGCAAGCTAGACTCGTCCTTATCACTGCGGATGTCTTCCCTTTCTTCCGTGCATCTGATTACTCCCTTCGTCTAGCGTCTATTTCGTGCGTGGTTATTATCACTGACTGATGAATAGGCCGGCTCGCCCGTCGATACAACGATGACCGATCGTACTTGCGTCTTGTGCTGGTAGGCGCATATAAGCTTTGTAGGCTTGGAATACGATCGGTGCCATCACGTGCAATATAACTTCAACACAGTAAACCTTTTTCGTTAACGAGTGATGCCATTTTGGCAGTGCGGAAAACTCAGCAGGGCGGTGCGGATTGATGGGTGCTTCTAACAAGTCCTCGATGCTATCCTATATGCTAACCTCTGATTCCTTTGAATCAATGTGCCAACTTAACAGCTTTTTATCCCTCTCTCTTACCATGCTATTTGTAAGCCGACGGTCTTGGGTCCCTTTTTTACGCTGACAGCACCTAGGCACAGCTAGTACTTTCTTCCCGACATAATCAATTGGATCAACGTGGAATGGAAGAACTTCTCTTGCATATGATCCCCCATCGGCGTATACACCTTCGTCAGCATCAAGTTCGATAATGCTTATTATTAGGACTTCTGGGTCACGATCATCTGGATGCACGAGGTGGTCGAATGTGACCCTATAGTAGTCGATATGACTGCCCTTTGAATCAGTTTTGCAATAACTAGGCAAGTGACCCAGCGTATTCTTACTCCTGTGGCCTCTTTTCGGACATTGCCAAGGCCAAGTATTCATCTCGCACGACGAGACCATTGCCAGTTTCGGCATGCACCTTGTTGCCAAATAACGCCTCGTGTGTAAGCCTTGCCAGCTCAATCCCCCCTGGCTGTGGGAAAGGCGCAATCTTTTGCATATCTGCACCTGATAACAGCTTCTCTATTGATTGCAGCGGCCCTTGTATTCGCATTCGTAGCGGGAGGTCTGGTGATGGAGGATGGAGTCCGTGACGAGGCACCTGAATGCACGGGTGGATGCAAAGCTCAAGGGCCGTTTTTTTGTCCATTGCCACGAAGCGGGTTTCAGATATGCGATGTGCTTAACGACGCGACCGCAAACATATGCGTGTATGCTGTTGAAAGCTTTCAGTTGTGCTGTAACGAGCGGCGACGGCCAGACACGAGGGGGCGAGAAGCAGCGCCATACCGGGTAAGGCAAAATGCCACCCCGCGTTCCATCCTCTAATCACGATCGGCGGGCATCTAGGCAGCAGTCTCCAAGTTCGCGGATACAGGGAGTGTTTGACAGGCTGGGGACCACCGCTTCAGTCCATCCACACAGTTTCCAGGATGAGAAGGAAGACTCTAAGATCTCCCGATGTTGTTAAAAGGGACCCTACTGTAATAAGAATATCCATCGGGTGCCCGTTGCCCTTCTCAGGGACTGCCCCGGCATTAAAATATCAACACATACATGCATACATTATACATCTATCATGATGGCTAACAAAGCAGATGTGCTGTGTAGGCTGGACATGACGAGTGGCGCTGAGGCTTGAACGGACCGGCCCGAAGTCCCCGCACGTCTTCACGATGGATCAGATTCACTAATTACAAGAATACTATGTACTGGTCTGCAGGCAATGCCGATGTGGTCACCGCTCTGCGAGGAGGACGTAGTAGCGATGATCCCCTTCTGCCTCCTTCGTGGTCTTGAGCGGTCCCGATTGATCTGCATCGGGCATAGCTTCGTAGCTTGAACACATTCATGCCACGGCATATGCTTCAATCATCACCAGCCGCTCCGTGCTAAACCCCCCCCCCCCCCCCCCCAAGTGTCATGCGAATCTTTTGCATTGGGGGTACAAACCGCCGCGTCACTATGAACTCGGACCTTGCGGGACTACCTAAAAGAACCTAAATCAGATAGATCTTTATAAAGCGTATGTTTAGTACTATTTACATAATTACATTGCCTCCCGAATGCTAAGGTCACATCACCACGCTAATGGGCCTCGCCTCGTAGAAATTAGATGGCAACCCTCTTTTTGCAAAACGATGCATTTTCCACCTGAATAATTGCAGGAGCCGCAAGCGTTGCGCTAACAACATCATCGACGGTTTCGAAATCCTTTGCCGTTGTGAGTGCAGCGTGGCTAAGCCCCTTCATAACATTCTTCTCAAACGGAAACTCAGCTTCGAATGAGATTTTCTTGTCGTTCCACTTGACGTTTTCAATGGCCACGGAAATCGGCTTCTGCTGGCCGGTCGTGTAAGTGAGCCATAGCTTCGCGCCATCCGCCGAGCACGCACACGCCGTCCCGTTCTTCGCGTCCGTCAGGTCCGCCGCGAACGAGAGCCGCTGATCCTTGGGCTCAACCGTCGCGATCAGCCCGCCGTTGACCGCGAGCGGCGGCAGGATCGGCAAGTCGATGTTCGTCAGCGGGTACGGACACGATCCCGGGACGACGAACGGCTGGACCGCGGAGAAGATGAACGCGATAGGCATGACCGTCAGGAAGGGCGACTCGGACGGCACCTGCTGAATGAGGTCGCGGTAGAAGCCGTTCTGCTCGCCCTCCTGACCGATGACGGAAGAGACGAGCTGGATAGGGACGGCCAGCTTCTCCTTGGCGAAGGCGACGTTGGCGTCCTGCAGCGCGCCGAGCACGACGGCTGTGAAGGTCGAGGCGAGGCGAATGGCGCTGGTGAAGTCGCTGGCAGGGAACTGGTACTTGCAGGCGGCGGGTGAGAATTCGCCGGCAGTCTTAAGGGCGGTATCGGCGGCGATGGCATGCTGCTCTTCTTGCTAGTTCTAGGATTAGGATCTGTGTAGGCTTTTGAGTTTGTCTGCGAGCAGCGTAACTTACCGCTCGCACGGTTGTTAATATCTGAGAGATTTTCTCACTAACTTTATAGCCTTCAACGCCTTGGGTGACGTTTTGGACTAGCGAGTTAAAAAAGGCAACCTCGATAAGCTCAGTAAAGGCAATAAGCTGGAAGGTAGTCTTGCTTCCTGGCCCTAGTTTAGTCGGCAGCGGCACGTTAGGTAGTAGGCCGCCTGCGTCTTTCGCGATAGAGAGTAACTGCTGTGTGTTGGGGACCGCTGCAGCCGAGATGACGCCTAATACGCTAAGGATAGGCGCGAAAGATCTGCAGAAAAGCATCCTGCTAGGAAATTTCGAGCCGGGTTTGTGGTAGTTTAAGCTTAGCGTGTTGATCGATCAAATTTCATGCGGCATCTCGCGTATATATATACCTGCGACGGCGGAACCTGTAAAACGGCCGCTTACTTTCACCGGTATAAAGTCATGCCGCTTTACTGCCACCACACTTTATTCGTTAACCCAGATTATAAAAGGCCGGGGCCCTTACTTCGTAATCGATGCCGGGTGCTTTGCGCTAAGATATCTGCGGCCTTGTGAGACAGTTGATCCATTAGTTAGCCGACAAGGCTGGATCTCTGTTCTCCTAGGGAGGCACGGCGGCAACGGTTCCCGTTTCAAGCTGGCCCACCCACCTTTTGCAAGCCTAAAACCCTGAATTCGCCTCTTTAGAATCAGCGGTGTTATTTTGGTCCGACAAGAGGGCATTATCCCCCTCTGGTCGTAAGGAGAGCAAGATTCCTGTTGCATTCAAGCTGCCTTGGGAGTTTCAATGCTGTAGGGGCTGTAAAGCATTAAGTAGAGGCTGATAGATGGCAGCTCGGTTAGAAGATTATTGCAGGTGTGGTGTGTTAAACAGAATTCATCAGTATATGCACGAGACTTGGCTCCTGAAACTTATAAGAGCGCTTACCACAGCCTATGTTTCTTCTATTAATAATTGTTTCGGGATAGCCATTTGCGTTTCTGTAGACAGAAACCAGGGTCAGTTCCAGATAAACATAAATGCCCGAGAACATTAATACCCGAGATGGCGTCAATACCATGATAACGTGCCATACTCATGGTAAACCCGGCCTCCCTCCGGCCTAAACACATCAATGCCCTGCTGCACCCCGTCGGTGTCTATTACCCCTGTTTCGTAAGGGCCTGCACTCCGTCGGTGTTTTTCACCCCTGCTTTGTAAGGCTTGTTCACGCGCCTCGCCTCCTAATGTGCGTGCCAGTCTCTGTCTTTAAACTGTCTTTATAAAGGAGCCACTGATGAAATCTGCTCTTGCGTCATGATAAAGTCAAAGGTGCGTATGTCCTCCGTCGTATGGTGGTTAGCAATAGGAATGCTAATCCCCTGGCCAAAAGAAGTAAAGTAAATAGCGCGCTGAATAAATAACGAGGTGAAATTTAAGCCCCGCCTATGCATTAGCGTGTAGAGTTTATCATTGTTTGCGGACTCTACCTATCATCTCGCATACATGGTGTGATCGGGAAGGCGCTGGCTAAAAGAGGCAGAGATGGGACAGGCTGGGTGCCAAGAAGGCTGGCGCTAATCACGCAACGGCCACAAATCACCAATGGAGCTAGAAACCGTCACCCACAACGCAGGTTGTCAGTTCTCATCTTGCCATCTTTGCCGATCGATTGCAGCAAGTGGCAACGGGATGGCCATTCACCATCTGCCACCCACCCATCCCAGATGAGCATGGACTGCCACCAGCACATCGAGCACATCCATCGACCACTGAAACGGACTCTCCACTCATTTACCTGACCCGTCACTATGTGGTTGGGCACCAACTGCGTACCAGTCTCACCCCCTACTAAGCCGACGTCGAATATACAACGTTGCCAGAACGTAGTCTTTAGGAGATTCTATCATCTTTTCGTACTACTTTGATTATAAACCCAATACTAGGGTTCAGACACTAACTTAAGCACTGCTTGATTGGGTCGCTATTGTTGCTGCTAGCTTCCATGTTGCCGGTCTGCGGAAGAGTGCATCTCTCACTCGGGCTGCACTCAACAGTGATCGGTTGGTTCGCGAGAGAAGATCTTTGTGGAGGGGATCTAGAGCTCTACTACAGGTTTCTAAACCTGCAATACCTCGAATGGGTTGGACGTGGTGGCATTGGCGATGTGTTTGGAAGAGAAGTATGGGAGCGTAGGCAGAATGCTGATCGATTTGACTAACGAGCATAGGAAAGATTACCGATGGCTAAAAAGCCGCAAGTTCTAGTTGGAGTGCACGGGATTGGGTGAGGTAGAGGATTAAAAGCTGAGGAGTGTTCACTGTATTGCTATCTCGCTCCTTACAGGATATCAAAGATGAGGTTTATCCGTAGGCTTCATCGCTGGCTCCGCCGCCCAAGATGGCTGTGGAAGGAACACTATCATCCAGCCAGCCGTTGCTCTCCTGAAAGCAATCCACACACCATACCTACATACGGTAGAGCAGCAGAATTAGTCGACCTCTAGAATCTGATAAGGGCACCAGCCACAATATTCGACGCATCTCTTGTAGGCCTTAACGTCATTGCGATTTTCGCATTGTTTTTTGCATTTCTAGCATTCTCATATTTTCTTTTCTTTCTAAAAAGAATGATAATCAGCTTACTGCATGAGAGTCTCTTTTGATTGCCATGGCTGTAACTCCAGAACAAAATACTACTTACTGGAAAAGCTTTGTCGAAGTCCACTATCCTTTTCCCATTTGCATATGTAACACAGTCTGAAAAATCAAAAGTAAGATCCCTTTTAACGTAGTCGCAAGCCCCCTTTGTCATCTGAAGCGGTTCTCTGCACTGGTCCAAGGCGCGAAGGCAAGAAGATGTACCCAAGGAAGCGCATGCTAACTTGTTTTCCCTACACCCTATTTTCCTGCAGTCCTCAACTTCCTAGTCTGTGCAGGGTTTAGAGCAATAGTGGGTGACGGGATTGCCGGCGCCATTGACAAGTGAGCCATTACTTCCTATATAGCCACTAGGGCATTTCCCAAACAAGTTGTCAGGTTTCTTTGTGTTCGTGCATGTATAGTAGCCATCCAGGTAGCAGTAGGCCCCATTCTGGCCAACGGGATACAACGGAGTATCCCGCCCCAACATCATTCTCTCTAGCTGCTGTGTAGGCTATAAAATTGCTGCCCTTACAAGGCTCACGCCAAAGAAGAGATGCATCAATTTGACAAGCATTGTTTCAACTGTTGTAGCAATATTACTGGTGCAATCTGAGGTCTTTTTAAACGATGCCTGGGTAGAGGGCAAGAAATCAGTAACCATTCTTCGCTTTAGAGAGGGAGGACGGGCCTATTTATAACTAGAATGCTTTACAAACCCGCCTATTCGCCTTAAGGAATGTTATGGCAACAAGTAGCTTCTCTGGCATTTCACCCAGGGCTCATCCTCATCACTTTATTGCTACTCATCATTTCATGAGTGTTTCATTCATAACTTCGGAGTATAGCCCAACTTCTACTTAATACCAATTCTAGTGAGAGCTAACTCCAGTGAAGGTCTGGATAGGATCTGCGGTCAGGTATGAAGGGTTCAAAGGTGGGATGAAACATCAGCGACTGCGTGCTAATCACTAATAGTCTCACTTTCATATCAGCCTTCCCTAGTTAGACAGGGGAATGAGCCATGGCTTCCACGACTTGCCTGTGATAAGGCAGCCGCGCTCAAACATTCCGTTGACCTGCATCCTGTGAAGACTGGGACCGATTTGAGTCAGCCTTGACGAGTCAATGATTCAGGTTCTCTTCCGGCTATCGCGGTAAGCAACCATGATTTAGTCGCGCTCACACTGGATAACTAAAAAGGGTGCCGGGTAGTGTTTTCAGCTGGCAGGATGCGAAACATGACTTAATGATTACACGTGCCAGGCCTTCCAGCTCACACATGCCACTAAAGCCCACCAGCCATAGTATTTCAAAGTACAGAGTATTGTGGTTAATAATAATAGTTATGTATTTCTCTACAGTACCGAATACCTACGAGCGAGATGAGTCTTAGACCGTGGCTAAGCTGAGAATAGTAGACAACTGTTACACTAATCAAAGAAACGCCGACTTGAAACAGTTAAAGCAAGTCTAATATGTATTTTAGCGGTAGGCAGAATGAGGTGTAGGTGAAGTAGAGAGCTCCGGAGAACGCAGGCAACATAGTCGATGATAAAGCCCTCTCTTGGAAATGCCATTTTTTAGTATAGCAGAAATAATCCAGCAGTTGACTGAGAATAGTTAGAATATATCTAATCTAGTCTCATGTTAAGATATATCGTTTATGGGTATTCGGAGTTATTCCGACATGTGTGTTGAACTCGTCGGAACGGGCTCCGACGCTACCCTGGACTGAATGGTATAGCTAGCGTTGACGAACAACCAAGGGAAACAGAACAAACCTACGGCTAGATTTTTTTATGCTGTTATGGAAAGACTTGTTTATCCCTTGTTCTCGAATACTGCAAAATATGACTTCTGCATTTAGCTCTCGCCTTACGGTTCAAGAACGGGCTAGACTTGTGTTACCGTTGCTTTGCATCGGTAAGATACTCCTGTTCTCCCACCACTCCGCATTTGAATGCTAACACAATGGTTATAGTGCCACTACGTCTGACCATTGAACTCTCAAGGGCTCTTTTCAATGCACTGGTATACCGTCTGCCACCGAGGCTGTTCTTGACCGGCGCCGTCTTTCGCGTGGTGCTTGATACCGGCACGACATATCTAACGTCTCAGCAAGGCAACCAGAGCGACATACCAGTCATGGATCCAGCGGAAACAGGCGAGGCTGCTGAAATCTGCAAAAAGTGAGCCTGAGTCACGTTGCAGCGTTGACATCGAGATGTTGGATGACGACAGCTCTGCATTGCTGTGGCTCGGCAACAGACAAACCGCCTAACGCGTCGTGCTCTTCCTCCAAGGGGAAGGATACCTCGTTCCATCATCACCAGAACATTTGGAATGGTGCTGGGAGGTCTTTGCGACCACCCAATTCAAAGCCGGCGTGGAGATAGGCGACGCATCGTTCCGCAAGAGTCATGGCATTGCAATGCTCTCGGCCAGTATCGTGCAGGCTTCGGTACATGCCATCTTGGGTAAGGTTGGTCAATCGCCAAGGCGTGCCACAGTGGAAGAGCAAGAGGTGCTTTCCAGTGTGACAAGGATGGATGCTCGTTTTTGTCGCGCCTTCCGGATGTTATAGCTCGTATTTATGTATCCGTGGGCCAGTACGAGGTGCTGCGTGACCAAGTCGTGGCTCTCGCGCTGGATGCTGAGCGACGCGCGCTCACGCTAGACGTGCAAATTGACAAGTTCGAGAAGCAGGCGCATGATTTAACTTTACTGGAGGGCATGCTAAAGAGCCCAGGAGAGGCAGCAAATGCCATGCTTAAGTGGCTGAGGCGGTAGGCCTAGTAACAGGTTCCAACTGAACTGTTTCGACCGTGTGGTGACTCGATATTGCCATTGAAATATATGAAGTAGAGACGTTTATTCAATCTCCAGCAGATATATATAATTTCCAGTCAATAGTTGTATGCTTTACTGCCCATTGAGCTTTGCATCTTCGAGAACGTGCAGTCTAGTAGCCTCGCGCTTCAGCAGATTCTCGTACTCTTTTACCCCTGAACGAAGCCGTGACAGGAAATGGCTCGTCAAGTGACTTTAAATACAGGCATTTCGAATTATAGGGTCCATACTAGATTAACTGCCATTAGCGACGCAGCCACTCAGTACCTTGCACTGGACATTACTCACCGGTTTGTAGTCGATACACTGGACAAGTCTTGCTATATTCAAAAACAAGCTCCTCTGTGCCAGACGATAGCTGACGCAGATAAGACGCCCCCCACCAAACTGCCACAGACCATGCGCAATGTCCGTCTCCTTGCCGTCCATCCACCTGTCTGGGTGGAAGGTCTCTGGACGCTCACACTCATTTCCAACACGAACCTCATTGATGACGAATCCAGTGCCCGCGGGGAAGTAGTATTCCTCAAACTCAATATCCTGCGTCGAGGTGTGTTCCGGAGTTAGGATGAAAATGGGTCTCCAGCGCAGCACCTCCTTGGCCATGGCGCAGATGTACCGCAAACTGTCCATATCCGACAGCTGCAGCAGACGCGCTTCATCCCCCGTGCCACAGACGCGATCAACCTCATCCCTTGCCTTGTGGAACGGCTCGGGATATTCCACTGCAGCCATGACCATGATGTTGAGCGCCTCGCGCATGGTATCGCTTCCTGCCTCGATGAGCTGCATGGCCACGTACATTGCGTCATCGTCACTCCCTTTGAACTTTGTATCTTCATGCAGCAGCACATCGCGCGCAAACGACGGCGGCGCGGTCCCATCCTTCACTTGCTCCCGTACAGGCACCCACCACTTGCTGTAGACGTCGTAGTTCCAGTCGGCCAGCGTCTGCCAGTGTGGTCGCCAGAGCTGCAGCGGCCTCGGCAGGTTTGTCAGCTGCGGGAACCAGTCAACGACGCTGGCACCGATGCTTCCCACGAAGAAGGTGACGCAGTTTTGCAGGTCTGCCAGCTCCTGCGTCGACTTGGTCAGGCGCTCACCGAGAGCGATGCGGTGGATCACCGAGTTGGCGTACCGGTAGTGGTGCCTGTACCAGAGCTGCGGTTTGAAAAGGTACTCGGCCATCATCTGCAGGCTTCGAGTTCCTGCCATTCGCCGTATTGGTGCAGCGAACTGCCGTTGAGAAGGCTGTGCATGACGCGGCAACGTTCCATCCACTGCCCTTGCGGCAGCACGAGCGAGCGGCCGTTTTTGCTGACGTTGCCGCTGGCAATGGGCATGGGGGATCGGGTGTTGGTGGCGCTGCCCCGCTTGGCGATGATTTTGGAGACGACACGGTGACTGTTTAGGAAGATCCAGGTTTTGGCGCCGATGTGGACTGTGGCCATCTCTCCGTAGTTGGCCAACGATCGTAGCTCATCACCAATGAGCAAATGGATGGCTGTGAGGATGATGAAGAAACTCACGTATGTATGATCCGGGTCATGCCTGGCCGTTGCTAGATTGTGCATGGATCCTATAATAGGCAACCCGCGTGGACCAGGTGGCAGTTTCGACTTCCTGCCCGACGTGCCTCTTCGTTTTCCGGCAGGCTTCAAGTACGAGGCCATCAACGCGAGTAGCGTAGCAATGCCGGTGGTGGTAATAATCGCAGCCCATAGTGCTGGATATTGCGCTTTCCAGCTGGCTAGCAACTCGAACTTAACCGCCTGGCCGATCATGTTGACATGTTATTAGCTTCGAGAAGTAAACAGGTATACAGCTAACATCCAAGGGAAAGAAGCTCGGCCTAGTTGAACGAAAGCAACAGCTGCCTTTAAACGATCAAATACTGCAAGTAAAGACGCGATTTTCTTTTCTGTCGAGACTATTTCTCAAGCAGATCGACGAGTACAGTAATGAAGCGGAGGTCGGAATCGCGCCGACTGGCCCTTGGGTGCACTCGAGGAAGCATGGGCGCGTCCGATTGCCGTGTCGGAATTTGGTAGTTAGTCAACCCTACCCCTAACCCTAACCTTGCCGCTGTTGCGTTGGCCAACCCGGATCGGACCAAGTCGCCACGTCGGAACCCATTCCGATAGCCGACTTACTGACTCCGACATCGAATGAGCCAAGCTCTCAGACAGGAATCATACAGCCTCAGCGCAATCTGTACATGGCTTCGCAATCATTCCGAAGCGATAGCAACTGTCCCGACGAAATAAAGTACTTGCGCTCGATGCAACGATGGATGCAGAACCAGCAGACATTTCGCCCGGCCGAGGCGGAAGTTCCCGACACAACAGCCGTCGCCCGCGCGCAAAGATCCCTCAAGCTTGCGAGCCGTGTCGAAACCGCAAGTCTCGCTGCGATGGTGCCAGGCCAACGTGCACGCGATGTCAGCGGCGTGGGCTTGCGCGGGAGGAGTGCGTGTATCGGGATGAATCTACCGCTGGCGCCCAGTCTACGTAAGTACAGTACAGGCAGCTCTGCGCTTGCGACGTCTCTGACACGGCCTCTAGATACATAACAGAACTCCAGGGCCGCGTCAAAGTGCTGGAAGATATCATCCGAAACAGCAGCAGCGGTGCCCAAAGCATACACGAGCCTCTGTTATTATCAGTCCCGCCGACCCGCCGGCTGCCGGCTTCTCCTCCCGTTGCGACAGACTCTTTCGTTGGCAGCCAGCCCCGAAATGCCTACAGAAGTCAATGGAATGAGACTTATCAGCAGCCTTCCCCAGTGCCTGCTGCGCCGTCGGCTCCAAGACCGTCGCCAGCAGGGCAGTGTCGAGGCTTGGACGGCATCCATCTCCGACAGCCTCCGACACCATCCGAGCAGCCACGTGAGGAGGCCGAGGTGACGGCCATGGGCACTGTCGTATCCGAGACCGGCCTGACAGACAAACAAGGCGCCGAGGATCATACCTTTTACGGCACCTCTTCGGCAGCGGCATTCATCAGGGAGGCTTGCAAGAGCCCTGGCCGATCTCCCTCTTCCGGTATGCCTAACCGGAACAATGTCGGTCATCTTGGAGGTCATCTTGCTACACCAGTGTCACGGCCGCGGCAAGCAGCAACATTCCCTCGCGATGGACATGCTGCATACTCTTTGTCGTTGCCGCCGCGGTCTTTGGCGGAACATTTGATCAGCTCCTTTTTCAAAAGAGTCTACCATCTGTATCCTTTTTTTGACAGGGCCACCTTTGAAGCTGCCTTTAGCAAGCTATGGGAAGCAGAGCCGACCTCCCCTGTAAGCGCAGCAAGCCCTCGGGATATTGGGCTGGGGAATTCCCTCAACTGCGGCTCAGACTCCATGGTGTTCCACTGCGCCCTCAACGCCATGTTCGCCTTGGCTTGTCACTTCTCCGACCTTCCTTCTGCGGAGAGGGAGCCTGCGTCGGACATGTTCTTTCAAAAATCCAAGACATTCCTTGGCATCGCGCTCATCGAGCATAACAGTCTTAGCGTCGTGCAGGCGCTGCTCATCATATCGCTCTATCTACAGAGCACTGCGTTTCCCAATCGCTGCTGGAACAGCGTTGGCATCGCCTGCAGGCTTGCCCAAGGTGTAGGGCTGCACATCGATGATGAGGATGGCAAGGGCGGTTCGCTGGAGGCGGAGGTGAGAAGGAGGACGTGGTATTGCTGTGTGATTCTCGACATGTAAGCGATTTTTCTCGACTATCAACACATTCTAGCACGGTCACATCTTTATCCCACTAACACGAGTCAAATAGGAATGTTAGCATGACGTTTGGCAGACCACCCATGACCTCCACCATTCCTGACTTCAGGTCTGCAACATCATACCTTGGGTGGAACGAGAATGTCGACTCTGAGCGCTCAACCGAGGATGAGGATGTACGTTTCTTCGTGGAGATGTTTCGCCTTAGCCAGATTCTGGAAGAGATTCTACGCACCATATATCCATATCAGCCCTGGCAAGACAAGCACCAGCGCGACTCCCGCTACGGCATCGGTAGATGCGGCGATGGGCATCATGGCAGACTTGATTCGACCATCCAATTAGATGCGCATCTCTCTCGCTTTGAACAATCTCTTCCGCACTTCCTAAGCTGGACAGGGGAGTATGACAAGGCCAGTCCACAGCCAACTGCCAATCATGCGCCCTCGCATTTCCAGATGCAGAAGAACGTTCTTCATGGACGGTGAGCACAACTCCAGAATCTCCCACTGAGTATATGGACGCTGACTAGCGACCTTCCGTCAGATTCTTGTACGTGCGGTTAATGCTGTACCGGCCATTTTTGTCTCAGTTCTGGTCATCTGTGAATCATGCGATGACGCATCCGACACAGAACGGTGCGGGCGCTTCATCGTCGCTCCCGAATCGCGGTTTTTCAAGCCTCATCCAGTCCTCATTCGCGTCAGAGTGCTGCAGACATTGCGTTGCATATTCTATGCAGCTTGTTTCCTTGACTCATGAAAGCTTCCTGACGCACCACACCACATCCTGGTGGTGGAACGCGCTCTGTAAGTGACCAGCTGTGTAACATGGACGTTCATTCACTTACGCTACTCACCAGACTCATTTACCTGCGGCTTCGTCTTTATTCTTGCTCTTTCCTGTCCTCCGGTTCGCAGCGTACTCGATACCGGTGCTGTGGTGCAGTCGTGGCAACAATGCCAGACTATCTTAGCGAGCATCTCAACGACGAGCCTTTCTGTCCAGAAGTCGCTACACTTGCTACGACGGCTGTACGAAGGCATGGTGACCTGCAGCACAGGTTTGTTAACCGATGTTTAAATGCGTATGGTATCTAACACGTTGTATAGTTGATACCTCAGATATCGACAATGTTCCTGCTACCAGTCAGCCGGTAGACGCCGCCAATGAGGCTGGTGAATTGGGCATGAATGGGGACAGCTTTACAAGCGTGAACAGTACATTTGCTGACCCAATTGATACGGATATGATTGAGGCGCTTTTCAACTCTCTGGGATCTGGCGTTGGGTTTGGCGACGATACAATCAGTTGAGCACTGATGACGTGTAGTATACTTGTCTCAGCTCAGCGCATTAATGAGGAGCGGCATTGCTGCGTAATTGATAGTTGATGCCGTACTTTGATAATCACTTAATCGACTGCTTACGTATACATACGCGTTTGAGGTCAGCCAACCTTGGTGGCTATTTTGTTGCTGGAAGCTGGCACTCTTTGGAAAAAGTCCACCACGGGAGCAGGCTCGTCCAAGTCGCAAACGTCAACGGCGTCTTCATCGTGATTGGCGCAATTCATACCACTGCATTACATTTCAACTCACACAAGTCTTATGACTTGGCCGGTGTGTGGCCAAGATATGTAAAGGCTGGCGGAATCATCCCGACATCTCCTGCTACGGCCGACCGGGACGTCGGATGCTTCCGATACGGTGTTTGGGCGTTGCATGGCAGGCGGCAATGCGGTGCCAACAATTCGTCCGTTGTTCGCAGGCAATATGTAGACAGCCATTTAAAAGTAAAAGGCGGCTCAATTATTGAACGGCTCTGTTTTGCTTGCTGATAAGCGTATCAACAGTCCAACGCTCTGTACGGTTCATCATGGACTCCAAAAGCACACCCAGCAAGAGCTACCGCCAATTTGCGTGCATCGGCACTGGCTTCTCGGCCATCTGCCTCGGAGCAACGCTGAAGCGATGGTACAAGAACGGTGACATTATCTTCTTTGAAAAGCACAGCCAGCTAGGCGGCACCTGGTTCGCCAATACGTATCCAGGTTAGTGAGCGTTTCTCTTGCTCATCTTTATCTTTGGCCATGCTAGAAACCCGCTGACCACACCATCCATCAGGCTGCGCCTGCGATGTCCCCAGCGTCCTGTACAGCTACTCCTTTGAGCCCAACTCCAACTGGTCGCGCATCCTCCCTCCCCAGAGCGAACTCTGGGCATACCTCAAAGGCGTCTCCGACAAATACTTGCTCACACCCAAGATGGCATTCAACACAACCGTCGAAAGGTGCGAATGGATCGACGCCCTGAAGCGCTGGCGCCTTCACGTCCGCCACCAGGCCACAAACACCATCTACCATCACGACTGCCAATTCCTCTTCGCCGCAGCAGGCCAGCTTGCGACCCCTCGCGACATTGGCGTCCCCGGTGCTGGGTCTTTCTCCGGCCCCATCTTCCATTCTTCCCAGTGGCGGCACGACGTCAATCTCGACGACAAAAACGTCATCGTCATCGGCAACGGATGCACGGCCGCGCAGATCGTGCCCTCCATCGTCGACAAGACCAAGCATCTAACGCAAATTGTCCGCTCCAAGCACTGGATCCAGCCTCCCATCGACGCATCCTTCCCGACGTTTCTCATGTACTTGTTCAAAGTCCCTGGTGTAATGATGCTCTTCCGCTTCATCGTCTATCTTCTGGCCGAAAACGAGCTTCGTGGGTTTCCATTGACGAGCGCCGCAGCCAGCTTTCGGAAGCGGCGCCGCGCACAGGCGGAGCGCTACATGAAGTCGACAGCACCGGTCAAGTATCACGGCATTCTGATACCGGATTTCGAAATTGGTTGCAAGAGGCGCATCTTTGACTCTGGATATCTAAAGAGTCTGCATTCGGAGAAGCTAGAACTGACCAATGAGACGATTCTTGAGATGGTACCGGAAGGCGTGCGCACGAAAGACAGGGTCATCAAGGCAGATGTGATTGTATTGGCCAATGGCTACACTACCAACAAGTTTCTGCAAAACATGGAAGTCGTTGGTAAGAAGAGCAACTTGACACAGCACTGGGATGTGTTTGGCGGCGCTGAGGCGTACAACTGCTCTGCGCTCAGTGGGTTTCCCAACTTCTTCATCCTTCTCGGTCCCAACGCTGCCACGGGACACACGTCGGCCATCATGGCCGCGGAAAACTCGGTCAACTACGCCCTGCGCATCATCCAGCCTGTTCTCAGTCGCAAGACTGGCGTGGTCGAGCTAAAGAGACAGGCAGAAGAGCAGTACGTCAACCAGATACAGCAGGATCTATCCAAGACGGTGCGGAATTCGGGATGTCAGAGCTGGTGCGTGCAACCCACGGAAAAGAGCGGCAAGGCTTGGAATGCCATGAGCTATCCGTATTCGCAGGCGCATTACTGGTATCGGAGCGTGTTTGCCACATGGAGTGACTGGACAATTCAGGCAGAGTAATTTCATGCTGGACCGGAACAATCATTATTAGTGTCGCTAATGCAAATTGGCATGGTCTGTGGCTCTGTCTTTTTTTAATTTGCGGCCGGTGGCTCATTTTCAAGACCTAGGTCGACCTCAAATACTTTACAAGAACAGTAACATGATAATCGAGCTTCCTTTTTGATTTCAATGAAATAGATGACAATCGAAATACAATGTCTCCCAATAGAGTGAAACAAATGCTAACATGGCTCATCTCAGTGCTCGTCCAGCTGTTCTCTGGCCTGCGCTGCGTCATCGTTCTCCTCCAGCCCAAATTCCGGCTCGGTTCTGTTCGCCTCCTCACCCTTGTCGTGTGGTAAAAAGGAATTCTCCAGTGCATGGGCTTTGAGCAGGATGGTCGCATTCTTGTTGAGCTCTGCAGGCCTGATTGGGTTCCCTTCAGCAGTCTTTGCAAATTTGCTATACTGCAACAGGCCAGCATAAATGCCCAGCTTGGGAGCGTACGGGAAATCGCTTCCAAAAACGATGCGTGACGATGATGCCGTGGCGAGAAGCGCCTTCAGCTGCGCCTCGCTGGTAGATAGTGCAATATCGTACCAAAATCGGCCCATTGCCGCTTTCCTATGACTTGTTTAGCGTGAAGGGGAACATGATCAGAGTAGAGAGGACCATACCCCTGAATAATGCTGACTTTAGACTGCTCCGCGATGGTAGGGCTCATTAGCGCTCCGATCCCACGCTGCGCAAGAAACGGAAACGCTCCTCCAGCATGGCTTAAGATGATCTCAATCTTGGAGCAATGAGTCATGACGCCCGACACAATCAATGACATGGCAGCCCGCGTCGTCGCCAGTGGATAATCAATCACCGGCTGCGGGAGGAACCCACCGATTCTTTCTGGCGTGATCTTGACATGGCTCGGATGAACAAAGACAAGCGCCGCATATTTGTTAAGTTCATCCCAGATCGGCCTAAACGCTTCATCCCCCACAAGCTTGTCGCCGTATGATGTCATGACTACAACACCGTTGGCCTTTTTCTCTGTTTCAAATATCCACTTGATTTCTGCAATTGTGCCTTGCGTGTCGTTGAAGTCGGGTAGACTCGCGAAGAAGCCGAACCTGCCGGGCCGCTGCTGGCAGACGTCCCAGACTTCTTGGTTCAGAGCCCGAGCTAATCGTCGGCCTTTTTCAGTTGGTCCAAGGATGGCTGGACCAGGCGCCGTGACGGAGAGTACGGAGAAGGAGGATCCGATGGTGTCGCTGAAGCGGACACATTCTTCGAGAGTCCAGTTGGGGGTAGCCCAGCCCGAGGGGTCGCCGCCGGCTTCGTCGAGGGCGGCGAGGTAGCTTGGAGTGAGCACGTGGATGCTACGTCCCATGTTAGCTTGAAATTGGGAGCCTACAAGGAGATTGTGTGTACTGCGTGTCGATACGAGATGTCTCGCCACTGTGGGAGACACGATGGGTTATCGCTCCAGCAAGCGATTCAAGTGCCATGTTCTGTCATGTACGTCAGTTGCGGCCTATGGACACATGCGCTGTAAGACGTGAGCGTGGAGGGGAAACGCTCTTGCAGTTACAGCGCAGTATACGAAAGTGGACGACTAACAAATATACTAAGCATTGGTCTGATGAGTTTTCAGCGACAAGATAGTTGTATGGGTTTTGCCAAAGGAAAAAAAAAAGATCAAAGTTTATATAACCGTCACTCTCCTGCCTACCAGGCCAAATAATGCGGAGTGCAGATCTTTAGCACACTAGGACTGAATCCGGGATGCTTCCGACATGAACTAGAAAGACCTCGGCTTGCTGCCCGCGCACCCCCGACCGCCCCGGGCGCGCCTGGGCGACCACCTGGAGGAGCACGACTTCATGAAGGGCCTGCTGCGGGCGGCTGCCGGCCAGCCACGCTGCCGGGCGTCCGCCGGTGTTGCGCCTCTCCCTGCAGGAGGAGCTGGGCGTGACGCTGCGGCTCGAGGAGGCCCGTCGGACGGAGCCGTAGGCGGAGCTGTCGGCGAAGGGGCTGCGAAGAGAGGTCCCGGCGGACTTGGCGGGCGGCGAGGGGAACGCGGTGCGGACAGATTCATATTGGGTAGTTCTCGGGGTCTCGGTCCTGCCGTCACTTGCCGATATTCCCATCTGGGGCCGTAGAACCGTGACCCTGACGTCCGCAATGCAGATAGCGCTGTCTAGCGTCTTAATGCTTGTCCATTCTTCCGGCCTAGAAAGGACGATCCACGTATAACTGTTCAATATAGGAAATAAGAAATGCACGGCATTCATTGCAAGACGTAGCCAATATGAAAAATGCACTCTGGGTTGGACGAGAAGTGACAACTCTGTCGGTTCTTGACGGCAATCACCTCCAAGATCTCTAGTATTGCTACGGTTGTGATGAAACAGTATTTTCAATTTCTAAGTAAATTTTAGTCTTTTATTTGTCAATATTTATCAAGAATCGCCAACTTCATCCCTGTGCCCATAGGCCAGCGAGAACAACATTCATCGGAAGGCAAGTTGATGGTGTAGAGATTGCTCTTATTCCCAGATTCAGAGTCAGCCATTCCACACCAAAAGGAACCCCCTCGTAACCCTCCTACGCAGAGGAATTATAAAAAGAAAGATTAAGAGAAATAAAAAAAAACATACAACAGCCGGTGTTCGCTGGTCGTCACCGACCCAACTACTAATCTGCCGATTGAGGGCTTGTCTATGGGGGAGCAGACGGGACCCCGAATTTTCCCTCATCTGTGGTCGTATGTACCAGTAAAAGGTCTGTTTGAACTTATATCGTTACAGCTCAACTGCTTTTAAAAATGCCCGTTCAAGAGCGACAACATGGTACTCCTGCGCTATCTCACCACGTTAGATGAGTCTGAACCAACAATAACGTTATCCAAGAGGTAGATATTCTACTCCTTTGTTACTCCAAGCTCACTCTTGATAATCATCTTCTAGTTTTACTGTTAAACAAGTGCATAGAGTGCACATGTGATGCCTTGCTCTCAGTACAGTGTGCTGCAGTTTCAGTTGGCTCGGCCACCGGTCTGTTGTTTGGACCGCTCCCACGGCCCCCAACCAGTCTTGCGACAACGTGTGAGAAGACTCTTGAAGTCATGGCTCTATATTGAGACCTTATGACGTCCATTGGCACCGTATGTAGGCATTTAGGGGTGGTGGGCTATTCTGCCGCATCAACACCTCTGACTACGGCTGGCCCATGCATTACGTCCTGGCTGCTTGGACATTTACATGTGTCGTTTTGACAGAGTTGACGGGGGCATCTAAGCAATAAAACTGAACAGTTGCATCATGTTACGGCAAACCAAGTTGTTAGGACGTCGTCCTCGCAGACAATTTCCATGTGACAGAGTCATGTTTACGTGATCGAACTCTACATCTTCTGTAGTAAACGTCCCAGCTCTGAGCATGTGCAAGTGGCTTGAGCAAAGTATTTATTCTGTCAATCATGGGTATAACCAACCAGTGACTGTGCGTTGACACAAGATAATTCGTTCCTCTCAACGCGCCCAGTACAAAATTGGTCAACGACCCTGATCACATGCAAAATAAGACGTCATGATTCATCTTCTTTTACACGTGCAAGAGGGGCAGCGTGTTGCAAGGCCAAGCAAGGCTGGTCCCCAACAGAATCAGAAACAAATAAGCATCCACCTAATGTCCAAGCAATGCTCGGTAATGGCTGACTCGGGGTGCGGCGAGATGCAAAGTGCCATGCGGGGAAATGCCCACCCACTACTGGTTCAGGGGAAAGCCCACCACTGGTCAGCACAAATTATAAGGAATTAGTAGGCTAGGGGTTAGGGTAGTCCAGGTTGTGTATGAGTCGCACGGAACGGAGCTAGGCCGCAAGCATTCCCGATCCGTCCCCCTCTTGCGACCCCGCGCGCTACCGGCTCTGCAGCGTCTCCACCGCGCCGACTTGCCGCGGTGCAGTTTCGGGAGCCCGAGTTTAAAGGGAAGCGAGTCCCGGGACGACGGTTTCGGGTGGTATATCGATCTTGGCTTGCATCATTCCAATCCATAGTTGACTCTTGATCGCGATCCGAACCAATACAGACAGCCCAGCCATCATGGCGGCCATTCGACTTATACCGCTAAAGCACATGGCGGGCATCAGCGTGCTCGGCTGTGTGCTCATCAAGCTGCTTCATCTGTTTGACAACACGACGCAATCTGCCATTGTCTTTCTCGCGCTCTTCGCCGCCCAAGCCGCCCTCTACTCCGCCTACGCCATCCTCGTGTACCCCTTCTTCGTCTCGCCTCTTCGTCATCTGCCGCAAGTCAAAGGCGGCCTGCCCTTGATCGGCCACGGCATCAACATGCGCAAAAAGGGCGTCGGCGTCATGGCCAAGGATTGGTTAGCATCTACGTCCCATGCAATCACCGTTCCAACTCACCAACACAGACACCCCCCAGGATCAATGAAAGCCCCAACGACGGCTTGATCCGCGTGCTCTGGCACTTTAACCAGGAAATGGTCATTGTCAACTCCCCGCAGGCACTGTCCGAGCTGCTCGTGACCAAGTGCTACAGCTTCGAGAAGCCGCTGTTTGCGCGCAAGTTCCTCGCGCAAATCATTGGCTGGGCGCTGCTCACCGTCGAGGGCGACGTGCACAAGAAGCAGCGCCGCGACATGCTGCCGGCCTTTTCCTTTCGCCACGTCAAGGACCTGTACCCGCTGTTTTGGCGCAAGTCGTGCGAGTCGGTGCGCGAGATTACCGCGTCTTGTGACGAAAAGGGCTACCAGGAGATGGAGATTTCCGGGTGGACGGCGCGCTGTGCGTTGGACATTATCGGGCTGGCGGGCGTGGGCGTCGACTTTGGCTCGATCAAGAACCCGGAGAACCCGCTGGCCAAGAGCTACGAGCTGCTGCAGCCGGACGAGGCCGACATGGTGCTGCTGGGCCTGCGCGCGTTCCTGCCGGACTTGATCATGGATCACCTACCTCTTCAGCGCGTCAAGGACGCCAAGCGGGCGTCGGCGCACATCCGCGGCGTCGCGCACGAGCTGATCCAGGAGAAGCGGCGGCTGCTCGACAACAAGCAGGACGCGGGGCTCGACATCCTGACCGTCGCCCTCGGCGGGCGGCTCTTTTCCGAAGACGCCCTCATCGACCAGATGATGACGTTTCTGTCGGCCGGCCACGAAACGACGGCATCCTCGCTCATCTGGGTGACGTACTTCATGGCCAAGTACCCGCACATGCAGGAGCGCCTCCGGAAAGAAATCCGCGACACCCTCCCGTCGCCCGACAGCGACGTCGAGGTGACGAGCGCCGTCATCGACGCGATGCCGTACCTCAACGCCGTGTGCAGCGAGGTGCTGCGCGCGCACAGCCCGGTCGCGCAGTCGGTGCGCGTCGCCATGCACGACACCACCGTCCAGGGCCAGTTCATCCCCAAGGACACGCTGCTCGTGCTGGTGCCGTGGGCGACCAACACGGATCCCAAGCAGTGGGGCGACGACGCGCTCGAGTTCAACCCGGAGCGCTGGTTGAGCCCGGAGAATGGCGGCACCAATGCGACGAACCCGGCGAGCGGCGGTGCGACGAGCAACTATGCCTTCATGACCTTTTTGCACGGCCCGCACAGCTGCATCGGCGGCGCGTTTGCCAAGTCGGAGCTGGCGTGTCTGGCGGCGGCGTGGATCGGCCGGTTTAGCTTTGAGCTCAAGGATAAGAGGATGCTGGATGCGGACAACATTAAGATTAACCCGAGCATTGTGGCCAAGCCGGACGGCGGGATGGAGATGTGCGTCCAGGTTGTCCAAGGCTGGTAATGGCCGTAGGGTGCTTGTATGATGGGCCAAGTTGTAGGTTGGGAAAAGTCTTGGTTGGGCGGCTGTGTCTTTGTTTGTAAGCGCTCTTTGTCTGCAGAATACCAGAGGAATTAGCAAAATACCAGAGGAATTAGCAAAATACTAGAGAAATTATTGTGACGACTGTATCCGCATGCATGCAATTTTCTGCATGCGATTGTGCCAACGGGAATCATTCAGGATAGCTGAGCCCTCGCAATTGCTAAATATCAACCATGTCAACTGTAAAGTCTTGCTTCAACCTAAATTTAGCACCCTCATCCCTGGATTCTGGCACTAAAATTCCAGGCCATCCATCGCCAAGGATCGGCCCTGAAAATCTCGCCTCGCGCCGCCTATCCAGCCTTCTTGACTTTCATGCCTAGCACCATCGCCACCGCCATCTCCCTTTTGACGAGTTTCCTTTCCCTGATCAACCTTTACGAGTGAGCTTGTACTTGTATTCTTAGCTGTCCTTGGTGCGCCGAAAAAAAAGCAAGATTTGCCACGCCGGGACTAAAAAAGACGAAGCTATTTTGGTGCCTTGTCGACAGCGTTACAGCTCAGTGATCCCCACCACCATGTTGACTGTGAAGTGGTCAGCATCATCTCAGCGCATCTTGCTGTCTCAAACAAGATTCAGCCACCTGGCGGGGGCCAAAAACCAGTCCTTTGATCTCTGGCGTCGGCATTACCAGGCCACCGTTGACGCGAGCATCGAGAGGGGACGAAAGCATGAGAGCGTTTGATGAGACCGATGCCGCTGTGACTGGCTTAACACGCACATGGTTCGTAGTGTCCTACCCTCGTGTCTAGCAGCCATCAAGGTTGGTGTTCTTTAGAACTACCATAATCAACTCCCATGCCTACACCTGCTAATTGTGTCGCTCACCAGCACCAAGTCAAGCCCACCGACAAGATCGGTAGCAAGATAGGAGCGAGTGCCGAGCTGACCGGGGCGTATTCCCCAGATTCGTCTGGTCCTTGTTAGTTTAGACGACTTGCAGTTTCAAGAAGAAGAAGAAGAAGCATAGAAACTATCGCGACAAAGCTTATTTGTCAAGGCGGTGGCCATGATTACCTTGCAACTGCTGATGAGGCTGTGGAGCCTCGCGCGCGGCAGACCTCCTGAAAGCTAGCGCTGACCATATTATATGGCCTGGGCCCTCTGGTCAATACCAGTGGTGATCCTGCCAGGGACCGCACATATGGGATCAGACGAGAAAGACTCTCGGCTGTCGCGCGCGACTTGCAACGTTGGGGCTGGCGATGCGAGGGATTACCTGCCCACAAGTTCGGTAACTGTCCGATGAGCCCAGTCCGACGTTGGTTGTACTGGTCTGAAGTGTTGCGACGGCCTAGCTTGGTGCTGTAACAGCTGGTTCCGAGCCAATGTCGCGGGCGAGTTGTGAGTACATGACCTTTGACACGGGATAGCATCTTCTGGCAAGTACAATTATTGAAAATTCTGTCAAAATTCTCTTGGTTTCTTGGACATGTGCATCAATGCTTGCGATATTGCCACCCCAATCTCACACATCACCAGGAACACGCCAAACTAGCCAGCTATAGCTCATAGCAAGGGGGCAGCAGCCTGCCGGATGCCGAGTCTGCCGGCATCTGTAAAGAACACCTGTATAGTAGGGCCGTTTTGAGAAGCTAGCGCGCGGTAAGTCGACGCCTTGCCAGATTTCGACCAGGCTGTTGGGAAAGGCTTCTGCTCCCATCTCGTTATAGTTGGTGCAGCGAAGATCGCCCCCGAGATGACGAGTCCCGCGCGACAGCCATGTCGATTTTCCTTTAAAGTATCAAGCCATGCCGCTTCCGAAAACACGATGGCGGCCCTGTTTAAATCAAGCCACCGCGATTTTATCCGCATCATCTTCCATCATCTTCAACACCAAGCTAGTCGGGGCGATCAACCACTCCTACGCCAAGCACCCCTCACTTACAACCTTGACTCACCCTTCCCTCGACATCAAACTACCATGGGACCGAGTCGGGAAGCGTGCGATCGCTGCCACGCCATGAAGACGAGATGCGTCCGGTCGCCGCGCTCACAAGTCTGCGTCCGCTGCACCCGTCTCGGCTTCTCCTGCCACTACAGCCCGCCCGGCCGCACCGGGCGACCAGCTGGCAGCAAGCAAAAGAACGCGACCAACCGCACCAAGCCCTCGCCCAGATCCTCCTACGAAGAGGCCTGGTGCGGCACGGCGCCGCCCTGCACGGGTCCGCAAACCGTGAACCCTTTGCAGGGACAGATATCCCCGGCTCTTACGGCAGAGGACACCTCCAACGCGCAGCTGCCAGTCAACTTGTCGGAGCTGGAGCTGCTTGGCTCCGAGAGCTCGTTTAGCGATGGCGCAAACTCCATGTTCTTCCTGGACCAACTGTTCCAGGACGTCATGCACAGCAACATGACCAATGCGTCGAAGCACTCTACAACGCCGCCGTCTGCGGCATCACAGGAGCCGCTGGAGCATCTCTTCCTAGACTCGGCCCCCTCATCCAGACACAACTCGGTGGCTTCCATGGAAGAGGCCGAGTACGTTTTGCTAGATGCGCAGGGGCAGCTGCTAAACCTTGTGCGGGCTCTCTCTTCCTGCTCCAGCTTCCCGCAAGACGTCGAGGAGATTTACCGCATCAGCGACACCTTTGTCAAGGTGGTCGACGACATTGCCACCGGTCTAGACGCCTCATCCACCGGCAGCAGCTCCGTCACGCACATGCTGCTGTCGAGCTGCTACATGAGCCTCATCCAGGCTTTTGAGTGTCTCGTCAGCCTGCTGCGCCGCGAGCTCGGCGGCCCCACGGCGGTCGACGGCTTCGAGCCCGTAGTCCTCGGCCTCACGCCGGCGCAAATGGCCCTCCCGGCCGGCAACAACGTGCCGTTCATCAGCGTGGGCAATGTACGCTTGGCAATGCCGCATCGGGCCGTGGCGGAGATCAATCTGCACCTGGTGGGCCAGGCGGTGCAGCACCTCCAGGCGTCCATCTCGCGCTGCGCGGCTAAGATGCAGCCGAGGCTGGGCGTGGACAAGGGGCAGCAGTCGGGAGGGGCGAGGGCAAGCTCGATTTACGCGTTTACAAGGATGGCGATGGATGAGCTGGGGCGGCGGGAGAGCACCTTGTTTGCGGGCTTACAGATGCCGGCGTTGCCATGTCCACATGACTAGAAAGATGGACACATATAGAGCATAGAATCAATGAGAGATGGCATATAATAGAAAGCCTTCTATGCATGGGTAAGCTGACGGTGGGTATGGTGTCAACTCCCAAAAACCCTAAAGTCTGGCAGCCTCGTCCATATTGCAGTGTAGCTGTGAGCATTTTTCCTCGCAAAGCAACCGAATTTCTAATCAAACCGGCCGTATTGGAAATGGCGGTCATTGACGAGAAAGGAAGCACGACATGAATAAACGAACTCACTAATGCAGTCCGATATTGTCGACCAGTCTATTCCATCCCCCGACTAGCGTACGAGGCTTTTCGGCACAGGTCCCAGATCGACAACTCCCCCAAGGCCAATCAGACGACACACGTTAGGCTGGTTTACGGACAAGATGCTCCTAAAACCGCCCGTCTGGCCCCAGCAGCATCGGTCAACTCGACGACGGCAGAGGCTTGCTTCGGCCCGAGACCCCCGTTCCTTGTGCGGCTGTCAAGAACAAGCCCGCCATTTGTCTTTGACACTTTCCTCTTGTTCTTTACTGTTTCTGAAAGTTGACATCCATTTCACCAAGGATACAACTCCTTCCAATCCACTACGCCATTCCAGAACCAACACTCCCATCCTCTCTCCTCCTCAACACCCGTCCCCCTCTCGCCCCCGTCAGCCTTCCCCCATCCACAGCCAGCACGCCGTTCACCAACACATACTGTATCCCCCTGCTCGTCAGCTTTGGCTGCTCAAACGTCGCCATATCCGCAATCGTCTCCGGATCAAAGAGCACCAGATCCGCCGCCGACCCGACGCCGAGATGCCCGCGGAAAGGGTACACGTTAAGTCGCTTGGCCGGACGGGATGTCAAATGGGCCATCATCTGCGCAATAGTAAACATGCCCAGGTCCCGTGCATAATGGCCTATGGAAAGTTAGTACGTAAATGCCATCAGAGAAATGTAAAAGGGGGAAACGAACCTAGGTACCGCGTAAAGGTGCCATACGCACGCGGATGCAGCGTTTCGCCGTGCAGAATCGCATCGCTCCCGCTCATGTGCTTCTCATGCTTCATAATCACACGCACATTCTCCTCGTGCCCTATGTGCATCAAGCAGCTCGTCGCCAGCCTATCCTTGACCAGAATGTCATAAAACACCTCCATCGGCGCCCTTTTCTCCTCCCGCGCCACGTCCGCCACGCGTCTACCCGCATACCCCTCCAGCGCCTCGTGCTGCGTGCTGCCAATCTACCTCGCTGCATCAGCCTCCCATCCCCATCACCAAGAGAAGCAAAACACGTACCTGAATCTCATCCCAGTTCGTCGGGATGCCGTGCCCGCCGTCACATCCCGTCACCTCCACCGCCACGCGAATCTTGTCCCTCATCTCCGCGTCGCCCAGCCGTTTCAGCGTCTCGTCCGGCCCGCCTGCCGACGCCCAGCTCGGCAGCAGCGCCGCCAGCGTCGTGCAACCCGGCAGGTACGGATACGTATCCAGCGTCACATCGACGCCCGCTTCCAACGCCCCGTCAATCATTCCCAACAACGCTGGCGCGCGGCCCTTGTTCTCGGAAAAGTTCATCGTAGCGTGCGTCAAGTCTGGCCAAGTCAGCGGCCAAAGGGGCTTACAAGGGTCATCAGGGGGAGCTCACGGATGGGACAGCCAGTGTTCTTGCCGAGGCCAATCATCTCTTCGTAGCTCTCTAGGGCTTTGAAACCGTAGCTGCGATGATGCGGTGCGTAAAAGGCGCCGGGGAATTCGTCGGCGAGGACCTTGCACAGGATCGCCAGCTCCGACGTCGAGGCATACATGCCAGGCGTGTAAGTGAGGCCACTGTTTTTATGACGGTCAATAACCTGCATGAAGTTCTGTGTATCCCGCAACGACATACCTCGACATGCCAATCGCTCCTTGGCCCAGCGCTTCCCGCAGCAGCTTGACCTGATCTCCAATCTCCTCTGGACTCGCCGGCGTGTCATTCGGGCCACACGCCAAGAGGCGCAGATTCCCCTGCGGCACCAGCATCGCCACATTCGTCGCCGTCCTGTTCCGCTCCAAGCAGTCCAGGTACTCGCCCACCGTCCGCCACGAAAAGATGCCCGTGCCGTTGTGCGTCGTGCTGCACGCCTCGTCCGACGGGTTGCCATTCCAGCCTGCAATCTGGCTGCGGATGGCGCGCAGCTGCTCCTCGGTACGCACCGGGGCGTACGAAATGCCATCTTGGCCAACAACCTCAGTCTCAATTCAACCAGTTAGCTAACAAAAGTCAACCTCGACTGGTCAGTTGACGTACCGTGCAGCCTTGCGAAATTTTGGCCTCGTGCACCGGATTCGTAATGAGGTACAGGTCGGAATGCGCATGCATGTCGATAAACCCCGGCGACAAGTACTGTCCTTTGCCATTGATACGGCGGGCCGTCGCAGACTCTATACTACCTGGCTCGCCAATCTGCGCAACTCGCCCGTGCTCGACCAAAACATCGGCGACAAACGGCACCGCATCTTCCTCACCAGTAATGACAGTCGGAGAGAGAAACAATATCGATTCCATTCTTACGTCTTTAAAAACCATGGAGCATGAAATTATACAATTGGGAGGTTCAAGGTCAACGTCTCTGATGCCGCCGCCAATACATGTACTTTTATCATCAAGCTCCCCCGCATAGTTGGGGGTCAGGCGTGGGGTGCGGGGTAGGGCGGGGGAGGAAAGCCGTACCCTGCATGAGCCTCTGGTCAGGACTTTTCAGTGTTTTTGCTCGCCGTGGGCTCGGATGAAGGGAAGGCGCTGGGAAGATGGGCTCAAGTAACGGATTATTTCATAGTTTAATGGCGTGTGCCCTATCCCTAGGATCCTGACTTGTCGTTATCCGCTATCTCATCCAAAACTCGGTGTGTCCGACAATGTATATACTCACAGATACGACTTCCTCTTGCGGAGCCGTGTGTCACGATTACTGCACTCGAGCCCTGGTTCTCAAATAGACATTCTTTGTATTATATACATGACGACTTTTGCCAAGCCCGTCAACTGCCTGCAGCGTGTCGTCAAAGTATCAAGAGGTGCAGGAAAACTAAAACAATGATATGAACGAGACAACAATAACCGCAAAACCAATACGCAATCAAGTGATGCATAAAACTAAAGAAAAAGGAAAAAAACACCACACGCCCGCTCCAACCAATGTACTGTCCAGGACCATGCCCGGAGCACAGCTATACATTGTGCAACAGTCTACCCGAGACCGCTCACCAGAAGCTGCACCATCCTATATAGTGCTGGCAAAGATTCTCCAGCTTTGTCGCTTCAATGATGAGCTTGTTGACCTGATTCACAACATCCAGCTCCTCCCTCTCCTTAAAGTCGCGACCATTCAGCTTCTGGACAACGCGATCCAAAACTTCAATCGCTCTGGCATTCTGCGTCTCCGTGTCTTGCGCGCCGTTGGCACCTCCTTCGGGCTCGGCTCCGCTGCTTGTTCTGGCCCGGGGGCGAGACATGAGTGCGCCGGGATTACCGTTAGCCATCATGAGCGCCGATGGCGCAACGTCCGCATCGAGAATCGATGCTCGTCGCGCTCTGCCGCCGCCGTTGAGACCAATCAACGCAGCCTCTCGCTCGGAGCGGAAGTTTGGCCCAGTAGGCGACGCCGTGTTGGTGAGACGCCAAGTTAGCAGAGGGTCGTGGATAAACTGTAGTCTGGTTAGTATAGATTGCGGAGGATAATGTGCTTGCGGGGATACTCACGGCTTCCAAGACTGCCATGACGCTCTCCTTGTTGTCTCTGAGAATGCGCATGACGTGCTCGCAGGTGATTCTGAAGCTGCCCTCGATATTGCTGACTTCCATGGCGTATGTAAGCATACGCGTCAGGCGGAATGGCACGCGCTCTGGGTACTTTTCACGCTTCATCGCAACCTCGAAGCAGTCGCCAAAATCGATGTGGAAGATGTGCCCGTTGAGGCGGTCGAGCATGAGGTTGGACGGGTGACGATCGCCAAGACCTAGAATATACCCAACCATGGACATGACACCGAGAGATCTGGTGTAGTTGGTGCGGCGCTCGAGCCAGGCCTCGGACGACTTGGATTTGAGCCATAAAACGCGGTAAAGATCCTGGCCAGTGGTATTGTCCAAAGCATAGCCAAAGACCTCCACCTTTTGCATGAGTGTGAGGTTGTCATAGTCGGGAGCCATCTGCAGCATGATGCGATGTTCTATATTGAGAAGAATTTTGCGACTCTCCCGGTACTCTCGAATGAGAACATGAAGAGTATCCGTGTTGGACCTCCACCCAATAAGACCAGAGCTCTGCGACAGCGGAATTGCCGGGAAGCGCAAGATGGTGAGGTGGCGCTTGAAGCACTCTGGGTCGCTGGCCAGAAGCGTGTTGCAGAGACCAAACAGCTGCATGACGCGTTCGTCTTGTCGAATATCTTCATGGCCCTTGAGAAGGAAGGGGTATGCGTTTCCATCTGTGCCACTGGCAGTTATCTTACGAGGCCGCTGCTTCGAGTTGATGACTGTCAAAGTTGGCTCGAATGACTGGATTCTTACTGGAAGCTGACCGCTGCGGTAGGTCCCTGGAATGGCTAGGTCGAGATTCTTGACGTTGAGGAGCTTGGGCGAGCAGTACGTCAGATCAAGAGTGGTGACCTGCGGCAGTTGTCGGGAAATTCGGCGGAAGACCTGGTAGTAGAGATCCCAGGCCTGGTTCAGATCATTGAGATCTCTGCTTGTCTCGTACTGATGGCACCATTCTTGGGCTTCCCTGAGATCGCGACCGAATGCTTGTGCAAACGATATCTCACGAAGTGTTTCCGGTCCACGCTCCAGCAAGTTGTGAAGTGGGTCAAGTGTTTGGAACATGCCATCAATGTTCTGGTCACCAAAGTATAGCCTGGAGGCCTCTTCCAGGCCTTCGTGCCATTGTTCATGCCACAAGACTGCGACACGAATAAGCTCGTGGCTGACAAGATCAGCTTGGGCTACCAGATTGGCGCTATGTTGACGCATGCTGTCCATAATCTGCGCTGCGGATCGTGATCTGCGGGTGCTCTGGACGGACTTCATGGCGACCGTGAGCGGGTAGACCAACGCCTGAGGGTGCGCTCGCCCAACATCAGCAAGGAGATTGTGCACCGACTGCTGTACTCGCATGTTGGGCTGGTTGATGCGTGCAATCAGCTGAGGAAGCACCTCAAGCCAGGTATCGACACTAACATTCGAGAACCCCTCTGTGACGGCTGCGTGGACATCCGCATGCCCGCCGTGTGTGAACCACAGTGTCAATAGCCGCAGAGTATCTTGGAGGGAACTACCGGCAGATAGCGCAATTGACTTGAAGAAGCCCTGGATGGCCGGAACAACGTGCTGGATAATAGCGGCGGAGTCTGCGCGACTGGCATCACCCTCTGTGCGCGCTGTGATAGTCTGAACAATCTCAAAGTTTGCGAGAGCCCAGGCATGCCATGCCTTGTACCAGCGCGGGTTATACTTTGTGGCTTGCGAGTACGAGGTGAGAATCTCGTCAACATTGTCGCGCTGCCAGTTGTCCTTGTTGAGGGCAATGAGCCATTCGCCCTGCCTGAGGTAGCACTTTGCTAGAAGCACAGTCTGTTCCATGAGTGCTCGTTGAGTCTGTGGTGTGATGATTTGCGAGTCGAGCTGGCTCTGGAATGAGTAGTCGACCGTGGTAAGCTCGGTGCCAGACTGGGACGAGAGGTGCATCTTGGTCATGTCGAATCGATGAGCAGTCTCGTTCGTAAATCTCTGTAGACAGTACAGGGTGCGCTCCGAGACGCGACGCAACGGCAGATTACTAGGCTGCAGACCAGTCTCCCACTGAAACTTGAGCATAGCATAGATGACCTGGGCTGGAACATTCTTAGGTAGCGTCGAGCCTTCTTTCCAAAACGGAATCATATTCTCGAGAGGCGCTTCAACCCCGATAAGCTGCTTCAGCGATTTCTCAGCGAGGCCCATGCGACCGGACTTGCGACACAAGTTGGCAAACTTGATCCACATGCGCATATTCTCCGCAGGGGTGATAACCAACGCACGGAGTCGAAGTACGCGATGCCAGAGATCAACATTGCGCTGGCAGCCTTCCAGGCGTGTCTCCCAAGTCTTGCGCATTGTCGCGCGCTTCTTCTCGTCACACTGTTTGTATGTGATGAGTTCTTCCAGCTCGGCAAGCATCTGAACACGGACGACAACAGGATAAGCCCGGTTGTACGACTCGCTGACGAGTGCACTGAGCTCCGTGTCCAAGCCTTCGCGGGCTTGCTGTATGTTGAGGATCGCCTCTTTGAATTGGTTTCTGTGCAGGGCCAGAATGGCACCGAAGAATGAGCGGTCGGGAGAGTTGCGCTTAAGTGAAGACAAGTAGTTATCCATGGAATCCCACTTGCCAAGTCCCCAGGCTGCCGCAGTTGCCAGCGGCGCAATCATACGCTGCACCTCTGGAGCCGAGTTTTGCCAGGTGTTACCTGTCAGTGTCGCAAGGGCATCCCACTCGCCGAGGGCGTGTAGACATCTCATTTTACCCATCACAATGTCAATAGGAACAGCTTGCTCTGGGGGCACCTCGGCTTCGCGCTTATTGTAGAATGCCAAGGCCTCCTCCCAGCGCTCAAGCTTCTCAAACCAGGTCTCACGCAGCTGAATGCCCTCCTTATAGAGCTGAGCTTTTCGCAAGATACCGATTGCAGCGTCGGACTGCTGAAGTTGGTTGTTGATGACAATCAAGGCTTCCACCGCGCCGCTGCTTTGATCTTGGAGGAACTCGAGTTCCTTGTAGTGGAGGGCCTTGGCATAGGCGTGGCATCGCGCAGCTTCTCGACCAAGGACGCGAATGTCGATCGGCAAGGCCTTGTCGTCATGTTCCATGAACTCGGCAAGGTTTAAAAGGAGACCAAGTAGATCGGGTGGAACATTCTCGGACTTGATCGCACTCTCAATGTTTTGAATGAGCTCTTCCTGAAATTGCTCGAACAGCTCGCTCCAACAAGACACGAAAGCAGAGTTGAATAGCTCTCGCGCAAGTGGCAGGTAGCCGCTGGCCAAGGTCGCACAAGCGCGAAGCGCATGGTTTGGAGATTCCGACAACAAGGTTGTGCTGAGCTTTCGCAGCCACTCTTGCCAGTCATCCTTTGTCGACTTGCCCTTAGTATCCCATGCAGTTTTTAGATGTATAGCGTTCATCTCCAACTTCTTGGTGCCAAGGTCGGCGAAAGCAGGTTCGATACCACGATCAAAGTAACGAGTTTCGGTATTCAGATCCTGGGGCAGCGGATCGCCCCTCTGGAGTTTGCTTACTAGAAGCTCGTAGTTTGAATGCTGAATTTGGCGCGAATTCACCATTTTGTTCACTGTGCCCATGAAGTTGATAAAGTCCTTCCCAAGCTGCTGGATGAGGGCGCACATGGTATCCAATGCGGCGGTTCGTAGTGTTGGCTCGCCAGTATCAAGCACTCGGGTGAGCGGGTGAATTATCCTGGCGGCATAGTCGTTAAGATTAACTTGCCTAGAAATCTTGCCGATACTCTCGATGGCCTGCTTCCTGAGGAAGACGGGTTGTGTCGGTTTCTCGAATGTTCGCACAATGACAGGAATTATGAGATGCATGTATTCCTCGGCGCTGGCCCCGAAAACAAGGAAAGCATGCAAGACCCTCTCAGAGGGCCCACGCTTTATGCTGGTATCTTTCTCAAGAACACCGAGCAGCATTGGCAAGAGGCCCGCCAGGAAAATCTTGAACTCGCCCTCCAGGGACCGGGAGATTGATTCAATAAGCGAAAGAATAGTGCTCTGCAATGACGATGATTTGTTCCAGTATTCTTGCAGAATCTCGATGATGCCGGGGAGGTAATTTCTGATGTGCTGTCTAACGATGCTGACCAGCGTTGCCAGCTGGTTAAAGTAAGACTCCAGTCTTGTTGATGGCGAGGACCGAATGACCTGCAAGAAAGCGGGAATGATGCGGTCCAAGAAGGATACACACTCTAGGCCAAGAGTTCTGAATATGCTCATTATGGCTTCAATGACAGAAGCATGGTGCTGGGAGAGGGATTGATCCTTGAGAATCTGAAGCAGGGCGTTGATGACAACGGTCGGAAAGTATTCCTTGTTAGATGGAGTCAATCCGCTCATCATCAGGGAGATATCAGTAGTCGCACCCGTTTCTGAGCGAGTTTGGGTATCGAGAGGCTGTTCTTCTTGTTGCTGGCATTTATAGGGATCGAGAGCGCCGAGGATACCCATCAGCTTGATAGTTTCCTGTCGGATAGGTCCGCGCTGGTCTTCAGTGCGGATGATGCTCTGCAAATTCTCCAATAGCTGCGGGTACTCGATATACGGCTGAATGACGTAGCCTGAGTTGCTAGCTAGCTGCCCAAGCGTGTGAAGCGCGGCCTCTCGCCTTGGATTTGAGCTCTGATCCTGGAGGGCTTCGATGATGAGAGGCATGAGGCGGTCTTTATAGGGGAGCATATCCTCGCCACCTACTGTTGCCAGCTCGCCGATGGCGTTGAGGATTGTAGCCGCGACAGCAGCATTAGCGTCGCTGGCTTTCGGCAGAAGAACCGACATCATCGGCTCGACGTAGGGCTTAATAAGGGACTGCGCATTCTGAACAAGTAATCGGAGTAGTTTGGCGCTTTCTTCCTTGCTGCGCGCAACATCCGAAAACTCCAGCTCCGTAAGCATCTGGACGAGAGTTTTGCGAAGAGAAGGGATGACATATGCTGGGTTGTATCTCGCTAGACGGCCAATTATAGAAATAGCGACCTCTCTGATGGCAAACGTTTCGTCATTGAGAGCAAAGAAGAGAATCCGGATGTTTTCGGCCTTGGCAAGATGGCGATCGAATCGTTCGTCTAGAGCCGCAAGCACAGTCTCGCGAATGCTGGGCTCCGGATCAGAGATGCCGACCGTAAGCAGCTTCTCGATGACATCGCCGACAACCTGGAGCGCATGATAGCTTGTTTGGTTGACGATTGGGTCACGAACATACAGCTGGCAGCAGGTAAGCGCAGCAGCTTCTCGAATGTCCGGGTCCTCGTCTTCAACATATTTGATGGCAACATCTCGTACAAATTCATTCAGAATATGGCCAGTGAAGTCGAAACTTCCCAGCGTATTGAGTGCAAGTTTGACTTCGGATCGGCGGTGTTCATATGCCTGTGCGTCCTTACCGTCCTTGGCAATGACAGGAACAGAGGATAGTGTGTTGGGTTGAGGAGCACCCAGTGGCTTAAAGGGCTCGCCGCACAGAACAACGCTAAGCATATCCAAGAGCCGTTCCTGAATTGTTGGCTTGACGGGCGGTATATAAAACGCCATGTCAACCAACGCTTGCGTCAACTTGGGCGTAAGCTCGCAGGCGAAGATCGGATCGAGCAGCGCTTCCATGTATTTACTCAATGTTTGACCAACAGCCACGGCGAGGCGACTGATACAGTCAAAAACAGGATCCACGGAGCCTCTCTTGCGCGACATCACGCTTAGCCCTTCCCTAACATAGATAAGGACACCATCAAGGTATGGGGCAATTGCGCTCTTGACAGAGTTGGCAACATTTCCGATGGCAAGGAACGCGTCATTCCGCTCCTTATCCTTCTTGAGCATTCCAGAGAGGTAGACCATAAACTTGTGTAGCCATGATTGCGCGAAATCGGCAGGAGAATAGCTGGCCAAGTCGGGGATAAGAAGCACGACTGTGCTTCGAATCGTTGGCTCGCGGTGATCCTTGTGTCGAAACACAATTTCACAGGATTCTTGATAGTGTTCTTGCATGAACATGCCGCCTTGTTCAAGAAGCTCTTTCAGCACCAGCAACGACGCATGCGTGTACTCCATGGTATTGACTCTGAAGCCCTGTCTGCATTCGTTGTAGATCTTGCCCATCCATATCTGCTTCATTTCTTGGTCTCGGTCGCGGATAATGCGGAAGCAAGCGCTGACGGTCTCGGCTGATGCCTCGCGGATTTGTTGCTTAGGATCTCGAAGGCCGATCCAAATCAACTCCAGAATCGTTTGGATGTGTTGATACATCAACGTTGGTGTGCTGGTGGAGAGCTCTCGCAAGACGAGCACCGCGCTGTAGCGTCGTTCCTCAATTCGGTCGTTTTGCAGCCATTCAAACGCCATGTTCACCTCGGCATCGACAAGCTCTGAGATCATGGAACCTCCCGGTTGGCAAAGTTTACCGAGAGTAGCAGCGGCAGGTCGCATTAGGTTAAGCTCCTTCCCCCGCAGGACGCTCCTCAAATTTTGAAGGAATCGTGTGTATTTCGAATTGCCCTCGACGCCTTCGGCGTCGATGATCGCGTCGAGGGCGTAGATGCCGCCCAGACGCTCGGCCGAGTCGCTGCCATGTGTGATGAGTTGCGTAATCTTATTGTTGACGGTATTATAAAAAGACTGAAACTGCTCCGAAGTGAGATCTGCGCAAGCATTGTTAGTTGTAGCCGGGAGCGTAGCAGGTCCAAAGCTCACCTCGCTGGCAGACGCCAACCAGAGTCTTCAACTGCGCAGCCGCTCTTCGTCGTACATCGTCGCTGCCTCTATTATGACCAGTCAGCAATAGAAGCTTGGTGCAGCTGCGATGTGTTTGGTCGTGTCCTACCTAGACTTCAATTGGCGGGTAATGTAGTCGAGCTGCTCCAAAGCAGCTGGTTGCTGCTGCGTCATGGCGGAGTCTCTTGACAGCCGTGCAGCTGTAACATAAGGGATATTTCGCGAGTATTCTATCGTCGTCGTCCAAAAGTAGGATGCTGTCGCCCAAATGCGCTCCAAGGAGGAGTGGTGCGCGGATGAGCGGGTTGGCGGGTTCGTGAGGGGAGACGACGCGACGACTGGGCGAGAACGAGGGGATACCGGTCGCTAAAAACACACGACGTAGTGCCACCACAGCTACGCTAATGCATGATACGGCGTAGTGGACGAATATGCGTGGCTGAAGATGGTGATTCGATGACCTCGTGCGAGGATAGCTTGGGGTTGACCTGAGCAGTGGACAGTGCGTATAGACTGCTGGCACTGTACTCAGCAGGGACAAGCGCACACCAACCAGCGCCCGCAGCTAGGGTGCACACTGTGCAACCGCGACCCACATCGCATTTGCTCCAAGGCATCATAGTAGCCATCACCACTCAAAACTCGTCACAGTAACCGTATCAGGTACAACACACGAATGACCATGGGCAACGACGGCGGCTCAATACCCAAGCGTCGGGAGCTTGTCAAGAATGCGGCTCGAACACCGACAGTATCCGAACTCAAAGCGACCATTCTCGAATCCCTCGGCCATGCCTGGTCGCATTGTGCCCTCAGCCATGCGCCGCTCGACATGGAGACTGCAGTCTCGGATGCATCCGGCCGGCTCTACAACTACGAGGCCGTCTTGAAGTACCTCATGCCAGACGACGACCCCACAGACTCCGACGCGCCCGTGACCAACATTCGTTCGCTGCGCGACATTGTGCGGCTCAAGTTCCTTGACCGCGGCGGCAAGTGGATTTGCCCAGTCTCGCTCAAGGAGCTTGGCCCGGCCACCCGATCAGTATACATTGTACCGTGCGGCCATGCATTCGCCGAGGTCGCCGTCACCGAAATCAAGGAAGACCAGTGCCCGGAATGCAGCGAGCCTTTTGAGCGCACAAACGTCATTGCGATTCTACCAACGACCGACAAGGATATTGAACGGCTGGTGGAGCGGATGGAGGACCTCAAGTCAAGAGGCCTGAGTCATTCTCTGAAGAAGGAAAAGTCGGAAAAGAAAAAGAAGCGCAAGGGCGAAGCCATGGTGCAAGAAAATGGGGACAAGGTTGATGAGAAACCGGCCGCGAGCAATAAAAAGGCGAAAAGGGACAATGACAGGATAAGCGACATTAATAATCCCTTGGCTGCCAGCCTCACTGCGCGTGTTATGGCAGAGCAGGACGAGAGAAACAGGCAACGGCGTCTGGCACAGCCTGTCACGACGAAGCGTTAGTGGCAAGAGAGAGAGGGATATGATTGACGGAGATACCCGGACCATGTAGTCCTCAAAATGTATTACTTTGGCGTTCATGATCTGGTACGCTTGTTCTATATGTGTATTAATGATACTTTACTAGAGAAATGGGATATACTCTTTCCGCACATCCCACTGATCCTCTGCATTTTGCGGTTCCCGGAATATCGTCACCGTGACGCCAGCCTTTTCCCGTGCCCCTATCAGGACGTTCTTAATGCGACAGGCCTCAACGACACCATACGGAGACTGCAGCTGCACCATCTCGGGGCGCACATTGAGGACGTGCGCAAGACTGCCAAGGCTCTGAGGAGGACCATCCGGCGTCGTATTAAAGTCCAACAGTTCCTCTAGCTGCCTCTCCTCCTCTATTTGATCCAGCGTGAGCGTCGGCGGTTGGTCCAGCGGTACATGCCAGCTGCTCCTGCTAGAATCCCTACTCGACGTCTGCGACGCTGGACTCGCGCCCATCACACTCTCACTAACCACCACCATTGCTCTATCCAGATGCTCCTCCTCGGCCTGAATCGTCCGCAGCGAAATGGCAATCGCTTCGTTGGAGTGCCAAAGATTTTCGCGCCGATGCTTCAGCTCATCCTTCATCAGAAGCCGCACAGCCGCACGACGCAGCAGCGGATGCCGGCACTTTTGCGCGGTCCAGTATATCGGCGCGATGAGCTCCGTCTCGAAGCTAAAGGCATGGAGAGGGGAGCCTCGCTGCGCGCTGGCAATGATGGCCGAGGCAAGCGACACAATGGTGGCAAAGGCAGAGACGTGCGCGTCGTAGGCCACTTCCTCCTGGCTCAGCGAGCTGGCCAGCCAGATGACGGCCGTGTTGTAGTAGATGAGTAGTAGATTTTGCGTGCAGATGTTGGCCTGCGTCATTTTCAAGCTGCTGGTGAGAATGACGAAGATGATGTGCCAGTGGCTCAAGCGCGACAGCAAGTCTTGCTGCGCGGATGCGAGCTGCTGTAAGCCGTCCGCGTCTAGCTCTCCCGTGTAAATCTTTGGCCGGGCGGCGGAGCTGAAGCGCAACGCCTCGTCCAAGAGGTGGTACAGCAAGGTCCTTGCTTCTGCCATGGTGGTGAACTTGACAGGCGGTGCGATTGACGGGCGCAGATGCTCTGGTACGCTCGGAGGGGTGCCGCCGTAAAGAAACGCCGCGAGGCCGAGTCGCGTGTACATAGGAACTAAATCTCGCTTGATCAGCTCAACGGCAGGCGACGAGGACGTATCGCTGAGCGAGCCGAGTAGCTTGCGGCCTTCCATAATGTGCATCCTCGCCGCCTCTTCGTTGTCCAGCAGAAACTCCAGACAAGTATACAAAACACAAGCCAGTAGCGGCACAGCCGGCCCGTCGCTTGATTGCCACTGCCGCAGCGCCGATATTGACTTCCCATACTCGGCATAGATGAATGACGGCCCAGCCGTGTTGCACTGCTCTCTGCTGGTGCTGAGATGCTCATGGAGGCTGCTCATCGCCAGGACCGCATGGCGCACAATCGGCTCCGTCACGCTCAGTCGCATCACCAGGCCACCCCAAAACTCCGAGTCCATAATGTTGCCCAGAATCGGGGCTGACTGGCTGCGGTAGTAGTCAAAGGCACGACAGCCCTCGGGCGACCCGAAATCCATCGTCGGAGCCAAGCGCACCAGGCTCGTTGGGGGCAGTGCCCGGCCGGCATATCCCTCACAAGCGCGGCCGGTCCGGACGCAGCGAAGACAGGATGGTTTGGCCTCGTCGCACTTGACCTTGCGGATTCTAGAAGCGGCGGTGGGAGGTTAGAATCAAGCCACAGGACAGGGATGTGGAATGACTTGCTTGCAGGTGAGGCAGCCGGTGCGGACCTTTTTGTTGCCTTTGCGACCGGATGGCTTTGGCACAAGCGAGCCTGACCCGGAGCTCATTCTTCAAGACGATTTGGTGTTTATTATAAAGGTGCTGAGGTGTTTAGAGTTGTAAACCTTGACGAAATGAAGTTGCTGACAAGCACTAATAATAAGACAGAAGCGGCGCGAAATTAGGCTCAACGGTGCTACAAGCGACCAGCAGCTCAGCCACAGTCCGTAGGGCGAATAGCATCAGCGTCTTTAAAATATTGTATCAAGATTTCCCCTCCTTGTGCCCTCGCATGCCTGCTTTGCCAATTTGCCAATCTGCCACAAGGCCTATCCAGACGCCCAGAGATCCCATGTTCCTTGCCGAGTTATCTCTCATATATGAGAACTGGAACTCGTTCATGTAACTAACGTTAGAGAAAGCTGCAAAAGAGAGGAGCTGTAGACAGGAGTCTGCAAGGCCTGTGAAAGTGGACTGTCTCCCCCCTCGCCCGACAGATTAAAGACGACTCCCCAAAGCCAATCAAACACCTGGAACAACATTTCGATCTGCGGAGGTGCCTTAACGGCTGCCTAGTGTGCCTGGTGACGACAGCCTTGCCCATGAAGCGACGGCCATCACCAACGAATCACAGCCAGCCCGCGGCGTGGCCGACCCCAGTTAGCCTCACTCGCCCACTATGGCGCTCTTGCGTCCCTGGATTCCAGATGCCATCATGACCGTTGCTTCTCTCCTCTCAGAAGGAATAAATAGCATCCACAAGTTTCCTGTCGTGATACACTCGGAGCGGTAACACTGCGCCATCTCCTACCAACCGCCCGCAATGGAGGCGTGGACTCACCAGAACGACTCCGGCGCTATGCCGCGATCCACGGAATCTCCAAAGCCCGAAGCCGCCTTTCGAAAGCGCTTCCCGGAGAGCTTTCGCTTCCATCCGGGCTCACTGCGCCGGCACTCGCGCGCGCAGTCCATGTGCAGCACTGCATCCGTGTCGTCGGCGCCTTTCTGCGACTCGGACACGACGTATTCTGCGTCGACAGTGGCCAGCCCAATCAGCACCGTGCACGAGAGCGAAGTCGAGGACCACCAGCTTTGCCCGCCCTCGCTTGACCGGCCGAGCTCCAGAGTCGTCGTCGAGAGACGGCGCCAGCATTTTGCGTCGTTTGATTCCGGATCGACGTGGGTTGGCGACCGAGACGACGAGTTCAACCAGGACAAGCTCGAGGAGACCATCAAGTCTGCGTTGACGACTTCCATGTCGCCGAAAACATTTCTACACGAAAGCGACCAAGAAGACCTCGAGAGGTGAGCATTCCAAGCCGTTGTGATGCTCGGGTGCTAAGACGTCTTTAGCCCAGTTACTGCGCAGCATCTCAGTGACGACGATGCGTCCATGTCTGGCAACTCGGAGGCTTGCGAGAAATCCGATACTGCTACTCCCCAGACACTGACATGCGATGCAAGTTCCATCGTCACCGACGAGGCACCAGGGAGTGATGCCGATACGCTGCTCACCTACACTCTGCAGCTGGTCTACGGCGTGGACGCGCCGCAGCAGGAGCCGCAGATCAGCAGTCTGCGACGCCTATCTGCCAGATACATCCGCGACCTTGGCGAAGCTATTTGGCAAGCACCTGCCGTCGACGGCGAACAGCCAAGCTCAAGCTCAAACCGCAACTCGTATGCCAGCAACACTTCCTCGCCGACTGGTGACGGCCGCCGCGGCTCACAATCCGGGTCATCCCACTCCGGCTCCAAGCGGAAGCAGGACGACAGCCCCGACGATGACCAGGGCAGCGGCCAAGGTTCCGGCTTGGTGCCGGCCAAGAGAGCCCGACAGAGCGTCCGCGACGACGCAAACCTACGGCTCAGCTGCCCGTTCCGCAAGCGCAACCCGCAGCGCTTCAACGTGCGCGACCACCACAGCTGCGCCATGACGTATTTTCCAAAATTTGCAGAACTACGGCAAGACGATTCCCTCCCTGCAGATAATTAGTATCATTAGCTAACGTTTCATAGACAGCACATTGTCAAGCAGCACAAACGCGACGACCCGTCGGCATTTGTCTGCGACAGATGCAATCGCGACTTTAACTCGCGCAAGGAGCTTCGCGAGCACCAGAGGCTGCCGAAAGAACTCATGTGTGATCTGGCAGACCATGATCCAGAATCGGGCATAGACGGGCCGACGTGCAACAAGCTGCTGAGTCGTAAACGAGCGAGCGGCACGTCGCCGGTGGTGCAATGGAGGGAGATTTGGAACCTCATCTTCCCAGACGACGATGACCACTCCATCCAACCCTTTCGTCAGTATCCGACCAAATATAGACCATCGACATACTAACCGTGAAGTAGACTTTATTCCCGTGATTGAGCACTTTGAGCTGGCATCGCAGTTCCACGCATCCCTCGACATGCTACGGCTGTCTCTCCAAGACAAAATCTCCAACCAGCCCACGCTGGACACGATATGCGGCCAAGTCCAGCAATGCTTCGCCGAGACGGTCGAGCAGTGTCTCGGCACCGCGCAGGGCCTGCACTACGTGAACCGCAGCAACAAAAAGAGCGAGCTCAGCCGGACCGCCGCGCAGCAGCGCGCATGCCACAGCAGCCAGCCGCACGCGAGCAAGCTGCGTCCCGACTCCGGCATCGTTCTCGACGACGGGTCTGAAGAAGGCGGCAGCGTGACCAGCAGCAGCCTGCGCTACGGACTCGGCAGCGGGGACCAGCAGCACGCTGCCGGCTTCGTGTTCGGGGATAGTTGCAGCACGCCGGCGCTGTCGCTGCAGACGCCGACGTCCGTGTTCAACCCGGACATGCTCCCCCCCGCGACGGGGCATCTGCTGCCGCCGGGCATGACGTCGGATCCGCAGACGGACTTTACGCGGCTCTGGACCGACGAAATGCTGTACAGCATGGGCGGGGTGCCACAGCAGCAGCACAGGAGGTGGGATGAGAGGCCGCCGCACATGTCCTTTCACGAATCAACGACACCAAATTTGTTTTAAAAGCGAATAGAGTAACTAGAGGCCAGTCTGCCTCCCTGGATATATACATATATCTATAGAATAAAGAAACCATAACGCCTTGTAAATGCTAGAAAATGTTCTTCATGCCGTCGTCACTGTTCATGATCCCACGCGTGGTCCTGTTTATGGATGTCCTCCGCGCGGCTCTACCGGCGGCACCGCCGAATTCGGCCTCGTATCGCGCCTCACGTCATACATCATCTCTACCCTCACCCCGCCCGTCTTGTCCTCAAACAGCCCGTCCACGCTCTCCCCCCTCGACCGGACCCTCTCCACCGTCGTCTTGGTCTTGATCGACAGGTGCGCCATTGCCCTCAACTCGGCCAGCTCCGCCGCATTCTTGTCCTCCGAGAGCCGCGCGCTTCCTTTCCTCGGAGACGACGACACGCTCCCCGCCGCGCTGCGGAACCACGCCAGCACCGGGTGCAGCGTCGGGATGCTGCCGCACACAATCATCAGGAACAGCTCGCCGGTGACCCAGACGAAAATGTCGTACGTCGCCCACGTCTGGTCGGTGCGGTCGGCGAGCGCGGCCAGGTACTGCGTCTTGATGCCCGAGCAGACGGACGTCAGGATGTTGAGGCCAAAGACGACGGTGAGCTGCATCTTTTCGGTCGTCGTGTTGTTGAGCTGCCAAAAGATGGTGGCGGGGATAATGGCAAGACTGGCGTCGGTGAATGTGTTGAATGCTACATTGTGTCAGTCAGCTGTCCCAACAGTGGAGGAAAGAGTTGGACAAACCGCCGGTAAAGGTCCCGAAAGAAGACATGACGTGAGGATCGATGCACTGGCCGGCAACCCGCTGGTCCCAGAGCGCGTTGGCGGGCGCACACTGCGCAAAGGTCAAGGTCGAGCAGGCAATGGCGACGAGACTGGCCAGCGTCACCGGAACGATCCAGAGGAATATACGCTGCCAGCGCAGCTCGGTCAGACGGATGATGGCCAGCAGCAGCGCCGCGACCGAAATCTTGCCCGCCGCGACGCCCAGGATGCCAAACACCTGGCTCAGCCAATTCAGAAACAGCACTTCGGCGACATTGTCCGGTCCCGTCCTGGCAACGTCTTCAATATGCATCGATCCTCCTTTTTGCGCGTACAGGGTCAAGACGATGCTCCAGGCCATGAAGCACAGCTACACCGATTAGCACCTGGGGATGTCCTCTGGCGGGATAGGACTTCTTACCATGGCAAAAATCATAAAAATGTCGTCCCAGCCAAACATGCGGTTCCGACTTCGCACGACGACGCGGAGAGCGGCGGTGACGCCGGCCAGCGCCGTCAGCAACCACAGTATGCGAATCAGCACGGGGCCTCGGTCCGGGACATGGCCGCCGTCTCTGCGGTCAACACCACCCATCTCGGCGGGATTTTTCTGAAAAAACGTCGGCGCAGTGTTGTCGCAAAAAAAAATGAGTCGTAGTCGTTTAATTATATTACAATGTGAAAATCCATTCATGCAGTGTTGACGCAGATGGTGCAGAGTGTACTATACTCTGCAGCGTGTGGCGGCGCAGGAAGAACGCCTCGTTTATTATAATATTCCGCCAAGACTGGGGGGAGGCGCCAGAAGAAGAGGAAAACCGGCCAGGCATTGTGCTCTACGGTTACACCACAGCCTATCTACCAGTAGTTCTCTCGGCCCACTGAGAGGACAATCTTCTCTGACCATGCCCCTGGTTAGCTTTGTTGGTATGTGGGTTGGGCTGGCGAGCCGTTCCGAACGGGGAGGGGCAAATGGTGGGCGGAACAAGAAAGAAAGGAGACAACAGACGAGGCAATGTCTTTAGAGCCACATAGTCACTCCAGCTATCCAATCAGTCCTCTACGGCTACAATCAGAGACGCACCCAGTTCCCAAGTTTGGTCATGGTGTGCGCACTAGCACCATCAGCCCGGTTAAAGAAAGTCAGAGTTGTCTGGTCTTTTTCAGGCAAGTTCAGGCGCAAGTATCCCCCAGCATGAATTTCTTCGAGTCCTGACCCGTGGCGTACGAAGTATACCCAGTAGGTGTGTTGGGGGCGACGAGTCGGCAAACCAGGATCCCAGTCAAGATGGAAATGAAGAGCGGCCACAAGCCCGTCGTGATTGTCTACAGTCCTTCCCAGTTGGTCATGGTTTTGCTTTTGCTGACACGGGCTTGAGGAACGCCTAAATACTAAACAGCCCACTTCAACCCAGCTTAAACTGGCACCGTTCCCGTGCCGTCGACGCCACTCCGCGTCCAATGAACGGGACGGGCCTGCCTTGAAACTAGCCCTGGTCGTAGCGGCCATGGATTGTATTTCGACAAGGCCTTGTTCACACAAGACGTTGTTTCCTGAAACATTCGTCAGCTTCCCAAGACTGTCTCAGCTGCCACTCGGACAGTCTGTCTCAGACTCTCGGCGTACTCTGATCAATGGCTCATCACAGAAGTTGTTCCTCAGATGGCCTTCTCAATTCCCCGTTTCCTCCTGTCTCCTAGGCCATAGCTAATTAGCCCAGCCTGGCCAAGGAGCACCCACGTTTCCACAAACACGTTTCCAAAGATGGGCCCCCGAGGAAGAGAGCAATATCAGAAATCTGATTCATCACTTTTGCCCAGAATGCAGGGACCGGGCCCGGCCCCAATACCGTCCTATTGCCCACGTCGAGTCCCCAAGTGATCGTACCATGTCCAATCACGTATTAAGGCTGGTATTCGTAAAACTAGTGTTGTTCATCGTTACAAGGGCACATGAAACTAGAGACAAATCGCCCATCAGGACAAAAAAGAAGACTCATACAAAGTCTCACCGCATTGGCCTGTCACATCACTATTACCCGCCCGCCCCCTGTGAGACATGACCGCCGCCATGGACCCCTCGCCCACGTCGATCCCCGACGTCGACGCCCTCATCGCCCAACTCCAGACCATCATCGCCGACCCCAAGACCCTCGCCGTCGACGACGCCAAGCGCCAGCAGCTCAAGCATTTGACCCGCGCCGCCTCCGTTGCCCTCGAGGAGCCCTTTGAGACTGTCCAGCGGCTCGTCTATTCCGTAAGCCCCTCGGGGATGTTCCAAGCCCGCATATGCAATGCAACAGCAAATCTAACACACACCCCTCTTCCCGCCCCCAGCCGTTGCCGTTAATCACCACGCGCATCGCGCAGCAGCACCGCATCTTTGCCACGCTCGCCGCCTCACCGCATGCCGCTCCCGTGCCGTTTGCCGCCCTTCGGGCCGCGACCGGGTTAGCCGCCGGGGTGCTCGAGTCCGTCGTCGACTACCTCTGCACGCAAGGCATGCTCGCCGAGCCGACCCGCGGCCACTACGCCCCTACCGCCCTGACCCATCTCCTTCTCGCGCCTCTCTTTCAAGACGCCATCACTCATTTGTCCGTCTCTCTCTTTTTCCCTCCCCCCCCCCCCCCCCCCCCCTCCTAGTCAAACCCCCCAGCTCACCACCACGCCCAGCCACGACAATTGCCTCCCCGGCTTCGCCGCACTCAACACCGTCCTCGCCTCTGATGGACCCCTCAACGCCTTCCAGGTCGGCCAGCACTCGGCCGTCGACTTTTACACCTGGCTCGAGACGCACCCCGTGCAGCAGGGCGCCTTTCACCGCTTCATGGAGGCGCAATTCGCCAGTCTGCCTACCTGGCTCTCCGTCGTCGACTTTTCCTCCGAATTTGCTTCTTCTTCTTCTTCTTCTTCTTCGGTCGCGTTTGTCGACGTCGGCGGCGGCAATGGCCAGCAAATCGCCGCGCTCAAGGCCAAGATCCCAGGCCTCGTCGGTAGGCTTGTCCTGCAGGACCGCCCCGAGGTGCTGGAAACGGCGCTGTCGGTGGAGGGCATGGAAAGGATGAGCTACGACTACCTGACCGAGCAGCCCGTCAAAGGTTTTGTGCCTGCTCTTTGATTCTATTCTTTAGGTAATCCTGCTGACATTGCTAGACGCCCGCGTGTACTACTTTCGTCAAATTATGCACAACAACGACGACGCCACCTGCATCCGCATCCTCCGCGCCCAGCTCCCGGCCATGAGCGTCGACAGCGTCATCGTCATCGACGACAAGTGTCTGTCCGACGACAAGCCGCCCGCCGACAGCCCCGGCGTCGAGTACACGGCCGGCCTCAGCATCGCCATGGAGGTCATGTTCAACGCGCAGGAGCGGCGCGAGGCGCACTGGCGCGCACTTTTACCGCAGGCCGGGCTCGTCATTAAAGACATTCGCAAGTTCACCAAGTTTGAAGACTCCGTCATCATTGCGGTCAAGCAGTAGATTATACAGTAAACTAGATTAGACGACTAGGGGACTCACCTCAAGCCTCCCGACTAGCATCCGGACATGTATATACTTTTTGATGCATCTTCAAAATGGGGTATCATGAATTCTTTTACAGGCCCAGACCCCGAGCCCCCTTTGTCCACCTGTACAGCGACAGCGCCCTTCGTCGCGCCCGATGCTCCTCGAGATTCGTCGTGCCCGCTCCACGCACCGAATACAGCGTCGACCGCACAACTCGTCGAAAGTTTTTCTATCCACGTTAGCCAGATGCTCATTCTCACAGATAGAGCCATCTTACCTGAAATTCCGTATTGAGCGTGACGACGCATACTTCATGCGCGCGGATGATATTCTCACACGCCTGCTCGACCGACTCATTCGGCCCGAGCTGCGGCATGCGATCTGCGAAAAGCAGCAAGATGAAGCTTCCTTGCAGTAAGTAAATGCCAAACAGATATGACATGAACGTCAGCTCCGGGTCCATGGTGAGAATCGCTGACACGGACTGCGATGCGGAAATGGCGTGCGATGCGCACTCGGTGAACCGCTTGGAGGTGATCCAGTCGTCGCCGTCGTCTAGCATGGAAATGGCATCCCATTTTCCATGCAGCAGGACGTGCAGGACATGTAAAATGTGCGTGCTGTACGCCTTGACGAGACGAACCCGAGAGTGGTCGCTGCGAGACTGCTGCGTCGTGTCCATTGGTGGTAGTCCACCGTTCATGCCCACCATCGTGTCGTTGAAGACGCGTGCAGGGCCGTCTCGACCAAGGCTCTCCAGACTCATTTCAAAGTCGGCAAGAAGCTTGGAAATGACCGCAACGGAGTGCGTATCGTCAAGACCGCAGAGGCGAGGGTGGTGTCGTCGGTGGTGAAGCTCGATAATGTCGCCAAGTATAGCCATTAGTGGCAAAAAGGACTCAAAGAAGCTGGTACCCGAGGCCACCGTGGGCGGTCCCACGTGTCGGACAGGTAACTCGTTCAGCGGTATGGAGTCGAGGTTCTCCCATACATATTCCGGTAAAGGTACTGGGATTGGTCAGCGACGTAGAGCAAGGACGGCGGGACTACCTACTAAAAACCTCGCAGTATGAGTCTGGGATGCTGAGAATTGTGTTGAACGACAGCGACAGGTGCCTGTCTAGACTATACAGCAGCCAAAAGACGCGCCGACGCTCCTCTCTACTTTCAAGAGACTGCAGGGTCAGCGGTTCCTGCTCGCGCCGACATGCGCATAGAGGATTAGCGCATGGCGAGAGCGGTCCAGGACATCGTTCATCCTCTCCGTTCATCTTGAGCGAAAAGGCCAGTCGCGTTGCCTTGGACCACCACTTGTGGCTGTCCGATTTGAAATCGCCCCCGGATACCGCAATAGACAGAAGAATGTACGTCAACACGTCGTCGACAACGCCCGCAGGTTCGTTGGCGACCGTCAGATTCGGCACGGCGCTCTCTGTCGTTATGGTGGGATGGGGAGCCTCGTGCTCCGCGCGCAGGCCGCCGTGGATGCGCCGCCACCGATCCGGATCGCGCGCCGACACCAACGAGGTCGCCAGCTCGTAGAGCTCGTTGACAATTTTTGCTCTGGTGCCCGGGACGTGCAGGATCATGACATCCGCCGTCTGCGCCACGCACCAGAGTATCGTGGCTAGCAGTGCTGGTGTGGTCGGTCGAGGATGCGTCGGGTGCAGGATCGACTGTCTGCGAAATATTCGGGTCAGAATGTACGGGGAGGCGCCGTGGAAGAGCGAGCTGCCCGGATCGGTGAGGAAGATCTCGAGAAGGTCGCACGCAACGGACGCGGGTATAATGTTGCGAATATATCGGAGGACGGGATGCAGAAACTTGTAGCTGCAGTCTTCGGTCGGGGCCTTTGTGCCATAGTCGTAGTTTGTCTCGGTCGCGCTCACGCCGCCCAGCGATTCTCGATGCCGGTGATGGCTGATGGGCGACGGCCGCGGCGGGTATCTCTGATATCCGGCGCCATAGTCATTTGGCGTCAGACCGTTGGCGGGCGATGGGTAGCCGGCGCTGTCGTCCGAGACGAGGACCTCGGGGTCAGGCTGGCCGTCGGGGCCAAACATGGGCCCCAATTGGAGCCGGGGCTTCTTGAGGTGGCCGTCTGCCGCGCCGTGCGGGTATCGATGCGGCGGCGGCGCTTGGTGCACCAGGGACGAGACGTTGAGAGCGGCGGAGATGCGCTGCTGCGCGCGCGCATCGCTGGTGGACGGAAGCTCGTAGGGCTGCAGGCTGGGCAGCAGGCTGGGCAGCGGCGAGGCGGTTTGGTCGGGCGGCGGCTCGGATGTGGGCTTGTATGTCGCGGGCAGGTTGACGGTGATATCGGGCGGCGAGAGCATCGAGGGCGACGATCCTTGGCCGGAGGCCACCCTCGCGAGCGGGCGAGCTCTGGTGTCTGCATTGGCCAGCGCATTGGCGGCGGCCGAAGCGGGCAAGCGGCCACGCTTCTTGACCTCGCGGTTATAACGACAAGTATATCCGTAGTCTGGGACGCGCTGTTAGCCACCCACCAATTGGGCCAATACAAGGGGGGGTTGTCGAGCATGCAGGGGAAGCTGCATTGTCCCACGGGCACACACACCCGCAGCCGGCTGGGTTCCCCGGGGCACGATCCTGTCTTACCTTGACAACGTCGGCAAGGGCTAGAAAATGTCAAGGTCAGTCGCGGCAGTGGCGCACCCAGCATCCAAAGAGGAAAAACTCACTACTCGCCATTGCAGCGCGTGCGCGAGGTGCTGCACTTGTCGCACGCCCGGCGGGTGCGTTTGCGCGGCCGGGCGTGCTCCTGGTGGTGGTGGTGGTCCGAGGGGGAGACGGCCACGGGCGACTGGCTGTCGGCGTCGGGGTCAGGTCCGCTGTCGGTGGCCATGATTGACGTCGAGCGGCCGAACATGCGGCATCGCCAACGGGGGGCGTGGTAAAAGACCTGATGGCAGGGAGCGAGAGGGAGGGGGAGGAAAGCAGTTGAGAATTTTATCCGAGGTGTGGTGGTGGTGGACGGGGTTGACAGAGGCGGCCTGAGCGCGGCCGGGATCCGAGGCGGCGGATGGGCAATGAAGGATGAAGAAGAAGAAGAGAGAAGACAATGGCAGGATCGAGAGGAGGAGGAGGAGAGGGGAGAGAATCCGGGGTAGAGGAAAGCTAAAAAAGCAAGCCTCGAGTCGTGATGGCGTCGACCTAAGCCGGGCTGGGCAGTTGCCAGTTGCTAGTTACCTGTAGGTACTAGGTAGTTAGTAGTTATTGAAACTTGGCATTGTTGCAGTTGACGGTGATAAAGTAGCCAAGGTACCTGGCCAAGCATCTACAGCACCTGCAGGGAGCAGGTATCCATGCCGAACTACAACGCCACAGCATCTTCAAAGTGTACATTGGCCTCTTCAGCCACTAGCATAAGGCCAACAGTGGCGCAGCAGGCCCAGACAAAGATATCGTTTGCGGGGAGCAGAACCCTCCTCGTATCATTTAACCTTCCCATCACCTATCCGTGCATTAAACCATCACCAAGCGTCCCGGTTTCACACTGCCGTAGTCAAGGGGCTCACGTTAACCTTGTTCTCAACTGGCACCCACCCATCTCCAATTCTCGTCAGCAGCCGCCCTAATTACCTTGACCCGGGCGTCAACTCTCATGGTCGTCGTCTCCGGGCCAGAATTCCAACCGACTCGAGCACTTTCCTTGGCGACTCTCCTTTTGGTTCGTCCGACCGAGCAAGGCATCCGTGCACAGAGGCTTGAGCGGATGTCATCCGATCGTTATGCCAGGAGCTGCCGTTGAAGCCAGGTCAGCATCAACCTCGTCTGTGGGCGGCAGATCGACAGTAGGCATCCTCTCAGTCCGCTGATACCAAGCATGTATTCTCTTTTATTTCACCAACTACAAGGTAACTAGGCAATTGCCCCTGCTTGATGCAGACACTGTGAAGCATTTTCTAGAAGGCTTGTCTCCCGCCAAGCCACCAAACGGTATCCGACGCTAAACCGCCAAGGCGGGTACTGGCGGTGTTATATTTGGCTCCCTGTCAACCCAGGCAATGCTGAAACCTTTTGCAAGGGCCTTTTTTTTTTGCTAGCCGAAGGACAGCTATGTGCTTCAGCAGAGGCTCAGAAAATATTCGTTGATTCTTATCATAATCAGTGCATTGCAGTTCCCGCCAGCCAGGGCCATTCATCAAGCTCTGGAGGCATAGGGCCGACTTGGCCGCCCCCCAAACTTCCAAGGCACTTGAAACAAACCATTGGCCTATCAATTCGGCCAATCCAACTACTGAGGTGTTTGTTAAAAGAGGAGGAAGATTCAGCCGGAGACTTTGGGCTCAATGCGTGTCTATGAAACCCCGATTCTCAAGGCACGAGGTTGAAACGTCAGCCTATCGGCATTTAAAGGAACCTCTCGGAGGTTTTAGACAGAGCGACCGGCGTTTTCTAGTGATGCGGGCTGCCATGGATATATGCGAATTAGCAGAGTTTGCCCGATTTTATTCCGTTCTCTTTCCTCTTCTTTGATTGGTATTGCTTTCCCCCGTTCCATGCTAGATGATGTGCTTGCCGAGGAAACGTTCGATTCCCCATGATCCAAAACATTTTCCAACTATAGAGAAACAAAAGTTTCAATATAGTTTCCATCTACTTGAACCACTCGCGCATGCAACCACTGCCCCCTTTCTATGCAAGTCTTGAAAGCGTCGCCGTCAGCTCCGCGACCTGCATCTCAGCTCCTCAACATTGACAAGTTCAGCCAAAAGAGTAAATCCGTAAAATCTATTCAATGCTCATACTATTCCATGCACCTCCATGCGAAAGAAAACACGCCACTTGATGCCAAAAATTCACAATGCCCCCCCGCTCCCTCTGTTGTTACATCCACGCTCCGTCCACCTGGTACACACTCCCGCTCACAAATGTGCTCTCCGGGCCGAGCAGGAAGCAAATCACGCTCGCCGTCTCCTCCGCGGTGCCCTGGCGCTGAAACGCGGTCGGCTCGTCAAACGGCGCGTCCGCGGGCCGCCCGTTAAAGTCCCAGTTCTTCTGCATCAGCGGCGTGTAGATGGCACCCGGCGCGACGCTGTTGACTCGAATCTCCCGGTCGCCATTTTCCAGCGCCGCCGCTTTCGTAATGCCGACGATGCCGTGCTTGCTGGCGTCGTACGCGGCGTGCTTGGCAAAGCCTGTTCTTCTTTGTCAACTTTGGAAAGGTTTTGTCCGAGGTAGACCGGCACACGTACCCTTGAGTCCGTGGATGGACGACACGTTGACAATGGATCCGCCGCGCTCAATGTTCCTTAACTGGGCGCGCAGGCAGTACATGGTCCCGGTCAGGTTGACCGCGATAATCTGATCCCAGTCCTCGTCTTCCAGCTCTGCCACTGTGGCGATGCCGTGGCACTTGCCAATGACACCGGCCACGTTGGCCGCGCCGTCGAGTCGCCCGTGCCGAGCCACGATGCCCGCGATCCAGGCATCGACTTGTACTCGCTTCGACACGTCCACGCGCTCGACATGGCACGCTTGGCGCTTCTCTTCAAAGTACGCCGCGGCGGCCTTGATGGCATCCGGGTCGACGTCAGCGAGACACACGACGGCGCCGCGCTGCGCGAGCATCTTGGCGGTCGCGAAGCCGATGCCGCTGGCGCCGCCGGTAATGGCAAAAACGCGGCCGAGGAGGGGCTGGTACTGCATCCCGTCTGCTTGCTGGGGTCTGCTCAGCGCCATGGTCGTCGGTGCCGGCGTGGGGATCGGTGTGGCGCTCGCGGCCAGCGCCGGGGCAGCGGCGGTGGAGGAATCGGAGGAGTCGCGGGGCTCCTTTGTCGTCGACGTCGAAGGCGATTTTACCCTCGTCCAGGAATGCCGGATTTTTGTCAGTGCAGAGGGCATATTGGAGACCAAAGCACAACGGTGAGGACGGGGGATTCTTTTGGTATTATATATGTTGGAGTTTTTCTGGTGACGAGCCCCAAGACCGCATGGATACCGTTCAAGGATATTGGCTTAACAGTAATGCCTTACAGACACCAAGAAATAAAGAAGAAGAAGGAAATTCGGGCATCGCGGAGAAAAAGGGAGGGGGACAGAATTAAAATCACCGTCGCGTCGATAGGCTCCAAGATTGACCCGATGGTTACCAGGCGGAGCCGCAGAGTTGACTGCTTCCTTGCGTCGCAGCGAGCGCGGGCAACCGAGCCACTAACAATAGCTGCCGTGGTTGATCGTCTGGGGGAGAAATAGACCGACTTTACCTGCCCGTCTAACATTATAAATTTCCGGCGGGTTCTTTCCTACTAACACTGCACGACTGTGGCGGGGTGAACTTGACCCCGCGATAACTTATTTTAGCCGACGGGATAATTTTCCGCTCGCAAGCTCCAGCTTCTCCGCACTTTCCCAAAGCCCCGGCCGTTTTCTTTTTCATCTGTTTCTTTGTTCCGAGCTTGGATTTCCGAGTTGGCCGTGGCACACTGAGCACCGCATTTACATGGGACCGTACGCGTAAAGCAAAAGCTTCTCCAACTGTCTTTTGCTTGAAACAAGTACTGCTTGTGAGTACGGCCGCTCCTCAGAATGATGGGCAGCGACGTGCCGCTTGCAAACTGCATTCCCTACCAAGGCCACCGGGTTCTGCAGTCTCATATTACCTGCTTCCCCTTGCCTTCTTTTTAGCCCTGTTGATCTTTGCCAGCTTGCCAAACCCCTGTATTTCGTGCCGTGCGTGCACCTGGTCACCAGCCGCGCCATTGACATGATAATTACCCGCATCATCGCAGTGGATGATAAAACGACGGAAAATATGGAAAGTTCAATCCAATACATTCAGAACTGGCTTCTACTCGGAACTGAGCGCCGAAGCGCTACCATGCTGCATCTAGATTGTTCCGGCCCTTTTCAGCCGATGAACCCCGGACAGTGTCTTGGCACGCCTTCCCAATTCCCGAATGACCCGGTCGCAATGCCGACATGGTCAAACGGAGAATATATAGAATAAATGATACCCCGATGAGATACTCGCGAGTTTCTTCTAAATTCCGAGCCGTTCACAGCACCCTGCATTGGCAGACCCTAGTTCTGACGTGACGCAGATTACAGCGCCTCTGGGCAAGCCAAAGCCCCAGCGCCAATCGCGTCACAGACCGACTACAGATTGCAGACTTCGAGCGATCTACCAGGGTGAACGGCTAGACGATATTCAAAAGTTGAAAAGCTGCGGCAGTTTCTCGGGAACCAAGTAGGTGGTGCTGTACACTGCGACGCTGCATCGAAAATGGCTCGGCTCCAATGTGCAGATAATTTGCTCCATTGGTAACATCGGACGATAAGTTGTCGCTCTTCCTTTTTTGCTGCAGCAGCTGGATGGGGACTATCCAGATGCATGCGACTCAGTTCTCCCACCCGACGGGACTGCGATTCAACCACGGGTTCACACATGGGCAAACGGCCTACCATCAACGAAAATTTCCCTAGGTCCAGTTTTCAACGCATCAAGCTGGCAAGTTTTCTGCTTGGACTTTTATTCATATGGTTCATTCAAGCTGAACGCCTGTTTGCCGTCAAGGACACAGAGGTTCTCTCACCAGTGCGTCCCGTTACAAGGGCCCGTTTCATCGCTGCTTGAATTCCTGATGCGAAACAGCCGACTGTCAGCATGCTGCATGGCGAACTTGACGCATGAAATGGATAAACCTTCCAGAATATAGAAGAATGGAGGGGGAACGGAAATCTGAAAACGGTCATTTCCGTCCGAAACGTCGTTGCATGAGATGCGACTCATGTCTACCGTTTAGAGGTTCCAAAACAAGCAAGCATAGCAACGCAAAAGGGTTTGCATAAGCTATATAGTCAGTAGAATTATGAAAAGAAATTCTACGCTCAACGGCGCTTGTGCGAGCGAATGCATAGCATCAAGTCATACTCTCCATGCGCCTACATCCTTGCCTCAGCAGGCACAGAATGACTGTTCATGATGTCACGGAGCGGGCGGGCGTACCGCAAATGAATCAGGTTGGACTTGAATGGTAGCGTTAAGCAGATCCAAAAGTTCCTTCACGCATGATGATACCAAGTCATGTCAACATGGACGGTCCGACTGTTGGCGCCGAGCATAATGTCGCGGGTTCCGTCATTTGCACGCTCAGTTTAGAGAACAAGAAAGTTCAAGATCTGGCTTTGCAATCTTTCACATCCGTAGGACTTCTTGGTCAACTCGATAGAGGCCGCTGACTGATCACTGCAGCATAGTCGCTCAACGAGACCTCTGGGGTCACATCAGCAAAGTCTGCCAGCAACCATGAAATAAGAAACAATATTCAACTGTTTCCAGGGTCCTTTTTATGCCATGTTATAGTAATTCTTTTCAAGCGCAGCATCCCCCATTACTAAGAAAAAGAGTCTGGGTAGTTTTACGATAAGAAGTAACGCTACACATGTCCCGAAATATCCTTCCCCAGCGTGATCGACCGACCGAGCACTGACACTCTATCAATGGCGTCAACATCGGCAAGGACCGGAAAGGTTCTCAATGTCTCAGAGTACCATGCCCGGCAAGAAATGACGTTGAGCGGAAAGATGCCAAGAGAGTCCGGGGCAAAATACCTCGTACTCTAGCAAAGAGAGGCAACTCATCACCTAATCGTCCCGTGCTTGCAGTAACGTGTCATCAAGGTGCTGATTATGCGGCACGTTCTTTTACCAATGAGATGCTTGCGATTCAGGTCGCTTCCGGGGAACATGGTGGTGATCAACGACGACTGAGACACAGAAGCGCGGGTTGCGCTCGGGTAGAAGTTGAGCCGCAGAGCAGCACGGAGAGAATGTTTGGCCTTTTTTTTTTTTTTTTTTTTTTTTTTTTTTTTTTTTTTTTTAGTTGAATGGCTTTTTTTATCAAGCCTCTTTTTTATTCAGCTTCTTTCGAGACTTTCACTGCGTAGGCGACAGATGGTTCATCACAATTGGGTTGTACGTGCCTAAGAACTTGCCCCGAGCCAGCAAACTCAAACCCTCCCCCGCGAGCAAGTTTCAACCACTTATCCGACACAGAATGGGCAACGAAAAAATCTTGGTCATTCTCGTTTCAAGTTTATTTTTTTTTCTTCGTTATCTGATCTGTTCCTTTTCCCCAGCTTTCCTTTCAGTTTGTCCGCAGGCCTCCCACGCGCGAGTGACATGCTTCCGCATCTAGCCAAGTCAAAAAGAGATGGGCGATCCCAAGTCCCTTGTGGCTAGCTCTGATCGCGCATATTGAATTAATGCCTCACAGATAGATATACATTTAGTTTGGCTTTTAATTTTCGTTAGGTTCTTGGGGGCGGCCGCCACAAAATCTCTGCCGTGCCGCCAAAGTAGGTGATATTTGTCGAGTCAGGTTCAGCAGCACCGCCATCGAGACGCGTGTCTACAACGAGGGCCGCCCCCACGTTGAATGAAAATCGCAGGGCTGCCACATGAATAATGACGAGAAATACCAAGGTTCTATCGCGACTTGGGGTTCCATGCGTGTGTTTCTAATGTCTGGGGCTTTTGTCATTCATCCCCGCCATGTTCTGTCCGGATGCATTTAGAGAGTTGCGGAGTTGAAGTCTTAGCGTGCGCTGGGGATATTCTTAACCATTCACGGCTATCGGGCCTTGTCTTTATTTCGACGTATACTTTCATCCTTTTTCTAGACATTTTTCTTCTTCCAAGTGCAATGATCACAAGGTGGTGGTCAGCCGAGGATAGTTCCATCACTGTGTCACTGGTTTGTCTGTGTACTCTGTAGCTCACCGCTGATATGCAGATGAAAACTAACGAATGATTGGATCGCAGTTTCCAAGCCTGCAAGTCGCATTAAAAACAGCCGCCCGGCTCTTGGGTCTTGTATATCGGAGAGTCTAATCAGCCGGTGGCGGCGCCACCATCCCTAAGCATCGTGCCTAGCAAGATTGGGGCTGGACTCTTTGCGATCGTCGCCGCCAAGCCGACTTGTCTCACTGATACGGTCCCTCGACGCTGCTGTTGTTGTAGTCGTCGTCGTCGTCGTTGTCGCACAAGTCGACAACAGCCTCATCCAAGACTTCACACAGCCGTCTTGGGCACTGACGCAAACACATGATTCCCCCGGGGATCTTCGGTCTGCGATAACGTCATGTTTCAAGCTTATTTTTTTCCAAATACTCTAGGCCCATGTGGTTCTTCTTTTTCCTTCCCGGTGGCTTATTTTTAGGTTCTTTGCCCCCAACGTTTCGACCGTTTCGACATCTGTGTGTTGATCGCCTTGAAACACTATCCATTCACTTTCTGCGGCTGACACGGTTCGGGAGTGTACCACTATGTTATTGATAACGGAAGCCTACATAACTCACATCCTTACACATGGATGATGCCTTTCCCGCGGGCGACGACTTGCGCCTTGGGTTGGTCCGTGGCGGCGGGTCAGCCTCTTGGCAACAAGGCGCAGCACCCGCCCGTGCTTTCATTTTGGTACGAAGTAACACCTTGTTGTCCCTATTGTCATTCCCCTTTTTTCTTCTTCCGTATGCATCTTGCGGCGATTTGCCAAGCGCACCCACTGAGGACAGGTCCTATTACGCCACCCCGTGCCCACTGGCTGGATTGGATCTGCGCATCGGCTGCCGTGGGCTGAGATTTGGCTCCATCCCGCCAAGCCGGGTTTCTGAGATGCCAACGTTTTCGGCAAATGCGACTTGTTCTTTTTCTTTCCGCTGCTGCCGCTGCTTATCCTCCCTATTACTATCTTGAAGGTTTAGGAAAAGGCGGAGGATCCTCTACCCGTGTGCAGATCCAAGCTCCGGTTTGCACCGGAAAGCTGCACACAAGCATACCCAAAGTCTCTCCCGCTTGAGGCTAGACGTGACTCACGGAAGGACAAGGACTTTGGCCGTGAAACGCTGCAACGCTGCAACGGGCATCACACAAGAAAAGATAAGCTTAATCTTTTTCGGTGGAGATTGCAAAGCGCACGCAGTACTGAGTACGCGCAAGCCCTGCACCAACACCAATGTCTCAGTGAGTGTGGAATCCCCAGCACCATGCGCAAGGCTTGGCATTGGGCACACAAGGGCGTCATGATGAGACCTGCAGGACTTGTGTTCCCTGGGGGATTCTCTCTTTTACATAGGTAGGTTACACGGAATAGTTCGCTGGAATCATGCTATTTGGGCGACTTTCGGGGCTCCAGGACTGGTTTTGAGCGAGTTTAATTATGCAAAAATTGGAAAAAGTTCCGCAAGTAATCCCAGGTCAAATTCGTGCAACTAAATCTCATGGATCTCATGGATCACGGCCTGAGAAAGTCTACGGTGGGGCGCTACTCCCCGGGACATAAGTCTTGGTCTCAGCATTCAGGCCTTAAAGTCGCAGTTGTCCCCTGTTTGGGCGTCATGGAACTGTCGGGTTGTTTTGCAAACAGAAATTTTCCATGACCAGGGGTGTATAATACCGGCTGGATCTGTCATCCAATCTGCACTGGTCATCTCCGTGGCGTCTTCCCTTTTCGTCTTCATACTGCCGTCACTCTAATCTGTACACAAGCCAACAAGCTTCTGTTGGCAAAAGTATAGATACAATATGGATGATACTGTTGGCCCGCAGTCGCCAAACTGCCTCAAGTACGCACAGTTTGCCTCACATCTCGTACGGTGGCAGTTCAAGGTGATATACTGGACGCTCTTCATCTCCAACTTGCTTCTTTTATTCTTTGGTTCATTCGCATACATCAAGTGAGTGGCTCGTCCATCCGGCATCAACCATCCGCTGACCATCGCCAGAGCCCAGGAGGCCCTCACCAACTATACCGATCATCCCCGCAAACTTCAGAAGCGCCTTCGACTATGTATCTGCATATGCACAGGCTGCGTTCTCGCCTCGACCGTCATCGTCGTCATGGAAGCCTACGCACTGCTCGCTCTACAGTTCTGCGACGGTGAGGATCTCATGTCGCTGTACTGGTCGACGTGGACCATGATCCAGGTCGGGTCCCTCATTGCCATCGTGGGTGTCATCCTCGCCATGGTTTACTCGTTGCGCAATAAGCGTCATCCGTAAGCATCCCCTCTCTCGCTTGATACCATGACACCACTGACGGACGACAGGCCTTGGGCGCTGGCGATGGGAACACCCGTCCTAGTCATTGCAGGGTTGCTACACATGGGCTTTTACAGCTCAAAGGCGCGGTTAAAGAAAATGTTCAAAAGGTCCGAGCCGGAGAGCGACAAGGAGAAGGAAACAGAGCCGCCGATGAGCAGAGTGTAAGTAAAGACCCGACAGTTCATGAACCAGGTACTAACTCGAACAGTAACACCATCGGACCCGGCTCCAGAGAGTCAGTCGACGAAACCATCATCGGACAATTTATTGGATTTACGGTAGAGGGTGGCCCGATTGTGCGGTTTACAAATACCGACTCCATCGATCTTTCAGCAGGTGGTGAATTACTGGGTCGTTTCGACAACAACAGTGTGCTTGTCGCCTACCAGCGTGACTCGATCCGCTTCATCACAGATGACTGGGACAACTGCGAGACGCCAAAAGCACAAAGGAGCAGCTAAATTCCGAGGGATACGATATACAGGGACTTTCTTTTACACATACAACGGGACAACAAGACGATTATTCATGAAAGCAGAGACGGAAATGCATCATGGTGCGCTCTAGGGTAGCGCAGTACAATAGAACGGGCAAGCCTCCACACGTAGAAAGGAGCAGGAGTTTTTCCTTTTTTTTTTTTCCTCTGCATATCTTAGCATAATATCTTTCATCCATTCAATTCACACGATTTACTTACTGCAACCACTGCGGTTAATCTAGTAGGGACATGTCTAATTGGTAATGTGTGAGTGGTGGGGGCGGGGCTTCTAGGCGGGCTTGGCGGGGCAGATATTTGCCAGACGAAGCGCCGTTGTCGGGCTGCTTGCTAATCCAACTTTCAGCATCGTCACTTTTGCGCCGCCGACTCTACACCTACAACGACCCCTACTAAACGATACTTCAGCGACAGCAGAATACTGTGCACCATCGAAACAAGCACTGCAACGCTCAGCTGCCTCACAGCGCCATCATGAGCTTGGACAATGTCAAGCACGTCGTGCTGGTAAGCCCTCTTCCTCTTCTCCCTCCGTCGCCGCCCACCACTAACCACAACAACCCCAGGTCCTCTCCGGCAAAGGCGGCGTCGGCAAGTCCTCCGTAACGACCCAACTCGCCTTCTCCCTCGCCCTCGCCGGGCATTCCGTCGGCATCCTCGACATCGACCTCACCGGGCCCTCCATCCCGCGCATGCTCTCCATCGAATCCTCCAAAGTCACCCAAGTCCCCGGCGGCTGGGCCCCCGTGTGCGTGCAGCCCGCCACCGCCACCACCGGCGCGCTCTACGCCATGAGCCTCGGCTTCCTGCTCCCGCGGCGCGGCGACGCCGTCGTCTGGCGCGGCCCGAAGAAGACGGCCATGATCCGCCAGTTCTTCCGCGACGTGCTCTGGCCGGACGTCGACTACCTACTGGTCGACACGCCGCCGGGCACGTCGGACGAGCACATTTCGCTGGCGGAGACGCTGCACAGCGACGCGAAGCGCCCGGGGCAGGTGGCGGGCGCGGTGGTGGTGACGACGCCGCAGGCGGTGGCGACGGCGGACGTGCGCAAGGAGCTCAACTTTTGCGCCAAGACGGCGATTCGCGTGCTGGGCGTGGTGGAGAATATGAGCGGCTTTGTGTGTCCGCAGTGCAGCGAGTGTACGGATATTTTTGGCGCGGGGGGTGGCAGGGCGATGGCGGAGGAGTTTGGGGTGTCGTTTCTGGGGGCGGTGCCGATGGATGCGCAGTTTATCGCGCTGGTGGAGGAGGGGAGGCGGCCGAGGTATCCGGCGGGCACGGAGGTGAATGGGCAGGATATTTCGGGGGCTACGGAGGTGAATGGGCGGGATATATCTGGGGAGCAGGGAGACGACGGCGGTGGTGGCAGCGGGGATGGTGGCGATGCGGGCTCGTTGATGGAAAAGTACAAGGACTGCTCGCTGTATCATGTGTTTAAAGGCATAGCGCAGGGGTTGGCAGAGGGAGCGACGAGCGGGTGAGAATGGTTGGAGATTTATTTACATATACAACACGACATATAGACGGTGGGACAGAGCAATGTTTAATGAGACATGACACTTGGTACGCGCGTTCTGAAATGGTGAGAGGTGGTAGAGCGACGGCCCGGATTGTTTCGCAGAAGCATCCGGTATGGGTATCACAGGATTACCAGTACTACATGACTTTCCTCTGTTCCGCACAGACGAAATCTTGGCCAGGGCAGCCAAGATTTGCATTAAAGTTGGCCCAACTAAGTGGTCGGTTGGGTAGCAGTGGCCCGCGTGCGGCATGTCCGTATGCGGCGATGCAGGCACAGACACCCGCGCGGTCGGTGATGCAACTTGGCACTATGCGACGAAACAAGGCATGCATTTTGAAATTTCTCTAAATTTCCAGGATTTGGCGCTTAAAATTGCCAGATTTTTTTAAACACTGATTTATTTGTTGCGCATCGGCATGGGACGGATCGCTGCGACAGCATATTGGTTGTTTTTGGTGCATGAGAGACGAGAGTGACCGGGTTGCGCCGATGAGAGTCTGCAGGCTGGGCGACTAACAAAATAACCCATAACCGGATGGGAAGCCGCCAATCGACGGACAAGCAAGTCCAAACTACCTCGTAATGAAACCCACTCCACAAGATGCATTGAGGAGAGAAAAAATATGGCTGGCTGGCTGGTCAGCTTTGGGACCAAGGTCGTCATCAGTGAAATTTTTCGCCCTGCTACCTGAACCTTGTGGGGAACGTCACCACCACCACCCGCTTCCTCTCTCTTTCTCGACACAAATAATAAGAGCTGGCTCATCCTTTTCTAGCTTTTGTGCTTGTTTTGCCATTTCTTACCCTCACAGACACTGTGCCTTGGTGAGAATCACACAAAACAAATAAAAAGCATCCACGGCACACTGCAGCTGTGGCTGTCCTACGTTACTTGGATACTTGGGCACCCCTCTTCATATAAATTTTCGCGCCACCAGAACTGCGCCTTTTCTGGCCCGCCGCAGCGCACAAGAACAAAAATCTTGCACTCGACACCACCCAAAACTCTCGACGACGGCCACTCCCGCTCGCCAGGTCCTCTGCTCTTACCACTCATCAGATACCCGCTTCCCATCTGGTCTGCCATTGTGCCGTCCAATCAATGTTACAAGTCTCTTGCTAAATTCCTGAGCTTGCTCATCTACACGACGGCCGTCACCACTTCGACCGTCAGACTGTCCTCGACTTTTCTGGCTTCCCTCTCTGGACTTCTATGCGTCTAGCAGACCCTCTTCGCTTCCTGTTCAACAGACCATCCAAGTACGACCCCGAATCTCACCGCACCATGATTGTCAAACCCGCTAACCTGTTCCTCGTCCAGGCCTCGATAGCACCCCTCGTGCTCTATACCCCGCTCACAAGCGACATCATCACCGCCTCGCACCCTTAAATCAGCAGATCCTACTGTCTGCTAGCTCCGATACTCCCTCACAGGTATCGGACTGCAGCCTACCTGCCACAATTCCTCCCGAGAAGAGGTTTCAGCACTCCATCTTCCGACCCCCCTAACGTCCTCTTGTGACGTTGTCAACAAAGCTTCCTCCCACCAACGCATTGCTGCTGGCTCCGCCAGCGCCCGAGACTCACCACTTTCCTGTGGGCCTACTCTCTCAAGCAGACGCCGCAAAGTCTGTTTGAGCGGCAGCTAGTGCTCCGCGGACTCTGCCATTCGGGCATAGAACCTATCAACGAACCCGTTTCCAAGCATAACCAACTCACCGGTCGACGCCTCTTGCCGCGATCATGGTCCAGTACTCGGTCCCGAACGACTATACCTTTTCCCCATCCTCCGCCCCCCCTCATCTGACCATCAATCATGATGTCGTCGCCGATCTAGACTCGACCAACGCCTTTGAGGGGCCTGAGAAGCTGCTCGAGGTTTGGTTTGCGCCCAGCGCCGATGCCCTGCCCATCAATGCCGCCCCTCTGGGGCTCAAGGCTGTCAACAAGGAGACGTGGGAGTCCATGCTCGACATGGTCCACTGCAAGGTCCTCTCCGTCCTCGAGTCCGACACCGTCGACGCCTACCTCCTCTCCGAGTCGAGCATGTTTGTCTTTCCCCACAAGCTGATCCTCAAGACCTGCGGCACCACCACGCTCCTTCTCGGCCTCCAGCGCCTTCTCCATATCGCTGCCGCCTATGCCGGCTTCCCGTTCACCAACGCCAGCTCCGTCGACAACATCCGCGCTGCCGCCACCCCGTACCGCGTCTTCTACAGCCGCAAGAACTTTCTCTTCCCCGACAAGCAGCGCGGCCCCCACCGCAGCTGGAAGCAGGAAGTCAAGTATCTCGACGACATGCTCAGCCACGGCAGCGCCTACATGGTGGGCAAGATGAACGGCGACCATTGGTACCTCTACCTGACCCCGCCGAACCAGGAGCTCACCCCGCCCATCACTCCTCAGTCCGAGACGCACGAAAAGATGATTGAGGCGGATGGCAACATGGAGCTTGGCGTTGAGTCGACCGGCGACGAGAATGTCGACGAGACCTTGGAGATCCTCATGACCGATCTCGATCCCGAGAATGCAAAGCAGTTCTTCCTTTCGCACGCGAGTGCGGTCGCTTGCGATAGGATGGCTGCGGAGACCAAGGCCCGCTGCGCCGCCGCCACCACCAACGGCGCTGCCTCTGAGCCGCTCGACGAAGTCGACGTCTTTAGCAACGGCAGCGACTCCGACCTGCACGATGAAGCCGCCGCGGCGCCGGAGATTGACGAGTCCCTCACCACCGAGGGCCACGCCCTCGGCACCGTCATCTCCGACAACTGCGGCCTGGCCAACATCTACCCGACCTCGGTCTACCCCGACGCCCGCATCGACGCCTACCTCTTCAGCCCCTGCGGCTTCTCCGCCAACGGCGTCGTGCCGGCGCCGCCCGCGGCCGACGGCCAGACCAGCAAGGCGTGCCACTACTTTACCGTGCACGTCACGCCCGAGGACGGCTTCTCGTTTGCGTCGTTTGAGACCAACGTGCCCGGCGGGCAGAAAGGCCGCGCGACCGCCGAGATTATCGAGCACGTCGTCGACATTTTCAAGCCGGGCCGCTTCAGCGTCACGCTGTTCGAGGCCAAGGGCCGCCGCGCGAACCCGTACGGGGCGGGCGCGGACCAGATTCGCGGGCTGGCGGGCAAGCGTCTGGCAGACCCGGTGCCGGGCTACAAGCGCGTGGACCGCATCGTGCACGACTTTGACGACTACAACCTCGTCTTTCGGTTCTTTGAAAAGGACGGCTTCAACGGGCCCAAGGGCGCGCGGGTCGGAGAGGATGAGTAACTTTGGCTTTGGTAGCAAGGTGGATGCCGTGCCTGGACTTGGCTTTGAGCCAAGGATTGGGGCTGTTTGGCGCCTGAGCAGTCGTTCGTCGTTTTTCTCATTGCCTTTTGACAAGAGAATGGCGACGAATCGCTCCTAACGTTTACTTTCTTGAATGCCTTTTTTTCATGACATTTTTCTGGCTCAGCCAGAGCCGCTCATTGGTTTAGTCTCGCAACGCACGTAGCGGCAGCGTATTTATTTAATCATTTTTATGTACGACTGCAAATTTCAACTATCATTATTTCACATTGCCATATTTTCCTCTTTTTCTTTTCACATTTGCTCTAATGTTGACATGTATTTTGCCGCTGTAAATTGTCCAAAGTTGCCATCTTGGTGGTTATCGATAAGCCCGAGACCCACTTCTCTTCCGCCAATTTTTCTGCCACTCAATTTTTTTCTTTCTCGTCGGCCTCTTCTTTGGAAGCATCCTCACGAACCTTCCTCGCACGGCGCACAAATCCCACGTCACCAAGACAATTCAATTGCAATCTCTCCCATTTCTCCACCACACACACACACACACAACCATGCATCTCATGTATACAATCGACGACAAGGGCAACCGCCTGTACACGCTCAAAAAGGTCGCGCAGGGGCAGGTGACCAAGAGCGCGCACCCAGCGCGCTTCTCGCCGGATGACAAGTGGTCGCGCCAGCGGGTTACGCTGAAGCGCCGCTTCGGTCTGCTGTTGACCCAGCAGAGTGCGTTTTTCCCCCCAATGTTCCTTGTTGTGTATCAGAATGCTGACGATTTGCTGTAGAGGACGAGGAGTAAAGATTCGAGCAGGACGAGGACAAGGTTGGGGGTGGATGGGAGCTGAATTGAAAAATTGAGCTCGAGGACGGCGTTACGGGTTTATTTTCATATACAGTTTGGTGGTCTGGATACGGACCGTCCTGATACATGTACATTTCTGGCGTCTTTTGATATCATTAAAAACACGTTCAACTCAGTCAATACCGACCAAATGTGTTGTCTTAATGTCATTCCTATCATAATGAGAGTGCCTGCAGAATGCTTCTATAACCCAACCGTATCCCATCTATCCTTTTTTTCATTTTAAATCATCATACTTTTTCCCCCTCTTCCACCACTCAACGTCGCCGGCGCCCATTCACCGTCCTGCCCGCACCGACCTTGATCTTGCCCCCCGCCGCCCTATCCCCCGTCAAAATCCCCGGCAGAAACTCCTCGTCCATCAGATCCCGCTTCTTCTGCTTGCGCTGCGCCTCCGCCGCCCGCACATACTCTTTTTGGTCCTCCGCCAGCATCAGCCCCACGCCCCAGTTGTTCTGCCCGCCCGCGTGCTTCGCCAGCCGCCCGTGCGGCGTGCCGTGCACCGGCTTCGGCACGCTGTACACGTTACCTCTATTATTCCACTGGAAGCCGCGCTTGAGGTGCAGCCGGAAGCGGCCCTGGGCGTCGGTCGAGCACGAGGTCCGCAGCAGGGTGGGCTGCCCGCAGCTGGGGCAGAACTGGCGCTCGGTCTGCTTGGTGACTTTGAAGCAGCCGTGGCAGCGCAGGACCCAGGTCTTGAGGTGGGTGATGCGCGAGAAGGAGGGCGTGACGAGGTTGAGGTTCATACGGAGGGCGACGTTTTGCATGGCGTAGTCGGAGGTGAGGATGGCGGCTTGGAGGGTGCGCGCGGGGGCGGCGGAGGGCGCGGAGCCGGGGCCTTGGGCTCTGTGCTTTTTGATGTTGGAGGGCGTGATCCAGCCGCCGTCGTCGTCGGAGGCTTCGCCGTTTTCGTCGTCGTCTTCGTCTTCGTCTTCCACAATCTCGTCAATGACGAGATCGTTAGTGTTGGTAGCATCGCCAGTGTTGGCTGCCGACTCGGTGTTGGCAGCATCTCCGGCTTGGGTGACGGTATCAGCCTTGGAAGCATCTTCGGTTTTGATAGTATCCTCGGCTTCGGTAGCGTCTTCGTTTTTGATAGTATCCTCTGGCTTGGGAGTATCTTCGGTCTTGGTAGCATCCTCAGCCTTGGTGACATCAGCAACATCCAGCTTCTCCATCGCTTCCACCGGGACCTCCGCACATGCTGCCGCCTCCGCCTCCGCCGCCTCCCTCTGCGGTGGCTTGCCATTCACCTGCTTCTGGTCCGGCTCGCTGCGCAGCCGCCAGTCGCCGTCATTCCTCTCACACTCCAAATCGTACCCCAGCGCCAGGACCTCCAAGTCCGGCTTGCTCAGGCTCCCCAAATCACCCGTCTTGCGCGCAAACTCGCGAATGACAGCCACGCTCTTGGGCCGCGGCGCGCGCACCGTGACAAACGGCAGCAGCTGCGTCTCGAGGCGGGCGCGCGTGGCGACGTCGCGGATCTCAGAGACGACGGAGGGCAGGATGTAGAGCTGCTCGGCGCGCGCGAGGAGCGCGCTGACGGTCGGGTCGTTCTTGATGAGGGGGCCGGTATCGAGGACGAGGCTGTGGATGGGCTTGTCGGTGGTGGTGGTGGTCGGCGCGGGGGCCGGGGCCGGTGGCGGGGTGGCCATGGTGATTTGGTCGTACGGCGGCGCCGGACAGAATGGGTAGCGTGTAATATCTGGTGGTACGGCAGTATGGGCAGATGCAAAGGATATGAGAGGGAAGTAGAGTCGGTATAGCAAGTAGTGCACACACAAATGCTGGCGTCTGCAACCTTGATGCCGCACAATGTCGATTTGGTGATAAAATGTAGTGGGGCAGGAAAAAAGTTGATCGATAAGGCTTATCGCTTGCTAGGGCGTTGGCACACACGTGACGCATGGCAGATGCAGAGATGACAGCACAGCAATTTACAGGCGTCAGGAATTCTTAAAAAAAAAATCACGGTTGAATGAAATTTATCATGGCTTTGGATTAAGAAACAGTCCATTTCGAGGTGCGCGCAGTTGGAAGTGACACCAACTCAAACGCTTGGGTCTCACTGACTGGTGCGTATTGACACCAAATTTCAAGGGTGCGCCTAGAGCAAAAGACCCCGGATCATGCAAGAGCACAGTTCCGTTTTAATTGTCATTGAGTATCTGCATTTCAAATGTGTCATCATGCACGCGCAGACGACTACGGCTTTGCACCACTGCTGAGGTAACATTATCGAAGCAGCCAGCCCGTCGGACTGTTGATCCTCTCACCTCACTCAGCACATCAAGTTCATCTCGACCAGGCTGTGCTGGCCATGACCAGTATACCCGATGAAGTGTCTCTCCTCGGTCAGGTCAGACCGAATGATGGTCCGGTCAGCAGGCCTCGGCAGGGATGCTCTGGTGTGTCAATCATTACCAGATGACCAGCGTGCAAATCCGCATCGCTTCCAGTAGGGGCAACTTTATTTTTCCTGCACGAAAAAGCGTGGCTGAAACGAGGCGAGTCCCCTTTCCTTGATCGCATGATGGAGAGAGTCGCTGGCCCGTCATGTCAACCGGGAAAGCGGCTAGACGGACGGACAAAAATCTTAGTAGGGCCGAGACATGCTTGTCAATGCTGGGTGGTTTTGATGCCCAACATTGGATGGTGCTGGACTCGGGCAGGTCCTTGAGACAGCGCGGTACGATACCAAAATAAACCATTGCTATGAGCGAAAAGATGAGACATTTTCCAACGTCGGGCAAGAAACTAGAAGCAGCGTGTATTTTTTTTTTCCCGCCCAGCTACGGGTTATTAGGCAGACGAGTCTGGAGAACCCCACAGATCATCGCCCAGAGGTTTTTCTGGAATGGATATTGTCATTGCCCTTGTTTCGTGCGTGACGCACAAGGCAAGATTATGGAGTTGCCGGGCGAAAAACGAGGCGGGAAACGACGTCAAGTACACGAACTGACTCATGGCTGTGCAGGGCGGTCCCTGGTTGGGGGCTCGGCCATAGCGCGGGGTCGTTATTTCTGATGAGCATGTCTGTCTCAAGCCACGGTGCAAGAGGAGGAAATTGCCGCATCGCGGGATGCAAATGTGCCTGCCAAGGCCGGCGTTGCAAATCGCAAAGCCGGTGGCTTGCGGCCGCGCACATGTTCCGCTGTGGAATTGATTCCGGCAGCGGTTGATCGCGCTGTGATGCATCGATATTGACAGCCAGCAGCGAGTAGGATATGCTGGATTCTTCACGTTCTGGGGGATTGTACAGAGGGCGTTCCCTAGTCGACTGCCGAGACCGAGAACCTCGTCATCATTACTTCTACTTGGTACCTGTAGGCGGTTTATAGTAGGTTAGTACCTAGTAGTAGGTAAGTACCAAACTACCTCCTTGTAATCACTCCGCCATCTGTACAGTAACTACCGCAGATGGCCGGGCGGGTCACCGTGTCAGACAGTGCAGAGGCCCCAAGTTCCAGAAGGCTTCTAGCCATTTGTCTTTCTTTCCCCAGGTCAGTGCATCGTGGAGAGCGCAATGGCATCGCAAAAGACAATTAATCGGAGCAGTTTCATCCGCCCCTTGGACCATCGGTAAATGAAACCCAGCGTTTTTTTCCTCGTCCGCCTCGCATTTCTCCCCCGTGATTCTAGCCGCAACAACCACTACCCACAAGCGGGCCAGGCTTATTACAGAAACGAGGTGACTGGGCGGAGTTGAGATGCCGTGTGGCGCACCTCCATGACGCTTCGGCAGCAAGACAGCGGGAGTCTACTAATAGTGCTACGGGTGATTTTAGTACTAAGTTACTACCAGTAGGTAGGTACTACGTTAGTCTGTGCTTCCGTTTCCAAGCCTGGCTGCGAGGGACAGAGGTTGGTGGCGCTGAGTGGCGTCGGCAGCGCGGTCTCTACAGCGCTGTTTCTAGGCTGCTAGGTACTGGCCGCGTTCCGAGGGAAAAAAAAGCCACAGTTCACTTGGCAAGCCGCATCGGGGAATAATTCCACGGGAATCGGCTCGCAAATGCGGCTACCGGGGAGGCGTAAAATTTTCATGACGTTTCCGACGTCAGACGTCAACAATGACAGAGAGAAATCTCAACAAAAGTCACAACCAATGCCAATGCCTCCATATCAAGGCTGCGAATAATCAATGGGCGATATGGGGGGATAAATGCCCCCATAATAACAAATTGTGGTATACTGTACTTTCCCCGGAATCCCACGACTTTATTCGGTGGGCTAATAAGGGGGTACGAGAAACGAGGCATTTTGCATCCGGAAAGAACTCTTTTTTTTTTCTACTCCGGCAGTAAACCTGGAACACGTCTCCAGCGCAAGCGTAACGGGCCCTCGCTAGGCCATGGAAAGAGGTTGGATGGATGGATGGACTCGACTCAGCATTCTGGCATCTGGCCCACAACAAAACTCATTGCTGCTCCTCTTCAAGTGGGCATCAAGCGGACATCAAGCGGGCATCAAGCAAGGTCATGAGCCCGCCTAATCAAGAGGCTACGAATGGCCAATGCTTTTTCCTCTCTTTGAGTGAGTGGGAATCCTGCTAGACTATGGAGTCATGACCGCCCCAGCTAGGGTGGCGCGGACTTTTCACTCTTCTATGCTTTCGAGGGTACTTACTACTCCGTGGCATAACTTCCCCTCCCCGGAACTTGCGAATATGCGTTACGAAAAAGTTTCCATAAAATTAGCCAATCCGTCTGGGGAAAAAGGGGGCGGCCAATAGAGACCCGTGGCCATCTACAGGCAGCTCGTAATAACACTGCGTAGCTGGGAACAAGTTATGCGGGGTGGGAAAAAGGGCCAGATCCGGGGTACCGTTGTCAACAGTACGTATACGTAGTAGAAGAAAAAAATGAGACGCTTCGGGTCCATGTCTCAGAGATGGGAGCGCGCGCTCTGAGACAGACTGTCCGCAAGCGCCGCAGATGTGGCGTCCAAGGAGGGACACTAGAAGAGACAAAGATGCAAATCATGCAAGCGTAAACAATAGAAGATCAAGGAGAAATTGGGATAAAGAGACAAGAGGCAGAAAATATCGACAACCTACATGCAGTAAGTAAGGTGGCTCGTCCGTCCAGTCTTGTCTGATAACGCGCTCTTGCTCCAGCAACCTTGGCCCACCATCAATAACACCTAGTCAGCTGCCCAGTTAGGGCTCCATGTCCTCTTCTCTTTCTTTTTTTTTTTTCCTTTCTCTCTCTTCTCTTTTTATACCCCTTCCCTCTTTCCTTCCTAGCTTACCATTTTTCTCCAACTCTGATCTGGGCTTCGCTCAGACTCTAACCATCACGCACCCCCCCTGCTTCGGTTCTAGCCTCATCCTGCACCTTTGCCCTCTCCACCACACCTTTTTTCCTCACCTCTCACGCTAAAACGCATTGTTGGTGGCCAAGTATACACGGAGTAGTCAGAGCTTCCCTCCCCCCAGACGAACGCGGTTCTTGTTAAATACGACTCTGGTCCCCTCGGATCCTCCCCCACACTCTCTCTTCCCCCAATTGCCAACCTTTTCTCATCCTCTTTTCCGTGGTGTAAGCTGAAAAGCTCACCTTCCCCTCAACTTCCCCTCCCCCATACCATATCCCATACACAGTTTAATACAAAACATCAATTGATTGCTTCCTGTCGTCCTCACCATGTCCGGCACAGCTGAGAAGCACGACGGCGCCGTCCTCGACCGGACGCTGTCCAAGAAAGCCGCCGCCGGCGACTCCTCCTCGCAGGACAACTCCGTCATGGGCGGTCCCGAAATGTACGGCGAAGTCACCGAGTTTGACGAGACCACCTCGCGCACCGCCGCGGACCTGGAGAAGCAAAAGACGGCGCAGGGCGAGGCCCATTTCAACCGTCTTGGGTGGAAGCGCCTCACCATCATCCTCATTGTCGAGGCCATTGCCCTCGGCTCGCTCAGCCTGCCCAAGGCGTTTGCGACGCTCGGCATGGTCGCCGGCACCATTGTGTCGGTCGGCCTCGGTCTGCTGGCCATTTACACGTCCGACGTTGTCGGCCAGGTCAAGATCAAGTTCCCCGAGGCGGCGCACTATGCGGACGCGGGCCGGCTCATCGCGGGCCGCTTCGGGTACGAGGTCATTGGCGCCATGTTTGTCCTGCAGCTCGTCTTCCTCGTCGGATCCCACTGTCTCACCGGAACCATTGCCTTTGGCAACATCATTGACATCACCAAGACGGGCACTTGCTCGCTCGTCTTTGGCGGCGTCTCGGCCATCATCCTGCTCATCCTCGCCATCCCGCCGTCCTTTGCCGAGGTCGCCATCCTCGGCTACATTGACTTTGTCTCCATCGTGGCCGCCATTGGCCTCACCATCATCGCCACCGGCGTGCAGGCCGCCAAGTCGCCCGGCCTGTCCAACGTCGCCTGGTCCGCGTGGCCCAAGGAGGACCTGTCCTTTGCCGACGCCTTCATCTCCGTCACCAACATTGTCTTTGCCTACTCCTTTTCCATCTGCCAGTTCTCCTTCATGGACGAGATGCACACGCCCACCGACTACAAGAAGTCCATCTGGGCGCTCGGCCTCATCGAGATTAGCATCTACTCGCTGACCGGCGCGCTCATATATGCGTTTGTCGGGCCGGATGTCAAGTCGCCGGCGCTGCTGTCGGCCGGCGACACCGTCTCGCGCATCGCGTTTGGCATCGCGCTGCCGGTCATCTTCATCTCGGGATCCATCAACACCACGGTCGTCGGGCGCTACATCCACGGCCGCGTCTACAGAAACGACGTCACCCGCTTCATCAACACGCCCAAGGGCTGGGGCACCTGGCTGGGGCTCGTCTTCGTCATCACCGTGCTGGCGTTCATCATTGCCGAGTCGATCCCGTTCTTCTCAGATCTGCTGTCGATTTCGTCGTCGCTGTTCGTGTCGGGCTTCACCTACTACTTCCCGCCCATCATGTGGGTGATGCTCATCAAGGAGGGTCCCATCTGGGCTCCTCACAACCGCGTCAAGGCCGTGCTCAACGGGTTTGCGTTTGTTGTCGGTATTGTGGTTCTTGTTGGCGGCACCTATTCGAGTATTGTTGATATTGTAAGTGACTTGAATCTCGTCGTTGCAGGTACCATGACTAACTCAACCAGATGAAAAACTACAATGACGGCACCGTCGGCAGCGTCTTCACCTGCAAACCCATTGGTTAACGAGACGATATCATTACGAACTGCATGAGGTAGACCGTGTATATCTTTGTTTTTAGCGATACATGTCAATAGTGTGCTTTTGCATGATGACAATTCATTCAATTATACCCCGCGATATCAAGTATACTTTGGCGTGAAGACAGGTCATTCAATGCAACCCTGCGATATACATCAAGAGGATATTTCGCAGGAGTCAGATATACCCCACGACATCACTTCTCCCTCTCCCTCCAGGCCGATCTTCTACCACTCCCGAATCTCACCTCCCGGACCCGTGAATCCCGGCGAAACCCATGCCTCCGCATTCTTGCTCGCCTCTATAATCTTGTCCTCATCCACCTCGATCCCCAATCCCGGCCCCTTCATCAGCTCTACATACCCATCCTCCACCTTCCAAACCTCGGCATTCTTAATATAACTCAACAAGTCATACCCGCCCACATTGTAATGTATCCCCAGACTCATCTCCTGAATCGCAAAATTCGGCGTCGCCGCGTCCACCTGCATGCACGCCGCCAGCGCCACCGGGCCGAGCGGACAATGCGGCGCCACGGCCACATCATACGCCTCCGCCATGCCCGCGATCCGCCTCATCTCCGAGATGCCGCCCACGTGGCACGTATCCGGCTGCAGCACATCCACGCAATTCGCCTCCAAGAACGGTTTGACGTCCCACCGGGAATACAACCGCTCGCCGAGCGCAATCGGCACCGTTGTCAGCGCAGCCAGCGCCTGGATGCCCTCCACATGCTCGCTGAGAAGAGGCTCCTCGACAAACAGCGGCCGGTGCGGCGCGAGGGCGGCGACGAGCTGCTTGGCCATGGGACGGTGCGCGCGGCCGTGAAAGTCGACGGCGACGTCGAGGCCGAGGGCGCGCACGGCGGCGACGCGCGTGACGCAGGCGTCGAGGGCCGAGGGCGAGTCGAGCCAGCCGAGGGCGGCGGTGCCGTTCATCTTGACGGCGGTGAAGCCCTGGGCCTGGCGGGCGCGCGCGGCGGACTCGACGTCGGAGGGGCTGTCGCCGCCGATCCAGGCGTAGACTTTGAGTTTGGAGCGTAGTTTGCCGCCGAGGAGGTCGTAGATGGGGACGCCGAGTTTGCGGGCTTCCACACGTTAGTCAGATGACGCAGCTTTTCGTGGTTGGTCTGACGAACCTTTGAGGTCCCAGAGAGCAATGTCGATGCCGGAGAGTGCGCTCATGAATACCGGGCCGCCGCGGTAAAAGGTCTTGCGCCACGAGAGCTGCCAGATGTGCTCAATGTCGCTGTTGGTGTGAGTGAGGGTTTGTTGGGGGAGGTTGGTGAGACATACTCTGCTTCGAGGCCTACATATTGGTCCCTCCATGCATCGAGACATCCTTCGACTGCTTGTGTATGGCCCTCTAGCGATGCTTCTCCCCAGCCTACGTTACCTGCGTCGTCGGTGATTTTGACAAATAGCCAGCGCGGGGGTACCCTGTAGTAGATGATGTCTGTGATTTTTCCCATTGTGATGCGGGCAGGACCCAATCTTGTATTTTGTATCGTGTGCTCAGGTTCTTTGCATAAATTGATGCACTTGAGTAAGATTTCGAAATAAATAATGACGTCTTGAGATGTTTGTCTGTTGAAGCTGTCCCCCACGTAACAATGTCATTGCCCCTCATCTGTTTGCCGACGGATAAAACCCCGCCTCAGACGCTTCCGTTCGCGGCGACCAATGTCCTTGGTCCACGAAACTGGGGGGAAGATGCGCTCGAGAGCTGGAGAAACACGGAAGTCGTTTAGGTGTGAGGAAACTATGGAAAGGTCGGGAAATGTTTGTTGGTTGGGGGAGAAGAGTGGTATCTGCTCATGGGTGATGCGGGCAATGAGGGATGTTTTGGGGGATGTCCAATGGGCAGGCCACTGTACAATGCTACTCTTATTGCCAGAAAGATATTCAGCTCGAATTTCGATATATATTGCAACAGCATTCTTGTTTCCTTTTGTTCTCCTTCTTCTTTTCTTTCATTTTGCTGCAGTAGAGTGTAGTAGTGGTCGTCTGATTGGAATGTAGAAGCTTCCTTTAGTCGTCAATTGAACGTGGAAACTGCCTCGCGTTCATAATCTACCTTTGCATAGTTTCACAAAATTGGGCTGACTAAAGCCGGAAATTCAGCTACCATTTTTTTTTTCGAAGGATCATGGTTGCGTCAATGATATAGTCTTGACGCTGCGCCAGATCTCCATTGTTTTACTCTCGACACACCATGCCTAAGCTGCTCACCTGTGATGGTTTTTATTTTTCCCCCAAAGCTTGGTCTTTTCCACCCTAAATCCTCCTCACTACAATCCATCAAAAAAGCCATCATGTCAAAAGGAAGAAACATCATCCTGGCCGTCGCCGGTGCCGGCGCACTCGCCACCGCGCTCTACGCTACGCAGGGCTCGAGTACAGCACGCAACCAATCCCAAAACAAGACACGCGACAAGAAGAACCTGGGGCTCGAAGGCGCGGGCATCGCTGGGACCGGCGCCGCCGGCGGCAACGAAAGGGCCATTGACCCGAGTCGGGACAAAAAGGTGCAGACGACGGCGCCTCGGGAGAAGCTGCCGTCGGGCGGTGTGGGAGGTGGTCCCGGCGCGGGCGGCATGGGCGCGCGAGCGGTTGATGTGACGGGTAAGTGACCGCCGTGGTGGTCAATGGATGCAGATTGGAGGAGGAATGTAATACATGGCAGGTCGCGGTGGTGCCTATCGGGGCAGCTTGAGGGTCACGATTTGGGATGCTGGACGCAGGAGACTACAGCGGATGAAGGAGTGCAAGGAAAGGCCAGAAAAGGTGTCTTGTACTTGGACGACCAAGGTCGATACTAAGCTGTCGATGGGGGAATCAAATACGGCTCGAAAGACTAGGATAAATGTAGATCGAACCAGAAACTCTCAGCCAGGCAGCCGTTGATCATCTCAGTATTCACATGAGACGCATTGTGACCTAGGGGTCGACAAATGTTGGTGCGCGCTCTCAGCTCCTCGTATTCGGATCGGAGCCGCTCGATAGTATCGCAAAAGGATTCTCCAAAGCGTGAATTTGCATCCATTTTGCTTGTGTTGGTGATTGTGCCAAGTGGCAGGGTTTCCGCGCCTCGCTTCCCTTGCAAGTACCTTGGATCTTGTGTAACACGGGCGGCTTTACCTGAACTCGGCTGTGATTGGCGATTCTTCCAGTTCAAGGAACAGGCGACTTTAATTGTTGAGTACCATGATATATCCGCGGTGATATAGCCGTCGCGTTTCGTCAAGAGTGCTTCTTACGGACCTACGGATACCCTACACCAGGACGCGCTATATTGCTAATTAGTTGCCTTCATGCATTAGGCCAACAGAAACGACAAAAGGGCATTTGCGACTATTAAAATCGGCAATTCGGAAATGAGGGTAATCTTTGGCCCTTTTATCGTCTAATCCGGCAACCCGATAATTCCGCTGGGAAATAGAACTGGGCTGACCTGCATCTGCACCAACCTGCATTGCTGAACTTTATGCATGGCATGAGCAGCTCAGCTCCTTCCGCCCCCTTCGTCGTTGATTCCTTTGGGTAGCCATTCTTAGCTCAACAATCTGGAGGCCTTTTCCTTTTGGCTAGGGATCGACTGCGACTTGTCAACCCACCTGATCTACACTGGCCGCCAAGCTTCGCCGACGGCGCCGAACATTGCCGGTCCTCTGTCGACTTATGCCGGCGGGCCACGGGCTAGTAATAAGCTGTCCCCGGGGTCCCTGGAGCGGCATTCCGGGGAGCCACCAATCATCAAGTCGTGATCTAGCCCGGATAGGTAACGTTGTATGACCAGGGGAGATTGTCGACTGCATGTTTATAAGTATGCACGTCCCCAGAGCGCTCATCTGAGGGGTCAATCCTTTCCTCTATATCTATATCTATATCTATATATTTCTACGCTTTACGTAGGAGCTTATATATCATCATGAAACGGAGCGCTTTGGTGTCGCTGCTCTTCGGCAGTGGCTTCTTGGCCTCCGCCGCCACAACCGCCCGGCCCCTCATCTCCGCCGCCGGGCAAAAAGCCGCCATCCCGCGCTGGGACTTTGCCTCGACCGCCCACGTCGGCTCCGACCTCGCCAAGCTGTCCGCTGCCGCCGTGGACACTTCATCCTGGCACCACGTCGAAGCCTCGCGCTGCACGCTCATGGGCTGCCTGCTGCAAAACGGGGAGCACAAAGACGGCCAGCTCTGGTTCTCGGACAACCTGGCCCGGTTTGACGGCGAGCAGTTTGCCGTGCCCTGGGTGTACAGGAGCGACTTTGCGCTACCGGAAAAGAAGGGAGGCCATTTCTTGCTGGAGACGAATGGCATATCGTCGAGGGCAGATATTTATCTGAATGGAAAAAAAGTGGCAGATGCGGATGCGCAGGCGGGCGCGTACGCGGGACACACATATGATATCACGGGCCTGGCGGAGGGGGAGAAGAATGCGTTGCTGGTGAGGGTGTATCCGACGCAGTATTTGTATGACTTTGCGGTCGGCTTTGTGGATTGGAATCCGTATGCGCCGGATAATGGCACGGGGATATGGCGGGATGTCACGGTGAAGCAGACGGGTGCGGTGGCGATGGGGCCGTTGAGTGTGGTGGTGGATGCGCCGCTGCCGATTGGCGAGCGCGATGCTACGGTCAAGGTGCGAGCCAAGGCGACGAACCTGGAAAAGACGAGCGTCAATCTCGCGGCGACGGCGACTTTCGCGGATCCGGCCGGCTCGGCGGTCGGCACGCAGAGCCACAACGTGACACTCGCGGCCGGCGAATCCCGCTACGTCGAGTTCACCCAAACCATCAAGAACCCGAAAGTATGGTGGCCCAAAGCCTGGGGCGCCCAGCTTCTCTACAACACCACCGTCTCCTTGTCCGTCTCCGGCGCCCTCTCCGACACTGCTTCGTCCACCTTTGGCATCCGCAGCGTCACCTCCGCCATCAACGCGCACAATGACACCATGTTCACCGTCAACGGGCACCCGTTCCCGGTTATCGGCGGCGGCTACAGCGCCGACATGTTCCTGCGGTGGGACGCCGCGCGCTTCCGCCAGATTGCGGCGTACATGCTCGACATGGGCCAGAACACGATCCGCCTCGAAGGCAAGATGGAGCAGCCGGAGCTGTACGACATTGCGGATCGGCTCGGACTCATGGTGCTCGCCGGCTGGGAGTGCTGCGACAAGTGGGAGGCGTGGGAGTACAACCACGACTTGGCGGTCGATCCGCCGCCGGTGTGGACGGATGCGGACTATGGCATCGCCAACGCGAGCATGGCGCACGAGGCGGCGGTGATGCAGACGCATCCGAGCATGCTGGGGTTTCTGGTGGGCAGTGATTACTGGCCGGACGACAGGGCCACCGATCTGTACGTGGATGCGTTGCAGGCAGCGGGCTGGCAGGTGCCCATCGTGGCGTCGGCGTCGAAGCGCGGCTTCCCGGCGCGTCTCGGCCCGTCGGGCATGAAGATGGACGGGCCGTACGACTGGGTGCCGCCGAGCTACTGGTTCAACACCAACGCCGACGGCACCGACCGCTACGGCGCCGCCTTTGGCTTTGGCTCCGAGCTGGGGTCGGGTGTCGGCACGCCGGAGCTCGGCAGTCTGAAGAAGTTTCTGACGACGGCGGACATGGACGATCTGTGGAAGAACCCGGACAAGGGCCTGTTTCACATGTCCAAGAAGTCGCAGTTTTACACGCGCAAGATTTACAACCACGGGCTGTTTGCGCGGTTCGGAAAACCAACGTCGCTGGAGGACTACGTGATGAAGGCGCAGATGACGGATTATGAGGCGACGAGGGCGGAATATGAAGCGTATGGGGCGTTGTGGAGCGCGGAGAGGCCGGCGACGGGGCTGGTGTATTGGATGCTGAACAATGCGTGGCCGAGTCTGCACTGGAACCAGTTTGATTATTACTTGAGGCCGGCCGGCTCGTATTACGGCACAAAGACGGGCTCCCGGGTTGAGCACGTGGCGTTTGACTATGTGAGTGGCGGGATATGGCTGATGAATCGGTCGCTGGATAAAAAAGGTACGAGGACGGTGCAGGTGGACGTCGTGGACATGCAGGGCCGGAATGTATCCAGCCAGACGATCAAAACCGAATCGGAGCCGAATGCGTCCAAGAAGATTGGCAATGTCACAGGACTGGCTGCCGTCCAGGACGTGGTGTTTCTGCGGCTGAAGCTGCTCGACGGCAGCAAGACGGTCAGCAGAAACGTGTACTGGCTCGGCAAAGACGTCGACAAGCTCGACTGGCCAAAGTCGACCTGGTACCACACGCCAGTCACAAAATACGCCGACTACACGGCGCTCAGCGCGATGCAGCACGCCAACGTGAGTGTGAGCGTCGCCGCAAGGACGTGTCGCAGCAAGACGGACGGCGTCACCGGGCGGATCGTCACGCTGGAGAATAGGTCGAGTGTGCCGGCGCTGTTTGTGAGTTTGAACTTGGTGGACGCGGCGGGGGCGGACGTGCTGCCGGTGCTGTGGTCGGATAACTACGTGACGCTGTGGCCGGGGGAGACGGTCAAGGTGACGGTTGGGCAGTGGGATGATAGGGCGATGGAGGTGGAGGTCAAGGGGTTTAATGTAAAGGGAGGGAGTGTCAAGATGAAGGGTTGAGCGTGGAAGGGAGGGTGGTGTGTACATGGTGAAGGATATTTCGTGAATATATTTCCCTTCTTTTGAACACCTGCGCGAGTGCGCTTTACAAGTGCTATCAAGGTCACGAGAGATCACACGGTCCGTCGGGCGTTATTACAGCCTGTCAAAGATAAATCATGGCTGCGTTCGAGTAGAGTATGTGGCATCTTTATTGAGCAGATGGCACGTGCATTATACATAACAACATTCGTAATTCCTTCATGGTCGTACATCCATCCTAAACCAGGTAGCGGAAGCCCTTGCGCATCTGCAGCGCCTCATTCGGACTATTCAGAATCTGCACCGCACCCGCCGCACCACCCGTCGTCTCCGTCTCCTCCGGCGTCTCCGCCTCGCTCTTCTCCAGCTGCTTGTTCAGGCTGACCAGCATCAGCCGCACGATCCAGCAGCCAAAGATGGTGACGCCAAACATGCTGAGCACGATGGCGTAGCTCTTGCGGTACCCGTTCTCCTTGAGGTCCCAGACGTACGAGCCGGCCACGTTGCCGAGCTGCGCAAAGGCGTTGATGATGGCGATGGCGACGGCACGCTTGGCGGGCGGGCGCGGGAAGGACGAGGCGATCCACGAGTAAAAGACAATGTAGCCGGCGTAGGAGCTCGTCTGCAGGAAGAGGGCGACGTAGCGCGCGGGCACGCTGAGGGTGGACATGCAGATGACGAAGCCGACGATGCCGACCAGCATGGGCGTGACAATGTGCCAGAACTGGGCATGTTAGTGCTGCTTGTAAATAGAGAGGGAGATGTAAAACGTACTCGTTCTTGGGTGCGGTCAGAGTTCCAGGCGACGAAATAAGAGACGAAGCAGGCAAAGACCCAAGGGGGCGCGCTCATGAGCAGCGTGGGAACGTAGCTGAAGCCGAGCGTCTGTGTCAAGCTGGGCTGCGGAGGGTTAGCTGGGATTCGTGTGTGTAGTGGAAAGAGATACGTACGAAGAATGCATTAAACGACAGACCAACGACGTAAGAGGTAAAGGTAAACATCATGACGTAAATCTTGACGTCCTTCAAGGCCATCTTCAGACCCTCCGTCGGCCCCATGTTGGCATCCGTGTCCAGCTCACCCACATCCTCCACGATGCGCAGCTGCGCAACCTGGCACTCCTCCTCCGTGAACCCACGCGTATTATGCGGCAGATCCGGCAGGATAAACGCCGCCGCAATCGCAATCGCGCACGTCGTCGCGCCCTCGATCCAAAACAGCCAGCGCCACGCCGGATGCCCCAACACGCCATTCATGTTGCTCAGCACGCCCGCGCCGACCAGCGCCGAAAAGGCATTCGAGATGAGGTTGCCGCAGAAGAGCAGCGCGTTGCGCTTGGTCAGCTCGCGCCGCGTGTACCACTTGGACAGGATCAGCAGCGCGCCGGGCAGGAACGCGGCCTCGATGAAGCCGAGCAGGAAGCGAATGGCGACCATGCTACCAAAGCCCTGCGCGTTGCCAGACAAGGTAGAGATGACGCCCCAGAGGAGCATGGCGCCGGCAATGTACAGCGACGGCCGGGAGATGCGGTTGATGAACATGTTGGAGGGCACTTGCATGAGAATGTAGCCGACGTAGAGGATGGACAGGCAGGTGGCGTACTGCGTGTCGTCGAGCTGCAGGTCTTCTTGCAGGCCCTTGAGGCGCGCAGAGGCCAGGTTGTTGCGGTCGAGGTAGTTCATGATGTAGATGAGGATGAAGAGCGAGCAGCGCGCGTCGAGCTTGCGCTTGAGGCTCTTTTCGACGACGATGCGTCGCGCGGGGTCCATGTTGGGGATGGTGACGCCGTGCGCGGCGGCGACGGCGGCGAGGCCAGCAGAGACGCCAGGAGCGCCGGAGTCTTGGGCATGGTTGGTGTATTCGACGTTTTCAATCTGCTGCTTCTCGTTGTCGGAGGCGCTGTTGGCGCCAGCCGGTGTGATTTTGTCGTCCATGGTTGGACAAAGTTTTATCACGAGAGCGGGGGGGTGCTTTGGTGTTTTGGCAAACGCAGCCCACGAAGAAAGAGGAAGGATAGAAGTGAAAGGGAATTGGGGTGAAAACGAGGGGAAACCAGCTTTTAACGAGGACGGCCCATGGGGATCGACTCGACTGATTTTTCTCCTGCCATTGTGGTGGGAAAGGGCCGAATGGAGATGAGTTGTTGGTGCAGATGGAGCTGGACCGGAGAAGGACGAAGGTACTCAGTAGCAAGGCACCAAGGCTGGAGCTTGCGGGATTGCGTCCCTGTCTTCCGGGGGGGAACCCCCACACGCTTAACCCACACGACACGAGTAATGAAGATGGGGGTGCATAGGTTATTACGGGGATCTATTTAGTTGCCTAGTATTTTTCGCTCTTTTGCCTTTGATCTTGCAAGGCTTCTATTGCCGAAATTGCCTCTGCATTAAGCGGTGGCGTGTGGCGTGTGGCGTCTGGCTTTCTCTTGGATCTGTGTGGCGCGCGGGAGCAGGCCCGAGTCTAAAGGTAGTCCGTGGCTTTCCACAAGATAGGAGATAGCGGAGGAAGAGAGAAAAAAAGAAAGCAAGACAAAAGCTGCGCCAAGGAGCGGTCAATTCAACAATATTCAGCTCGGAACATTAACTCGTAGAAGCGAACCACCCCGACGCCTGATTCATGCGGGATATGAGGGATGTTGGGGCTGCCAGCTGGGGTTTGTGGGGGAGAGGCGGGGAGGGGGGGACGAGCTCTGTGTCAAGTTGCAGTGCAAGACGAACGAGACACGGGGTACGTCATTGAGCGGCATTGATGGGAAGAAAAAGACAAGAAAAAAATACAGATGCCTTCTTTATGTATTCTGAGTATGTGTAAATTTTCACTTTTTTTTTTGGTTCTCTTTTCGGCCAACGGCTGCTCCTCCATCTCAACCTGTCGACCCTCCTCGCCACAACGTTACAGCGCTCTCCCCCGCTGTAATATCGTCCAAGTCTGGGGCTCTGGGGCCCTGGAGTAGACACGTGCCCCGCGGATTCTGCTCTGCTGTGCTCTGTGCTCAGTACGAACCCAATAGTTAATAACTTATACCCAGCAGCTCGTCCACTTTGCCAACTGTCACCTGTCGGTCGTCAACCTGGATGGCCCTGTCGAGCCAAGGCTGCGCTAGTTGACCGTTTCATCTTTGAGTCTAGATGAAGTCCTCGGCAATTGAACAGGCAGTTGTCGGTTCGCTACGCTACTGGTTGATGTGGCGGTGGTGGTAAAAAGGCGCGATCCGCGGTGGTAGTCCGCCGCCGAGAAGAAGAGGACGTGTATAGCAGGGCTTAATATAACGGGGATTCTCCCCATCATTTTCAACGGCAAGAGGTTGGAGAAAGAAATTGGAGAAAAAAATTGAGGAAAAGTTTGCTTTAATAACTGCCGAGCTGACAGAACTACTCAGCACTCAAAACTAGAAAGATGAAATAAGTAAAGCAACTTTCATTCAGTATTAATTATTTTCTCCGACCGTTAATTCCAATCTCGCTTTCATGACGCATCCAATCCAGTAAACATGCTCAAGTCCAAACCCAACCCAGCTATCCTACACACCCAACCTTGACTCCCGTTTTAACACTGCCCGTCTCCAACCCTCCTTTTCCCCTCTCGCGCTCTCTCTCTAGTTCTCCTTCTTGCAGCGCGTCCTGTACACCGTCTGCCCCTTCCAATCCTTCCTCTCCACCGGGCTCTCCGTGCACACCGGCAGCAGCGTCACCGGCACACACGCCTCCGGCACGGCCCCCGTCGTCAGTTCCACCGACAGCCCATACGGCAGCTTCCTGTCGCACACCATGTACTGGCCCGGGCCGAGCATCAAATCCCCGCGCGACTCAATCACGCGCACGCCCTCGGTGCCGGGCCCGTACTGCAGCAGCGCCGCCGACAGGTCCACGTTGTCCGGGTCGCGCACGGTGCGCCAGGCCTGCGCATACGGGCCGAAGCCGACGACGACGGTGCCGCGCGCGGCCCAGATGGCATCGTCGGTGCCGTTGGTGTGAAAGGTGGAATACTCCGAGTGCAGGGCGGGCGTGACCATGTCCATGCCGGCGCCAATGTGCACGCCCACGACGTATTGGTTGTGGATGGGGGGCGTGAAGTCGCGGGCAGGGTCGGAGACTTGGATCCGCAGCTTGTAAAAGTCGGAATAGGTGGGCAGGGGAGAGGCGGCGGCGAGGGCGGCGAGGGTGAGGGTGAGGAGAGCGGCCATGTTGTGTGGTGGTGGTGGTGGTGGTGAGGGTAGTTGTAGTAGATGGAAGCGAGCGTAAGACCCAGGCTGCAAGGTTGTTTGAGTGTAGAAGAGATGGTGATGATGATTGGAAGCAAGTGATGGACGTCTCTATTTATCTTTTCAAAGCAAACAAAAAACGTCCGTGGTCAACGTCCTCAGATCCTAGGTGTCACCTTCCCTCACCAGGAAACTACGTCACAACAACGTACCACGATGCATGCACCGGCGCAGGGTCTCGCTGCCCGAGAAGCCGGCGCGGTTCATTTTTGGAAACTAGGCTCAGAATACGAGATTTGCCTTTGTCCGTTGCCCGCTTTGATCGGCCTCTATTTTGCGCCGCCACACTACCAGCCCTACAGCCAGACAAGGCAGTGCCATTGTCAAATTTTCCGGGTTATCATATACATACTGAGCCGTATTCCCTCGTCTATCTCGTCTGTTTGCCAGTTTGCTTCGAATGCCACCATCGCCGCTCGTATCACTCCAGTGGTGGCAATGGACCAGCGTCGCATCAGACAATGCCAGGGTCACGGCACACGTCATGATGCTACTTGATGATGGCCACCAAAAAAACTCGGACCCTGGGAACATTTTGCCAAGATTTAATTCAGGGTTAGAAATAATCTAGGCGAGCCGTGTTGCCGGGATTGCGACAGTAGATGATTTTGCTCTCGTCGTGGCACAGACCTGCGGTACGGCCTGCCTGTCAGCTGCCAGCGTCAGAGACATGCAGCGGCCTATTATTAGTATCATGCCAACTGCGCTGGCGATGCAGAGGCCTTAAGCGAGCGCTGAATTTCCCGAGCCTGATCATTGCCTAGTTTAAGGGTAGTCATGATGCATGGGACGTTCAAGTTGAAAGGCTTTGTACGGTCGGAGTATAACCCCGAATGCCTGTCGTGATTGGTTCTTTGTTTATCAAATTTCCGCTTTCTGAATCTTCATTTACCACTTGCCACTACTTTACTCATTTTAGTTTCTATTTGAAATGATGCCTTCTTACGCAGCCTCTGTTGTATTAGCACATGTGCAGACTACCAATCAAGCCTGAAATCATTGTACATCATTCTATATTTTAAATTCTGCGGTTGCATCGTAGTCATTCACCACTGCCCACCGCCTCTTACTTGCCAGTGGCAAAGCCAATCTGGTTGTTGCCATCGTCAAAAATCGTAAAAATGGCCTTGAGGAAGACGTCTCCCAGAATGGCCATGCCCGGCGACAGGCCATCACCGCCCGCAATGCCGCCGTCGCACGAGCCGCTGTCGCCGTACGTGTACGAGGCCATCGATCCCGGCACCGTGATGGTATTTCCATTGATGCTCAGGCTAAAGTCGGGCAGGTTCTGCAGGCTGCTGCACGGGTAGCTGTACCGGATGGCGCCCGTGTTGTCGGTCGAGCTGGAGCTGCCGTCGACCTGCGCCCAGTACGCCTTGGCAATGTCGTTGCTGATGAGCAGCAGCGACGAGCCCGTGTCGGGCGTCGCGTTGAAGGAGCCCTGCACCAGCGAGCCGCCGCCGACGGAGTAGCCGTCGACCGAGAAGAGGCGGTGGCCGAGGTCGTCGGTAAAGGCGGGCGCGTAGGTGATGTCGCCGGTGTACAGGCTGCTGTCAATGTAGCCAAAGTTGAACGAGCCGTCTAGACAGATTCAGTGTTAGCATCAAGATGGATGGGCAAGGGTTGAGCAGGGACGGTACATACCAGCCTGGTGGCGAAGACGCACGGTAAACAGCGGCGCCTTGAGCGAGTCCTTGATGTTGGAGAACCACGTCTTTTGCTTGTCCGGCTTGATCGTGTTGCCGACATCATATGCCAGGCCCAGCAGGCCCGTCACGCCAAACGACGACGCCTTGACGACCGACTCGACCGCCTGGCTCTGCACCGCCAGTCCGCCGATCGATACCACATCATTGTACACGACGCCGCCGCCCGTCGACCCATCTCCGTAGTAAATCGTCCACTTCTCGCCGCTGGCCAGCTGCGCCGTCGAGCTGTTGCCCGGGTAGTACAGCGTGACGCCGTCGGCAATGCCCGCCTGCGTGTCGTTGCTGTACACCCACAGGTCGCTCGAGCCCGTGTCAAAGTCGAGGAAGAGCTTCTGCGCCGGCGTCCCGATCTCGACCTCGGTGATGTACGAGCGGTCGTTGGCATTGGTCGGCGACGTGGGGACCGTGCCGGTGCCGCCGCCGCCGTCGTCGCTGGAGAAGAGCGCGACGGCGGGGGCGGGGGAAGAGCCGTACTTGGCGTTGAGCTTGGCAATGGCGTGGCTGATGCTGGGCTTGACGGCGTCGGAATTGTACTTGATGGGCACGCTGAGCGTCTGGCCCTTGGGCTCGGCGGGCAGAGCGACGGCAGTGGCCGCGAGGGCAATGGCAGCGAGGGACTTCATGGTAGGAGATGGACGGTTGCTTCAAAGACAGCTGTAGGCGGCTTGCTGCTCTTGATTGCCAAGACTCTTGGCCGAGATCTTCTTATTTATAGAGATACACGGGAATATGGAGGATGGCCAACTGCCGATAAGCCGTCTTGGCTCTGTAACTATTGTTGCAGCTATGCCCATAGAAGCAGGTAAAGCCATCTCCATCAAGGTATCCCTAAACGTGCCCTCGGCTCATTTCAAAGGATCGTCAGAAACTCACTTGTTCCTACCACAGCCCCTAGGAGCCCCAACTTGCACTTTCACCCTGTGAATTTGCGTCATTTGAGCCGAACCTCACCAACCTTCCTAATACGGCAGGCCACTAAGTTATTGGTCGTGGCGCCCACATGGACAAGCTCCGAGACAAAATGGGCCAATCTCTTCACGCTTAGCTATTTGGAGCCTCGAAGATAATGCATTGCCCCAGCTCGGTTAAAGACGTATCGCAAACATGTCCGCATCTCGGGCGCTTCATGCCGCCGAGCCGGGATTGCTCGTCCCGGCCTTCCAGTTTCAGTGCAGATCGGGGGGGCTCCGTAGGGCCGGGATGGGAAAGTCGAGTCAGACGGGGTAAGACAAAGGCAACTCGGTTATGTATCATTATGTAAATTCGTTGGTAAATGTAACAGAGCAGCGTTGTTTGCAGAGAGAGAAGTTGCCTAGTTGGGGGCTTAGGAATTGCGCGGTCTAGTCTAGAACACGAAGGGAAAGAAGAATGTTGAAGAAAGGAAGTTGAAGAGACCGTCAGGGGTAACGAAGCTAACTACCCTGACAATGTTGAGAGGCGATTCCCGCAGTCCGCGGCACCGCCGCTTTGGAGCAATTGTCCTGCACTGGAGCCATTGTCCGCGCCTCCTGTCCGAGACTGCCGAGACTGTACTTTGGCGGTTACATTTGTCATCACAATAAAGTATTGGCCCGTTGGCCAGCGAAAATGAAGACTAGCGATAATCCCATCGTCGCTTGACCGCGCATCTAAAGATGGTCAACGGCTAGTGCAGGCTTGCGCTGATCCTCAGCGGGCCATGCATAACCGACAGCGAACCTGCAGCCGATCTATCAGTTGCAGCTAATCAATAGTAGTTGGATGCTTGGCGACGTGACGGTCTCGCAAGCTGAAGATTTTCGCCCTGTGGTCTTTGGAATTCTTGCTAGACCGGATCGCCTGAAGCCATGCTAACAAGACGTGCGGACATGTCACACACAGGCCTTGATGAGCTCGCTTTACATCACAGAGAGTCATGATAATGGCACGATGCCAAAGCTGAAAACAAGCTCTACTTATGCTCTCACCGCTGGCACCGCACCCAGTCTCGTCTTACTCGCCTCATCTATCCCTGGCGGTCGCAACGGTGGCACCGCCTGCTCTGCCCGGCGCAGCTAGTCACTTTTGTGCCTTCAGCAGAATGTTGCGCAAAATACGTCGCGAATGATGCTGCGGATTTGCTCGCGGGTCCGGCTGTGCAGCGCGTTGCGCGTCCGCGGCACGCGACGTATCGCCGAGCACGGTCCCGGCCGAGGAGAAGCCCACTGGCAGCTCCAGCTCGTTTTGCATGTCAAATACCACGGTGTCGCCGGCAGTGGGAATCGGTCCGTAGGGGTAGACGCTGGCGGATGTGCGGCACCGGCGGCTGCGCGTCGATAGCGTAGTACAGCGCGAAAGCCCATCCACTGGGCCGTGCTCTCGAGCATGGAAATGTCGATGGGTTTGCCGCCGCCTGTCTGCTGCCTTCCTAGCAGGGCGGTGAGGTTGTTGGTGTACGCGTGTATGCCAGACGGAAATGTCGCCGTGGGGATGCCCGCCTTGCCCAGCCTCGCCCGTAACAGAGACAAAGCTCGCTTCGCCAGGTCTCAGTAAGACTTGATGACTTCTTTTATGTGTATGGCTCGCTGGCGCCCATGTCCGGAATATCACACATAATTAGGTTCTCCTCGCGCAAGTTCATTGTGAGGGTCAGATGCCCGCGGTCGTGCTAGGCCTAAGGTTCTGCATCGGCACATCCGCACGGCGGATTATCCGTCAGAGACGCCGCTACATCACGAGTATTTGCTTCGTAAGGCTTTTCTTGGCGCGGTCGGCCCGGACAAAAGCGAGGACTGGCTGGCGCGGACGCGGGGCGTGGAAGTGTTGCGCAAAGTTTGCCGGGGCCGAGGCCGCTCACTCTTGGTGACGCAGGGGCGTGGTCAGTGTGATGCCGGGCACGGCAGTGGCTTTCTCGAGATTCGTAGTGAAGAGGTCGTTGACGGCAGGTGCTTGGAGGAGGAGAAGGGCTGCTGGTGATGCGGTGTTTGTATGCGGGTTGATGGTCGGGCCAAAACGGTGGCTAGCCGCGTGAGCAGTAACGTCCGCTAGTGTTGGATAATCACTCCAATTCTGAATAGCTGTGGATGTTTTAAATGCTGAGTTTTCGTTCCAAAACTGTAAATGATTAAGCTTCTTCTGTTAAGGGCGAACATATCATTACCGACAACATTTGCAAAACTAGTACCTCAGTAGGTACGGATGCTCTACAGAGAGAGCCATGTCGAGGTGACCATTCTCTCCAGTAGTTAACTAACTAGTACCTACGAAACTATAGTACCCTCCTTGGTAATTAACCCCGTGCTCCGTCCCACCCTAGTATCCTATCCTCCAACTATATTTCCCCTCCATCATCATACATTCTTTCGCCCCCAATCATTACTCCCAAGCATCATCATACCCTGTCTCGCCCCCAACCATTACTACTTTTACCCGACCATCTTCGCATCCCGTATCGGCGTTTTATCTTCATATTCCACATCGCTTGTTCCTCCCCCGTACACCGGTCACGCCGACACCCCGAACACAAACGCCACCTCCCATCAGAGAACAACCCACCACATACAAACGAAAATCATGTCCGCCCCCAGGGACCGCCGCCTGGCCAAGGAGTTGGCTGATATCAATGCTGACAAGGACAACTCTGGCGTCAAGATTGATATCACCGACTCCATTTCGATGCAACACCTCACTGGCACCTTCACGGGGCCCCCGGACACCCCCTATGCTGGCGGCGAGTACAAAGTCAAGATCAGGATACCGAGCAAATACCCCTTCGAACCCCCAGAGATGGACTTTTTGACCAGTGTCTGGCACCCAAACATCTCCTCCAAGACCGTACGTTTTTTTTTCTTTTCCTCGTTCGCTCGACGTGGGGCTTGTGGGAGCATGTCATGATGTGTTGCCAGGACCGGCGAGCCTGGCTTTTCCCAAAGGCGCGACATGATGCAGTAGACCATTCTTGCTAACCAGAGCGGTGGCAAACTTATAGGGCGCAATCTGCCTCGACACCCTCAGAAACGCTTGGTCGCCCGTCCAGACCATCAAGACGACCCTCCTATCCCTCCGCCTGCTCCTCGAGTGCCCCAACCCTGCAGACCCCCAGGACCACGAGGTCGCTGGGATGCTGGTGAACTCGCCGGCTGCGTTTGCCAACGAAGCCCACGAATGGGCCATCCACCACGCCAAAGCACCGCGCCGCGACCGTTGGGCCCAGGAGTACGCCGCGGAGCTCGCGGCCCCCCCTCGCGTGCAAGGGCCGGTCGAGTGTGTAATTCCCTCCCGGCTTCACGGCCCCAGCCGGCCAGCTGCCCTTGTAGCTAAAGAAGAACCCCCGACTAACGGCTTGTCTGCACAGATATGGCGACTACGACCCCGCTTTGGTCAATACGTTTGAGTTGATGGGATTCAAGGCACCAGACATCCTCGAAGCGTTCCGGTTTGTTGGCGCGCCGCGACAGAACAATGACCCAGAGAGCGAGCCCCCGGTTCTCGATGACAACTTATCCAACGCCGTGATACAGCGGATTCTCGCGAGGCGGCAACGATGAGCCTTGGATTAAGTGACTGTAATGACGTTTTCTCTCCTACTCAAGTTTTCATTGACGCATTGATGTGGAGTTTTGCTTGGCTTGTTTTCGTTTTTTTTTTTTTTTTTTTTTTTTTTTTTGCGTCTTCGTCTGTATTTTATATAGAGGCTACCTGCATGCACCATCATATAGCTTCATTTTTGCTTTCACAGCCTGAATCGACACGCCGTCTGCTTTTATTTTTACCCTTTGAAAGAGCATACCTCCAGCCGCCCTGTGTGAGATTATAGTCTACTGTTTATTTAGCTACTTATTTATCGGTATCTTATAAGTACTTGATGTTGTTTAAATTTAATATGACATCATTTAAGTAGGGTGGATCAAGTTCATTTCGTTTAATATGGACTTGTATAATTTTTAGACTTGACAATAATAAGTACTGATATTAACTTATGTAGTCTTTCACTATTAAACATTGGCTATCATACGCCGATTTAACTAAAGGAGTTAATCACTACACAGACCCCGCGACGAAAGATCCTGCCTACTTTCTCATTAAGCTAATTATTAACCATCATTTTGTTTAGATCTCAATAGGCCTATGCGAGTGCTGTTGCAGGAGAATCTTTTGTCAAAAGCCATGGTACAACTGGCAGGTTGCATTCGCTATATTAACTTGGAAGAAGTTTTGTATTCAAGAAACATTTTTAATCTTCAAGGACTACAACAAGAGTTAATGGCTGTTTTCGCTCTCCCTTTCGTCCGACTTGGGCATGTGCTCCTCGGGCAGCTTTTCGTCCGAGACGGGCATGTGCTCCAGCAGCAGATCTCGTATGGCAACTGCCGTGTCTCGGCTTCCTCCAGAATAACAAAGTTTTTCGCTTGCGAGCATCCTATCCATAATCTGCAAGGGGGTCTCTCCGTGTTCGTCCGGCACTAAAAGACTGGCACGCCCCTTGCGCTCGCCGCCGAGCAAGGCTTCGACGACCGCGATGTTGCAGGTTTTGCATGCGACACATAATACTGACTCGCCGGCCCAGTCATATAATAAGTGCTCTACATCCACGAGTTCCACGACTATTTGCACCACCGTCCGAGCGGTCTTGAGGCCTTGCTCGCCCTTGAAGCGTGTTGACGCGACTTGGAAAAGGAAGCTGCGCCGCCCGTCCACGGGGTTCACAAGGGCGGCCTGTTGCTCTGATGAGATATTTCGCCAGATGGCGTAGAAGCAATCCAGGTCATAGTTTCGCATAGCGTACTCAAATGGTGTGAGGTTCTCAGTTCCGGACATGCCATCGCTTTCGTTGATATTGGCTCCGAATTTCACGAGCATTTGGACGACCTCGCTGTTACCGTTTTTGGCCGCCGTGTGAAGAGGCTTCGCTCCCCACGCATCTTGACGATCGAGAAAAGAAGATCTCAAGGCTACCATCTCGACAATGCGTATATCAGGTCTTACAACAGCGAAATGCAGCGGTATTCGCCCAATGTTGTCAGGCGCATCCGCGAGCTTGTTGTCGTTTTCCATCAGCCACTCCACCAGCTCTCTACGTTGATGCATAACGGCCAAGTGAAGGCAATTCCACCCATACTTGTCTGTTTTGTCGCGATCCAGCACTCGAACTACATTCACGTGACCTTGTATGGCTGCCCAGTGGGCTGGAGTTCGGCCGTTGAAGTCCAGCTCTTGCTTCATAGCTAGTTCATTTTTCCAATAAGGAATCCATTGGCTTGCTTGCCATTTGCTGATGGTGGATTGTAGAAGTCTTATAATCTCAACGCTACCACTGGCGGCCGCCAGATGCATTGGCAAAATACCATCTTCTTGCGGGTCATTTATCGGCGACCTTTCGGACAGCAGCTGCTTGACTGCTGCCAGGCGTCCTCTCGCGCATGCATGATGCAGAGGGTAAAACCCAAAGATATCAACGTCACTCACGTAGCGCAGTAGTCTTAACTGTAGTAGATCAACTGGCTTTGGCGCTTCTGGACTATCCCCCATCGCTGCGTGATAGTGAAGCGGTGTCCACTGGAAAACATCTTGCTGCTTTCTCGTAAAGAGATGCGTAGGTATGATGCGAGAATGCTCTTCAGCATCAGATGACATAACCCGCACATGTTCTTCTGAAAGTTGGAACTTGATGCGTTCCGTCTCGCTCACTCGGAGATGTTGAGGTTTTGGGGGACAATACGTCTCAGTCCGCCACATGGGGAATTGATCTTTGAATACGGACCATGGGCCGTGTTCTGGATCCAGAGACTGGCTGAAGAATTTCTGATAACCGTCTGCATATGCTCTCAACTTCTCTGCCTGCTTTCTCCACTTGTGATCAGGCGCATGCTCTTTGCTCGCGGTAGTTATTGCCCAGCTAAACATGCCACTGTAGTAGTGGCACAGAGCCAAGGCCTGCGGTGCCAGCATCGCTCCATTCGCCTCAAGCATCAATGCCAGTTCAAACAGGGCCTTGAAAGCCTTGTGAAAATCCTCCAACGATTCAGCAGAGAGTGACTCCCTCATCTTGTTTCGCAGGTGACGAAATATGACGGAAGAGTTGGCTGCCAAGTCTTGTGCGATGCTCAGCGGTGCCACTATATCAAGCCATGCGTCTCTCAGACTCAAAAATCCAGTGGTTGCCACAGTTTGAGCAATGATGGTCAATTTTGGGTTGTTCATTTTGAAAGTCACCCAATCAGTAGCGCTTTCGCAGGTGCTCTCAGGATATTCCAAGAACCCAACCCTTCTGTTGCGTTGACGCCGGTAAACGCGTTCTTTCCCAACGCACTTGACAAAATCGAAAAGCACATGTCTCGCAAAGAGATGCTCCAAAGTGTCAAAGTTTCTTATGGCGAGAAATCTGGTCTTGGAGGCCGTAGTATTGCTGCTGCTCATCCGCTCTCTTATCAACTCCTGCACTATCCGGCTATCAGTGAGCTCTTGAAGACCAGCAGACGGAAGGCCGTCCAGGGGCATGTCAGCCTCAGATTCGATCTTGTCAAAGTTGACTTCAATCATATCAACAGCTCGAAGAACACGAAACCTTCTTCTGCCTTGACTTTGTTTGGCCCTGTACCCTGGGTCATCGCCGACGACACGATGACTGGCGACGTCGATGCACTCCTGGGCCTCCAAATCTGACACTGTGCCTGTACACTCCTCCACTTCCAGTACGACTTTTACATCCTCTGGCAGCCAAAACCGAAAGTCTCGCAAAAGGGTGTAAATGTTGGGAATAGGGCCGTAGAGTCGCAGGCCCGTGTCCTTCGGTTGTTGGCTGCGAAGCCAGCCGTCGTCATCGCTGACTTCGCTGACTTTTGGCGCTTCCTCTTGTCCGTGGAGGGAAGACACCCACAGCGACAGCAAAGCTTCAAAATCGTCGGATCGTGCCCGCCATCTCTCGTTTACGTACTTGAGCTCGAATGAGAAGGAGCAGAGCTTTCCCCTGATCATGACTTCGAATTGCCACGCAAATCGCCTCAGCGAGGGGTGTAGAAGCTCGGCTGCAACAGCTTCGACTGCCTCCGCCAACAGGATAGCCTCGTTGGAAAAAGGTCCTCTAAAGTCGGACAACTTGGCCATTTGCCGACGGATGCTCAGAATCTGTTGAGCATTGTCATCACGAATGATCGACGACGCAGGGGCAATGGTCTCGGCATGGTGTGCAGTGCCTCCCATTGTTGTCGTAGCACCCAAGTCCATGCTGTCATTTGCAGCCTTGGTGTCGCGCTCCGAGCGTAGCCAGGCTTCTTCATTCATCCAACAAGGACTCGCAGTCTCAAACGTCCTGGCGAACCAGTCCAGCTCGGTGTCGGGTGGAAGGAGTTTCGAGAAGGGCGACACAACTAAGCCTCGCCTTATGAAGGCTCGGGCGCATGTCATGATCACCATGGCCAGAAACTGGGCAATGGAGACAGAGTAATTCATTCCTCGCAGACCCGTAAACTGCAAGAAGAATCCAGTTAGAGCTATCGCACAGCCAGAAACGGTCCACAACTCCATATCCAATATGGCAGAGGCTTTCTGTGAGGCATGCCTTTGGCTGTCATGGTCACTGGCTTTTTCAGGCTCGCTCTTGTTCTCCATGTCTTCCTCGCGACGAGAAATCGAGAAATAAGATCGCTTTCGAACAGGGCAAATAGCAAATGGCTTGAAATCTTGGTCATTGACGGCACCTCCTTGTTGGAGCCATACAAGATAAATCGAGTAGCCATCGACTGCTTCATAGAACGTCTCTTTGGTGCTATGTTCAACCACCCAGCCGCATGCCAACAGTCCAACCGTCAGCAGGAGTGTGCCAATTATTGTCAAAAATGGAGCGTATTCCTTGACATCTTTGTCGTTCTTTTTAAGCTTTTTAGCGAGAGATTCCTCGCGAACGGAGAAGGCACACCAGATCAGCACCCCCGTCTGCAAGAGTATTCCGGCAATTGCCGTCAGAATAATCTCCCGTCGGCGCGGACGGTCGTGACAGTTCAGTGCCAAATTCGGCGCACTCTTGCTTGGATCTCTGACAACAATGACCCGATCCTTCGGGGCCGGTCCGTGGGTCGATTCGGCGCGGGCAGCCGGACTGTCTTGGCTACTTGGTTGTTGCGCTCCGGCTGGTGCACTTGGGTGTGAGTTGCGAGGGCTTCTGAGCTTCAAATTCGAATCAGATGCTTTTTGACTGTCCGTAGTCCTCACGCTCGAGGAAGTCGCGGCTTCTGGGTCCGAAGGTGGACAACGGCGTGCAGCGCCGCGGCAGTTCAAGAAGCTGAACAGGGACGAAATTGCTGCGCCAGGGTAGGCCAGAAGCCACTGCTTCAGCCTAGAAGACGCGGTAACATCTTTGAACGGATTAATAAAATGATGAAGTCGGGGAAAAGGAAAAGGCTTGCTCACTCGCTTCTTTCAAATAATGCACCGGCTCGCCGGAGTTGCCATCACCGAAAGGTGCACCCGTTGCTTCTTCCAAGCTCATGCATTCGATATCGTAGGGATTACCCGCGTCAACTCGCTTATTTGGAACAAGGCAGATAAACTGCCAAACCTTGCCGCTTCCCTGGCATCTCACCATGCTGTCTCCGTTCCACAGCTCACACGTCTCCTTTGACGTCGACGACATGAGCTCAGCCTCGGCCGCCGCTGTGTTTTCCCGCGCTCGTCCGATGATAGCCTTGAGCCATCGGGGACCGCCGACTCGGATGGCACTTACGACAATGGTGATGATGCCGATTGGGGCCACGGCCAGCGCGACGCAATCTGCAAGGCCGAGGGATTGGCTGAGGAACTGCATGACGACCCGTTCTCCAAAAAGGGCGATGAGACTACGCAAGACAATGAGATTGGGCCGAAAATAGATGACGAGCGTTTTTTGCCGGTGTGTAAACTTACGGAGCAAGATCGGTAATGAGGTTATTGACCATGTCATCGCCTTCATCCGCGTAGGCAGGGGTGGCTAACATGGCCAGCATGAGGACAAAGCGTAAGCCGCTTCGAGAGTCGGGCGGCATCTTTGGACTTTGAAACATGCCGCTACTTTGTGTTCTTTTCTTCAATCAGACTTTTGCCTTGCTCTATTCGAATATCTTGGGATTTCGAAACAAAACTTACTGCCAACAGAGGCCGAGCTGTTTGAGATGGTCGGAGAGGCAGGCATATGTATATAAACCGTAGGGAGCATGACCGCAAGCACCGCGTTCGATGGGGATATCGAGGCAAGACATACATCTTGGCTGAAATGCAACGTCTTTATTAAAAAGGGCTCTCTCTTACTCTCAACCAGGCTTTACTGGGTCTTGGGACAAGGCCGCCTTGCGCAGACCAGGGGAGCCCGCAGGGCGGCCAATTTTTTGCGAGCTGCACCTTTTTCAGCCACGGCGCTCTCATCACCAATCACGTAGTCGCCGACAGGGGGTTGAGATGCACTGCAACAAAGAACAGAATTTGGACACCAGCAACCCCTCGAGGGTCAGCGGGGAAGCTGCAAGAGCAGACATACGAGCCAGACCGGTGAGGGGATTCGGCCAACTGCACACAAGCAAGTAGCGCTGCCGCCCCCTTCAAAATGGATGAAGGGATCCGAAACAAGGTCATGTTTAATTTATTAACTATGTTAGCATGCGAAAGATATTCCAGCCAGAAGAATGCTGGCTCCTTGAAGACGCATGCTCCTTGAACTTGGGCTAAGCTCCCAGTGTTGGTGGTGTGTTCCGTTACCAACCCCTCACCAAAACGTAGGTGCGGTCCTTGAAAAAACGCGTACATTTTTTTCTGAATTTTCATGATTATATGACCAGGAGAGAATCTGATACATCGGCTGCATATCCTCATGGGGGGCCCACGCTGGCGGGCGGTAAGATATGCACAACCATTCGACAGCGCAGCTCCCAGGCTACAGAGGCATCAGGCTGGACAGTGGAGAAACGGTTGGCTGCAGAAATGCAAGTACAGCGTTTTATATCATTGAATTATAATGCATGAGGGACTATTACAACGTGGTAGCTAACCCATTCTCGCTGATCGCCGACTACGGGCGGCGTCTGCCACCCGATCGTACTACTCTGCTAGAGATGTTGGCTGCTCTTAGAACAAGACACGGATAAAGCAGGTCAATAAGAAAGGTACTTTAAACTTCAGCAATCAATAATTATTTTTTCCGTGATTTTTATTTTCGACGACTCCCATAGACGTGGTGATGCCCGCGGCTTCACGTGACCCTGGCCGTTTGAGCGGCAGCTGACCGCGACAAACCGATCACGCCCGAGATTTCCAGAGCCAGCAGTCGAATTCCTATTACGCATCCTCATCTCCTCATCTCCCCGCCGACGAGCAGCATCCCCTGCCGCCCTCCTTCACCCCTCTCTCCCCTTCTCCCTCGCATGATGGGACAGCGGCCCGCGCCATGATCCCCGGGCGCAGCAACGACGGGCCACCTCCTCCTCACGCCTCCTCCATCACCCCTTCGCCATACCACCCGATCCTCGTCCCCGGCGACTCCCGCACCGGCATCCTGCCCGTCATCCCCCCCGACAGCGACGACTTCCCCAGCCGCGCCCCCCGCAGCAACGCCGCCACCGCCGCCTCCGCCGCCTCCGTCCGGGCCCTCAGCGCCCAGCTCGTCGCTTTCTACTTTCGCGCGCCCGCCAAGGCCTTTTTCCGCACGCGCGTCGACTACCTCGCCTACGCGCGCACCATCCACAATGCCCACACCGAAGCCCTGATGCGCGCTGCTTCTGCTGCCGCGTCCGCGTCTTCTTCTTCTCGGACGCGCGTATTCCTCCAGACGGCGTGGTTGTGGGCGCGCGGCACCACCCCCGGCGTGCTCACGTCGGCGATCCGCCACGAGGGCTGGGGCATCATCCCGCACCAGATCCTGCCGCCGCTCATCGCCAACGTCGGCGTCGGCGCCGTCCTGTACACCAGCTACCTGCACGTCCTCGGGCGCCTGCACGAGGGCAGCGGCCGCGCCACCACCCGCGTGTACCCGCCGCCGTCGCCGAGCAGCACCTTTACCGCGGGCCTGCTGGCCGGCGCGCTACAGAGCGTGGTGGCGGCGCCGTTGGATGCGCTGCAGGCGCGGTACGACCACAACGACCTCATGCGGGAAGGCGGCAGCGGCAAGCCGCAGAGCATGTGGCGGTTCGGCGCGGAGAAGCTGCGAGAGATTGGGCTACGCGGCATCTTTGCCGGCTGGGGCCTGTCGCTCGCCAAGGACGGCATGGGCTCGGCCGTCTTCTTCAGCGTCTTTGAGTACGTCAAGGCGCAGGGCTACTACCGCTTTGTGACGTGGTACTACGGCGGCCTCGGCAAGGACATTGTCGACCTCCTCGCCACTAAGCGGCCGACCGACGACCACACGAGCGAAACGACCCTTATCCGGCCGCACTACGCCATTGAACCAATGTTCCTCCTCGCCGGCGGTATCAGCGCCTCTTTTGCGCAGCAGCTCCTCCTACACCCGCTCACGCACTTTCAAGTGAAGCACTGGGACCACCTCGAGGACCTCGACGCCAAGGCGCAGCGATACCGCGCGTCCGCTGCCATCACACAGCCCGACGGCAGCCGCAGACAGACCCCACGCTTCCGAATGATGCGCGCGTACTATCACGCGTACCAAGAAACGCTGGCCGGCTGCGCCGCTGAGGCGGCCACGGAGGGCGTCTCGCTCAGCCGCTGGCTGTACCGCGGCTTCTGGTGGAACGCGATCCGGCAGGTACCCAGCACCAGCGCGGGGCTCATCATCTTTGAGCTGATTCGCCGAAAGTACGGGTTCGGCGCCGACGAGGTGCGCATCACCAAGGACGGGTACGACATCCTGCTGCACTAGAGCTGGCAGGGTTTAGACAAATGTTTATACATAGACCTGGGCTCGATAGATGGCCTTTGTATACCCCATTTACAGTGTACATAGCTTGTATATATGAATCAATAGACCAACACATTTCTGAGATACTAATAACCAAAAAAAAGAAAGAAAAAAAGTAGAAAGATTCAAGGCTCGGATTTCGGGGGATGGTATCATCGGGGTGGAGCTCCTAAGCCGGGCGGCCAGCCACCAATCTACTCCGCGCGGCCGGCCGCCGTTTGATGCACCCCAGCACTTCTCTCCCATTCATCTCATTTATTCCATTGAGCGCCGAGCGAACAGTCTCAATTCTACAATCCTTCATCATTCGACTATCTTTTCTCATCCATCTCCAATCCATCCATACCCAACATGAAGCTCCCATTCCTGGCCGCGCTCACCACCATCGCGCCGCTCTGCGCCGCCTCACACACGCCTCACTACCAGCACCTCCCCCCCCTCCGCGAACAGGCCGCCTTGCAGGAGAAATGGTACGCCGAGCGCCGCGCCTCCATCCCCGCGCTCCTCCAAAAGCACAACGTCGACGCCTGGCTAGTCCGTCCTCCCCTTCCCCCATCCCACCCTCCACATCCATCTCACTCACGCCAATCTCCAGATTAGCCAGCGCGAGTACGCCGAAGACACCGTCTTCTGGTCCCTCACGCCCTCCTTCTCCGCGCGCCGTCGCACCACCATGCTCTTCCTCGCCCCCTCCGCCAACCACTCCCTGCCGCTCGCGCACACCTTCATCGACAACACGCCCGACATCTGGCGCGACGTCGCCGCCGTCCTCGCCCGCCACGACCCGTCCCGCATCGCCGTCAACGCGCACCCCGAAATCGCCTTTTCCTCCGGCCTACACGCCGGCGAGCTCGCCGCTCTACGCGCCGGCCTCGGCAGCCGCTGGGCCGACCGGTTCCTCCTCGACGACAGCACGCCGATGCTGGCCGTCGAGTACATTGGCACGCAAATCGCCGCTCGACTGCCGTGGTACCGCCGCATGCAGGAGACCGCATGGGCAATCATCTCCGAGGGCTTCAGCGAGCGGGTCGTGCTCCCGGGGCGGACGACGCCGCGGGACGTCGAGTGGTGGATGCGCGAGCAGATCCAGGCGCTCAACTACACGACCTGGTTCCACCCAGACGCCACCGTCATCAAGCCCGACACGCCCTGGGGGGCGGCCGCGGCGGCCGCGGCGTCCACGGAAGAAGACGAAGCAGCTGCTGCGGCCGGGGACGAGCCGATCCGGTACGGGGACATGCTGCACGTCGACTTTGGCGTCTCCGCGCTGGGCATGAGCACGGACACGCAGCACCTCGCGTACGTGCTCCCGCCCGGCAAGACGTCACACGACGACGTGCCGCGTGGCTTCCGCGAGGGTCTGCACAAGGCCAACCGCCTGCAGGACATGACACGCCGACACATGCGGCCCGGCCGCACTGGCAACGAGATCCTGGCGGCGATCCGCGCGGAGATGGTGGACGAGGGTCTTGAGGGCAAGATTTACTGCCACGCCATCGGCGACTGGGGCCACTCCGCGGGGACCGTCATTGGTACGTTGATTTTCTCCAACATTCATTCCTGTTGGCTCTTCTTTTGCTGTTATTTCTGGCTCACTGACGGAAACACAGGCATGACGAACCTCCAGGACAAGGTCCCAATCCTCGGCGACCTGCCCCTGCTCGACCACACCTGGTACAGCGTCGAGCTGCGCGCCGACCACTTCGTGCCCGAGTTCAACGCCACCTTTAGCTTCCCCCTCGAGGAGGACGTCTACTGGACCGCCGACGGCGACGGCAGCTTCGAATGGGTCTATGGCCGCCAGGAGCGCTTCCACCTCATCCGAACGGCGTCTGACCAAGACGATACCCCTCAAGAGCTGTAGCACTTCTTCTGCATGGCAATCACAACATGTCAGACGTCACACATGAAGAAATATATGGTTCAGTGACTTTGTATTCACGCTGCTGTCCAACTTAGTTTCCCTCTCTGGCGAGCCACACCCCATCGCTGCAACATGGCAAGTATAAAGAACTAAAACTAGTAAAATAGCAGATTCAACAAAAACGAAAACAACAAAACAACCAAGGGGGGGAACAATGCTGCGCAGAGTAAAGTATAAAGAAACCAAACGCAGACCAAAATAATAGATAAAAAGAAAAACAGATAAAATCATCCTCAACTCCCACAATTCGTACAAGTTTATGAAAGAGTGCGAGGGGCAAGCCCTAACCTCTCTCCTTCAAAGATTTCCATCTCTTCCGCTTTGGCACGAAAAAGAAGTACAGCCGCATCGATGATGACCACCCGCCCCTTCCCTTGCCGTTTCCAGTTCCAACCCTTAACCGCGGCCGTCCGGTAAAAAATAACTCCAAGTTCAGAGAGACCCAAAAAACGAAAGACGAAACTCATCGGTTGTCATCAATTGAAGAACCCTGTTTGCCCCTCGAGCCAAACGGCTGCTGCTGATGTTGTTCCTTGTCCAAGAGTAAAAGCGCAAAAAACGAGCTTTCAGAACCCTTCAAGATCGTAGCCATCTCTAAGAGCGCCGTGAGCTGCCGATACTCTGCTCACGATCCTGGTTGCTCTGCTTCTTCTCCTTACGGCCCTTGATGACAAAGTCGGCCATAATTTGAATGTGGTCAGCAGGGAACCACCAGTTGGGGAACGCCGGGATCCGTTCCAGTTCCGCGCTGTCCATAGCACCGAGGACCTCGACAACCTCTAGCGTGTTTGTCGAGTACCAGATGTAATCGATGACGCCGGAGAAGCCAGGTGTATAGTTTGTGAATGGCATCTCCTCGGCTGTTCCTCTCGTGGAGGCGTATGCATCCCGCAGACTGAATGGATGCTCGATACCATCACGTGTGAAGCTTCCGTATTGGTGCTCGGACAGATCTTGGTGCTCAGGAGGCACCCGGCCCTTGGCCATGAGCTCAAAGACGGACGAATCTTCTGTTGAGTTGAAGTCGCCACATACAATGAGAGGAATCTCCGTGTTGCAGCGATATTCCTGGCTCGGACCGGGTTCGGGCTGTGGGGGTGGCGGTTTGCTACCCTCCTCGCCGGGCGCAACAATCAACCGTTTATCCTTGACAGGCGGCCAGCTGGAATACTTTTCTGCCATCTTCGTAATCTGTTCCATCAGTATACCAGTCTGGACAAGCTTGACATCGGCCAAGCTCGTCTCCCAAGTGAGATGGACGTTGACGAGGATAATGCGCGCCCCAGTCTCGCGAGACTCGAAAAAGGTCATCAGAGCAATGTTGTCTTTGGGCATCACGCGGTTGAACACGTCATGCCCCTTGATCATGTCGGGCCGGTTGATGGCAATCGACGCAAATTCGATCCCTTGCTTGTCCAGCGCCACGTACTTGCTCTGGTTGTAGAAGACAGCACAGCCGTCGACCTGCAGTGCGTCCTTTTCGGCCATCGTCTTTGATCGCGTCTTCGGCCAGTAAATACCCCGGTAGTCATGCTGGGCTAACTTGGGGCTGAGCTCGTCTCGAAACGCTTCGCCAGACACCTCTTGTAGAGCCACAAAGTCTGCGTTGCGGTAGCGAATTTCCTTGAGAATACATTCGAGCCGGTAGTCCCACTTCAGAGCCTTGCTTGGTGTGTAACCGTATTGCTGCGCGGTTGCATACTTGTCGCATAGGATGTTCCATGAAAATACCTTGACTCGCTCGAGACTAGACGAAACATCCTCTTGGAGGATAATTGGCTTGCGCGGTTCGGGTTCGGGGGGGACTATGAATCGGTTAGCGTCAAGAACTCACATCGTGTTGTTCGGGGCATACCTGGTGCATTTTCTCTGAAGGCCGTGATGAGGCTCTTTGTACCCTTCTCCATGATCTCCTGCTTGAGATTAGGCTCCAAAGGATTGCCTTCAATTCCTAGGACGTCTAGCGCATACAGAGACCCCAGCTCAAATGGCAGCTCTTGGACGTTGTTGTTGAATAGCAGGAGCTGCTTCAGAGATGTGCACATGCCCAGTTCCGGTGGAAGTTCGGTCAACTGGTTGTAGGATACGTCCAGGTGTTTCAGTTGGCGGAGGTCACCAATTCGCTTCGGTAGCCTGGAGAGCTTGTTGGAGGCGATATAGAGCTCGCATAAAAAGGTGTAGCGGAAAAGTTCGGGGGCGATGTTGCGCAGCCCTTGACCACTCATGTCCATGTTGTGCCAGTCTTGCCGCTTCTCTGTACTGGAATCCCATGGTCTGCGTCTATCAGCATCGGTTTCGCCGTCTGTCAGCGCCTTGGCACTGGACGGTGGCGGGCCGCCAATACCCTTATTTTCCGAGGCTTTTAGACGCGCGTAGTAGTGTGGTTGTTGCTGGTCCGTCATGGCAGAGTGCGCGCGTTCGGACTCCTTGTGCAGACGCAGCTGCTCTGCCCACATCTCGTTCTGCGGTACAGGGCCCGTACGAGACGCCGAGGAGTGACCATTTTGCAGGCCAGAGTTAAACGGGGTCGAAGAGGTGAGGAGGCCGGAGGGGAAAGAGGTGTGGTGTCCAAGGCCGTTGGAGCTGGCAAGGCCGTGATCGTGCTGCAGGCCCTGGTGGTGCTGAGCCTGCGAAGGATGTTGGTGCTGCGCATGCTGGTAGTTGTAGAGCATGCTGGGCATTCCTCGGCCGGCACCATTCAGCCGGGCACCATGGCCCTGCTGATGATTCTGCGAGTACATGCCGAGGACAAAGCGGTAGGGGTGAAATCGATTCGCTGAAATAAATGCAGTCCCGGAGTGAGAGCTGTCGGTAAGGGATGCTACACGACAGACTATTGGGACGGCTGTGTTTTTAGTAGTTTTTGAAAGGTTAACCTGAAATCGGCAACCATTTGTCGCTGAATATGGGTTGCGAGGCGTTTACGAGGTCGACGGCGGGCGATATGTGATGCTTGTCGGCGGATGAGGAGAGTCGGACGATGAAGCTCGCATTTGCGCATGGGCTTGGTTGGGGTCGACGAGAAACCGCGCGGACGCTAATCTAGGGGAGGACAGAGGACGAGACGAGGCTGGCGTGAGGGCGGCCAGGGACAGCAAAGAGCCGCTGACGAGCACAAGCACGAGAAGAGAGAGGCGGCAAGCCTTGCTTGGCTTGGCTGGCTGGGAGGCGGTGCGGTGCGAAAGCTCAAGTGGAGCGCGCGCGGTGTCGCGGTGCAGTGACGCGGGAGCCGAGGCAGCGTTCTCTGTCGTGAAAGGAGCGGACGTGCAAAAGGGCGAGAGCCTAGATCGGCATATCTGCGGGCTGTATTGACAAGACTCGGGAAGTGGCCCAGGATGGTGGGTGGCGGGTGGTTCTATATAGAAAAGAGAGGCAAGGTCAGTCCGAGGAAGAAGAGGCTGGCGGGCTGGGACAGAGTTGCACGAGAGAATGGGGGAGGACAAGCCAGGCGGGAGGGCGGAAAGGAAGGGCAGTTGGACCCACGCACAGCTAATGAATGTTTGCAGCGGCGCTCAATTTGACGCTGGGGCGAGCAGCAGAGTGCGGCGTAGAAGAATGATATTGAATATCGAGGTCTAGTCAATGATTTGCGTCGTGTTGTGCTTCAAAAGCGAGGCGGGCAGGCAGGTACATCAGTCAGATCAGAGCGTCAGTCAAACTGCCCTGGACGAAAATGGGAAGCGCAGTCACGTGCTCATGCTCCGCACCAGGCCGATCTTGGAACAGTCAAGTCACGTGCAACCTTTGTCATTGTTTGCTGTCGTTCGCAGTTTTCGAGTTGGACAATTGAGCAACATGAGACAAGTTCCGAAATGAATATTGATTTGTGAGAGCAGAAAGAGATTTTAAGGGGATTGTTTTTTTTTCCTATTTTCTTTTTCCTCTTTTCTAAATAAAAGTTGTTATGTGCTGAAAGCTGCAATCTCTCGCGATGCACAAGGTTAGTAGATCGCTGCAGCGCGCTATGACGAATCGCGCCACAACATCGCCCGTCTCACCGAACACCAGCCAGTCATCAAGGCCAAAATGGTCTCAACTTGACACCGTGTACCATTCAATACGAACGTGCAACCTGGCATCTCGGTAAATTAGATTACTCGTGTAATCCGTGTGCCGCCGGATATCACCCCGTGCAGTCACGCTCCCAACACAGCAAGATTTATTGAAACAGCAAAAAGGCAAAACAAGTGAACAGGGAACACCTGGTGCAACCAATTTATAAGTTATATACACTTTGCAGGCTTTTCGGCGGGACCGTGTAAGCGACGTTTTGCGTGTTCCTGCATATGAATGCTACGCTGTGGCGAGTTTTCCTCCCCACTTGTCAATACGATAGTTGGAGAAATCATCTTCTTATGAAAGAGTCATCAATTTTACACGCAACGAGTCGCAGTTCCAAGAATAAAAAGAGCAAAAAGAAAAAGAAATCGGAACCTACCCGGTTGTTTCTGGCAGTCTCGCTTCCCCGCATCGCCCGCTAGGCAGGCATTGAGGATTGCCTCTGACCGACAACCAAGCCACAGGCTGCTGTAAGCTGAAGCTTTGAAACCTGAGTGCTAGCGGTTGATTTTGTGAAATCTGTGGCTCCCAGTGTGACGCTCATGATGTAATGCCTGCGAAGAGCCTGGAATTGCTATCCTAGCACCCGCAGCTGTAGTGCGGCGGCGGCGGCAACAGTTCAAAGTCGAGGCCGGCAAGCATCGCGTCTGTCAGACCCGAGGACATGTTTTCGTTAGCATCAGCATCTTACAGATCTCCTCGCCAGTCCAGCGAGGACGCAGATCTTCAAGTCATCGATGCGACAGATGTGCACGACATAGGCGTGGAGGGTGGTTGGCATCGACAACTTGTGAGGCTACCCCAGAGGTCCCTGCGCCCTCAATTGCCCTACAGCCTGATGAATGAGCTAGCGTGAGCAAACCCGCCAGAAAATCAATATACAAGACTCTTCAGCCGTCGGCCGGGAGGCTAGACTCGTGCTCGTCATTTTGACCGGCCTCCCGAGCTAAAGCAGGACGCAGCCGGTTCTACCAGTGCATCCAACTGAGTAGTTCGCAAAGCCTCGGAGCCGGGCGTACGCGGGGTAAGGATGCATGTCCGCTCACCTATCGGGTGTCGAGTCGGCAGTGGCAGCTTCGAGTGGTGATGTGATGCGAGTGTGACTGCCCAAGTTGAAGCTGTCAACCACCTCTCATACCAAGAACCCGTTGTCGGCAGAACGCTGCAGAGCGCCTGCAGCCGGCCAGGTGCCAGGCCTGCGCGAATACCCTGGTGTTTCGTGGCGTTTCTCTCCCACTCAAGAGTTCTGCCCAGTACAAGTCTGCCCAGGACAAGACAAACCCCGCCACTCCCTGGCCCGCTGCAGTGCAAAGCGGCCCGAGCCTACGAAAATGGACATATCCTTTGGGGGAAGAGGCCAAGGGGGTATCAGTTCTGCAAAGGCGTCTGAGACAGCTATGTGCTGATAGGGCGCGAATGGACGGGTAAAGCGGCGGCAACAGCGCTGCACGTGTTAATTGATTCGGAACGGAAATCAGCTGCTTGTTCGAGCGACAATGCCGTTACCCCCCGCGATCGCGCAGGGCTGCTGCTGAATGATCAAACGAGCTGATGGGCAGCTACCCTCTCGTCGGCCCTGCCCTGGCGAAATCTCCGCTACCGATCATTCTAAGAGGGCTCTGAAGCGCGAGCGACCAAGTCTAAAGGCATGCGGGGGCCGTCAGGGCTTCGAGTACGGCATTGGGAGGGAACAGCTTCAACGACAGCTCCACAATCCTTCGGTTTCCTGTTTGTGACTGCAAGCTCAATCACAGACAATGCTGCTTGCAGGCCGGTCAGGCATGAATATTCAAGACATAGCTGCTGCTACGCCAAATATCGCACGCAGCTGCAGTCATCTTCTCCATGTCGGAGCCTGGACCTGGAAGCTCACTTGCAGGACAACAATCCCCGCATACCACTATAGAATTACCCTAGCAGAAGTCAAGCCCGAACGATCTTCAGATGTTACATATGATCGTTGTCTCTGCTTGCCATGAGAGCGATACTTCCCCCGTGTTTCGGAGCCCGTGGATGAAGAACGCCTTCTCTGAGCAGAGTGCATCAATCCAAGAGGGGGGAAGAAGTCGGGGCGCCTTCACAGGGTATAAAAGCAGGCCGTGGCACCTGATGGCATGCTCAAGACTACCTAGCAAGCTCTACTTCTGCATCATCCATTCTATTGATCTGGCATACCTTGTACGCAAAAGTCTTCCACGTTGCCCATCATGAAGGCCAGCTTCTTGGCCCTTGCCGCCGCTGCAGTCGCGGGCATTTCTGGCGCGTCCGCTACTCCCGCCGGCATGCCAATGGAAATTGAGATTACGGAGCGCGATGGGGTGACTCGCATCCGTGAAGTTGTAAGTTGCCGCCCCTCTCCGTCAGAGCTCCCAACTAACCATTGGCTGGTAGCCTCACGAGCATCTTGCTGTCGACAAGCGATGCAGGGAGTGTGTTCACCTCGGCGGCGGCTGCCGAATTGGCGACGGAAGCTGCTACGCCTCTGAACACGGTAGCTGCACCTGGTGTGGCAACCATTGCAAGTCCATCTGCATCCCTGATGGCGGTACTTGTGAGCAGTGGTGTCTCTAGGTAGACAGAAGAGGACCAGGCCTTGGCTGAAGCGTCATACACAAAGTTGTCAACCACTCTCGAGGATATGGAAGGGAGCGAGTACCATGTTGCGATGGCATCAATGACGGAGGGCTAGCACACTCATCAAGGCCGCGATTAGCTACTAGAGAGCCCTCCTGGCCATATTAGAAATCCACACATATCCTGATTACATACATCTGCTGGCGTCAAATGTTCAGACCTTTGGTGCATCACCTCGTGCACTTATCTCCTGCTGGTAATAGTCCGTAAACCCAGCCGATGGCCCATCCCGATTGATCATGTAGCCAAATCGCTTCGGTTGCTCCAGCATGAGCGGGGGCATGTCCACATTATGCTCGATTCTTACGAAGGTGTCTCCTTCCCTCCCCCACAGATCCCTGCCCGCCCTCACCGCCTCAGCTATCTTGTCTCGATCCCTATACTCCTCGGCATTCATCCACTTGTGAGAGAAGCTGGCGATCTTGTTGAGAAACTGCTCGATGGTGGGGAAGCAGCTACTACAATGCCACCCCGCATTGCGAAGCACCCCCTTCTCTAGACCACGAAATGGAGCAAAGCCTCCATCTCCGTTGCGTAGGTTGGTTGGCTTGAGGGTACGCCAGCCCTGATAGTAGGTCGCTTGAGGATGCTGCCACTCTGGTCCAGTGTGTCGAAACTGGAAAGAGTAGTAGTAGAATTTGGAAGCAAGCGTAAGACGTCGTGGGTAGTTGCAAGAGCGTAGCACAAGCAATGATTGTGGACGCGGTATCTCATCCATATCGGCCACAATGATGACATCTCCTTGAACAGGAGCCCTTCGTCCCTCTAATCGATGCATCGCTTGGTCGTATGTTGCGTCGCGTTGTAGGTCCTCGTAATCCCACGTACGACGTGGATTAAATGTGTCGGGGAATACCAGCTCGTGGTAAACCATCTTGTCATGATACTCGCGAAATCTATCCCAATTGTCTCTAACAGTAAGAGGCTTCCGCCCACCTTGGAACGTCTTGGCCGATTCCACAATGATAAAATAATCCACATAGTCATATAGGGTGTTCAGACGGAGCTCCAGAAAGTCTAGTTCGGAGTTCGCCATGACAAGGTCATATACTTTGCGTTCGCTTGTGACGGCGTGTGGCTTGAAAACCGAATATCCATGCGCGGCGCAGAGGGCTCTCGCCGCGTTCGAGGCGTAGTACTCTGCATGTCTCTGACTGCGGTCTGGCGTTGCCTTGAGAAAGTCGAGGGGCGGCAGTGTCGTGTTTGTTATTTCGTGAAGATCGGGTCGGCGAGGCTTGAACAAGATCCAGCAGAGTAAGGGGAAAAGCGCCAGCCCAAGGAGGATTCTTGCACGCGACTTGACTTTCATCATTGGTGGACTAAAGACAGGCGGGGGGGGCTCGGTAGATGAAGCTACCGGAGGACAGGCATCAGATGGAATGAAAGAATTGAGCTGTTATTGCTGCATATCGAGCAGTGGTGACACACTTGTCGGATAGTGGTCGTGCCACGGCCTGTAGGTACCTATGCATGGTGACGGCAGATCGTTGATCCGATCTTTATGTCAGCAGTCTTTTGAAATGGTACCTGGTCTTTACGTTGCTGCATATGCGGACTCAGACGAGACTGAGAAGAAAGGGCCTTTCCTCGCCAAGGAGCCGCCGAACGGTCTTGCACCGAGACAATTGGCAACACTAACTGGGCCGTTGAAGAAAAGCGAAGAGGATGATAGGTACGATTTTCATGTTGCATGTCATCCGAAACCGAAGAGAGCATTTTGCCAGCTTGTGTCTGTCACGTCCATGTTCTGAACATCGGCGCCCGCATCAGTTGCCAAGAGGTTGGCAGCCTTATCATCGTTGCCGGCTAAAAACAGCCGCCCCACTGATTGTAGGGAATAAATGAATAAATAGTAGATTAGCTTCGCAAAAAGATTAGTAGATATTGGGCGAAGGGAATTAAACCACACGCTAACTGGAGCGGGGGCGGTAGCAATGTTACCAGTCGCGACTAATTACTGTAGTACCTACTAATGTACCTCTGCTCAGGGAGCTAGGTAGTTACAGAGGACTTATAACAAGAAAATGCAACGCGCTTCAGCTCAGAGCTGTGGCTTGGCGTGGCTGGCGAGGCGTATTCTCCACCGACCTAAATAGGAATGTCGCTATTTTAACTGGAAGAGCTGGGCGAGAACACGGTAATTATTAAAAAAAAAAAAAAAAATTCAGCCTTGTCGCCGCCCGTAAGACTGACTGAGCGAACTGTGATGGTAATGTGGGACGGGGCGAAAACGACCTGGTGCAAGCTGAATGGAGGTGGTACACGCCGAGAACCATGACGAGGACACCTGGAGATGCAACAGTCCGTCATGAGCATGCCAAAAGCGTACGAAGTAATGATGTGGAAGTTTGTGGGTCGCACAACCTGGGTTCAGCCGGAAAGGGCCAAGATTCGCCGACGGAGTGATTGATCGCGGTTGGCGAAGCAAAGAGGCTTGTTAGAACGACTGCTGAGGTCTGAGAGAGCGCAGATTGCGCGGTGGCGAGTTTATGCCTTCTCTCCTATGCACAAGTTGTCGAAAAGAGGTCCTGGCCGACAGCATTGGCTCAAGGCCTGCGGCGGCATTGCGATAAGCGGAAGTCGACCGTCATGGCATGTCCGACGGATGCCCCGTGACGCTGGGCGGAAGCGGAAGCGACCAGGACCTGCCATGTCAAGCTGCCCTGCGTGCCGGGTACTGCCCGAGGGTCTGGATCCTGGGGGACATTTTGTGGTGCTGGCGATCACGGGCGGGGTCGAGCCCGATTGAACGGATAGGTTTGGTTGGTTTGAGGTGCTTGAAGGTGCGGAATGCCACGAGCCAAAATTGTCGTCAAACGCTGACGGGGTCCGCATGTCCGGAGCATGGGTGATGGAAAGAACGGCGACTGCTGGTTGGTGCATGAGGTACTAAGTTGCTGATGGCAAGAAGCCACCCCAAGCCAAGCTCATCCCCAGCAAGCCTCGTTATCTTGTCGTTCTCACCAGTAGCTTTGCTTGGTTAGCGGCCAGCCAGCTTCAACAAAAGTCGTGTGCCCACCAAGCTGATCCCTCCAGTCGTGTGGCGAGCAGCCTGGTTCCGTCCCCGCGTTGTCCCGCAAGCCACGGACGCCGGAGAGGGAAAAAAAGGGTTACAAAAATTTAATAAGAGGCGCCTGGTCGCACTCTCTTCGTAGAGTTTGTGGGAGGGGAAAGGATCAACAAGCACATTCGCGGCTGAGGGGCCTTTTGCGTATACTTTTGGGTTTCCCCGTTAGGTGTGCCGTCCGTTTGCCAGACGGGCAGATTCGCCCTCCTACATCATCAAACCAGGACAGGAGCTTTTTTTTGTTCCATTTCAATTATCAGATCACAGACATACGACAAATCATTGCCGGAATCCGAGGTTAACTACAGATTACTCCACGTTGTCTTTCCTCCAGACCCTTGCTTCGCCCACGAAGCGGGTGTCTGTGCGAAAGTTTGCTCTGGATCGGTGCTGCGGCCGCAGCCTCGGCAGCCCAATCATCCATTCGCCTGTGTTGGCTGCAAGAGATTGGATTCGACTGGTTTTATTATTAGGCCGCCCTTCAGACAACGCATGAGCCGGAAGGGGAGAGGCAGCATCCGGTAGCGACGACTTCCGGTAGCAACCAACCACCAACGATACCCACTACGCAGACAGCGCTGGCCGGTGTTGCGCAGGTTCGAGAATTTGTTACAAAACATTTACTTCGTCATTTGCGACGACAAACCACAGACCACCTGCTCCTCGCTTCTACTTTCCTGCCCAAATCCCCCCTGCCAAGACGGCTACCACATTGTCGGGATACATGGGCGACTGTATCAAGAAGGCATCCACCTTTGTCCTTTTAGCTGACGACTTGGCCAGGGCTGGCTTGTCTTTCATATTTGGGGCACCACCTGGCTCTTTCCACTCTTTCTTTCCATCTTGTCCCCCTGCGCGGAGAGGAGAAGAGAGAAGAGAGACGACAAGGACGACGGACTTTCTGTGGTTGGCTGCACTTGGGGAAACTTGCGGGCGGCAGGAACCGCGCTGGGACCGCTAAAAAGCCAAGCTTTTGGTCTCTGTGCCCCCCTGTGGGTTCCCTGTGGTTCTCGACTTGTGCTCGGCCTTTTTACCCGGCCACGCTCCTGCACCTTCAGCGGGCCTACAGTGGACGAGGAGCCCCTGCATCCGCTGACTCGCCCCCAATTCAGCTCTTCGGCCCGCTGTACCTCCTCCACTGTCCAGCTGCTGTAGCAGGCCTACAGCAGTCATGTATTCACCAATGATGACCCCGTCCGTCATGGGCAGAGGCATGCTCCCATACCTTCCACGGGCTCAACCATCACCCGCACGCCGCAAAAAGACGGGTTCTGATGCCGACGGGAACTCTCTCACCAAGTCCACCTCCAAGAGCTCCCGAGCCTCAAGCGGCGGCGAACCATCCCACACTTCGCAGACCTCACACGATGATGCGCCGTTAAAGTCGGACCGCCCCGCCAACGCCGCTGCCGTGGGGCTTGACGACGATGTCCAGGACCACGACCATCAGCACCAGCACGCTGGGAAAGGCAAAAGGCAACTCTACGACGACAAGAACACTGCCAACAAGAACAACAACAATAGCAGTCACACATGTGAATGCACCGCCTCAGGCACCACGGCAAGCGGTCCGTTCCCTGCTGGAACTGGAGCCTCCCCGGACGCTAGAGGCACCCCACATCATCCTCAACACCACATCCACCACCACCAAACCCATCAAAAGCCTTGTCCGTCCGCCTCCTCCTCTCCTCCCTTGCCCTCCGCCTCTTCTCCCCGACCTGCGCAGCCCAGCGCCTTCAAGCGCGCCTCCCACTCACTCATCTCCCGCGGCAAGCACCACGCCGACGCCAGTCATCACCCACCGCTCCCCGCCCTTTCCACCAAGCATGCCCATGCCGCTGCTCACCACAATCTCTCGACGTCGCCTCGGTCTCCCACCGCAGCGCACATGAATGGCGCCGTGTCCGTCCCCGACCTCTTTGCGCGCTCCTTTTCCGCCGCCGTCGCCAACATGTCCTCGACCGCAGAGGCCTCGTCTAGCTCTCGCGAGAACCTCATCACCTCCAAGCCCTTTGTCCTCCGCAATGGCCGCTCTTACATCAACGACACGAGTCTGCCCTACCCGCTGCCCGCCGACCTCACGGAGCTGCATCGCCAGTCCATGCGCACCCTTCTGCTCATCCAGGTCTTTGGCAGCCCCGTCTGCTCGCCCACCTTCTCCAGCCGCCCGCCACAGCGCGTCCTCGAGATTGGCTGCGGCTCCGGTTTCTGGTCCATGATGTGCCATCGCTACTTCAAGTCCCGCGGCCACGGAAACATCTCATTTACCGGCATCGACATTGCCCCGCTCGCCCCTACCGGCCCTATGATGACGGCAGCCACGGCAGCCCACGGTGCCGCCCATCAACCGGCCGGCGCCAAGCCCGACCCCGAGATGAATTGGCGTTTCATCAGCCACGATCTGCGCCAACTGCCCTGGCCTGTCGACGCCGAGCAATTTGACCTCGTCATGGTCAAGGATATGAGCCTGGCCACCACGAACCTGCAGCACCAGCACTTTATCGACGAGTACATTCGCCTACTCCGGCCCGGCGGCGTCCTCGAGATCTGGGAGTCGGACCACCTCATCCGCATGCTCCGGCCACACGTCCCCGACACCAAGCTCGGCGGCGACGACACTGAAGATCAGGAAGCGGCCGCCAGTCTCGGCGCGTATGTCATGAACGCCAACACTCCGCTCTCGGCACCGTTAAACACCTTCCTCGTCGAGTACAACCAGTGGCTGTCGCGCGCTCTCGAGGCGCGCGACCTGACCGCGGTGCCGTGCACGCTAATCGGACCGACGCTGCTGCAGGAGTCGGAGACGCTGACCGATGTGCGCTCGCGACGCCTGGCCATCCCGCTCAGCGAAGTGCGCTGGGAGCGCGAGGGCGTCGGCGGTGTCGTCGTCACCAAGGACGGCAAGGGCGCGGCGCCACCGCCGCCAAAGGTGGAGAGCCGCGTGCTGTCGCCCGGGCAGGAGGCGCTCCGCCAGACGGCGCTCCTGACGGTGGTGCAGCAGATCCAGGCGCTCGAGCCGATCCTACGCGAGGTGACGGGCAAGAGCCAGGATGAGTGGGATGTGTGGATGGGCAAGATGATGGGTGACCTGATGAGCGACAGCGGCACGAGCTGGGGGGAGTGTTTGGAAGTTGGCGCGTGGTCTGCCACGAAACGAAAGCAATGAACCTGCCGCGGACCTGGCGAGAAGCGTGACAGGGTACGACAGAGTTTGGAATGGATTTTGGATTTGATACGAACAAGCATCTCAGCGATGAGCTATGTGAATTTTGCTACATTTCTTATTAAAGTTGTGTACCTTTGAATTACATAAAAAGTAAATTTCTTGCATATACATTATGATACATGATGGTACATTGCTATTTTTGTGAGCTTTGCCTAGGCTCCTGGGACGTAGCGTTTCCGTAACGTGCGATATCGTTTTAAATAATATCTAGATGAAAAATGATTAGCATTGACCGTGATCTGACGTGCTGCATGTCATCATACAGCGCTTCAATTTCTACTTGATCGTCAGCATTTTCCCATCGTCACCTTTCTCCGACCAGCAGCAAAATCCTCACCCTTTTTTACGTATTCAGCCTGACGGATGCCCTGCCTGATTCTGTCCTCGTCGCGCTCCCCCGCGCGCGCCATAAAGGCCTTGTGCAGACGCGGCCGAAAGTAGCCGTATCCGAGGGGATATTCGCGCCCAAGGTAGAGCAGTTCTGCCAAGTTTGTCAGACCGGACGGAGGAAGATATGGGAAAGGAGGTATAGGTAGTTAGGTAGGTAGGTACCTTTGTATATGGCTATGACTTGATGGCGGAGAGATGGCGGCATGGTGGTTGGTGGTGGGGTGAAGGATGAATCAAACGGCGAACGAGGTGGGCGGAGAGTGAAGAAGGTTTGGAGGTGGAGATGGTGTCGATAGCCGGGCGCTAGGTCCCCCGCCAAAGTTGTGAAAGAAGGTCTGTTTATGATTATGATTTAGGAAATAGAGTATACCAGCCTGCTGCCTATTCTGCCAGAAGAAAATAAAGAAGAAAAAAAGCGGTAAATCTTCGAAGTGTGAAATTTCTCTCCCGTTTCTTTTTACTCTGCGCCTCACTCGCGTTTCTGCTCCCTCCGTTTACGCAGCTGCCACACACTCGGAACCGCACTCGAATGCGCAAACGGCGTTACCATAAGTTACCTATAAATCGTCAAACACAAGGTGGCAAACGAACCTCCAGCCACCATCTCGTTGCCTTTCATCCCAACACCAACATTCTCTCTCCTTACTCCCCTCTCCTTTCTTCACCCACCTCCTCAGTTGGTCCTGATACCACAAGCATCGCCAACCTTCGTCATCATCACGGGCAAGTAAGTTCCAAGCAGACCTAGAATATTCACTTCCTGCGTCGAACTTCCACTCGTGGCTCTTGGCCACGCCAAACGCCGCGCCAACCTTGTCCTGTGCGGTCCCAACTTCGTGGCCTTTACTTTCTTTTTGCCAAACTCACCTTGGGGTCAGTCGAACTCAACTCATTTCTGCCCGGCTATATAAACTGCGGACGCCCCCCTCCCGGAACCAAAGCACCTGCAACAACCCGCACTGCTCTTCACTCTGCTTGCTTGCAACAATTCTGCTTCACCACCGTGCTGCCCCCTCACACTACAAATTTCAATCATACATTGGCCCAGCGCTTGGTACGTTTCCTGCTTACATGTCCGACAAGCCACTAATACTGTCTACAGAGTTCTCGCTCAGGACTTTTATTTCTCCAGCCTTGCTGACCTTGCGCCATCACCGCGTCATCCACCTCAATCATGTCTGTTCGTCGAGTGCCCGAATATAACCACGGCGTTTCCCAAGATGGGATCCCCATGAGCCGTCGTGAAATGCTTTTCGTTCTTCGTGGCATTCAAGAGGCTGAGCATCGAAAACGAGTATGGCAGTATGACGCCTGGAGAGGCTGGATGCAGTTCGGCCTTCACCAGCCTATCAACTTCGACAGCCTGGAGGGTCTCCGACTTGAAGACGCCAACAGTTGTTGCAATCGCACCGCGCCTATTTTTGCTTTTCGGGGCATGGAGGAGACAGGTCTTAACCCAGGGTACAAGGGGCCTCAGGTACCGGTGCCATTCCTAGAGTCCTTCTTGATCCATACGCACATTTACATTTACGGTCGGTGGTTTCATCCTTACAGGAGCGAAATTGACCACGGACAGTTTCTCACCAAGATGAATCTCCTGAAACCGCTTGAAATCCCGCAAGGCAGATGCTCTCCTTCCTTGGTAGACTTCGTGCGCAGCTTGAGTGCCAATTTGATTTCCCGAGTCAAATACACCAAGCAGCACAAGCTATCAGTAGAAGAACAGGAAACAGGACAAACATTATACCATCTTCAGCCATCGTTCGAAGCCGTTGCGGTTTCTATCAGGATGGACAAGGTGAAATGGTTGGCCCCAAACGTGATGAACCTCCCAGTTGTCATCGTTCGCACGGGCATTGAAAAAGGACTGAGTGCCCCAATCACTTTTGACAGCATTCCAGCCGACAGAAGAATGAATGTTTGCTTGGATCCCGACGGTAGCATTGCAGCTGTCGAAACACGCCTCTCAGAAGCCGTCACCTTCCTCCTCGAGCTTGAGCAGCGTGAGCTGCAAGTTTTCGGACCACGACCCGACCCGAAGAAGACAACCCAAAACCTGACCAAAACCACCTTGGTTGGCAGCGTGGGCATGCACGCTCGCGGCATCGGCTGGAACAAATCCAAGATGGGGGCTCTGAATGGCCCGTCCTCTACTTGGGTGGACTGGAAGAAGCGCACCACCTGGGAAGGTGCTGGGCAAAAATATGACGAGCGTATTGAGGAATTGCGGCAGGTGGCCTTGAGGTGGTCGCAGAACACACAAATGAGAATTGACAAAGAGTGGGAGAAGGTTTTAGGAGAGAAGAGAAAGAGGGAACCACTCGGGGAAATCAGGCAAGCCCATATCGGCTCAGGCGCGCCAGAATCGGTGATGAACTAGAAGTTCTACCCGTGATGACGATGATGTAAAGTACTTTGAGAAAATGAGTTAGTTCAAAACAAAGGTCTGGGATAAGACTCCCCGAAAACAGTTGATCCTATGACTACTAGCCTCGTAGAGACTACTAGCCTCGTAGACTTTTTGATGTGATCAAATTTCACATCTGAGGGGGGCGTCCATGGAGATGCCCTGCGTGATATTGCAGGCAGGCCGCAAGAAGCCTGACAGGCAACAGGCAGGCCCCCTGACAGGAAATATAACCTCAAGGAAGATATATATTATCTAACTAGCTGCAACAGTTATTTTCTTCCCTCTAATACTTTTGTCCTGAGTTTTTCTCCCCGTTCATTAAAAGTTTCTTCGCCCCCCTCTTCCTCTTCCTCTTCTTCCTGTAACACACACACAAGTAGCCCTCCAATGACCCTTCTATCCAAGCGTCCATACCTGGTACAACTTTGATACGAGAGGCTGGAAGGTAGAAGGGCCGTTGGAGGACTGGAGGACTGTTTTTATGTGGCTTTTGAAAGCTTCTTGCGGCCACCTTTAATGGCGGCGATTGCGATGGCGCTGGCGTTGGCCAATACCTGTGAGGCTTGCCGCGCCCTCCAGTTTTGGGCACAGAGGGCATGTCCAGAAGCCACCTCCCTCCCGTGTTAGTAGGTAAGTAGGTAGGTTAGTAGTTAAGAGGTACTTCTAGGCACGAGAAACTTTGTAAAAGTTAAGTCTGCCGCGATTCTGGTCGTTAAAGGTAGACTATGTCCGAGGTACAGTTGGCCATGCCCAGGCTTTGTGCTTTGTGCTGACACAGCGACCCTGTGTAACTGGTTCATGCGGCCCCACCTTGGAACTCTTCTGCCGTCTCCAGCGCGCGGCCATGATGAAAAAAGATTTAGACAGTGAAACTCTAGCCAACAGCATTCTGGCCGCGAGCAATCTGGCCACGACCGACAATCATGGCTACCGCTACAGTCACTGTGACGACCCCTGCCACGTCCAAGAAAAATGCCACCGACCTCGCTCCCGAGAGCGAGCGATACCTGCGCTGCTGCGCTGACGTAGCCAATGCCCTGATCGAGGACCATGAGGCCACCAAGAATGGCCGTCCCAGCCGCGACATCAACCTCAACGCCCTGCGTAATAAGCTAGCCAAGAAGCACAAGTTGACCAATATCCCGCCTCTCACTGCCATTATTGCCGCCATTCCTGAACACTACAAGAAGTACATCCTCCACAAGCTCATCGCCAAGCCCATCCGTATGTCGCAGCCCGACAAATCCTCCCTTCTCTGATGGTGCATAGCTAACCTGCCGCAGGAACATCCTCTGGCATCGCTGTCGTCGCCGTCATGTGCAAACCTCATCGCTGCCCTCACATTGCCTACACCGGCAACATCTGCGTTTACTGCCCCGGCGGCCCTGACTCCGACTTTGAATACAGCACCCAATCATACACTGGCTACGAGCCTACCTCGATGCGTGCCATCCGCGCGCGATACGATCCGTTTGAGCAGGCTCGCGGCCGCGTCGACCAGCTCAAGTCACTCGGCCACTCTGTAGACAAGGTCGAATACATCATCATGGGCGGCACCTTCATGTCGCTGCCTGAGTCATACCGCGAGGATTTTATCTCCCAACTTCATAACGCCCTCAGCGGCTACCAAACCTCCAACGTCGACGAGGCTGTTGAGGCTGCCGAAATGAGCAATGTCAAGTGCGTCGGCATTACCATCGAAACGCGCCCAGATTACTGCCTACAGCCTCATCTGTCCGATATGCTGCGCTACGGCTGCACGCGTCTAGAGGTTGGCGTGCAGTCGCTCTATGAAGACGTTGCCCGCGACACCAATCGAGGTCATACTGTTGCCGCCGTCGCCGAGACGTTTTGTCTGTCCAAGGATGCCGGGTTCAAGGTCGTCAGCCACATGATGCCTGATCTGCCCAACGTCGGCATGGAGCGTGATCTCGACCAGTTCAGGGAGTACTTTGAAAACCCCGCGTTCCGAACTGATGGCCTCAAAATCTACCCCACGCTCGTCATCCGCGGCACTGGCCTCTACGAGTTATGGCGAACCGGCCGTTACCAAAATTACACACCAAACGGGCTCATCGATCTGGTCGCCCGCATTCTCGCGCTGATCCCGCCATGGACGCGCATCTACCGTGTGCAGCGTGACATCCCCATGCCCCTCGTCACATCTGGCGTCGAGAATGGCAATCTGCGCGAGCTGGCCCTCGCGCGTATGAAGGACTTTGGCACCACGTGTCGCGACGTCCGCACCCGCGAAGTCGGCGTCAACGAGGTCAAGAACAAGATCCGCCCGAACCAGATCGAGCTCGTGCGCCGCGATTACACGGCCAACGGCGGCTGGGAGACGTTCCTGGCGTACGAGGACCCCAAACAGGACATCCTCGTCGGCCTGCTGCGCCTGCGCAAGTGCACCGAAAAGTACACCTTCCGCCCCGAGCTCACCGCGCAGCCGACGAGCATGATCCGCGAGCTGCACGTCTACGGTACGGCCGTCCCCGTGCACGCCCGGGACCCCCGCAAGTTCCAGCACCAGGGCTTTGGCACCCTGCTCATGGAGGAGGCAGAGCGCATCGCCCGTGATGAGCACGGCAGTGACAAGATTAGCGTGATCTCCGGCGTTGGCGTGCGCAACTACTATAGGAAGCTGGGATACTGGCTCGACGGCCCGTACATGAGCAAGTGGCTTGACGGACGTCCCGGGCCAGCGGAAGAGTAGACGAATCTTGCGCTCTTCTCCAACAATAGAATTTGGTTTGGCGTTTGGGATTGGGCTAGAGGAGCATCACCTCAATGGACGCAACTACATCATGACATACACCAATGAAAGCACGCAGGGGTTTTACTTTGCACGTACCATGCTCAACATGCTCAACAGTCTTTTCTTTCTTTCTTTTCTTTACATGCATGTCTTGGTCCTGCCAAGGATATCCTAGCACGATCCGCGGCATTACTACCCCGCGGACGGGTACCGGCGCCGGTGCGGAGCTCCACCTTAAACTTACAATTAGCCATCGGTTGTCGCCCGCATTTCATTCTTCGCCTCACATCCACGCTGCAACTGCTCTGCTCAGTCATATTTGGATCCTTCAATTGAGGTTCAGTTTGACCATCTCGAACAACCATGACCCGACGACTTCCCACCCGAATAGCGCCGGCTGCTCAGGACCCTCCACAACCTGCGCCACCTGCCGCGGCAGCTCCAACCCAATACGGCATCCCCGAGAAGCTCGTCAAGCCGTGGAAGCTGCCCCCGCAAAAGGTGTACATCCTGCACAACGCCAACGTTGTAGATGCAGCCAGAGGCACCGTCATCTCGCGCCAGACCGTGACTCTGCGCGACGGGCGGATCGATTCGGTCCAGGACATAGCCCTGCATCTCCGGCCTGAACTGCCGGTGTCGGCTGAAGTCGTCGAGGTCGACCTTGAGGGGCGCTACCTCTGCCCGGGTCTGATTGACTGCCATGTGCACCTCACAGCCGTGGCGGGCTCCGCCTCGCTGGGGTTCGACGATGCTGACATGGCCGTGTCGTACTTCCGACAACCCTTTCTGTGCGAGCAGATGCTGAGCCGCGGCTTCACGTCGGTACGCGACACGGGCGGCGCGACGCTCGCGCTCAAGGAAGCCATCGCCGACGATGTGTTTCCCGGCCCGCGCGTCTTCATCTCCAACAAGGCCATCTCGCAGACAGGCGGCCACGGGGACGTCCGCAAGGCACACGACAAGGCCGGCAGCGGCGGCGACTGCTGCCAGTGCGGCACGCAGTCGTCGATTTCCATCGTCGCGGACGGCGTGCCGGCGTGCCTCGCCGCCACGCGCGAGCAACTCCGCCAGGGCGCCGACTTCATCAAGATCATGGTCGGCGGGGGTGTCGCGAGCCCGACGGACCGCATCGAGAACACGCAGTTCACGGCGGCCGAGATCCGCGCCATCGCCGACGTTGCGGACAGTTACGGCACGTACGTGACCGCGCACGCGTACACGCCGAAGGCAATTCGCCACGCCGTGGACAACGGCGTCCGCGGTATTGAGCACGGTAACCTGCTGGACGCGGAGACTGCGCAGTACATGGCGGCCCACGACGTGTGGTTGACGCCGACGCTCATCACGTACCAGGCTATGGGTGAGCCGAAATACGGCGCCTTCCTGCCACCGGAGAACCAGGCCAAGAACCAGCAGGTTCTGGAGCGAGGCGTCGCCAGCCTGCGCATCGCGCGTGACGCAGGGGTCACCGTCTGCCACGGCTCCGATCTACTCGGTCCCCTGCAGGCTGAGCAATCACGGGAGTTCGGCCTCCGTGCGCGGGCCCTGTCTAGCGCAGAGGTGCTGCGCGGCGCCACGGTGTATGCGGCGCGCATGCTCCGCCAGGAGGATGTGCTCGGGCAAGTGCGTGCGGGCTTCGCTGCGGATATACTGGTGCTAGCGGCGAACCCGCTCGAGGACGTGGGAATACTCGACGAGCCGGAGAAGAGTGTGCTAGCAGTGGTCAAGAATGGGCGGGTGTACACGAGCCGCTGGAAGGGCCTGCCGGAGGATGTGAGGCTCCGAGGGGCGAGGGGCTAGAGGTGGGTTTGAAAGGGGAATGCAGCAGACTTTGCGTGCTTGGGTACGTAGTAGATGTAGTATGATTTCCACATAGTAAGGGAGTTGGTGTGACGATTTTGATTGGGTTGAGGAAGTGTGCGGCTGACGGACGGTAGGCTCGGGGCTAGTGAAGTACGGCATCCCAGAGTAATCAACCAGGTAGCCTTGACAAGATAAAACGAAACAAATTACGCTATGCCAATTGATAAAATTATGCCGTCATTGACCACCTCACATCGGTGAATATTGAGATGCCTGGCTGGGGGCCGGGGGACGAACGATGCAACAATTTCTAGGTCTGGCAGCGAGTGAAGAAGTGACGAACGTTCTTATTACATCCCATCAATCTACAGTGCCGCCGGACAACCAACCATCTAGCCAGAAGAAGACCGAGTCCTTGCTACCTTGGTACTGGCTGACTGTTGGACTGCTGATTGGCGGCTGCTCAGCACTCCTGCCCATTGACTGGTTCCATGGCCAGAATCATCGTTGTCAAACGAGCGGACGTACATACTAAGGGTCAACATCAACAAGGAACTAGTTGGGTACGTACTAAGTTACTAAAATAAGGCACCACTAGACGTAAGAGGTGTTGACAAGCGCGAGTAGGTGGGTAATGAATGGTTACTACTTGCTTCCTGATATCTCTGTTAGAGTAGATGTAGTTCGCAACATCTTAGAGTAGCCATAATAGAGATACAGATCTGAACTTGGCATCATATTGCTTGAGTGCATCATGCTTTCGCGTAGGTTCGTCGGCTTTTGCGGCCTGCGTAGATAGGTCATCACAGAGTTGCTGCATTCGATAGGCCGGCCCAGATACCTATCTGGTGCCTGTCTGCCTCTGGCGGCTCCAAATGTCGCCGTTTGCTTCGAAGGGGAGAGTGGCAGTCGTCGCCGTTTGCTCTGAGCAGAAAGTGAGAGCTGGCCAGCTTGCCAGCTGGCCGCCCGCCGTATTGCTGTTGCCAGACCGGCGTTTGCTTGGTTCTTGAGAGTTCCCTTTTTTCCTTTCGTTTTTTGTATTCGTCATATCCATCCGCAAACTGCATCGTCACCATGTCCGTCAACCTCGAAGCATATCGTGTAAAGGGCGAACGGCTTTACGCCGCCATGGTCGCCGCCGCCCTCGCCGGGCACCAGCCCGCCGCCGTCAGAGAGCCACCGCCCAAGCTCGTCTGTGAGACCGACTCCCTCGAAGTGCCAGACCTTCCATTCGGCGTGCAGGATGGTTTCGAAGGGGTCATCGTGCGCCCGAAGAACCTTGCACATCGGCAGCCGAACTTCGAGAACCAAGTGCACACCAGTGGCCGCATCATCATCTGCCGCCACAATTTCTGCGATTTAGATCCCGACCTCGGCAGGCCTGAGCAGTACCGCTGGACACAGTGCATGGGCTACATGTACCAGACTTTTGTGCCTGAGGCGAACCGGCACAATCTCGAGCAGGTCTGGCGTTATATGATCGCCAACGACGAAACCCTCGAGGTGATACGGCACGTGCAGGTGACGCTGAAAGCCGACCATCGGCCGTTGGTGGTCGAAGGGAACACGCCGGAGTTCTTCATGCTGCTCGCGTCACCCAATGGCAAGGGTGTCGCCCGCATGCTGACGGACTACCCGGTGCTGTTCGGTAACCGGATCGTGGTCCGCGTGGTGATTCACGACAACATCAACCTCTGCTGGCATGTTGAAGTTGTACCGGGTCTCCCCGGGTCGGTCTGTGATTCGGATGCCGTGGAGGTACCGACGGATACCTCGCCAACGCTTTCGCGGCGGCGTGGGAAAAAGCGGGAGAGGCCAAGGAGGAAGCGGGTGACCTCAGGTCACTTTGCGGGTGCCTCGGGCTCGACTGCCTCTTGAGGTCTTCCCCCTTCCCAAGGAATGGTGGCCAGTGTTCGTCCTCATTTTGTGTAAGTGAAATTTTCTTCTACTAACGCTGTTGTTGCTGCTGTTCTGTTTCTGTTTCTGTTCCTCTTGTTAATGCTGCTACTACTGCTAACTGTGTTGCCTCTTTTCACAACCCCTTCTACTTACCTTCTCGTTTGCTACATCTTCCTTGTCTTCCTTATTTTCCTTATTTTCCTTGTTTTCCTTATTTTCCTTGTTTTCCTTTATTTTCCTTGTTTTCCTTGTTTTCCTTATTTTCCTTATTTTCCTTATTTTCCTTATTTTCCTTATCTTTCTCATCTTTCTTATCATCTTTACATTCACTACTAGCATAATCTCTACTATCACCCTTGTATTCTCTGTCATCCCTATATTCACTGTACTTATTATCTCTACTATCACCCTTATATTCTCTACTATCCTTGTTTTCCTACTTTTATGTATCCCTAAGTTCCTGATTCTAGTACAAAGTTCTACCATTATTGAACTGTTGCTAACAAGGCATAGCGTCGACGCTGTTTTTTAGACTTAGGCAGTTGGTAAATGCAGCTGGCAGCCCTTGACACAGGTTGTTCTCTTTATATGATAGGAGGTATTTTACGCCCGAGTAATTGCCTATCCTTCGGCCTGACACACCGGGGAACCTATCCCGCCTTTTTAACGGCAAGCCGTCTGAACTGCTGTCACTCTTGGAAGCCTGGCCTTGGCCATGTCTTGGACCATAGGGGACTGAGTAGCTGACTTCAGGCCGCTGTTGATCCGTATCGCATAGGCAGACTACATGGCAGTCTCGCAAGTGATTACGAACACAGTTGGGTTCTCAGCCAGGCATGGAAGCTATCCTGAAGATAATATTCTCGAGGTCTCGAGGCCTCCTTTCGGGAGGCTCCCGACAGATGTTGTCTGATGGATGCTTCCAGCAAAGCCTGCAGTGTCGCGAGTCTGCCTTTGCGATGACTCCACTGCATGTGCTTTTGCGAAAGTAGCTCGCTCGAGAGGCCTGATCGAGGTCCCAGGTCGACTTGTGGGCGGCCTCCTCGTGCCCTGCCTCAAGAGCTTGCTCCCCTCGCGAGAGGGACACCTATACCGATTCGCGCGTCTGTGCTCATGTGGATTGAGCAACCGCGTTAGGTGACCATTGCTGTCTGCCAGCGTCGCCCCGACTCTGCTTCAAAGGGGATCCATCGACGGCAATCAGAGCGATTGACTGGACAAAGCATCATCAAACCAGCTCTCGCCGATTGCGAACACCGACTCAGCCTTCATCATGGACTCAATAGATGGCACTCAACAAACGACAATGGAGATTCAGCCACATTACCATCTTATGTCCATCTCAAAGCGTCTATTGAGTCCTTTTCATTCCTGCAGACAGGAAGCTAATTAACGAATCGACAATCCGAAAGAGCCGTGCACTTTGAAAGCATTCAATCACCCGCCATTGCGGCTCTTCCAACCAATCATCGTCACTGGGGATGCACCGCTCAATTTGCACACCCACCCGACTTTACCGTGTCCTTCGGAATATGGCCTTGTCACTTCTCAGCCGTTATTCCGTCGCGCTCAAGTTTTGGCTGAAATCTTCAAATTCGCCATTCGCCAAACTTTTGCATCTGTGTTTTTCTTGAAAATATGGTCTCGTCAATTATTGACCACTTTCAAGCCGCTTAAGCTTGGCCGAAGCCTCCTCACATCTGCCATTCGCCAAGCTTCTGCACCTGTGTCTTTTTTTCTTGGAAACTTGGTCTCGTCAGTCATCAACCAGTTTTCAACCCACTCGAGTTTGGCTGAAGTACTCCCAAAAACGCCACTTCGCCAAGCTTTTGCATTCGTGTCATTCTCGGAGATGTGGTTTGCCAACTCGGGTCAATTTCCCACCGGCTTTCAGCCACTGCGACTAAATATTTGCACCCTTGCAATCACTCATCGAGAACTGGAATCGGATACGTATCCATGCTCCTGCCAATCCTCAGCTGTCCAGCCGAGTAAGTAAAATCTTCCTCTGACCCTTGCGAGCTTTGTCAATTGCTGACTTCTCCGAGAAGCAGAGCGAGCCCTCGTGCCTACCACGTTTTTGTTGCTCTAGACCAAGGACCACCACGAATATCAATACTTTCACGGAAGGTCTATCACCGACGGCCCATCACAACGTCGAAAGAGCCGGACCAGAATATACCCTCTGCAGCTGGCGACCAAGCAGCAAATGCGCTATCAGCTTCGATTCAATACCCCTCTGACAAGCTGTGCAATCTCACCTCGCACTGGAAATGCTTCGAACATTGCAGCTCTGCAACCCTTGGTGCCCTAGGAGGCTTAGGCCAACCGCTCCGAGATCAACTACTTCGAAGTCTCAAAATAAGTCGATCGGCACCCCAAGGATCTGCAGAAAGCCATTGGCGCGCCTGATAAAAATCTCCTCATCGGTCTAGAACTCTATATGTGTCGGGTGAGAGCGACCGAGGGCTCAAGAAGAGTCTAAAAATTCTTCAGGCCTGCGACACTTTATCGGTGCACGGTTGTGTCTCATCGTGGCCTGTCAGACTGTAGCAGTATTGGTCTTCCAGCCAGCTCCGAAAACTCTATGCTGGCGCCGAAATATCAAGGATTCCGGCTGTGAATCCCTCGGACAAGTTTCTATCAAGGCAGAAGAGAAGAAAACGGATATCCCTCGGCGGGTCAACACATAACCTCGCGCATGGCGCGGTCGTGATCTAATTTCTCTGGCAACCACCATATGCAAGCCCTACCCTAGTGGCACTGACAAACGCTACTTTCCATGGGCCAAATAAAGCAGCGCTACATGGCCGGAGCCGGATGCCCAGGCGATGATATCGTCTTGGAGGCGCGACCAGCCGCCCGCCAATAAAGAGGACAGCGCAGCCGAAGTAACTCGCGGAAGCGACTTCGCTACGTCCGTCGTATATGTCAGGGCCCAGATACGACGACACACCTCAGTGGCCCAGCCTGCAGCAAGCTGAACAGCTGGGCCCAGGCGCCTTGCCTATTTAGTTGGGCTCAAAGGTGTCTGCGTCGTCTACGGCGTCGTCTCGAGCGTCTGTGGAAGCCAGATGCTCCACAAGCCGCGTGCAAAGTTCCGAAATACCAGTTCAGTCGAGGCTTCTGTTCGCTGCTTCTCTTGAGATTGTCTGCCCATGCCAAGAGCCGGTGAGGGGTTGAATATCCCTCGTATCGGCGGACACCCGTTGTTTGTCTACTGCATAACCCCTCCTCCACCCTCCGCAATGCCTGACGGGTCGAAATAGGTAGGTGGTCAGCAGGGGAAAAAAAGCCACGGCAGTTGTCCCAAAGGGCACCAAACTTGGGCGGGTTTTAGAGCTTGCCTTAGTTCAACCTTAGCAGGCAAAAAATAAATAGGCGCCATCGGGGCGCCCTGCACCAGCGGAATAGTCGGATCTTACCCCGTCATGCTACTTCATTCCGCAACGCCGTTGACGTCGATGCCCAGCACCAGTGTCGTCGGGCGCATCTCAGTTCGGCCTTTGCGCATCTCACCACTCATCTTGAGATCTCTTCATCATTCGCATGCTTCCTAACCATTCTTCATGCACAGGCGAGCGCGAGTGAGATGTCCTAAAGATGGTCGGCATCCCCACCAGATCGCTCTCGTGCCTCACCTGTCGCCGCCGAAAGAAAAAGGTACGACGACGTCCGAGCAGTCGGTCAAAGGGAATTGCGTTTCTCGATAAATAAGTTGCTAATCTTCGCCCCTTTTAGTGTGACAAGACGGCGCCAACGTGCCTCAAATGCGAAAAGGCCGGCATAGAATGTGAGGGGTATACCGATGGCCTTGTCTGGGTCAACCGGACAGTGGACAATCGTCCCAAGCTGCAAATCCGACTTAGGCAGCAGCAACAATCGCCACAACACCGTCATGATTCTTCACCTTCGGTGCAGGATCAGCAATTAATTCTCCGCGATGACTCCTCCGCCTCCGGTGGTGGCAGCCCCGAGTCGGCGTGGCTGACGGATCGCACCGATGACGTGGCCCGCTCGCCCGACATCTTACTGCCGGTGCATCTGGCTCGCTCTGCGCGGGAACAGCTCTTCATGGGCTATTTTGGCTCGACACTGCTCGCTGCGGGGACAACAGTGCCCTCGGATACAGCCATGAGATTTGCGTCGATGGGCTGGACCAAGCACATTGGACCCCTCTACGAGACGGACCCGGCTGTCCGATGCGCCGCCATGGCCACGTCGAGCGCCATCATCGCCACTCTGCACAACGACAAGCAGCTGCAGGTCAAAGGTATCCAGGCCTACAACAATTCCGTCATGGAAATGGTCAAGGGACTGCAGAGGACCGATTGGTATAAACGTGATGGGTTGCTGACGGCGGCTCGCATCATGGCCACGTTTGAGGTGAGTTTCCATCACTGCTGGTTCTCAATAATGCATCTGCTGATAACCATCTTCAGTTATTATTTATTTCCAAAGACAAAGACACTCCCGAGCCCCTAGCTTGGCGAGGTCACAACCAAGGTCAGCAAGCCATCTTCCTGGCCCGAGGCCCCTCGGCATTCGCTTCAGGGCCAGCGCATCAATTATACTCTGATGCTCGCATCAACATGGTACACCTCTATCCTTCCCCAGCGCCTTGCACCCGCTAACCACTTTCAGGTCATGCTGTCCATAGGCCAGCGGAAACGCTCTCCTTTTGCTAGCCCTGCATGGGATAAGATCCCGTGGAAGAAGCACCCGAAAGCGATCAAGGACGAGCTCATTGACTTGATGCAAGACATCCCCGAGATCCTCGAGTACATTGAGGAATTCAGAGTCTCAAAAGAGCCAAGCCGACGGCAGGACCTGGAAATGCTCATCATGAGCCGCTGCAACGGGGTGCAGGCTGACCTCGACTCGTGGGCTGCCGACCGCGGCGACTCCCTGCAACGCTTCGACTGCTTTGCGAACATAGGCCCACTAGAGCCGCCGAGAAACGATGCCGAGTACGCCTTCCACCACATGACGACGATTTACTGGTTCACGGCCGGCATGGTCTCGTGCATCAAGAGCTTCTTCAGCTCGCGGCAGGGCGCGGAGCGAATACCAGAACGACCGCCAGGATGGTACGCAACCTACGGGGGAGCGGGCCCTGGCACGCCGGGCTCGACAACGACGACCTTGCACGATCACGACGATGTCCAATCGCCCGCATCGGCCTCGACGGCGAGTTCGACGGCCAGCGTGTCGGCCTCGGAGCACTACTTGTGGGAGTCGGCCGTGTACGCGACGCGAGAGGTCTACGCCATGGGCTTCTTCTTTACGCCCGATGCCGGTGTCGCTCACTCCGCGGCGGGGCTCATGTCGCTGGCCGTGATCCTGCGATACTACCTGCACCCGGCCGCGTTTTGCGTCCTGGGCAACGAGGTTGAGATACTGCAGAGTCTGTACGCCGTGCCGATCCTGGGCATCCCCATCGAACAGCTGCTGCGGCGCGTCCTGGGCGGTCAGTTGCCGCCGCTGGTAGCAAACATGAGCGGCCCTCGAGTTAGCCACGGCTTGGGGTGGTTTTGATTGTGATCGGGTTGTGGCGGGCGTGCGGCGTTGTTAGGTGTGCAGGGCCGATTATGTTATTATGGCATTTGTTCTTGTTTTCCATTGCGATGTGTGTCTCATTTTCCATTTTTTTTTGGTTTCTTTCTTTTTCTTTCTTTTGGTTTCTTTCTTTGTACATGAACTGTGACGGACGTCTACATGAGACATGATGTGTGATGATTGGGCAGAATAACGATTGGCAAATGATGGGCAACAGCGGGACAACAGAAATTCACCCGCGAAATGCGCCTGCCCTTCCTTTTGATAACTGCTTGGGCTTCATGAGAATACAGGACAAGGGCCAGGGCGAATCGGAACGAGTGTCAGACGAGAGGCTCTGATTAGGCAGTAATCTACAGTCAATATCAACAGCCCCCTACAGATGTCGTGCTGAAGCCTTGCACAGACGACCACGTGCAGTTGCATCCCTCCCGTCACCGTTCCCCTGTGGCACGACGACGCCGGAGGTCTCTTCCGTGAAAAGCTTATAGTAACTAGCCCTTGTACTAGTCATGCCTTTACGCAGTAACGCCGCACAGAGCAAATATCGCTAAAATGAAATAAGTTAGAAAACAAGTTGGGCCGCTATTTTGTCGCTGGCCAACAGCCAAGCGGGGTCGGGATCTTTCGCTGCCGACGCCCCTCGACACCTTGATTGGGCAATTTTTAGGCGGCTGAGGAGGGATCTTTTTGTTCTCCGCCTTGCACAAGCTTTTTTTTCCTTGTTTGTTAATAACCCTAGCAAGGGAGGCATGATCCTTGAAGGCAATTCCCCCCCCCCCGGAGCCGACTCCGAGAGACTGGCCTATAAGCTTAAATAGCGGCAAGTTCTTCTTTTCCTTTTTCTCTAACCAACGGGTAATCCGCCGATTGGATTATAAAAGAGAACAAAACGACCAAAAAGAAAACCAGCCACAAGAGGTGACGTCAGGGATAATGATGGCTTAAGAAACGGAATCGCGAATTTGGTTAAGTCCGAACCGCTCGCTTCTCGCCACCCACATAACCGAACCCGGATCAAGGTGAAGCTTTTCAATTTTTCTTCTTTTCTTCTCTGCTACCTAGAATCCCCCTCGCAATCGCCATACGATCATGGTCATAGCTCGGTAGAACCGGCCCGCGCTTTTACATAAAAGTTGCAAAAAAAAAAACACCACAATGGCAGAGCAGCCATCACCACCGACCCCCCAGCAAGACCGGCCGCTGCGGCCGCTGCTCCCGGCGGCGATCAAGAAGCGCGATGCGACGGCGGCCGGATCGCCGGCCAAGATGAGCCGCCTGGCCAAGCCGCCACACACGGCCGCCGCCTGTGATAACTGCCGCAAGCACAAGACCAAGGTACGCTTGCTGCGCTATAAAACGAAGCCCCTGTTTTGCCCCAAAACCTGCCTTCATCACCTCTTGTCGGTTGTGCTCGTGTGGCACAGGTGAAGCCCCCCCATGTACCCCCCCCCCCCCCATGTATTTCAAGAGTAACAAAGAAAGAAGGCAAACTATTTACAATCTGAACCATCTTACTTACCACACCAATCGTTGCCCCCAAATATAGTGCTCCGGAGATCGGCCTGTGTGTCGGCGATGCGCCCAGCGCCGGCTGCCCTGCGCCTACACCGCGCGCCCCGGCGAGACGGAAGCGCAAGCCGTCCGCCGCGGATACCGCGCTCTGCAGGAGCGCGCCAGCGAGCACGAAGAGGTTGTCGCGCTGCTGCGCCGGCTGCCCGAGGGGGACGCCCGCGGCCTCCTACGCCGCCTACGCACCGGCGCGCCGCTCGCCGCCGTGCTCAGCCAGGTCAAGGCCGGCGACGCCCTCCTGCAGATGGCCGTCGTGCCCGAGACGCGCTTCCGCTACGTGTTCCCGTACCGCGCCGAGATGCCCGCGGGGTGTCTAGGCGGCGGCGGCGGGAACCCGTACCTCGACGCGCTGCTGTATGAGCCGCCGGCGGTGATGCCCTGGTCGGCGCCGGCGTCGGTGGTGGCGTCGCCGAGGGGCGACGACGACAAGAGCGGGGGACAGCGACGACCGTTGGTCCTCGATAGAAATCCTTCGCAGCGGCGGGGAGAGACGGACTCGCCGCCGGCAGCACCCCGACACAACAGCGACGTCGCGTACCTCTCCCCGTTTCACGCGGCGTGTGTGCTCGAGCCGCGCCTCACGGACGCCAAGATGGCGCCGTGGACGCGCGTGTGCAGCGACGAGGCGCTGATGCGTGAGCTGCTCGAGATATTCTTCCGCTGCGAGTACCAGTTCACGTCGGCGTTTCACAAGGACTACTTCCTCGAGGACCTGGCTGCCGGCCGGGACGAGTTTTGCTCGTCGCTGCTGGTGAATCTGGTGCTAGCCTATGCTTCAGTAAGTGCGGGGGGAGAGGAGAGTACTAGTATCCAAGAACTTCCCGGAAACTGATTTGGTTGAATGCAGATCTGCAATCCCAACCTGCCCAAGCGCTCAGAGTACTGGAATCCCGACACGCTGGCGTACCGCTTCCTCGCCGAGGCTCGCCGGCTGTGGGAGCTGGTGGCGCGGGAGCCGCGTCTGACGACGGTGCAGGTCGGCATCCTGTTCAGCGTTTTCTACAACCTGTCGGGCCTAGATGAGGTGGGCCAGGCGTACCGCATCCACGCCGTGGCGTTGGCCCGGGAGCTCGGCATCATGGATGGTCCTAAGCCAGAGGACTCGGTGCGGACCCAGCGCGGCAAGGCCTTTACCGCCTGGACACTGTACAACTGGGAGACGTAAGTCTTTCTCGATACAATTACATGCAAACTGCAGACGCTAACAATGGCAAAGGCTCATCGCCTTTTCGTTCATGCACACGCCGCTCGTCAAGGAGGTGCCCAAGTGCCCGCTGCCTGATCCGGAGGAGGACCCCGACTGGTATGGTCAGCTGTGGGTGCAATATCCGTCGAGCGCGACGCGAGTCTCGATGGGCTTTGAGCACGTCTTTCAGAAGAAGACGCAGTTCCGAATCATCATGAACGAGTTTTGCGAGGATGCGTACGGCACGGCGCTGGGCGTGAACAGCTTCAAGGCCGAGGGGTTACGGCGCAAGCTGCAGCGCTGGTTCGAGCATCTGCCAGAGTCGTTGGATGCAAAACACATTGTGCTGCCGGCGCAATTACAACTACAGTGAGTGCAACAACAGCAGAACACGGGATTGTATACTGACCCATCTGCAGCATGTACTACCACCACCTGCTGCTTAGCATCTACGAGCCGCTGCTCGACGCGAGCGCAGCGCCGTACCAGCACACGCCGACCAAGGTTGTAGCCTCGTCGCGGCGTTTCATGCACACGCTGATGCGAATATACTTTCTACGGCACGGGTACGATGCGATGGACCTGTTCATCGTGGTCCCTCTGATGATTGTGGCGGACGAGTGCTTGGAGCGGATAGCCAGCAGGAGCGCAGGGGACGCAGACGACGATGCAGAGCTGGAGGAGCTGCGGGCGACGGTGATGCTCGTGGCCAAGGGCCTGCTCGATCAGCGACGGAACCACTACCTGGGCGAGGCGCTGTGGCGGGTGCTGCGCGGCAAGATGCGGCGCGAGGAGCTGGCGCTTCTGCGGCGGGCGCTCAACGTGGACGGCGGCGGCGGCGAGCAGGGCGAGGAGGGGCCGCAGGAACTGGCGCAGGTGGTGCGCAGTCACTGGCCGGTGAGCGTGGTCAAGAAGAAGGAGGAGCTCGAGTCCAAGGTGCTTGGGAATTTGGTGGAGAGCTATGCTCATTTGAATGTGGATCGTGGTGGTGGTGAGGTTGAGGATGTGCCAATGAGCAGGTCGGAGAGCAGATAGCTGGGGGGATAGGAGCCTCTCGATGGAAAGCTTCTGTGTACATTATTTAGAGGATGCCAAGACGCGAGGATGGCGTTGGTTGTCGCGACTGTCCAGGCTGGTATGTTGAGGCGTTGATGAGGGCCCTTGAGTTGGTTTTAAGAGATACCAGCGTGTAGAAGTTAAGATGAAAGTCGACCATTGCGATCGAAACTTGGACTGGATACTCGATCCCGTAATGAAGATTCAATGGCGTGTTGATCGCGATGTTTGTCTCTGGCGTTTGTCGTTGGTAATAGCTTCAAAATCCACCCGGGAGGAGGCGGGATGAGGCTCAGTGGGTTGGGGCTGCTGGGGCTGCTGGGGCTGCTGGGGCTTGGACGCCCCTCTGAAACATGGGTCAGTGGCTGGAACTGTGGCAGCCTGGGCGCTGTGGGCAAGGCACTGGACGCACTGGACCAGCTGGGACCAGCAAATACAGGGCCGCCAATGGCCCACGCACGAAAATGATCGGAAAAAATGATTCGCCGTTGCAGGCACTTTGCACCAATTTGCACCAGTTGGGGACCAGTTTGCAGCCGGTAGAACCCGATCAAGACTGTTTCAGTAACTTAGTAGGAGGCACCTAAGTTACCTAGTAGTAGTTAAAAGACATCAAACGATACGTTAATAACGCTCACAAACCTATCCCAGCGCCTGCCAAACCCGCCCCAGCCAAGCCAGACATCCACTGTCCCAGCTTCTTGCACCAAGCAGCAGCAGCACCCCAAAGCCCCCCCCCCCCAATCCAGCCAACCAGACAGCTTTCCTTCCCCCAAAAAAACCTCCACCGAAAAAGCTCCCTTTTACGTTCCACGACAACGCATACACACATACACATCTTGTCGGTGCACATCCGCCTTCTTTTTCCTTTTCTCTCTTTTTTCTCCTCTCTCTCCCCATAATCCCTCCCTCCTCATACCCATCCCGCAATGCAGGCCATTCCCAGATCCGCCGCTCGCTCGGCCCTCCGCCAGGTCTCGAGCCGCTCATACAGCTCCTCGTCGTCCCCCTACTCCAAGACGGTCGAGAACCTGCGCATCAACAGCGACACCAAGGTCCTCTTCCAGGGCTTCACCGGCAAGCAGGGAACGTACGTTACATCGAATCCAATTAGAACCCGGCCGTCTAGCTGCCCGCTGTCGGACCGCGCGCTCCCACGGCCCCCCCGGAAACTCTAGATGCTAACTTTGCTTCTTGCACAGCTTCCACGCCCAGCAGGCCATCGAATACGGTACGAATACACGACCGCAATCACCGCGACAGTCCGCAGACGCGTCAATTCGAGACCAGCGACAGGCTAACCCAGACCCCTAGGCACCAAGGTCGTCGGTGGCACCAACCCCAAGAAGGCCGGCCAGACTCATCTCGACCTCCCCGTCTTCAAGAACGTCTCCGAGGGTGTCAAGCAGACCGGCGCCACTGCCACCGCTCTCTTTGTTCCGTAAGCGCCAATCCATTTGTCTCGTATGATTCAATTGAGCGCCAAGCACTAACTAATACCAGTCCCCCTCTGGCCGCTGCCGGCATCGAGGAGGCCCTCCAGGCCGAGATTCCCCTCGCCGTCTGCATTACTGAGGGCATTCCCCAGCATGGTAAGCGTTCTCTAAATTCCCACAGACCGAACCCCCGACAACTAACCCGACAACTCCGCCGCCTACAGACATGGTCCGCATCACCGACATGCTCAAGACGCAGAGCAAGACTCGCCTCGTCGGCCCCAACTGCCCCGGCATCATCGCCCCCGGCCAGTGCAAGATTGGCATCATGCCCGGCTTCATCCACAAGCGCGGCCGCATCGGCATCGTCTCGCGCTCCGGCACGCTCACCTACGAGGCCGTCAACCAGACCACCCAGGCCGGCCTCGGCCAGTCCCTCGTCGTCGGCATCGGCGGTGACCCCTTCTCCGGCACCAACTTCATCGACTGCCTCGACGTCTTCCTCCGCGACGAGAATACGGACGGCATCATCATGATTGGCGAGATTGGCGGCGCCGCCGAGGAGGACGCCGCGGCGTTCCTCCAGGCCAACAACACGGTCAACGGCGGCAAGCCCGTCGTTTCCTTCATTGCCGGCATCTCCGCCCCTCCCGGCCGCCGCATGGGTCACGCCGGTGCCATCGTCTCCGGCGGCAAGGGCGGTGCCGACTCCAAGATTGCCGCCCTCGAGGCCGCCGGCGTCATTGTCGAGCGCTCCCCTGCCGGTCTCGGCAAGGCCCTCTACGACGAGTTTGTCCGCCGCGATCTCCTGTAATTATACCAAGCTCTGAGCATGGGTCTGTGTAGGAATGGGTGAATGGTGAATGGGTGGACGGAAGGAGAAGGAAGGAATTCTGCATGTATAATTTTGGTCCATTTTAAACGTCTCAAGGACATAGCTTTTGACTTGCATACATTCCTACGTAGGTAGGGATGCATAATTGACTAGCTAAAGCCTCACTTCTTGGCAGCGTGTGCTGCACCTCACCCGAGGCGCCCGACGGCGCGTCATTTCTTGTAATGCATGGCCACGTCCATGTTGCCGTTTATAGATGTTGACGGTATGTTGTCAATGATGTCGTTTGCCATGAGGTATGGAGAGGTATGGTTAACCTACTAAGGTTTGTCGCATCGCCGATGCAAATGCATGTCACTGGAGACCGTGTTGCAGATCTCCAGCAGAGAAAGTCGACTGATCAGGATGAACCAATAGGGAAAGAATCTTTACACTGTTTAGGCTCCTGTTTGAATCCAGAGATTTATCACACCTTATTATCATTGGTTCGCGAGCATTACAGAGTAGTCGAGCCGTTAGTGTTTGCCGCTGGACGCCCACCCAACACTAACATCACCGCTTACATGGCCGTGTTGCTTCAGAATTGCAGATCCGTCCTTCTGTGCAACTCATCGGTAGCCGAGATCACCGACTCTCGTAGTTCCCATACAAAATGACCATCCTCCCTAGAAAACATAACGAAACTCTGGATGCTCCTTATCCGTGAGGTCCCCAAAGTCGGCCGACAGCCCATCCACCGCAGACGGCTCAGCTGCCGCCCGAGCCTTTTCTTTGTTTCCGTTCGCCCTCCACAGATATAACCTGCAAGTATGTCAGCCTTGTAACAAATAAAAAAAAAGGTAGCCCTTCAGTCAGGGGAGAAGCTTACGCCAGGAGAAGCTCGACGGCAATCATGAGCGCCAGGGACACGTAAAAGGCGCGGAAGCCGGTCGGGTAGCGCGGCTTCTCGCGGGCGAGGAAGAAGTGTGGTGCGGCAATCTGGCCCACGCTGTAGGACATGAACATCATGACCTGTAAACCAGTTAGAGGGCGTTGGTCAGTTGGTCAGGGTTAGACTCACGGCTGCAGTGGCCTTCTTGGTGAAGCCGCCAATGTTGGAGGCGACGAGGCTCATGCACATAATATATGGTACGGTATTGACGTACAAGACTTTTTCAAGGGTTAGGTCAAAGGTTTCACGCTTTTCGCAGGGATAACTCACTGAACATTGGTCCGAGGGACTGGTTCGCTGGTAGTTCTGCCGCAATGTCAGCTCGTCAGTACTCGACAACACCACAGACAAAACGTACTCTCCACGAGGACGCTGCCAATTAAGACGATGATGTTTGTCAACACCATGGTCGCAATTCGGACATTCGGAATAGCCTGCGCAATGACTCCGGCCGAGACGACAGATACCAGCTGCACGGCGTCGCAGGGAAACGACATGATGACGGCGTCTCTGTCGCTGTACCCAAGCCCAGTAATGACAATCTTGCCAAACTATTACTTCCACGTTAGCTTCTTGTTCCTACAACTGCCCTATTGAGAGAAAGACTTGCCGCTGTTAATCCGCCGCCTGGGATGCATTGAAGGAAGCTGTTGGCACATAGCATCCACACCTGGGGATCCAGCAGCGCCTCCCTGACCTGGTAGCCCTTGTACCTGCGGTTCTCGATGCCGGTGTGGTTTTCAATAACCTATTCCATCAGCGAGCTCTACTTTATCCTGCGAGAGTGTTCATCTTACCCGAAGTACGGCGACTTCCCGCTCCCGCTCCGTCAGGAACCACGCCGTCATCGGCGACGCGGGCAGCGCAAAAAAGAGAATCACGCCCCAAGCGATAGAAATCGGACCAAATATCAAAAATATCAACTCAAGAATTCTGTCAGCACTGAGCGTCTCTCGTCGAAACCCATCTGCTGCTTACCTGCCACGTCGCGTAGCGCCCGCCGTCAAACCCGCCGCCGGAAACCGCATACGTGATGCCGTCGGCCACGAAGCCGCCGACGCCCGCGCCCGCCCACCACGCCGTCGCGCGCAGCGGGTGCTCGCGGCGCGTCCAGTACTGGCCGACCAGGATCGTCAGCACCGGCGAGATGCACGTCTCGAACGCGCCGAGGAAGAAGCGGCAGGCGGCCAGCGACGCGAACGAGGTGGTTGCCGCCTGCGCGGTCGTGGCGACGCCCCAGCCGATGATCATGGCGCCAAAGTAGCGTCCGGTGGGCAGTTTCTGCATGAGCAGCGCGCACGGGTACTGGGCGACGAGGTAGCCAAAGTAGAAGATGGCGCTGGCCCAGGCGTAGTCGGTGCCGACGAGGTGCTGGGTACCGGTGGGTGTAAGTCGAGGGGACACGGAGATGGGGTCAGAGGAAATGAGGAGGGTTTACTGACGTTGTCCTGCAAAATACCAAAGATGGAGGCTTGGCTGAGGGCAACCTTGTCCATAAAGGACAAGAGATAGGTGATGGTCATCTATAAATGTGAGTCCAGTGCCGTGTACAGGGTAGATTGGAGATGTATACCATTGGTAGTAGGATGAGGTCCAACTTCCACCGCACGCGATTCGCCTCTTGGGCAGAATACTCGGTGACACCGCCGAGTTGCCCGATGAACCTACTCGCGTCATCCTGGTTCTTGTCCGAGTAATCAAAGCCCTTGGAGAAGCCGACTTCGTTATGCTCAACGTGTTCTGGGACCTGGTCTTTGGTGGCCATGTTGGATACTGCTCAAGATAAAATGATGAGATGAACAACCACATCTACCAGAAACAACTAACCCCTTCAGACTTTATACTTTGTTCATTTCATGTCTGAAATCACAGCGACGTACTTCTCCAACGGTTTACCCCAGGTTCCTCCGCAGTCGGGCTGGGGTCGTTAGCGGGGGCGGATCCCCGGACGTCGCCAAAGTTGCCTATTCAGGCTCGATTGACGACCACAAACGCCTCTTCCCCAGCCCTCCATGTATTGTTTCCATTGTTTTTACTCTACTTGGTCTTGTTGCCGGTGCCTCAGCGGAAATTCCACTCTCGCATGGATCCGACGCCTTGAAGAACAAGTTCCGACCTCAGCTGTGTCCGCATCTGCCGGCCACTCAACTATCCGTGGGGGGCACGGATGACACGAGGTTGTTCGGAGCCGGCCCTCGTCGCCAATGCTTCCAAAATGAAACTATTTTGTGGTTCACAGCCGGTAGAGCCCAATACTATTTGAACCGACCCTGAGACGCCCTTCCGACGACGCTGGGCTTGACGTACAGCATTGGCTCAAACGAGTTTACAGTCTTCTCCAATTACGCTCATGCAGATTCGATACCCAAGCATGACAGTCGCACAAGTTCCCAGTCCCTACTATCAGCATGTCGTTGCTAGAGGACTGCCTTACGAGCGCGGCCTCGCCCACGGCCAACAGGCGGCGCAAAAGGTCCGTGACAATGTCGCCTACTACAAGACGCCCGGCAAGCTAGCCAAACTGTGAGTCACATCATACAAGTCACTCGCCAAAGCAGTTAGCTGACTCGGACGCAGGGAAACTATGGAGAGAATCATCAAGGAGATTTACATTCCAAACATCAAGGCCCATTATCCTGCTGGTCTCGAGGAAATGCGCGGCATCGCCGACGGAGCCCACGTTTCCCTCCAAGATGTTGTATTGTTGAATGCGCGCTACGATCTAGCCCGGCTTAATGAGGATGAGGAGCAGAGTCCAGTTGTCAATGGCACCAACGGCACCGGCGGACACCACGCCGAAAAAGACGACCTCGCCAACGAGTGCACCAGCGCCATCTTCTTCGCCGAGGCCACCGCAACCGGCGACGTCCTCAACGCCCAGAACTGGGACATGAGCGCGCGCCTCTGGCTGCACGACGCCATCATCTACCTCGAGGTGCACCCGGACCCCTCCGAGGCCAAGCCGTCTCTCTTCCTCATCACCGAGGCCGGCCAGCTCGGTCGCTCCGGCATCAACTCCCTCGGCATGGGTGTCACCGCCAACTCCCTCATGTCCACCGAAGACTACTGCCCGAGGCCTGGCGACCAAAAACCCGTCATGCCCATATCCATGCTGCGGCGAATGGTCCTCGAGTCCGCGCACTTTGCCGAGGCCACGACGGCAATCTACAACTTTCCGCGGCACGTGTCCAACAACCTGACGGTCGCGACGGCCGACGGCTTCGGCATGTGCTTCGAAATCACCCCGACGCGGGAGTACAAGGTGTACGCCAACCTCGACGACCACTACCTCGTGCACTCGAACCACTTCACCGACACGGCGTTCCTCGCGCGGCCCGACGCCAAGTGCCGGTACCCGGGCGGCAGCAGCTGGTTCCGCCGGCAGCGGCTGGAGCAGAATGTGCGGCCGTACAAGAACGGCCTCGTGACGGTCGAGCAGCTGCAGCGCGCGTTCGCCGACCACCTGAGCTTCCCGGAGTCGCTGTGCTGCCACCCGGACCGCTCGCCGGACGCCGTCATCGGCCAGCTGCCGGGGTATCCGTTCCGAAGCTCCTCGGCGACGGTCGCGTCGGTCACGTATAACCTGACGCAGCGGAGCATCACGGTCTGCAAGGGGCCGCCGTGTCAGGGAATCTTCCAAACGTTTCAGCTGAGCGGACCGCTGTCGATTAGAGGTCTCGGGCCAAAGTCTAGGAAGCTGGCTGCAGCGGAAGATATCAAACGCCCCGAGACACCATAAAGGCATTGTGGGGTCAAAGAGTTCGATAGAACAGAGGGGTCGGTAGACAATTCATAGATTTTCAACACCTAGGTCGTAAGCATCATAGATTAATGGAATCATACGTCAACGGTGCCCTGAAGCCAGTCTTCTCCTGCAGTGATATGGTGCGCTGCAAAGCCTCGGCAGCTAATTGCATGTGTGCGCCCCACGAGCTGAGTTCTTTCAGGTAGTCCAGAATCCAGTCCTGGTAAATGCCGTCAGTAGTCTCAATCCCGGCAATGTACAGCGGAAGCGGCCAGATTGTCGAGCGCGGTGAGCGAAGGTACTTGGTCTGACGGAGAAGTCTCGCGATCCGCACAATATCGCCGACAGCAGCCTGGCACTCAGCGTCTGTGCGTGAATCTGTGTCTGTCACACGCTTGAATAGGATGACGGCACACGATCGGAGCGCACGGACTGTGAGCATGTGAAACGTGATACTGTCGACGGTGCGATCGTTCGAGGGCAATACCTTGCTGGACGGTAGTGCCAGCTCGCATTCCTAGTTGCAGTTAGCGAGATGGACGGAGTGGAAGACCTAGGGTTTGGTGTTCATACCGCCTGTAGTCTGCGTAAATTTGCATGCAACGCTTCCACCTTTGCTTCGCGCAGCTCTTTGAGCAGCGAGGAATCTGCGTCCTGGCGTCGCGCCTGCATCGTATCCCAAGCAGCAAAGTTTCTCATTTTGGCGAGGTGACACATAAAGTCGTCGAACTGGACACGACACCGATCTTTGCGCAAGTCCTCCTCGTCCTCTTCCTGCGGCAGGTTGTCCGGGAACATTTCGCTCAGCACCGACTTTTGCGTGCGCGCCCGGCGCAATGTGGGGAGCGCCTTGGTCTCTTCGTCCAATATCGTCATGAAGTCTTTTTGGCCATCTGTCGATGCATACCTTTCGCCGCCCAGGAAGAAGAAGCGCAGCTCGAGGAAGGCGAGCCAAATGACGATCCGGGACTCTACTGGCCCAGGGAGCGTACGATCAGCCCAATGATGCTGGAAGACCATTTTGGCTTCACCGATGCGTTTGATAAAGGAAGAAAAGTTTTCCATCATGAGATCATGCTGGCAGACGAAGAAGGCGGCAGAGAGGTATGAGGATAGTCGCTCTGATGTGTTTGTCCGTCGCCATAGCTCAGGGAGGAGTGGTGCGGACAGCTCCGCCACCAAGGTCCGGATCGCCTCAGAAGCAGCTGTATAATGCTCATCGCGAGATGAAGCCGACCCGGCGCTCAAGCGGGCAAGGTAGGCGTACACCCACCCTAGGATAGCATGGCAGAGCGGCGAGTTGGGGATGGCTTGTGCGGAATGAACAAGATAGTGGAAACATGTGTAGATGGATTGCTTGGTGGACATGAATTCAGGCACGCGGGACAAGGCCTGCGTGGTCGTCGGGTCCAGCGCTGCGTGGGAGAGGGCGCCAGACGTTGACTGCTCGGCTGAGACGCGGGAGGGTGCTGCGGGTGTGCCGACGACGGCCGGGTGAACCAATGCATGGTTGCAAGAGTTGTCTTTTTCCGTTTCGTAGGAGTTAGGTACAAAGGGCCGCTGGACAGCCCAGTCAGAATTGAAGAAGGCATCGAGGTTTCCAGGGGTGCTGAAATCGACGGGAGTCATTTCGTCGGCGAGGTCCGAGAAGATGAAATCCAGCAGACCAAAAGGACCGTCGACTGGCGCATTCTCAATGCTCGCATCTCGGGTTGTTCCGCTCCCTGCTGTGGATTCTTTCGACGGTTCCTGTGTAACTGGAGTTGCCTCTTGTCGAGGGATTGTCGCGGCTGCGGCTGTTCTTGTGCGACGGCTTTGGCCATCGGTCAACCCCGCGGCCGGGCTGCCCTGCCCCGCTTCATCACGGACAGTCTCACCGTCGTCCGTTGCATTTTTGGACCAATTCTTGAAATTTTGATGAAAAGACGGATCGCAGGAAAGTTTGAGGCGGCGACACGGCTCACACGGCGTGACCAGCGAGGTGCACTTCACCTTGCGGCGTCGACAGGTGAGACAGCCCGCTACAGAGCGGCTGGATCGGGGCTGTCGAGCAGTGAAGTTCGAGTTGGACTGTGCTTTTGGCATCCTGTCTTGGCTAATAAGCGACTCGAGGAATGCGATGCCAACGGTTGACGCTGCGAGGCAAGAGTTAGCGCATGCACGTTGGGTTCCCGAGGCTGGCTGACAAAACTGGGGTAATCTAACTTTATGTTGGGTTGAAGAACGCCATCGTGTTGGTGACACTCTCAGCCGTCGGTGTGCGAGATATGTTTCTGTGTGCGAGCTTTGGGAGTTGATGCGAAAATTGATGCGAAGAACATCTTATTCTTGTTAATGGTATGTAGCAGATGCTGGATCCTGCAGCCTGCCGACACCCCGGACAATTTTCTCCGTTTGTCACCAAATGTGACATTATTAGCATGGATCGGGCAACGCGGAATACAGTAGCGACAGGGATACTCGCTGGTCGAATTGGAAAAAATCCTGCGCCTCGATTATACACTAACAATTGACCATTATAACAACGCGTGGAATTTGAGACAATGTTATTGTTTATTGTGCTTGGTATGGATTATGTAAGGGGAGCTCGGAGCGCGATGCTAGGTCCGCGCCAGCTCGGGCACAATCCTCACTTTACCACTTTGCTTTGAGACAATTCATAGACTCGCCATGTGAGCTTTATTCAACCCTGGATTCAGATCTATATCCATCAGCTTCACATTCAACTGATTCCATCCCAATCGAGGCTTGCTTTTCGCCTTTTGCCCGCCCAGCATGGCGCACTCCTTCATCTCTCGCCACCTCCCCTTCTCGCCCTCCACCACCGCGCTGCAGGCCACGACCTACCTCCTCGGCATCTCGCTCTTCAGCATCTCCTTCCTCGTCTTCCTCAACAGCTCCGTGTCCTTTGTCGTCACCGACCTCATCGGCCGCAAGCACGGCGTCGGCAACATTGTCGGCACGCTCGGCTTCGCAGATGAGCTCGTCGCCCTCGTCGCCTGCCCGGCGTGGGGGCTTGTGTCGGATCGGCTCGGCGTTCGCTGGGTCGCCGCCATCGGGTACATTATCATCGCCGCCGCCCTCGCGCTCTTTGTCCAGGCACGCAATGTCTATCCGCAGCTGCTCCTGGCGCGCATCCTCTTTGCCGTCGGCGCCTCTGCCGCGTATGTTCGCTTGCTGACCCTCATATATACGTATCCCTGCTGACGACCCCCTGTGTAGCGCCACCATGGTGACGGCCATTCTGCCGTCGCTCACGAATGATGCAGGCTCTGCTAGAGACAGCAAGCCGGCGGTGCCAAAGCTCACGCGCAATCCTCGCCACAGTGCCGTATTCTCGGTAGAGTCCGAGGCCACCATCACCCCGGAGCGGTACTCGCGCAGCTTGTCTCGCGAGCGAGACGGATCTGCGCCCGACACGGGACCTACCGAGGCGCGGAAACCATCAGTCTTAGCCGGCTTCGTCGGCTTGTTCACTGGCTGCGGCGCTTTGCTGGCCCTGGTCCTCTTCCTCCCGCTGCCGGTCAGATTTGGCGGCATTGATGGCGTCACACCCGGACAGGCTGTCGCGTATAGCTTCTATGTCGTGTCAGGAGTGTCGCTTTTCGTGGCTGTCTTTGTCTTTCTTGGCTTGCGCAACCTTCAGGGCGAGGAAGGCAAGGGTTGGCGTGTGCTCCTTGGTCGCAAGAGCTGGTACGAGAGGCAGCTGCAGAATGAAGGCGACCAGCATGGCCAGAAAGTGGTGCCGTACATCAGCCTGCTCAAAGATTCCGTCCTTCTAGCCTTTACGGACTCCAGAATTAGCCTTGGATACATTGGAGGTTTCGTCGCCCGAGCATCGACTGTCGCCATTTCACTCTTCATCCCGCTCTACGTCAACACCTACTTCATCAGCAACGGCTACTGCACCGGATCGCCGCACGACTCCTCGCCCGAGCTCAAAAAGGAGTGCCGCTCCGCCTACATCCTCTCGTCCATCCTCACCGGCGTCGCGCAGCTGATGGGCCTCATTTGTGCGCCCGTCTTTGGCTACGTGTCCAGCCGCAAGAGCCGCGTCAACTACCCCATCGTGATCGCGACCGTGTTTGGCATCGTCGGGTATCTGATCCTGCCGCAGCTGAAGAGCCCCGAGATCAAGAACGTCGACGGCCGCGGCGGCACTCCCGCGGTGTTCCTCGTTGTCACGCTGATTGGCATCAGCCAGATCGGCAGCATCGTGTGTAGCCTCGGCGTCCTAGGGCAGGGCGTTCTCGCTGTCGACCTGCAGCGGACCTCGCTGCGAGACGAGACGATGCCCTCTCTGGCCCCTGATGAAGATGAGTCCGAGGACGATCGCGGACCCCGGATCCGCATTGCGGCGGACGAAGCGGCCGGCTCGCGAGTGCGTTTGAAGGGCTCCATTGCTGGTGTTTACTCGCTGTGCGGTGGCGCCGCCATCTTGCTGCTGACGAAACTAGGTGGCTTCCTGTTTGATAAGGTAAATACGGGGGCGCCGTTTTACATGATGGCTGGCTTCAACGCGGTGCTGCTCGTTGCGAGCCTGTGGGTGGATGCTACGCGGGCCTTTGCTCATATGTAAGCAGCGGTTTGATGGTAAAAAGTTGGAATGCAATTGGAAGAGGACACGCAGCATGTGATATGAGATTGAACAAGAACATCTGTATTGAAGCGAATAGCGGATTGATGATTATTAGCGAGTTACATTTCATCTGCAAGAATGGCATACTTTCCTTTTCTAAGTTTTGACTTGAGCAAGAGACTTTTGTGATATGACCCCACAAGCAAAACTGTTTCATCATGAATCTAGACCTGTACATTCATTGAGTTGCATTTCATTTCCTCGTCTCTCGTCAGGGTAGATACTTCTTAAGTTGATTTAGCTGGGGCTGCGGAAACAACTAGCGGCCATAGATTAGCTGGGAGATCGTCAGACTGAAGTCCAACTTCAATCCTACGGATTTAGATACCTATCTGAAGGTCGTGTGTTCGAGTCACACTGGCCGCAAGTTCTTTTTTTGTACTTGAAAATGCCATCATATTTTCCGAGTTCTTTTGTTTTTCTTTTAGGTTTCTTTTTTACATGAACGAAAATCTCTCCCTTTCAAAGATCACCGCATGTAGGTGACAGTTCACCATTGGTCTGCTACTGCACTTGGCTGTCTGCAGCCAATGTTGATTATGGCAAACCGGAGCGTATTTTTCTCGCGGTGTGGCAGCATGCAGATCAGGTCTGGCTGGACATATGACCTCGTTTCTGCAAAGTGCAAGATGTGTCTTTTTGATGCATGTCTGGGGTAGGAGTCAGCATGCACGGTGCCTCCTCGACGCAGAAACCTCTGAGATGGCTGCATAGAATATGAGCAGTCTAGTTTGTTTATACAAAACGCCTATTAGGCTTTCGGCACCCGACACTCCAAGTACATGCCGAAAGGGACATACAAGCAGTCGGCCGAGTACTTGGAAAAGAAGAACTGGGCAGAGCTTGCCAAGCTCCCGCTTTGGGTAAGTATAAATACCGTTGACTTGATGTTGATCAAACAACATGCTGACGAAGGCAGAGAATCAAACCTACACCGCGGACGATTATATTGCTCAAGTGTGGTGAGCAGGGGAAAGGTCCTGTGATAAATTAAGAGCTTTATATTGACGGTTGATTGGCTTCTTAATTCCTGTGTAACAGTGACGGGTGACGTAGTGACATCGCAGTACATTTACCCTGGTGCCTCCATTTCGCTCGAGCCTTGCTGCGACAACCTCACTTGCGCTTCCAGCCAGCTTTGAATCAATATTGTTCGTTTAAAACTAAAACTTTTACCCTGTCGCTATATCTCTCTCTCTGAGTAGCCATGGCATCCACGTGCAACGACGACGCTGCCGCCGCCCCAGATGGCCCAGCACCGTTGGTCCTTCCCTTTGTGCAGATCAACTTCATCACCGGCGAGGTGCTACCCGACGGCTACACGTCGTCCTTTAACTGCAACGTGCTTGGATATACCGACAACAAGGGCATAGAACACTTGAAATACATACCGCCGGGCAGAATGGACCAAGCGGCCAAGGATTTTGACGCTGAAAACTGGAAGGAGCTGGCGAAATTTGATCCATGGAGTACGAGGGCTGCCCAGAACGTGGGTACGAAGAGCGTTGCGGCTAATATTAGATGCGTACCAGACAGTCAACCACGCACGCTTGCAAATGTCGTTTTGCGCAGAATTCGGGGCGATGATGACGATGTTGAAAGCTGTGGCCGAAGGTGTTGGAGGAAGAGAGAGATCAAGAAAGGGCGGCTGAGGAAAGGACAGGCGAGGAAAATCCGGGCAAAGAAGAGACGGGCAAAGACAAGACGGGTGAAGAGGAGGCAAGCGAGAAAGGGCCAGTCGATTGAAAAGATGAGCGAATAGAGTCTTGGATAGTCTTGGCTAGTCATGGCCAAGGGCGGGCTGTCTGGGTGGCATTGTTATTATTGGCATTTTCTTCTAATTTGTTTTTTAATGATGTTCTAATGAAATAGAATTTTCAATTTCCTTGAATTTTATTTGAAGCTGTAACTGTAACCAAGCTTGTCAACCGAGTTATCATGACGGCCTCGTTCTGCTACCCCGCCCCCGCCTTCAACACGTAACTCGAGTCAGTCCGCAGAGCTTGGAGTCGCGATGCTGTCAAAACTTTTCTCAATTCACGAGTAAGACGCAGCTTTTCTTTTTTTCAACAAAATATTTACAATTTTCTATCCAGGTAAATCGCAATCAAGCTGCTCGTGGGCCGGCCTCCGTGTAAAACACTTCTGAGGCCTCCACTAGCCATTAGCTGCGCCTACCTCACTCAATCTTTGTCCTTCCTTCAACTCACTCTCTCCTCTGCCAACGACGGCATCAAATTCCAACCTAAGGTCTCCTACCAAGCCATTCTCAGTATATCGATTTTATTCATGGCACCAGAGACAGCCACTACCACGGACACCCCGGGCCCGCGCGAGGAGGGCGGCGTCGAGAGCTTCCAGCCCAACGTCAAGAAGCACCTCAGCTCCATCTACGCCGCCCACGCGGGCTCCAAACCGCCATGGACATCCGACCAAACCAGAGACTTTATCCGCAAAACCCAAAAGCTAGACACCACCGTCGACGACACGGCCCCTCTGGATCTCGCCGGCTTCCTCGCGCTGATGTCCAGTCCCCGCGTCGCCGCCACGCTCCCCCGCGCCGACGAGGACCTCTCCTGGCCGCTGGCCGCCTACTTCATCTCCTCCAGCCACAACACGTACCTCAGCGGCAACCAGCTCTACAGCGACAGCACCACCGCCGCCTACGCCGACGTGCTGCGCCGCGGCTGCCGCTGCGTCGAGATTGACGTCTGGGACGGCACCGGCAGCGACGCTGAGAGTTCAGCCAGCTCCTCCGACGAGGATGCTGCCGGCAAACAAACGCATAGCAAGTCGGACCGGCTCGCCAAGCTCCAGGCCAGCTTGCCAGACGCCGTCGTCTCGCGTCTCAGCAAGTCGAGCACGCTGCGGCGCAAGCTCGAGCGGCGCACCGTCGCCACCGACGCCGACCGCTCGCTCACCGGCGGCGGCAGCGCCAGCGGCTCTCAGGTGTCGCTGGCCCATGAGCCGCGCGTCCTGCACGGCTACACGCTCACCAAGGAGGTGGCCTTTCGCGACGTCTGCGCCGCCATCCGGGAGCACGCCTTTGCCGCCACCGACCTGCCCCTCATCGTCAGCCTCGAGGTGCACTGCGGGCCCGAGCAGCAGGCCGTCATGGTCGACATCATGAAAGCGACTTGGGGTGACGTCGCCGTCGTCGCGCCGCCCGAGGACCAGACGCCGCCCGTGCTGCCCAGCCCGGCCGACCTGCGCGGCAAGATCCTCGTCAAGGTCAAGTACGCGGCGCCGAGTCACGCCGAGGACCACGACCTCGATCGCACAGATAGCGACGGCCCCGAGAAGAAGAAGAAGGAGAAGAAACCGTCCAAGATTATCCGCGCGCTGTCCGACCTCGGCATCTACACCCGCGCCGTCAGCTTCAAATCCTGGGCGCAGCCCGAAGCCACCATGCCCGCGCACATCTTCTCCCTGTCCGAGGGCAAGTTTGCCGCGCACCACCACGAAGCAGACGACGGCGGCGCGGCGCTGTTTGCGCACAACCGCGACTACATGCTGCGCGCGTACCCGTCGGGCCTGCGCGTCGGCAGCTCCAACCTCAACCCCGCGCCGTTTTGGGCCGCCGGCGCGCAGATTGTCGCGCTCAACTGGCAGCAGATGGACGAGGGCATGATGCTCAACGAGGGCATGTTTGGGGGTACTCTAGGATATGTCCTAAAACCGCCAGGTATTTTTCATCCCCCCCCCCCCCCCCCCCCCCCCCCCGGGAACAAACTATGCCACCTTTCAACTAACATGAATTTCTAGGGTATCGTCCGAGTTCCTCTTCCAAACCACCACTCGCCAACAACACAATCATCCGCAAAACCCTCTCACTATCCGTCACATTCTTCGCCGCGCAGCACATTCCGCTGCCGTCTGGCGACAGCTCCGATAGCGGCTTCCGGCCGTACGTCAAGATGGAGCTGCACGTCGATGGGAGTCCGCGCCACGACCTCGCAGCCGCGCGCCGCCAGCAGCAGCAGCAGGACCATGCGGGGGAGTACAAGGCGCGCACTAGTACGGCGCACGGCGGCGGCACCGATGTGGATTTCAAGGGTCAGGTGCTCGCGTTCAAGGGCGTGCCGGATGTGGTGGAGGAGCTCGCGTTTGTGCGCTTCAAGGTGTGCGATGATGAGATTGGCAGGGATGATCTGGCGGCGTGGGCGTGTGTCCGGCTGGATCGCCTGGGGACCGGGTATCGCTTTGTGCATCTGCGGGACGTCAAGGGCCGTTTGGGCAAGGGTGTGATTCTAGTCAAGGTGGACAAACAGTTTTCATAGACTGATGTATGAATTACTTGGCATACATAGATGCATCCTTATGTACAAGCATAAATCACGGTGAAGATAATTTGTCAATCAATGTGGTCAATTTAGATCCGAGTAAGCTAGCCTCCGTCTCACCCCATCCCTGGAAGTCTTCCCATCATTACGTAGCAAAAACAAGTCGCTGAGTTCGTCGCGAGCCGGACCACTTAGTAGTCGTTGTCACGGTTGGAGGAGCCGTACGAGTCAGAGCCACCAGTGCGGCCGGAAGAGCCGTAAGAGCTCGAGTCGTTGTTACCCGAGGAGCCGTAGGAGCTGCTCTTGTTGCCGGAGCCGTAGCTGTCGTCGTCGTCATTGTTGCCGCGACGGCCAGACGAGTTGTTGTTACCAGAGGAGCCGTAGCTAGAAGTGTTGTTGCCGGACGAGCCATAGCTGGAGGTGTTGTTGCCCGAGGAGCCAAAGCTATCGTCGTCGTCGTTGTTGCGGCGGCTGGAGCTGTTGCCAGAGGAGCCGTAGGAGTCGGAGCCGCCGGTGCGGCCAGATGAGCCGTAGCTAGAGGTGTTGTTGCCAGACGAGCCGAAGCTGTCGTCGTCATCGTTGTTGCGGCGGCTGGAGGTGTTGCCAGACGAGCCGTACGAGTCGGAACCGCCGGTGCGGCCGGACGAGCCAAAGGAGCTCGAGTTGTTGTTGCCCGAGGAGCCATAGCTAGAGGTGTTGTTGCCAGACGAGCCGAAGCTGTCATCGTCGTCGTTGTTGCGGCGGCTAGACGAGTTGTTGTTGTTGCCAGAGCCGTAGCTGGAGCTGTTGTTGCCGGAGCCAAAGCTGGAACCCTTGTTGGCGGAGCTGAAGCTGTCGTCGTCGTCATTGTTGCGACGGCCAGACTGGTTTCCGGAACCGTAGCTGGAGGTGTTGTTACCGGACGAGCCGTAGCTGTCCTATGAGGTGTGTTAGCGATGAAATTCCTAAAGAGCGATGAGATGAGCTCTCATAACGTACGGTGTTGTCTCCGTAGGACTGTCACTCATGTTAGCGGGGCATTGGTGAGAATTGATGAGCTGCACTTACGCTGTTGTCGTTGTCGCGGTAAGACATGATGATTATGGATTGATGAAAAGAATCTTGGGGAATAATTATTAACAACTTTAATTGCGAGATGAGCGAATAGGGCACGAGAACCAGACAACGAGAGTGTCGGGGGAAGCGTAGGTTTATACTACAAGCTACAAAGGTACTTACCACCGAGCTCTCTGTCCCGCATCCGAGAAAGCTTCAAGCTACTTGCCTGCTAGGGAAGCCCCTCTCGACCCCTCACGCCATGGGATATGAGGAATGACGTTCGCCATTCCGTCGGGAGCAGCTGAAAGCTTGCGGCGCGGAGCTACCCACTGAATGGCGAGTCCGGGAAGGGGGGTGTGCGTGGGAGAGCAAGATGCCGTAATAGCCCGTGTATGGTGCGTCTATTTTGGGCCAAGGACAGAAGGAGGTTGTTGTTCTCTTTCGTTGAATATTTGCGAACTTGGCCTTTGCCTGCCCACCCCGGCACAGCCGCCCACACCCAGCTGTACCGGGGGGTCTGGAACTAGGAGGGAGGGGGTCGCCCGGTGCCGCGAGCCGGGAAGAGCCTTGCATGGGCCCTCTCTGGTGGGCTAACAGCTTGAGCGGATGGGTTCTCATCATCCAGTGAGTGGGAGAGTTGTCTGGTGTGTGTGAGGAGGAGAGAGTTGTTGCTAGCTGCAGATCAGAGCGGCGCTAGCAGGAGACAACGCGCGGCGCAGCAGCGAAGCTTGTCGAGCTGGCCCAGCGGCCGCCCACCGTGTCGACGTGTATGGCATCTATGGATCTAGGTTAGTGGTGCTGCAACTAGCTCAACGATGGCGCAACTGGAGCGAGGCCATTGGCGTGGAGAGGCAGCAGAGGGAGGCAGGAGGGTGGGATCTTGCTCAAGATGGCCTGCTTTTCCGACGACTCAGAACTTGTCGGGACGAGAGGAAGCAGGCCGCCCCGCCTGCATCAGGAGCTCCCCATGTCGAGCTGGCCAGCACGTCAAGTTGTGGCTGTGGGATCGTCTAGACTTTTGGAAAGGAGGGGTTCGAACTCGGCGGGGCCGATGCTTGCTTTTGCAGCAGCTGCTGCACATGGACAGCTCCGTCGCCTTGGTTGGGTGACTTGCATGTCGCAGCTTGTTCTCAATGCCAGCAACTCTTGTCTGCCAAGGGTCTGGCTTTTCTGGGGAAGAAGCTCGCTCTCCTGGCCTCGATTTCGGGGTCTTGATCAAGTTGCGAGCATCAGAGGGGTTGATCGACGAGGGAGGGGAATTGTCGTCACAGCTCAGCGTTCTTTCGAGGAGGTATATGGATAGCTCAATAGACACCGAGAAATGCGTGATTACATTCTAAAAGTCGCTCCGAGAACTGGCGATGATTTTCTGTGTCCTTGGATTTCAGGTGCTGGGATGTTGATGCTGGAGAGGGGTAGGCGGGGCAGACCCTGGTGAGGTGGGCTATGGTGATGGATGCTCCGGTGCTGTTCAATTCTACTGGGATATTCACAAACTCTCTCTCAGCGTACCGACTGTATGTTAGTAGGCATTGATTGATCGGACGGAGTACCTACTAACCTAGTAGGCACTGCCAATGCACAGTCATTTTCTGCAAATTCCGCTGTAAATTCCGCGTGCTTCCTTCCCCTGCATAACCTGCCATCCTAGCCCCAGGTACGAGCACCTGCATAGGCTTCTCGGCGAGACAAACGCCATGCTATTTTATGCATCAACCCTCGTCACACTGGAATTATTTCATCTCATAGCTGACTGCAACATCTCTCGCAAAAAGTTGGTCCGTCTGTTGATTAATAGGTAGTCTTGCCCCCCTCGTTCCTGCCCGCTCCCCTCTCACCAGCGTCATTAGCTCGCTGCAAAGGAAGCCTCCATCGCCGAATTCCCGAGTCACCGCTCCCGCCATTTCCACAACGGGAATTCTTCTGTCAGAGATGTAACCGTGACATTTCAAGCTTTCTAACAAGTCATAGCGATGTCGGAATGCGATCCATCTTCGAACTGCTGTCCCGCCCTCCAGTATCATCCTGGTATATTCGCTGCATTATGATCTACCCATCTATCGTACAAATTTTTCTCCCCCGACCGTCTTACGCAATCTACAGCTTGCTGCTCTCCGTCGGCATCAGCGCGCCGCTCATCATCGGCACTTCCGCCGACCGCCCGCCTAGCACCAGCTCTCGCCCGCCTTTTGTCCCCCACCACGCCACGCCAATTGCCGACCTCTCCACGTCCATCTCGCCGTTGACGAGTATATCCCAGAACCGCTCCCGCACCGGCCGCCGCAGCCTCGGGTCTTCAATCGTGTGAAGCGTCCGCGCCGCGACCGCCATCCACTCCTCCACCAGTCCCAGCGGCAGGAACGGCAGCGCGTCCACGAGCGCCAGCACCAGCGCGCTCTGCGCCGACTGTAGCACTCCGCCGCTCTCCGTCGAGGCCGCCTGCGCTGCTTCAGGATCCTCAGGCGCAAGCGGTGCGGTGGGAGCTTCGGCGATCGCCGCCAGAAGCATCTCCAACAGCGTCTCCCCGAGCAGCGGCTCCTGTGCTGCGATTGGGAACGGCGGTGACACCATCTGCATCACCGTCTTAAATGCCACCCGAAACTGCCGCGCCGACATCCGTCGCGGGAACGACTCGAACAACCGGACAATGTAAAAAGGCGCGAGCTGCATTGTCAGCGCACCGTGCTGGGGGCATGATAGCACCGACAGCACCGCGCTGTGCGCCGACTCGAAGATGTGCACCATGGTTGGCGACATGGGCCCGTCAAAGCTCAGGTAAGATGTTGCTGGCTTGATGATGAGCGCATCCGCCGCTTCCGTAGTCAGGGCCAGCGGCATGTGTTCCGCGACATTGAGGTAGTAGAGGTCTAGCGTCCGCTGAAGGTGCGCCGACGGCACCGTGAGGCTGTCGGCCGCGACGGGGCGAAAGTCGCCGAGGAACTTCTCGCACGCCGCGCCGCTCCTGCAAATAATGTCGAGTGATGTGAGATATGTAAATGTGTATACTGAAAAGGCATCGTTGCCGTTCACCGAGGATATAAAGTAGATATTGCGCAGAATCTGTAGTGACTTGGCCGCAACGTCCACCGCGACCGCCTCTTGCCGCATGCGCGGGTCCAGCAGACTCCGCGCGACCACCGCCTGCAGCGTCGCCACGACCGCAAACATGGCCTTGCGCAGCACCTGCCAGAGCACCGGCCACGTCGCCTGCAGCGTGTCCGGCGCGAGCTGCGCCGCCGCCGTCGCCGGCTCGACGGCACTCAGGCGGTTCGCGGCCCACGCATCCAGCAGCCGGTGCGAGAAGCGCAGCAAGTCGTCCTGCGCCTGCAACACGACGTGCGCATCCGCCGCGTGCGTCGCCGCAAACGCCGCCATCTTGGCCAGCGGGCCCATGTTGCTCATCACCGGCCGGCGGTCCCGCTCCACCAGCGCGGCAAACGATGGCGCATGCTGCGGCCAATTGCACCGACCGCCGTCGCCGGTGACGCTATGTGTCACGTCGCGCGCAACGTCCCGCAGGAAGAGCCCGTCGGCGCAGCCCTCCTCGCGCAGCAGGGCCCATAGCACGACGGGCAGCAGAGCGTTGCAGTCAAGGCCCGTGCGGTGGTGCTCCGACAACAGCGGGAAGGCGTAGTTGAGCGCGACAACGACCGCGGCCTCGGCGAGCGGGCCGTCGTCGGCATGGTTCTGTAGGGCGAGATTGGCAGCCGTGACAACGGCGGCCTGTAGCGTGCTGCGCAGAGACGGCGACAGCGTGCGCCGGTCGTTGGCCTCGAAGCCGACGAGCACGCCCGTCAGCACGAGCAGGTGGCGCCAGCGCGGCGATCGGTCATCCGCGCCTTGCACGACCGCGCGGGCCCAGTCATCCGGCTTCAAGCCGCCGCTTTCCCGCTGCTGCTGCTGCTGTTGTTGCTGCGGTGGTAAGCTGTGGTTCTTCTTGCTGCGCTCGAGGGCTTCGGCCGCATCTTCGCGGACGCGCAGCGCGGCGGTGTTGTACAGGCTGACGACGCGCAGCGCGTGCGAGAGGTCGAAGCCGGGCCGGTGCCAGATGGCGGCCGCGGTGAGCAGCTGCGAGGTGAGGACGCCGAGGTTGAGCGGGTTGGACAGGTGCGTGAGCAGGTGGACGGTGGTGCCGAGGATCTGCTCCGACTTGGCGTCGTCGTGGACGTCCTGGTAGTGCTGCAGGAGCGTGTTGAGGAGCCGGTCTGCGGGCATGGTTTGCGGGAATGTGCGGGCGCCACTGCCAGGCTCACAGGACTGTCGATTGTTTGTATCGTCGATAGAGATGGTGTTTTGTCGATGGCAAGTTGAAATGCCCCCAGCCGGAGCCCGGCTGCGTTGGGATAGGCGGATGCCGAGGTCTGTGGGACCCACTAGCCGTGACATGCGCTAGGGAGCTTCAGAGAGCTGACCAGTCCGGACCCGTTTGCATTCAGCACCATCATCACCAACCAGCACACGCGCGATGTGGCAGAATCACCGCTGATACCCAAGATATGCCTTGAAAAAAAACGTCGCCGAACCGTGCCCAGCGTCGGGCTTGTCAAAACCCCCAGCTGCCGCCGTCATGTCGACTCCTCCGCCCGACTACAACACGCCGCCGTTCCCGTCGCTCAACGTGCACACGCTCTCGGACGAGACGAGCGACAAGATCTACACGCTCTACCACATTGGCGACATCTGGCGCTTCACCGTCGTCTGGACCGTCATCGTCTACGCCCTCTTCCACATGGGCGCCGTGATGGTCGCGTTCATGACGCACGGCTTCAAGCGGCGGTCGTGGAAACTGCTGTGGATGGCGCCGATTGTGTATCTGAGCGTCGCGGGCGTGGAAGCGGTTCTCTCTGGGAGCGTGGTCGGTTTAATGTACGTGCAGTTATCGAGGAAGGACACTTTAGCGAAATATGGTTTTTGTTCAACTGTTGGACCAGGCTAACTTGGAGAATAGTGTTGGCGCCGTGTACCAGTCGGGCCATTACGAGATGAATACGTGGATCCCGTGCATATGGGGATTCATCTGTCTGTTGGTCCTTTTAATTTCTTCGTTTACGATTCAAGGTGCTCTGTAGAGAGCTGTCTCCGACCAGGACATTCGACAGGACCGCCGCAATAGCAGATACGAACTACGATTTTTACATTAGCGTGCATTGCCTTTTTCTTCCCTTTGACGGAGATTTGCTAAACATATTGTTGATGCCATTTTTGAGTTGGCTTCGAGATGGGGCTGCGGACCGCACAGGTCGGGCGGCGTCTGGTGCTGCTTTGACATAATTACAAAACAATTTTGTCGAATTTGAGCTGAACGGTGCAAATATTGATGGGGTGCAATGCCGAGGCCCACCATACTTTTGTATCATCGGCCAGCGCCCATCGTCACTCGAGTGACGTAAGTATCATCTACGACAATGCTGTTGCAGCCTCGCAATCTACTTGGTTACTGGTATATGGATCCTGCTTAATTCGGTGCGTTACATAGGTTGGGTTCGATTTCTTCAGAAACTATCTTTGATTGAGCAGCCCACATCAGCATTACCCTTATGCACTGTGCCCGTCCAGCTCCGTCAGCGGATGAGCTGCAAGCCAATACTTTACGCCAGGATGCAAGCCACGCCAGAAAAATACTCGTATCTACATGCAGGGCTCAGCTTGTGTCTCAGGCTCATGTCATGCCCAAGTATGACTAGTATCGGCGCGCCCGTTGCAGAGGGATCTGGCCTCCCACCAACTCCAACCCTTTTTGCTCATCAGTCTCTATAGCTAGATGACGCGATTTTTCCAGTATTTCACCTACTGGATAGCTGGAATTAATTCTTCAATAGAGTGGGAATAGCTGCTGATATCTTGTACGTTTTTCTTTTGCTTCCAGGGCAAACCCTCTTCACCACAAGATCGGGTGAGACGATGGAAAGTATTAACACAATGTCAACAGGACCCAAATTATAGAGAGAAATGCACTTTTTCTTCAGTAACAAGAAAGACAAGAGTCGCAAGAGCCCGGCCACGGTGGCAGTGTCCGGTCTCGGGCCGGCTGCCAGGCCCATCGCCGCAAACGACCAAACCGTTCGATCCTCGGGAAGCGATGTGGCCATTCCACCTCCGGAAAGCGATGCGGCCGTTCGATCCCCGGAAAGCGATGTGGTCCTTTCACCTCCGGAAAGCGATGCGGCTGTTCAATCTCCGGCAAGCGATGTGGCCGTTCCACCTCCGGAAAGCGATAAAGACTCTGGACACTGTTGCCAGAGATCTCTGGAAGGAGGCCTTTGCCTCCCTATCCCAGGATGATGGCGAGGCCCTGCAGCCCGCCGGCGGAGTTGAGCAACCGGCAATCCTGGCGTTCGCCGTAGACGATGTTGTAAAACTCACCCGAGCCAAATACGACGAGTATTGCCGCCGAGGCTGGCACACCAAGAAGGGCGACACAACAAAGGAGACAAACGTGCGGATCAAAGCAAAAGAGATCATGTGCTCAGCGCTGCAGTTCAATAAGATTGTCGAGGCTGGGCTCAAGTTTGATCCCACGGGCTACGGCACCATGGCCTGGGGCGTCGTGTCGGGCGTGCTGACGCTGGTGCAGAATGACAAGCAGAAAGTGGAAGCCGTCTTTGCTTCTGCTGCCGTTTTGGCGAGGTTTCTGTCCAAATATGCTGTTATTGAGGACCATTATCGGAATCAGCTGATGCAGAAACGAAACACCTTTGAAGACGACATCAAAGAGGTGTACGTCGCTATCCTCAATTATGCTACATGTGTGCAGAAACAGCTCAATCGATCTTCCGGGGGTAACACTTGTCTAAAATCCATTTCATCATCTCCAATAAACTGACGATTACAGGTCGGTTCCTTGACATTTTCTGGACATTGGACAACCAAGAGATCAAGACATTGAAGGACAATTTGGAGGCCAAGGACAAGATCGTGACCGATCAGTCCCACTTCGTCGCCCATCAATATAGACAGTTGGAGTTCCAGAAGCTCGATAGCAAGGCCTCGGAAGCCTTGAATCAAATTGACCTCGCTGTTGATGAGCTACTCAAAGCCGGAAGGCTCCGTGCCCTGAACTGGTTGTCTGACACGCCGATTACGGACAAACAGCAGCAGCTGCGAAGCAAGGTGGATAAAGCCAACACGAACTCTGGACAATGGTTACTCAAGTCAGACGAATACAGAAATTGGCTCGCCGAGGCCCCGTCGTTCCTTTGGCTGCATGGTCCTTCGGGCTGCGGAAAGTCCAGCCTCTGCTCTACCGTGGTTAAGAATATGCTCGAGTCCTCCCAAGAGAACAGCAACATGATAGTTTCGCACTGGTACTTTGACAACGGCAATGCTTTAACGCAGGATCTCCAGCGGATGCTGCGTCTCGTCATCCGCACCATCGCGGCAAAGGCGACACCATTCCCGGAAGCTGTGGACGCGCTTCTGAAACAGCATCAGGAGGCGGGTTTGTCGCCGAGCACTGAGGCACTCATCGAGGCTCTGAAAAAGACCATCACTACGCTGGAAGAGGACATGTTTCTCGTATTGGACGCCATCGATGATTACCAGGCGGGAAACAGAGCCCTCCGCGAGGATTTTCTTGATTCTAGTCGCGTTGGACAAGGCACAGATGCCCAAGTTACACCTTCTCATGACCTCCATCCATGAAACCGATATTCAAAATGCATTCAAGCGCCTTCAGAAGCCGCCGAGAGAGATTGGCGTGGAGAAACTGCTCTCTGTGGACGTGAAGGCTTATCTGGATGTAACAGTCCCCAAGTACCAAGAGGAAAAGGATTGGAGCTCTAGAACCACCAAGAAAATTCTTGACGTGCTCAAAGATAACGGGTATGAAATGCTGGTAAACTCGGTCTTTCTTGGACTAATTGCGGAACAGGAGGTTTCGGATCGTGTCGTTGCACCTTGAAGAATTGTACAATTGCTTCGACGAGGACGAGGTCGTATGTGCCTTGAGCAGCGTTCCGCAGGACTTGACAGATGCATATCTGCGAAAGCTGAAAAAGGTTGCGCAAAAGGATATCCGCCGACTGTCTCACATCTTTTACTGGATCTCGGTGGCGATGCGGCCACTGACCATATCCGAGCTTGCGGCAGCTCCCCACGTCAATCTGCAAACGGCGCGAGACCTGTCCAAGATCTGCCCAAGCGGCATGATCCGGCTAGGGGAAACCACCCCAGAGGAGAACCGCGCAGAGGAGAACGACCCAGAGGAGAATCCGGTCAGCATGACGGAAAGCGTAGCGTTTGACCATCCCTCCGTCAAGAGATTTCTACAGTCTGACACGTTGAAGAATTCTGGCGATGGCGCAATCTCCTCGTTCTTTGTGTCTGAGAAGACGGTCAACGCCGCGTTGGTAGGCCCGATGGTTGACTATTTACTCGCGATCCAGCAAACAGAACTTGAGCCCTCGATACTCGCGGACAAACCATTCCTAACATATGCGGCAAAGTACTGGCCCAAGCATCTCAAGGGCCGCGGAGATGATCCTGACCAGGACAAAGCGCTTCAGGGCAAGCTGTTGACATTATTCGGGGATCCGATGACCTCAGCCTACCTCAATTGGATACGAGTCTGGAATGCAGAAACGCAATGGAAAGACTTTACCCTTGCCCGGGATCATTGCCCCTCGCCTTTGTACATGGCCATTGTTTTGGGACTGGAAGATCTCTCCAAGCATCTCATCAGCCGCGGCTCATACATTAATAAGGCTGCAGGCGGTCTGATGCGTAGCCCTCTGATGTTGGCTAATTCCAAGGATACACAAATATAGTCCACGAGCTCATAGCGGCTGGTGAAGACGTTAGCCGTTGTGACAACAGCGTATGGACGGCACTTCAGTTCGCTGTAGAGCGAGGTAATGCAGACGGAGGTAATGCAGAGCTCGTACGGACGCTGCTTGCCGCTGGCGCAAACCCGAATGCGGTAACCTCCACCTTGGCTCGGCACTTCAATATGCAAGCCTCCATGGACATGCGACAATTATTGAATCACTGATTGCTTCCAAGGCCGATGTCAATCTTCAATGTGGCCAGTACGGGACGGCGTTACAGGCTGCAGCGACGGCCGGTTATGGTGATGTTGTCGCCATCCTTCTCGACAACGGCGCGAATCCAGATGTCGTTGGTGGCTTCCTTGGCACTGCCATTCAGGCCGCGGCGACAGGAGAACATTTCGAGGTGGTCAAGATGCTCACGGACCGGGGTGTCGCGTGGGACGAAGAAGCCGACTCTACATGGCATGAAGCCTTTAATCAATGGATATCCCAGGACCGCTCTGCAGCCGGCATCGCGTTCAGCATGCGTCGGTCTCGCGTCGGCATGGGGCCTGAAATGCAGCAGATACTGTGTGGCGCCTTCTTGGGCCTCTCTCGGCCGGCGACTGACACAACTACCACCGAAGGCCCTAACCGCACGGCACGGACAAGCGTCGCAGGGGCAGAGTCTGCCGCAAAATACACCAAGGCTGTCAAGGTGACGAAGCATGTTCGCAGACACGGCCTGGACGGATTGCACGGCAAACACTACGTCTACAAGGCCTTGTTCTGGGCGACAATCCGCAGCTGTTTGTTCGACGAGGCTGCTCGCCTGGGAAGACGCCGCATGGCACGCGCACACGACGACCTTTTGTACAGGCTTTGCAAGGCCATTGCGCCGCTGGCCGCGGATCAGAAGGCGATAGAGCATGGCATTTGTGGTACCTTGATGGCCGCGAGACAGGAGTTGGTGGCGTGCTACCGCCTGGCCTTTGGGGTGGTTACAGAAGCACGCCCAAAAGGAGTTACCCTCTTTTCGAGGGCCAGGCTTGAAAGCGGAAATAGGTTGCTGGAGGAGATTGAAGCGAAGAGGAAGAGGATCGAGTTGATGATGAGGCCCCGTCCGGAGGAGCCGTCCGTGGAGGCCGCGGTCCTTGATCGCAAAGACCAAGCTTGTCGTGAAGCAGGAACTACCTAGTTGGCGAGGATAATGCTACCTTGGTACTAACCTACATGACAGTAGATGGTCAGTACCTAATAACGGAGACGGAAAGATGCTTCGCAGCGCAGTCTTCACTTTTTGTGCTTCCGCCATCAGCACCGGCGAGCTACTACTACTGCTGGACTTGAATCCACATACCTACCGTCCCTTTGATTTATGTGAATAAGCTTTCGGCACTGCGATTTAACCGAAGCCGGCGCGAGGTAGTCCAGATCAAGAGTCTCTCAAAAATGCGACAGCACTGATCGGCAGCCGCTGTACTGGAGCAACCCACTAGTTATAACTTGCGCCTCACAGCAGCTGGGGATTTTCAACGTCTCAGTGTGAATAATAAAGAAAGACACATCATCATCACCAATCAATCACTGTACCACTCACGCACTGCTGCAGCCCAACAGTTTAAAATGCCCTTTTTTTTTCTTCTTTTTTTTTTGCAGCCCCGGTATCCTAGCCCTTCTTCGTTTGATCATTAGCGCAAACAGCCATAGCTCCCCGTAACTATTGTTCTCGAGTTGTTGGCGTTCTCCGGCCCCACTGCAGCTCCCCATTCATCCATTCGACAAACGTGCTTGATCACCCATCCCGCCCATCCCGCTCTCCTTTTTATATCAACCACCACCGCCATCCATCCCCTCGAAATGACACGATAACAGAAGAAAAAACACCCATAAAATCCCTCCTCCTCCTCATCTCATCCGTCATGGCCACCACCTCCCCGTCACAGTCCGCGCGCCGCCGCCGTCCATCGCCGCCCCTCGACACCGCCGCCGACCACGACGGCGCCCCGCGTCCCCTCCCCCTGTCCGTCGCCGTCTCCGCCGAGCTCTTCCCCGGCCAGGCGCGCTCCCTCTCCGGCGTCGCCCTGCGCGCCTTTTGCCTCGGCTCCGTCGCCGCCGCCGCTGCCCTGCTCCTCCTCGCCCTCCTCCCCTCGCCGCTCTGGCGCGCGCCGTTCTTCGCCCTCGCCCTCGCCGTCTTCCACTTTCTCGAGTTCTGGGCCACCGCGCGCCGCAACACGCTCGCCGCCACGACCGACAGCTTCCTGCTGACCGCCAACTGGCCCGCCTACGCCGTCGCGCACGCCGCCGCCTTTGCCGAGTGCGTCATTGTCAACGTCTTCTTCCCGGAGCGGCGGTGGGCGGCCGGCGGCGGTGCCGGTGCCGGCATCAACACGGTGATTGTCGGCGTCGGGCTGGTGCTGGTGCTTCTAGGGCAGGCGGTGCGCTCGGCGGCGATGCTGCGCGCGGGCGCGAGCTTCAACCACCAGGTGCAGGTGGCCAAGGCGGACTCGCATGTGCTCGTCACCGAGGGCGTGTACGCCTGGCTGCGCCATCCGAGCTACTTTGGCTTCTTCTACTGGGGACTTGGCACGCAGCTCGTCTGCGGCAACGTCGTCTGCTTCTTCGTCTACGCGGCCGTCTTGTGGACGTTTTTCAGCCGCCGCGTGCGCGTCGAGGAAGCTAAGCTGGTCGAGTTCTTTCACGACGATTATGTGCAGTATCGGAAGCGGGTCGGCACGGGGATGCCATTCATCTAGGTGGCATGGTGTGGCCTGGTATAAAAAATAAGAACATGGGTTGTATGAACACGGGACAATTGTAAAATCATCTCTATGGTAATGAATATGATAAAAACAAACAACAAACACAGGCTGGAATTGAATTACTATACTCTGGCTAAAAAGCGCGTCCATAAATGGGCGGAAATCAAAAAGCAGTCACCTTGTCCCGTATACACCACCTACCTTGTCCCCGACGGCATGGGCTGGCGACTGACGCTCCCGTACTTGGCCTGCCAGGCGTAAAAGTACATGAGCGCGGCAAAGGGCTGGCCAAAGATGGTAAAGGAGACCCAAAAGATGGCGTTTCCCAGGACCCTGCCGCCGTTGCCCATCTTCATCTTCTCCAGCGGTGCCGTGAGCGCGATCAGCGGCAGCTGGAGAAACATACCGAGGAAGGCGACGCCGATGATGTTGTGCGTGGGCACGCCGACGAGCACCTCATGAAGCACCGCGGAGACGAAGAAGACGGCGAGGCTGGCGGTAGACGGCTTCCAGCCGCGGCCGAGCAGCGGCATGTAGACGTGGCGCTTGAAGTAGGTGTAGACGGGCCGATTCCAGGTGCGCCAGTAGGCGCCGAGGCTCTCGCTGTTCCACCAGTCGTCGTAGAAGAAGCGGTCGCCGAAGCGAGTGACTTCGGCGAGCGCGTTGAGGAAGGACTGGAAGACGGCGAAGAAGCCGGCGAGCCAGATGACGAGCGAAATGGTGGACAGCTTGAGCAGGCGCTCGAGGATACTAAAGAGGTCGAGCGAGGCAATCTTGTCGAGCGAGTTGCGCAGCAGCGGCGCGGCGTACTGCGCGCTCGCGACCCAGATGAAGACGGACAGGCAGAGCACCTCGCCGAGGCGCTTGGCGACAAAGATCCAGCGCACGCGCTCGGTGCGCGGGTAGACGGGCTGGTAGACGAGCGTCGGCGCCCACCAAAAGTACGACATGTTGCGGACGGTGATGTTGTCCGGGTACGGGCACGCCTTGTACAGCTCCGGCACGGACTCGCCCTGCACGGGGTGCAGGTACGCGTGGCGCAGGTCGCGGTTGGTGAAGGCGTACGAGGTCGTCTTGAGCCAGACTATGATGGCGTGCGTCTCGGCGGCGGTGCCGACAAACGGGTGGTGCACGTGGAAGTAGACGACAAAGGTGGTGAGGGCGAGGGCGAGGGTGATGTTGATCATGTGCGCCCAGGCGACGACGATCCAGATGTTGTGGAACTTGCGACTGTCACGGTCCGACGGCCCGGAGGCGGTGGCGGGAGTCGAGTTGCTGCTGCTGCTGTCGACGGTGCGCCGGCGGGATCGGATGGCTTGTCGCGCGGCGGCGAGCTCGATGAGGTAGGCGATGAGCAGGTGGCAGGGGATGAGGCAGAAGAGGCCCAGGCCGACGAGGACGTCGTGGCGGCGAAAGTCATGGCATTTGAGGCAGATGAGGACGCCGTACTGGGTAGTGTCAGCCAGCGAATCCAATTGGGGTTTCTTTTTCCTCTCTCGGTTGTATGAAATACCTTTTGAATATTTTCAATCATTAATCGCACATTGCCAACCACTGGGAGCCAAGAGGCGTTAGTGAGGGGCACACTGTCAGGGCAGCCGCATGTCTCACGTCATACATGCGTGGCCCGTCACGGGCTCGCACAATGTTCAACGCGAGCAGCAGCGAGGACTCTCAAAAAAAAATCAAAACATACCGAGAACAATGACCATGAGGTTGCGAAACCCCAGGAAGCTGGGAGATGCGGTGGCGTCGTGGCTCAGGCAGGACGGGCGGACGAGGGAGTGAGTGGCCTCGACATGGCGATACTTGGGCGTCTGTCTGCGCGCTGGCTCCTGTTTGTGCTTGTCGTCGAGTTGCTGGCGCGTCTGCTTGGCAGCCGCCGCGTTGCTGGTCGATCGGCGCTTCTTGGTCAAGACAGCGGCGGGCGGCGAGGTTGCGACACCCGTCGTCGTGGCGTCGGACATGGTTTGGTGGTGGTACAGGCGAGGCGGTAGCTGTGGCAAACGGGGACGGCGATGATGATGAGGAGGAGGAGGAGGATGATGATAATGATGAAGGATCTAAAGATGAAAAGAAAAAACAAGGGAGACAAGAAGAGAGAGAGCGAGAGAAAATTGTGGTGGCGGCCAGGCCAAGGGAAGCTTGGAACAAGGCGGCGCTAGCAAAAAAGATGTGCTGCAGCTGAGAGAGCTTCTTGGTGCGAAACGAAGCTGGAAGCTATCGCTATCGCCAACGTACCCACTGAACCGAGCCTTAGCATGCGCGCCGCTATAGCCATGGCGTTTGTCGTGGGATGTGGTTACTTTACAATTGCTTTGCTATTTTTCTTTCTTTTTTTTTTTTTTGCCTTATTCTGTCTTGCTTCCTGCTTCTTTCTTCTTTTTTTTCTTTTAAAGAAGAAACATTTCAAGCGTCAAGGCCAGCCAGAAACAACCACTTGCTGTCCCGCCAAAGACAGTCCCGCCACAGACACCCGGCCCCAGCCACGCCAAAGCCCGTCCGCGCCACGACCCGCTCCCCGGTGAAGGTCTGGGCCCGCCGCCGGCGAGCACACCGGGAGCACATGTGAGACGAATTCAACATGGCATTTTAAGAATTCTATACAACGAGACAGAAAAGGCGACTCGTCATCAGTCTTTTTTTTTTCTCACTCCTACAAAGTTGTGCCCTGCAAACCCCCTCCCTATTCTGTGCTGCCCTGACATTCCTCTCTGCCTCTACCTACCTGCAGCCTCGTCCGCCACAGCGGCCCTCGACCTCGATTCGGCATGCAACGCTCTGCGGGTCATTTTTCTTTGCCTTTTTTTTTCGCCCTTTACATCTCCATTTTGGTTGCTTTTTTTAGGCGCTCAGCCGTTAGTGGTTCGTCCGCCGGCGCGCGCCACCGATCCGTCTCGTCTCCCAGGCTGAGAAGTAAATCACCGACCCTGGTCGTGCCATCCACCCGAATTCCAGCCCGAGGCACATGTCAAATCTGACAGGGAAGATTCTGCATCTTGAATTCTGCATCGCAGCCGCACACCGAGTATTTCCGAGTTTGCCCTGTTGAGTGTAGGACAGACCCTCGGTCGCCTGGGTTGCACTGTACCTGAAATGGTGACAAAAAGACACTAGGTTACCAGAACCCGAGGAACTGGCTATATTTGCTCAGTATAACTTACCAGCTAAACCCAGCCGCAGAAAGCAATTGCCCTGCACTGGATGCAACGGTCGTATCTAAGCAGCTAGTAACCCGCGGGTACCTGTGGCCAAAGTCACATCGCTGCAAGACGCGCGTAAATTGCTTGCAGCTTGGCTGCTTCGATTATTGGCACACTACATTATCAGAAATGGGCACTTTATATTACAATGCAATAGCATCATCATGTATACACATTGATTATCATTAAAGCCTGTCCTGGGCGCATAGTCCCAGCAGACAACTCGTCACTATCCTAGGTGGTTTCACTCCACTACTCAGAAAAGACAGACAGACTTTTGTTTGTGCTGTTATATGCTGCGACCGATCGCGAAATCCCATTTACAAAAGAGCGACAACGACAGCGACAGCCGCGACGGCGCCGCCAGCAACACGGCCGGCACCAGCGGTGACGGGCTGGCTGCTGGTCGGGTTGGTGCCGGTGACGGAGGGCACGGAGCCGGTGCCGGTGGCAACGCCGCTGGGGACGGGGACGGCGGCGCTGCTGCTGCTAGGGGCAGACGGAACCGGGGGCACGCCGGTGCCGCTGGGGACGACGCCGCCGCCGCCGGGGTTGACGGGGGTGCCGGAGGGCAGCGGGTTGGAGGATGCCGGGTTGGGCGCGGGCTCGTCGCAGCTGACAGTGCTGGCGGGCTCAGGCTGGCCGGAGGGCTGCGGCTGGGCCGACGACTGCGGCTGGGGCTGGCCGGTAGGCTGCGGCTGGGCCGACGACTGCGGCTGGGGTTGGCCGGTAGGCTGCGGCTGGGCAGACGACTGCGGCAGGGGTTGGCCGGTAGGTTGGCCGGCGGGCTGGGTGCCGACCTGGACCTGGCCGTCGCCAATCTGAGAGACGGGGGCGCCGCCTTCGGTGGCAAGGGCAACAGCTGGGAGGTAGAAGTCAGTATGAAGGACAGGGGAAGGGTGGGTGAAGTGGTGGTACAAGGGACGTACTGGCCAGAGCGGTAGCGATGGTGAGGAACTTCATTGTGGCAGAGAGTGGGTATCACCTAGAAGAAAACGAGTGTGATTGAGGGATAGATGAAAGGGGAGAGAAAGAGGAATGGAAGAGATGGATGGAGAAGCAGACTATATAAAGTTGCAATAAACTGGGTAGTAGGCAGGCCAAGTCTCGGTCACAATGGAATGAATAATGGGCGGAGGAAAGGGACCGTCAAGGTACAAACTTAGAAAGTAACAAAGCAGACAAACAACTAGAACAGGAGAGATGCATTCGATGATTCGTCCGTCCATCGGCTGCATGGGCACGACTAGCCACACCTCGAAACTTGATCGGCACTGTAACATACCAAGGTGCCGCCGAGCCGTAAGAGGGGGCCGTGGGTCGTCCATCCCACTCCAGATTGACAATTCTTGAAGCATCTGAGCCAATCAAGTTACTTGTGCGCTTCGTCATGGACTGCCCATCGTTCGCGATCGTCATTCTCCATATGGAAGGTTCCCCCCGCGATCCCTCTTGTTTCTGTAACAATGGACTCAGGGGGGCGGCGGGCTCCTCCTGGTTTTTGCTTATTGTGGCTTTTTGGTCGAGAACTTGTTTTTGATGCCCCCTTTTAGTTGATGATCAACGATTAGAACAAGGAAAAAAAAAACTGTGACGATGGGCACGCGATCCTTTGCCGTGTCTTTCCCCCCCTGGTTCTGCAAGGCACAGCCGGGATGGCCGGTGGCGGCGGGAAGGATTTCATCGCTACACCACCCATCAACCCGCTAATTTATAACCGCTAGAAATGGCTCAGACAAATCATCGGCTGATGAGGCAAACTAAAATAAGTGCCTTTTTTTTTTAGGCTTTCTCGGGTAACGAAAAAGTCTGAGTGCCTGAGTGCCTGAGTGCCTGAGTGCCTGACTATCCATACCGAAAGCAAGTGCTCCAGGCTCTCTCTCCACTCTCGACAAACTCAAAGCTCCATTCTCCCTCCTCCCTTTCTGGAATATTGGGGATGGTTAAAAGGACAAAAAACTGCTCAATTGTTACTCATCGAATCTGTCAGTGTGCGGGGATGCGAGCTGAGTGTCGCCATCCCGCCCCTGCTGCATTTCCAATCCTCCCGAGTCAGTACCTGTCAATCAAGTACTCCCTCCGTGTTGTACGTACAGCTGTCTTGCAGGTGGCAAGTTGGGCGCCAAACTGCATGACTTGCTCTCCTGCATTTTTCATTTTATAGTTACATATTATTATAGTGCTTCAGCACACCCTCTTGCAGCTGATTGTCTCTGCTTCTCCCATTTGACTGGTCGCGTGCTAGCGCCCAGCAGGCTTGCCAGCGCCATCCCACGCCCAAATCATTAAAAGATGTCAGCGGCAAAATTGTCAATTGGCCAGGCCGTGGGATGGCCGTTTTCTTGCCATTATCCCATGACATGTTCATGATGCTGAAAAGCAAAGTTACCTCCTCTTTCGGAGTGGCTTTCCGCGCGTTCCGCACTCCGCGGCCGATGCAACGGCTTGGCGAGCACTACTTGCTCGATGCTTGGACTCTAACTAGAATCGTTCGGCGAATTTATGCATAACCTAGGAGACCATTTCTATTTCCAAGGCTTAGAAATCCATTCACGATGGCGTGCCGGTTTGTCTGCGTTGCGTGGTTATAGTTGGTATCTAATACCGGGCCATTGAGTCGACCCCAGGAGCAGCTGAATGGTTCTAGACACCGCAATACATTGCAATACCTACGAGCGTAAAAGCAAAGAGTTTGTTCACGGCCGACTCTCCCGCTGCACTCTTCTTCGGAGCGTCATTGCTGCCACTACTGGCCTTTGGTGAACCTGATCCCGAACCCGAATCTGAACCCGATCCTGAGCCAGAGCCCGACCCAGAACCCGACCCTGATCCTGATCCGCTCCCCGACGACCCTTTACTACTACCAGTCGAGGCAGTAATGGTGTACTGCTGACCGTCGCTGGCGGTCCAGGTAAAGGACGCGCCGAGTCCAGGAGACTGCACCACGCCGCCGGTGTTGCTCAGCTGCCCCGTGGCGAGGCTTGGTGTATTCGACGGCGTGTACAATCCGTTGGCAACGGGCGAAAACCCCAGGTCATTGACACAGTTGAATCGTGACATGGCGTTGCCGCAGTTGTTCCACGCTTGGTTCAGGTTTGTCTGGTAGTCGAGGATTCGTTGGAGGCCGATGAGGTGCGGATCTGTCGTCGGGCAGGTAGTATACATGCTGAGTAGGTGCGCACACGGTCAGTCAGTATTATCACCTCTACCAATGACGCCTCCGTGAAGGCGCGAAAAAAAGCCCCCCCCCCCGGGCGGATATGTCATACCTCGTCAGCATCGAGCTTATGCCGCAACACACGCATGCCTGCTGCGCATACACCTCATTCACCGCATCCCCCCCCGTGCGGATTGTTGCTACACGCCGTCGACTCCTGCATGCCATGGCCAATCGCCACATACACTGCCCCCAAGTTGCACGAGCACGCGTCCGGCGCGCCGCCATCCGGGATGGGAAAATACGGCACCGGCGTCCGGGCGGTCGGGCAGTTGGCGAGGTCCAGGTGACGTACGCCTGATAATTACACTCGTACACGCGGTTCCAGCACGCCGACGCCGCGCAGTTGATGTTTTGGATGTAGTGCTCGCAGCCGCACGCGAGCAGCTGCGTCTTTTGGTTGCCCGACTGCGCGATGCAGTTGCTCAGCTGCGTGTTGCTGGCCGCCTGGCAGCTCTGCATGGCGCTGTCGTCGACGCAGCCGGCCATGGATAGCGTGGTCTGGTCTTGAGCCACGACAGCAGTAGCGGCGGCGAGAGCCACGGCCAAGAGTGGCCGGAGTTTAGCGGTTATTCCCATGCTGGTGATGAGAGATGGGCGAGGAAAAAGACTTGGCGTTGCTGCATTGCCAAGAGATCATCGCGCCTCTTGGGCGCCATGTCTGCTTTTATATCGGGAAACCTCGTATTAGAAATCGAACTAGGGGTCAATGCCGGATTTTGCCTTTCAGGGTCTTTTGGGCACCCTGGTAAGGCAGACCTAGGGATAAGGCTTGCCCGATTCTGTCCGTTTGCGATATTCCCGGGGTAATGATTGGTGTTGTCCCCGTCCGCTCCGACCCTCCCGTGTCCAGCTGAACTTCGGCTCGATATCGGCCTCAAAGTGAGGGTCTAGTCACAATTCATGTTATTGGCTTGACTAGCTATTCGTAGCTTGGCCAAGGCTGCAACGCCATCTCACATGGTGGTGGGAGGCCTGGTCTTGACAACGGTAATAAGGCTTGTCATAACAATAGACACATGGCTACCCTATCGCGGTCAAAGCAACTTTTTGGCACAATGCTCATTCAATGTTCATCAAGATCTGACGACAGAGGAAGCAACATCTCCTCACAATAGACTGCCTAAAGTTGCGCGGGTTTGTCAGGCTGAAGAACGTAGGTCGGGGCCTGCCTCCATACAGCCTCGGTGCCGACTCCGACTCCATCTCGGCCTATTTCGACCACACGTTCGCCTTACGATACGCCTCACCGTCGACAGAAGCGGGGCAATAGAGATTACTTGTCCGCGCCGCCAAACGAAAGAATAATGCGACAGAACAATGCGGGCCGAGTGTGTTGTCTCTGAAACTTGCCTTGAGAAACGTGCCCATAGTCGCTCTCCCGGGTAGGTGTCGACAGTCAATGGCCCTTCATATCTTGATACTGGAATACACGGTACTATCGCAGTAGGAAGTACAAGGAAGTGCGCTGTACTCAGTATCAAATGCTTCGTGAAACCACCGACTTTTCTGTTTTGCTTTACGCATTATGCCATAGGTTGTTAAAGCTATAGCGTCGACTATCCCAACAAGAAGCTCTAGGTACAAAGAGAGTAGGGGAGTATTATCGAAATCTCGTTTCATGAATTATAACCTGCGAAATCATATACGTCTTATAAAAATGTAGAAAATGCCAAAAAGATGCGAATTTTCCATGACGCAGCTTATAGCTGTTGTAGATATGCTGCCCCGCACGAGCAGCGCTGGTGACAACTTAATCTCCCAGCTACAACATCTCAACCATCACCGCGACACAGCTCGAATCATTAATATTGCATCGATAGGCGCCGTTAGTCTGTGCCAGTTTGACTGAAAACTGCAATGGGGCCCGCGAGAGGGGCTTCTCAGCTCCTCACGAGCGAGGGCATGCTCAGAAGTACGACTTGACCAACGCACCAACGCAGCTGGGCAATTGCCGTGGCTAACCTTTGCTTCATCGTTTCTATCGCCATAGGTCTCGATGCCTTGAATGAAGAAATCGGCAGGAGCGAATTGCTGATGAGCGTGGCCCCCATCCGCCTCATCTCCGTCGGCGGCTCCCTCGCCGTTCTGCTCTGCGGCAACCGGGCGTCGTCTACGGACATTGACTGCATCCTCGACCCTCAGGTGGCCGAGAACGACGAGTATGCAGCCGAATGGAGCAAGGTCGTCCGGGCAACGGCCGACACGCTCGAGCTATACGACGACTGGCTCAACGACCAGCTCAGCATCTTTGTCCGCCGCGACAAGCGCCGCACGCTCTTCCTCGAGTCCGTCCAGCAGGACATCGCGCTGTACGAGGGCGACAACCTGGTGATATACGCCGGACGCCTTGACTGGGCGCTGGAGCGAAAGGTGCGTCGCGTCGCGCACGCAGCGGACCGGCAGCGCGAGAAGACGGTCGACACGACGGACGCAGCGGCCATCATCAAGCTCATGACGAGCCGCAACGAGTACGCCACCCCGCTGACCTTTGAATTTATCCGAGGGCTCAACTACAACGGGTTTGATCTTGCGCCGACGGATGATGCTATTCAACAGGTTGCCAAGTTCTACAGAGAAACGTACGGCGACGAAGGCATCACGGAGGAATGAGCGGAGGGGACAATGGCACAGGAGTTTGTCGGAGAGAAAAGAATGAGAATGACCCGCTATAAGGGTATATAATTAAAGCAAATGCTACCGCTTATGCAGAATAGTACAGAAATTGCCGTCGCAAATATCTAGTCAAACCAAATGCAGTCGCTCATGAACAAGAATACGGACGTTGCCGTCGACGTCATACCGAGTAAAAGTCCCCGGTAGCTATGTAAATATTGCGCCGGTGAAACGGACTATCCATGTATGCAGCGTTTCTACCAAGGAGAAGCCTCTCTGGGAGCGCTCCCGCTGTCGCCGTCCACGACGGACAAGTCTCGGGAGACGCTGGCGGCGGCTCCTTGTAGACGTTTGTGAATGGGGGGTCATCTCGTCGCAAGCCCAGGTTCAGCCGCCAATTGAAACACTCCACCAGCGTCTCGACCGTCGCCGCCATGACCGCATACTGCTCCTCGCCGCCCTCGCCGGCCCCCGGATCCGGTATGTCCGCCGTCGCCCAGCCGGCCTGCCGCCAAAAGTACTGCGTCTCAGATGCGATCATGTCGCCGTCGCGCGCGCACACGGCCTCGTACAGGCGGTACACAGACCGCAGAGACGTGTCGCGCGCGCACCACAGCGGCATGATGCGCAGCAGCTGCAGGTCCTGCGCCTTGCGGTCGACCGCCTCATGGTCCGCAGCCACGCGCCGCGGCGCCGGCGGACGCGCCGCGGCAAACTTCCACGTCGGAAAGGGCCATAGCAGCGCGAGGACGAAGAGGAAAGGGCCGCGTGGCGGAGAGGGGTGGCGAAGGGAGCGCGCGTACCGCACGGAGCGGCGCAGACCGAGGGGTGATTGCGTAGGGAAGAGGCGTCGACGGAGCTTGATGAGCGGCCAGCGGTACTTGAGGGGTAGGTAGCGAAAGTTCCACAGGTAGGCGGCGATGGCCTTTAGCCGCTCCATTGTTGAGTGTATTTTAGAGGCAATGGTGGTTGGTTGCTGCGGACGGTTCGTGGTCGTGGATGAATGAAGCTGGCCAACACGATAAATTATAAGTGGTGATGTTGAACGACGTGGCTCGCGTTTCGCATTAGACGGGTCCACGTGATTCATGCTGATATTGTCGTTAGCCACCACTAGCCAATATTGTTCAAAACATGCATCATGCTGGGTTTCTTCCATGGATAGAAAGATGTACATGGTAAATTAATCACGGTTAATGGGAGTGTTTTGCGCTGAGATGTGCATCGCCTCGTAAGACTGGCTGGCTGCTTAGCGCTGCTGATGAAAGATTAAAATGTGCTATACAAAGAAAAAAAGAAAGAAAGGAAAGGAAAGGAATGATCAGACCGCAAGAAATACAAGAAGGAACAATGCTGATGGAGATTTTCACATCTACCTAGGCAGCTCTTTCCTTGTCACCCACCTTCTCGTCCCCGTTTGTCGTTGTCATCAAATCTTCCCTCGCCCATCTAGGTAGCCTTCTTTTGCCTTCCATCAACTGCAACAATGGAGCTGACCGGGGAGCAAATCAGAATTATCACCAAATATCCTGTTGATATATTACTAGCTCGTGTAGCTTCCGAACTGAGCCACTTAAACGAAACTTCCTGGCGCGGGCGTGTCGGCAACTTTTTCTGCCTTTTGGCGAATTCCGATGCTGCATTCAACCTCCCTACAAACGGCGAAGGGATCTACCTGCGACTCTACAAAGTAGGCCTCATGACCAAAACACACGGCTTTTTCAGCCTTTCCGATTTCTCCTCCCTCATCGACGCCGTCGTGGCCAACTCTTCCGAGGCTGTCATTTGGACCGCCGTCATCAACATCATCGAAACCCTTGACCCCTTGCCGCCGCTGAGTGCTGATCAGGTACCGACCGGAGCTGCATTACCGCTTGAATCTACTGTGGGCTACATAGACCTCGACCACACAGTCCGCGCCCATATTGAGCAAAATAGGCAAGGAGCCATTCATCTCAAGGTGCCTGGATTCTTCCGCAAGCATTTTATACCGGCTGGCCAACACCAGGAATGTATGATCAAGGCCCTACTCAAGCACCACGACGGCAAAAGATGGACTAGATTTCCCCTCCAAGCGTCGAGGGAACTGGTCTGGGACTGGCTCGTGGGTCTGGAGAAAGCCGCCATGCCCAGTGCACCGTACAAGCTGCACTCGACGAAACGCCTTCGTCTGCCCAGTATTGGCGCTGATTTCAGCTTCAGTAATGACAGAAGAGGCAAGATGGGTCTATTGTTCCGAAAGCCACACCCAAAGAAGGATTACCGATCTGTTCTCGTCGTTGGACATCACGAAATGTCTCACCGCCCAGATGATGTACGTGATTTCCAAAGACTCCTTCTGCAGCTATCGAAACATGTTCAATCCGTCTTCAGGGATCAGCCTCTGCGCCGCTTCGTGCATGCATTTACCATCTACGATACCATGATGGAGCTCTGGGTCTACGACCGTTCGGGACTGTACAGTTCTGGTGCCTTCGACATACACAAGCACCCTATGAAGCTAGCACACGCCCTCGTCGCGTATGCTAGCATGGATGACGATGCCATAGGCCTGGCCACGTTTTTCAAGCACGAGGGTGACCATCTTTACATCGCGTTGAAGAGCTGCGACGCATCAGGCGAGGACAAGCGGATAGCCATTACCAAAAATGGGCTGCTCGCGTTTCGGGGCGCAATTGTAAGCCGGGGGACGACTTGCTACAAGACGGAAGAAGGAGTTGTCAAGTTTTCGTGGCGTTCCGTTAATCAGCGGCCTTCCGAGGTCGAAACCCTGACGCTGGCGGCGACGAGGGGTGTGGACTGCGGCGGCATCGCCAAGATACTGGCACACCGGGACATTACAAGCATCGCTGAATTGAGGAGGGGGCTGGAATTCTCGGCCAAGACGCGTTACAACACCCTCTCGGATCCGGGTATCGACTCGAGTTCAGATGGCGGGCTCTTTGACGCCCTTCACAGCAGAGGTTCAGGTAGCATGGGTGGGGATGGGGATGACAAAGATAACGAAGATGACGACGATGATGAAGATGACGAAGATGACAAAGATGACAAAACTGACAAAGATGGCAAAGATGATGGCCGTTCGAAAAAACGGCGCCGCTACACCTGGCTGTCCAACGTTTTACAGAGGGGTAATAAGGCAGATGATGCAGCAAATGAAAAAGCGCAGCTCGGGCTGGAAGGCCAGGCGAAAGTCGGTTCGGACAAGGCATTGTGTCTCAAACTGAATAATGACTCACATGACGCATTGCCAGCGAATCTGAAAACGGCCCAACGCTTCTACGAAAACCGTATACTATCGTGCATCCTCATCTCGCCAGTCGGGCGCGTGATTACCTACTTCACCTCCATTCGAGAGCTCCTCGAGGCCCTTCGGGACGCCATTCGTGCACACCAGATTCTCTTTACACATGGCCGAATCCTCCATCGCGACATCTCCCCTAGCAACATCATCATCACGGGTGCTACCGATGACACTGCTTTCAAAGGCGCCCTGATTGACCTAGATATGGCCCGCGACCTTGATGCGCCCCCAAATGACGGAGGGCGCGGGGTAGGCACGACGAGGTTCATGGCGATTGGAGTGCACGAAGGGGAGGAGAACAGCTACCGCCACGACTTGGAGTCCTTCTTCTACGTGCTTGTATACCTATGCGGGCATTGTTCGTGGTACAGACGCATGTTGCTGCGCGATGGCGAGACGCAGAAGCCCAAGAGGGAGCTTCATTACTAGGATGACGGATCTCCTCAAGACATTGCCAATGCAAAGCGAAAAGACATGGAACCGGCTACACTGGTAGATATTCTGGAGGAATTTCCAAGTGCGTTTGATGGTACCGTCAAGAAACTGTGCTGGGAAATCAGAACAATTCTCTTTGGCAGCAGGGAGAAGCTGATTATAGACACACCCGCGGGCGACCCTGACAGACTGTATAGTGAAATTATCACGGCTTACAATGAGGCTATTAATAAGTTGTAGTAATTCAGTAGTAATTCAACATAATTAATCCATCTTCTGCAGTTTTTATCATGGTCCTAGTCGTTGTAGCTGCTTTGGCCAGACATGCTGCGACAGACGCCGTTGTAGCTCCGTCACTTTGTCGTGTATGCGTCACATTGTCGTATACGCAACGTATTTGCCATTAGGAATAGCTAGCTCAAGAGCTAGAGATTGATGGCCTTAAATTTCAGCTACACCACACGAATAAACTCGACCCCATTCGCAACCTCCTTGGCAATTTGCTCTGGCGTCAATGACTGAGCTTGGACGACGGCTGCAGAAGATCTGGACGCTTGCGACTCGTTCAAGAAACAGCAATCACGAAGGAGGTCCTTGTCGAAATGCAAGTCTACTTGGTGGAAAAGATTTTGAAAAGATTTTGGAATCAAATTCACTCAAAGAAAATCATGACGGATTTTACCGATCCTAGCAAACGGAAAGCAACTCTAGCAAACGGAAAGCAAGGCGACCGCAGGCAGCAGAAAAATTCCGTCACGCTGAGTAGGCTGGCGTTTGCAAGTCTGGTCTTCACTTGGGTTTGAAGTTAATTGGGCACCCTGGTCTCGTTCAGACGAGGTAGAGGTCAAGTCACTTCGAAGTTACTCTCTTCCTAATCTTGTTTACCAAAAAGGCACCTTTCCCTGACAGACATCTCTTGGTCATGAACTTGCATGTCTTTCACTCCGTCAAACATTGGCCTTGATCCCCATCCAACTTCCTCTTCCGTTTGAGACGAAATTTGCTTCGTATCTCTCTTCTACTATCCCGCAGCGCTTTTGAACATGCCTTCACTGCTCGACATGCCCAACGAGATCCTCGACGAGATCCTCAGACTGGCGCTCGGGCTAGCCGATGGACGGCGAACATGGATCAGATACTCGCATCTCAGAGGTTCTGGACGCCAGTTCGACATACAGCCTCCTGACGCTTTCGACTCAAAGACGCCTCACGCTTTGCTACAAACCTCTAAGCGACTAAAGGAGTGCACCATTGGGCAAATGCTACGACGAGCTACAGTGACGGTTCGCGACGACGATGCGGACCTCGAGTTGTTGGTCGCAGACTTGCACCGAACCGGCCTCTTCTCTCGGCTCCGGGACCTGACCTTTGAGTTCTCGTCTACCAGAATCCGCATAAACGAACCAACCTGGCCTAACCACGTCTACCGGGATTACCAAGAGATGGAATTCCTCGCCACCCTCCATGACAATGCTGCAAGCCTCTTCAAGCTGCCAACTAGTCTGCGGCGTTTGGCAATGTATTCATGGGGTATAGGGGCATCGTCGATCCCCGGGAAAACCTATCCGCCGTTATTACAGGCAGTGCGCCGTTTTCAGGAGCTCGAAGAGCTCACCTGGGGGTCTCATTTGAGCTTGTTCGATTTAGAACTGTTTCCCGCACGACCGCCCTTTCGTGAGTGGACGACTGTGGCCGACTACGTCGAGGACGCAAAGAAATCGAGGGAGGCCAACTATTTCGAGGACGAAGAGGAGCTTCCCCAATGGATTCCGTTTACGATACTGCGGGATGCACCGGCATTTCCCGCGCTGCAAAAGCTGACTCTGAACACCATCATCCCTCTCTTTCCCTACCAGATGGCCGAGGCGCTGTCTGCAGAGCAGCTGCCGTCGCTCCGCTGCCTCCATCTTTACAACGTCAAGTGGTGGTACCATCCTAGCGACATGGATCCTGTGGAATGGCCAATCGCACGGCGCTGTTTTGCACGGATGAGTCCGCTGACGGAGTTGACTTGGGTTGCCAACGAGGGCGAGCCCCCAACCCTGGACAATAAACCGAAGCGACACATTCCACCAACAGCAGACATGTTGGAAGCCATTCGAGAATATCATGGACAATCCCTCAGATATCTACAAATTCACTATGCAGGCTACGAGTGCTTTGGGGACGAATCCGACGGGCCGGCTTACATCGACCTTGACTTGATCGATTGGGCCAAATTCACCAGCGAAATGCCCGCCTTAGAGACTATCTCCGTATTCTTTGGTGACGACCGTCCAAGCTTTACCACAGAGCAGATCTGCCGAGGTGAAAAATAACCCAAGTCAGTCGAGCAAACCAGTCTCGTCCCTCCGACCACTGCTATCGAGCCGTTTTCCCCGTCTCGAAACAGGAACACTTGGGCTATTTTTGCGACTTACGTCTGATAAGGCGGTGGACTGATCTGATGAGCTTTTGCAGGATGGGACCTCTCCAGGTTTGCAACGTGGACGACTGCTGCCTGGGCGACGAGTGGCAGGAGGTTCATCTTGGATGGCGTGGTCACCAGTCACACCTGAGTGTGCTTAAAAAAGGGGCGAGCAAAGACAATGAGCGGGGAATCATGGGGGTTTTCTATCTATTTTGTTTTCTACTTGGTCACCTGCCCATACCTTTCAGACTTGCAGCAATGCTATGGTGTGTTTGTGAGAAGACCGACCGAGGTACTGTTAGTTCGTGGGCCGGATTTAATTAAGAGCATTAACGTTAGGAAAATACCCAATAATTTTTTTCACAGTCCCTCGTGCCTTTCGCTTTTTCTTGAACATTTTAAAAGATTAACGACATGTCTCGTGTTGGGTAGCGGACAATGTGGTAGACAGGTACGCCAGTAAGGGCGGGCTTGCTTGGTTGACACAAGTTTCTTGACGACTCCATCACAGGCGGGAATCCTGTCACAAGAAGCTGTGGACAAGGCCCAAGACGAAACATGCGAGCGACTGCCACATGCTAGTTTCGGGCTGGGCCGAAAGCCATGCTGTGGTCGAGAGCTCAGTGGTGGCTCAACGAAACGTCTATCGGCGCCCCAGTAGACTTGCCGTTAGAGGCGCCAACAAGTTCCCCAGAGGGCGTGCTGCGCCCATATATATATTTAGACTAAACCACTCGTCATAGCCCAGTCTATTGCATTCATATAGTTTCTACATTACTCTAGCAAGTACTGCGCGTTATGACCAGGTTGGCCGTAGACACCACGTTTCGCGCGCGCGGCCTATTGTTGGGATTTATAAAAGGCTGTTGGCGAGTTACTGTAGGTGATGAAAGGTACTTGGTAATGGCCCTAATAGCCACATAGAGGGAGTACCAGGGGGCTTTAGAAGCATAACCCACTACCCGCGACTCAGTTTTCATGCACACTAAAAGCGCATGTCTATGACTGTATCAGATGTCAAAGATGGGTAATAACCTAGCGTCTGGAACGGGAAATCAGGTACAAAGTGGATATGAAACACGAGCTATAATGCCTGGTCTAATCCCGCCGATTCGTATGAAAAACCTTGTTGAGCTGGCGATCCATGATTGCTCAACTTGGTTCCGGGTTTTGCGGGACGATCGGGCCTCGTCACCGCCGGACTCGCCGTCGGCTACGCAACGGGCAAGGACTCCGGGCCGTCCAATGTCTCGGACGACCGACCCTTGCGTTTCGGGACCGTGACTCGCTTTAAAGCAAGCCAGCACCACATGGCGGGCCGCGTCACTGCGAACTGGCATCGATTCCCACCCGACGACAAACTGATGGTCTATGCGGTGCAGCTTGGGTGCCCGAGACGCAAGTCTTGGCCTGTACGGAAGCAGAGGCATTCCAAACTGGCCTCACTGGTTGTCATGCTGGGCAGATATGCGTCCATACACAGCCTTGTCAAGCTTGTTTCACACAATGCAGGTACTGTTGCTGCCGTGTCGGTTGCTCAATGCGTCTACCGTGTGATGATGAGGAGACTCCCTCCCTCGGTTTCATGACCTTGTTGAACAAAGCCTATCCCCCCCCAGCACTTGGATTCATAGGTAGCCATCACGCCGGCCTTGCTCCTAAAATCTTGACTTGATAGCCATTCGCGTGGCCTATTGTAAACCTCCTCACTTGATAGCCATGACGATAGCATCGCCCGCCATGTCGGCGCCTATGGTCCAGGCCACGTCCTTTCTCACCGTCCTCCTCGTGCTTCTCGGCCTCGTCTCGAAGAGCCGCCCGCAGCACCGTCCGGACCCTTACCGATGCCAGCAGCTCCTCGACGACGGCAGCTGGCTCGATGCCCCCGACGCAAACGGCACGCGCCAGCCCTTTGCCAACTGGCAGCCGCGCGGCTGCAAGCTGCGACACTACACCACCGAGGATATGCACCAATGCATGGAACATCGCCACATGGTCTTTTCCGGCGATTCAACCACCGAGCAAGTCTTCTGGGCCATGGGCCGTCTAGTACGTCTTTTTCTTTTTCTTTTTCTTTTTGTGAGCATCATGTTCACCACAACCCACTTACACCTTCCAGTTGGACAGAGATGTGGCAAATGAGCGCCGCAAAGCAGCTGATATTCGCTCGATGTACGACATGGAATTTGACGGCATCCGCTTAGTACAAATCTGGAACCCCTATCTGCAGGTCGACAATGATAGCAGGGAGGGCCGCGACCTGACCTACCAGCTCAACCTCTGGCAGCAAGAAAAGCACAACCCCGTCCCCATCGCTGATCAAAAGAGCGCCGCGCTCTTCCTCGTCGGCGCCGGCGGCTGGTTCTCGCAGCACATGTACCCCGACGACTCCATCGGCAACTTTTCCGCCGCCGTCGGCAACATTGCCGACATCATCCACACGGGCAGCACCCTGCCGCCGTTTGGCTCCGCGCCGATGCTGCCAGACGACGGCGTGGGCAACGGGCTCTTTTTCGCACCCGTCGCGCCGCCGTTGTACGACCGGCTGCCTGCGCACCGGGCCGGCCCCAAGGGCATCCACAAGAACGAGATTGACGACATTAACCGGTTCCTGGACGGCGTGGCCGCCGAGGGACGGATCCCGGCGCTGGTGCGCGCGTTTCCGGCGCTCTCGCGGGACCAGCCCGGGGCCATGGCGGACATTACCCAGACGGGGGGCCTGCACGTCATTGACTCGGTCGCCGAGGCCAAGGCGCTGATCCTGCTCAACGCGCGCTGCAACGCCAAGCTGCACGCGCGGCAGGGCGCGCCGTACGACGGCACCTGCTGCACCGACTACGGCCGCACGACGCTCGTGCAGTCCGTGCTGCTCGGCCTCGGTATCCTCTACGTCTCGGCATGCCTGGCCGTCGAGGCTTGGAACATGGGCGGCCGCGGCATCGACTGTTCCTTGTTCGACATGAGCGCGTGCATGCTTGCCACGACGCTGCTGGCCTGCTTCCTCGCGGACCGCACACACGTCTTCGCCAAGGGCGGCAAGGAGTTTGTCGGCAGCGAGCTCGCCGTCCTGCTGCTGCTGATTGCGGTCGCCGGCGGCGTCTCGATTCGCAGAATCAAGGCGTTGCGGTTCGACGCCGCGTCTTTGCGACCCGAAATACTGCAAGATGCGGCGCCGCTATCGCGAGACCAGACGGATGAGTGGAAGGGCTGGATGCAGGTTGTCGTCCTCGCATATTACTGGACCGGTGCGTCCAAGTCGCTACCCGTGTACATCTTCATCCGGCTGCTGGTCGCCGCGTATCTCTTCCAGGTCGGCTACGGCCACACCGTCTACTTCCTCACCCGGAAAGACTTTTCTCTCCAGCGCGTTGCAGCGGTCCTGTTTCGCCTGAACTTACTGAGCTGCGCGCTGTCGTATGTCATGAATACCAACTACATGGTGTACTACTTTGCGCCTCTGGCCAGCTTCTGGTTCGCAATTGTATACTTGACTCTGGCCATCCGGTCCGACTACAACGACACGACCAGCGCCCTATTCATCAAGATCGTCCTTTCAGCAGCTGCTGTCGCGTCCGTCTTTTTGTTCACGCCCGTGTCGGGGTGCATCTTCACCATCCTTCATTACGCCTTCCGGATTGACTGGGACCTGCACGAGTGGCAGTTCCGCGTGTCCCTCGACAGTCTCATCGTCTACGTTGGTATGCTGGCAGGCATGGCCTCAGCAAGGGGAAATGCCTGGAATCGTCTGCTCGTGCAGTCCACGTGGCCAGGACTGGTTGGGCTCGCTGTTTTGGTCGGATATTGGTATCTCAGCAGCGAGCACTTTGACGTCAAGGAAGACTACAACCGGTGGCATCCCTACATTTCGTTTATCCCCATCATGGGCTTCATCGCGGCGCGCAACGTCGCTGCTCCGGTGCGCGTATACTACTCCAAGGCATTTGCGTGGCTCGGTCGCTGTTCCTTGGAGACCTTTACGCTGCAGTTCCACCTGTTCCTAGCCTCGGATACCAAGGGCGTCCTTCTCCTCGATGGCCTCACGGGTGATGGCAGTCTCGCCGGGGATAGATGGAGGCACCTGGCCGTCATCGTTCCGTTGTTTCTATGGATCAGCCACGCGACGGCAGAGGCGACGGGCCACTTGACCAAACAGATCACCAGCACATCTGCGGAACAAGGGAAGCCGGAAGACAGCAGTCATTCTAAGCCACTTTTACCAGGAATGGGTGGCTTCAAGGCCGCGCCAGCAGTGCGCTGGCTGAGGGTAACCAATAGTTTGAGTCTCAGGTTGGTAGCGCTACTTGTGTCTATGTGGCTTCTGAATCTGGCATGTTCGGTCTCGAAATAACTGACGATACAATCTAATACCTATTTAGCTTTACTGAGTAGTTGTCACAAAGGGTGTATTGGCCGCCCACAGAGCGTTTTGCCATGATGGCCCTAAGCTTGAGATGGTTGATATTCCTCTGCATAATCTAGAAATGTACAATTTTAATGCCCTATCCTTCTCTGATCACCTGGTTTTATTCTAGGGTAGCTAGAGATGTGATTTCCCCGGCGCGGTTGTGATGGCTTACCTTACCTACCTCTTGTCGTACTGCGCTGGGTCGCAGAGGATGCCTCGCCGGAGACACCTGTACATGGTGCCTGCTTTCTTCACTGCACTCACGCACTTACGCAAAACATGATCGCCCAGGGCCTGTAACTTTGCATTTTTAGGCATTTATGAGACCTTTTCTTCAATGGTGCTGCCTGCGACGGTCTGATCTCTACCAAAATCTGAACACGCATATGGAGGTGATGAGGTACAGCCTTTCGCCTGCTAAACACTATTTCGGACATTGAATCGAAATTCCCTTCCTTTTCGGGAATCTTAAAGAGGAACACGCAAACTTGAGCAGAAACCATGAGATGGCAGCCTCTCGTTTTCAGCAGCAGGGGGTCCGTAAGCCGGAGGCTGCACTTTCAGCTTTCCAATTTCGCAACAACTCCGAGGCGAGAGTTATAAAAAGATGTGTATGTGTGTGTGTGTGCCTTGATAGGTTATAGCTGAAAAGACATTGGATGGATGGAGGGACGGAGGGGGGTTGTCGAGCAATAAACATGCAGTTCTTGGCATCAGCCACGGGCCATCAAGGTTGCCAGCTCCATCACAAAAGGCACCTTTGTATTTAAGCTTAAAATTTGGGCTGCCTCGAGCGAGGCCAGTCAGATATTTTCTGCGGAATTTGGTAGTGGTTAATTTAATTGTAAGCGTGAATTGTTTGCTCTTGGAGATGAAAACTCCAAAAGACGAGGAAACAGGTGAGGTCATCATCCAGCAAGACAGAGGCAAGACAGATGCCTCATTGTTCAGTTGGGCCATGCATGGAATGCGGCCGAGTGGATCGGCTGGCAATAAAATATGTATGTAAATCAGCCATCGACGCCAAGACTTCAGCTCCATCTCCGAAAATATCGCGGCATAACAGCAGCCTCTTGGGGGGGCCTCAAGACAGAGTCTACTACGTCTCTCTGCCCATCACTACGCAGTCTGGACAGAACCGAAAGTAACCTACGGATGCAATACAAGCCCCTTTCATATAGGTCCTGTTTTTATTGCAGCTTCGGTCATTGTTACTTTATCGGTGACTTGCATGATTCGACGACCTTTGGATTAGGTGCGCAACAAACCACAAAGGTTCTCACGAGGCGGTCTTGGCAAACGCAAGCCAAGTGTGAATGGTGCAGGTTTATCGTTTCCGTACAAAGAAAACCGCGTGGCTTGACGGCAGCGAGCCCCATTGGGAAGAGAGAGAGGAGGGGGGTGAGAAAAGTTCGCATAATAGCGAGCAAGCAAAAGATCCAGATTCCTGACCTGAGAAGCAAGGTATAAAAGCACCCGCCGTCGACTCGGTGCAGACCACTCACCTTCGCCTTCTTCCTCCCCCCCCTCAACTTGCACGCTTCATCCCATAAATCCCCCCCCCCCCCCCCTTCGTTTTTGTGCCAGTCTTCCAAGATGCAGTTCAAGTCGCTCGCTTACGTCCTGCTCGGCCAGTCGGCCCTCGTGGCCGCTCAGTCGGCCACCACCACCGCGCCGGCCGCCGCCGCGACCTGCGAGCCGCACGAGGACCACTGGCACTGCCCGGCCGGCGTGCCTCAGCCGTCGACGAACCCGGACGGCTCCGTCAACACCAAGGCCACCGGCGGCAGTGCCTCTGCTACCCAGAGCAGCCACGATCATGATCACGACCACGACCACGATCATGACACCACGGCCGCCGTCACCGGCAGCGCCACGGCTGCCAGCACCCTGGCGACTACCACCACCACCGTCGCCACGGGCCCCAACGGCTGCACGCCGCACAACGACCACTGGCACTGCCCGTCCGGCGTCGCCAAGCCCACCACCCCTCCTCCGGGCTACACGCCCTCGGCCACGTCGGCCAAGTCGAGCGTCTCCGGCGGTGCTTCTCCCAGCGCCACCACGTCGACCACGCCGACTGCCGCTGCCGGCCGCGCTGGCCCGCTCGGCATCTCCGTCGTCGTCGGCGGCAGCCTCCTGCTCGGCGCCCTGTTCTTGTAAAAGCGCCGAGGTTGGTTTGTCTCTCTGTACAGAAAATGTTAGGAGGTTAGTGTCCAAGGTGGAAATGTCCAAACAGGCCGATGAGGGCTATCATAATCACATGGGAAGAATACAGGATGTGGCGGATCAAACTATGTACATGGCTGTGTATAAATAGACATGACAATAGCAGAATGCGAAACAACAAGTCACTTGTCACACTTTGCTGAGATGGGAAAACATGCAACGTGCAATGGCCGTGTTGTAATGTACACGGGGACATTCGGTCCTGGACTCGAACAGCCGGGCAGGGCGTTTCGGGTGCATGCACGATGGGAGTGTCGTGCACCGGATCATGCCGGCTGCGACGGTAGAGGACGTCTTGGCTAGCATGGTTCGTGAGCCTCGTCAGGGCAAGGTCGTCGAGGAAGGGAAAATGATGTCACCGGAGCGGGAGCCTCAGCTGGCGGCGCGTAGCGTGAGGATGGTGGTGAGGAGGTGGTGGTTGTCGAGTCACGGACATGATGGGTCACGAGTCGTGGTGGGATGAGCAGGCTGCGGCCGCGCATGGGCGTGAGGGCTTTGTAGAAGGAGCTGGCGAGTACAGTGATGGGGAGGACTGATAGGTGCGTGTAAGCTAGGAGTTTCGAAAGGAAACGAAATGACATGTGTAGGTCAACTGAAAGATGAGTGTCGTGATGCGGGCAGAAGTGCAGATGGGAGGTTGTCGACTCGACCCACTGCCTACAAGAAGGTACCTATATATGACGGGGAGTGACTGAGGACAGAGGAACAGAGCTGATAACAGAGGAACAATAAAATAAATAAAATGAACAAAATATGATAGTATTAAAACAAAGGACAAAGATATTATTTTCTTCAAAGACAATCCAATAAAACGGAAACGCAGCTCCTTGTTGCAGCTCTCTCCTCCACCAATCCGCACCGTTTTTTCTCCATGTGGCTCAGCCGTATGGCTCAACGTGGCTCAGCCGCTCAACTTTTTTCCTAACTACTCTAAAACCTCCAAACCCCTTCAACCTTTGACGAACCACCAAACAAGCCACATGAACCAAGGTACGGCCCCCGTGAGCCCTCAACACATAAAACATACTACCAGACATCTCTCGGCTGACTTATTTCTGACTCCCAGGCAGTACACGAGCACTCCCAGGCAGTACACGAGCCTGCCGCAGAGTCACACTTTCGTCCTCCCACCTTCCCAACTTGTCCTATAAAACCCCCGTTTGCCCAGTCCGCGCTTCCCTCCAGGAGCCCAGGTCTTACCCAACATGTCCAAGCAATCCATCGCCATGATCGCCGCTCTTAGTGCCGGAGGCGGCGCCGCCCTGACCGCCGCCGTCTACTCCCTCCGCTCCAAGCCCGAACAGCAGCCAACGCAACAACCACAACTCCAACCCACGCCGACCCTCCCCGGCGCCTACCCCCAACCACCACTTCCCGTCGTCGGCGCCCCCCTCCCCACCGCCGCCGTCGCTGCCACCTCCCCCGTCAACCCCTCCGGCCTCTTCGAGTACGGCTTCCCCGGCCCCGTCGCCGACGTCGCCGCCCGCTCCGCCCTCATCTCCAGCTACGACCGGCGCACGCGCAACCCGCACTGGGTCGCCGAGCACATCACCCCCGCCAGCCTCGCCCGCCGCGACGCCGACCGCAAGCACTCCGTCTTCCTCGAGGACCCCGCCGTCCCGCCCGCCTTTCGCGCCCGCCTCGCCGACTACCACCGCAGCGGCTACGACCGCGGCCACCAGGTGCCCGCCGCCGACGCCAAGTGGTCCCAGCGCGCCATGGACGACACCTTTTACCTCACCAACATGTGTCCGCAGGTCGGCGAGGGCTTCAACCGCGACTACTGGGCGCACTTTGAGGATTTCTGCCGCCGCCTGACCACGCGGTACCCGTCGGTCCGCGTCGTCACCGGCCCGCTGTACCTCCCCCGCAAGGACCCGGCGGACGGCAAATGGTACGTCAAGTACGAGATGATTGGCAGCCCGCCGTCGGTCGCGGTGCCGACGCACTTTTACAAGGTCATCTTTGCCGAGGACGGCGCCGGCGCCGGTGGCAATGTCGCGCTCGGCGCATTTGTGCTGCCCAACGCCCCGATTGACAACAACAAGCCCATCACCGACTTTGAGGTTCCGGTCGAGGCGGTCGAGCGCGCCAGCGGCCTCGAGTTTGCGACGAAGCTGCCCCCGCAGCGTCGCAAGCGCCTCTGTGCCGACACCACCTGCGCGCTCGTCATCAAGGACTACGCGGATCGGCAAAAGGCCTTTGCCAAGGGCGGCGACGGCAAGCGTTCCCTGCCGCCTTCGCAATAGTTTCGGGGTATTCGCTGAGTTTGGGTGTATTCCTGGGATATCTTTGTTTTTTTTTAACGTTGCTATTTCATAGAAGAGCGAGACAACATTGGGGCCTCAAGGGCCGGAACGTTTTTTATCTTGTACATTATACCATGCCGCATAGCCCTGAGCTTTTTACACTGCATAGCACTGAAATAAGCATTAATACTATCCGCTGCTAGAAAGAATAAACTGAAACTGTTGTTTATGTATTTATACCAGTTTCATGCGAGCTGAACCTGCACCGCGTCGCACCATGCCCAAGTACACCACCAGCACTAATAAATTATACAATACACGACGCCACAGTACGACAACTTCCAACCCCATTCATAGCCCCATGTCTCGCGGCAGAGGTTTCTAGCGTATGCGCTTGTAGTTTCCGTGTCGCTGCTCCTCTCGCAGACTGTCTGCCTGGCTCGGCAGCGGCGCCCGACGCCGACCGCTATCGCCGCCGCCCTTGCCGTCCAAGCCCATCGGTATCGGCGGCGGCGGGATCGGTAAGCCCCCAATCCCCGGTGGCGGGATTAGCCCCGGCGGGAGCTGTCCCGGCGGCGGCAGTGGCACGCCGGCCTTCTTCATCAGCTCGAGCAGCTGCATCGGGTTCGGCGGGTTGTTGGGGTCGATGCCCGGCAGAGGCGGCGGCGGCGCGCCGTTCATGCCGGGTAGGGGGAACGGTAGCGGCGGTGGGAACTGACCGGGCGGGGGAATGTGCCCGTTTGCTCCTACGCCGGGGATGAGAGGCGGTGGCGGCGGTATGGCGGATCCTATCCCGGGCACGATGCTACCACCACCAAGTGGGAGACCCGGAATTCCAGGTAGGCCGCCGGCCGCCCCATTGGCAGGCCGTTGCGCATCCTGGTCGACGAGCGCGTCCATCTCGTCCTCAATCTCCTGCTGCTCCTCCTCCTGGCGCTGTCTGCGGTTCCCGCGCCTGTCCCAGGTACCCTGCGCCTCCGCCGCGGCCTCGCCAATGTGGTAGCGGTCCTGCAAGACGTCCGCCGCGTCGCCGGGGCGCGCGCGGGTCCAGAAGCGCGTTATGCGGTCATTGGAGCCCGATGCGAGCACGTGGCCGAGCGGGTGCCAGTCGAGCGACCAGATGGCGTAGTCGTGCGCAAAGGCGACGCGGTGCGTGGGCCAGATGGACTGCGCGGGCGTCGTCGTCGGGTCCGGGCTGTCGTACGGCGCGACGGTGAGCTGCTGGCCGGCGGGCGTGTTGGGAGAGTCGAGCAGGTAGTGGAAGAGGGCGCCGTCCATGCCGCCGGTGGACAGCAGGTTGGCGTGCACGGGGTGCCAGGCGACGGTGGAGATGTCCTTTTCGTGGCCCTTGAGCAGGCAAATGTCGCGCATCATGCGCAGGTCAAAGACGCGCGCCGTCTGGTCGCGCGCCGACGTGGCAAGGCAGCTGCCGCGCACGCGCTCAAAGAGCACCTTTGTGATGGTGCTCTTGTGGCCGTGGAGCGTCGTGAGGCAGCGGCCGGTGCGCGGATCCCACAGCTTGACCAGGTGGTCCTTGGAGCCGGACACCAGCAGGCCCTTTGTCGGGTGCCAGTCGACCGACTTGGCGTCCCAACCGTGGCCCTCGAGCTTCATCTCCATCGAGCCGAGGGCAAAGTCAAAGACCTTGAGCGTGGAGTCGTCGGACGCGGTGACGAACTTGGAGTCATTGGGGCTGAACGCCAGATCGCGGATCGGATCCGAGTGCGCGTTGATGCTCTGCACGTTGTTGAAGTTGGGCTGCCAGTACTTGATGAGGCCGTCGTGGTCACCGGATACGAGCCAGTCGTCGCTGTGGGAGTACTCGAGCGCCCTGATGGCCGAGTCGTGCGCCTGCATGATGGTCTCAAAGTTGAACCCGGTGCCGTTCCATAGCGTGAACTCGCCGCTGGTCGAGGCTGTGAGAAGACGGCGGCCTTCGGGGGTCCATCGCACCACGTTCACGGGATGCTTGATCTTGTTTAGTGATGAGTGCAAGTGTTTAGTGGGAATGGTGTCTGCTGGGTTTGTCGGCCGTGCGACTGGTGGCAGCATCTGGTCGTTGGTTAGCGCAGCGCCAAGCACATGTCAAGAATTTACAAACATCAATAATGTAGCTGGAACTGGGACGCTCAGCTTCGCCAATGTAGGAGCCCTTGTAATTTGGCACTCTATTGCGCTGCCAGTGGATGATTGTTGAGCTGTAGTCGGTCACGGGTCCTGTGAGGTGTCAGCTGGCGCTCATCGTCTGTCCGGGCCACGGGGCGAATATCCGGTCAACGACGACAGATATCACGGCGCAAGGATTCACATACGTCGGCCTCTAACTTTGACAAAACCTCCATCCTGCCCTTGGCCGCCACCACGGTCATTGTAGTCTCCACGCGGCTCATAGGCCATGGTGCTGGATTCAGCGCCCAGCTGGGCTTTAGGAGGCCGTGAAATATGGGCCGGTAACGTGTCCGATTGACGTTGCGGGCAGAAGTTCTATGAGATGAGGCGCTCGCGATTGGACGGTCGAGAATTCAAGGCGATAAAACAATGAGATGATATGAAGACTTGGTTTGATGTGTTTAGGCGTGTTGAGCTTGCGTCGAAGTACCTAATTTGGGTAGCTTGCAGGTGGCTCCGCCAATTTCGTACCAGATCACATGATAGTTGCTGAGTCATCCGGCCTCACTGGTGTAGTTGTGTTGCATCCGACACCATAAATGGCATGAGATTTCGGCAGAGAATTGAAAAGAAAAAATACTTAGTATCAAAAATATGAAATATATAAGCTTTATTTGTAGAAGTATTCTGAAGCGATTCTACATTCCAGTGGCTGGTGCTCGCCGAACAAGGGTTCCGCCTGCTCTTTGACTACTCACTTACACGGGAAACAGGCATCGACAGCAACAACTGAGAATAGAAAGGAATATCACGGTTAAATTCAAGAAGGAAGCTGATCTTCTGTGGAAAATTTTGGCCATTTTGTTTACTTAATTAGTAATTATTAGATTATATGAACCATTAAAACTGTTATCGTATACTAGCTCCAACACGCAACGCTGCCTTACGAGGAAATCTCGATGATAGCAGGGCCGGCAGCAATGGTGTCGTCGTTGACAGCATCCTTGCAGCTGGTAAGAACAGCGTACGTCTGGCCCGCGAAGCCCTCGGGGATTTCGACCTTGAAGCCGCCGTCGACCGGCTCGGCATCCGCAAAGACGGGACCGGTCACGGAAATGAACGCAGCGTAGATCTGGGTGTCGTTGCTGGAGCCCTTGAGGGTGTAGCCGGGCGTCTGAAGGACGATCTCATCGCCGGCCATGATGGGCATCTTGGTGTCGGCGGCGACGGCAACGGCCGGGAAGGCCTTGACGGGCAGCGCCGGGTTGCTGGAGGGGCAGGAGGTGATGAAGCCGGAGGCGAGGGAGTAGACCTCGTTGAGGGACAGCGGAGTGTCAAAGGGCTGCGGGAAGGGCTTCTGGCTGAGGCTGGCGCGGATGTAGGACGAGTGGCGCGACTCGACGGTCAGGATGGAGCCGGCGGCGGTGAGGTACGTCTTGGACATGATGTCGGCGGCCGCGCCGAGGTAGGCGGAAACGCCGACGCCCTCGAGGATGGAGGCGGTGGCGACAAAGGACTTGACGTCCTTGTAGCCAAAGTTGTAGGTGCAGGCGGCCGTGGGGTTTGCACCGGCGGCTGAGGGGGGGAGGACGTGTTAGTGATGGAAGCTGGAGAGAAGTGGGCTGGGACGGAAATGATGCCTTACCCTGGAGACCCTTGGTCAGGAAGTCGACGTGGGCAGCCTCATCGCTGGCGATGGACTTGAAGTTGTTGTAGACGGTGGAGTCGAAACCGGCGCTCTGGAAGTCCTGCTCGGAGTACTGGGCGAGACCGTCGCGGTAGAAGGTGTCCTCGAGGTGCTCCAGGGTCAGAGCGTACTGAAGGATATCGGCTGCTCTTGTCAGTCCTGGGCTTCATCGGTTAGGGAGCTGCGGTAGATGTGCTTACCATCGGTGATGCCAGCGCGCTTCTCAATGGTAGGGGCGCCAGAGACGAAGCCAGCGGCGACGACGGCCGCAACGGTAGCCTGAGAGAAGTGCATCGTGATGTGATTATGTGCTGAGATGGTATACAAGAAAGGGGTATCTTTGACGTAGATGCGACTGTGAGATGAATGAGGACAAAAGAACAGCAGCTATCAATTCGGGGCTGACAGCATTCTTTTATTCCTTGGATGCCACATGCCGCAACATGAACGGAGCGAATGCTCCACGATGCCAATGACGGCGCTTGCACCGGCATGTTTCGCAGCCGGTCATCTTGGTAAAAGGTGTAAAAGCAATTTCAACTCCTAGCGCCAGTCTTTTTGATTACCATGCAACATGTTCCAGAGGTTCTTTTTGGACCCGTGGAGAGTTGGCTAGATCATCATGTCCACAAAATAGAGACTTGATTCCAAACATACCTTGCCCCAAGGCTGCACGGATGCAAGCCATGCCGGGAGGGCCAAGCGTGGAAACTTTTCTGGGGTTGGCATGCTGTCAGCTCTTGTTGTGATTATCTGATGGTGGCATCCCTTCTTCCCTTGTTAGTAGGCGGCGCTCTTTCGGAACCTCGACTAACCGGGGCCGGTCATTTCCCAAACTGGCAACTAGCTCGATCGATCGCCTCCAGCTCTTCCAAGTAAAATCACCGCTCGTTGACAAGTTTATCAATTTCATCATAGATTTGGGCAAGAATATACGTAGAAAGAAAATATGTAATAGACTTTTTGCGGGGAGCGGAAAAAGAGAAACCTGGTGAAAACGAAACAGATCATCCCGTGTCAATGCCGAAACATGCAACGGGTGCAAGGTCTTGCATGAGAACAGCCAGCCCTGTAGCATCGGAATGCCATCTAGCCAGGTACAACTCGAGTTTCGCGTTACTGCAACGCCCTAGGGAAACAAAACACGACTCGAAACATGGAAAGCATGCGGGCAGCCGTGCAGCAACGCGATTTCGCCAAAGCAATCATGATGGGTGTGCCACCAGCCTTATTAGCTTAATGCTTAACTACGAGCTCAGCCTCGCCCCGGCGCGCCCCATTGTAAACCAAGCGCCGGAAGTGCGAGCATCCGGGGGAAACAAGTTGAGATTTTTTGCCCTAGAGAAACCAAGGCTAGAGTATTTAGCATAGTATTTATGGGGGAAATTGCGTTCCTTGTTCGGGATTGTGGCGGTCCGCGGGACGAAGCGAGGCGAGGGGGAGGAGGAACGTGCTAACCACGTTGCAAAGGTAAGAGAGCCCATCAATTTGTTCATTAGTTGGAAGAAACAACTAATCTTTCCTCAATTAGCCTTGACGTAATTCCAAATATGCCGAGGATGGGTCCGGTGCCTTTGTTGTTTAGTAACTAAGCTGTAGTCTGTGTAGTCTTGGCTTTGACGTGGGTATCTGACTCGATTCTCGTCGGACGCAGCGCGTTGCTAAACTACTATTACCTTCTAATGCCCGCTCCTTCATTTTCCAAAATCTTGCATACCACTCGTTTCCCATTGCTCAAGTTCATCTCTCGTCATTTTCTTCAGCGCTCTTCCATCAAGTCGAACCGCGTTTTCCATCACCATCACCATGAAGTTCATTGCCCTCGTCGCCTCCCTGGCCTGTAAGTCGACTCTCCTCTCCTCTTCTCTGCTCTACGATCCCCGAATCACCGTCTAACACCCTTTTCCAGCCGTCGCCGTCGCCGCTGACATGTCTACCGTGACCTGTCCCGACTGCAAGACGCCCACCTCGACCAACGACATCGTCACCCGCTCTCCCATTCCCACAACCAGCTGTGACGCGCCGTCCCTCACCGTCGTCAAGACGGGCAGTGCTCACAGCACCGGCGGCATGGGCAGCCAGAGCGGCAGTGCTACGGGCAGCCAGAGCGGCAGTGCTACGGGCAGCCAGAGCGGCAACCCTACCAGTGTCCCCGTTACTGGCGGTGCCGGCCGCATTGCCGGAGGCGCCTTGGCCGCTGCCGTCGTTGCTGTCGCCATGCTGTAAATGGCAGCATTTGTCAACATACTATACCGTGTTGGAATTCGGTGGCGATCTGATGTTATTACAACTATAATTAATAATGGCAAATATCTCACTCCTACATAACGATGACTCTTACACACGTAGCAAAGTAGTCAGAGTACAAGTGCACAGAGGATGCCCTAGGTTTCAAGGAGGTTAAGAAGATGAGGGATAAGGAGGATATAGAGGATATAGAGGACATAGCGGATAGCAAGGACATGGAAGATATAGAAGATAGGAAGGATAGGGAGGATAGGGAGGACAGAGGATATAGATGCAAAGCGGATAAGAAGGACATAATGGACCAGGGAACTCACCAACATTGTCTAACCAACAGCAGCCCCCTGTAGGCACAAGTCGGCTGAACATCGTGACCCAAGTCGACATGCGGCCCCGTTTTAGCCAGGCGTGCTTATCAGCATCAAGTCAGATAAAGGTGATTCGTGCTTTTCGAGTTGATTCCACTTAAAACACGTCTACGCAAGCTGGTATTACTTGTTTTCCTCCTTCTTGTCTTGCCGTCGCGGCCGACGAGGAACTTTTCAAGTTCCACTTGATCCGCTTCAGCCTGCGCAGGCCAGGCTCTTCGCCCCTTGAGCCACTCGTAGAGTGGCGCGGCCTTGTCGCCGTTGACGTCAATCTTTCTGCATGGTGACGCCGTAGTTGACCTAGTCAGCCGATCCTTCTGGCTGTCCTTTTTCTTTCTCTTTTTTAATAAAAAACCAAGTAGGGCCGTCGGCTATACACCTACATCCCGGGAACAGGGCGCTCTTCGTGTTTGGTTGAACGAGGCACGTGAAGCTGTTGCTAAAGCTATGTAGTAGTTCGTTTCCAAGCACGCTGCCTTTCAATCCTCCCATCTTCAAGGTCGTCGGCCGCTAGGCGAGCACCACCGCTCCTGAGTCGCTGGAGAAGGAGGTTGTTGCAGAGATCGAACAAACAGTCCGAATGACTCGCGGGCGCTTCGGGAGAGGCCAAGTCTAAGATGTTGCACAACAACAGACCCCGAGGAGTTTTGTTGCCTCGGACTCCTACCAGTCAGTAATGATTACCGTACATGATGTTGAGCACCATATCATGCGCACGGGCGAGGCTATTTTCAGCTGTTCATGTGGCTAAGAGCCGATTGGCGGCGCGGGTAACTTTGCCCAAAGAGGGAAACAAAAAAAAAGGGCAAAAAGTAGAAGAATACATAACTCGAATACAACAAGGCATCTCTCCCCGCCGTTATGGGGGGGGGGGGGGGCTATTTTTGGCAAGCTTTTATACATTGGTTTATATTGCGTATATATCTCTTATATATTTGAAAAGAATTTCAGTACTGCCAGCTTAAACTGTTCCTATAGTCTGTTGGTCATGCTTAGCTAGGTGTGCTGTATTTTTGCGCTCACACTTTGGACGCTCATCATGAAATGTAACCAAGATGCTCTCCAAAGCCACCATATTGTCTGTAAGCTTGTCCCAGTCGATGCAGTCAACGTCAATGTCTCGTAAACTTCCTTCTACCTTTCCAAAATACGGGTATCCTTGATAGTTAATCAGTAGCCCTTTAACGGTCTTCCCATGGTGCTCCTGAATCGCCGCCAATGTCTCTGCCGTTGGAAGAATATGAAAGTCCGGTAAATTCGGCCGTTCCCGGAGTCGAGTTGACGAGTCCCATCGATGCTGAAATGCCCAAACGAGCTGCGTCGGCCCGTTCATCGGTGCAAAGCACCGTCCATCTATGGGCCATCCTTGCCGGGGGCCATGTCGCCGGGGTCGTACGGCCACCGAAGGGTTGTAGAGATGCAGAACTGGTGAGTTGCGGCAGCTGCTTCGCCGGTATGGCCTCCGCCTATCTGGTGAGGGAGAAAGCTTGATGATGCGGGCCGGGTTCAGTCGACGCAAGCGTGGCAAAGGCCGGGGTTATTCCGGCACCTTTGTACGCGGAATCTTGGGATAGCCCCCTTTCACGACATCCTGGAGAGTCGGGGAATAGGTGAACTGGTTGTGGTAGTTGGTAACGGTTGCCGTAGTCGGCGCCCAGACTCGACGCAAGGAAGAGCCGACCAGGCTCATATCACAGTGCCACCAGAGCTCTCTGAGCCCCTGGAAGCGTGGCACTGCATTTAGCAGCAATGAAAGAGGTCTGCCGGAGTTCTTACAGAGTTCAAAGGTAACAATTTCCAGCTCCAGTCGTCGCAGGCCGGCCGGAAGCTGGGAGAGGATCGCGGCGACGTCGTAGATAACGTCAGTCGTCGAATGTAACGACAGTGAGGCGGGATAGCTCTATATCTTCTCTATCTTCTCTATCTTCTCTATCTTCTCTATCTTCTCTATCTTCTCTATCTTATCTTCTATATCTTCTCTATCTTCTATATCTTCTATGCTTTTTATATCTTTCCTGTCCACTCTATCTTTAACCCCGCCTCCCCCCAACAAGATCTCATCCATTGCTGTGTCAAAACACGACGCATACAACCCCATTCGCGGCAACATCATGCGCCACGCTACCCGCTAGCCGACACGGCCCATTAGCCGAAACAGCAGCGGGCCTAGCAGCCTTTAACTACTATCCCTCTCTTGAGCGATCAGGGACGGAACGGAGTACAGTAGACACAGCGCAAAGCAGTCGAGCAGACAGAGCGGGTAGTAGTCCGGGTACCTCCTAGGCCGGATGAAGGCGTAAAAGGCCGTATTTAGGTTAATGACGCTAAGGATATAGAAGACGAGGACTTCTAGAGCGGCGAACGAGTATAATACTTAGCTAATGTACTTGAAGAGATAAAACACGGTTAGTAAATGCTCTACGTTGTGTTGTAGCAGGGGTTGGTTTTGGTTGGGTCGAGGTGAGGAAGACTTACACAGAGGCTATAGTGATGTATTCGCACTCTCTATGCCGTGCCATCCACAGTTTGGATGGTTGAGTTTGCAGAGCCTGAATCGTCAATCTTTATGACCTCAATAACCTGACGCATTCGCACTCGCGTTTACAGGAGGCTGTATATTTGACGATGGACGAAAGTTTTCAAGGACTCTGGGGCCTGACACACTCGTGTTTACGAAAAGGCTGATATGTGACGACGCACGGAAACCTACAAGACCTCTGGTCTTCGGTCTTGAACCTAGCCTGGCCAACACCTAGAACCCAACGCACTCGCACGTACATCTGAAAAGGCTGGAAATATGCTCACGTTGAATAAGATTATAGAGTCATGGTTTACACACTACAAGTTTACGCCGGTTCGGTCGCTAATGTAGAAAAGCCACAGTGTAAATAAGTCACTTCGAAGCTAAAGTTAGATTAATGTTTTGAGTACAAAGTCTAATTGGGCTGCGAACCTTCAAGTTAGTAGCCCTATATTCTTGCTGGAGTATCAATAATATAAGAGTCAGCCACTCCCAGTTCTCCCTTTCTGTCTATTAACATCTACGCACACAAATCGCAACCTCTCCACCATCAACACTCTTCAAATCCACACAACACAACACAGCCCACACGTCACCAGATCACTATGGATACTCTAGGCGAGATCACTATGGAAATGCTAGGCGAGATCCTAGAGACTCTCTACTTTTACCACGTCCGCCGTACTTCGTGGGCGCCCGCCATGGAGTTAGCACCTCTACACCTAACCACCCTCGGCCGCTACTATTACTACTCTACGCAGCCACAAACGGCTGAATGCTTCTTAAAGGCCCTTACACTGATTATTTACCTCTCCTGGAGGGCTTGGGCTCGAGGCCGGCGGCTGCGGGGCGGGTGGAAGAATTGGCCGCTCCTGGCGGCCGTGGTGTTTGTGCTTCCGGTGGGTGCTAGCTACGACAAAACACTGAATGCTAGCAATCAAAGTATGCGTGGCAATTGACAGCAGCAAAGTTTGTAATGGTGAAGAAGCTCAATTAGGTGGCACGGGTAACTTTGCGTAGAAGGGAATCAGACTAGAAAGGGAAGGGGGGGGGGGGGGGGGGGGGGGCTACATAAATCAAGCAAAACAAAGCATGTCTTTTACCTCACTCTCTTTTTTTCGTGCCCTGATTATCTCTATTATTTCTTTTTTTAATTTGTATGTTGCCTATATGTCTCTAATATCGCAAACTATGAGTTGTTCTTATCCAATTGACAGTAGACATTAAGTCATGACGTTAAGGTCGCAAGATTCACCGCGTTCTTGTACGACCTCGCAATACAGCTAGAATATTCCAATGGACGATGAACAGAAAGTAATTTCCTAGTACACTCGCGGGCCACAGACGCTCAGCACGGTGGCGATTTTTATGGGAACGTGAGGTATCTCGCGAATTCTGCGAATGATGCGCTTAGCTTAGATTCTTGTAAGTGGCTTAAACCTCCTATGTAGGCGCAGCACGGTAGGATGAGAGCATTGTGGGTTTTTCTTGGACATGGGAATAAGCGAGGGGGCGGGGGCAAGAGACTGGCCAGACGGTAGAGAGACTGCTTCAAGTTAGATTTCTTATACGGCTTCTCGTGCCATCTTTCTGTGTTATTTGGGGATCAATCTCTTCAAATATGGTGTTTTCTCACGGTGTTTCCGGCTTGTCAATGGGCCAACTTGCAGCTTCGTGAGCAGTAAAATCCTTATTCTTGTTACTGCCATTTTCTTGCTAACGGACTTATTCTGTGAGAAATCCGTCTACTTCTTTTTGCCATCCCTTGACAGGCTGACGAGAACTGCGGCTTGCCGAGCAGGCTTGCTGGCTAATTTGGTAACGATCAATAACCTTGAGGTCACATTAGTCACACAAATTTGCACCGTCTGAACGGTTGCGTGGACCAGGCAATTCAAAAAGCGCCATCAGATCGTCTTATCCACAGAGGGGCTGGCAACATTGACAGAGTGATGAGCAGGGGCTGGGCATCCGGAAATTACATCGACAGACAGGAGGCACAGACAGGCAGACAGGGCGTGGTCTGTTCGACGTGGACACGGGCTGACGGGGTTGGTGCACGAGCTCAGCGCTGGATTGAAGTGCGGTGTGCCGATCTCCTGGCGCGTCGAGCGAACAACGGTTGGTGGTTGTGGACTTGTTGTGGGCGTGGTGGCGGGCACAGTTCCCGCATTCTGGAGTCTGCAGCACATGCGCAATGACGTAGCAACCAGAGTCTAGAACACACCCCGGAAGGACAGGCAAAAGCAGGCGTGAGCGCCGCTGTGTAACCACTGGTCAACAAGACGATGCAACTGCGCGAATACAGGGAACGTCGGCACTTTCGCAGTGAGTCGTGAGAGGGAGGCGAGAATGAGGACGAGAGTGCATTTGGGTGCAAATCCAGCTGTCGCGTGATACAACTGCCCAACGTATACGAGGCGGATTAATGGTGGGCAGCAGGCAGGAGCATGACGAGCCGTGCAATGAATGACGCGTGAGGGTGTCTCTGTCATTGGTTGCCCATGGCGCAAGTTGGGAGGACACAGCCCAACAAGCTGCTTGTCGATACAAGAGCGGCCATTATTATTAGACAGGAGCTGCAATAACGGAGTCATCCTTGCGGGTGAGATGTTTAACAGCATAGCACTTACAAAGCTATTACAAGTCAAGGCAGCGCCGACAGGATGGGGCTGTCAAGCAGGTTGGTGTGGAGAGAAGCCGTCGTGTGTCGAGTTGGGCTGAGATGGATGGCGCTTTTCAAGTCGGCTTGTTGGGCAGTTGTGTGAGCTGGCGAGGAAAGAGAAAAGTAATTCAGAGACTGCCATCGAGACAGCTAATCAGACTCTCGCTAGGGCGCAAGGGATAGACGTATCTAGGGTCCGATGATGTAACTGCTTGCTGGCGGTGGCCGACCCCTGCTGGCGCGAGCCAGTCTGTGCCGCGGCCCCTCCGCGGAGGGAAGGGCGTGGGCGTGGGTGCTTTGGTTCGCAGTTGGCCGGGCTGGCAGCTGGGTTATTAGACAAGAGACGGTGGTTGGCTTATAAAACGGCTGGCAGAGAAGGCGGTATGGCGGTATGGCGGCTTGGCCATCTGATTGTGAGGATTTGGTTGTGGTTCAAGAATTGCCGTGTATGGGCGAGCCAGCAACGGGCGAGGATGCAGCAAAATGGGTTATCGAGTAGTGGAGGTGCAGAATGCCAAGCATGAACTAATAATAAGCGGTCGGCGGGTGTGGGCGGGTTCATTACGTCGCAGAGCCACCTATTCAGGACCGGTTGAGTTTTCCCTCGTCTTGGTCGATGTTCTGTCACCCTGTGTGAGGTCACTGAGAGCAGCGAGAGGCGCAATCCCCCATTTTGGATCCAGGTCGACCGAGTCCAGACGCTGCCACTGTGGGCGTGCGTGTGGAGGGGCAGAGCGGATGAGAGACGCTAGGCTGAGTGGTGAGTGGTGAGTGTGGTGATGAAGAGGGGCAAACGTCGGGATTAGAAGCTAGAGAAAATCTTGGGTTATCGGAAGGTGGGAGATTAACGCCGGCCGTTTGTAGTTGAAGCAGATGATATTGCGACAGCGTGACAGCCGGCTCTTGGCTTTTCGGCGACTATGCCGTGACGATTCTATGTTTGTATTTGTCAGACTTGGTTATGTCGGCAGTGTCCACCATGCCAGAACCAGGAGGAGCGAGTGGCCATGCCCAATGCCCCTCTTCTTTTGAGCAAGGGAGCCTTTCAGCAAGGGAGGGGCAGATCTGTAGGAGTTGTAAATGCAGCTAGCTGGTGGGCGATGCTGGTCAAGCCAAGAGCACGGGAATAGGGTTGATGAAAAGTGTGACTGGGAATCGAAAGGGTGCATCGCATCGGCCGAGTAGCTGGAGGAGGGTGCCCTGGCATGGGACATCGAGGACGGGACCAATGGGTGTATGTTGAGTAGGGGCCGAAGATCTTTGGTCTGTCTTGGTCTGTCTTGATGGCACGGACTACCGACCTACCAATGCAAAGGTACAAAGCTTCACAGCAAAGGTTTGGTCCGAGTGTTTGGTACCGGGGTATATGAGGTGTACGTGGCAAGCAGCACGACGAACAGTGACGTCGTTTTGGCTTGACATGCAGATTAGCTTTGGCGCTAGAAGGAGTGTCGTGCGTGACGACGGACCTGAGGTGTTGTCGATGAATAGTAATGGTAATACCTTGTGCAAACGCGGAAGCAGGTAATGTTAGTTAAGAGGAGGAGCAGGCAGCCGAGGGAGGGAGGGCAGATGGATGTAGAAAAATTGGGCGAGTACATGAAGGTGCAGCGGTGTATCGGACCGATGTGGTGCGGAATTTGTGGTGATGGAAGAAGTTGTGGGCATTTTGGTGGTTAAGTGGTTGGTGGTTGTTTGCTGTGATGATGTAGTTGGTTGTATGCAAGTGGGTTTGATGAGTGAGTGATGATGATGGTGGTGATGGCTCTTTATCTGCCTGAGGTATCTATCCGTTGCTCGTACTGATATGTAAGTGTTTGGCTCACCGCATGCTGTGCAGCCGGGACGAACGTCCGGAGTGCGACATCGTATATGTGAAATGTTTCTTTTTCATCTACCATGCGGTTTCCCCATGTTCCCGTCTTGTCGCACCCTTTTCTCTTTTTGCTTTTTCCTCCAAGTAATAAGTACGGTAAACGGGTTGGTGGATTTGAATGGTTTCTGATGCTGACCTGCATGGCAGCCCCAGTGGAGGTGATGAGGGCCAGATCCACCTGAGCCCACCGAATTAGTGGTGTTAGGGGGTCTTTTGAGGTCTTTTGGAGCGTCGGCTGGGAAAGATGGGCATTTGAAAGGCCTAAATTGTCCACTAAAGCGGCGCAGATTGTCCGCCAAACGGCCTAGATTGACTCTTGAAAAGCCCCGATTGTCCACTGTAACCAGTGTAGGGCGTGATGAAGCTCTTGCTTTCCGGACCAAAAACAGAATCGCTTCAGTCTAACCAAACTACCCCTCTATGCCTTCTGTTGAAGCAATTTGCATCATCATCCACTCATCAGCCATCTCGTCCTCTTCCTCCACCCATCTCTTCATCGCCTTTGCCAATTCGTCCATCCAACAAGCCATCTCCATCCGTCCACCTCACTAGCACGACTGCTTCCTGCAAGGGTGCCTGTTCTTCGATTTCTTCTTCTTTTCTCATCTCGCCCTCTTGCCGCCGCACCGGTTCCCACCCCTCCTTTCTCCTACGCCTCTCGCCAAAGCTTCCCCGCCACGTTTGTCCCAGCAAAAAGCAAAAACGTCAGAGCACCGACAATCATCGTCGAGACCTCCTGTCCCTGCGAATTCCAATTTCGACTTGCCTGCTCTTTCGCCAATACCTATCGTTAAAGCCGGCTAGTGCCGCTGCACCCTCTTTTCCCTTGCGCTCCTTCAGCCGCTCTATCGTCATCTCCCGACAACAAAAATCTACACCAAACGGACAAGAGTCAAGACAAAGCAACTCCCTTGCTCCCGTCCGCATCCACGTCCACATCCACGGTACCACTCGCATCCTTGACTGCTGCTACATCCTATCAACCTACCTGTCTGTGTCTCGACTCCCCTTGACCAGCAAGGATCCGCCAGCCTCCCGGGACGCTTCCGTACATGCATACATCCATAGCATCCTGATATTCGCACACTTAACACAAACGGTAAGCAATTCTCAAAAATGACAATCGCCGCGATGCTGTCCTGTCGCCCACCCCCCTCTCCCACTCTCTGCCCCCCTTGGCTGTTCTCCTCGCCCCTCCCCTACCCAACCCAGCATCGGCTCCTCGTCTCCTCTACGGAGACGCAGTGCTGAGATGAAAGTACTCTGTTCGGCCTGCTCAGCCTGTTCGGCCTCCTCGTCGCCAGGTATCCTTCTCGGTGCACCGTCGGTCCAAGCTCGCACCGCCCTGCCGTTGTGATGCTGTACGATGCGCCATGACCTTGCCTTCCTTGGCTGGCTTGCCTTTGCTTGCGCCCGTTTCACGGCCCTCCATCGTGCGCCCGCTTGCTTTGCGCCTCGCCTGGCCGTCGCCTAACCGCCCGCGTTGCGATACCCCGCGGTCCTGCTACCGCACACAAACCAGCCAGCAGCCTACCAGTCGCTTTTTTGAGTCGACACAGCCATTGGGTGCTCTGGCAATGGATAAGCTGCACTACCTTACCTACCATTCGCCCTACCTCCTTGACGCAGCGACACATGGTCCGACGCATATAGGCCTGGTCTGGCCTGGCTGGCCTGTCCATGCCAATGCAGACATGGCTGCAGGGCTGTCCTCCACGCCCAACCGTACCTCCTACCAACCAACCATACCAGACAATACCCAGCCATATCAGCCATAGGTACAAGCAAGCCATCCTCCGTACCTACTACCAAACTGTCCCATCCATCCGTCACAAGCGTCAACGGCCACACACGTCTACATCCACGTCCACGTCCACGCCCGCACCCGCACGCACCTCTGGCTCCGGCTCCGTCGTCTGGCCTCGCCTCGTCTCTCTCCCCCCCCCGCGGCTCGAACCCGGTGGCGGAAGACCCCTGCTCCATACATACTAATACACCACTCCCTGCCCCTGCCGCTCCCGCTCCCGCCCTCTTTCTACCTACTTCATGCTTCCTCCACATCTTCGCTTCACTCTGCCACCTTTTCACCATTTCGCCCACTCCCTCAATTTTTTTTCTCGTCGCTTGCCTCGCTGTCCATGCTGTCACTTGCCCCCCAACGCTCTACCGTCTCGCGCTCCTCGTCTTCCTACCCGCCCACCTACCCCTGCCCCGACAGCTGCGCCTGCAACATGCCAGCCGAGGACGGTGAAGATGATGTTGGTTCCTGAAACAAGCGCCTCTCGGGGCATGCCGCCTGCCCCACGCAACGTTGCTAACTCCCGGCACTCTAGTACACTGACGACGAAATGGAGATTGACCTCGGAGATGCGGTGGACATGCCCACCTTTAGCCAAATCTTAGAGATGGACGAGCCCGGCGATCGCGAATTTTCCTCGTCCATCGTCTTTGGATTCTTCGACCAGGTCGAGGAGACGTTTGCTTCCATGGACAAGGCTGTGTGAGTAGCTAGCTACCCGCCCACTCCGGCAGCTCGCGGCGCGCGCCGGCTAACATGCACAATAGCGAAACCAAGAATCTGGAAGAGCTCTCGTCGCTCGGTCATTTCCTTAAGGGCTCTTCAGCTACGCTTGGCCTCGTGCGAGTACGTGACGGCTGCGAAAAGATTCAGCGCTTCGGCAAGCTCGAAAACGAGGACGGCTCATCAGAACCCGACGCCGAGCTGTGCCTCGAGCGCATCAGGGAGGCCCTCGCCACCGTAAAGACGGACTACCAGGCTGCCGAAATAAAGCTTCGCGAATTTTACAAGGCCGAGGATGGCCAGGCGGCCTAATCTCGCCACCTGCACGGTTGAAACCTTGGAGCCGTGTGCCTGCAACTGCCCGGGAAAATATTTGCTGGTGGCATCATGACCACACGGGCTGCAGGCGCATCGGCAAGGACAGCGTTGGACGTCTGTGTCAGGATTGAATGCACAATCCCAGAGCATGACATCAAACGGATGCAGCGTGCGCCATGGCGGACGCTTGTATACATTAGACAAACAAGATTGGGGAGGACGGGTTGGATACGAATAGCCAGCGTGATTCGCTGCATGACATTGGGGGCGCTATTTTGAATACCACGTTTGCATCGGCAGTATTTCCAGAAGGAACCTGCTTTTATGAATCAAGACACTATCTTCAGCCATTGCGCTTGATGCTTTCTGCTAATCTTGAAATGCACAGTATAGCTGTGATTACTGTGATTACTGTGATTACTGTGACAATTGATAGTTATAGTAGCTTTAGCGCTCCCCTGTGTTACGATACATCGTCATGTACCCCGTGGCATTCTTCTTCTCTTAGACCACTGTTTTAACATGTTACCCCTCCAGCTCCTCTCGCGGCTTCAAGGACGACAGCGGATCTATCTGGGCGGGCTGGATAATAAATGGATCTGATCTGCGGTTGGAGGATGGCGGGCACGAATGCTTCTGTGCTGTGCGCGTGCGTCAAGTCTCACATATTATGGATCAAGCGCGTGTTTCTTGGAAAGTAAGCTGCCTGGGTCGTGTGGCCAGGCCAGGCCCAGACTGAACCACGGAGACTTGGAGATTTTTGTCCGCCGTTATACTGCCGGCCTTTTGTAAACGCGGGTGCGAGTGCGTCAGGTTCCGGAAGTCTCTGGGGTTCTTATCCGTCATTACACCTCCGTCTTTCTTCAAACGCGAGTGCGAGTGTGTTGGCTGTGGACATTCTAAAGATTGACGATTCAGGCATTGCAAGATCAATCATCATCGTTGCGGGTGAAAATGAATGAAGGCACGGCGGCTGCCCAAAGCACCAGACTCGGTATCGTAGATGCGATAGATCTGAGGATTCTAGATGGAAATAGTTTTAACAAACGGCCTGATCATAAGAGTGCAGGACTGGTTGGGACTCTGCCGCCTGAGAGACCAGCCCCGCTATTGTTCAAGGTACTGGGTAGAGTCGTCACGACTCCCAAACCCTTTCTCTTCTCTGCTACATCACCGTCATTCAATGCAAATTTCATTCTCGTATCTGTCAGCTGACCTCTCTCTGTTCTTCTTCTTCCCTACGCTTTGGTTCGAACTACGGTCAAAAAATGGCAGCTCGTCGAGCCGCGCCGGCACCAGCACGGCCTACGCACTTTCTCTGCATCCCCCTCCTCAGGCGGCAGCTCGCGCGTAACGTGCTTGCTTTCCGCGCCGATGTGACCAACATCAACGCCGCTGTGCCGCTGCCGCCAGACGCGGTGCGGCCTCCCGGCACGCTGCACATCACGCTCGGCGTCATGAACCTCGCAGAGCCGGCCCGTCTGCAGCGAGCGCTGGAGGTGCTGCGACAACAGCAGCAGCAGCAACAAAGCGCACGGGGCAGGCTGTGGTTGACGCTGAAAGGGCTACGCGCCATGCAGGATCCAGCCGCTACGGGGGTCTTGTACGCGCCGCCGGGGGACGTCCAGGGCCAGATGGAGGGCGCGCTGCGTGCGTTTTGCGAGGCGGTGAGACGAGCGTTTATCGAGGTTGGGCTAATGGAGGCGGAGAGTCGGCCGTTTGTGCTGCACGCGACGCTGGTGAACACGACGCATGTGAAGCGGGATACTAGGGGGGGCCGGCGAGGGGAGAGGTTGATGCTAGATGCTAGGGGCTTGCTGGAGGAGTATGGGGAGCATGTCTGGCTCGATAGGCATGAGGTGAGGAGTCTGGCGATTTGTAGGATGGGTGCGAAGCCAAAGGGGACGGAGGGAGATCAGGCGTATGAGGTGGTGGAGGAGGTGGGAGTATGATGAAGGGGATCTGACGATGTGATGGGTGAAGTGATGGTTCAGCGACAAGGAGGGTGTGTACTGAAAGTCAGTCGAGTCTGTGGTGCCGCTCAACCAAACACACCCATCCGAAGCATTCCGCCATATTTATGAGCCATGAAGCACAGGATAAATACGAGTCTACGATTTACAAGTGCCAAGATACACCTGACCCCGGGTCGAGATGAGGGCCAGCTCTAGAAGGCAGCCACGTGTAGTATAATGGAACCTGGGGCTCAACCGAGGGTTGAATTTGCATAGAAACAAAAGCCAACCAAAAGAATAGCACATCGAGAATTATTCTAGAAGCTAGCCTAGATAGATGCGGCAAGACTTTGTTTCTTGTGTCTTGTGGCCCGGAGCTGCTTTTTAGTATGTAGGTTAGTTAGTAGTTATAGTAACAGCCTTGCCCCTCCAGCCACAGCCCCGCGCTGACTGACCTCACTCGTCAGCTACTAAGCTTCAACTAACTTCAACCAACTTTAACCTGGTCCGTCCGCGTCGCACATCGCGTCTAGGCAGCCATATTGTCAATTCGAGTCGCTTCCACCTGTCTCCCTCTATTTCTATCACAAAAATATCTACTCACGAGACCGTGTCTGGTTTCACGATACCAACGCGGCCATGCCTGACGATCTATAGCAACGATTCCCCGCACACGAGATCGATACCACAACCGCCATGAGCGCCCCGGACAAACGACGCGCCCATGGCGTCACAGGAAACCACGTTCTCCGGACGGCCTCATCAGCACGGCATGCCCACCACAGCTCCGGTAGCTCTGCCGGCGCGCCGTCCCCCAGCAGCACCCACCCAGGCAGCCACTTGCCCGCCGTGCCGCAGCGCGTGGCCGTCGTCAATCTCGGCTCCGTGTCCGACGACACCCACGATACCTCTGATAAGGACAAGGACAAGGACAAGGAAAAAGACGGCCCAGGCACGAGCAGCGGCGGCAGCAGCAGCAACACCATCATCACCCGCACCGCCTCATCGTCCGCCGCCCGCGCCGCCAAGGACAAGCAGCGCGAGCGCGAGTCGGCCAGCCTCGCCGCGCAGGTCCGGCACAAGGACGAGCGGATCGCGCACCTCGAAGCGGAGCTCGACACCATGGAGCGCGAGTTCCAGCACCAGCTCGACAAGCTGAGCGCGAGCGAGAGCGAGACGGCCACCTTTTGGCAGGCCAAGCACAGCGCGCTGCACCAGCGCTTCCTGTGCCACGACACGGAGCTGCGCGTGCTGCGCTCCGAGGTGGACGTGCGCGAGGCGGAGCGCGCGGAGCTACGACAGGGCTGGGAGGCGCTGCGGCGCGAGCTGCAGGCGCGGGACGAGGAGGTGAGGGCGCTGCGCGGGCAGGTGAGGGGTCTGAAGGAGTTTGTGAGCACGAGTACGCGGGCGGATGGGCAGGCGAGCGATGAGGTGTTTGGGGATGGCATGTCGAGGCTGGGGAATGGGCTGCAGAACTGGGTCATTTCACATTTCCGGAAAGCAAAACTGGGTAGGTCTTGTTTGCATGTGATGTGTGTGTGGTGGACAGGGCCATGCTGATTGTGTGGTTGCTAGATCTGTCAACGCTCGACGGTGCGACGACGGAGGAAATCTCCAACCTCGTTCCCATGTACGAGGAGCTCGCGGCGACGGCCAAGGTGCACCTCTTGCAGTCGGTCGTGTCGCGCATCCTCGTCGACATGGTCTTTGACGCCTACTTTGTCGGTCTCTCCGACGACCAGACGCGGCAGCTGTGTCAGCTCGAGGAGACCCTTGGCCAGCTGTGCTGCGGCGGCAGCAGCGGCAGCGAGTCCGTCAACCGGTGGCGCGCGGCCACGCTCTCGCTCCTCCGGCGGGACGCGTCGCCCGCGTTACTCCAAGACGGCGCGGCCGCCGTTGCCGAGGCCGTGGTGACGCGGACCAGCCGTGTCCTCGACCGGCTGACAAGTGGAAGCACCAGCCACAGCAGCAGCAGCAGGGAATCGCGCGATGCAACTCTACGGGCACTCGTCAACGATGCGATTGAGCTCGCGCGGCTGCTGGTCGTGCAAAAGGCGGTGCTGCGCGTGTGCATGCCGCGCGTGCTGCCGCACGAGCGCGTCTTCTTCGACCCGAGCACCATGGAGGATATCGGCGGCGGCGGCGCGGAGGAGGCGGATGATGATGATGGGGGTAGTGACGGGTTGAGACGGCGCGAGGTGCGGTGTGTAGTTTTCCCAGGCGTGGTGAAGCGCGGAGACGAGGAGGGCGCGCAGATGCAGTACAGGAACGTCCTCTGCAAGGCCAAGGTGGTGTGCGAGCAGGACTAGAAGGACGACACGGCATGCGAGGCCATAAATGCTAGTTACACATAAATAATGACCATTGCCATTAGATAGGAAGTCACTGCACATTTATTCATGGTTTGGAAGTGTTCGCGACGTCTTGTGCCTGAAGATGTAATAACATCGTCCACTTACATCAAGCTTCAGGCGCTTGTAGTCCGTAGTATTTCGGTAACTAATCCAAGTATGTAATGTAATGTAATTATATTTAACGCCATCGGGACTTTCTAGCTAAAAGTATAAGGCGCCCAGTGGGAGCTCCCGGGTAGCTATCTATCTAGTTAGTTACATAGGGTCCCCGAGTATCTGGCACTGGGTGGTCTTGAGGTTCTACTACTGTGTTCTGGGGGCTGCTTAACTAATCCAAGTATATCTGTCAGCGGGAATCATCCACGTGCCTCAATTACATCAGGAGGACTGGAACTCAACTTGCTGGGTTCTCAGGCTCAAGCTTCCCTGTAATAGAAAGATAAACTCGCTGGGCTTTTTCAGCACCGGCGCTTTGTTTAGGTGCGGTGCTATGGCCCAGCGTGACCCAGAGGCCACCAACAGCCACTCAGTTGTCCCCGTCACGTTCACACGAGAAACACAGCAAGTTGCATCTTTAAACACGCAAACACGAGCTGTCGTACATCACCCTGCAGGAATTGATCCATCGTCGCGTTCACGCACGCCAGGTACACCCAGATGCGCGCCAGCATGATGCACAACGCGACGCGCCGGCTGACGCGGCTCGTCAGCGGAAACAGAAGCATGCCAAGCGGCCTGGGCGTTTCCATGTCCCCGGTCACCAGGGACGGGGTACGGAGTACTACATACAGGGCAAAGCAGTACGGCATCCAGAGCGGGTAGTAGTCTGGGTAGGTGCCGGGCTGCGGGAACATGCGAAAGGTCGTGTTCGGGTCAACACCGAGGGCGACGAAGACGAGGACTTCTAAGGCTGCGAACGGGTACGCGACTTGGCTGAGGTACTCGAAGAGAGGAAATATGGCTGACAATGATGCCATGCTTGTGGTTGCGGCGTTTGCGGCGTGTCGGTCGGTGTTGTGGTGTTTGTTGGTGGGTTTTCTGTGATGGGGAGCGAGCTGGCTGTTGCCACGGGTTGGGCACTTCCCTTGTCTTTATATATTTCTGAACTTTTCTGTGGGAGTCTACCAAGTACTTTCTGTTGTAATGGTCGGTGAGTCTCGGCCGTCAAAAGCTTGCAAGTCGTCTTCTACCGCACAGATTAAATATTCTTCGAGTTTTTTTAGGTTTGGCCGCGGCCTGGGCAAGGAAATGTACTACGCTTCAGCCAAACCTACTCCTGCTGATAAATGTATGTACTTGTGAAAGGACAAGAGTGCTAAAAAGTTTCAAAGTTCATTTTACTGTCAAATAGAGTTCATGTCTCTATTTTACCTCTTTGACTCTTACGGTGATCCTGGCGGAGCGGGACTGTGCCTGAGGGTGTGGGCATTCGTCTGAATGGTGTGTAAGCTGCCGCTGTTAAAGCGTGGCTCTCCATGATCTTGGCTATTCCTCCAAGTATAATTTTGTTGACGAATCTTTTCTTCTTCTTTCGCTGGCGGTGCTAAATACTCAAAACCAGCCTTACTGGCTGCTGTCTCGTTCTCGTCATGATGGCGACTCGACGCACCACGACGTCGGAATGAACCACCGAAATGTTTCTTGTCGTCCCAAAAGCACAAGGCTGTCGTCACGTCAGAACATCATCAACGCTATATCTTGGCAATTTGAGGATTGGTGGGCACCTAAAGCCCTGGTAGAGATGCACGAAACCACAGCGGCGCAGTAACTACCAAGTACAAGATGGTTAGGTAGTACAACCAGTCATTAATTTTTAAAGAGAAATATTGAAGAGAAAAAGTTACAAGTATTAGCTGAGTGGCACAGAGCGAATTTTATTACTTTCCACCGGCTACATAATCCTCCACTATCAACACAGCATTGCAAACCTAATGATTCTGCGATTGTCTTATTAACACCACAGCTAAAGACATCATTATTTAGTTACTAATAACACCACCGCTAACTATTATTTTAAAAAATTATTATTAACTCAATACGGTTCAAGTCGTATTTAAATAAATAAACACAAAAGTCACTATAAAATGTAATGTAATTTACTGGTAGCTACGGAGTATAATATCTTCTTTCACTACCTACATATCACGGGACCTCGCTTAGTAGTGGTGATGGAATTGTGTTTTCACTGTCCCTCGTTAACTATTGCATAATCAGCTTCGTAGACAACGATTACTTGAAGCGCGCTGTAATGCCCGAAACATGCCCTGACCTGCCCGAATTTGGGACATATCGCAATCAAAGTATCTGTGACAACACCCTAGATGATGCGCAGCTCGCGACGCGATGCCCACTGGACAACGCGCGTTCCAGCCACAAGAGCCGGCCGCCCCCTCGCTACTCCGCCAGCCATCTCGACCGGCTTCCTACCGAGGTTGTCATGATGATCTTTCTCTGCACTGACAGTCCGTCGCTGACCGGCTTCCGCCGCGTGAACCGCCGCGCGATGGAGCTCGTCGATTTGGTCCCCCAGTACGCCGCCATCATCAAGCACTATCCCGACGTGATCCGCGCCATTGCCAGCATTCAGGCGGACGCATTCGACTGCGATGCGCTGTACAGAACCCTGAGCACAACGCGATGCGCCACGTGTGCCCGCTTCGGCGATCATCTCTATCTCATCAGCTGCCGCCGCGTCTGCTACTTTTGCTTCACCCAACGCGAGGAATACTGTCCGCTCGCGATAGTCGGCGCGCTACGCTTCCTCAAGGCTAAAAGGAAGCAGACGCAGCGTAGCGAACCGATCACTTGCCAGCAGCTGCAGGCGTTGAACCCCCCCCGGCCGTTCTTAGCCTGCCCGGGCGGTACTGCGTCGCTTGGGCAGGTCAAGAGGGCACCTGGGTGCCCCAACGCCTCTGGCTCTTTGATCGACGTGCACTGACCCGGGACGAGAAAGCTTTTTTCGTCTCGAGCGAGCCTCAACACTAGGACCAGGGAACCGCGGAGATTCATGGCCATCATCACTACACCATACTTGTTTAACGCCAGCCAGCAAGCTGACTAGGGCTACTTCTGTCTTAGCTGTAGGGAGGAGACAGATGAGCAGACGATGCACTTTCGAATCAAATACACGAGAGAAGAGATTTCGGGTCACATTGTGAAGCATGGGCCAGTCAAGGCGATAGCCCAGATACCCGGCACGTACATGCATTCCAGCAAGGACTAGACATGGACGAACAGCCAGATCAGCTTCAGTTTGCAACTGGACATGGGGCAGTTATGGGATGATAGTGTACAAGCGCCCATCACCTGTTGGCGGGCTTCTTCCAAGCCGGGCCAGGTAATGTTGGCCGCGAAGAAACATGGGTTCGCAATACGCACCTATGCGGTATGGTATGGTCTTGTACCTTGAGCCTATCTTTAGCCATTCGTCGCCTTGCAGTAGCGTTGGGGATTCGCACTGTGAAAAAGTGGTGGTATTCTTTAAACTGCCAAGTAAATAAATGCTTGGATAGCAACCCTCCCTCACACCCTCGTCGCGAATTCGCATCAACAGAGGCCGCGCTCGGTAGCATTCGGGATACCTCCCTCCTTACTCATTTGTCACAGCCCAGATGTTTGTCCTCTGACAATACCCCATGTCTACCATTATGTCTGCACCTGAACAAAACAACGCCAACATCGGCCTACTTGCATGTCTAATAGACGAGGATGACACATACAACAGCGACTACCGCTCCCTCGTCGACAACCGACACGTCAAGTACCTTACCACTACTCCCGGCGCCTTTTGCGGCTTTGAGGACGACCGCACCTTTGCCCCCCATCCTCCTCGGCCAATTCCTCCCGTCGTTCCCCCCCGGGGAACTGAAACAGCGGCCACGTAGCCCGCTGCCCGCAGACGGGCAAGGCCGCTTTTGTGCGTACCGAGACGGTGCAGCTCCCTGGCGTGCAGAACCTCTGGCATCCCGTCACGTTCAACGAGCTCGACCTCCCGCGACAGGACCGCGTGAGGCAGCGCGTCTACGTCGCCGCGCACCCCAACGTCCACGGCGGCCGGCCGGTGCTCGTCAAGCTCGCCATCTGGCTGTGGGAGCTGCCCGCTGTGGAGCGCGAGACGGCCACGTACCAGTGGATCGGCGACAGCGGCGTCGGGCGCAAGTTCCTGGGCCACCTCGCCGAGGGTGCGGCTGGCGGGCCGAGTCGTGGGCTTTGTCGCGGAGTGGCTGGACGGCGCTCGGCCGGCTGGACGAGCTCGGCGTCAAGCTCGGGGACATTAACAAACACAACTTTCTCGTGCGAGATGGGCACAGAGATGTGGTCCTGGTGGACTTTGAGGCGGCGGAGCGAGACTGCTCGCCGCAGATGCTCCAAGAGGAGATGGACGCGCTCGAGAGTAGCCTGGCGGACACGAGCAACCGGGGTGGCGTGGTACGTGAATGACTGTTGCAGATGATGGTTACTTTAAGTCAACATAGCTGTCAACCAATCCTTGGCTACGGGTGGCTGACGTAGCCGTTGTCGTCATTGTCATTCGTATCGACATCATTGTTAACACCATTGTCCCCGTTGATACTGATCATTAGTAACAAAATGCAATGAATTCCTGTTGCGCCATATTCTACATAACTCCTAATTTTAGTGCCGCCCAGAATGTCCCAAGTTAACTCACTCCCCGCGCTCGCTTTCGCAAAAAAAAAAGAACAACCCCCTACCTTGGCCCTCCCTTCACCACGCCCAGAGTACCTTGTGATATAGCGTCCGCGGCCCCAGACGCTCAAACTCAAACGGCGTGATCCACGAATCGTTGGCCGGGAGCTTCGCAAAGACGCTCGCGCCTTTCCACGCCACCACCTGCTCGTCCATGTCCTTTGCGCTGCGACTGACGAGGATGCGCTCCGTCAGGTCCGGCCGGCGCGCCTTGAGGCGCTCCTCGAGCACGACGGTGAACTGCGGAATCTTGGCGCCGCCGCCAATGACCATGATGCTGCCCAGCAGGTCGCGCAGCTTCTTCTCGTCGCCCTTGGCCGCGTTCTGGATGCTCGTGAGGATGGCAATGTCGAGGGGGGCGACGGGCAGCACCGCGTCGCGCTCGTCGGCCACGGACTCGGCGCTGCGCTCGAGCGACTGCGACTCGACGAACAGGCCGGCGGGGGCCTGCGAGGCCGCGGGGGTGCCGCCGGGCGCGGGGCTGTCGCCGTTGACGTCCTTGCCGGCGCCAAAGACGAATGGCGCCGGGGTGCCGGAGCCCTCCGGGGCGGGGGAGCCGGCGTGTGAGGCCATGGGTGTGCCGTTGATGTCGCTCTTGAAGCTGAAGCCTGGGCGCTCCTTCATGGGCGTCGAGACTTCTTGAGACTGGGACTCGTTGGCGAGGAGGGAGGGCTGGACGAGGGCGAGAATGGCGAGCTGTGCGGCGGACGTAGGGTCGTCTGGCATGTCCACTTCATACGAGTTGTAGGAGCGCTCAATCAACTTCCGTCGCCCGCGAAGCTTGGTGCTGTTGTCAAAGATGGCCGGGTCAAAAACTCCCATTGGCGACAGAATGACCTCGTCGTACGTCTTGAATGCGTATTTCCGGGTCGGCTCGTTGGGAGCGCGCACATGAAAGTTGTACAACTGCACTGAGATTTCCGCCTGCGACATGGTGCAGTGCTTAATCTTGAGCTCCTCGGCCAGCAGAAAGTCGGATCGCTTCTGCATGTTTATCTCCTGGTACGGGAAATTGTCGTACAGCATCATTTTGATGAACGTGTCGGTTATGTCGTAGCCGCCGTACTTGAGGTTCACGCGCGAGTCCTCAATGCAGAGACCATCCTCGACGCACGTCACTGACGTCTTTTGAGCACCGACATCGACCACGCAGGCTTGGGTATATCCAGCACCAAACGTGGCCGCCATGCTCTCCTGGACAAAGCAGACTTTGCTAAACTCAAACCATGTCATGCAGGAGTACAAAATTTGCTCCACGTACTTCTTGTCGTAGAGGTCGGGAATGATAAAGACGCAGCTATACTGCTGCCACTCGCTGTTTGTCCTCAGACCGAGTTCTTGCCGAAGAGCCTTGTCGAGCAGCGTTTCAAAGTCATCGTACAGGTGCTCCTGGCTCGCATACCCGTCCTCGTTCCACCAGCCTTGCTGGAGAGGCCACCAGATCTTGAACTTGGGCTCCGAGTCGTCGGGGACACGCAGGGCCTCGTGGCCGATGAAGCACTCGGCCTCAAAGTCGGTCTTCTTCAGCTTCTTGACGTCTGTCCACGCCACTTCCAGCGGGTCGTTGTGCTGCTGGATGATTTCGGGCTCCGTTCGTCGGTTAAAGGTCTGCACCAGCTCCTTAGAGTTAGGCAACACCTTGCGCTTATTGGCGCGCATCTCAATCTTGAGGTCGGCGCACATCTTTTGGTACTTCTTGGACCACTCCTCGCCGTACTGCTGGTCCACCGTCTTGCCCTCAAACTGGCGACGCGGCAAGGCCTCGAACATGTCGGACTCGGTCCGCGCAAACTTGGTGGCGAGGGCGGTCGGGATCGTCTTGGGCAGCGCGTCGCTGGCGAAGCCTATGCGCAGGTTCTGGCTGCCGGGATGGATGACGATGATGCGCGAAGGATCGGTGGCGGCGGAAGGAGTCGCGGCGCCGTCTTCATCATCTACCAGATTGGGGACGGGAAGTGGGAGTTCGCCATTAGCGGGCTTGGATAGGAGGCGATCGCGGTCGCGCGCACTCTGGACGAGCTTATCGCGGGTGGCATCGTTTTGGAGTCGCAGAGCGAGGATCTGGTCATCTCGTTTCATATAATCTCTGTGAAGTGGTTAGCTCAGAAACCTGAAAGCCGCGCTACTTGCATACGTATAATAATTCTTCTGGTTGATGGGCGTCACATCCGGCCAGGTGCTGAGCTTCATGCCATTGTCGGTTCGTTCGAGGCCTACGTCGAATTAGCAATTGTATCCCTGCAAAATACGCCCGAGGAGCATGACAAACCCTCGCGCAGGAGAACCCTCTCCGAAACCTTGCCGACCATGTTGAACGACGCGACGCACGCAAATTAATTGATGCGATGAAGATAAGAGACTCGAGTTTGCCGTGCAACGCAACCGCGGCGCGGTCTTGAGAGGATGCCCTCGAAACCCCAAAACGGACTAGCGCGGCGGAAGTTGGAGTTTAGTTGATCCGCATCGCAGGGTCGTCGCTTCACTTTATCTTGGCTTGCTTGCATTCTTTTCACCATCACTTTTATGCGGCTGGGATCCAACGTTTCGTGCGGTTGTGTCAATGAATTTCGCGAAAATTCATGATGGCCGACGACAAGAAGCATATGTTTGAGCACCGAGAGGCAACATGGCACCGTACACTACCATAAGATCCTACCTCTAGGAACACTGCCAGGCGAAACACCTTCCAGCATGACTTGGTGCTTATTGTCCCGTGCGTGACCAATTACGGGTTTTACGAAGAAGCTTTTCTTAGGTGCATCTCAAAGCTCGAAGATCTGCCATTGTCACAATTTGGCATCGTGTGGTTTTCAGGGCCTGTGTAAGATGGCAAGACTGGATCTCACTGTCCCCAGCACTGTCTGCCTCAGACAGCAGCGGCCACGACAGCAGCGCAAGCGTGTTCTGTCCATTCGGAACCAGATTACATATGCTGCAGTAAATTTATTCTGCTTCTCGTGCAACAATCCAATACGCCTCATACCATCTAAAATTGTGCTCTTTCGACGTGCTCCAGTCAGGCAATTGGTCTGTCACCAGTGAGCTCTAACCCACCCTACAGAAAACACGACGTGTGGCTCGTCCTACTGCCTGTTCAAGTCCCGACTGATCACATATCGAATTGAATACGGCGAATAATTTGCATGCGGTTTATCCTCGTGTTCAGCGCATATGTGTTTGTTTTCCTCTGCTGTTCAAGTTACAATTCATGCGCTGGCGATCCCCCACAACCAGCCACCGCCAACAAGGCAGCGACTTTTAGCTCAAGCCGTCACCTGACGTAATGACTTGCCACGACACAACAACACGCATTCAGCATCCATCAGGCATCACTGTGAATCATTGCCACGTCTCATCGCGAACGCATCGTTGTCCATCATCAATTCGACCACCCTTATCATTCATCACTCGCCAATTACACGATCGCGTCCCAACAGCCGCAGGCACAAGCTGTCGCCGGAAGCTTCACTTACAATATACCAACCTCGCCCCCTCGCTCAAATCGCAAGCTCCGATCCACGATATAGAGCACCCGAAAAGCTTCTACTCCATATATATACATACGTAAAACAGTGCGCGAGATATTCCGAACATGGCACCAGTGCAGACGTTCAGCTCCAGCCCCATCACCGCGGCCAAGGCTCCCGCGCCGACAGCAGCCCAGTCGCCCTCGCCCGCAGCGCGCAAGACCGCCGCGCAAACCACGACCGCGGGAAGCTACGGATCGCCATTGTCAGCGCAGCAGGGATCTAGACCTCTTATTCCCTCGGCGACCTCATCAGTCTCGACTCCACCACACGCGGCCGTGGCAGCAACGACGACGGCGTTTGGACACGTCCAGCCCACGCCCACCACCAGCATCAACAACATACACGACGGCAGTCCTCCCGCGCCACAACCCGGTGCTGTGCCCACGCCCCAAGCAGTCGGCGCAACACATGCTTCTGCCAGCACGACGCTGCCTCCGCCACCGAAGAAGGGTGAAACACTAGGTCCCGAGCACACGGGTGTGGCGTCGGTCGCGCCGCCGCCTGCCTATCCGCCTCCTCCTGCGCAAATGGCCTATCCCCCGCCGACCGCCTCACACTCCATCAGAGGCACATCTACGACCGCAAACACCTTGACCTCGCCCGGGCCTGTACCGCTCCCTGTCGGCACCGCGCTCGGCGGCGGCGTCAACCACGCGACCGACCTCTCGCACCCGCCGGGCTACCAGCAAGACACCCGCGCCGGCGACTTTTCCAGCGGCCAGCGCGCGGCGCACGAGGCGTACGTGGCGCAAAACTCTGCTGCCTTTGGGATGCTGCCGGGCAGCGGCGGCGGCGGCGGCGATATGGATGGGGAGGGCAGTATCTGGGGCACGGCCAAGAAGTGGGCGGCGGCGGCCGGGGACACCCTGGCGGCGGCGGAGGGCGAGGTCTGGAAGGCTGTGAACAAGGATCAAAAATAGTCACAAGAATTAGAAGGAGAAGAAAAAAAGCCACATCAATGAAATAGAGTTTTTTTTTGTTCCTTGGTCTCGGGAATCATTTGCCGGGACTTTATTTTCCCGCTGCTAAATTGGGACATGGATGTGTGTTGTTCGGGCTCATGATGATGTGCACCGTTTCCAAGACCTTGCTTGTCTTGGATACATTACCCGTCGCCCCATGCTCCAGCCGGGGAACCGGATGTTGCAACTCGCAAGTTTTATGGCACTGTACCAGTTTACCGGGATCATTTCAGCTCGTTGGTCGCCCGATGATCACCTTTCACTGGTCCAAGTCCCCTTCTCGACTCAAACGCCCGCCATCAGCAACGTCACAACGGGGGCTATACTAAGTATGCACCCAAGGAGTGGCTGTCTGCAAGCTGTCAACCTCTGATTTGTTCGCTCACTGTGGTTGGGCGGGTTGCCCGACGATCACTGCTTCTTCCTCCCCCGCGCCGTGCGCTTGGTAGCAAGTGCCGAGCTTTTGCGTGGAACTGCGATTTCCGAGGACGACGGGCAAAGGGGATGCTACAAGTCTGCAGCGTCACAAGTCAGGCAAAGGCGTCACAGGACAAGAGGAGAAGCGAATTTATGTCGTGATTGGCCATTTTCTGCCTGAAGTAGGACATATCTGCAGAGCACGTCAGTGGGATCTGGGGTCCCAGACTGCATGACAGAGCACTATGCGGCAGTCTTGCCGTGCTTCTGATCGCATTGACAAAGTACTGTGCATAAATATGCACGACTATGATCGATTTTGCTAATTCTTTAAGCGTATTCAGTGAATAATAGCACATGGTATATTCATGACTGTATCAGGACTTTGATACTCGAGCTATGCCAACAGCACAATCTCGTCTCATTAAGGGACAACCAGAAAAAAGGTTATGGGACGCAGCTTGGCCTTACAACTCGCTCACCTACTACTGGTGAATATTTTAATCAATCTACCGAGGATAAAGTTGGACTGGACTGGAAAATCTCAAAGTCTAGATTGTTTCGAACCACACCCCATGTCAGCACGTCGAAAGGGTTGCCAGGGACAATGCAAGACCGCACTTTGATGTTCTCGTGGCCTGAAATTCGCGGGCGTCAGAAGATATCCGTGCGTGCACGTGAGAGAGGCTTTTCAATGTTTTCGAAACCTTGAACAACCAAAGTGATGCAGGCATGTTGCCAGTTGGCTGCGATTGCATTCTCGTTTGTTCGATAATAATCGCAATCTCGATGAATAGCTTACCTGTATTTGCAGCTGGCCCTTGCCGCGGCCCCCGGAGCTATTAAAACATCGCTGATTATCAACCTTGGACGGCTTTTGCCAAAGCAGATGCGGTTAGCACATGTTTGTCTGCTGGAGCGTCTCATGCGAGATGGCCAGGCACAACACTGCGTGTGATCTGCCAAGTCTGTGACGGGGAAAGCTAGCATTAACTTTCAACAAACCGGCGATAGCTTTGCGCTTTACAAGGATTTAGAGTCCATCTCTTTAGCTGGGGCGGCCGCTGCATGACATGTCAAGGTGGCCGGCATTGTTACAGATCTGGGACAGCAAACTAAACTTGGCGTGGAGCGCGGTGCCGCTTCGGTTCATGGCATTGGCAGGGCAGGCCCTAAAGACTGTAAGTTCCAAGAGCTTGGACACTAGTGAAGCTTTTTTTCTGGCTTTCGGTTTTCGGTGCATCGGGTTGCGAGCTTCGCAGTATGGTAATAATACCCTAACCTTCATATTAGCCGAGGAGCTAACGGTGCACGGAACTGGAGAAATGATGGGATCAAAACTACTTCGTCATCTCGCAAGCTCTTGATTCTGCCCGAGTCAGCATCTCGGATCTTTCAGAGCTCCCGTTGGGGCTTAATCCAACGCGGAAGCTGCCCGCAAGTTGGCCTCATGAAGGCCACGAGGTGTCAGTTGCCTATTGTCAGATTTAGAGTTTTTCCTCCAACGGCGGCTAAATGAACAATGGCAGCCAGGGTCATGGGTGTTGAAGAAAGGTACTGGGCAGCGAAGCGGAACGGACGGGAGGGCTGTGCTCGCTAGCACGGGTTAAAGTTAAACGCCACAGGTAGAAAGCGGGGGCAATTGGTGTGTAGAACAAGGAACCGGGTGCTTCAACTCGCAACAAGCGAAAGCTTAGCAGTATGAAGCGATTCGAAAAAATGCTAGCGATGCACAGGAAAGAATCCACTGTCTGTGAATCGCGAGCTAAGCGATGTCCCATCACGAGGACATATATGGGGAGGCGGAACCACGCCTCTGTGCGTTGACAGCGAACCAACAGAGTCGAAATCATGCTATTCCAACTTTCCCATGTTGACATTTTGCAGATTGGCCTTTAAGATGCGGCTAGCGGAGTATTTTCAGCGTCTGAAAGCCATCGAGATCAAAGAATTGATGCCGTCTCGCTGTATTCTCGTCAAGTAGCTTCTAAAAGCTTTTCAGTGATGTCGCTACTCTTGTGTCGGAGGACCACCTGTAGAGCTATTCGTATCATTAATCAAGCTGCCTTTCAAGATCATCGACCTGTCTCTCGGGATCCAGCACAGTGAGTTGCGAGAAGAAAACAAGGAAACCCTGGCTCCGAGTGTTCAGCCACAACGTGTTGGTGTCGCGTGAAAACGGGCCTCTCAGGTGGGGTGCAGGTTTTGGGGTCGATCCAACGGTCTTGCCGAAATTGCCTAATATGGAAGTCCAGTTAGTATGCCAAAATGTTGGGTATCGAACGGGCTTGAGCTTGATTGCCGACAGCAATGTAATTGGCTCACTATCTGTCTTTAAGGCTGGATTCCGAGCCAAGGAAAAATACCACGTCGACTTGCCTTGCCCCGCCGCAGATTCTTCCTTCTAATTTCTCATGAGCGCTGGCTCTTTTTTCAGTCTTGGCTCCAGATGTCAGTACCCAGTTTTCGAGCTACAGTACAGGGATGGGAGCTCATACTTGCATGGCTTTAAACCTTATTATGTATGCCGATGTGACGTACATGAAGACTGAGGATTCCGTCGTTTCTCTTGCTGTGTACGTGAGTACACTTCACACTTGTCTGCTGGTGGTCCAAACATCGAATTTTCCCCCCATTGGCCGTGAAGCTGCACGATTCTTTTTTTCTTTTTTGCGCGATTCTTTCGGCAGCGAAAATGTGACGGACAGTTCTGAAATAATGGGACGTTGGGTACGCATGCGCGCGAGTGTCACCTCGTTCTCGATCTGCTATCGTAATCAGATAATGGAGACAGGCTTTTGTTGAGACCTTCCTTTTCTCCATAACGGCCGAGAGGGTGGATGGTGAGCGACACAGGCGCCGCCCGCCCTACTGGGTCAAATAGCACGAATTAGCCAGGCTTGGCAGGACGATGGATGGAGTGCCCATGCAGGTATCTGGAAAACTTACGGACAAGTATCGGGGGTCTGTTATGCGCCCCAATGGGATGGCCTGTGGGATGTTGGCTGGTTGCTCGGGCCTTTCAACCGACCTGGACCGGTTTGGACCAAACCTTAACTGACAGCGTGGAGCGACCGGCTGGCATTCGCACACAGCACATGGCGAGGGTGTATATTCCAGAATTGGCCGCCACGTAGGATGGCCGCCTGCCTAATCATGAGCGGTGTATTAAACAAGAGTTGCGGCTTTAGAGCTGCCATTGGAGCTTCGTAGCGCGGGTATGCGCATGGTGGATTGGAGGAGCAGGACCGCATCTCGGCAGACACGGTAGCGAGATCCGACATGCCGGCTCCTGAACGATTCCCGCCGCCGAATTCATGCGTGGTACTATCCGACTTGCAGATCTCGAGATGGCGCCCCTGACCCATTGCGTCGACATTTCTTGGATAGCCCTTGGCCATTAACTGAATGGCCATTCTGTGATTGCAGAGGTGTAAGCTAGGAGGCGCCTGGTGGACCATGCTAATAGAGAAACATGCTGGTGAGCCCCACGGCGGAGGGCAATACCTTGGTGTCTGAGTGGTTGATGATGAGCGCTAGCCTGCGTTATATTCGTGGGGAAGAACCGTAAAATGTCGCTTCAGCGATGGACGGCGACGAATGGCAATGGGCGACAGTGAACCATTGCCCAATCTAGGCGATATCTAAATTGTTAGTGCAGCAGCGTAGAGACGGGCTGGGTCTGGCGCCCTGGGCGATGCTCGACGTCGAAATATTAACTTAGATTGCCAGGGCAGCGCGTCGAGTACGAAGCATATCGCGTAATATCTCTCTCATCTGACCAAATATAGTTTCGGTTGGTTGAGTTGTGTTACGTGCAGCCCTGCGAAAAATTGGATGGCGTTCCGGACACGGAGCGACATGCGACAGACGCGGAAGCTGGGCGGATTTTCTTTTGTGCCAAAAACTTGCAGGATGACCTATCAGTACGAGATACGAGCAGTGCCGAGGCCGTTGGTCAAATACACGAAGCAGCCGTCACAAGACACACGAGATCTGGACAAGACAGGGTTCTTGAGGCCTAGAGGATCACTGATACGTGCACGGGGACGGAGGGAGTGAGACTGTTTTCGCACGAGTTGTTTGCGATGGCGGAAAACCCAGAGCAGAGTTGTTCCGTGGCGGCATCACTTGTGATGCAAAAAAAGTGATTGAGAGGTTCGAGGCTGGATAAAAGTTTTGAAGGGGCCGGTTGATGTTGTTGCAGAATCAAGGCGAACAGGAGGGAGGGGGCGTGGTGGTTCATCGGAGTTGCGAATTGTCAAACATGGGTGACGCTCAATCATACTGTAACGATGGCAACGATGGCCCAAGTCCATCGAGGGAGAGTTGTGATAGGGCTGGCTGGCTGGACGGCGGCAAGGGGGCGAGCCGGGTTGTCGGTAGGTAGGTAGCAAAGCAAATTTTGGCCCCCCCCTAAGCATCACGAGCGGGTGTTTGCATCCGGATCGGAGGGACGAGAGCCGGCTTGGTGATGGGCCCGGGTTTTTGGTGTGGCTAGGGGAGGGGCATCGCGTGATGGCCATGGCGAACAAGATGCGGATGGGTAGTATCGAGAGCCGGGCCTCGTGATGGCGCCAGAATGGGATGATGAAGGAGGGGAGGGAAGATGATGAGTAGAGTTCAAGTGTCGGGCGATTGTCTCTGGTAGAATTCACGAGCGTTTCAGCGAGGGTGAGGCGAGACGGGCGAGACGAGGAAGCGCCGGTTTGACAATGGTTTTGGCTGACAGCTGGCGAGCGGTTGGCGGGCAGCTGGCAGGCAGCGTTTGCATGGTCTGCCAGCTGTCTATCCGTACCTGGCCAGTATGTGGCGCTGGCACCTGGCACACAACAAACGGACAAATTTGACAGGCACCGGGAGCGGAGTTAGCACCCGTGTGCCGCTGTAAAAGGAAATCCGGCTATAAGTCGCCATGGCCGGTCCAGCATGACTCATCTTTTAAAAGGGCCGTATTCTCATATAGGCTTTCTATACAATACATGGCAATATAAATCGAAAAATACAACTCAATTACTCCGAGCTTTATTATACTACAGAAGCAGATATTGTCGCAGTATTGTTTACAGCATCTTCATTAAGCAGTAGAGGCTGCCGTCAACGGGCCATCAACACCACCAAAGCGGGGTGCCGCACGGAGCCCCGGACTGGCCGTGACAGATGGCAGCACCACCAAGCCAGAGCATGGTCTACATAGCGACTGTCTGTTCGCAGTCGATGCGAAAACAAGCGGCTTATTATGGATGCCTTTTTGTCAGATATCCGTGTGTCGGTGTCGTGCAGCAATACACGTACCTGACGAGTTGCCTAATGGGGCAATGTGCACGAGTGATCGAACGATATCGTCATCAACCCGTCCGTCCGCGTGGCAGCTCGGGCCTGCCTGTGTGTTATGAAGGCCAGGACAACCGGCCAACAGTGCAGAAATACGCCCAAGAAAAAGGTATCAACTGAGAATTTGAACTGATGTAAATCGACGCCTCAGGCACAAAGTCAACTTGTGCCACGCCATGGTGCCGACTCGAGTGGCTGTATCCTGCAGCCGACCACGACGCCTCGACTTTCCATTATACCCTTGTTTTGTAATAAAACACGGCATCCGGCGGCCTCGTCCGGCCCTGAAACCTGCGGCCTCGCCTAAAAGTCCTCAATCATGATCAGAGGAGAAGAAAAAAAATTCTAAAAAGAAAAAAGAAAAAAGAAAAAAGTAAAAAAGAAAAGGCGCCGAAAATAAGCTCTGGACAGCCAACTCGCCGTAGAGGTGTACAGGTTTCCAAATCATCTAAACTCCAACAACTTTGGCCCGTCGGCATGACGAAGAGCATCAATGGGCAAGGACGAAGACATAAATGCAAAAATATGCAAGCGCCGACTGTACGCGTAGCCCCGGATAAACTCTCTTTCTCTCATGACAACTTACGCCGCCCTCGATGCCCAGCCCTGCCTGAGCTCTACATTTCTCTCCTGTCCTTGCAAGGGTATGTCTGGCAACTGGAGAAGAAAGAGGCCCAGCTCTCTCTCTCTCTCACGCCCCTCCTCCTTCAACGGGGTTGCTGATTCGCCTTTTTTTTTCATTTATTTTTGCGGCCTGATTTTTTTTTTTAAACTCTACCGGCTTCTTCCTACTGGTCTGGCTTTCTGGCGAGCCACAACCCGCTTTTTCTTTTTCAACCAAACTTGAAACTCCAGAAACACGCCCCCCAGCAACTCCTTGGAACTCTCGTTCGGGAGTGGAAAAGACAAAAGAAGGAAAAGTTAAATCAAAATAAAGAAAAGAAGAAATGGGATACTTGCGGACTGACAGAGAAGATGAAAAAGAAAGAGGGACGGATGTCGGGTTCATCGCGCTAGAATCGAGCCCTAGCAAGGATAGGTATTGAGTTACTCACGAGATGGGTACATTACGGTACTTTGCATCATGGTGAAAACTCCCTAAAAATACAGCGATATGTCGTGAGGCTGGAGGCAGTCATCCTCGCTAACCGCTTTCTGCTTTGACACTGTAATCTTAATATCCAGGCACCCGTTATAGTGCTTTTTGTAGCTTCATGTACGGACCCTTGGCGAATCCCTGCATTCTCGAGTTATGTATGTATGTTTAGCGCGACGCCTTCTCACCCTCTCTCTATCTATCCATCTAGTTATCTAGTTATCGCTCTTTTCCCCGTGCAACAAGCCCTGTAATACACGGCCTTGCCGGGCTCGCACTAACGTTGCCCGCGTGCGGTTGTACTGGCAAGAATGCCTAGTCAAGTTACATCTATCTGACAACGCCTCTTTGGCCAAAGAAAGCCGTGTGTGTGTGCCACCGGGCTATTTTTACCTTTTGACCTGATAACGACCTTCCTTTGCAGGGCAAGTTGCTGCTGCCTCCCCCGCGAAAGCCTCTCTGCTGCTGCCGAAAGGACCCCCTCCTAGCCAGGCACGAAAAAAAAAGCCAAGCAGTATACGTGTGTACAAAGTTAGTTTACCCAGGCACAAGCTCACGTCCCGAGTCATCATAGCTCTCTTTTTTGCCTTGGTTTTCTCATTACTTGGGTTGGTTTTGGCAAGCCCAACTCAAACAACCTTTTGACCTAATTCGGAACCCCCCCCCCTCCTCTCTCTACGGTCGATGTCACTAACTTTACTTATACGCACCCCCCATTGTTGCACAACTTTACTAGGACCTGGACAACATGGAAGGGGGGGAGGGGTCCCCCAAAACGCACGCACACGTACCTGTCCCTGCCAAACCGACACAGCTTGTGCGCGCGCCGGCCAGATGGCTAACCTAACCAAAAGGCGTAGCCAGAGAGAGAAAAAGTGCCCACCCAAGAAAGGTCGATGAGGGGCCCATGTTGGTGTATTGTGATCGTGGGGGCCCTTTGTTCCTCCTCCTTGGTCCTCCTTTCGTCTCCTGGCACACCACACACCCCAAGGACGAAGTAGGAGGAGGGGGGGGGGGGGAGGAGTCGCGCGCAACAATTGGCCCCGAAAATATGCAGGCAAGGAACAAGTAAAAATAAAATAAAATAAAAAATAGGCCTGGTATGCCCCTTGAACTCTCTTTTGAGCTGGGCTAACCTTGGTCTTCTTTCTCCTCTCATTGCTGGCTGTGTCGGTCTCGGTGCGCTGCTCCTCCTTGATGTGGGCGCTCCGACCCAGCCAGCTGCTTCTGCTGCTGCTGCTGTTCCTGTTGCTATACCTAGAGGTACCTTACCATCCAACTACCTCCGCCTGGCCCTGACTGCTAAAAAAAAGAAGGGAATCCAGAACCTGTCAATGCCTTGTTCAGTGTGGCCCATCCCATCCCATCCCATCGCCTTGTGCCTCTCTTCCAGCGTGTGCGCCCAGACAACGCCCAGTGTACTACCTGTCTCTCTCTCTCACTCTGTCTCTCTCTCTCTCTTCCTCTCTTCCTCTTTCCCACACCACAAAACACACACACCTACACTTATACACACTCCTTGTGCGATTTATGCCATTTATCCCATTTCTTAACCTTTTTTTCTCGGCCTCTTATTACACGCCTCCAAAGTCTTAATAATACCCCGTTCCCCCAGAGCCGGTTCTCTACGTCAGGTTGTTCATTATTCATACATATACACACACACATCCGCACACACACACAGACTCTCAACACTCGACTGCATTGTTTCGAAAAGCAATAACTCACCTCTATTATACCATCCACTCTGGTGTTCCATCCTCTCTTATATAGTGGCGGTGCCTGTTGTCCCTTCATCGCAGTCGTCACACAGCATCGTGTTGTACAAGTCATTTACAGCTTACCCAAAAAAGAGGAAAAAAGGCATCCCGCTTGGCAACGGTATATCACCTACGAGCAGAATTACCTTGCAGTGGCGGCAGCAAAAAAAAACACCATTCCTTTCGGGCCTCGTCTCGACACAGTCCACCCCCTCTCTAGCCACCAACTCTTTCCTGCGCACTCCAGGAACATCTCGACTTTTTTCTCCCCTTCATCTGGACGAATCCTTGCACTCGGTGTAATTCATGTACTCGACATCGACATCAATGGAGCGCCCAGCCGAGCATGTGGTGCCCGCGACGTCGACGACCACGCTGGATGCCCAACAAGCCAACATTTCCACCTCTGCGGACCTGCAGCCCCCCATGAGCGCCTGGATGCCGCAACCGGGCCTAAACATGCAGGAAAGCTCGTCCGGACACTCATCACAGATTTCCTGCTGCTCCGGCGAGCCGAATCACTCTATCCCGGCCGGTTGGGATCACTCGATAACCCCCAGATCAACCCTACCGGGCAAGTCCGGCCTCGACTATCCCGGGCAGCTGCCGCAATCACTCGTCAAAGACGGTAGGGCTTTCGATGCGTACTGGAGTCCTCGGGAATCTGTGCCTAACGTGAATACAGGGAGCTGGGGTCAAAAATCTTACGACCAGTTTGAGCTGTACCCGTTTGATCCCGACGCCCCCATTGGGCAGGCGTACACCACCGACGAGAGCATCCCCATCATTGACCTTCGATTCTCGCAATCCCGCCATGAGCTGACGTCGTCGTACTCTGATCCCTCGGGAACTCGTCGCTCCGACTCGTCCATCGGCATGTCGACGCCGGCTGCCTACTCCGATATGCCCAACACGGCCACCACGTGCGGCGCCGGCGACGACGTCTCGACGACGACACTCTCCGAGGCGCCGACCTTTTCCGACTACGGCACGCTGTCCAACCGGACCTCACTCATGTCCACGACGCACATGTCACCCGTCGGCTCGCCGCGCCTGACGCCGCAGAGCCGGCCGGACCAGATGCGCGCGCAGAGCCGCGGCCGCGCCTCGCCGTCGCCGCGGCCCAGCATGCGCTCCACGCCGTACAGCACCGACGGCAGCCTCCGCAACACGGCGCGGTGGTCGACGGGCTCGCACAACATTGGCCAGCAGGGCCGTCTGAGCTCGCCGTTCGGCTATGGCGGCGGCTCCCTCCAGGACTCGGCCACCATGTCCTCGCAGCGATACTCGATGCAAGGCCTAGCGCCGTCGTCCATGCCGCACAGCATGGTCTCGGGTCCGCCGCCGGGAAGCACCATGCCTATGCAGCCGTCGTATGTCCCGTCCATGCCCATGGGCGGCGGCTACCGGAACAGCACCATGATGATGGGCGGCATGGGCCACCAGCTGCCGACCTCGCACGGCATGCACCACGACAGCGGCAGCCACCACCACACCCTGCCGCAGCCGCCGACTCTAGCATCCCACGGTCTTCTGAAGCTTCTGCAGAACAACATGGAGTCGCAGTCGTCCTTCCACGGCGGCCACTACGCGGATTTGTCGGCGCCGCCCGATCTCTACCCGGCGTTGCACCAGGAGCCGGCCCCGCCACCACCGGAGGACATGAACCCGTCGGACCCGGACCTGGTGCCGTACGAGCAGGAGCTGCGCTTCGACGGCGACATGTACACGCCGCGGTGGGTGCGCGGCCACGGCAACAAGCGCGAGGGCTGGTGCGGCATCTGCAAGCCGGGCCGCTGGCTGGTGCTCAAGAACTCGGCCTACTGGTACGACAAGTCGTTTACGCACGGCATCAGCGCTGCTACGGGCGCGCCCTTCCAGGAGCCGCTGGACAAGAGACGGATGGACGGCAACCCGGACGTCTGGGAGGGACTGTGCGGGAGCTGCAACAAGTGGATTGCGCTGGTGAGCAGCAAGAAGAAGGGCACGACGTGGTTCAGACACGCATACAAGGTGGGAATACCTGCAATTCACCATGACTACTACTACCCACAGGACATGTCGCTAACATATCATCTGCGCAGTGTCACTCGCATGCCAAGATTAAAGATACGCCCAAGCGCAGGAGAGACCAGATGCACAACGCTCGCATGCCCATCTCCATGGGCAGCTTACACGATCACCACCAGCAACGCCCGGGCACTCCGCCGCCGAGCCTGTCTCACGGCCTCACGACGGCTTCGTACGCGAGCATGGGCGGTGGCAGCGGTATCAACACCTCCATCCCGCAGTACATGCATCCCCAGCAGCAGCAGCAGCAGCAGCACCCACACCACCACCAGGCTCTTGGCCCATTGACACCACCCCAGTCCCTGCGATCCAGCGTTGGCCGTACGCTGCTATCAAGCCCCACTACAATGTATGGCAATGTGATATAGGGCACGCAAGCACTTTTGGGTCTTTTGGGTAACTACTGGATCTGTCTGTTCCGAAGGGTACGTGCGTCCTGTGTGCCTTGAATCATGGATCAGCCTTGGGAGGGGGCGTGTGGCGCGAGTTTCGACTTTGGATGCCATGGCCTGATTGGTTGGTCCTTGTTGTTTCTCTATTCTTCCTTTTTCCCTCCTTCCTTCTTCCTTCTTGACAATCATTTGCCGAGCACTTTTCATGTTATGAAACCTGTTTTAGTGGCTTTTTCTCTTCTTCTCTTCTTGTTTACCTCTTCCTTTTTTTTGTTTTGTTCTATGCGAGTACACCTTTTCTTTTGTTCAAACATAGACTTGGGTTTTAACGGGAAACGGGGCTTTGATATTACGCCTTGTATGATGTATGTACACGTATGGGTCGACAGCGGGCCATACCACGAATTCAGTTTGTATTAGCAGCATCCGGACTTTTTTTTCAACTTGATACAATTTTACTAGCATGGCAAAAAATACATCAGTGTACAATGAATTACAATCAATGAGAAATAATTTGCTACGGAATGATTCTAGAAGGACTTTGCGTCCGTGCGAGAGTGACAGAAGTGGCATGGCAGTTGTGTGTACCGTGACGTGGGCGATCCGCGGGCAACCCGATCCAGGCTGAAAAGTCAGGCGGGGGTCCCAGTAAAAAGAACAAGAATGGAAGGAACAGGGAAAGAAAGCCCAATGGCAGAGGGAGACTGCAGAGAGCGAGTTGTCAAACCCTCTCTCTCCTGCGCCTTCCCCCTCTGTTAAGGACCGGGGACCGGGGTTATCGCAAGTGGATTTCTAGTCGTCTTCAGGCTCCAATGCCTTGTCAGTTAGCTTCAACTCTCTCTCTCAGTGGTCGGGGGCCGGGGACGCGACGGCGGCCGCGGCGGAGAGGAGAAAAGGCACTTGGGCCAACTCTTTCTCAGCTCTAGATGGCAAGACGGAGATTCATGCGGTGCCTTTTTATTGTGGATTGAAGAGAAAGCGAGATGGAGATTCCAGAAGGGCCAGGGCGCACGGCGGCACTGACCTGGGGAGAATGTGCGTCATGTAAGTGTCGGTCATGGGGAGGGACGACCAGGGAGGGGGGGGAGGGCAATGATGGACTGCCGTGGCACGTTGGTGAAGTTGACAAGTTGGGTGGTAGACGGACAGAGCGAGTCTCAAAAGTAGCCCTGTGTGGTGTGCATGTTTGTATGAACAACAAAGGCTTTACCTATTGCGCCATCCATTTTCTGCAGTTTGTCGGTTTCTTTCATGGCATAACTGAGCAGTTTGCGTTTCGCGGCATGAACAGTCGGCCCAGGCACAAGCGAAAGCAATCTGGGGGGGGGCCTTGCCCGTCGGACGACGACGAGATTGGGGAGGAGAAGAAGGAGGAGCGGAGCGGAGAGGGAGGGGAGGAAGGAGATGGAGGGGGGGCGAGGCACGAGATCGAGACTTGATGATGAGAAAGAGGCAACCTACCTATGCATGGGCAAATCATAGCGGAACCAATTCGCCGGATAAGCCTCCGGCTCTAACTAGCTGCGTGTATGCGCTGTCCGCGTCATGTACATACATACAGATACATGTGCTTCTGCCGCAAAGGGGTGGGTGTGTGCTAAAAATCGGTATATTCAACTTGTCGTAGGGTATAACAGAGGCCAGGGATGCTGAGTAAGGGAACTTGAGACGAGATTTTCCCAGAACAGGAATACCAAGAAAGGGTGTGCAAAGGTTATTTTCCTGACTTGATCCATCTCCATTATCGTTTTGGATCAAGGCATAAGCGAACAAGTCCGATCGGGACTGAAAAGGTTGCTGGAGTGCGGAAACAATGGAAACTCTATTCCGAGTTCTTGGCTGCACACCACAGGGTCCGGGGTCTGAAGCACAAGCTGTCGTAGATGATGGATAAAACATGCGCGTGTTGGTGCCTGTTTTTTGTTCTATTTTCCTATTTCACATTTTATATTTTACAATTATTATTTTTATTATTTAGGTTATTTTAGGTTTTGTTTCTTCTTCAACGTCTCCACGAGGTTTCGAAGACACGAGCCAACTCGTAACCAACTAACCAACGACATCAAGGTTCGCAAACAACATCTCATTCAGGCCAACATCGACTTGTCCCGTCGGTAGATACATACTGTACTGCCACAACGAGAAAAAAAAACAGCTGAGGGCGTGAACCTTCAGCGCGCTCTTCTAGTATGGTGCGACGCTGGTGAGCCGGGACCCGCCACAGCCACGTTACAAAAGTACCTAGGATGTTATTCGGACCACCCAGAAGCTATCTCTCTTTGCTCTCCAAATAAGGCAAGTTGTCGGAAACTTCCATGCCTCTTGATAACTGGGTTTTCCATGTACGCCAGTAGTTGGGACTTCTCAACCCGCACGTAGATACCGGAAAGTAACCCCGTTTTGCCCGGGCGACTTGGTGATTTGATGATTGATTATACGAGCCGGACCACACAGGCCCCAGCGTGTGCAGCCCTGCAACCTTGCGGGCCGATAGCCTCATATCTGAGACCTCTCAGGCCGAATTAGTCCCCATCTTTTTTCTTCTTTGTACTTGACAGCAAGTGAGATCGCCCAACATCGAAAATGTGCGCATTTCCCGATTCTCTCTCTTGCATGGTCAAAGCACATAATTAACTGTTCTTGATTCTTTACCGACGGCGAATTTTCCATTTCTCTTCAGTTGGCCGGCATTGCCCATGCATCAAAGCTCACGCCCCCCCTCCCTCTCCTGGTTGTCCATCCAAACTAAAAAACCTGGAAATAGCAAGCATAAAGGTTCTAGAAGAATGGATAGTGTACATGAAAGAACACGCTTTATAAATGCATAAAACAAAAGAATGGATAATGGAAGTAAAACGGCCAGATGCCGAGCATCCGTTGTCTGAGGCCGCAAGCCAGCCACAGCTGAACGTGCCAACGCCCAACAAGGTTAACTTTAAACTTTTTGGCGACTCGCCATCCTCCTTCATTCTTGTCTCGAGCCGTTTCCCCCAGCCGTTAATCGTTTGGCAAAACGGTGGCCTTTTCTCGTCTTGCCTGTTATACCCAAGCTTTCTTGGTTGAAACACGGCTCGCAATTGCGCTTGCTATCAGTGCTCCTGCAGCCAGCCCATTTTCTCCACTTGTCCAATCGGCTGCGAGACGCTTCCAAAGACACCAAAACTTTAAAGTCACAAACGGCCATGATCGCCTTCTCCCGTGTTGCCGATGAAAGCGCCTAGTTGGAGCCGGGCGCCCTAAAAAAGGTTGACTTTGGTCTTTTGTCGGCCGGACCATCTTGAACCGAGTCTTGAGCCCTTGGCTGTCCGTCGAGTTACAAGTAGAGCGAGTTCGGCATTTCGTTCATGATGGCTTAGAAGGGTTGGCGTTTGGTGGGTGGAAACAAGGGTGTCGGCAGAAAAAGCCATAATGCGCCGAACACAACTCGTTGAGCCCGTGCCTGACGCTAGAGCTGTCCCATGTGTGTGTTGTACATGAATTTGGATAGTTAATGGATAAGTTTGCCGTTAGCCGAGGCCAGCAACACGGCCTTTTTTCATGCTTGTATGTCGTGCATATCCGGGCATACACTCACCAATAGTCCGCGGCCTCGCGGCGCAGCCTGGGTTTATCAGATGTGGACAGAACTTTTGTCCGAGACGCCTTTTGGGCGTCGACTTGAGGGAAAGTCTTTTTTTTTCTTCTCTCTTTTGCCGCCGGCGAAAGAGGGCGCTGTTTGTTCGGGGGAAACCCGAGTCATCGCAATCGCCGCTTACATAGGCGAAATTGCAAAGCGAAAGTGAAGAAAAACCCACGCGAGTTCATGCACCCGTTGGTTATATTCGCCCCGTGGAGAGGAAGAGAGAGTCATAAGTCAGTCAGTTTGTTGGGTTGCGGCAATTCGACGGCACGGGGGAAGAGGGAGTCCCGAAGCCGGATCGGCGATGGGCCGTCCCGCGCGCCGGCGGCAGTCGTCTATACTCGGGCCCGAGGGAATGCCGTGTGTCGCCCGACGACGACTTCTCCGGCTTATAGAGACGATACTGTTAATGAAAACCCGATGATACCATGAATGTTCAAAACGCATCTATATCATTACCCGCGTGATCTGCATTAGCTGTCGTGTGCCCGTTTGGCTAGACTATAGCCGCCCTTGAGCTATTGCCCAGGAAATCTTAATGACGCCAGCGCATATTAATGCATCGCAATGTTCATGAATGAACACTTACCTTTCCTTACAGGTGCATCCTGCCATGTACCTGAAAGCATGAGCGATCTCCTCCATTTCGCGAATGTGTTCCAGAGCCAGTGCCGATCAGCTGGCTCTGTAAATGCCATCAACGTCGCGCTTCAAGCGTCAAAGGTACGCGATTGAGCGCATGGCCAACCCCAACACATTGAGCTAGTGCGTATATTTTGCTCAGATAAGAAAACGCGCCTTTCATTACGAGAGCGCTGTTTGTATAGCATCCACAGGGGCATTGTTCTACACGCCCTCGGACACATATACACCACAATACAACAACACATAATCAACTCGGTTATGTCATGCCTTTTTCAGTTAAAATGAGATGTTATGGATAGATAGGCTCACAGCTTTATTAATACAATCCTGACGTATACACGCCATGACTTACAGGCAGACGACCTGTTCAGGGCATCGGAGGCCGCTCCGATACGGTGCTCGGCAGGCTCACTCCAGAAGAAAAAGGACTCAGACCAGTAAGTTTCTTTCCTTCCATGTCCACTCGATGCAGTTTGTTGTCCCATGTATTAGCTTCTTCAAATTCGACGGCTGAAACTCTACTTGCTGATGGACATCTCACGAAAGCGCAGAGCAACGGGAATAGCTACCTCTTCGGCAAAGGAAACTAGCCAGCTCGCTCTTACTACAGCCTTATTATCGTGATTACTTGTGTTTAAGCTACAATCCCCCTTCTATTCTAAAGGTCTAGTTGGAGGTGGCGAAGCAGCCTGGTTGACGTGCGCCATGCCGTCGACTCCTAACGGGCCGCCGTTTCTGCGCATGCAGATGTGCGAAGCTAGAGCTTCCCAAGGCCTTGTACGCATGAATTCGGATAATATGCAGGTGTCTACGTATACGTAGATGGGTTGCTGGGCCTCTTTGGTCGCGATGGGCAGCCGCGGGCCACCGGGCCACAATGGTATGCCTAGATGAGCGCACCAGCAAGCCCAAGAGTAGCACTTCTAGCACAGCGTATCCTCAGGCCACACGATTGAAAGCACGCCAAGAGCTATTTATCTTGCAGTGGCTGTTGAGCCGGTACCGAGACTCGCGCTGTCTGGGTAGAAGGCGGCATCCCATCGTCAGGGAGTGTCGATAACTGGCAGGGAATGGCAGAGCAGTTGGGGTCTTTTGCGTGAATATTCGACAGAAAACGTCTTTGAAAGGCTTCCCTCAATGTAATAATTCTTTCGCTTCCATCAAGAGCGGTCTTGTTCTTCTTTTCTTTGGAGTTTACTGAGGAAACATCCGCATAAGCAAGCCATTCTGCTGCAGCTCATGGCGTCTTTTTCTCTAACATCAATTTCGTTTCTAGAAAAGTGCGACCAAAATACTTTCTATCGGCATGCCGATACCTCTCTACTGCAAATGCAGGCAACAGACATCTTTGGCGAGCTTCTATTCCGGACAGTCCTATCCGTTTGCAGAAACAGCTCCTCGTACCCTGCAGTAACGAATCGGTTTGTGGAAAGGAAAGCTTTAGCACGGAACAAAGTAAAGCATCCAATTGCAAGGGGCCGTTGGAACCGTACGATACGATGGATATTGCGCCGGCTTACCATTTGCTAAAAATCATCTAGCCATGCAGGCTAAAGTAATTAGCTCATTCGTCTCCCTCACCTTCCACTTGGTGCAGTTGCAACATGATTGTAATAGTAGCCGGCCTTCCTAGACCGAAACAAAAGATGATTGACCTGACTTTTGCTACAAGCCTACGAAAATACCTTTTGCCATCGTCCAGCCAGCACGACAAGTATCTCATCCCCAGGGTACAGCAAAGGCTGCCAGGCCAGCTGACCAGGGAAGAGAGAGAGAGAGAGATCGCGATGGTGGTGGAGAGGTGCAATTTCCACATTCCCCATCCTGCAAAAAGGCAGTTTTTATCCGACTGGATAGAACTGTGGTTAGCCTACGGATCAGCATCGGGCTTTTTTTCAGCAGAACAAGGAAACAAGGAAACGGCCGAGTGAGCCAAGTGTCGGCCAAGTTTACTGGCAAATAAGCGAAGTACTCGATGGCAAACTGCGAACCCGATGCTGCGGACCCCTGTCTGGTGGAAACCCGATCCTGAACCGAACATGGGATTTTCTGCAACTTCCGTAATGGGGAACGAGTCCGGGGTGGCAGATCCTGGTCCTGCATCCTCGATGTACGGACGGATCTTGGAGAGCGTATGAGTGTCTTTTTGACCGGGTTGCTGTAAAGAAGGGAAAGACAGCACTTGACCCCGAAGAATGGCCAAGATTTGACTAATAACCTTACATGAGTTTGGTCGCCGACGTTGCACTGCCCTTTTCATGGGCAAAGTTCGCAAAGGGTTGCCAACAGTGGGCCGCTGACATCGTACCACGGCCAACTTGTCGGAATCAGAAAGGCTGCCAAACGACACGTTGCGGCTGTTCCTGACGCTACTAAAGGAATTGCGGAACCTCACAATGTCGGCCGTGGCTTGTCACACTTGTGTCCTTGACCTTGACCAGAGTGACTGATGGGGGCTATCTATCTGTCGGCGTTGGCAGGACCCGAGAAGAGACATATGAAGCAACAGCTAATGCCCTCTGAGAGACTAAGCGGAACCTAAACAAATGGACGAGTGGCAAATGGAGGCCCGATTGAAACCAGACTGTCGTGATTTGTCAATCTTGTGTCTTTGCCTCATCGTAGTGGCTTGCTGTCTTGCAAGTTGAGACTCGACCTTTGCCACACGGGACAAGTTGCCACCGCATTCTTCTGATGAAACTGACGAAAATGGGTACAAAAGCCGCACAACGAAAAGCCCGACTCGAGGGTTGTGTAGACATTGTCTCGGTTCAGACATGAAGCTGTGCCAAGCCGGGCAAGATCTTGGCCAGAGAGGAATGCTGGCTTATGCGAACCGATCCCGCATAAAGCCGAACAATACCAGGGCACTTCTCAGGTTTTCTTCTCAACAAGCTACCCCGCTACCAACTTTGTGTCTAGGAGGGCCAAGGGAGAGATTACATTGTCTCAAATGGTGCTTAGCACTGTCCCTCCCGCGATCTTCTAACTAATCAAAGGATAGCGTCAGTGGCGACATACCTGTTGGCTCTACCTTCATGTGATACAGTGCCCGCCTTCGACATGGGTTTCGTTTCTCCAGGTTGCATGGTCGCATGGCACAATCGTAGTGGTGGGAGACTGTGCAACCCTCTGTTGCAGATAGTCGTACGAGCGGCTGCGAACGGGTGGTGCAAGCAGAGTCGCGGCTGTTCAGCCTGATTCTAGTCCGCTCCGATGGAATGGTTCGTAAATGTGACACATCAAAGGCTGGGCTCTTGGTGTCGGGCCGGAGGCGGAGGGCAAAGGTTCCACGTTGGAGGAGGCGAGGGCTGTTCGGCGAGAACCCGCAAGACCCGGGTGAGGGCGGCAACAGATATGAGGCCATGATAATTGGGCCCGGCGTTGAGCGCGGGGAGTAGTCGGTTGGTGTGGTACATGCGACGGTGCGGTTTATGCGGTAGTGCTATCCCGTCGGCGACGGCACCAATGATATCTAGATGAGCTTCCGGCGGACTGGAACGATGTATCGCACAGAGCCACAATGCGCATTGACGGAACTTGGCCTCAATTGTTTCTTCATCGCCGAATATCCCGAAAATAGGCAAATTGGTGGCTTCGTGGCGCAATTCGTTTATGCTGGTATGTAGATATGTAGGTAGTCCCCCTCCCTTGATTCGAAGGGGGGTCGGGGGAGCCAAAACTCAAAAACGGAGCCACAGCTCGGGAGTTGACCAGATAGGCCGACAATAACGGGATGGGCAAATTGCGAGCGATTAATCTTTCTCTGTCAGGAGGAAAGCCGGGTGTCTGGAGCAAAGGAACAGACGGCGCCGGCGGTTGGCTGACGGTGGTGAGCGGAGGCCCGAGGTGGCTGCCTGGCGACTCCACAGTAAGTTTTGATGACGGCGCTGAGAGGGGATCATTCTGCTCATAGCAAGAGGTGATTCGTAGATGGTGGTGGAAGAGTAGCATTTGCAAAGGGTTGTCGGAGGTGCAAAAGAAAGGAAGAGGCTCGAGGGGCAGGGGGAGATGATACTGACTGGTATCGACTAGCCGAAGAGAGGAAGGAACAGGAGAAAGAATCGAGTAAATTTGGATGGCGAGAGATGTAAAGTTCAGGAGTGCTTGTCGAGTGGTATAGTGTGAAGAGAATTGGGCAAGGTTGAATGAATTTTTGGTGTTGATGCTGTCATGTCACGATGGTCATGATGCATGCACCAGCCTCGCTGTGGCGGTTGTGGCAGGGCTGGCTCGGAGGAAGCACTCCGTCCTCCGTACGCCGTACGCCGTGCCCTGTAATCTGACCTAGTAATCAATCAGTTTGTGAGACTTTCTCTCCAAAACACCACCGCCGCCTCCTTTCGCCTCCTGCATCTGCCACCTGCAACAGAAATAGTCCGCCGCGCATATTGACTGGCTCTCCCGTCTCCCAGCTGAAGCAACCACCATGCCACCTTATTTTATCCCCCCCTTCTTTTTTTTTGCGTCTCATGCGGTGGACACAAGCTCCCCGTAGCGTCCCGTTCCAGCCAAAGAATCAGCCTAGCCAGGGCGCAGATGCCGCTAATCAGAATCCCCCAGCCCGAGCGAAAGCGTCGTCCAGCCAGTAGGATGGTTGAGATGGACTATTCGCAGCGTGCCATCCGCTGTTAGTGCTGGTGCTAGAGCTGGATACCGTATGGACCGACGTCTTTCGTGTGGTTTTCGCTGGTTGCCATTTCTTGCCAAGTTACGTGGGGTTGGCCTTTTTTGGCTTGCCTTTTGCTGTTCCCTGCCCTCTCTGCTCCCCTCTCAGCCAGGCGAAAAAGCAAGTGCAAAAATGTAGTCTTGCCGTAGTGTAATCGTGTCCCGTGTTAGTGCTCCTGGTTCCTCCCTGTCGTGCCGCTGTCGTGGTCCTGTCGCTGGGATACCTCGATGCCGCCTAGCTTCCCGCCCTCGGGCCAGGTACTCCCTTGCCCTCAGCCCGACGGCCATTGCGCAGCAACTTTCTGAGCCGGCTACCTATGGTAACGTAAGTTGTACAGCCGTCGTTACTGTTCTAGGTGCAAGGCAAGTAATAACTTGGTAAATCATGAATTGCAGCAATGCCTGAATAGGAGTTTAGTAGTAGGTAATCCTCTTCTTACCTTACACTACCTTAGGTATCTAGCCCTCGCCAGCATTCACCAAACCTTGACCAAACACATTTCGATTCTCAGCAGTTTTTTTTGGCTTGATACCTTCCGATTCTCGTTTGCATTCTCTCGCCTTTTTCTTTTGGTCTAGGTAGTTACCCTAGATCATCACATCTTGGTTTTGCCCACCGCCCAGACCCGTCCCTGGCCTGGTCCGTCCCTCGTCCCTCTCTCAACGCTCCCTTCCTTCGCCTTGTTCCTGCGCCATCCAGCCGGCTCCTCCTCCTCCTCCCCATCCTCCTCCTTTCGCCCTGTCTTGCTATCGGTAAGCTAATAAATCCTCGTTACTCCCCTCTTCTGCCCTATTCTACCCTCATTTCTCTTTGTGGCATGTGCTTGCTTGCTCTTGTTCCTCTTCCTCCACTCCGTACTCCGTGCTCCCTCCTTCTCCCTTGGTTTCCACCCGCTTTTCCACAGCCCGCTTACTCTTGAGTCTTGACCACCCTTGCCTGGCAGGCTGTGTTTGCTCGTCCTTCTAGATTGCTCGACTTCGCCGCTTCCGATATCAATCCTTCAACTCCCTCATTCGCTTAATTTCTTGCATCCAAACCGCATTTTCTCGAATTCTTGCTCGTCTTCACCCCGAATCGCCTCGCAACGTTCTAGCCTGCCCATATTCAACTTGGTCCATTCGCATCTTGGTCGTTGCTGTGACACACCACCATCCCCACATACGCTCCAGAGCTACATACCCGCCCGAGAAAAAAAAAGAACCTCGAAGCAAAGAAGCATTCCCGCCTCGAGACAAATTGCCGCTTGTCCCTCAGTCCTTTTTGCCTCTTACGGTACTTGCCTGCTGTCTGTCCTCTTGTCCCATCTGGCATGTCACCAGCCGCTGCGATAGTCAGCGTTATTTTGGAGCTGCTATGACCGACGTTCGTCGTGATTCAACGTTAGTGCTCCCTCGCATCGACCTCTCTTTTCTCGCCAATTACGCCTTCGTTTCTAAAAACTAACCATTCTCATGTCCATAGTAGCTTTGGAGAACCAAACGCTCAACCGCCTACCCCCCTACAGACACCGACATCTGCTGAATTTGCCAGTCCCGTCTTCGAGACCCCCCGGCAGCCGCACGGTTCCTTCACCGACTTGGGTGGCTCAACACCTTGCTTCGCCGAGGAATATTCCGTCTTCAACGCTACACCTGGCAACCTCAAAGCCTCACCTGCTCGATTTCCTGATTTTGTTCCGCCTACACCCGCGACCTCCCATAAGCGCCTCCACTCTGTTGAAGGCTTTCATCTCGAAATTTCAACCCATGCCAACCACTTTTCGCCCAACCCAACTTTGCCGCCTGTCGACCCCTCGAAACGACTCGCTTCTTCTCCGAGCTTGAACACGGCTAAAACTGCCGTACGAGAGACTACGCCAGTACCCAGTCCCTCCCTCAACAAAGCCAGGTCTGCCAAGAAGCGTTGTCGGGGCACCATCACCAAAGACTCCGACTCCCATATCATATCTCCACCACCAACCGCCCACAAGGGAGAGCAGAAGCTCTCTCCCAATTCCAACATGCAATATGATCAGCCCTTTCACCAACCAGACTTTGCCGAGGGATCCCAGCCCCATGATGTGACGGCACTTATGACCAGCTCCGGGGATATCTTCTCCTACCCTCTGTCCGCCCCCGCCGGGGCTCCAGCCAACTTTTGGGATCCCAACACATCTATGGGCATGGATATCGATTTTAATGCTGCTGCCCAAGGCTTGTTCCCCTCGGCAGGTACCGGCCACCGACAAACCGGCTCCTTTGACTGGAACACCGATATTCAGCTCTTCCAAGACCACAACATGGTGCCACCCTCGTCGAATCAAGAAAACGCCCCACCACAACTACAGGCAGTTGATCACTTGACAGGGAGCGAGTATCCTTCAGAGCTTGGTGATCCATTTTCCATGATGAACACCGGCGAAATCGTCGATCCTACTCTGATGATGGGCCAAGATGCGGCCATGCCTACTTTTTCTGCGGCAGAGCAGGCGATGCCCACTTCCCAAGTCCCTGTTGCAAAGGCCACCACAAAGCCGGGTATCCGCCAGAAAGGAAAAACCAAGTCTCAACGTGCAGGCAAAGCCCCGGACCGCACTCTAGTCAGCGCAACCCTCAAGCATTCTGGAAGCGGACTTGACCAACCTGCAGCGGATCCCCGTGGCCGTGGAACGTTGGTTAGAAGCAACACATTACCGACCTTGGCTCCTGCAGCTCGCCCCATGGCGCAGATGCGCAGTGGCCCTGCTGATGCTCGCCACCCTATGGCCCGGCCAAACGGGAGAATATCGCCTGTCAAGAGCCAACGCAGGCTCTCCTCGCTAGCCATGGTCCGAGAATCGTCACCGGCTAGACAACTTGGGTCTGTGCGACTCACCATAGATTCTCGAGGCCGGGCCAGAGCAGAAGCCACCATGGAGAGCCAGCACAGCATCAATCAAAGCCTGCCAAGATGTCAAAGCAGCAGAGACCTGTCGTCCCGCTCAACGTGGAATCTTTCTTCTGAATCCGAATCCGAAGATAACGAACCCATCATCATACCTTCCCGCAACAACTCCTTTTCCGTCTCTTCCGCCTCATATGCGCTACCCGACCCGCGGAAACCCATCGGCTCCATCTTCCACCGCCCCAGTGGCAGCACCAGTGAAAGAAGCAGCAGCTCCGCTGGTGCGGAGGGTGGACAGCACGGCGACGAAAGTGAAGCTGAACCGACCCTCTACGAACAGCGCCGACCCAGTGGGGATGCTGCTAGCGAGCTCTACAAGCTTGTTGAAAGCCGCCAGATGCGTGCGAGTCAGCCCAACATGCCGGGGCGACTGCTCACCAACCTGGGTAACTTTCCAAGCGATACCGTTTCGCCGGCTAGCCTTGCCGAGTCTGGTTACGGAACCGAAGCGCCCGTTATCCGCTGTGTTTGCAAACAAAGTGGCGCGAGCAAAAAAGCTTTCATGGTTCAATGGTGAGTTGCCCCAACCAAGACTTGCATAACCAATGGTTGTGTCATTCTTTGCTAACCTGACCAAGTGACACGTGTGAAATGTGGCTTCACGGTAAATGCATCGGTATCACGAAACGCACCATGACCAATGTCTACGTTTGCGCATTTTGTGCCAACACGCCGACGGCGCTGGCAAGTAATCGCGCTCGCGACGAGCTCCATGTCAACGCGCTTGGAATAGCGTCGCCAGTGGGTAACAACGCATTTCAATCGTTTCGGTAAACCAACATAAAGGAGTGCATATTGGGCAGAGCGAAGGGCCTGCTTGGCGCTTCGGTACACCGACGTGGGGGACTGCATGCTGGCCGGAGCCAAGAGGCACTGGCTGGATACATGATTGTAGATGTCAATGCATTGATGTATATAATAAAAGAAAAGCCACAATGTAGCATGCAAATTTTTCTCATTACTTTTCACATTTCCTGCACCTGTGTAAGAAGCCCTTGGAAATCGCATTGTAGAAGGGAATAAGTAGAGAAGCTTCTGGGAGACCCATTTTTAACCAAGAAAAGGAAATTACATTAAAAAGGCCGATTTATAAACGGCACAACAAACTCGCCAATGCAAAGGAAGAAGAAAAGTTCATGCTCCGGCAGAAGGAAAAACCAACACCAGGAAAGACCGGTTCTGCCCGTGATTACTTGATCCAAACCCAGAGCCAATGCCCGAGCGCCTGCCAATTTGCCCTCGTGAACCCCCAGTCCGGCAGATCCAGCCGTCCGCGACGCTTCTCACTCGCCGCCTGCACCGTGTTGCTCAAGTCGTCGGAACGCTCCGGGCCCCAGTTCGAGACGCGAAACCCGTGCTTGCGGAACTTGTAACCCACGACGAGTAAAATGTACACCGGTATCTGTTTGTCGCCCAGAAAATCTCTGTTAGCGGAGGGGAGACTAGAGGAGTAGGAAGGGGGGGGGGGGGGGGGGGGGTTGCGTACACCGACGTAGGCAGAGACAAACTTGCGCACGTTGAAGGGCTTCTCGAGAAAGGCGGGCACGCCGTTGAAGACGAGGAGGATGCAGCTCCCGGCGAGCCCGTAGAAGGCCTTGAGCCACTGGCCGTGGGATTTGTAGGGGTATAGGGGGCTGTCGCGGTCGTAGCTGGCTGCCTGCGCGGCGGACGTGTCTTCGCTCATTTTGGCCACCTCCAGCCTGGACAACTTTGTTAGCGATAATTTGAACAGGGTCGTAGCGGAATGGGGGCGGCCGCACGTGTTGTAGAAGCGCATGTAGGTGGCGCAAATGGTGGCATAGACGATCAGACAGGACACCGTACAGTTGTTGGAAAGCTCATCGAGGCGCTACACAAGTTAGCGGAAGAGTCATCAATGGAGTTCGCAACCAAGCACTCACGGAACCCGGAGAACCGGATCTGCCCATGTAAGCTATCAGCATCAGCATGGCTGTTGCGACCACAGCTCGGATCGGCACGCCAGAGCGGCACGCCCGCAGTCGCCTCGTGATGAACTCGGGTCCCGTCTGGCCGCGCAGGGCCAGAGTATGCAGCACGCGGGACGCCACGTAGAGGGAGTTGATGGCGCACGTAAACGCCGACACGACAAACATGGCGTTGAAGAACTGGGCGAGCGTCGGGACGCCGGCTTCGACGGCGGCAATGACAAAGACGGAGCGCGAGCTGACGGAAGTACCGGCGCCGTTGATGAAGGCGTGGTCGTAGGGGACGACAAAGGACGCGGCGAGGACGGCGAGCGCGTAGAGGGTGATGATGCGAATGTTGATCTTGCGGGCGGCCATCTTCATGCTCTCCGAGTCGGCGAGGGCGCGACTCTCGGCAGCCGTGGCGGCGACGATGTCCATGCCAATGTAGGAAAACATGACATTGATGAAGGTTGTCCTGAAGAATGAGCAAAGATCAACAAGCTTAATGTGTAATTACTTACCAGACGCCGAGGAGCGAACCGATGGGGCCTGCAATCGTCCGCTGCACAGTACCGTCGTCATCTGTGACATGATACACCTCGTTGAAGAAACCGTATGGTTTATCCCAGTCTGATAATTCAGCTTCTAGTTACATACAAGAAAAGACTGAGGTGGCTTACATTTGGTTCCGAGCGGCTTCGTATAGTATGCTCCGGATCGGGCTGTCGGCAGTTAGCGGCAGAGCAAATTACAGCAACAGCAGAACTTACGGTTCATAACGTCAAATATAAGCATTGTCACAATCAACATGACGAGTAGTGACATTTTAATACATCCGAAAATATACTCTAGCTCGCCGTATATCTGCGAGTCAATTAGCAATGGTTCACGTCAGATGGCACCGCACTTACGATGACGGGAAAGAAGTTAATGACGACAATGACAACCAGGCAAATGCTGATCCAAACGGCGCTGTCAACATTCTCGCCAATGCTCCATTCGATGTTTGTTTTCCCACCAAAGCCTGTGTCGTCGTAGCTAAATCGCAGTGCATTGGCGAAAGCTACAACTTGGCTGGCCGCGAGCACAGCGTATGCAAACCTGCTGGGTCAGCAGGTGAATCATCTTTCGCGCGGTCAAGCCAATATTTACCAGTATACCCAGCCAACAGCGAAGCCAACTCCGCGGTCCAGAAATCGGCGAGGAAATTCCATCATTGGGGCATTGACAGGCATCAGGGCCGTCATTTCACCGAGGCAAGAGATAATCGAGGCTATTACCGTACCGACGATGAGATAACTCATGACAGCACCGCCTGGGCCTGCACTAGCTATGGAAATGCCACTTCCTAGGAAAAGACCTGTAATAAAATATCAGCATGTGAACCAACACAAATTCTGCGCTTGGCTTACCGTTGCCAATGGAACTAGAAATCAGTTAGTATCACCACATGTACGGTCTGACGGTTGACCTACCCTGAAAACGCAATCATCTGGGTATGTTAGTAAAAGTTGTATTTAGGCTTTTGTCGAAAAGTCATACGTTAATGTTCCTCTCGCTCAAGACGCGCCTGTGGTGTCACAAGGGGTTAGTGTCCGTTGCGCCACGCGGCAAATCGGTTGTGTTCTGATCGTCGAGATCCGTACCAGAGGCTGTCGCCACTGCGCTTCATCTTTTCGCGCGGTGGCGCAGTGTCTTCGAACGCGGCATCTTGGCCAGACTCGATGATGTGAATATCCTGACCGTCGTAGCGCATTGTGCAAGTTGTGCGCGAACCGCCCAAATTATGCACTCTCGGCCAGATGCCGGCTAGGGTACTGCAGCCGTGACAGGGCAAGCCAATGCCGGCTTGACTGGATTGATATAGAGAATTTGCGTGGTTGGCGGATACCTGCAGAGGCTGGAAAGGGGGCCGATGCTCGCGGGCAAATCCCCGGCACTCAAGTGGTCGAGGCAACAACGGTTCACAAAGTCGACATGGCCCTGCGATCGGCACAGCTGAGATGGCGAGGCACACAGCCCCGATGAAGCAGGCAAGGCGTCCTGGCGACAGTAAACGTCTAATAAATGGTTCATGAAAAGGTCAGCATGTGAAGGAGATTGCTACTGAATTGGAATTAGCGTTGTAATAACAGACGACGGTGACGAAGCAGGAAATAGGAGGCTTCATACCTCATAGAGCCCTCCTGCCCACCCAGCTGAAAAAGTGCCAATGCAACAAGGGCCTATTTTTGCTTGCCATGCGGCTGACAATAAGGCCTCGCATGGTGGCTGAAAAGGTTGGCAAAAACACCAAGCAGAGCAGCATATCGGTGCTAGCTTAATCTATGCTCCAACCAGTCAGACCTGACGATAGACACGAGACGGGGAGGAACAGCGTTGCCCGCCTGCAGTGGTACATGGTTGTCGTACTGCAGCATGTAGCTTTGGCCAGCTTCCTTTTTCAACATGGTTGCAATGCAACAACGCATCAACCAGCATAACCGCTAGTCGTGGAGACGAAGCCGCCAATGGCAGGGCCTGTATGCAGCCTCATCCGAAGCGACCTAGGCCGTACGATGCCAGTTTGAACACATTGCTCCGGAGCTTGGTGCGCCAAGATTGGCTCGCAGTGGACACTGGTGGACAGTAAAAGTTGAGGGATGGTTGAAGAGGACCAGGGCGTCGCGGAGCCTTGCCGCATGTCGCATGCCTGTCTTGTTTGCTCGGTGAAGTTGGGCGCCGCTGAGACGACGGCACACCACCATCGAGGATGGGGGGCTTGTCTGCGGCTTGTCGGATGATGAAAGAGGGGTAAGGGTAGTCTCGGTCACCCCAGAGCGGATGGATTCTTGTTGCGTGGCCGACGGTGGATGGATGCTGCTGCCTCTCCTATCATCATCACCATTTTGTTTGTAAGGCTGAAGCTGAGGTCAGGACAAGCTTGGTTTGCTCGACGCTGCTTAATTCACAGGCAACCACTTCGACGACCCAGTTGAGCGGGCCGTCCACTAAGCTGAACGTTAACAAGTCCACTAAACCCACTGAACAAGGCAGAAAACCCGCTAAAAATCCCCTCTTCCCCGCCCCCAGACGCCCCGGAGGCCACTGACTGCAGGCACCGCCGCTCGCACCGCCGCACCGCCCCCAGCGCTCGCCCGATAGCCGTTTGTCCACCTCTCCAACGCTGCGCCACTCTCAAACCCTTATCCAGGGTCGACCCGACCAGGGCAAGAGGATTTAATCGTGTCAGGAGATCCTCTTGTGCGATCTCTTCCATCTCCAAGTCGACATCCATCGAAATCTGTGCGGCAGCCATGGCGTCGTCGGTCCCTTCGTCATGCTTCATCAGGCGCACCACCATATGGAGGCAGCTTGCACTTCGCAGCGATGCAGATGACATCATTCTCGAGCTGTTGGGTCGATTCTCTCTCGAGAAACTCTACTTGGCGGGTGGGGAAAAGACACAATACCAGAATATCATCATCAATCTTCTGGTCCAGCTCGATGCCATCTTCTACATCCAGCGTCTTACCATCCCATCCCGCCAAGTGCAGCCCGGCCCCTTCCTTGGGTTCCTTGTGAGCTGGGAGGTTGCGGCTCGTACGGTAGAGCTGGTCCTTCAGACCATTGTCGAGGGCCGTGATAGTCTATGGGAAGCTACGGCACTGAGAGATGAGTACCTGGCCGAGTTTCTGCTCGGCGCTCTCCGCGTCCTGCAGCTCCATCCTCGATCACCACCGATGCAGCGTCCTAAAGATCGCCGTGCAAGATTTGCCAGGATCCATCGGTTGTTGGAACAAATTTTTGACGCCTACCCTGGCCCCAAGTCTTTCTTACTCAACATGTGCAAGGAAGTAGCCGGACGTCTCCACGAGGACGCCCATTCGTTGAGTCTACCGCTAAAGATGCAACAGGCAACACCAGACTTGACTGCTGAGTTGGTTAGTATGGACCCCGTGGCTACTATGAAACATTACAACTGACCATCCTAGTTTCCACTTACTACGTGCCTGCTGCCGCCATCGATCTTGGAGCTGGTCTCGGAGAACGCTACTCCAGGCAACTGGATGTCACAGTTTCTAGCACTGCGAGACATCTCGTTATATATAATAGGCGCGTCAATACAGTACGCTGCAGAAGCCGCTACAAGCGACATGCAGCTACGGCAAGACTCAATGGCATCCCGAAATGCCGTCTTTACAGCCCTCCAGAGCCTACAATTACCGAGCCAATTCTCAAAAGCTGACGTTGTGGCATCATTCAATGCCTGGTTTCGCCTGATCCTGTGGGACACGCCAGACTTGTCGACTCTAAGCTTTGATGAGCCCAGCAGAGGCGAATGCATAGCCGACGCGTTGGATGAACTCACAGAAAAACTGAGTCAGAGGCAGGCTATCCAGCGCACAAGCGACAGGGAGACAGCAGTCAGCATCTCTAGAATCACTAGAAGCATACAGATCCAGGATGACCCCGATGCAAGTTACATCGGATCACAAAGCCCTTCGCAATACGTGCTAAATTGCCCGAATAACCACACGGTCGGAGGCGCACAGCTTAGGGCAAATGGGATCAATACTGTGGTAAGTATACACCAAGCTACCGTAAACAAATGCTGACCTTCATTCTAGCTAGATTCGATCCCTCTACAAGAAATCACATTGCCAGAGCCCTCAAAATGTATAGCATGCGAAAAGAGTGTGACTGTCGCACGCGAACTTCCACTGGCAAGAAAGGTGTGGGAGTTATTAAGTCCTCTCCAAGTCAACGCCGATTCCGTCAACGTCGAACGCCATATGTCGAACAGTTTCCAGTTTGGATCCCCGGACATAGAGCCCCATGATGTGTTCAGCTACAGTACCTTTACAGCCGGTCTGGGTGGAACCATTCCGACGGCTCTTGACTCGCAGATGATGCCAACATACACCGCGTCCGTAACAAAAGAGACTGCGCCTTCAATCATGGATCAATCGAGTAACAATTCCTTGGGGCCATCATATTCGATCTCCAAAAGAGAGAATTCACTTCTAGCTCATATAAGACCTTGGATCGCTGCTGACCCCGCAAGACGAGAAATGTCACCTGAAATCAACCCGGGGAGCAGCCACTCGCAGCAAGGCAACAGTTCAGTAGCGGGAATGTCATACTTTTCCCTCGACACTATATCTTCTGGCAGGCCAAGTATGAGGGAGCCATCGATGGCACCGCCTGCTGTTCAAAAATTACCAGTAGGCCCCGACAAGGCACGCCAGCGATGGAGAGTACCAATTCCTTTCGCATCAGTGAAACGACCACTACCCACCGTTTCTGGTGACTCGAGCTCGGTCTCATCTAATCAAGTTGATGAGCAGCCTATGGAAGAGATTCCACTGAAGGGGTTAGTTGGTATGGGACTCAAAACGGCCGCAAAGACCAAGGCCATCGCTAGCATACACGTCGCACTATCAACCAGCTCAGCGTATGGACTTCTCTGGAACCAGTCAATGATTCACGTTTGGGATCTCGGTACAACCCCCCCTAGCCAGACTCGGACTATACCGACAGACAGCACCTGTATCCTCGCAACTGTCGGCAGACGCTACGTGGCATACGTGATGGGCAGCCGCGAACAAAAATTGACGGTAAGACTTCATACTATGCAGAAAGGCGCTAAACTAACACGAAAGTAGCTCCGGATAATGGACCTCACTCAGACAATGCCAACAGTAACGGAGTATAGAGTGCCGTCAGTTCACTGGTGCAAAAGCATCGCAATCGATCGACAGGAGAATTACGTTGTGGTCGGGTTCGAAAACAGCCTCGTGCGATTCTTCAAGACTGCCACCGCGGAGCAGCCACGAGAAGATTCCCTACATTCCCGGCTTCACAGCACCTGCAAGGGCTGTCCCTCGGTCGATACACTAGCATTTTCACAAGACGGACTCACCCTCGTCGCGAGCACACGCAGTGCCAAGGGCGTTGTGCAGATCTACCTATGGCGCTTTCCGTTTGACAGTTTCGAGGAGCTGAGTGGATGCCGATATCCGGTGCCCATGCACGAATCGGAGGATAATGGGATATCGTCGGTGATGATGCGCTCGCAGCAAGGCGCTGAGGAGGGCTTGCTGTGCGTCACGACATGGACTCAATCTGGCACTCCCGTCTTGATCCAGCAAAATGACGGCCACCGAACAGAAATGAAAGCCACCTCGGGTAATGCTCACGGAAAACTGGGGAATAGGATAAAATGCGCTGCCTTTTCCGCCTCGGGTCGAGAGCTGGCTTTGGTAAACGACAAAGGTCACCTATACCTTGCGTCGAACCTCAACTCAAAGCCCATTGACATCCGCCGAAAGGCAACTTCGCGAGAGCTGACTTCGAAGAGCTGCGCGCTGGTGCTGTCATTTATGACCCTGGCGTCGGAAGAAGCGGCTGTGATGCTGTGGGTTGATCCATCACGCGGGAAGGCGTTTATGAGGAAGACCTTGGTGGGAACGAGAGTAAGTGACTTTTGAGATCCCCTAATAATACCGACGTACTGATGAATGGTAGTCGAGTAATAGTATACTGGAAACCAACGGGCCTGTATATGTTTCTTCAACGCCGTCCCAACGAGCTCCTTACACTGGGCATCCGAGTCCCCGATCGGAGCTACCCGACGCTCAAACGTCGCTTGCGGAACTGGACTCGCGGCTTCCCAGAGACAGGACAAAGGGAACTCCGAGAAAGCAGATGAAACTGCTGGGATGATTCCGATTGCGTGTTTATTGCTTCTGTATTTGGTCTACTTCTGGCGTTGGCAAAAGTTGCGAAGCAATCACAAGTATGGAAAGGAGAAAGATATTGTCAAATGACAAAATTGGCACACGCCATGTCGAGACTGATTTACAACGTGATGGTGCATACTGGAATATTTCAAACTTTATTCGTCTAATATACTTGATGAGAATGATGATAATTTATATGCAATGGTCCGGATTGCCCGCTGGGTTACCCCACCATGTTGGGAACGGATGCGACTGGCCGCTCGCGCCAAAGACGGCAAAGGACAAGATGAAAATGACAATCTGTGAGCCGCCATCAAGGGCAGCGCCGATGAGGTAGTTGTATTCGTTGTAGATGCGCGGGTAGCGGCGTCTCAGCCAGAGCTGGGAAAACGCGCCGACCGCAAAGGAGGACCACAGCCAGGAGGTATTGCCAAAGTAAGTCGTACCCATGTACTGGAGGATAAACGTGGTGTTGATGGGCCACTTGCGGATGCGCGGGTACGCGCGGCAGAGCGCCCAGTGAATGACAGGGAAGACGGCGCCGATGAGCAGGCCAAGGGGCACGATGAAGTAGCGGCCGTGGCGGCCGTACATCTCGGTGGCGAGCGCCCAGGTGATAGCCTGCGCATTGAGGCTCTGCATCGTCGAACCGCTCCAGACGTTAGTGCCGAGGGGGTCGAGGAGGACCTCGCGCTGGGCGGATACGATGGAGGTCATGACGGCGTAGTTGAGGCCGGCGCCGAGCAGGGTGCCGTAGATTTGCGTGAAGAACATGACGCGATGCGGTACCTTGGTGTACTGGCCGACTTTGAGCCAGTTGGAGAGGTTGACGGCGAGCAGGATGACCTGGTGCGACCAGCTGGCAAAGTAGAGGTTAGCGAGTGGGCGGCCCGGGTGCACGGCGCCGGCGACCATCTTGGAAATTTGATTGGTGCCGATGCCGGTGCCGTAGAGGCCGTAGAGAATGCACGAAAAGGGCGCAATGACGGCACCGAGGAGTAGCGAAATGATGTAGCCCCAGACGGGGAGTGTGGTGTCGCCCTTGATGTTGACGACGAGGCCGGCGACAAAGGTGAGCACGAAGAGGGCGAGGTACCACCACATAGGCACTTCCTTATACTTGAGCATCTTTTGGTAGTGAATATCAGGCTGGGTGCGCGCGCGCGCTTGCTTCCACGCCTGAACCATGCCCGGGCCGTAGAAAAGGATGACATGCGTGATGAGGGCGCCCATGGCGAGGCTGGCCGTCAGGTAGCCCCAGGCGGTGGTAGAGGTGAGCTGGGGCACGCCGACGCGGGCGAGCTTGTCGTAGTCGATGGTGCCCTGATCGTTGAGGACCGAGGTGGTGACGAAGCGCGTGCCGTTGCTGGAGAAGAGCGAGGTGGACATGAAGGGGAACTTTTGTGCGTCCCAGACGTTGCGGTAAAAGAGTACCGGCACGACGACGTACCAGATGGCGTAGCCGATCCAGCTGTTGAGCTGCTGCTTGAGCGGCAGCGACAGGTACGTGCTCTGGATGTACTGCCAGTCGAGGCTAAAGTTGAGCAGGCCGAGGCCCTCGTTGGATGAGGCGCCGCCAAAGATGCGACCAAACGTGGTGCGCGTCTGCTCGGGCGCGCCCAGCGATGCCAAGCAAAATACGGAGATGCCGCCGAGCCAGGTCATGATGTAGGCCGGGAAGATTTCCCAGACGGCGGCAAGTCCGAGAGCCCAGCAAAACTTGGCGAGGCGGCCGCGGTTGGCGGCGCGGTCAAAGTGCAGGTTCTGGAAGAGCACGACCTGCGGCAGCGTGGACCAGTAGACCATCTCGGCCGGGTAGACGATCAACGGGCGCAGCACGCCGGCGAGGACGAAGCCGCAGAGGGAGATGGAAAAGGTGGCGAGGACGGCGGTGCCGGCGCTGACGGCGCGGTCGTAAAAGAGGCGCTCGACGGCGTAGATTTCGACGCCGGAGAGGCCGTTGTTGCCGGAGGAGGCGATGAGCGAGGCGACGACGTGCTCCTTGATGCCGAACGGCTGGCCGGAGTTGAGGAAGCGGAGGACGCGCTGGATGGCGGGGGAGCTGAAGCGAGATGGGTTGGGCGTACCGTAGGCCCAGGCCTCGCCGAAGAGGAAGACGAGGACTGTAGACGGAAGTCAGTAGGAGGGGAGAGGTGGCGGGAAGGAGGGGAGCGGGGGGGGGGGGGGGGGGGGACGCACGCTGGAGGAAGACGGCGGAGACTTGCATCTGCGTCGGCTTGAAGACGTAGAGCATGGTGATGACGCTGGACAGGGCCGTAAAGACGGTGCCGAGGAAGATGGAGCGGAAGGTGAGGGCAGGGTCGCCGTCGTCGCGGTCCGACACGAGATATTTGGAGACGTCGTCGCCTGTTTTGCAAATGTTAGCCACAGGAACACGGGCCAAGAATGAGGGTATCCGGCTTTACCATTTCGAATGACGGGGTGTCCGTTGACTCTCTCCGCCGTGTCGGTAGACGCTGCATCGTCTTTGCCTGTAATCTCTGGGCTCTCCATCGTCTTCTCGTCCAGGCTCGTTTGCAGCTTGTCCGTTGGCTCGAGCTGAGCCGATACGTCGCCGGGCGTCTTTTCGCTCGCCATGGTGATTAGGCCCCCAATTGACAAGAGCGGCAGTAGTCCGTCTATTCGAGAAGATGACCTTCTTCATCGGCGGCGGTCACTCGAGATTTTAAATACCCGGCCGACCTGCCCTTTTGATCAACCCCCTCCCCCAACGCTGGCTCCCCCCCGCCCAGCAGGAACGAGGGCTTGGTTTAGCACGAGCGCGCCATGTAACCTTGCCATGGTCGCTGTGAGGAATACGGGCGACATTGCTCTGGCGGCGGGGGGCCAATGAGCGTCACGAGATATTAGGATGCGGATGCGCGGTGCCATTGGTTGCATTTATTGGCGACGGGAATATTGTAGCCGGAGGGGGGCGATAATCGGGGCTGGGCGATGTTGCCATCGCCGAGACAAATGGCGATGTGGTCTCTCGGGTGTCACTTCCGAGCCACGTTTTTGCCTGACAGCAGCAAAAATTGTCGCTTATTCTCGGGGTTTTATTTTTTCGCGGCTTGCAAAAGTTCCTATAAATATCCGTTAGCTGAGAAATCTTGAGGCTTCGGATGTTGTGCAAGGGCGGTTATACCCGCGGGCCAAGAGCCAAGACAGGAACCCGTGGATCAAGGCTCTCCACTTTCGGCCTACATTTGGCGTTGAAGGAATTATTGCGAGTGGTTCGAGGTATTATTGCGAATGGTCGGACGGAGATGACATGATTGTATATTGTTGAATATTGGACGATTTATAATTTGGTGGTGAAGCAAAAGTCTTTTGCGTGGGGGTACCGAACTGTCTGAGCAGCCAGCTCCAAGATGGGGGCGACAGCAAGGCTGGCTGATGTGAAGATGGCGTGCTTCAATTACTATTCATTTTTGTCACTCTTGTCATTTTTATTATCGTTATAATTTTTATAATTATTGTCCTTTTTTAACCATCATTTAGTATATTAGCTTTGGCAAAATCCTGCGCCATCCACACGCAAGTTACGTAACTGGAGGTGGATTTGGTTCTCGCCAGATACTGGACTAAAACTCGGCTCTCAACTTCTTCTAATGAAGCTTATTTATGCTTAATCCAATTCTTCGAGATGATTACTTTGCTAGAAAGTCTGCTAGAAAGTTTTGGCATGACACTATCAAAGTTAGCAACAAACTCAAATTGCCAGGTTTTGATCATTCGCAAAATCCACCAATTGTCCTCAACCAGCCTAAACGTGCAACAGCCATCGACCCTCAACCCTCAACCCTCAACTATCCACCAAGCTTTACCCTCAAATTGACTCTTCATCAACCTGCCACTGGTGGGACTAATGGAATCCAGTACACACGTCCGTGAACCCGCCCAGGGCCACGACCATACATGTACCATCATATTCTTGCACGGCCGCGATAGCGAGGCCCAAGAGTTCGCTTCCGAGCTGTTTGAGAGCGAAGCCAGCATCGTCGTGGCCGCCGACAGCCAAGACCGTACCTTGCCCGGCCTGCTCCCCAACGTGCGCTGGGTTTTCCCCTCCGCGTCGGTCCTACACTCACAACGCTTCGACACGGACATGTCGCAATGGTTCGACATCTGGGCAGTCGAAGAGCCCAAACTGAAGAGCGAGATTCAACGAAGCGGCCTGCATCAAAGTATGCAGACGCTGCGCACAGTCATCGAGGCCGAGGAGAAGCTCATTTCCAAGGACAAGATCTTCCTCTGCGGAATCAGCCAAGGCTTCGCCACTGCGGTATCGCTATTTCTTGGCCAAGGTCGGGGAGGCTTCGCGGGCCTCATTGGCTTGTGTAGCTGGCTGCCCTGTTCATCCGAGGTTGAAGCCATGTCAGTGCTTGAACAGAAAGCAACACCGATATTTCTGGGCCACGCCGTCGACGATGATGTGGTCCCAATTCAAAACGGTCAACGCATGAGGGATGTCTTGTCAGGCCTGGGGCTACACGTGGAGTGGAAGGAATACCAAGATGGTGGACATTGGGTTAATGAGCCACAGGGTGTAGACGACATGATATCTTTTATCAAGGCGAATTTAAGATGATGATAACTCGAAGTCGTGTACAATAGAAAAATACAGCTATCTGAGGACACAGTTGCCTTCTCAATGTGTGACTACTTTGACCAAGCCTGGTCGCCTGGGCGGCCCAATAACATTTCATTTCGGGGAATTAATGCTGTTGAATAACAGTCCTATTTTTCTACTTTAAGCGGCCTTAATTGAGAAGCTGGAAATAGATCCATAATCTGCGCGATCTGACGTAGAGTTATACGCCGACACTCCGACTTCTCCACATCCTCGCCAAACGCGAGCGCCGTCCCGATCGATCCGACCGAGGTGGATCTCGCTTCGACAACAGTGTCGACAACTTATATCCTCTAGTAAGCCACGGGCTCCTTTCGGCTTTGAATCTTGATCCATCATATTCCAATACCCCAAGTATCCTCCAGCCATGGCGGAAACCCCCAGAGTCGAAATCCAGCTCCGAGACGGCGCCATCTACGCCTCTCGCCAAGGCGACATCATCCGCGCCCGAGGCATTCGGTATGCCCGCGCACCGCGCTTTCAACCCACGCAGCCTGTACAGCCGTGGAAGAACGTAAGAGACTGCACGAAGCCGGCGTCGATATGTCCCCAAGTGCCGTCCCGCCTCGAGGCCCTCAACGGGCCCATCACTACAGGGCACAACATGGACGAGGACTGCCTGCACGTCAGCGTCTGTGCCCCGGCCGACGCGACGGAGCTGCGGCCCGTTATTGTGTTTATACACGGCGGTGGCTATACGTCCGGCGGCGGCGACCTTGACGTCTACAGTGGTGCCGATCTGGCGGCTGGCGGGGTCGTCCAGGTCAGCGTCACCTACAGGCTCGGAATTCTAGGCTATCAGCCAATTGAGGGCGTGGCACCCGCAAATTTGGGCCTAATGGACCAAATAGCGGCTTTGAACTGGGTCTGCGACAACATCAGCAGCTTTGGTGGTGACCCTCGGCGGGTGACTCTCGCTGGCAGCTCGGCGGGCGCCGACTCCATCTACTGCCTCTTTGCGGCCGACGGGGCCGAAGACCTGTTTCAGCGGGCAATCTTGCAGAGCACACCTCTGGGCATCCGGCACATGGACCGCGACGCCATGGTAGCCGCGCTCGAGGGTGTGGCAAAGTCCTCGCTAGGCGACGACCCGGCTGGGATGTCCCTGGAGGACCTCTTTGAGGTGCAGAAGCGGCTAGCAATCAAGTCGCGGGACTTTGCAGCTTTGGGGATGCCTTTTGCACCAATTCTGGGCCACCCACCACTAGCAATCAGCAAAGTCCAGTTTGACACTCGCGTTCAACGCTCGTTGGAGCGAATTCCCGTGTTTGTCGGATACTGCCGCGATGAGGGCGTCGCATTCGAGGGCATATTTGGCGCCATGAGCCCCAATGTGAGGCCGGCCATTACGACTACCGTCGTCGATTTCATCAGCAAGGCGTGGTTCCAAGACGACTCGGACAGGCTGTGGGAGCAGGCACGCGCGGCGGGCAGCAGTCCCTGGTTCTACGAGCTTGTGATTGCGCCGGAGGGAAGCCGGTTTGGAGCCACGCACACGCTGGAGATGCCGTTTCTCCTAGGGGGCTGGGAGGCGTGGAAGGATGCGCCGATGCTCGAGGGCAGCAACGCGGAGCATCTAGTGAGGACGGCCGGCGTAGAGTTTAGACGGCTGTGGATGGCGTTTGTGTGGGGCGAGGAGTTGGGCAAGACAAAGTTCACGATTGATGAGAATTTCAAGTTTAACAACGTCTCTAGTTACTGACTTTTTAATCCGGTTGATACGGATATACTCGCAACAGCTGCATTTGCTGGCTAATACTGCGGGATTCAGTAGTACAATAGACGCTTGGAAGTCGATTACGCATGGGGAAAACGTGGACCACCCTCGGACATAGGAGAAGTTGCTAATAGGAATGGAGTTTCTATTGCATCGTCAACTCCGAACAACTGCTAGTTACGCAATACAGTTACGGAAGAGACCATCTTAACGCAGGATTAGACCTCTAGCCTAGGTTGAAAACTGGTGATTGTTGAGCCGATATTCCCTTGTCGAGAGAATAATTGCAAGCAACTGGGGAGCTTGATACTACGCATGTACGGGTACTTGATCTCTTGGGGAAGAAATGTTGCTTTGATCCCAGAAACTCAAAGGATACCGAGAATTGTCCGCGTCGCAGATGCCGCAATGTTACCTATAAAAACTGGAGTGGGATCCAGCATACTGATAACGCGTATCTTGGCCGCGGCAGCAAGCGCCGGACACGTAGGGCTAGGGCCTGAGGAGCTATCTTTCTACTGAAAAATTAAGTGTTGATAGAAAATAGAGGTATAGTCGTTGATAGGCAAGACAGAAGTGCACAGAAGTTGCGAACCCTAGGACGGTATGAATCAAGGGAATAGCAGATTTTAGGCGGGGACTAGGAGGTGGCTGGAGATTCGACAACGGATACCTATGCAGCATAAAGGTAATGAGACTAGGTAGGACCCTGGCTGACGGCATTGACTTGGTTGAGGTTGCTTAATGCCCCAGTAGTCCCGCGTCGAGCGTCGGTACCCAGGTTGTACCATGAACGTTGTAGATCAGTGCGACTTGTCTGCAACTTATTTGAGTCTTTGTGGAGAGCTTCAATGGCAAGAATGACTCTTGTTTCTTTTGATATGTTTTCTATCTACCGTTTGTTGGGTAATCTAGGTGCAAAGGTAAAATGTGGCAAGCAATGGCCGGGGTGGGTGACTCGCTGATCAACCGCATTATCTACTTTTTAGTGAAAGTAACGTTGCCCTCAAACTCATTGCCAAGGAATACCCGCATCTTCAAGGCAGCAGGTTTTCCGTCATCCCCCTTCACAAACTCGACGGGATGAAATTGGCCGGCATCAGCAATGTTGGACAACCACGCCTCGCCAGCGATCCAACTGTCCCCGACGACGTGCCGAAACGTGAGCCCGTAATCCCAAGTCATGTCAGGGCGCTCTGCAATAAGAACCTTGACGTCCGGCTTGCTTTGGTCAGAGCGAAGCGTCAGTGTGCCGTATCCCGCGTCAGAGTACGTGCCCTCCATGTCCTGCATGGAAAAGGAGGGATCTGCTTGCGTGTGGTTGGGAAAATGCTTGTTGGCCGCGTTCTCGAATAGTTTCTCGGGGCCAAGTCCCCCAGAGCGGCTATTGCATCTCAGTTAGTTATCTGTGCTGATTTGGCGGAGGCTAACGTACCCAGCAGGAATATTGACAAGCTCCTCCACCGGTATGTTAAACTTGTCGGCGATGAGCTTCCAGGAAATGACGGCGTTAGCGGTTGCCGCTTCGTCCGCATTCGCAAAGATGACGAAGCCAAATTTGTCATTAGGAAACCAGTAGACCTGTGCCTTGAACCCGATCATGCTTCCATCGTGGCGGTAGAATACGTGTCCATTTGATACACTTCGGTACCAGCCCAGCCCGTATAGAGAGACATCGTTGCCTTTGCCTGGCCGCGGGCTTTCAAGCATTCTCGGCGCACGAATATCGTACAGCGTGTCGTCAGAGAATGCTTGGGTATTATTGACAAGAGCTTGGATCCATTTCGCATAGTCTCTCACGTTTGAGATGACGGCCGCTGCGCCACTCAAATCTGTTGCTGGCATATAGGTTGTCTCGTTGTGCTTCCCGGTCTCGTTGACCCAAAGGTACCCAGTGGCGAGATCCTGCTGGCTTTTCTTGGCGTCTTCCAAGCCGAAGTAGGTGGAATTCATTCCGAGCGGATTCCAGATCAGCTCCTTCATTACCTGCTTGAGATCCTTTTTGGTGACTGTCTCGATGACGTGCGACAGTGTAATGTACATGTAATTGCTGTAGTGAACCGCGACTCGTGGCTCATTGACAAAGGGCAAGTTTCTCATGTTCCGAACAATATCTGCGGTGGAGAGAAGCTGTCCGTCCTTCTCTCGCATGAGAGCCCTGTCGTGACGAGGAAGTCCGGTCCGGTGACTGACAGCGTCATCGAGTGTCAGATGATCCGTTGCCCATTGGTCCTGGAGTACAAAGTCATCCTTCAGAATGGAGGATATCTTAGTCGACCATCCCTCAGCCAACGCCTCGTACGACCCATTCTGTATGAGCGCCGAAAGGCAAGCAGCTGTCTGGGCCTTGGTGGTCGAGCCGGCGTAGAAGAGTGTTTCGGGAGTGACATTCTTGCCAGATAGAGCTGAGAGGCCGTAGCCCTGAGGAAATCAAAGTTAGAAGCTATAGACAATGGGACAACATCCTGGGAGCAAGTGTTGGTATAGGGCACATACCTTGGCGAACACATCATGGTTGTCAATTACGGCTATGGCCATGCCGGGAATGTGCCAAAAGTCCATATTGTCTTTGACAAAAGCAGCAAAGTCACTCGTGAGGGGATTCTTGCTGGGGAGGAGATTCGAGTCATTTCTCGTCACAACAGAAGCATCAGCGTGAGGTGTCCACGCGGCATTGAAAGCCAGGCCCGTGATGGGTAGGAGATGCCACAAGGAGCGCATCGTGTTGAGAATTCGGAGAAGGAAAATGTCTCGTAGGGCTTGGGCGCCTAGTAAAAGCGGTATGATAAAGACTTTGTAAGAGTTTATAAGGCTGAATGAAGTAAACTAAAGGTTTCAAGCTGTTAGAAAACGTTCAAGCCCTTTTATATGAGATTCGTAGTCTACTTATGGTACGGCAAAGCATATCAGATACCAACTGATATAAGCTTTAACTACATAGCTATTCTATAACGATTCATGCAAGTGGGATCACAAGGCAGAATCTATCACTTATATTGCCTTTGAGTCCGCTATTAATTCACCGAAAATAGAGCTGGCATGATCTTGCGGTCTATATGGAACGACCAGTCGGGACGGCCGAGCGGCGACCAGACAGGTGCCTACAAGCCGCCCAATTAGAACAACAAGTCACAAAATCGATCACTGCGCCCACGTGGCCATTCGTGCGGGGTGAGTGCATGACTGCAATAGAGAGGTCAATGATGGCTCACCTCCATGTTGCAGTTGGACTGTTTGTTAGGTCGCGAGTCAGGTTGCGGCGCAGCACATGGGGTACTATTATTAGCACGAGTATCGTCAAAAGAGTAGAGCTTTTGCAAGATGACTATTGCTCAGGTTGATAAATAAGGTTTCAAAGTATTTAGACTAGCCGTGGACCTTGCTTTCTCAATATACCCGTCCTAATCTTTATTGTTCTCTCTTGCTCACTTTGTTTAGTGTGCTCGCTCTCTAGCACCTACCTGTGGTGGCTGTGTGGCACATGCAAGCCTGGTCCTCGTCCTACAGGTCACGGTCGGTGATGGGTTAGAAGAGGAATCGAAAAGCGCTCCAATAACTACTGACCAAGTATAATGGAAGAGAGAGCGGGAGAAAGAGAGATATTGGATAGTATAGGTGATGGAGAGCGATAAGTTAACAAAATTTGTAAGAACACCCATCGTCAATAACTTAAGCGATTCAGCGGGTCCAACTAACAGCGTCTAACAATAGATCTGACGTCCCACTCTAAACGCTGTGCTTCTTGACGTGATGTCACATCAGCCCCCAAAGTAAGAGAGCCTGTTGAAAAGGTCTTATTATCCGTCTTTGGATCCTTGCTCAGCCGCTTCAGCATCGACCATGCTACCAAGAACCCTGATGCACTCAAAGCCAGTCCCCACTCCCTTAGACTGGGGCAAGATGCCATGCAGTGACCTGCTGCCACCGCGATAGCTGCACGTACAAGTGGAAGGGGTTGTATAGAGTGCGGGCCGACTCGGCGTCAATGATCAATGCCCACTGCCCCGTAGCTTCGGCACAACGCGGTCCGATGTCTTGCGTGTCAGCTCTATTCTGCCCAGGAGGCCGCCGGCGGAAGGTAGCAGCCTGCCAATATTGCTTCCTTGTGGACCATAGGTAGGCCATCACGCGACCTGTTAAGGCAGGGAAAGAAGCTGGTGTTATCCCTTGTCCTTGAATACAATCACTTCTGACATGAGTCGCATGATGACCTCGAGGTATACTTGGTATACTTCACATAAGGGCATCTCCGTTGATTGTCTGTGGAACAGACCGTAGCAGTACCACTGAAGCTTCAGAATTGGTTTCCCAGGTATAAATGATGCATTATCTTGTTTTCAAACTTGTCAGCCTCCAAATTGACTTGTTGAGTTATGATTTATCGCTTATAGATACAACACATCTTGCTTGTTGTTTTGCTTTTAGGAGCCTTGTAAGAGGCTTTCTAATCTAGTGCCTTTGACTGTATAGGGAGATTTAGCTATTCATGTGCGCAGGTGTTATAGCAAGGGCGTCCTCACAAGCTTTCCGTGGAAGCTTTGAATCGACACCTAGACCCTCGGCGACTCGGGCCCTCACACTGGTACGTTAATATCAACACATATCCGTAGCCAGAGAATCAAGCACGTTCCGACGAAGGAGCCCTCCTGTTAATGTCTAGTGATCGTGGCTCAAAAAATGAACAGCAAATCGAAACAGAGACGGGCAAAATGGGAAGTAAATGGGCAGCCGATTTGAATTTCCCGTCTCTACACTTGTCACTCTTCTCTCTACTCTAAAGGATTTCTCTGCTGCGTACTACAGATATATAATATGAAATTATGAGAAAAATAAAAACTTTCAACTTGATGGTTTTTTTGTTATTATGTCAATATTCATTTTAGAATTTTTCAAACTCTGTTAAAAGAAATGTAGGGGAGTTTTGATAGTGTATTTGTGTGGGATTGTTAGTAGACATTGATGGACTTGGCATCCCTTTGTACCTTGCTAAGTCTTAGCAGTACCAGGTAAGTTAGTACTAGCAACGTCCGCTAAAGGTTCGCTAAGCCGCCTGTAACTTTCCGAGGTCAGCCCTGCGATATCGCAGCACGCTGGCTCCACTCTGTCCTTTCAACATCATCCGTTTGTATTCATTAGTCAATAATTTGTATCTTTCTTTGTTCCGCACAACTTTTATCCCACCACTGTTCTCCCGCCAAAGATTGACCCGGTAGCTGATCATCAGATGCTTCCTAGTTGCTACTGTCACCAGCAATTCATGCACCAGCCTTTGACAGCGCACAACCCGCATCACAAGACCGCCGACGTGTCGGACAAGTCATGACCGTCATCCACCACGTCTAGCTCACCATGGTTCGAATTGCGGTCTCCCGGGGCGCCGTACACGCCCGGCAGCTTTGCCCTCGTATGCCTACATCCAACCGCAACATTCCTCTCCTAGGTGGCATCGCTGCCGCGGCCGTCGTCGCCGCACCGGCCGTCTCATCCCCAGCCTCCCGCCGCCCCCGACACCTCTCCTCGACCCGAACGCTCCACGCCTCAACACCACCAGCGCCGCCCGCCACCAGCCGCAGCATCGCCGAGCTGCCCGAGCGCACGCATCCGCGATACCTACAAAGCTCCAAACCCGGGTCGTCGCTGCTGGTGCTCAACTGGCCGCGGCCGCCGCGCAACCTGCTGCTGGTCCAGAAGCTGTACGCGCCCGACGTGACCGAGTCCGTGATCCGCTTCGCGCAGCACATCCGCAGCGAATACCCGGACGTCAACATCGTGGTCGAGCCGCGCATCGCCGACATTATCCAGAAGCACCTCAGCTTCGCGCTGTACGTCGCGGACCACCAGTCCAACATTGCGGACAAGGTGGACGTGATTGCGACGTTTGGCGGCGACGGCACGGTGCTGCGCGCGGCGAGCCTGTACAAGCTGCACGGGTCCGTGCCGCCGATTGTCTCCTTTAGCATGGGCACGCTCGGCTTCCTGGGTGAGTGGAGCTTCGCCGACTACAAGAAGGCGTGGCGCGAAATGTACATGAGCGGCAGCGACGTGCCCGAGGCCCGCGAGGCCGACTACCTGCAGCAGGGCGAGAACAACAACCTGACGCTGCGTGTTGGTGCCGTGCAGCACGAGGGCTGGGAGCGCATGAAGGGCAAGTGTCTGGGCCATCAGAGGGCGTCGCGCGTGCTGCTGCGACACCGCATCAAGGCGGACATTTACGACCGCGCGGGCAACAGCATCAACCACGAGGTGTCGGACTCGCTGTCGAGCCAGGGCCGGTCGACGATTGCCGAGTCCAAGGAGCCGTCACCGTCGCTGCGCGCCATCAACGAGATTTCGCTGCACCGCGGCTCGCACCCGCAGCTCGCCGTCATCGACATCTACCAGAACGGGCACTTTCTGACGGAGACGACGGCGGACGGCATCCTCGTCAGTACGCCGACAGGATCGACGGCGTACAGCCTGAGTGCTGGCGGGCCCATTGTGCACCCGCTGGTCCGCTCGCTGCTCATCACGCCCATCAGCCCGTGCAGCTTAAGCTTCCGCTCGTTAGTGCTGCCGCTGGACACGGCGGTGGTGCTGCGTACGAGTGCGCGGAACCGCGGCCGCGAGCTAGATCTGAGTATTGACGGAAAGCGCTGCGGGGGTGTACGGCCGGGGACGGAGATTCGCGTCGAGGGCGAGTTTGTAGGTCGTGCGGGGCCGGGCGAGGAGTGGCACGGAGGTGTGCCGTGTGTGATCCGCTCAGAGGAGGATGATCCTTGGGTAGGAGGACTTAATGGGTTGCTCAAGTTCAATCATCCCTTTGGCAGAGACCCGGCCATGGACGACATGTCGGATTGAGTGTAGTGGTGTGTTGGTGAGTGACGAAACGAACTGCCGTTATGTATAGATACCCCATCGCTACTTGGAAATTGACTTGTTGTATATTACGCCAGAGCTGCATTAGCCATTGGTCCAATCTAATTATAATTTGAAGAACCATATACCGAAATAAAAGCCTCAACATCCAAAGGGTATTGTACACATCAGTGATAATCTAAGTATTCCTCTGGCACCGTTGGCCAGGCATCTACGCCATCCAGCAGCACCACCATCATGCCGCCCATCATGTGGTTGCTAATGTGGCAGTGCAGCAGCCAGGCGCCCGGGTTCACAACCTGATACCGCACCACGATCCAGCTCGTCTCCTTCCTGGCGACTTGCGTGACAAACGTGTCCCTGCGCGGCGGGTTCACCAGGTTGAACTGCCCCGGCACCTCCTTGACGGCCTCGTCGACCGACGACCACCGGAACGCGCCGGTGCCTGCGCCAATCCTGTACATCTTGTTGCCGTGCTTGTGCACCGGGTGCGGTGGCATGGGAAAGACGGACGCGTACAGCACGAGATCGACCCAGGTGCCGTTGCGCGTGGTCAGCGTCACGTTGTTGTTGGTGAAGTGGTCGTCGGGTCGCTGAAAGAGAAGCGGCGATGTGTGGATGTCCAAGTCGCTGGGCTGCAGTGGCGTGCGGTTCAGGGCCCAGAGATACGAGGTGCCGGCAGGCTTCATGTTGAGGATGTGCAACGCGTCCGCAGTCGCGGGGATGGGTTCCGCCGGGAACGGGTGGGCGCGGTCGTCGCTGTAGAAGATGACGTCCGGCGACAGCGGGCCGCCAGAGATGGACACCCACGGTGCGGAGTCGGGGCAGTCGGCGGAGGGGTGGCGTTTGGCGGTGCCGGGTTCGCGGACGGACAGCACGGCGTACCCGTCGACCATTTGCGGCGCGGACATTGCGTTGAAGCGCACCTTGAAGGCGCCGGCGCGCGTCGGCCGCAGCAGCACCGAGTAGCGCTCGCCGTTGGACAGCGGGATGGCGTGCACGCGCTGCGGGACGACGTAGCTGCCGTCGACGGCGTACACCCACATCTCGTGCTCGTCGACGGAGAAGGCGCCGGTGACGAAGTTGGTGGACCCGAGGACGTTGAAGGCGACCCAGCGGCCGGCGGTGGCGTGCAGCGTCTCGACGGGCTCGGTGCCGTTGCGACAGCCGTAGAAGACGGAGCGCGGGATGGCGCTCTCGTTGAAGCGCTCGAGGTCACCGCCAAACGCGGCCATGATGTTGGGCGGGAAGCAGCTGGCGGCAAGTTAGCCCCGAGAACTGGCATCGTTGTGTTGGGAAAATGGAACGGAAGAGAGAACGTACCCTCGGTCGGTCAGGGAAGAGCCCGGGACGAGCGCGAGGTCGCCCTTTTGCGGGGGCGTCAGGTTCGCGAGCATGTCGGCGGCGGTAAGGCACTGCGTGCGGCCCTTGCCGTTGAACAAGATGCGGTCGTAGCACGTAATCTCGATGCCAGAGGCGAGCGTAATGTCCCACTTCTCCTCGGACGTGATGTGCATGAGGTCAGAGAGGGCGGTAGTCGGGGCGTCCCAGGCGGCAAGCTCCATGGCGCGGACGTCTGCGCCGGGGATGAGGTGGAACGGGTTGGGCGTGTCGGGGCGCGGCCGGATGAAGATGGCGCCGTAGAGACCGTCCTCGATTTGGTCCCGGGAGTGCGAGTGGTACCAGTAGCTGCCGTGTTGCGTGGCCGTGAAGCGGTACGTAAAGGCGCAGCCGGGCCCGATGGGGCGCTGCGTGACGCCGGGCACGCCGTCTGACCAAGGCGTGCCGTGCATTTCCAAGCCTAGAACGATGTCAGGCGGTGCTTCGTCTGTAAGCTGTCAAAGTCTTGGGCTCGAGGGATGACGGACCGTGGAAGTGGACGGTAGTGTTGAACGGTGAGTTGTTGACGACGTGGACGGTCACTTGGTCGTCCTGGTCGAAGCGCAGCTCCGGGCCGGGCGTCTGGCCGTTGACGAGCAGCATCTTGCGCGGGATGCCGAGGGGCTCGTAGGGTTCCCAGGTGATTTCGAGGTCGAATGCCTTGGAGGCGGATGCGGATAGGGATATGGACGCGTTGACGTCAGGCGCGACGGGGAGGCTCACGGCCGCGGCCAGAGCGGCGGCGAGGAGCGACGATGTCTTCCACATGATGTCCTTTCACGGCTGGACGGGTATTTATTGTAGATGCAGAGTGCGATTAGCTGCAAGATGTAATAGATGTAAGCCCAACACAATAGCACATTTCTTCTACAGCCTTGATCGCCTGGTTTTTGCCGGTGGCGGAGGTCGTGATGCTGGCTGCCCAACGGCTGTTGTGAACCCCAAGATTACCTTTGGGGAGGATTCAATACGAGACTTGCGTATCTGACCCCTTCTTCTTACCCCCCTTTCATCCCACAATAATAAATAGCCCAGATTGCATCGCATCCCTGGTATGTGAGATGATCACCCTCGCAACGGAAAAAACTGGGTATCTAGAGGGATTCTGACCAATCCCGTGTAACAGATCTGAGTCGCTTCATTTCCCCGCAACCCTGTACCGTTGCATTGGGGGGGCTGATGCCGGCCGCGGCTTGATGAGCAGGCTCCCGCTGTGTTGCGGTCGTCTGATGTGTCTTTGTTGCGCCAAGGTCTAAAGCCAATGTGAATTCTCGCTATTCTTTGCTTCTTGGTTGGAGCTACGTCCCTGTCTCTCGTCGCTTGAGATGGCCCTGCCGGCGAGCCGCCGCATTGGTAGATACCCTTGCTAGAACAAGTCACTAATAATAAGTCACTACAGATTAGGTCGAGGCTGATTTATCATTAGGGAAAATTGTCCCGTGTCTCACAGCGTGGCGAAGGATTACATGTCTCACAAATCGAACCTAGGCAACAGTCTGAAACCGGTGTGAGTACTGGAGAATGCTTTTTTTTTCAGGCAGTGGAAAAACCTGCCGAGCATAGTGGTGCTGAACATTGGTACACAAGATGCCTCTGAAGGGGATACGCTTTCGGAGACGTCACGGTTATAATGCAGACTGAGCGGAGGCTTTGACGGATTTCGACGCTGAATAACAATCTATATGTGTGATAAATTCATTTGCTTAATGTTTAATTCACAATCAATGTTCAACGTACAAAGCCAAACTCTTGGTTTCATCGCCGCCCGGATAGGAGGCATAAATGCCGAGCAACAGGGTGCTCAAAAATATTACCTTGGCGACGAGCCCAGTATTTAGACCATGGAAGCCAATCTTATTCAATTCGTCACAAATCTCTCGGTAGAGCTACGCAATGTATTACTTTTTTTTATCCTTACACACTTATCCCGCAACAGCGTGGCGGAGGTACTGCAAGAAATAACCGTACTCCTTACCGAGGTAGACGAAGCGTGTTGTAAAACTTCTATCATTCGCTGGCCAGAATGGACCCTCGTTGTCCTCATCAAGGTGTCCTCGATCTCACTGCCTGGTCGCCAATCCAGTGAAGAGATGAAGTGCGCTTCTTAATGAACTGATGGATACCAATCTAGCGAGATATGAACATGGCTTTTCCTGCAGTATCAACCTGAAGCTCTGATAAAAAGAAAATCACCGTAGTGGTAGCCCCGATGACGAGAGCTACCAACATCCAGGCCACTGACACCTCAACTGCGACTGAAAAACGCGCGACACAGATGGGCAAACGCGCGCCGATAGGAAGCGTCGGGTAGAGCGTATGTGATCCATTCCAATGAGATTATGACGTATCCGTAGAGATCGTAAAGTCGAGGCGGTCGAGGCAGTCTGTTTCTTATGTTGTTGAAGGACCGAACTACTGTGTCAAGGTTAAGTGCAATGACGATAAAGGGAAGAGAGAGCGAGAGTCCGATAGATACTAGTGGGGTGTAAGACATTGGCTTTATTTTTTGCAAGAAACAGAGGGAAAGCAGAAACAAATCCGACGAGAGGTGCTTACAGATATATTTGAGGACATAGTTGAAGGGAATTTTTCCTTCAGTCTGCTTAAAGCCGTCGGTAGGAATGGCAAAGAAGGCAGCCATAAAGGAGACGGGGAGCTAATTTTATGTATTGGTCAGTGACTGTCGTTCTCTGCGGTGGTTGCGAGGGGCGACAAACAAATATAATCGTAATCATGGTGAATAGCATAATGGCATTCCCTTGCTTTGCTGTGGCTCGCGCTTGCAGATGACTGTTGTGCTGCTGCTTTCGATCCAAGACGTTGTTCAGCTACAGAGTTGTCAGCACTTGATTGCTATTATTCATTCGGCAGTCGCCGGCCATGGCTATCAGTCTGGCTGTACGTTGAATGCGACCCCACTGCTCTCGCTTCATTTTCCAGCTACACGCCTAGTCAGATTGTCGCTCACGTACCTTTTCCCTTGTCGTCTCCGCCAGCTTCTTCATGTGCTTGATTTGTTCTAGATGATCGTCCGAAGATGACAGACTCATAATTGGTACCCTGTACTCGCCATTATTTGGTACCCTGCGGAGTTTAAACTTATTCATTGCGTTGTTATACCCCAACAGGACGTTCTTTTGGTCCTCCAGCACCTCACGGAGCATTTCGAGCTCGTCGATGATGTCCGATACCTCAACAAGAAGAATTAGATCTTCGGAGATGCTAGCCAACTCCCCCTTGAGGACATAGTCCTTCATCTTGACCAGGGACTCTGCGACCTTGGCAGACTTTCCCCCATCGCGCCGAATCATTGTCAGCTTCTCCGCCTCAAGTAATGGGGTGCAGACGCGGAGGCACTGTACCGAGTTTGTTATGCTCTTGTCGAAAAAGTTGAAAAAGTCGACCCAGGCGGAAATTTCTTCTGGTGTATAACTGTTCAACTGATTGGGTCGGCGAAATAGGCCAACACACTCCGTCATCACTGCCATGGCCAGACAATGCGCCGAAACGATAGGCTGTCGGAGTTGGTCGTCCATCAAATACTTTGACAGCCGTTTGTGAGGATCCATTGGCCCCCGGTAGTCGGCGAATCCCCCGAAATGAATGTAGTCCCATGGCGCCGGGAGGCAGGTGATGACGGTGTCATGGCCAAGCACCCACATCCAGAGCTGGTCCACCATAAAAAGCTTGTGGAGCTTGTCGTGGGCCATGATTTGCGACTTCATGTATCGGTAGACGACCTGGTCTGCATCCCTTTCGTCTATGTTGCCGACATGAGAGTATCTGTACTGATCTAGAGTGCGACGAACCTGCAAGCCAGCTTCCAATGGGGCTTGGCGATATCCGTACCCTAAGATAAGATCTTTGTGTAGTTTTCTGGAAAACTCTCGGACTTGTTTTGGGTATGAGTAATCCCTCTCCCGGAGCGCCTGCCGAGGAGTCGAGTCAAAAGGCAACTGATCATCGGACGCCTCCTCAGCTGTATGTTGGTGATACGACTGAACCCCAGAAACCTCCGATTCCAGATCAACACCACTCTCTGCATGTCCGGAGGTGCGATCACGATACAGGCCGTCGTCCGGGTAGGGCAGGTCTTTGGCGTTCTCTTTGGCGTTCTCTTTGGCGTTCTCTTTGCATCTTTCCATCGTTTCCTTCATTTCCAAAAGGCTCCCATACTTCTCGCAGCTCAAGTACGGTAGCTGGCGTAATGTAGTTAGTTCAGAGTTTCTACGTCACTTGCGCCGCTTTGAGCGCCATCCTCCAGTGATGACTTACGACCACTGTAAGCACTTGCTGCGTAGAGGCGTCCTCTTTATCGCTGACCAAGATCTCTGACTTGTGAAATTGATGCTGTAGAAATGAATCGATGGTGATTGCTTTTTCACTCTGATCCGGCTGCCTGAATCTCAGGTTTTCTCTGACCGAAGCGTCCATCATATTGAGTTTTTGGCTAGGCACCGGATGGTCCGCTCGCTTTTCCTCCCGCAGCCGTGTTATGAGATGCTCTACCCAGGTCATGTTATTTGCTGGTATGTGATACCATGTAAAGTTAGGTTTGCCAGGGCATCTGGGGTCTTTCTCTACCTCTGCCTGTATGGCGTTTGGCCCCACGTCGTACAGCACCTTGTAAACAGGTTGCTTTGTCAGTGCTCGTTGCTCACGTTTGTTGATGTAAAATCCCATAATAGAAATCTCAAAGTGTTCACAGCAGCTTTGCTTGTGACGGTCAAAGTACGTGCCAAGCAACCGTGGTGGTGGCGCTAAACTCTGACGCGGCGTTCCCGGCTCATCTTTTGGTTCATTATTGCGTTCAGGGCCAAGCTCCCACTTCGTCCGTTGTGAGAGTAACCGTGGGTGGCGTTGTTGATCAGAGGGACCGGAGGTACTAGAACCCCAGCTAATCCGGCTGCGGCTCCCTGTTGAACGGCAAGGACTCTCCCCCAAGGCCCTAGAGATACGATTTTCCTGTGCAACTGAACCCTCGTTAGTTGGGCTCATTCCTTGATTCGGGCCCTTCTCCAAGTCTTCTTCCCGCGTGCTGGATCTCGAAAACAGAGGTAGCCCCGGGCATTTGGCTGGCGATGACTGAAAATGTGCGTTGTCTGTCTTTCGGTACTCTACTGATGCTGGACGCAGATTATGCACCGCCTCAATATTGGGTTCTCCTCTTTCCAGATCCTTCGATGCGTGATCCTCTATGACTTCAAGCTCGGATGCGGGGATGCTGGGGTGCCGATTTGTCGGTGGAGTGCTGCGATTGGGCTCTGCAACAGGGAGAGATGCCATTCGGTCTCGGGCGGTGGAGCCGATTTCAACAGCCTTGCCGTTACTTGTTGGAATGGTCGGTTCCGCCAAATCCTTGTCAGGCACACGACTCTCAAGCGGTGCAGTCAGCGGCGAAGTCGGCTGCACAGAGCCTTCCGCTTCCGCGCCGTGGTTGGAAGACACGCTGTGGTCGGAAGACACTCTGTGGCTAGAAGATGCCATTGTAGGTTTCGGTTTTTGGTCATTCGATTATTTTTGTTAGGTTATAACGCTTGAATTGCATCTTCATGGAAGCATTGAGGAGGAAGGATGAGCGGGTGAGCATCGAGGGGAAGCCTCCAGCCGCTCCAGAATATGCCCTCATCTCCTGCTGGGCGCCTATTTCTGAGACCTGCATCCAGTATATTAAGTTCAACGCAGCCGTCGCAAGAGATGGAATTTGGAAATCAGGCTGAGCTGAGTCATGGATTACATGCAGGGGCACCATTCACACGGATTGTCCTCTGGCACAGCTGGAAGCGAAGCGGCACGGCTTGTTGTCGTGCTGGATTAATTAGTTCTACCGATGGTTCTATGTATGTAGGTTCTATTGAGACGTTTCTTTCCTTTGATAATAAAAAAAGAAAAAGACTTCAAAAAGAGGCCCAATGGCGGTCGAGGTCCTACCTGCCAACTTCGTGCGCGAAGGGAGGGCCGTGGGTTCTTTGCTACGGACGAATAGAATTATCGTCATAAAATATTTTTTTTTTGAATTTCTTTGCCTCCTTTTTTCCTCTTTTTTTTTATGCTCTTCACTTCTCAACCAACGCAGATCTGGGTATGCTGACATAGTGGACCAGCGGCTACCAAAACCGCTGTAGCAGGTAGCTGATAGGAGGACCCAATTCTCCCCCAAACATCTTCAGTCTCGAAACACAGACAAACACGTAAAGTGTCGCGTTGGAGCTTAAGAATTGATCAGAGGCCTGCCAAGTGAAATATCTTTCATAGGCTATTTAGGACTGCCATGGACGAGACTGCGCAGCCTGCTCGTCCCAGCATCGGCTGCCTGGGCTGCGACAAACAGGCCACCACCCTTCAGTGCCCGACGTGCCTGAAGCTAAGCATCAAGGACAGCTATTTTTGCTCTCAGGACTGTTTCAAAAGTAATTGGGTTCGTATTTCCAACCCGAGTAAAACAACACTGGCCAGGGTTTACTAACTCTCTGCGCCGCCCGATAGAATGAGCACAAGGTGCTGCACAAGCCGGCCCAGGATGCCACCACGATAAGAGGTCGGTGCTGCCCGGGCCCGAGAGCCTGTTATGTCTAACTAATGACGCGGATAGCTTCTGGCCTGTACAATCCCTTTCCTGATTTCCCATTCACCGGCTCCGTAAGGCCCATATATCCTCTCTCCGCAAGACGTACAGTCCCAAAGTCGATTGGACAGCCCGACTATGCAGACACTGGAGTGCCCACAGGTGAGCGCATGCTTAACCGAGCCAAGGTCGACATCCTAGACAGTGCAGCACAGCAGGCGATGCGAAAAGTCTGCAAATTGTCTCGAGAAGTCTTGGATATCGTGGCAGCCGAGGTACGACCGGGCGTCACCACAGACTACCTGGACGAAGTCTGCCACAAGGCATGCCTAGAGCGGAATGTAAGGCTGCTAGGAAAGCTCAACTCACAACGTCAAGCTAATTGAATAGTCTTATCCCTCGCCTCTCAACTACAGAAATTTTCCCAAGTCACTTTGCACTTCGCCCAATGAGATTGTCTGCCACGGGATCCCCGACCAGAGAGTCTTGCTGGACGGAGACATTCTGAATCTAGACATCTCCATCTACCACGAGGGCTATCACGCAGACTTGAACGAGACCTACTATGTTGGCGAAAAAGCCAAGGCCGACCCCGATAACGTGCGCCTTATCGAGACGACTCGTGAGTGCCTCGACGCCGCCATTTCCATTGTCAAGCCAGGCACACCCATCCGCCAGTTTGGTGAGGTGATTGAGAAGATGGCAAACGAACGCGGCTGCAGCGTCGTAACCACCTGGGGCGGCCACGGCATCAACACAAACTTTCATCCGCCGCCGTGGATCCCCCACTATGCGAAGAACAAGGCCGTTGGGGTATGCAAAGCCGGTATGGCCTTTACTATCGAGCCAATCCTGGCGCTAGGGAAACCAAAGGAGCTGTACTGGCCGGATAAATGGACGAATGCGACGGTAGATGGCAAGCGAACTGCCCAATTTGGTGAGTACGGCCTACCGAGCGAGGGTACATGCGCTAATTTATCACAGAGCATACTCTACTCGTGACGGACGACGGCGTAGAGGTATTGACCGCACGCAGTGAACAGTCGCCCGGTGGTCCTATTCCAATGCCAACCACTGAGATCAATTCGACACAGGGAGGGAAAACTGAATAGAATACACACTTGCACGCTAAAATATATTGGCTCCGGGTATCCGACAATAAACAGCTAATAAACATAGATGAAGTCTTCATTCTTCAAATCCGTAACGTCCTCAAAGGCATGCTCGCCGACATTGCCGTCAGTTTGGTTGAGCGCCTCATCCGAATCATCACTCTTGCCATGACCCATCATACTCTTATCCGTAATATGCTCAGACTTGTTGAGTGCCACACGCCGCCTTGCCTGGCGCATGTTGAGGACGCGGATGAGCAGCATGCCCGCGATGACGAGCGCCGCCAGGACGATGAATAGCGCCAGGTTGACGCGCAGACCCCGCGTGTAGCGTGGCTTCTCGCTCGGGCGGAAGAGCAGCGGGCCGATGATGTTGCCGACGCTGGCGCCGACGAAGAGCATGGCAGTGGTGACCTTGCGCTTGGTGTCGCCGCCGGTGTTCTGGCCAGACCATGAGTAGATGAGCGGCGAAATGCCCGGGTAGACGGAGATGAGGTAGTAGCCGACGAGCAGCACGGCGCGGTTGCTGGGCGCGCGACCGACGACGAGCAGGATCGCGCAGCCGGCTACGGGGGGCAGGCACAGGAGGAGGAGGACGATGGACTTCATGCCGAGGCGGTTGGAGAGCCAAGCGCCGCCGAGAGTGGCGATGAGCTGCACAGCGCCAAAGGGCATGTTGAAGAGGATGGTGGTGAACTTGTCGAAGCCAAAGGACTCGATGATGAGAGGCCCAAAGGTCGAGATGCCGCCACTTGGGATTCTAAGAAAAGTTAGAGAATGCGAAGACGATAAGACGGAGGGCTACATACGAGATGACGAGCATCAGGGAAAACCAGAGATATGTCTTCGGGTCCAGGAATGCTTCCAGAACGTGATCCCATTTCCACACGCCAGAGCCGATGCCCATCTGGTTCATCCGGAGTCTCTCAATGGCAATGAGCTTATCCTCGTATTTGAGGAATTTGGCATCCATCGGAGAATCGGGCATCAGGAAGAGCATGACGATGGAGAATGCCACGGTGATGCAGCCGCAGAAGAGAAAGATGATTTGGTATGAATGGAGGTGGGAGCTGATGTGGCCGAGACCGTATGCCAACAGACTGCCGAGCTATCATGAGTTAGTGAAGAGTCGGGTGCGTGGCCCTATGGGTGTTCTCACCATGTTGACGATGCCGAGCATGGCGTACCAAGCGGCGTTGCGGGTTGTCTGCTCGCGGCGACGATACCACATTTGTACGACAGCGATGAATGTCGGGGCTGCCTGTGTTAGACTGCAAATACCACGAAAAAGAGCCATCTGTGTACTCACCGACCGACGCCTCAAAGGTACCGAGGAGCAACCTCGCTGCCATCAGCCCGCCAAAGTCATGCGCAGCCGTCATGCCGCACAGCACGGCGCCCCAGCAAAACACCATGACGGAGATGAACTTGCCGAGCGGAAAGCGCACGAGGCTGTAGGCGACGAGAGGCTGGAAGACAAGCTGCGCGACATAGACGACAGACCCGAGCCACGAGAACTGATTTCCCTGCAGGTGCGTGTCCGTGATGAGGCCAAATACAGACGCGTAGGAGAGGGTGGTCTTATCGAGTGACTGCAGGCAGTACACGAACAGGATGATGGGCAGTAGTCGCAAGTCGATGCGCCGCAGCACGCGCGCATCGTCGGCGGGCGTGACGATGATGGGGCGTCCAGCCTGCTGCAGGAACAGCGCCGCCTTGTCCTGCCCCGGGATGGCGACGGCGACCGGCTTGCTGGGCTCGGCGGCGGAGTCGCGACCGGCCTCGAGGTGGTCGACATTGATGCTGTCTTTGGCCTGCATGTTGGAAGTGTGAAGGAATGTATAGGACAGAAGGGGCACAGAGTTCCCAGCATGGAGATGGAAAATACGACGGGGTCTAATGGGAGTTATATACTAGATACACGAGCCGCGTCCGTTGCCGCTAGCGCTACCCTCCTGAACGGTTAGTTGACACCATCATCGGCGCTTCTTTGCCCGGGTATGAGCTTTCCCCGTGGGGAAGACTGGGAAAGAACTGGGGATGAGATGCAAACTCTGGGGTGCGGCAATTGAATAGACGTTGGTGGCTTGGTGGCGTCGGCGTTCGGGAGTTTTCTCCGGACGGACATCGGGACACTTCTCCGGTCTCGCAGCGGCGCGGCCTCGTGGGGGTACTGAATGGCGTTCATTTGCTCCCCGCCAACACTGGATGGTTGCTATTAGCTCGGCAAATGAAGCGGTTGGTGGTGGTTATCTGGCGCAGGGCCGACCAGCATCACGTATTGCCATCGGTGGATCGGGACAAGTATAAAGAGCTACTTGGACTGAGCTATACAGCGACTCTACTACTCCTTTATGTAATTCCCAAGCTGATTATCATCATATATCCCCAAACGCACAATGCCGCGGCAACAAGAAAGAGTCCCGTCCGGATGGACAGCGGCGCAGACTAACACCGCGGGGCAGCATGACCCGCGAGTGCTTTTGTCGAGCGGCAGCAACTCGGAAGACGCCTTTGAGTTTTCATTCGAGACTCTTCGGGCCAATGTCTTTCGAACCCGCTTCACGTCAAACTCACACCCTCTGCCTCCTCACCCCAGTGCGCCACCCATGCAGGCAAACCTGGACGGAGTCAAGCCGTCGGTCTCATCGCCAACGGCTACGACCAAGGAAATCGAGATTGGCGATGTCCTCGTCAAGCTGGACTGGACCGAGTCGTCCCCTTTGCTCTCGGTAGCGTACACTGAGAGTAAGGACAGCCCTATCCTGCAGGATCTACCCTTCCGAGGATACGCTGTCGACGGACCGGGTGTGGCGCATTACACGCGCTACAACCGCGACACGCTTCATGTCGGCCTGGGCGAGAAGGCCGCGCCGATGGACCTCTCGGGGCGCAAGTTTGAGATGTCCGCGACCGACAGCTTCGGGTACGATGTCTATCGTACCGACCCGCTGTACAAGAACATCCCACTCCTCATCAACGCGACACCCAAGGGCTGCATCGCCACATTCTCGACCAGCCATGCTCGGGGACTGTACTCTATCGGCGCCGAGATGGACGGTATGTGGGGGCGATACAAGGTCTATCGACAAGACTACGGCGGCCTGGAAGAGTACACCATCGTCGGTCGGACCCTCAAGGACCTTGTGCGGACGTACGCCGAGTTGGTCGGGTTCCCGCTGCTTGTGCCGCGTTGGGCGTTTGGATACCTGTCTGGCGGCATGAAGTACTCGATGCTCGATGACCCGCCAGCGTCGGAGGCGCTCCTCGAGCTCGCGCGCAAGATGAAGGAGCACGACATCCCCTGCTCGGCGTACCAGATGTCGTCGGGGTACACGGTCGCCGAGACGGAACCCAAGACGCGCAACGTCTTTACGTGGAACCGCCACCGCTTCGCAGATCCGGAGGGCTGGATCAAGCAGTACCACAAGCTCGGCATGCGGCTCATCGCCAACGTCAAGCCGTACGTGCTGGACAGCCACCCAGAGTACGAGAAGCTCAAGGCGGCCAATGCCTTCTTCACGGACCCCAGCACCAAGCATCCCGGCGTGGCGCGGCTCTGGAGCGCGGGCGGCGGCGAAAGCGGCGAGGGAGGCCACATCGACTTTACCTCGGAGGCGGGCTTCAAGTGGTGGTACGAAGGTGTGAAGAAGCTGCGCCAGCAGGGCATCGACTGCATCTGGAACGACAATAATGAGTATGTCGTCACGGATGACAACTGGGAGTGCGCTCTTAACCTGCCCTCGCTGGACATTCCCGAGGTGGTGAGAAAGCGCCGACAGATTGGCCTCTGGGGCCGCAGCATGCACACGGAGCTGCACGGTCAGGCGTCCCACGACGCTCTCGTCGACGCCGACCCGGACGGCCGGCCGTTCGTGCTCACTCGCAGCGCTACAGCTGGTACTATGCGGTACGCGTGTAGCTCGTGGAGCGGCGACAACACGACGAGCTGGGAGAGCATGCGTGGCTCGACGGCTCTAGGGCTCAACGCGGGTGTCTCGCTGATGCACTGCTACGGACACGATATTGGCGGCTTCGAGGGCCCGCAACCATCACCGGAGTTGCTGTTGCGGTGGGTGCAGCTGGGCATCTACTCACCGCGCTTCGCCATCAACTGCTTCAAGACGTTTGAGGAGAATAATGTCGGGGATGTCATCGAGCCGTGGATGCACCCGTCGGTGACGCACCTCGTCCGCAAGACGATCAAGCGCCGCTACGCGCTGATTCCGTACATTTACTCGTCCATGATTGACAGCCATCGCGAAGCGACGCCGCCGCAGCGCTGGATTGGCTGGGGATATGAGAGCGATCCAGAGGTATGGAAGAAGCCGCTGACGGATGGCGAGACGCAGTACTGGTTCGGCGCTTCGGTGGTCGTCGGCGGTGTGTTTGAGCCGGGCGCGACGCAGGTGAAATTATATCTTCCCAAGGGAGGTGATGAGGATGAGGGGTATGTGAATATGAATGCGCCGTATCAGTACTTCCCGGCAGGACAGTGGGCGACGGTCGACGCGGCGTGGCACGGCGAGGGTATCGCGGTCATCGCCAAGGTCGGCGCGGCGATCCCGACGGGCCGTGATGTGCAGGTTCTGTCGCCGGGTGAGAAGGAAAACGTCGCCGGCCTACCTCTAGATGATCTGCGTGCCGTTGAGATCTTTCCCCCGCAGGGCAGTTCGGGTGGTAAATGGTACGAGACGACGTGGCATGAAGACGACGGCGTAACCCCGGTGGCGAGGAACAAGATTTCTTCATACACAACCTCGTACAGTGCCGCGAAGGACGTGATCAAGGTCAAGTTTACGAGAGATGAAAGTTCAGGATTTATGGCGCCGTGGAAGACGCTGGTGGTGGTGCTGCCGGTGGGAGACGTCCGGGCCGTGCAGAGCGCCGACGGGAAAACGGTCTCGGACTTGGGTCGCGACGAGCAGGGACGTAGACGGTTTGAGTTGTCATAGTTTACTTTTTTAATAGAATGCTATACACATTATTCATAAAAATACACGAAAGACGGTACTACTATTGACCAGCTGTGTCGCCAAATTCTGCAGCGGGCGCCATGAAGCCGTAGAAGTCACCACCGCCATTCAGTGCGCCGAGTAAGATGTCATCGAGCCAGCCTATTCCCGTCGTCGAGGACGAAAACAGCGTCAGCCCCGGAAAGTCCCATTCAAAGACAAACTGGTCCGGAACAAAGGCGTCCAGCTCGTCGGCCGCCTTGGGATATCCCGCGGCATCAGCGTCCTGGTTGCTACCACCGACTTGTCCGCCAGGCTGTTCCTGTCGGCCCTGCAGCGCCCGAGCAAACGTCTCGGTGCCAGTCTGCAGCAGCTGCAGGTACATTCTCGCTGTGCTGTTGGCGATGCCCGTGATGCCCGCACCGCTCGCGTCACTCAGCTCCCTCGACAGCACCGCACCGCAAGCAATCAGATCCTCATTCAGACCGACGTCTCCGTCTTCCTCCTCTGGTAGGAGGACACACAGCTTCAGCAGAAGTAGATAGCAAAACGCGCACTTGGCCCAGACAAAGTCCATTGCGTAGCGCAGGTTGTGCAGGTACGACCGCGGCTCGGCGAGGATGGTCTGCAGATGCAGCCGCAGCGAGCCACGCGCCATGGCGAGCACGGAGCGCTGCGCGGGCGTCATGAGGTCGACGTTGTCGACGCCGGCGGTGCGCACGGCGCGGCACAGCGCCATGGTGGTTGCCCAGCACCGCTGCACGCCGAGGTTGACGAGGATCCAGGCGGGCACCGGCGGCTCCATCTGGCAAAGGATGCGCTCCCAGTCGTTGTGCCAGAGCGCAATGTCAATCTTGGCGTCGCGCACGACGCTGAGCATGTCGTCGTCGTCGTCGCCGTCGTCGCCTTGGTAGGCGGCGCGCTCGGACAGGGTGGTGAAGATGTGGGCGCGCAGCACGTTGAGCTCGACCTGCGCAAACAGGAAGCGGTCGAGCACGGTCGCGTGCGGGTTGTCGTCGAGAAGGATGCGCGCGCGGCGCGGATCCCCGGTAAAGGTAAACGGCAGCATGTCGCCGGCGTCGACGTGCAGGATGTGACTGAGGACCAGCACGTGCAGCCACGTCCTCGCCCTCCGCATCAGCTCCGCCGACCCGCCGTCGCCGGCCGCCTTGCGCGCCAGCAGCTCATCGTACGCCCCCGGCAGGCCCATGTCCATGGCCAGGCGCGTCGCGCTGGCCACCAGCAGCGAGCGCTCCGCCGAGTAGCACGCGCGGACGAGCAGCGCCTGGACCGTCTCGAGACTGGCGGGACCGGGTGCGGACAGGACGCGGCCGAGCATGCGGCCGAGGTGAAAGTTGAGCAGGCGCCAGGGGTGGGCGTCGGTGCCGCAGGCGACGCGGCAGCCGACGGTGCAGAGGGCGGCGAGGAGGAGGGGCGAGCGCTGGCGCACGGAGGCGAGGGTGTCGTGGGCGGCGGGGTCGAAGACGGGCACGTAGTGGTCGCAGCCGGCGAAGAAGGTGGCGAAGTAGTGGCTGGCTTGGGCGGCGCTGAGGAGGCCGACGGAGATGAGGTCGGGGAGCCGGCCGGGGGAGCCGCTGAAGTGGGACCGGAGGGGGCCGGAGGACGCGGTGGTGATGGGGCCTGGGTGGGAGATGGAGTATTGGGTTGTGGTAGAGTTGCGGGGATGGGCTTGGTATTGGCTATGAGAGTTGGTGGTGTTGATGCTGGCGGGATTAGGTTCGTGAGGGCTGGTGTTGGTATCCAACTGTCTTTTCAGAGTTGATACTTGATCACTCAGCGCATCAATTTTCCTTGAGGTGATACATTAGCGATACCTCTCTCATTGTGAAAGAGCTCAACGTACTCTTGGTAAGGGTCTTTGGGCCGTTCAGTAAAGTTGCACACCTTTTTCAAGGAACGGCATCTAGGGAGGTTAGCAGCCGGATATCTGACAAGTCCCTCTGAGAGAAAGGAAATCTGAGATTATTTTTCTGAAAACGAAAAAAGAATTCCAGTAAAAAAACCCTTACCTGGTACATGGATTTCCCCCATTGCACCGTACCTAGCAATAGTCAGGATCAACTACCTAGTGTTTTGGCTGAACCAACCTTGGATGCTCGACACGCACCACAGGCCGTCTATAGTCTCCCAGTTAGTCGAGCAACTGTGTAGACAGAATCCATCGATTTACCGGTATGCGTTTCTTGCGCAACCTCTGCGCCGTCAGATTTTCCGCGTTGGAAGCCATGTGCCCGCAGTTGAGAAAGGACTGAGTTGAGGCGGGGGAGGCGTCTTGCGGCTATTGTCTTTGTGGCGTTGGTTGGCGCCGGTTAACCGTCTCGCTAAAGCGCATTTTAAAAGCATAAATTTATTTTACCAACAAAGTTTCTTTTTTTTTTTTCCATTATAGCAGCTATGAGAGCATTTCCTAGTCATTACACAAATTTATGGCCGTATTTGGCTGGCAGCGGTGGTGATGCTACAAGTACAATGGTGTGTAGCATGAGTTCTCCGCTCAGGGCTGAAGATGCCGTATCGGCCACTTTTTAACAGTACTTTTGGTATTCTCAATGATGGTAATAGTGGTGGTAGTATTTACTTATTCAAAGGAAGAATGGCAAATAATTCAGGGTGAGCATCAGAAGTACTGCAAAGCGGACATGGTGAGTAATATCACCAGGAAGCCGAAACAAATTAGTATGAAAAGAAGCCCGGGTGAAACTATATATCACAAAAAAGCCAAAGTGAAGACGGGAAAGAATAATAAAAATAAAACAAATAAATAGCTAATAAAACAAATAAAAGACAAGGTGTGTTGAGGTGACTTGCAGGTTACGTGTAGACGTGGGCGATCAAAAGGGAGCCATGGAAAGTGTTGTGAAGAAGGGATTGGCCAAGTAAAAGAAGGAGCGAATACGCATCACAAGGCAGCAAGGGAAGTAAGTGCCAAAAGAAGCCAAGACAAATATATTATTCAAAAAAAATCCGAGCAAAGCACAATAAAGCGGCTAAGCCGATAGAATGTATAAGTCGGCCGCGTCGACCAGATTAGTTTTCAGGCCAAGACTATCAATTTGAGTTAATTATTCAGGACTATTTCCCATGGCACTTTGGTTAGATTTTAGGCTCTAGGGCAAAGCACTTGTGCCATATTCAAGATGCTATAAGTAGGGCTGCAACAAACTTTAGTGTAGCTAAATACGAACTTTATATCAACTCAAATTTTCAAGGCTACTGTATTGTAATATTTAATATATATTACCCGCTTATATATATTAGCTGCTTATCCGTGTTTGATCCCTCTGTGCCTGCCAATACCCAACACACAGACAACTCTCCCCGAACGACCAACACAACCAACAGCCCCAGTCAACTTCTGTTCCCTCGGCTCAATACAGTATCACGCCCAGATTGCCTTTGATACGCCCGTCAATCTCTCAAGAGTAAAGCTTCAGTCTCTCATGGAGCCAAAGACCGACGCCGTGTCGCGGGCGCTTGCCCTGCCGCACGTCGTGGAGACCATCTGCAAGTACCTATCGCGCGAGTGCCTTGCCACGACCGCTCAGGTCGATTGGCACTTCTTTCAATACGTCACTGATCGCCTCTGGGGCCATACCAGGATGTCCTATCGTTCTCTATCGCTGCTGCAGCGCCATGTCGCGGGCTCGAGCCGGTGGCAGTTGTACGCCTCCAAGCTGCGGGAACTCACAATCAAAGGCCGGTGGCCGCGTGCGCGCCACTTGATGTTTCATTGCCACCAGATCAGGTTTGACCGCGTGAAGCGGCTGTGTATAGAGAAGTACACTGCCGGTACAACGCTCTCTGGCGCCGCCAGCCACGCGATGCTCGGGTGCTACATAACGCCGGACATCATCCAGAGTCTCGAATTCGGTGAGCGCAGCATCGTGGATGACAGCCTCTTCCGCTTCCTGACGGTGCGGTGCGGCCGATTACGCGAGCTTCGCATGGACTATCCGTGGCCGGCGGACGCGCCGGCGCTGGCGCAGCTCGTGGCAGCCTGTCCGATGCTGGAGCGCATCACCTGCATCAGCTTCCGCCAGGACAGACCGGGGAGTAAGGTAATTGAGCCGGCGTTTCTGGTGGAGTGCGCGCATCTGTCGCGCCTGGAACGCCTTTTTCTTCCCTGGGACGCGGAGATGCCGGCCGAGGCATTTCAGATGATCGACTCGCAGGTATCTCACCCGTTCAGTCGGTTAAGGGAGCTCCGGATAATTGTGCCCTCTGTCAGCGTGCCTCTTCTCTCGAACCTGGCTACAAGTTCCTCCTCGCTCAACCTGGCTAACGAGGACCGGGCGTGGGCAGCCTGTGAGTGGTTTTCTCAGATTGAGACTCTCGAGAACCTCACTATTCATGTTCCTTCGCGCTCCAATATTCCTGAGTTCCGGCTCAGGCCGCTAGGCCGCCTGTCTGCGCTCAATTGCCTTCAAATCTACTCCGGGACCAAAGACGCTGCCATTCTTCAGCTTTCAGCCGCCGAGTTTGCAACGTGGGTTTCTCACTTTCCAAAATTGACATCACTTAATCTCCAGGTCGGGGTCGGAGCAAGCGAGTACGACGCAGCTCTGGTCGCACTCGGTCAACACTGTCCTTTACTCTCTAATCTCTCGTGGCCGGCACAGATTAACTTGTCAGCGCTTCAACTGGACTGGCGGAAAGGTAGACTCTTTCCGAGACTCGAATGGCTAGACTGCCCTAGTGCTGTGACGTCCCCTCGCGACGATGAGTTTCCACGGTGAGTCAATCGAGCAGAACGATTTTTTCCCGACACTGCAACGTTTTCTAACTAATGTTTTCTTTTCTGGAATAGAAACATTCGACAACCAAAGGAGCTCGTCAATATTGTTCGCAGGCATTTTCCTCGAATATGCAATTTTGAATTTGGTACAATTATGCGGACTGAGGACGGAGTTTCTGCTTTTATAACAGCATTACTATCATGCCTTGTGTATAAGTCTGAAGCAGGACCTCGTGTACAATAACAACGAAATACAGAAATTTCTATCGTAAACGACTGCTGACACCTACTGAACGAAATGCGCGTCGGATCGCCTGCGCCCCTTTGTCGTCCCTCATCTTGAAAAAATGAACAATGTAGGCTTGAGGAAAATGCCTGCGTAGAACGACAGCAAGGTCTGCTTTTGAAAGGTTTCGCGGAAACTTGTCAGGGCATAAAGACGTCTTCAAGGCACGGCCACAGCTGAAATTAGACATGCTAGGAAAGAGGCAGTCCTCCCGCGAATCCAGCTGGAGCACCGAAAAGTTGATCCTCCCCGGCCAGAAGCAGCGCTCTAGCTGGGGGCAGCGCGTGCCCAGCGCAACCAGGGCTTCCTCGTAGTCGTTGGGCATAGCCACGTTAAGAGACAGTACCTTTAGTTTGGGAAAGCAGGAGATCCAGGCGATGAGTTGGTCGACAGAAAGCTCCAGAGAGGCCTGATTCTGAGTGCTTACCCGGTTGCTTTCACTCGTAATGACAAGGCGGGTGAGCTGAGACAGTGAGGAGAGCGACATCATCTCGGGTTCGTGAAGAAGAGCGCCGCTGTTGTCAGGAAGCTTGAGTACCAGCGATTGGAGGCTCTGCAATTGCAATAGCGGTTTGAGGATCTGGGATTTCAAGTCTGGGAGGTACAGAGCAATACTATGGGTATTGGTGTCCAGCATCGAGATAAGTGAGATAGCCCTCGAGGATAGGGCTACCTCAATGGTTACTTCAAAAGGCCAATGTGTATCAATCTTGTCGAATCCCTCCATCAGAACCGCCTCATCCATGGGGAGTTCGAGCCTGCGCAGGTCAACTCTGCCGTTGATATCGCCCCAGCCCGGGGTTGCCACCAGGTCGTACCGCGAGCGTACCGGCCACCTGTCGCGATTCCAGTGAATAACGTCGAGACTCGGGCAAGCGACCACAAACTGGGCCAGTTCCGACGCGTCCAGTTCCTTAGCCCACTCCAGACGCAGCTCGCGCAGCTCGCTGCACCGCGGGGCAAGAAAGTCGAGGAGGCTGGGGCTGGCATAGGTCAGGTCCAGCGTGAGGCTGCGGAGCGCGCCCGGCACCACGTACGGCGCGAGACGTTCAAGGTGGTGGTTGTTATGATTGTATCCTTGTATTCGCAGGTGCTGCAAGCGGTCAAACACGAGGCCGTCGTCGTCCCCGGTCACGCCGTTGCGCAGGCCCATGAAGCTGCCGTTGAGCACGAGGGAGCGCACCATGGAGACGTGCTGTTGCTGGTGGGCGGGCGCGAGTGCTCTGAGCGCCTGTTTGAGCCGGGCGCTGTACCGGACGTGCTCCCAGAGGCGTTTCGTGACGACTTCGCAGAACTCACGATTGATCAGGGCAATCTCGGTGAGGCCTTGTAAGGGTAGGTTGTCGCAGATGGACACGACAACGTGCGGCAGGGAAAAAGCCCGTGACATTGCGTCAGTCTTCGGATCCATGAAGAGCTTTGAAGCGGCCTTCAAGAAGGCAACATGAAAGTAGGCGTAAGTCTGTGACGACTTGAGAGGGTGAAGAGGTTGGTTGTTGGTTTTGTGTTGGTTGTGTGCAAGTCGTGGTATGGTTAGCGTATGGAGGAGGGCATGTGCCTGTAAGATTTCGGAGGGCACGCCATATTATAATCAATGGTAAAATAAACACTCTATGAGATATTTAATAAATAATTCGCGGCGTGTCGAAGAAATAAAAGGTCTGGATTTAGCGTAGTACTTCTCTCTCGCCACCAACGCTTAACGAGGCTCAACTAAGGCCACCAGAGGGATAATTCATCTGGCTCACCGCTTTCCCGCTAATATTTATTGCAAATAGATTCCTAGAGTAAGCTTGAAAACTCAACTCCTAATCTGGTAAAGAGGCTCACCTTTCTAGATCAACATCTTAACCCTGGAGAGTGCCTTTTATTGGCCGACGACAGCAACTTGCCAAATCAAGGATAGAGTCGGTGCTTCATGGACATTCATATCCAAAGTCTCGCGAGTAAATAGACATCTCAAACCTTCAAAACAGCCACCTAGTAAAGTTCAAGTCCAGTTCATCCTATGAGTCAGCCCCAGTTGACTAGTCGCCACACAGATGAAGCGACGTATACATGAACATAAATTTTGGGCAAGAAGCGAGGCAACAGAATCCAGCGAGGAACCATATTATTCGTCTAGAACCTTAGAGACCATCTTTTTAGTTTGATGAGGGTGGGTATGGGAGAAAGAACAGCGGGCTGTGGTCTCTCACAGCCATGGATCAAGGACAGTGATTTTCTATGAAGGGCAGCTTTGGTAAATACGGTAGCCTAGATCTGGGACATAACTAGAAAGAAAGATCCCTCCACCTCAGTATTCAACATACATTATCTCGCCGCAAATGTAAAACGAGTTTGTGCCTAGTAAGATACAGCTATTGCCACAAGCGAGATGGTTTCTACAAGTCGATTAGAAAAGAACTCTACCCACGTATTAGAGACCACAAATTTATCCCCGAAATAATAGTCTTGCATATATTTAAAAAGAGACTCATACAGACATGTTCTCCGTATTAAATCAGATGAGACTATCTGTAGATGATGGCTGTTACAAAACTCGTCTATACGAGCAATGAGGCGTTGCATGCTGGGGTGAGTGAAAGAGTGCTGCTTGCCTAAAATCTTCGCGCTGAAATAATTAGCCTGTGGAATGCCAGCTCACCATCTATTAGCTACTGCTGTGCCGGTTGAGAAGGCGTATATACTGAGCAACTCGCCCACCTAGGAGGCAAACCATCATGTCAGCCACGGAACAAAGTCGAAGCCGGCATCTCGTCCTGAGACCGAAGCTGGGCCCTCAGCGACGTCGACGGTAGACAATAATGCTTTTCCGGAGAAAATTTATCCGTGAGGTCAGGCATTAAGCTCTGTCAATATTGGCCAGAGCTAGATGCAAATCCTTTGATACGGACCTTTTGTATGTTGTAGCGTACAGCGGATGCGCAGATAGAACAGATGATAACGTGTGGGATTCTGTCGCAGAAATTCTTTTTACCCGCTCCTTTTCACTGCTTCTTAGATCCGAGCGCGCCTTCGCAAGCCGCATCCGATCGCAATTGGGCCGAAAGTGCTCTACACACTGGGCATCTGATCTTGGCTTCCTTCCCAGGCAAAAGGATAAATCGTCTCATCTCGCGCTCGAGCCGGTAACCACTGTCGCTGTTCGTTCATTGCGACCGTTAGGAAATGCTCTACCAGGGTACCTTTCGTTGACATGCCAGAATCACGCGCTCCCACCGCGGTTCCCCATCCACGGCCCATACACGGCTATCCCACAGACCTGTTCTATAGAGCACAAGATCGCGCTTACACAGAGGGCGATGGGGGGGTCTGGAAACGGCTGCATGGATGTGCAACGACGACCGTGCGAGCGGGAGTTGGTTATGGGGGGGCAGAAGGCGGACAAGGCTGCGGCGAGGGTGATTCGGACGTCGCTGAGGGTTGCCGTGAGCGAAACATGACCCGATTGAGAAGTGCTTCCGCTGCGTGCAGGACTAGCTGGCAGTGTGAGGGCACAGGAGTTCTTTATTTAGCCATTCTAGAGACAACAGCTCCTATTCCGAAGCAGTTTGCCTTGACAGCAGTTGGCATTGACCAGCCTAATAATAGGTGCAAGCTGCAGCCGCTACGCCTGTGCGATAGGCGCTGCAGGCCGCATATGCGGGATCCTCCCGGTGAGGATGCTTCTTCATCGTTGGTAGGCTTGGCATTGGGAAGTTATCAGCGAGGCGTTGGAACGTGTCCGTTATCCGTTCGGTTTGTCCAGAGAGTCAGTTGCTTCTTTTGTATCAGGGCAATCATGTTGCACAGGGCATTTGCCTTTTCGTAGAGTGTGGCTGGTACAGGCGGGTGCGTACCCGAGGCAACGAATGGAGCCGTTGGCGACAGCACCAGCCACATTAAATATTTGGTACCCACCAACAATGCAGATAATAAGAGGCGACTGGAACGCAACCAACCCAGACAAGGACCAGACAAGGGGATAGCATTGCATATTGGCGATGAGATCTGACCAAACATTGCAGCAAACAACCAAAACAGCAGCCGTTTAAACCACGCGCTGTACTCCGTACGCACCAGATCAAGGCTGCTGGTCTATGGTCATTGGCTTGCAGGCGGTGCAGGGGCGCCTCGACCCCTGCTGGAAACTGGACTAATAAGCCTTTTAGCGCCCAAGCAAGGGCTCACAAGCTCAGCGAAAGGAACCTTCTGTGGCGTCTATGGTTTCATATTGAGCCCTGGTACTGACCTACCAACCTACTTAGTACCAACATGCAATACAAAGTGCCTCAATAATCTCTTACACTGGTGATCCTATGCGACCGGTGTAAAGATTACCTAGATAGTTTTAGTCTTCCAAGTTTCAACTGCCAACGTCACTTGTTGAGGCAAAGAGGCTAGACCTGAAATGCATGACGCAGTTCCAGCTGCCCTCTGTAAGGTACCTTATTTAGCCTACTAAGATACATGGATATCCAACCCATGAGGCCTACTAAAGTTGGTACTAAAATAGGTCGCCTGCAGCTACCCAAGTACCTTGCCTGCCCGTTCATACTACACCAGTGCTATACCTACCTAATCGCCTTTGTCACCCAGTTTTCTTTCCTGCCTCTCTTTGGCCCAACAACAAACGCTTCTCCTCCATCCTCCTCTTGATCGACACTTCAGCTTGTCAATCCGACAATAATCTTCTCGAGCTCCAGAAAATCAATTACCGCCGCCCATCATTGCTACGACTAGCTTGACCCCGCCGCGCTGCGCCATTCGCGGCCGCTTGCTTTTCCCTCTAACAAGCAAAAGCCTTGTTTCTTAGCACCACACACACCTCTGCAACGCCTCCTGCAACCCAAAATAGCCCTTCCCGCCGTCTAAGCCTCCTTTGCTCGACAGCCAACCCACCCAACCGTCCCCAGCATTCGATTGGAATAGTGCTTATCGCAACATACATGTACCCTGGCCGCCCGTCTTCCTCTGCTCCGCCAAGCCGTCACTCTGTTCGCAAGACCCTGCGACTGGAACTTTGGATCCGCAACCTCTGTCGCATCGCACTTTCACGATACACGCCGAGATCAAGAAAGCCGTCCATGTCGCACACCTCGATCTAGCGCTCGACTCGACGACCCCTCCTCCCACCCCTCCTCTGACCGCGAAATCGACCAAATACTACATACCCTCACGCCATGTACGACCATGGCGCGTCCACGGCCGCCTACCAACCATTTTCCCCCGACGCTCTCCCCAATCTCGACGTCAACAGTCTAATCGCCAGGTCCGGCGGCGGTGGAGGCAGTTCTCAGCAGCGCCCAGCCTCCTTCAAGGCCATTGGCATTAGTTTGGCTATTAGTTCCGGCTGCTTCATCGGCGTCTCTTTTGTCTTGAAAAAGGTCGGACTCCTCAAGGCCAACGAAAAGTATAATGAGGTCGCTGGCGAGGGCTACGGCTACCTCAAGAACTTTTACTGGTGGGCGGGCATGACGCTCATGATTATCGGCGAGATCTGCAACTTTGTCGCATATGCTTTTACCGATGCCCTCCTCGTCACGCCCCTCGGCGCGCTCTCCGTCGTTATCACCACCGTCCTGTCTGCCATTTTCCTCAAAGAACGACTTAGCATGGTCGGTAAGGTCGCCTGTTTCCTTTGCATAGTGGGCTCAGTTGTCATTGTCCTCCATGCCCCGCAAACCTCGTCTGTCGGGAATATAGAGCAGATGCAGTCGTATGCAATAACGCCCGGATTTCTGACGTACGCCGGCGTTATCCTCGTCGGCTCCGCCATCACTGCCTGGTACGCTGGTCCCAGATGGGGAAACAAGAATATGCTGGTCTACATCTCCATCTGCAGTTGGGTCGGCGGCCTGAGTGTCGTCTCGACGCAGGGTCTGGGCGCATCCATCATTGCCTGGATTGGTGGGCAGCCAGAGTACAAGCACTGGTTCTTATGGGTTCTGCTTGTCTTTGTCGTCTGCACCCTGCTCACCGAAATCATCTACCTCAATGTCAGTCTGTAGAATCACCTCCTCGACGACTTCGCTAACCCTCGCACAGAAAGCTCTCAACCTCTTCAACGCCGCCATGGTCACTCCCACCTACTACGTCTACTTTACAAGTACCACCATCATCACATCAGCTGTCTTGTTCCAAGGCTTCAAGGCACCAGCCATGGATCTTGTGACGATTGTGATGGGCTTCCTCGTCATTTGCTCCGGTGTTGTTTTGTTACAGTTGTCCAAGTCGGCCAAGGACGTTCCCGATACAGCTGTCTTCCGGGGCGACCTCGACCAGATTCAGACAATCGCTGAGCAGGAACAGCCGGAGACGGAACCGAAGGCGGACGCCATTCGTGGTACTGCCGCGATCGTGCGCAGAATCTCCCAAGCGCGCCAGAAAATGGAGGAGAGAGAGCTAGACCGTCTACGTGAGGAAAAGTCTATGGACAACCTTCAGCCGATTAGGGAAGACGGCCAGGCCGAATTCGAGTGGGACGGACTTCGACGACGTAAGACTCTGGCCGCGAGCACACGGACTCGCTCCGTCACCTCCCCCGGCCCCGCGCCATTCACGCCTCCACCGCCAAGCCCACACCCGCCCCTTGGCATGTCAAGGTTCCCGAGCCACGAGGACATGGAGGAGCAAGAGCGCCCTAGCACCATGTTTTCCAGCATCGTCGGCACCATCCGGTCACGCTCCCGGACCAACGCAACCATGCCTCCGTCATATGGTGACGAGGAGTCTGGTCGAATGCGCAGTCCGGGCGGCATCCGGCCCGTGCCGCTGACTGAGATTGTGCTGCCCAAGACCAACAACGACGACGAGGCCGGCACATACTACGGCGCCACGCGCGAGCACGTCTTCCCCCACGACACGGCGTATAGAGGCGTTTCGTCGGGCAGCGGCGCGAGCCTTCCACCACCGACGCCGCCCCCGCACTCGGCCCGTCGTCAGTTTTCGTTTCAGCGCGTCTTCCGCAAGAGCCCAGACAACACCGAGGAGGAGCGTCTGGGCCTTGTCAAGGAAGTAGACGGCACGCGGAACGGCGAGGAAGAGGGCGAGTACAAAGAGGAGGACGCGAACAAGAAAGGCTTTATTTGAGCCTTCTTGTAGGATGGAAAAGAAGAATGACCTTGCATTACTTTGGCGCAACATACACTGCTTGTTTTCAGGATTGTTGGTTTCGAATATATTTTTTCTGGTCCGTCTTGAGCGAGCAACCGATGCGCATATGAGCTGCGCTTCCCTTTTCTTTTCCTTTCGGGGTTATGACTTTTTTTTTTTTTTTGCATACACGGATTGTGACGCACTGATTCCTTGTCGGCCACTTTGCTGGGTTCTATACGAGCAACGAAATGTCTGCATCTTTTATCTCATCCTTTTTCTTTTTCGCCCTTGCTCCTTTTCTTCATTCGGTTTTCTCAGGGTCTGGTTCACGTCTCATGACTGAAACGCACGCAAATAGTATGGTTTACATTAGACGGGGGCCGCAACTAAAACGCGGGACAAAGAAAAACAGAGCAAAAGGAGAGAAGAAGGTGAAACGCTTGTATATACTATAATGACATGAAACTTCTGGTTCTGAACAAAGAGTCTATGTAACAATGTGTGTGTGTAAATGCCCACTGTAATCAACATCCTCCGCGAAGAGCCTTTTAGAATTCGTGTCTACCGATTCTAGGGGCAGGGATTCGTTCATATATAATAAGTATAAACCTATAATCGCTGTGATAGCTGTGTGATTCTTGTGATAGCCCTAGTAACTACCAGTCGGCGGCCCAGCCATTTTCTTTAAGAAACGCTTCGCAGGCCTCTCGCAGTTCGATATTCGACCGCAGGTCGGATTCGACGAGAGGTTTTCTAGTGACCGGATCTGAGTGATGGCGTCGGATATGCTCCACGATGGAAGCGCGCTCGTACGACTTGCCCGACTTCGTCTAACGGGTCAAAATTAGCGCCTTGCTCTTGCCGCAGCGGCGTTTGTGGGAAATCTGCAAAAAGAAACTCACCATGACTGGATCTACCATGAAGCCAAATGAAATATCGTCAATCGCCCAATCTGGCACCTCGCGCTTGCCCTCTCCGCTTAGCTTCCTCGACCGCTCGAAGACGCTCCTTAGAGTCTTCTCCTTGGCCGCAGCCTCCTCCTCCAGGATTCTGCGCTCGACATCAGACTCCGCCGCGGCGGTGTCCTCGTCGCGCTCGGCTCTAAGCAGGCGCAACAGATCGCGCTCGAGGCCTTGCTCCTCCCTGGTGCGCTGCCGCTCGCGCTGCTCCCAGCCGGCTTTTTTTGCGCGCAGCACGGCTTCCGTGACGGCTATAAGAGATCGGTCGTTGGTTTCGGCGCAGAGGGCGTGCGAGGCGAGGCCCGCAGCGACGGCAGCATCGGGGTCTTTGAGTTCAATGCGCGCCAGGCACAGGTAGTAGTAGGCCTTGAGGGTGATGGCGGTGGTGGCGGCCAGAGCCAGCGCCGACTCGCAGTCGGCTACGGCAGAGTCCCAAAGCTCAAGCTTGAGGCGGGCGTGGGCGCGGTTGGTGAAGAAGGTGGCATTCTTGGAGTCTTGGATGATGCTGCGCGGTGAGGGAGAAAACTGTTAGCCGGGTGAAGAGGATATTACAAGGTCGAGGACCCGAAGACACGGAGGGTTATGGAGGGCATACGCTTGCGAGTAGAAGCCTTCGGCGGTGGAATAGTCCTTGCTTTTGAAGTGGCGGTTACCTTCCTCCTTGAGCTGGAGGGCGGCGTCCGACATGACTGCGCGGGGGAGGTGGAGGTGTTTTCTTTCTCTCGATAGCCTCCTCTTCTCCCTTCTTCATAGTTAATTTAATTGGGAAGAACTCGCTATCGACCCCCCGTATCGAAGCCTTGCGCTTCCAACACTTTCGATGGTATGAATGCGTCCGTAGGTGTAGCTCGGCCATCAACGGCATACAAGCTCAAGTGCGCCGATTTGAGAGGTTCGAATGCTAGTGGGTGGGAAGTCGAGGCTGTGGCGAGGAGTGCCTGTGCGGAGAGCTTGGCGGAGATGGTAAGGTCTAGCACATGGCGGCGTCGCTGGTAGCTCGAAGCAGGACGGGCCGAGTATTGACAAGCAATGTAGATGATGAAGGAAGCAGAATGGCCGAATGGCCCAGGCGCGCAGGAGAAGTGATATGGGATTGCGGCGGAGTTTGGGGAGGAGGACCCTGATTGAGCATATCTGGTACCAAGGTACCTTACCGACCGTAACTACTAGCTAAGTGAGGGGCGGAGCTTCAGCAGACGCTGATAAATCGCTGGCGACCCGCCTTGTGTCTCATTTGGGGCGGCAATGGCTGTGACGGATCCTTCTAGAAGCTCTATCATGGGCTGAGTGCTTGCTGCATTTCGACAAGATGGAAGGTTTTGATCAATTCGAAAGCGTTTCATACGTGAGGTGCTTGTCTCTTCAATATCCAGCCATAAGTGCCTAGCTTTCGAGTTTATTATTTGCCCAGGCAATAACGTTCATGATCCTACCCCTGCCAACCAGGCGTTTGCCATCAGGAGGACACTTGTCACCAGAATTAGACCGCCCGTCCTTGAAAATTCCGTCAATCGCACAAAGACGTTCTTATTTCGGAGCGAATTTCAACTATCCTTGCCAGTGATGGCTTTCCGGCGATGCCCGCACAGCATTTCACCGCCAGTCAACCACAGCTGCACAAGCCTCGAGTGTTGCAGCGTCACAAATGCCGGTGCGGCAGCTAATCACGACCCCTAAATTGAATTGCGAATACACATTAGTGGCCGATTCTATTCTTGTTAGCGACTGCAACCGTTATGAAAGCCCGTCCGAGCGAGACCGTAACACCGTGTCACTGACGCCGTGTCACTGCTACCTACGCCATTGTGCCAGCCATGGCTAACACTAATAACAAGTTACCTGGGATCGGCAACCGGCGCAATGAGGGGCAGCAAGCACTGGCGTGAGGGACGGCGCGCAGCCCTGCCGGGTTGACATTCTAATCGGGCTCCCAAGACATTTTGGCTGGGAGCCCTGATCCGCCCGGCATCCTTGCACCTGTCGCCTGCCCAGCATTCGTTTCATGGACCGCTGCGGCAAAAGCCGTCTTTATTGGAAACAGATCTGAACAAGTTGACGCGACATGATGTTTCGAAGTGGGGGGCTGTGTCATCGCAGAATGCCACGCAGCTCCGTCATGGTACTTAGCTTTCCTATCCACGCGGACAAGCCGCCCAAGGCTCCGCTGTCAATTTCAGCCTTGTGTTAATAACAACAACTCAAGTTGTCGGGGAAAAGAAAGAGATCCGCTGGCATGATTGTGATTCAGGTTGGCGCTGTCAGTCCATTCACTTCACTGTGCGCGCATAAGCTACCCGGCTAAGCCCCAATCGGCATACGACTCTACATCGCCGCGCTAAACCCAATCGGATAAACGATTCAACAAACTTGAGCAAACAAGTGGTATAAGTCGCTTGCGCCAACACGACCAAAATATAAATACGTGATGGACTTGTTGTGGATGTGATCCATCGTTCTCATCATCTCTACAATCACCTGTACCGTATCAGACATATGTTTTTCGCCATGTCTCCCGTCCTCCACACCATCGACCACATCTATCTCCGTGCGAGCAACGCCAGCATCATCTACAACGAACTAGTCAACAATGCCGGTCTGCCCATCGCCTGGCCCTTTCGCTCTGTGGCCGACGATCTAGCCAGCGGCGCCGTGTCCCTCGGCAACCTCATCCTCGAGCTCGTGCAGACCAACAACACCGGCACCGCCATGCCCTTCGTGCCCGAGTACGGCGTGGCGCTGACGCCCCATGCCACCCTGGCGGAGAGCCGAGCGCGCGCCGCCACCCGGGGCATCGAGATGGGCGCCGACGACAGCTTCTACGACCCGAGCGGCAACCTGCTCTGGACGCGCGCGCCCCTGCCGCAGCTCAGCGGCGCCGGCCTCGACACCTTCTTCTGCGACTACACGGGCGACCAGTGGCCGATGCGCGCGGGCTCCCGTGAGAAGCTTGCGACCAGCCGCGGTGGTGCGCTGGGCATCACCGGCGTCGACACCATGACGGTCCGGTCGGCTCGCCTGCGGCAGACGGCGGAGAAGTGGGCGCTCATGGCCTCGGACCGCGAGGACAAGGACATGCCGACGGTGCGCGTGGTGGCGGGCGACGACGAGGGCCTGCACGGCCTGACGATACGCGTACGCGACGTGGGAGAGGCTGAGCGCAAGTTCAAAGAGCTTCTTCCTCATTTCCCGGACTCGCTGCTTCAATGGCAGTTTGTCTAGTCGCTTGTTGGCGTTGAAGGGTGCTTGGCAGGGCGGCCCAGTCAGCTGGAGGCTGTTCGTTCCCTAGAGGTCAAAGCTGCATATCATTAGCGTTGCGATTATTATTAGATTTTATTACTTTTCAAATACCATGACGCGTAGGCTTTGTGATTCGCCCTGTACCTAGCTCATGTCTCGGGCTGTTGGTGAGTGGAGATGGGGAGGTTACAGAAGTACAGTACAAACTGCGTCAAATGCACCTATCTCGTGTTGGCGAATACCGACCAGTTGAAGAAAGCAGAGCGCGTATCTAAGAATCGTGGGAAAGAAGTACAGGTTGTGGCTACGGATTAAATAGGCCGTACTCTGTAGGCCGAAAGGGGAAAAGGCTGTACTTGTTAGCCCTGGACGACACCATCCAGGTTCCCCAGACACCTTGATGGCAAACTGTTTCATTTATTTTGCTGCGACCCAACTTCTTTACTCCTAATTTGTACACAGTTCATCAGTTGCACGCAGGCATGCCACAGAAATCATATATATTGACAAGAAATACTGAAAATATATTCACGACACATCGCTAACTCGCTGAAGCTATGCCGTTCGTTGGCCGAGTGCATCATCCATAAACGCATGTCTGCCTCTACGCCCACAGGTCGAGAACCACGCGGCCCTGCAGCGAGGCGTCGTGCATCTTCTGAAAGGTGCTCGTCAGCTCCCCCAGCCCGACGACCTCTGAGCGGCACTGGATGACGCCCTTTGCCGCGAGCGCCAGCACCGCAGCCGCGTCCTCGTTATTCCCGACAATCGAGCCGACAATATTGAGGCTCGAGTTGATAATCTTTGCCGGGAACGCGCCGCCGATGGGCTCCGGGTCGTGCTCCGGCACGCCGACGCAGACGAGCGTGCCGTCGAAGCGCAGCAGGTCGAGCGCCTGCGCGTACGCAACGTTGGACGCGGTGCACACGAGCACGGCGTGCGCGCCGAGCCCGTCGCACAGCTCGTGCACGTGCGCGGCGAGGTCGGCGCCGTCGCGCGGGAACTTGGTCATGTCGACAAAGTGCTCGGCGCCGGAGGCGCGGACGAGGGACTCCTTGCTGGGGTGGTCGACGCCGACGACGCGCAGGCCGAGGCCGCGGCTGGCGACCTGCACGGCGAGGTGGCCAAGGCCGCCGCCGGCGCCGGAGACGACGAGCCAGTCGCCGGGCTTGGTGGCGCTGCGGCGCAGGCCGGCGTAGACGGTGACGCCAGCGCAGAGCATGGGCGCGGCGTCGGCGGCGGACAGGCCGTCGGGGATGGGCGTCACGTAGCCGGCGGGGCCGAGGACGTACTGCTGGAAGGTGCCGGGGGCAAAGTAGCCCGAGATGGTCTGCTTCTTGCAGCACCCGTCGCGTCCGACCTTGCAAGGTGCTGTGGTTCGTGTTAGGAAAAACGAGCTGAGGGAGGGGTAAGAGGGCTCCGATGCGCATAGGGACGGTAAAGACGTACCGCATTCACCACACACGGTCGCCAGCCACTTGACGCCGACGCGGCTTCCTACCGACAGGCCCGAGCTCGAGGCGCCCGGGCCCAGCTTGACGACCTCACCAATGCCCTCGTGCCCGCCGACCTGGTCCTTGGGCGTGGGATAGGGCAGCATGGCCCAGGAACGGGTCATGACGCCCAGGTCCGAGTGACAAACACCAGAGTGTGTCCTGGGAGGAAATATTGAGGTTAGCGGGGTAAGTCTACAGGCGAAACCCCTCACAGACACGTACAGCTTGATGAGGACCTGGCCCTCTGCGGGCTCGGGCGTGGGCAGCTCTACAATCTTGGTCGAAATGGTGCCGGGCTCGTCGTAGACGGCTGCCTTGTATGTAGCTGGGATCTTCATGGTTGATGACGGGAGTGCTTCTTCTTCCAATTTCTCTTTTCAAAAATTGCAGCTTCTCTCTGCTATGAGAAGTTTTTCTTCCAAGATGGCTGCCCCTCATAAGCAAGAGAGCAGTGTTACCTCTTATAAGTACTATAGGCCTCTCCGTCTATAAAGTCCGGTCGTCGGCATATAGTCGCCTCACCAACGCAAGACTCTTTGTGCTACCCCCTCCTTCTCCTTCTCCTCCTCCTCCACTCCTCGCCTCACCCGTCGCTACACGTCATTTGTCCTGGAGCTAGTTGGGGGGGCAGTATGCGGCGTCAGTGCATATAAAGACAAAAAGAGGAAAAGCGAATAAACGAGTTCCCCGTCGATTCTGCGCCAATGGAGATGATGCGGGGGAGGAGGAGAACTGGGGAAAACCAAGGCCGCCATCTGGATCGCCTAGTAAACATTAAGCTTACCCCGCAAAAAAAGTAGAGAAAAACTCCTGCGGTGGTACGGACCATAAGGTTAGCCCGATGAGACGAGAGGGGCCAAGGATGTCATGTCATGTAGCAAGTATGTGAGAGACGGGGACAAGGGGGGCGCAGAGTTGGACGACTCCGAAGACCCCGAAATGTGAGCCCATGCATCATAAGACCACAGAACGGGGCCCTGCAAAAGTCGGATATGGTAGGTCGGCTGAGTCCTATATATAACTTGCCCTTTCCCCCCCAACCCAAGGGATTCTCGCGCCGAAGAGTCGCCCCGTCCGCCGTCGGGGGGCCCTTGTTACCCACAACAGACGGAGCTGGCACACGCTTTTTAGCAGTCCGCCGCCATGGCGCACAATAATTCAGAGGCTTAGCACATGGGCGCATTTCCAGCTATATTGCCGGACCTGGCAGCTTGATTGGCTTGTTACGTCGAGGCCATTGGTAATGCGTGGTCATGTAACCGGGCGGCCATCCGTCTCAAGTGTCCCCGAACAGGCCACTCCGTCCGCCGCCCGCCCCCGTAGGAGCCGCAAGCCAATGCTAAGGTAGTCAGATAAAAAATTATGTTTGATCGTATCCCAAGAAGCCGCTAGATGGGTTATAAAACTAGTGCTCGATCCCGCCCAGCTTCACCCCTCCCCTCCTCGGATCCTGGGAAGCCAACAACTTGCTCACAACACCACAAAACTCTGTGTCAACTAGATACAGCCTTTTCCTTTTCTCAGCCATCATGCCCAATTTGATAGCATACTGGCCCATCGCGGCCGGCATCTTCGCCCTATACATCCTCCAGCAGCTATGGATCGAATACTCGCACCGACGGCGGGCGACGGCGCTCGGCTGCGCGCCGCCGTACCTCCGCCGGGGCCGGCTCCCGTTCAGCGTGGACCAGACGTACAAGGCCATCAACGCGCTGCAGGACAATGAGTTCCTCAACCTCGAGGTGCGCACCTACAACGACCTCGGCGGGCGCACCACGTTCCACCAGGAGACGCTCGGCCGCAAGCTGCTGATGACGTCGGACCCGGAGAACATCAAGGCCATGCTGGCGACGCAGTTCAAGGAGTTTGGCCTCGGACCGATCCGGTACAACGTCTTGGAGCCGCTGCTGGGACTGGGTATTTTTACGTCTGACGGCAAGGACTGGTAAGTGCCTACCTCGATCTCTAGCAGGCGACAGGGGAGACAGTTGGAAGAGAAATGATACCTGGGCGTTGAGAAAAGAATACATCTAACAGCATATAGGCAACATTCTAGAGCCATTTTGCGTCCTCAGTTCACACGTACCCAAATATCCAACCTCCACGTCGAGGAGATTCACGTTCAGCACCTGCTCAACCGATTCGAACGCGGCGCCAACGGCTGGACCAAGGAAGTCAACCTCGTCCCCCTCTTCTTCAACCTGACCCTCGACTCGGCCACCGAATTCCTCTTTGGCAAGAGCGTCAACACCCAAGTGCTCGGCGGCCCGCACGCCGCCCAGACGCGCAGCGAAAAGAAGTCGACCGACGACGACATGGAGGACTGGTCCTCCTTTGGCCAAGCCTTTGACAGCGCCAACCGGACCATGACGCGCCGCTTCATCCTCATGAACCTCTACTTCCTCTACAACCCCGCCACCTTTCGCCGCGACTGCGCCGAGGTCCGCCGCTTCGCCGACTACTACGTGCGGCGGGCCCTGGCGCGCTCGCCCGCGCGCGCCGCCGAGGAGGACGGCGACGGCCAGTACGTCTTCCTCAACGAGCTCGCCCGCGAGACGCGCGACCCGGACGCGCTGCGCAACCAGCTGCTCAACATCCTGCTCGCCGGGCGCGACACCACCGCCGGCCTGCTCGGCTGGGCGACGCTGCGCCTCGCGCGCGAGCCGCCCGCCGTCTGGACCGCCCTGCGCGCCGCCATCCTCGCCGACTTTGGGCCCTACTCGGCCACCGACACGTCGCGCATCACGTTTGAGTCGCTGAAAGCGTGCGCGCCGCTGCAGCACGTGCTGTCGGAGACGCTGCGCCTGCATCCGTCGGTGCCGACCAACTTTCGGCGCGCGCTGCGGGACACGACGCTGCCGCGGGGCGGCGGCCCGGACGGCCAGTCGCCGGTGTATGTGCGCGCGGGGTCCGAGATTGCGTACAGCACCAACGTGATGCACAGGCGGCCGGACATTTGGGGCGAGGACGCGGCCGAGTTCCGGCCGGGCCGCTGGGAGGGCAAAAAGGTCGGGTGGGAGTATCTGCCGTTCAACGGCGGGCCGCGCATCTGCCTCGGACAGCAGTTTGCGCTGACGGAGGCGGCGTATGTGCTGGTCCGGCTGCTGCAGCGGTACGATGGTATTGAGAACCTGGATACGTCGCCGACGATCAAGTCGAACCTGACGCTGACGTCGTCGCCGGTGCAGACGCTGGTCAGGCTGCACGAAGCGTCTGATTGAGCTGTTGGACCAAATCAAATCGGAATGTTTAATGAACTCTTTTCTCTTTTTTTGTTAAAATTCACGTCTTATCAACAGGACTTAGTATCATGGCTGTAATTCATTATATTCTTTGTATCTCTTCTATCCAATGAAATCACATGGTTTATAATACACTATCACGAGATTGAATGTACAACACCTCCGCCTCGGCATGCACCACGCCCTCAGCACCCACGACGCGCCCCTTCAGGAACCATTTCCTGCCATCGCGCCGTACAAGCCTCGATTCCACCGCGTAGACGCCCGGTGACACCGGCTTCTTGTACGTTGTGTTGAGGTACGCCGTGTACAGCCTATTCCGCGATGATGTCTGCCCCTGCCCCGCCGCCGCGGCCTCGATGCAGCTGCACAGTCCGTCCACGTTGAACCCCACGACCTCGTCCAGCAGCGACGCCAGGAGCCCTCCGTGCGTCGTGTCGCGGTAGCCGTTGAGCTTGGTCCCGAGCTGGAAGAGCGCGACGGTGTCTGGCCGCCCGTCGTCCGCCGCGACGATGCCGTCAAAGTCATACGCCAGGCGCGCAATGTCGGCGCGCAGCAAAAGGACCGCGTGTGGGATGGTGTCGCGGGACCGCAGCGTCTCGCCGAAAAAGGTGTCGGCGCCGTCGACCTTGGGCGAGCGGCTGTAGAAGGGTACGGGGAGGAGACTGTGGCTGCTGTCGAGGTAGGCGTTTGCGTGGGGGACGATGGCGAAGAAGTCGAGGGCGTCCTGGTCGATGGGCATCTTGCCGATGAAGTCGAGCAGGCGCGCTGACTGCAGGTCCGGCATGGTTGCGGCGGGATGAATGTGTACCGGGGTCCGAGAGTCGAAGAGTCCGAGGTATTGGTGATTTGGCGGAGGAGAGGTCGGGTCGGGGACAGTGGCAGTGGTAGTTGTTGATATAAGACCCTTGCGTGAGTCGCCGTGTTGCAATGACTTATTGGAGGTTGATGAAATGTGATGCTGGGATTGTTGGTGGAGGGAGGTTATATCCATGCGGGCATGGATCAGCCGCGGCTTTGGTCGGGAAGTTGGTCCTCGGCGTCCGGGCCCGCGGAGGCCCATTCAACGGGGAATACCTAGACACAAGCGTCAGCAATTAAATGTTCTGGAATTTTGCAATTTTGTATGTATTTTAGTTTCCTTTTTTAATTATTTTTCCGCTGTCTCTTGAAGTCTACGTTTCAGCTTATACTAAATTACAGCATAATACCTCTGGTCTCTTATCTTTCTTAGTCACTTCTCTTAGCCTAGTACTAATAGTAAGGCTAGGAATACCTTTCTAGAGCTTATTACACGCATATATAAATAGTCCGACTACCTGCCTACCTAACTATCTACCTACTACTACCTACTACCAGCTGCACCGTGGGTCGGTGTACACGGCTGTGATAAACGAGTTGGTCGCGGAGGGTTGAATGTCGCAGCAGACATACACTTGACGGTTGACTTTAAGCCAGGTTCCACAGCAACGGTCGCCGACGGAGACGAATTGGCAAAACTCGATACTCCTCGGCATGGCCGATTTTATTAATGTCGGGGGTGTGGGCTGGAGAAATCGGCGTCGCCCGGACGCGAACAATATCGGCAATAGCTGCATACGATAGAAAAATGCATGTCAATTTTCACCTGCGTTTTCGAGGATGGTGAAGAGGCAGGGCATTAGTCTCACCACTAAGAGGCAACTTCGATGAAAGAGGCACGAAATGAGGGACAGCCACAGCCAATCAAAGATGCATGCACATTTTTATGTATACCATCCGGATAATGGAAGCCAGCTCCGATCATAATATATAGTAGACCAATTGTCGGTTCCAGGAAACATCGGATTCTCCCGCGCAGGGCTTCGCGGTCCCCGGCCATCCGGATCGGTGTCCCCTCGAGCGTGCGCACTCCATGACCGGTGTAGAAAGTTCTCCTTGCCGCCAGGATTGGGACAGTCAAACGACTTGAGACATGGAAAGTGTTTGCTGACGATGGGCATGAACTTGCTAATGGTCCGATCCGGCCTGGGTCTATTCGCTGTCAGCATATCCGCACCACATCCTTCTTCTGCTCCCCAATCAACGTACATGTCCCACCACGCATCAAATTCGTCATCCGAGTCGTCCGGCGATGGCCCGGTAACGATGCGGCTCAGCTTCAGCAACTGCAGCTGCGGAAACAGCGGCTCGCCGAGCGGCTCAAAGACGATCGGGCTGAACTCGTGCACCTGCGGCAGCGTGAGCGTCCGCAACTTCGGACAGCTGTGCCCAACGGCAATGAGAGCAGCATCCGTGAGTCCGGTGCCGAACGGGAGGCTCAGCTCCTCCAGCTGCGACCAGCCCGAGAGCATGGCGTGCAGCTCGCCGTCGCCGAAGCCCGTGTCCGTCAGGGGGCTGAGCGAGGGGATGTGCACCTTGTTAAAGGTGAGCTGGAATTGGCGAAGATTGACCAGGGCAGACAACGACATCATGGCCTCGCCTGTGATCTGCGTCGTCGCGGGAACATTGACCACGAGGGTCTCGAGTTTCGTAAGGGTACCTAGGCTCGGTAGGAACCAACCGCTCTCGGCGTCCCGAACTGACAGGTGCAGCGATACCAGGTTGGAAGCCAGGGGAGCGAGTCTAGGGATGCTGTAGGACTGCGTCGTGAGGATCAGCCTCCGCAGATGCCAAAAGGGCGCGGGGTTCATGGCGGCAATCTCGGCGGCGAGCGGGTCGGAGAGCGGCCGGGAGAGGTAGAGTCTCTCGAGGCCATGGAGGCGCGCACAGGCGAGTACGAGCTGCTTGGTGACGAGGTACTCAGTGCCGTAGCCGAGGTGCACGCGGCCGATCCGGGGCCGGTCGGCGATGAGCCTAAGGACCGACTTGGCCGAGGCGACGCGCTCAGTGCTGCTGGCCTCGTTGGCGATGAGCTCGCAGAGACTCGGTTCGTGGAGAATTTTGTCCGCATGCTCCCCCACGACCACGTTAAAGTCCGGGAAGCGCCTAGCCGGGGCTATGCTGAACGCAACCTCACGCAGATGCGGGCAGTCATGGAGCAGGTCGAAGAAGGTGTCGTCGAGGGCGAATGCGTGCGCGGCGATGAGCGTCAGGCACGGCTGGATGTACGGGAAAAGGAAGCGCTGGTCCCGCGCCGAGTCGTCGTCGTCGGCCTCGAAGCGGGCGCTGGTGACGCGCGGGAAGCGCAGGTACTTTGCAGCTACGTAGGCGTTGCGCGCTTGGACGTGACGCAGGCAGACGGCGGTGATCTTGTCGGCGTAGTACTGCTGGCGGTCCCAGGCGACGTAGTTGAGGTAGTGGACGTGGACGGAGCGCCAGTGCACGTCGGTCGCGGCGTCGAGCCAGTATCGGCACGCGCACATGGCAGCAAGCAGGGCGTCGTGCGGGAGGTATGAGAAGACAGCGCGGAGGATCTCGGGGATGCCAAGCGCGCGTCGCATGGACGGGCAGTCGGCAGCGGCGCTGGTGATGGCATTAGCGCCGGTCACGTAGGATGAGGAGGCGTACGAGGGTGGCACAAACGGCGGCACGCGAGGGACTGAGGAGTAGGAACTCGTCGCGTATGGACCGGTGACAAACGCAGGAGCCATGACGCATAATCAATGATGAAATGCAGAGTCGAGGTGATGATGGGCTGGAGTGTGCAAACGGGCGGCGACAGCTTCGCCATGATCATGTTCCCGCTGCCGCGCGCATCGCTGTCGAGCGGGGGAGGTGCATCGCGGGCGGTTAGGCAGCCTGCACAGCCAGTTTTTTGTGTGGCTGAGGAGAGGGGAGGAACTTTTGTGCATGCAGGAGTTGGACAAAACAAATGTTGGTTACGTATGCGCCATATTCTACCAACAATATATATATATGCAAGGGTGAGGAGAGAGAGAAGTGTGGGATTGATTGGGTAGTCTGTCGGCCAGTTCCGACAGGTCGCTCACTGTGACGGCCAACGGCGAGAGCCAACGGCAAAGTATGACCTTGCGTATCAAACAGGAGTATCATGTGGTTAGATGCTCTCGAGAGAAGAGGCACAGAGTCAACTTAGTAGAATCTCGATAATTTTCGCCTCGGCAGACTGTCCCGCCGGCGCCACCCGCGCTGTGGCGTGAGGCGCTGCAGCCAGTTTCCGATTGTAAGCACAATGTTGGGCGTCAAACACTCTGGTCTGCTGAATTAAAAAAAGGAATTATTTCCTTGAAAAGTAGAAAGTATATAAAGATGATATTGTTATTTGAATAGTATGACATGGTAATAAACTCTATATCTAAATGTGTGGTATCGCTAAATAGACATCCAAATCTGATGTCCAGTGTCATTACTTCATAGGTCTAAATCGCCGCCCGCTCAAAACAGCGGCATATTCACCTTTTTAGAGTACTCGACATTGTCGGGCGTAGCTTCGATGCGATCCGCACAGGTACCAAAGATGCGGTCCCAGACACGCGTCTGCTTGCCGTAGTTGAAGCTCTTCTTCCACCCACGACGGTGATGCAGATCATGGTCCTCGAGCAGCAGCTCCATGTTGAACCACGACAGCAGCGGTGTGACGGGTGACGGCACCGTGCCGTAGACGCGCAGTCCGCTGTGGCCAAAGATTTCCGAGTACGTGACGTACTCGAAGCACACCCACCACTCGTAAAAGTTGAGCTTCAAGCCGAGCGCCCAGAGCGTGGCGTACGTCAGGAACGGCACGATGACGATTTCAATGATTTCCTGCTCGTCGTCGGCGAAGCCCGAGTGCAGCGCAGTCGGGTGCTTGTTGAGGTGGTGCGTGCGGTGGTACTTCCACAGCCACGGCACCTCGTGGCACGCGCGGTGGTAGGTGTAGAAGAAGAAGTCGAGGACGGGCCCGTAGAGTGCGAGCTTGAGCGCTAGCGGCGCCCAGACGGCGGCGCCGCCCGAGAAGAAGCTGAGCGGCGAGAGGCCGGGCTCGTAGGCGATCCAGGTCGCCATGACGAGGCGGAAGCCAGCCGTCTTGTGCATCTCGCCGATGATCTTGCCGGCGCCGGCGTTGGGGATGCCGTCCCGGTCGGCGACGTCGCCGTCGAGGCAGCCGTGGAGGTAGGTCAGCTTGCGGAGCATGCGGACCTCGCGGACGGCGGTCAGTACGTAGGCGGTGTTGTAGAGCAGGATGACGGCGAGCTTGCTGAGCGGCGTCCCGGTGAAGGAGACGTAGGCTTGGTGCAGCAGCAGCGGGATGGCGGCGTAGACGATGATGAAGAGGTGCTGGGACCACTGCGCCATGAAGGGCATCTTGGCGCTCTTGGGGAACACGGGCAGCGGCTTGCCGGGGATGACGGGCGAAATGTCAATGGCCGTCATGAACTTTTGGTAAATATTCCATGTTGACGGATCTTTTGTCTGCCAGTCGGCAGTCATGTTGTGAGGGTTGTGCTCCTGCGCGAACCCCATGTTTGCGGTTGTTGTCAGTCTAAGATTTGCTTTTTTTCTGAGACAATGGAAACAAAGAACACAGGACAGGAAATAATGGTCGAGTTCACGGTTATAAAGGCTATTTAAAAACTGGGCGGCTTTCCAAGTAAATATAGACTCTCCCGGCTTACACTGCGCCAGAGCCGAGGACCAGCTACCGCAACCCCGCGCGAGACCCCCTGCACATACTGCCGCGCTGGGGAACGGAGAGCCGGGCAAACTGTGAGAAATAGCAATAGATGCGGGGAAGGGGTTAGGTGAATGAGTTTTGCTGGAAAATGGGCGCCGGCTCAGCCGCCTGCCTCGAGGGCTAAACTAAACCTTGCTAAACCTTGTTCGTTGTGGCAAATGAACGGGCACGCCGTAGTCTGTGAGCCTATGGGTCTCACATGTGATTGTGCTTTTGCATTGACTTTTTTGGGGTTTTTTCTTCTTTGTCAAGGCGTGGTGCAATATAAGAGGACAGGACAACTCAGAAGGTGGAGAGAGCCCCAGATGTTGAGCGGGATCGCGGAGGAATAAAGAGAGTAATAAGGGGGAGGGGGCATGATTTCTCTGGGGTTTTTCGTGCGTCGTCATCTGGCATGTGAAGGGGCAGGGCTCTGACCTGTAATGACAGGTAATAACATGGGGGCAAAGATCTGGGCCCATCCATCAACCAATCTGGCGTCTTCTTGGCGGAAATTGCTCCTCCATTTTGATGACGTGGGTGGTTGCGACGGTTGCTCATAGGCTATTACCAACTAGTTGCAGGTTGGTTTTGGCATGTGGTAGTTGGAACTAAGAGCCCAACAGAAACAAGCAGATGATCGAAGCGGAGTCATAGATTGATACCTAGACGCTCTTTTTTGGATCTCTTTCCAATGATGAGCTGGCAGTATTGGGAGGAGCGGTTGATTAGCTGACTGTTGTCAGGAAACGGAGGAATTCTCTTGTCCGTCTAGTTCCCGTTCGAACGGGGAGGAACACGACTGTTTTCTTACACGTTACTCGAGGGGAGAGCGAAGTTGTCGCGACTTCATCGTTAAGCTTCTGCAACTGAAAGAAAACGACAAGCTCTTGTGGCGAAACTCGTCTTGTCGGTTATGTGAAAAGACGCCATGGCGCAGCGAGCACGCAGTAGTTTCTAAACTACTGGCCCTATGATGCAGGGGCGCAGCGACTAAACTACGCCCAGGCACACCAACCATTGGCATGAGTCGAGGATCTCAGGCGGTTATTGTACGTGAAAGGGAACATCCATTGAAGACGCAGCGTTGTCGCTGATGCCTCTTTTTCCGTCACAGAACACCGGTCACCGGGACCATGCCAGCCACAAAAGCCAAGCCGGGCGACGACAGCGCTCAATTCGCGTCAGACACGGACAACTTTTCAAAGAAAGTATACTATCCAGTGCGCGACCCGAACGGCCCTACTGATGGGCACGTACGACCGGGTTACCTTGCCCACGATCGGCGGTGAGGAAACGGCGGGAATCGCCGAGACTGGCCCGGCATCCCCGTCGCCCAGCCCCGGGGTGCAGGGACCAGATTCGAGCCACAGAAGGGCTGGATCGGGCGGATATGATCGAGCCAGGATTATGCCGCCCATGGTTTGGAGATGAATCTACACTTGCATGATGCAGATTGGTGGTGAGTGGCATTGCAGCCTTCCGAGCCGATTCGCGGCCTGGCTTACCCACCCCAGCGTGCTGTCTGGCTTCCTGTCAGCGCAACCTTGTCTTTTGTTGGTTCAGCCGTCTTCGGATCTGATTGACATCTTGCCTTTCGTTTTATCGGCTTGCCGGTAAACACTATCGTGTCAGTGTTTGGTATCATCGCCAAGCCTTTTACGGCGAACCTGCCGAAATCCCGACCCAGCATGTTGGCCAGACTGAGGCCACATGAATTGGGAGGACAATTCTCTGTTCCGCTAAACGATGACGAGCCAGGGACAGCGGCCGAAATATGTTGTATAAAGATACCTTCTGTGGTTACTCGGATTGAGGCTTGCCGACGGTAAATGTCATGTTCGGCGTCATCATCATCCACCTGCCTGTCACAAAATGTCCAGCAAGAGTAGGCTATCAAGCTAGCAAAGGCATCTTTTTCTCACCCAGCCTGCCAAGTGACATTTTTCTAGTTTCATTCCAACTTTAATATCCCGAGTCGAGACACCACTAATGTGCCGGGCCGAGAGGCTGGTTGGCAAGGCGATCCAGATGTCCCTTCATACTCGCGAGTGATATTGGTCCTTTCCAAAAAAAAAAAATCGGGAAATTTTTATTGTCTTTTATATATGACAAGGGTGCTCGAACAGGCCCAATACTAACTGGAATCTCCTTTATCAGTTGTGGCGTTCGAGACCAGGATTAACAATCAGACTCCGTGGCAGCAGACTTGCGTGTTTTCATCATAGTCTTAGACTGTGGTATTGTAAGAAAATAAATTCCCACGTCTTCTCTTTGTTACCTGAAGCCTTTTTTTTTTCGAATACCTGATTTTACGCGATGCGGCAGCACTCACGATACATCCGCTCCGATGCCCGGTGGAGTGGACACGCCAGCCAAGACCCTCGCATCACGCCATCACCATCACCTTGACTCACCTTGACTCATCTTGACACACTTCTCATCAGAGGCAGCTGCAACTCACAATCCTTCAATACGGCCAGCGATCCATCGCATTCAAGCGCGCTCTTCTCTGCCATTCCCGGTTCTCAGCGCCGCGCCGACGTCGCAGCAAACGGTTGCCGCACACCATGCCCAACCCCAAGACGGCTGGCGCCGCAGTACGCACGTTTCCGATCCTACTGAAATGGGGCCTCTGCACGCGTCCGGGCGTCCACGCGTACCCGATTGGCGGTTCCCGGGCAGCCGCAGCGGCGGCGGCAGGGCGCAAGACGCTCACCGATGAGGAGAAGCGCGCGTGCGTGCGGGACAATGCGGCGACGCTGTACCACGACCTGGGCGTGGTGGCGTTTGACGGGTGCTCGTACGGGCAGGCGCGGCGGGTGGGCGATATTCTGGCGCGAGCGGTGGCTCTGGGGACAACGAGAGTGACGGCGGCAGGATCCGCGGCGACAACGGCAGCAGAACTGAGGGTGTCGGATGACAAGGCGCTCGAGGCGTTTGAGCTGTTCCCGGAGCTATGGAGGCTGGAGGAGGAGACTTGGGGGCCCAGACTGAAGGAGGAAGGCGAGAAGATCTAGTTGGGTAGATGATCGGGGTTTTAAGAGCTCTCAATAGAGTGAGAGTTTGAGTACGACGACAGATGAGGATAGAGAGGGTCGGCTACGAGAGGGACAGCCCAAGTGACGGAATGGGCCATGTATATAGTATTAGGCGGCCAGCATATACAACACAGACCACAACAACACGGTACATTCACCCTTCCGCAGCCGACGCGACACCGGCGACTTATATATGCAGCATCTCGGTCAATATTTTAGCTTCTTATTGTGGTCATAACCAGTGAGCTTCTCATGTCTCCCTGGACCGTTAGCCGCGATGATACTGGGCATCATGCGTAGCCTTGCTACGTGCAGAGACTGCATAAGGAACGACAAATGCCTTTCACTAGCCTCTTATAAGGTAGCTTGCTAAGGCTACATGACCAATTTCACCTACTACATGTTGTGATGAGGAAAACGATACCGGAAGGCGCTCAATGGACAGTTGCGCCATTCAACAGTCGGCTACAGGGTAGCAGTGCCACGAGCCGAGCCAAGCCACGGCTAGCTGACCAGTGACAGTGAGCCAGCTCAAGCCCACAGTGAACGCCTCCAAAAAGCTTAGCAGGAGGTAAAAAGTCCGATTCGTAGAACAAGCCATGGCGCTAGTTGCGTGGAAATCTCGAAGCCACCGGAACTGGTGGAAAGTCTATGGGCGGGAGGGCGGAGGGCTGTCAACGCTGTGTATGCAGCCAGAGAGCTGATGCCTGCCATGCCATTCAACATCCTGGACTAACTGGATAGGAACGAGATGCCGTAACGAAATGTCCCTAATTCCGAATGGGTATAAAGTAAACCCAGCGGCTGGAAAAGGCGGTGGAAGTCTGACTGATATTCAAGTCCTAAAAGGCTCAGCGTGGCCGCTGGCTCCGTTTCGTCTGCAGCGATCGGCGGGGCGACGGATCATGAGAAAATGCTTGGCTGGGTTGCCTTGCGCTAATTTCTGGCTGCCGATGATGGGAATGAAATAAACGACAAAGAGACAAGAAGGAAGGGGAAAATGGGCAAAAAAGGCGAAAAAAATACCCCGGCAGCCTTGCTCTATCGTGTCGCTCCTCCAGTGGTTTGCTTCCGACCGGCTTGGCTGCACTAGAGATGCATGTCTCTGTCCACACGGGGATGGAGTGATGCACAAAGGGTCACTGCGAGAATGGCGGATCACGATACAGTCCTAGAGTTTTCCGTACGGGTACTATGCTGTCGATCAATCGCCACAAGAGCATGGTGCGAATGCAGATGGGTTGACGCGTCAAGTGCCTGTTCCGAGACAGAAAAGCTGCAAGAGAAAGAGGCAAAAGAAAAAGCTTAACTTTGTGAGGACTTGCCGTGATTGCGGGGTCAGAGTCCCTGAAGAGACGACAAAAAGGAAACTGCAGGCGATTCGACTGATTGGCTGCGAGTTGGTGATGCTATGACTGTGGTGGTTGCTATCCTGCAGCTTCCCCGCTCGCAACGTTTTTGTCTAGTCTGTGATACTCCACTTGATCAAGGAAGAATATGAGAGAAATAAGGCAGACGTATTTGCCTGAGAAGGCAGTCGAGTTTCCTCGAGGCAAGATGGCAGCTGTGACGAGGCAGACACGCAAGCTAGTTAGGCAGCCAGATTAAGCAATGTTCCATCGGAGCTTGTAGGGGATATCGATGAAAGTTCTAGACATTGTTTTACCATTACAGTAGGCACGCGACAGTTTGCTTGGCTTTGTTTCGCACGGCATACCACCACGGGAAGCGTGTACAAGGGAGCCGTCCGATGGTGTGCTGGTGGAACGGCAGACGGCGGCATGACTAACGAATTGAATCATGCACTAGGAAAAATTCAATGTTGCTGCCTTGATTGGTATTGGGCTCTGCCATGGTCGTCGGGGACGGATATAGTAATAGGATAATACCATGGTTGATATAGAGAGAGTCCATCCAGCAGCGGAATGATGTGGGAGTAGCCCCCACACCGCCTGCTAGTTACAAAAAAAAAAAAACTTCATCTTGAATCGGCGGTGGCTGGAGCGCACTTGGCACGATTAGTTGTTATTTTATTACTACTAGGTTAGTACGTCAGTACTACCTTTCAATATTCTCCTTGTTCCCCTAGTCGGGCGCGGTTGTGCTTGTGCCTTGTTCCAACTGCGGAGTCAAGTCTCTGCGGTATATGAAATCAGGAATGTAAATCAGCGAGTGAGAATAGCGTGTGTATCATGTTCGCTATGCTCTGAATTGCAGTCCAGTGTAATCTGTACCTACCAAGGAGAAGAGAAGAACATGGCTGGTATCTGCTGATGAGCGGCGGGCGTGGCGGCCTACCTTGATATGTTACGCTGCGTCGGCCCTGTCGGAGCAGCAATCCCCTGTATCCGCGGAAGCGAGGGTCACTTTGTTTGCGAGTGACTGAGTCGCCCTCGCGCGGACAAGGAAAAAAGGAAGAGGAAATGGAAAAAAACAAAATTACAACAAGGGATGTGTCTCGAGGGCTTGCCAAGAAGTAAATAACGCCTGTTACCATCGCATGTCTTGCGTTACACACGATCGAGGAAGAAACCTGGAAGCCACGGAAGGCTTGCGACCGCCGTTGTAAGCCTCTTTTCCTACCTTATTTTTTTCACTGTTTTTTCCGAGTCACACGGATATCCTTTTGCCCTCGGTACATGTCGGCTGCGATCTGGGACTGCAGATCCAAGGGGCGGCATGCTAGGGGGCCCCTGTAGGCGGTAAATTGAATCCACTGAAGGGGCGTTTTACAGTGGCGGCCCTGCTATTGCAATGGCTGTGGAGTGTCAGGTGCAACAGAGCCTCAAGGGCGGTTGCTTCGCTGGTTTCTTTGAATATAGAGAATTTCATTAAATGTAGGTAGGTTACACCTTTTTGGCTCGCAGAATTTTCAAGATATGATTCGCTTGCATTTGTAGGTCGATTGGGGACACCGATGGCAAGCAGTTTTACTTCAGCGATTCACCCGCTAAACGAGCACTAAAAGTTGCACTAAAGGCTGCTGTACATGGCCTGTAAATAGGCCTGAGGGCGTTGCCTGCCAAGACTGGCTTCATCGCCCCCATCCAACCTGCTAATCAAGCCTGCCGCCAGCAAAAACAGCCAAACCATCACCCATTCGTACTAACTCCTCCATACCCATACTGGCCTCCCATTCGCCAAATCCACCGCAAAAAGCCCGTCCAAGCCGAAAATCTCACAACATCTCCTCTCCACAACTGCCAGGGCCTGCTTTTTTCTTTCTTCACCACCACCCATCATCGAATCACCATCCCACCACCCATCGCAGCCTGTCTCGCCGACGTGAACCTCTGCGCCGGAGCCGTTTCAATCCCTCCGGCCACCCACCCCCGGCTACCGGTTGCTCCTTTCCATCTCGCCCACGCGCGCCTGTCGCCCGTCGCCGAATCAATCTCCTTCGCCCCGGCGCCGCCACAACCACGCCACCAAGCAAAATCCCATTGCTACTGCAATTCGATACTCGAACGTATGCCGAACCGACTCTAAACCGATCCTGCCCTGGCCACGCAAGCAGGCACGGCATCCCTCATCGGAACTCGCTCCCTTCAACCTCCAACCCAACGCCGACAGAGTCAGTCCCCTCGTCACTCCCTACTGTTTGGTCCCGACCTTCCTCCAAGGTCCTGGGACCTCGCAGAGAAGTGGGAGCCCCCGCGCTTTCGCATGCCTCGTGCGTCAGGCTCTGGCAAGCGACAATCCGGCGGCGGTCATCGCGACTCCAAGCACGACAATGGCTCTCTAGCCTCCGGTAAACGGGCATCTAGAAAGAGCCAGTCAGGCCATGTCGCCAGCAGCAGTAACGCCGCGAAGCCCCTCGAAAACGGCGCCGCCGCCACCGCTGCTGCCATTGCCGCCACTGCCTCTACTGCCGCTGCTGTGCCGACCTCGTCGCTTCACAACGGCCACGTCAACGGTCACGCTACCGCACCTGCCGACGCCGTTGACGCCGCTACTGCCAAGTCTCAACTCGATGCCTCCGTCTCCCCTCGCGCCATGGACGACAAGATCACCACCGCCGCTGCTGCCGCCGCTGCCACCGACGCTGCCAGGAGAACTTCGCTAGGAACCGAATCCGAGTCCTCGTCCGATCTCTTCCACAACGCCGCCACCCACGTCCCCAACGGCCATGCCAACCATGCCCCCCTCGACGCCTCCCACCGACAAATTGACCTGAATTGTCTCAAAATGGCCGACCTCCATCGTGAATCAGGCATCCTTGATATGGCTACCACCGTCCTCCGCGCTCTCCCCATGCAGGACACTCTCGCCATCCTCATCCTTCTCATGCATGTCCCGACCATCTCCCTCCTCCTCATCTATGGCGCCTTTGCCTGCATCACCTTTGTCCCCCCCGTCAAGACCAACTCCGGCATGAACCTCAATCTTGCTGAAATGTTTGACGGCAACTCAACCACCCCATCGCTCGTGACCGTCCTCTGCATGGACTCTTTCTTCTTTTTCTTCTGGCTCTTTCTCTGGGCTCCCATCCAAGACGCTGTCCTCGATCTCGCCAAACCCGTCATTGCCATTACCCTCGGCGGCGCCACGCGTAACGATCCTTCCTTTCGAGGCATACGCACCGGCTTCACTTGGGTATTCCTCTACCATATAATCCGTGGCACTCAGTCTCAATGGGGACATCTCGTCCCTAATATGCCCGCCGCCTGGAGAAAGGTTCTATCTGAGGAAACACCCATAGGCTACTATAGCAAGCTCTACGACAATTCGAGCCCCTATGCATGGATAAGAAGCGTTCTTGCCATCCATATTCTAACCCAAAGCCTTATGCGTTTTGTACGAGAATGGTATCTGCGGCGCGAGAAGGGCGCATCCAACACAACCAACCTATCCGATCCCGAGCTCGTGAAACAGCACGCCGCCCAGCTCGCACCCCCCGACGCTACTATGGAAGCCAGCGCAAACTTGAACGACCACGATGCTGCGATAGCCAACCCTACGTTGCCGCCGCCACCGCCGACGCCGCAGCTATCCACAGCCAAGAAGAGGAGGAAGCAGAGTACCCAGGTGCGCCTTAAACAGCCACTTTGGGCCGCTCTAGCAAGCACTAAGATCGTTGTCGTCAAGGAGTATGAGCTAAGTCGCGCGCCGTCGGAGTCTGCCGGCGCCAACGCCACCGATGTTCAAAATTTAGGGAATCACCCCTTTCGCCGCGAGCCGAGACAGATTTGGATCACCAACGTCGGCACCGATGATGTACACTTCAACACGAGCTCTTTCCCGCATGTGGATTTCGGCTCGCCTCCTCCTTTTGCCGAACCGACCCCGCCTGGCATCGACATCACCAAGCCATTCTACGTCAAGGTGAACAATGCCCTGTGGCAGCCCACGCGAATCCACGCTGTCAAGGAACGTGATAGCGCGCCGAATGATGCGACCCGGTGGGCTGGAGACATTTACGGCTTGCGCCCGGCATCCAAGTATGTCTGCGAGTTTGTTGACAGCCGCACTGGGACTGTCATTTTTTCCAGCAGTCTTCGCACCATTAAGGAAGTACTGCAATCCAAGGATGGCCCGTCGCCCGTGGTTTCCGATGGCTCCCAGTCGCTGCGCCCTGATTCTCCCGTGACCACGCTTAAGACATCGATCGAAGCGGCCCAGGTTAGGCTCTCGCACGAAAAGCTTGGCTTGAAGAACCTACGCAAAGATTGCAAGATTCGCATCAACGGCCACAAAAAGGAAAGTGAAGCCACCGATAACCTGCTCGCAACGGCCGGAAACGGCGATGAGAAGCACCGACAAAAGATTCGCCAGCATGAAATTGGGCGCACGCAGGCAGAGCGCGACGTTTTAGAGCTCGCGAAAGTTAAGCCCCTCGATTCGACCCCGGAACTCGCCGAAAATAAGAAAAAGGTTGAGCGCTCCTTTGCGGCCGAAAAGCGGACTTTTGAGGCTGCCCAAAAGGAGTTTACCAAGCAGCGGTCCGAGTTGGAAGGCGAAGTCAAGGCCAAGGATGTGGAGCGATCCAATCTCACTACCCGCCGTAACAAGATTGCAACCCGTATCGCCAAGGTGGACAATGAGCTTGTCCACCTCAGTGACGCCACCAGCCGCGGGATGAATGAGGCTGATCGCCGCATCCAGGAGCGCAGCGATCGTTCGAGTCATTATTCCAACTTGCTCAGCACGTGGGAGGAACGCGGCCGCAAGGTTTTGGCTGAGAATGTAAGTCGCACCAGCCAGGTTCTCGCTTTGCAGGAACAGCTCGAGAATCTCGCGAATGCTACTATGATGGCCTCGTGGAACCCGAACGCCAGACTGGGTGGCCTATCTAGTGGCCTGTCCGCCCCCGCGCTTCACCGGCCTACGTCCATGTGGCCGAGCGATACAAGACCAGTCAACGAGAACACCACGACGAGGATGCGCAGCTCTAGCATGCTAAGCGACATCAGTGGCTTCACCGGTTCCAGCGATGGCAGCCCGCGGACTTCGCCCTTTTTCGCGTACCAGCAGCCGCCTCAGCAGCAGCAGCAACAGCACGCGATTGGAAAGGCAGGCCCCAGCCACCGCGGCTTTGGTGCCAACAGAAGCAATGGAAGCGGCAGTGACGGTAGCCCGATCTGACTTGTGCGGCTATGCGAATGGTCCACGAGCGAACGAGGTAGCGTTTGCAACGTTATGCAGTTGGAATAACAGCGGTTAGGTGTAGTCTTAACAGAGGGTGTTTTTCCTTATTGCCACACTGGTTCGTGAAGATGAATAAACAAGCGAATGAAAGTGCATCAATTGTAGATCCCATCAAAGCCAGATGCATTAATGCACTTTCTACGATGTAGCGGAATACCCAAGTATTGAAAAGTATTGGAGAATTATTACTATCACTTGTGTGATTCTGCTGCTCCACCAGCCAATTGTACCTGCATAGCCCAGAGTCCCAGACTCACCAAGCTAGGGCCAATCAGCCGGGCACCTCCAACGACCATCCCTGTATTTTCCTTAAATCACCACCACGCTTTACCAGGGACCGGATATTCAGGCTAATTTGCTCGACTCGTGTTTACTACCTCCCATTTCCGCGGTCACCCCCCAGAGGAAAGCTGCCGGCAGAGCTTCCAAACGAGACCAAACACGACACAAACCTGCGACACTCGAGGAAACGAGCTAGAACGAGAGAGCTTGGCTCGCGTGGCCGCATCAAACCCGCCCCCTTCGAGAGATGACGTGACGGCAGCCATGGACTTTGTAAGTTTTGTTGGTCATTTTTTCCCTTTCGTCTGTTGTTTCTACGTGGGACGAAACGCAACGGGCAGACATGACGGAAGAAAAGGGACGGAGAAACACGTTGCCGCCTCCAGATCCCCCGCACCAGACGAAACACTACAAGTTGGAGAGTGCTGCACGGCACGCGGCGGCGGGGGATGAGGAAGAGGAGGGGGGAAGAGGATATTCAACGTTTGGAAACTGGCCAGCTTTGCTAACGAGAAGGGCTATTGGAAAGTGGTCGCGACTGTTAAGCCCCTTGTCGGCTGGGTCGTCTCGGCAGGACCAGGCAAAGGACCCTGCGAAGCGACTGCATCGCTTCGAAAAAGAATATGGGACGTTGCTGGTAAGCCTTTCATTGCCAAAGATGACTGGAATGGGGCGTGCTAACATCTGCAGGCCACATGGCGAAGCTCATCCAACCTCGTCCGCGACAGCGACGCCGCCGAGACGCTCGAGATCCGACTCCAAGAGCTGACAAACATCCTCAGCGACGAGTCGCGCCGACCGCTACCTCACCCGTGCATACAATACGCGTCGATGCGGCAAATCTACGTACCGATTGGTAAGATCGCCACGACGTCATACAACGAATGGATCATCAAGGAAGCGGTGCTCTTCTTCGCGACGCTGATTGAGAGCGAGGAGGAGGCGTTTGTCGAGAACCCGGCCTTTTCTGCAAGCCTGACAAACCTACTGGTGCGCATTACCGGTGTCAACAGCGTGCGGCTGGGTCTGGACACGGAGTCGCGCGTGGTTGAGCTGGCGTTCAACATAACTACAAAAATCCGGCTCGACCCAGACGTGCTGCCGGCGTGGTTCAAGGCCGGGCAGTCGGCAGCTCAGTTTGCGAGCGAGCGCGGGCAGGACGTGCAGGACCGGTTCGCGGGGCGCTCGCAGCGCGCGGATTTCCCGCTGTTTTATATACTGATGGACTATATTCATCACGAGGGCAAGGTGGGCGACTTTGCGAGGACGGGGCTGCTGTATATCATAGAGGCGGCGTCGCACTCGGCGGCGCTGGAGCAGTGGATCGTGGAGAGCGATTTATCGACGTTGATGGCGACGGGGCTGGGCGCGTTGTATAGCCAGCTCAGCCGGAAGCTGGTGATTGATCATCTGCCGCACGACTTGCCGCCGATCCTGGCCCTCTCGGACTACGAGCACCCGACGTCCAATTATGAGATTGTGAGCTCGTGCGCGCCCGAGTTCCAGTCGCACCTTGAGACTTTCCTGTCGCACTTGCTCTTCTGGCAGGATGTCCTGAATCACTGTAGATCGGTCGAGGTCAAGTCCACGCTGCTGGAGCACTTTCAGGTGATTTTCTTGCAGCAACTATTGTAAGTGGAATGGTGTGGACTGCTGATATGGTGAATGCTGACGATATAGATACCCCTCACTCTTGGAGTCGTCAGATATTGACGGCGGCTCGTCGGTTGCGGTGCTGACGTATCTGCGCCGCATCCTGGAATCGCTCGACCACCCCGACATGATTAACCTCATCCTCCATTACCTTTTAGCTCTGCCGGACAACAGCGGATCGGCTAGGACTACGCCGCTGGGGCCGAAAGTCAGCGCCGCGAGACGCCGCAAGTCGATGGACCTGGCTACTATGATGGCGTCTAAGACCGACCTGACGGTGACGCCGATCCTCTTTAACCTGGTCGACCTCATCCTGGCGTGTCTACGCTCACGCAACCAGCAGACGATTCACGTAACGCTGCAGCTGGTGTCGGCAATCCTGAAGCGGCACCACCGCTACGCCATCATCACGTTGCTCAAGACAGAGGTGCTGCCAAGTCGAACCGTGAACCGGACTGTTGGCGCGCACGAGCAGGAAATCGAGTACCTGATGGACCTGGCGAGCTCCATCGGCGGCTACGGCGACTTTGACGACACGTACGAGAACGTACTGCGCGACACCATGGTGCGCCTCGAGAGCCACCCGTGCTCGCTGAAGCTCGTGGCGCCCAAGGTCTCGACCAACAATCACAGGCTGCCGGCCATACCGGACAGCCTACCCGGAGCACCTCGCGATGTCCGTGAGCACACGCTGCGAATGGACGATCCGATGCTGAATTCTATCCTGGATTTACTGGACGGTTTCTTTATGAATCCCGTCGAGACGAATCTGTCTGTTACTGAGACAATTGTGGACTTGGCCGTATGCGGATACATGAGTATCGAAGGCTGGCTGGCCCGTAGTCCGTCAACATACGACTATGGAGATGACGACGAAGATGAAGGCAACACGATTACCGACTTCACGTCCACGACTGCCAGCGAGGCCGGTGTCCAGCGTGAGGCTGACGCGCAGGAAGCGCCAGGCTCTGTCGAGTTGTCAGAGGAGGCCAAGCTCCTGAAGGTCATGGATCGATGCCGGCAGCGCCCGGTCTGGAACAGCGAGTCCCTGCCACGCATCCTCAACATGCTCAAGCGGCTGTGCGACCAGGTCAGCAACTACAAGGCGAACATCCCGCGCTTCAACGAGCTGCTCCAGCAGCGTCGCGACGCGTTTCACACGGCCGACACAATCCTGGACACGCCAGCACCACCACCACCGCCGCCTCCCCCATCTACCGCGCCGCCTCCACCGATCCACAAAGGCTCGCCTGTACCGATGACGCCCGATCGGCCCGGCAGCTTGGATGAGGTTATCCGCAGCGGCTCGCCGTCGAGGCCGTCTACGCTGGAAGGACTGGCTCAGCGGCTGCTCTCGGAGCTGGGCACGCCGAGTCGATCAGGAACTCCGCGCACGAACAAAAAAGAGCATCCCGGTCGAGGGTCGCCGTCGGGTACTAGTACGCCTGGCGGCTCCGTCAGCGGGGACCAGCTCGCCGTGCCGCGCGCGGTGCGTCCGCCCCCGCCACCACCGCCTCGGGATTATCCGTCGCCGTACGCAGCGGGCGGACACGCGCTGGAGCGATGCATCTCGCCGAGCAACGGCGGGATGGGAGCACGCACGCCGCTAGCGGACCGCGAGGGCATCAGCGCCAGCCAGACAGCCGAGTACGCGGCTATGGACCAGAGTATCTTGGCGAAGCGCGTGGGCTTGCCGCCGGAGGCGTCGGTGAAGCCGATTCCGTTGGATTTGACGTACAGACCGCCGCCAGAGTCGACTTCAGACGACGAGGACGATGATGATGGCAGTTTTGGAGATGGGGACGATGATGATGAGGATGATGCGGTGATTGCGCCAGATGAGTCGGAGACGGGCAGCGTGATTGATGATGGCGCGAATGCGAATGTTTCGGTGTCGCATGTGCTGACGAATGTAATCATCTTTCAGAGTTTTCTGATGGAGCTGGCGAGTCTGATGCAGGTGCGCGCGGGGTTATTCGACGAGGTGCGATTTGTGTAGGGCTCCAAAGGCTGAGTAGTCTGGCTGGGGGTGAAGTTTTGGGTTTGTTTGGTAAATGCATGGTTTAGAATGGGTTGAATGGGTGTGACATGGCATATCTTATATTATACCTCTGTCTATTTTATTACAATTGTTGTTAATGGCTTCGTTTCTTTGTTCTGTCACTCGCTTGGTGGACTCTCTTTGATGATGCGCAGAATCTCATCCACGCACTCCTCGGGCGTGCGGTCCTTTGTGTACACCGTATGCTTGGCCAGGCGGGCATTACTCTCATGCTCCAGAAAGTGGTTGTTCAGGTCAAGATCTTTTCCCCTCCGCGCCTCCATGATACGCGCAGCCTCGCCGGGGTCTTTACATGGCAATATCAAAAAGACGTGCGGAAATGGCGTCATCAAGTCTGCAATGGTGTCGAGATCTTCCTTGGCCTCGTGGACGGAGTGGCCGGCGCCGAAGTCGAGGATCTTTCCGTGGAATTCATCCCCAGGACGGAGAGCATGGGTGAGGACGTGGCGCACGGCGAGGAACTCGAAGCGGCTCCAGTAAGTGTAGAGTGCCCAGGAGCCCTGGGTCTCGTAGATGGTGTTGGCGGTGGTGGAGGAGTACGAGTAGGGGGCGTAGAGGGTGTTGCGGTGCCGGTCGAGGCTGAAGAGCGGGAGAGAGAGGGAGGTGCTGAGGAGGGAAGAGAGGGTGGTTTTGCCGGCGGCTTCGGGGCCGATGAGGATGATGGTTGGTGTCATAATGTGATATTGAGGTGGGAATGGAGAGGGATGTGAGGTTGTAGATGCATTAAATAATAGGTCGGGGATGCATGCACTTATAGATTCGCTAGGCAGAGAGAAGTGAGCGTGGTAGTGAGGATCTTGTTATTGCTGATCAATTGTTGCAGCATAGAACCGACGGGAATGAGACGGTCAGAAGCACGTCAGTGGGAGCGGCGGATACCGGGTCGTATTTGGGGATGACTCAAGAGGCCGTGACTCATGATGTGGTGCATTTCCGTTGAAGTATAACGCCCGCTGTAAATAAGGCTGCGTTTTTAACTGGGATTGGATTGACGCTTTCCTTTTATTCCTTCGTTTTTACGTAATGGAAAGTAGCGTGCGAATGAGACTAGGTAGAGATGATAGCAGCAGGGCCGGCAAGACTGTCCACCAACCCCATGTTTGCACAGCGCTTGTACTAGCAGCTCAGTCCTACTTCAATTCGCCACTATAAGTACCAGAAGCTCTTCTTAGTCGCCGCGCCTATTTGCCGCCAGCACGAGTGGATTTCCTGGAGCGATGACTTACACGAGCAGTAAGAACTGGCCTCGACAGCTACAGACACGCTGGCATCGCGGACTATAAAGAAGAATGCCTACAATACCTCCCAATTTTATTCTGCTATTAATTATGTACTTATATATATTATTTGATTTTCTTTTGATTATCTCCTTCCTTGAGTGCTCGCGTGCCATCACAACCCACCGCCTGGCAGAAATCTTTCCAAAAGTCGGCCCCACAGTTACGTAGTTGGGCAGGAAAAAAAGTGTCGAGCCGTTAAATTGACATCATACAGCATTTCATTATATCATTGCGCTGCGCGCCGACCTTGCTCCGGTTTTCTTCTTCTCCTTCTTCTTCTTGTCGTCGCAGCGTTCCACGGCATCAGTGGCAGGTGACCCATTGGCGCGCTACACTACATCACCCCAACTCATTACCATCATTGTACGACGCTCCAGACCTGCCTATAAAAAGCGGTACGTGTTACTCTCACTCATCTGTGTGGTCCTTTTTATCTAATGGTTATTTAAGGCTTGGACCTGTCGTCGTACATCAGCTAGCTGTCTTGCCGGTACCTTGGGGGACCTGAACGGCCAACCTGAGCGGAGTCATGGCCGGTTCAAAGCCCAAGTCCGCCGAGAAGGCGTCAAAGAAGAGCGCGACCAAGGCGGACAAGCCGACAATCCGCAAGTCATACACAGCCAAGGTGCAGAAGAAGCGCGCGAAGCTTCTAGCGCGCTCGCAGCAGCTCGAGAAGGAGGCGCACAAGCTGCTCGCGGAAGCCAAGAAGGCGGCCGACAAGTATACGAAGCTGGGCAAGTCGCTAGAGGAAGAGGATGGCACATCGTCCGAGGTATGCTTTTTCTTCTTGCCATCTTTGGTACAGCCCACACCCCGTTGAATTGCGCTAACGAGTCTGCCAGAGCGACTCGGACAACGTCGCACGACCCTCATCGTCCTCGGACTCGAGCAGCTCCTCATCCGACTCAAGCTCCGACGGCGCCGGCGGCGTCCCGGTTTCCAAGCGCAAGGCAAAAGCAGTCCCGGAGCGCAAGCGCCGCCGCGAATCGACCTCCTCATCTTCATCCGACAGTGACTCCAGCAGCAGCGACTCGGAAGCCAGCAAAGTAGACCGGAAGAAGAAGAAGAACAAGAAGGCCGCCAAGAAGGGCAAGCCCAAGGACAGCAAGAAAAAGGCGAAGAAGGAGAAGAAAAAGGCCGAGAATACGGACACGAGCAGCGAGGACGAGAAGCGGGCTGCCGCGACGGCAGAGACGTGGCATGTCACGAACCTCGATGGCGGCGCGGCCCGGCAGAACAAGTTCCTGCGGCTCCTGGGCGGCAAGAAGCAGGGTTTGAGCGTGGGGACGGGCGGAAGTAGTGGTGGGAAGAGTGCGGAGGAGGCGGCGCGCGCGGAGGCGGATATTCAGAGGCAGTTTGAGGAGGGCATGCGGATGAAGAGCGATGGTGGCGGCGGACGGCGCGGTCTGGGCCTGGGTGGTTGAGAAGGTGGCATTGTATGGATATACCAAGGCGTACGATTTTTTGTACTATTTTTGTCGTTGTTTCTGCCAGCCGTCTGCCAGATGGTGTTGTGTAAATTGTGATGGGCTTTGAGGCCGGCTCGGGGAAGCAACCCCTACCTTTCAGCGTTTCGTCCAGGTCAAACAAACAAATCAATATATTTTCAAGTCATGTCGCTTCGGCTCTACAGCGCCTGATATTCCCTGTAATACATACATGGTCCTTACACCATTGACCTTTTCCCAGCTACAAGCCCTTTTTCTGCTGCTTTTTACCAGCCAAACGGACAAGATTGGCGCATGCGTGCGGCACGAGTGTGGCAGCCCAATTGCTTGTCCCCTGCAGTTGCAACGCCCAACAAGCCAGCCACAAGACTTGGGCCGTAACTTCAGAGCCTCCTCGTGGTGACAACACACGCGGCGCGGCGACAGTTGGACGCTACGGTTGCTCTGCCTCGTAGTATGTTGCGCTCGTGTTTATTGACCCCACCAGCGGGCGAGGACCTCGAAGAACAGGCCACCAAAGACGACAAAGGCGAGGAGGACTATACATAAGATACTGTTAGCTCGTTCCACGTGTCTTGTAGTTGATCGAGATTGGAAGAGGTGGCGGCTTGAATGGTAGGCTAGGTAGCCAATGTCAAGAGTACAGGAAGTGATCCCGCATTCTTCCAATGACACCAGGTCCTGTTCAATCGTGCGGATGCAGCTTCGGCGCCGGCGCAAGAGGCTTGGGAGTGCTTGCGTTCACGTACCGATCCAAAGGGGAGAGATCGTCGGCTTCTGGACGACCTTTTCGCGCTTCTTGATCTGGTCGCCCGACTTGCCCATGCGGGCCTCCTGGTCCTTGGCGAACTTGGCGTTGCGACGTCGCTGCTCGACAGTTTGCGCCTGCAGAAAGAGTTGGTCAGCGGTCAAAAAACGTGTTCGTGGCCACATTTGGCAATGGTCCCCGTGCGCTGCAGGAGACTCGAACCACAGGCCAAGAAGAGAGGGCCAGCTTTGTTAAACGTACCATTTTTGAATATATATAAAGAACCGAGACGGTCGGAAGACAAAGAAGAAGTCGTGGGGTGTGTGTCGCGGGTTGAAGGAGGGACGTTTGGAATGCAAGCGCTTTGGGGGAAGAGCTCCCGGATATGTATGGCGCGTGAACAAGTAAGCCGGTTAGAATTCAGAAAGGAGTAGACTTGGATCGAGGTTCGAGGAATCGAGTGGAATGTTGGGTATGACTGTATTGCAATTGACACGGGTAGAAAAAGGCAACCTGTTCAGTTCAAAAAAGAAAGAGATGAGAGTGACAGCTTGGGGGCTCCTTTGGGACATGTGTCGTCAATTCCAGGGAGTCGACCCATCGCCCACTTTCAGAAGGGAAGGTGGCCTAATGATGGCCCCTAGCATGCTCCCCACAGTGGCTGGCTGCCATGGTGGGGGGGGTGAACTTGACTTGTGGCGGTGCATGGGACAGCGCCACAGCTGGCTTGAGTTCTGAGAAGACGAAGACTCCTGATTGTAACAGTCTTTGCTCATCAGGCGCACGAACGATCGGCATTGAATAATTTTGGGATAATCTGGGAGATTTTTCTATGAAAGCGGTTGATCACATCTATATCCACGTCTCACCATGCTGTCAATACGCGCCGTGACGGTCGCCCGTCGCGTGCCCGCCCTGCGTCACCAAATCATCTCGACGAGGACATATGCCACCGAACCCTCTGCCAACCCTACAGTAAGGGCTCCCATTCGTATTCTACCGTTCCATACCTTTTGTCTATCAACGGTGTACCACGGTGGCTGCCCGCTCCTCGAACCATGCCTTCACTCCCAGGTTTTCACCATGCCCACATGCACTCGCTAACCCTACCGCAGTCCAGCTTCTACAAGACCTTTTCGCGGCCCATAGCAAAGGTCATGATCCTCGCCGTCTTCACCTACCAGGTCGCGTACTGGTCCTGGATCAAGCTCGAGGCCGACGAGGCGCGCGAGAAGGTTGATGGTGAGTCTACCTACCCGGCAGAGCCTAGCAAGAGAAACCACGGCCGCGACAGGGCAATGTATGCTGATAAGGTGAACAACAGCCGAGATTAATACGTTGGAAAAGAAAGTGGACGAATACAAGGAGGCCAAGGCTGCTTCCAAGACGGACTCTAAATAGCACGAGTCTCCTTCCCAGCATTGTCTATCTGTGCCAATCAACTGTAACCAAAATGTATATTAGCAGCCCATAATATGAAGAAAAAAACAGTACTCATACTGTTAACCGCGTGACGCGTATATTACGGTGTTCTACCTCTGATCTATATATATTATGCCCATGCAAACTCCAAACCCAATGCAATTTCTCGTCTTGAATCATGACAGAAAGCCCAGCTTCCCTTGTCTCTTACCACACCAACCCCACGCCAAGCAGCAGCGCAGCACCCAGCAACGCCGCGTTCCAGGCATCGCCCGCCGCGGCGCTCACGCGTGTGCGCGGCTCGCCCGGGTAGTTACACGTTACCTCCATATTATCCGGATCGCGCTTTGCGTAACTCGCGCTGTACTCCCTGAACTTCCTTAGCGGGCACGCGAGCTGCAGCGCGGCTGGGCAGCTCTGCACGACCTCGTAGCAGAGGTCGTCGCACGGCAGCAGCTCGCGGTACGGGCCCGGCGCGATCTCGTCGTCGATGAACTTGTTGCGCGACGTGTTTGACGCCGGCGTGTCCGCGTACAGCGCCAGTTCCGCCGCGGGCAGTCGCGTGCCGTTGGGAAAGGGCTGCCCCGCGTTGCGCACGACTGAGTGCGGCGCGTCGGCGGCCGCATAGTCCTCGCAGCGCGGCATGACGACGGTGCACAGCCACTTCTTGTACGCGCGGCGGCAGTCGTCGCAGCTCTTCATCAGTGAGTAGCGCTTGGTCGACGGCGCCTCACATTGCACCTGCATGAGCGCCTTCTCGAAGTTGTCGTACATGCTCTTGGCGTACGCGTCGTACGTCTGCCCGAGGCTGCTGTCGTTGCCCTTGAACTTTTCGACGTTTCCGGGCACGGCGTACTGGATGTCGTCGCAGAAGTCGAGGTCGGTTACCATCTTGCAGCTCGTGCCGGACACGGTGTTGAAGGCTGTGGAAGCGAAGACGGTGCCGCCGCCACCGACGATGCCTTCCCCGTCGCGTTTTACTGCTGTTATGTTTGGGGTCTGGACGATGACACCGCGGTATTCTGTCGTGTCGTTTAGACCGGTGACAAAGAATTGCTGCTTGGGAAAGCCGCCGGGTCCTCGCGTCGTCATGGTCATGTGGACCAGCTGATTCAGGTTGCCGGTCCCGTTTGGTGTTGCGGATATCTGTGCGTTTGTTTTAAGGCCACACGTAGAGTGCTCAATTCCGTCCAGTCTAGGAAAGAGCTCATTATCAATATAGAACTCGTACTTCATGCCTTGTTCCATGATCCGCTTCGATTCGTCGGCGTTTGTCGTCAGGTTCTTGCTGACCAAAAGAGCCGAGCTGGCGTCGCTATCGAGCCATAATAATTGTCCTTCCTTGCCCACGTATCGATGGTAGTAGTCCTGAGTAGAGGCTGCCAGCTCAAAGAAGTAAACACCTTCGTAGCTGGACGAGACATTTGGGGCCTGGACGGAAATGTACAAATCTTCCGTCATGTTTATGCTAAACATGACCGCGCCGCTCTCAAACGTCTGTTTCTGTATGTTGGGTGTGTCCTGCATAGACATATCAGGGCAGCCCAGCTGGCTCGAGTTGGAGATGAGCAGAGTGAGCTGCGGCGGCGCCATATCAGCCTCGTTGTCGCCCGGGACACGGTGCGGCTGCAGACACGTATTCGCAGACAGGAAAATCTGCAGCGTCTGGCTGTCGTCACGAGCCAAGAGTGTAGCGCTGGAATTTATGGCCGCCTCGGCAGTGAGGTCGAAGCGACGAGCATTCGTCCCGCTGCTCTGGCCGTCGGTTGCGATGGCCTTTTTGAGTTGATAGCAGGCTGCTTCGCCCGGCTTAAGATTTGACTTGGAGGGATTATTGTTGATGAGCGGCCCGATGACGCTGGCCCTCTTGCCGAGATAGCTGCGGTCGAACGGCGCAAAACTGGGCTCGTAGGTATCGCCAAGATCGAGATCGAGATTGTACCCGTCGAGGTTGCTTGGGCCGATATTCGTCGCTGACTCGGCCACAATTGCAGCCGGCGAGACAGCGAGCATGAATAATAGCGTCGATATCGTCGCGGCCAGCGACGGTGCCGGCCGCGAGCGCAGAAGTCGGAATGGCATGGTGGGCGGCCGCCGGCGGCTCGAAGGGAGGGTCCGTAGAGGATGGTCTGGCGCGCTGCGTGATCAACGGCGGGTGGACGGCGATGTCTGGTGAATCATCGTGACGCTTGACAGTCTGCGACGAGTGCAGGAGGAGAGGCGGACTATGCAGGGTGGTAGCGAGGCAGGAGCTGGCCGTTTCACAATGTGGATGACAGTTCTGGCATTGAGGCTACGTGGGTCCGCGACGCGCAGTCTCATCGCAGACCCCTGAAGCAGGCTGCGACAGTGAATATGGCGGGCAGATATGGTTCACCTGGTGACACAGTTTTAATTTTTCCTAAATATCATCAGGCTTGGCCTATACGATGATCTACTATAAAAATGCGGCAGGCATCAACAAATTCGTGGAAAAAATTTGTCGTCGGTAGGGTGTAGGCTCATAGGTTGGTAACTACCTCTATAAAAACACGATAAGTAGCACAGTCACCAACTACAGGGCAAATATAGCCAGACAAATTGATGTTCAATTATCTGGTAAAACTGCATACAAGAGAAAAGTACAAAAAATCATTTTACACATTTCCAATCATAAGGCTATTGAAATTATGCAGCCTTTCCACTTTTCCCCTCATTCACCATGCTGCCGAGCATTCCGGCGCACGTTAGCTACATTGAATGTAGCCAGCAGTCATTAGGTATCCTTGCGCGCAGTTTATATTCATGGCAATGGCCCGGGACTTTGTAGCGAGTTGAGTTGCGGCCATGCTTGCCATTGCGCATCCCTTAGTCGGACTTGTTGACGGCAGCGTCAACCTTGGAGCGGAGGTTGGCGCTGGGAGAGCCGGCCTTGAAGTATCGGCTCAGGGTAGGGGCAAGGAAAGAGCGGAAGACAATCTCGGCACCACTTCAGCCAAAGTCAGCATTGTAACGTAGCGTACGATGGGGAGCGCGCAACTTACCGGAACATGGGGAGGGACAGCCACAGGAGGAAGACAAACTTGAAGACAAAGTAGAAGGGGAACCAATAGACAATGTTGAAAAAGCTCTCAACAACGCTGAAGAAGGCAAAGACAACCCAGTACTGTGACGTGTTAGTGGAAAGGTTTCACGAGCGCCAGAGCTAGCGCCAGAGCTCAAGGGCAAACGACGTACCGTCAGCCACTGCGTGTCGTCATCCTTGGTCTCGGTGAAGAGAGCGGCGAGGGAGTAGTATCCAGGAATAACGAAGCCGGCAAAGTTGGTAAGGAGCTGGCCACCCAGGTTGAAAATGATGAGGAAGAAGTAGAGGGCGGCGACACCGATGACGGCATAGGCCTTGGGAACACCGGCCTGCTTCTCGAGGTTGTTGAGCGCGGGATACTTGGACAGCTGGAATTACGGGTTAGAAAAGCGAACGAGCCAATTGGCGGGATTGAGCGACGCAAACTGACCTCCCTGTCAAGACTGCTGAGGTAGTTCTGAGCTTTTTCCTGAGCGGAAGACATTTTTGCCGTCGGCGGGGTGGCTGGCGGAAGCTTTGGGGCGGAGAGAGAGCTTTAGAAGCTTCAGCTGGTACTTTCTCGGGAGTGCTTGGCGTAGCTAGGGTCAAACGGGTGCGGGATAGATGGCGCGGGCGGATGCGACGATGTTGAAGCGAAGCAAAAAGTGGTTTGTGGGAGCGAGAAATGGTAGCGTAGGTGGCTTTGCTCGAGGATGGCAATGAGGGAAGCCAGTTAGGTACTGACGTGTGCTTAAGCAAGCTTGGTTTCGAAACGGGGCCTTGCAGGTGCGCACGTCGGTTATCTGATAGATACTAGGTACTGCTGCAGGGGAGATACCTGAGCTGAAGTGGTGTCTATCAGGAATATAAAGTAGCGACGGGTGGCGCAGTACACGAACTCTAACATGCTGATTGGGCTTGTGATGTGGGTATTGTATGTCGGCCGCGGCTGAGCGCCGGCGGCACTCACACCAGGACAGCAAGTGAACGTGGAAGCTTTTCTAGGCAAATGCTAATAGCATTAATAGCATTGAGTTTACGATAAAAGCTAGCTGGGGGATTGATTCATGTTTAGACGTAACGTTGAAATTAAAGCTAAGCGTGGTTAGAGGAGGTGTTCTGGCGCCAAAACCAAATGGCCTGTTTAGCAAACGGATCTAGATATATGAGAGACGTCATGGGCTCGATACAGCCTTGCGAGCAAGGTATGACAGGCTCGAGATTGCTCTTTTGAGCTCAGGCAATCACGGCTAGGAGATGACGGGAATACCTCGTCGAGTGTTTACTTGGTCTGGATGTGGGCTTTGCTGTCGTTTGGCCCACAACAAAGACCAGCCAGTAAATTAGCAGTAATTGAAAGTAATGACACTGCACAATTTAGGATTAGGTGTAAGTAGGGAAAAGTGCATGTAATTTGTAGCACAGTGTCGATGGATTGTTTGGCCAAGTTGCAGCATTCAATACACGCAAACACAGTGTGACTCGACAGTGCCAATCCCCCACTGGTGCAACGGAATTCTACCAAATTACACAGCGGAATGGTCTGCTTTCCTGCATCTGCTTACTAACTTTCTGCTAACGTAGTGGCTTTGCTTTGTTTTGTTTAGCTGCCCCACTCTCAGCAAGCCAGCCTCTCCAGCCACAGCGGCTTCATGCTACCTGCCACCGCCTGCCTCAAACGTCTCCACCGGCTGCTTCTGCGCTTCTTCTCCTCTCGTTGGCCTCGCAACAGAAAACAACCACAACAACACTTGCAGTTGATGATATCTAACCACCATCTGCGCGCCTAGATTGCCGGTGATCCCTGCAAAAGACTCTTGAAGAGCTGCAGACGCCTCTGCAATTCTTCTCTTCAATCTATACATCTTGTCGCCGCGTCTTCTGCCGTCGCCAATCCCTCTGGCGCCGTGAAAAAACAGCAAGCCGCCAATGTTTATTGTCCCACGCTAGCTTGTCTGTACATCAACACCACCATATACAACCCCACGAAATGGACCAAGGTACGTCTTGCACCTCTCTCCTCCATTGCCCCAGGTAGAATCCAAAGTCGCCGCATGCAACAAAAATCTAAACTGGCTCCTTCCCTATAGAAACCGTCGCAGCGCGCGCTGCCAAATCTCGGAAGCGACCACACTCCCGGGCCTCTACTGCCTCTATTCACAGCGCCACGACTCAACAACACAACATGGACGGCCCTGGCTTCACAGATACTTCCGGTCTCTATGGTGGCCAGTGGATGCATAGCGAGCACCCTCATGCTAAAGACATGTCTGCTCCGCAAATCTCCCCCGAGGATATGATCCTGCAGGCCGCGACGCACATGCAATCCGCCAGCCATGAGTTCGCTATGGACAGCTCCATGGCTGCGCACATGCACCAGATGGCATACCAACACCAACATTCCCACGGAATGCCTAGGCACCCTCTCCCTGGCGACCAGTACGGGCCCAATGCCAGCTTCACCGAAGGCGACACTCAGATGCTCGATCGAGACGATGGCGACGACGCCGATTCCATGGCTCTTGCTGCTGGCGCCTCCAAGCCCGCACGATCGAGCGCTAACAATGAAGTTGAGATGCGGCAGCTCTTCAACGCCAACAAGCATCGTGGCTTACAATCCGTTGCCACGGAGCTTCACGGGAATGAGAGAGGCCCCAACTCGGAAAGGACCCGCCAAGTCTTTGCTATGCTTTGGTAGCTCTTCCCTCTCTAGTTTATTGCTGTCCATTGTGCTAACCTGCCCAGGATCAACTCTGTCTGCACCAAGGGCAAGGGATCCGTTCCCCGTGGCCGAGTGTATGCAAACTATGCTTCGCGCTGCGCCACCGAGAGAATTACCGTCCTGAACCCCGCCAGCTTTGGAAAACTCGTCCGTGTTCTGTTTCCAGGACTGAAGACTCGTCGATTGGGTGTTCGTGGAGAATCCAAATACCACTACGTCAACTTTGCCCTTGCCGAGGACCCGAGCGAAATTGCGGAAGCTCCCCAACCTCCTCGTGCTCTACCCGAAGCTAAGAGCTTCTCTCAGGCCCAGAGCACACCGCCACTGCAGCCTTCCAACATCTCAAAACGCGGGGAGTCCTTCTCGCAAGCTGCGGATGAGCCACGAAAGAAGCAGACCGTCACACAGATTTCCGATCGATCGCATAGCTTGTACAACCAGCCTGACCTTGCCAGCATTGACAACATTCAGTCTACCTCTACCAAAACCCGCTTGGAACTCGAGTTCCCTTCACTGAACCAGGATGACTTTGAACAGTCGGAACCCCTTGGCCTTCCTGCCATTGAGGTCTTCCTCCCCCAGGGAACTGACCCTGATGCAGCCAAGTCTTTGTCTGCCCTGTACAGATCTCACTGCACCTCCCTTGTCGAGTGTATTCGATACTGCAGAGAAAAGACTTTCTTTCACCTCTATACATCCTTCCAGGGCACACTCACCATGCCCGTACAAAAACTGTTTGGTCACGAGGCGCTTGCTCCTTGGATCGAGGGTTGCGACTATGTTTTGTATCAGCGCATGATGCGCATCATCTCTGGCTTGACCTTGCAAGTCGTCCCAAAGCCGGTTCTCGACACACTGAGAAACATTTCGGAACGAATCGTGCCACATATCCGCGAATCATTCCAGGGCCAACCGCAACATGTAATTGCCGCCAAGGAGGCACCGGCTGCCCTTTTCGCCGGTCTCATTGACCGCGCTCTTCGAGTCAACTTGACAGCACACGCCGCCGCTAATATGCTTTCCAACCCTGCCAACCGAGACCAGATGTACGTGGATTGGATTACCATGATTCGCGCTCGCAAGGTGGCAGAGTGTGTGCCCACTCGAGGAATGGACGATGTTGTCGACCTGCTCGTGAACGAAATGCGCGATCTTTTGGATCCTGTCAATGTTCCTTGGGAAGTTGAGGTTCTCACTATTTACGGCGACGCCGCCAGCCGCAACCCCCGTCAGGAAAACGAGGGCGGAGCTGCGTCCACTGGTCAGAACGTGTTGGATAGATGGGTCAACTTCTTGCGATTACTTCCGTCCAAGTTCTCTTACGCATCTCACACCGATCTTGTGTGGTGCGTAGAGCGCGTCGGTACGGCCGTGATGCGCGACTTGACGCTATCGCAGGGCAAGAGCTTCGGGTCATGGTGGGTAACAAAAACATGGGTTGACGAAATGGTCTGCTTCATCGCAGAGCAGGGAGGCTTCATGAAGCAAAAAGCTTCCCCTACCGTTCGTGCTACCCCAAACGTTGAGGCAGCTGGCAAGGAGGCCAGCTGCCAGAACTCTCGATACAGCAATGTCAGCGAGGAATTGAACTTGTCGCAATCGCAGCCTGGGCGTGCGCCGTTCCCGCCGCCCGCAAGCAACAACAGCCACACTGGCAAAGCAAATAACGCTTCTTCCCAGCCCCCAGCGGATAGCGATGTGCACGATGACAGCGGAATAGGCATCCGAACGCCAGAGGAGGACTTTCCTTTGCACAAGTACACATATTCCGAAGCTGAAGCGGCGCCTCTCATGGAGGCTGGTGGGCTGACAACGTGAGGGGTTCATGTATCAAATGTACGGTTGGCGCACGGTTTGGACTTTGGGGTTGGCGTTTTGGCTGGTTGAATGGACGGTTGAATGGATGGTATGAATACCCCAACGATACACTTATAGGCAGGCAATCGGGAAGATGAAGTTACGAGGGCACGAAGCTACATGACGAAGTCTACATGTGCGGTCAGTTTTGATGCACGACGGGCCTTTTCGAATGAGTTGTTGGCTATGATACCCTGCGGCCTCGGGGATACTTGTGCGTATTATCGGCGACTGGGTATTCTTTTATTTTTGGGAGGGAGTCTGTTTGGCGACTTTTTTTTTATTTTTCGGATGTCCATGTTTGATAGTAACCTGTGTAATGATTGGAGGTACGAAAACTGGTCTTCGGACTAGAAGTTGTTGTTGATTGAATAACGCATAATTTTCTCTCTTGGATGTATATTGTTTGGTGAGCATGTTTCTCGGCCTGTCGATGTGTATAGTGAGCCTGGTCAGCTGAAAAAGAGCACGAGATTTGACGTTGACCTGCTGTGTTCTTTGTTTTTTGTTGTTGTCTTACCGACACATGGCATCCAAGTGAGACGACCAACCATCCTGTTGTGGTAATAGCGGCGGCAAAAGGGAATGCGGGCCGCAGGGTCAGACTATGGTATGGCCAATTTTCTGCTGGCTAAAGAAATTAACCCGACGGATTCGCCGTGTTTTGAAAGTTGGGGGACGGCCCGTCTTTGTTTTATTTCAGACCTTGCCCAAGAATTCGAGGGGGATAACAGACTGCCTGTTCGGGACGGGTCGTCTGCTATGCCGTGAGACAATGTGTAGGTGGCACGGTTGCGGCCGACGTCCCGACCAGCGTCAAGTTCCAATGTCAATTTTTCAGCTCAATTGTCTCAGAATGGGATACAGAGCAAGGGATGAACGAGTAAAAGGTAGATGTTTTGCTGGAGAGCGGCTCCCGGTTCACTGCTGGTGGCACAGTGAGACGCGCTGTAACTAGACGCTCTACTTCCGCGCTACAAAATTGTATATACTTGCATAATTTTAACAATCTACATATATATAGACTGAAGATGCGACTCACATCTTGCCTGGAACATTGGCTTTTTTTCTATTTTTTTTCCCGTGAGAAGCTTATTTTCTGCACTTGCTGGCGAGAGCATTTGCCTCACTCGGCCGATTAGTAGAGCCGCCCTATGTTATGCTAAGTTGACGGCGAGTACCTATCACTTCGGGTGTATCAAGCAATACAGCTACGTTTGGGGATGCAGCAGGCGGCCGGCGAAATAACTGTCTGTCTAGAAGTAATACATGTCGCCGCATTCACGACCATTAGCCATCAGGAAGACGGTGACAAGTCTGTGTTTGACAAGCTATAAACAGAGCCCAAAATCCATGGGTCTTGTGCGACGCTCCAAGACTGACTGCACAACGTGACATCCGAACCCCCGGTGCGTCACACAAAGCCATCCATGCACCATTATTCCGTCGCACCAAGTTGAAGAAAACGGAACGCAACACTGCATAAGAGAGTGTGGCGCCTGCATGCTGCGCTGGCTGCCAATGGGCTCACAAATTGCACCGCGGCGGCAGGCACGCACCATCCTCCCATCAAGATGCGAGCACTTTCTCCGAGCGCTGTGCCTAAAATGGCTAACACCGGCCGAAGGCCAGAGTTCACACCAGTGAGGCAATATCACCACCGCACTTCCTTAACTTGGCGAGCCTCCCGGGTCCTTGGGTCGGGCCGTTGGCGCACGGAGCGTGCTCGCGACAGCACGGCGATCGCGGTCCGCTTGAAATCATGGCCAGCGACCCGGCGACGCTCGGCGTCTGCGGGGCGTACTGCGCCCTCACAAGGCCTCCTCATGCACGGCACATTGCGGGATGTGACGGAGATTCACGCCTGTAGATGGCTGAGCTGTAGGCTGATGCAGAACGAAAGGGGGGCTCGCAAGAAATTTCCTGTGGTAAGGGCACATTGCAACTCTCTAAAGAGAGATTGCTGGCGAGCTACCTTGATAAGGTCGTTGGAGAAACCCCGTATTTCTGTGTGTATCAATGGGGGCATTTGTGACAGGAACAGTGGAAGAATTCTCCGCGGTTCGACTTATGAAACGGCTGAGATATGCAGGCGCGTCATGACTTTGCTTTGGCGGTAGCAGCTCGACCAGCAGTAGTGGAAATAGGCCGGCTGACCGGCGTTGCCTTATCAGCATGTCGGGCTTTGGCGGCAGCGGCAGGATTGTCAATGGCGTGAGTCTGCCGGCTAACCGGCTTTACCTCCTTAGCTCTGGCTGTAGTAGTAGCAGCATGATGGGGAGCTTGGGAGGTACGCTGATTGACCGGCTTTGCCTTCTCAGCCTTGGCTTTAGTGGTGGCAGCACGACGAGTAGTTGTGGAAGCAGGCCGACTAGCCAGCTTTGCCTTCTCATCCCTAGCTTTAGCAGCAGCAGCAGCACGACTGGCAGTAGTAGAAGCGCGCCGGCCAAATGACTTTGTCTTATCATGTCCGGCTTTGGTTGCATCAACGGCGGCACCGCGAGCACTCTGGCGACGTGGCTGTGGTGTCGACTTTTGTACGCCCGCCTTGCCTCTGCCGCCTTGCGGAGCATGATGCGGATGCTTTTGAGCCGCGGTGGCTGCTGCGGCTAGGACTCTTGCACTTCGCCGAAGTGGCTGTGGTGTCCCAGCCGATTTCTGTACGCCCGCCTGGCCTCCGCCGCCTCGCGGAGCACGACACGGACGGCCTTGAGCGACGACAGGGGCTGAGACTATTACTTTGCCCGCGACTTGTTTGGGCTGAGGAACCTGAGAGCTCTTCTCCGTGGCGTCAGACGCGTTGCGCTTCGACCGTTTTGCGGGCGACGCGCCGCCATTGTCCAGTCCATTGGCCTGGTCGTGAGCTCGCTTAGCTGTGGCTCTGGCTTTGCCCGCCACCGTGGTAATTGGTGGTTCCGATAAGTCGGTTTCACCCGCACTGTGATCTCCTTCGCCCTCATCCCGAGCTTGCTCGTTTGCAACTCTGGTTTGATAACCCGAGGCCGTCGCAATTGGCAAGGGTGACGCAATTGGCAAGGGTGTCGCAATTGGCGAGGGTGACGCAATTGGCAAGGGTGTCGCAATTGGCGAGGGTGTCGTAATTGGCGGTCCGGATGGGTGAATTTCACTCCCAAAATCCTTAGAGACATTTGGCCGATCGACGTCTTCAGCCGTGGCTGCTTGCGTATCGGCGATCCAGTCACGAATCCATTCGAGATGAGGATTGAGGACTCGGGGCTGAGCAGGCTCGGGATGGTGATTCCTTGCTTGAATCAGACGCCACTCCTTGGCGAAGAAGTCATGCCGCGCTTTCCAAAAGCTGAGGTCGTCTGGTGGTCGGGTGCGGCCGTCTCTCATGAAGATGTTGGTCAAGTATCCTCGGGCCCGCAGCTCTTGTCGTTGAATAACATCCTTGCCTTCTTGCCCGTAATCACGGAGAAGTTTCATCCCGTGAGCTACTCGAAGTTTCCATCGTTTTAGACGTTCGACGGGGTCGCGCCAATAGGGATCGCTAGCAGCGGAAGTATTGGAGGTTTCTAACGACCGGCATGAAGCAGAGGAATCGTACCAGGTGCTAGAAACGGCTGGCGACGGCGACCGCGGAGGTTCAGGATCCTCCACAGCCATGATGCTGTACTCGAGAGGCGAGAAGCGAGAACAATGGTCATTTTTAGAAAAAGGTATTTGGGCAGATGTGGTAATTATACGAACGGAGGGCTATAAACACGTTATTGGCTTGGGCTTCAGTGCTGGGTTGCTGACAAAGGAGTCACCCGATTAGGCAGAAACGCACGCCGCTTTAACTCCATCTTATGTTAGGCCTCAAAACGGCCTTCTGCAGCTGCCATGCATGCAGGCCAATAGAACAGCTCGTCTACGCGCCCTTCTGCAGTCTTGCCAGCCTGCTCATTACCCCTATCTCACAATTCATGTTTAACACTCGCCAGGATTGGCCCATGGCTGAATTCAAATTTGCTGGGCGTCTGCAGGGCCCAGCTTGGTGGTGGTATGCCCAGCCGAAGATATGGTAACCTGGCGAGACCCCAGCCCTTCTTGTGCTGGTAGAATCTACTCTTTACACAAGCCTGGATCTTTGCTTAACGAAGCACTCGTGCATTTACAAAGACCATGGCGTGGATCATCGCGTATATAAAAGTGCCGCGGCACGTTTTCAACGATGACCGCAACGCCCACCTTCGGGCAACTGAAGAGCTGCCCTCTTTTGACGATGTTACCGAGACAGACGCTGAGTATAGTGATCATGGTACACCCGCTTCCATGCCAGACCCTGATGAGGACCTGCGATTACGTTTAACAACAGACAATTTCCCGAAGGACGCCAGTGCCGGGTTTGTCTTTGGTTCGAACGAGCACCTGTGCGACATAGTGCTCCCCCCGTTGAACAGCCCAAACTGTCATAGTATTAGTGGGAGGCATTTTGCCATTACATTCCATGCAAACGACGGCGACGTCTTTTTACGAAACTTGGCCGGACGAGGAACAAGAATTATTGCGGACTTGACGAGGGGAAGGCTAAAACAGCAGAGGCTTCTTACCAAAGAGGTTATTACTGTGCGTGTTGGTGGGTTCGTCCTTGAGATTCATCGGGAATGGGATGAAGGCGCAGTACTGCCCCGTTGCTACTGGGACTTTCTTGCCGGACTCGCAAACGGGGTCCCGAACCTTGCAGTGATGCGCCTCACCACTGCGACCGAGCCAAGCGCGTCCACGATCACGACATCAGCTAGTAGCAGGAAGAAAATCGTCTACGGGGCCGAAGTACGCATTGGGTCTGGGAACTCTGGCGTAGTGTTCCGGGCAAAGAACATGCAAGACGGCAGTCCCGTCGCCGTCAAACGCTACACAACCGGTGAAGCGTGGTGGAAGGAGAATAGCAGACTTTGCGGTCTGCAAAACGTATGTCCTCTACGTCAATACGTATTCAAACCGCCCTACTCTAACGTGTCACAGGACCACCTTGCCACTTTTCACGAGTTTAATTGTCGACTTGGACAAGAACCAGAGCTTATTATGGAGTTCGCTCCGCTCGGCAACATGGTTTGGCAAGGCGCTATTGCGGCATTCACGTCGAGGGAAGGCCGTACGATTGTTAATCAGGTTCTCAAAGCCTTGGAATACTTACACGAGCGGTTTATGGTCCATCGAGACATTAGGCCGGCCAATATTCTCGTCATGAGTCGCGATCCTATCCACGTCAAGGTTGCCGATTTCTCAGCATCTGCCGAGGCTATTCATTACAACACGTTGTCCAGTTTGGATATTTACGCTGCACCCGACATGTTTTGGCCGCCGTTTACAACACAAGTCGACATTTGGTCTGTCGGGGTCATGGCGATGGAACTTTGCATAGGTCTTCCCCAAAGGTGCCCAGCCTGGACACAGGCTATCCTGATGCAATACCAAAGTCAACCAGCGAGCGCGACGAGAGATTTCTTGGAGAAGTGCTTGTGGATTGAACCGACTGTCAGAGCTACAGCCGTACAATGCCTCCAACACCCCTTCTTTTCTGATCTCCCCAATGATGGAATACGAATCCCGGCCGGCAATCTTGGTCGGAACGGTGCAGATTCAGTCCCCCGTCTCCCCAATGGGCAGATACCCTCTCACCTGCAATGGGGCGGCGAGAGAATTGAAGATATACCACGCTTTTTGTCACATATAGGCCCCCAGCCCGAGATGTCGTCTTTTGCCCCGGGAAATATACATACCGTGGATCCGGCTCACACCGCAAACTGGCACACTGAGGTTGCAAGCAATCAGCAGTTCCCTGTAGTGGCCACCGAGCATCAACTCCCTGGAGTTGCAAGCCAACATCAGCTCCCTGAAGTCGCAAGTAACCGCCAGTCGTACGCAGACGCCATCGGCCCTCACGCTGCACTCAGCAATGACAGGCCACAACAAGCTGCCGCAGAGCGTACTGTTAGGGGCACAACTTACAACTTCTTCCTCTGGCACGGAAAAGACATCGCATATATTGCCGAAAGAGACATGGTCAACGTTACGAGCCTGCTGGCGGCAGCTCACACTCCGCGCAAAAACATTCGGAGCAGAAAATTCGCGGATTGGTTCAAGAGAAACGGAACTAGGCTTAATGTCGGCTCGACTGGACTTACGGGGATATATATGCTCTACGGCAATGCTTTGGAAGCATGCAGGCTTCAGAACATTGACACAAGCGGGCTGCCAGATTTTATTTCGCAAGGGCTACCTAGCGACTCGGAATCAACTTCTCCTAGGACTTCGGAAGTTCTGTTCGATGAGCCAGGGTTTGTGCGTGTGGTATCCGTACGCAACACGGGTCCAATGCCGCAATGCGACTCGGTTTCAATGCGACTTTCGGATCACCGTATAAACGCGTACGAGATCATAAAGGCCGCTAAGCTGCCTGACGCACAACGAGATGGCTGGCGGAGGAGAGTCAAAGAGTACGTTGATGAGCGCAACAAAGCGTGGATTCCGTTTCACGATGCTGTATTTTTAAGCTACTCTCTGGGTGTGCAGGACCTGCTGCTACCACTGCTTCGCCAGGCGGGACTCCCTATACATTCACAGGAGCAAAATTACTTCGACAACCCTTTGAAACTTGGCACCATAGCGCCGCCTGGAAGCAAAATTTTATGGGTGGGGGACGGGTTCAGAGTGCCATACAAACCGAATGAAGGGCTAATTAACATATCGGCCTTGGTACGGACAGCGGACGTCTCAGATGCAGAGCTGTCGGGCTTCTTGAATCGGTCGCAATTCACCAGGGAGGTTTATAGCGACAGTGCTAAAGTCCTGCGAGGAACCTACGTCTCGTATAGCACAGCTGAGGAAGTCTGCCGCCAGTTTCGGATCGACCTGGCGCCACTGCGAGGCTTACAAGGCGTAATCGCCACCGCCGTCGCTGCCATCTTCATTGTCTTTGCTGCCTTTGCTGCCTTACAACATGTACTGTCTTTACTGTCTTTGCTGCCTTACAACATGTACTGTCGCTACTGTATTTTCTGCCTGTTTTGTTTTTATTTTCCTGCTTTTTGTTTTATTTCACTGTTTTTTGCCATCCATGGACACAACATCTTTGCCAGATCTACCAACCCTCTTCACAAATGGCCACCGAGGATGGGCAGAGCAAGTGCTCAGTGAGGTATGGCCAAGTGGCTCATATCTCTACTATTTGGATCGAGACTGAGAGCAAATTTTGCAGATTGATATGTACGCAGTTTTACTTATCTAGCACTTCTCAATGGAACCTACGCGCCGACAGTTTGCTTATTCAAGGCGCAAACTTTAAGAGAGCAGAAAGAGGCTCACTCGCCACCGCCTATACTCGTCCTGGTGTTGACTGGATAATTTGTGTTCTATTCCTTTTTAAACAAGAGCTAACACGGAAAGAAAACTACCCTCAAAACCCCCTTCAACTTACCTCGGCCCTCAACTTACCTTCGCGCGAGCTGCTGCATTATTATCCCTTGTCGGCGGCGGGAGCCATCAGGATGGCAGCGACTCTGTTGGCCTTGCGCCCATCGCCCGGGTCCGCGAAGCCCAGACGCAGATTCACCATGAAGGAGAGCGCGTCGCCGTACCGTTCCCGAACCCAGGCGAGCTCCTGCGGGCCAAAGTGTCTGTCGGCCTCTGCCAACACGACGACGACGCCGCTTCCCGCCACCGATCCGTCCATGCCCCCCAGTCCGCTGTCCGGCACACTCCTGGCGATGGTGGTGGCTGTGCCGTGCGCAGCCGTCCGTTTATCCGATGCCAGGCCGGAGCGGATTACGTGCCGCGCGGTCGCGGTGTCCTCCTCGCTGCGACCGCGGAGGTTGTGCGACCGCAAGAAAGCCCGCACGTTGCCGTGGTTGCGCCGTATCCAGGCGCGCTCCTCCGCGTTGAAGGTGGTCGTAGCAGACCGCTGCGGCAACTGCCTTGTCGTCGTCTGGCTGAGCTGCAGCATGGCTTGTCGGCGGTGGTCGTCGCTCCACCACGCGCTGATGATGTACGACGCCGCCGGCTCAAACGGCGACGGGCCGAGGCGGGGGCCGATGGGGGGCCCGCTGAGCCGCAGGCGCTGCAGGTTGCTGTACTTGTCCGGCGGAAGGAAGTACGCGAGGGGGTGGCCTTTGCGGTCCGTGATCTGGAGGATGCCGTCGGGGCCGGGCCGGTGGCAGAGGCGGTCCGGGGCGGCGCCGGCGACGACGTTGCAGAAGCAACTCGGCACGTGGAGGACGTTGCGCAGGCGGAGGACGCCGTGGGAGGAGGCGCCGGTGGCATCGGGGCGCCGCTTGACGGGCAGCTCGACGGTGCCGATGCCGATGACGGCTTCGGTGAGAGAGGAGCGACCGCTGGTGGTGGTGGGTGACTTGCTACCGAGGACGCTGTTGATGGGCTGGTAGTCGTCGCCAAACCAGGACCGATCCTTGGCGCGGCTGGAGGAAGGCAGTGTTAGTTTGGATGGTGGTGGTGAGGGAAGCTGGTATGGACGTACTGTACGTTGGACTCGGTCGAGTAGATCCAAGCTGGGCAAGGAAGAGTGTTCTTCATCATGATTGTTTTTTTTGTGCGAGAAGAAGAAGAAGACGAAGAAGGAAAGTGGAAAGTTGAAAGTTTGAAAAGGCTTTTGAAGTGTACTTTTCAGTTTCTGGTTTGTGAATGAGGAAAGAAAAGCTGAGTCGAGAAGAAGAACTGTCATGTCTTTATATACTGCTCTTCCCAGACAGGTGTAACCAGAACGGCATCTGATCCCCCCCCCCCTGGCGAAACATGGTGACTGGGAACGCTCGCGATGAGACCTGTGTATAGGTTCGTCTGGCGGTGCCACAGAGCACGTACGAGATGGCCCTGTGATACCAATGTGCGCGGCGGAAGCCAATACTCATCTCGCTGCATTGACCAGATGAGGTTGGATGTGGTGGCACGACAGGACGTTGTGCGCCAGCCACGGGCGTACAGCGTGAACTATTGGCCTTGACCGCTTTTTATGGTCGGACGGTGGGAATAGCTTCGCGTGCGATTGCTGTGAGTCAGTTTGAAGGAGCGGGATTGCTCGCTTCCTGATCTGGTAATTGCTTCTTCCGCAGGGCTTGCTTGCTTCTTTTGTCTGTGCTGACCACTGGGATCACACGCCAGATACGATTGGTCGTTGGCGTCTCACAGCGAACAAGGTCAGTTTCGCGAGCTATTTCCTCATTTCGCTGCCGGTGCTTCATGCCGAGTGCCTCGTGTTCTCGATTGCTGGGCGCGGCAAGCGGCAAGTTGGCCTGCTCTGCCGCCCTGCGTGTGGTGCTGCCAAAGGCTGTCGTGCCGCTTGGTACCTGAAGCCGTAATTAAGGGAAGCATGGTTACTTTAGAATGTCTTAAACATATCTGCCGCAGTAGTATGAAGTCCAGTTTAGTAATCATGAAACGTCGATCGCAATCGCAAACATTACGATTCTTTTCAGGTCGATTGGTCCCTCAGCCCACCCAATGACCTCGATATTGACACTTTGACGTCTGTTTAAAAGTTCATCCATCTGAATGATTAGTCGAGAGACGATACGGCCCTCTGCAAACATTTTTAGCTCATCCATACGACGGCCAATGCTATCATACGCAGTCATGCTGTTGTCCAGGTTCCTGTACCATGCAACTCGTGCCTCTGCCGTCTGCTAGTTGAGAAAACACGTAAACACGTCATACAATTCGCCGTGCGCTTCGCTATTATCAGGAGACCATCCCGATTTATTAACGAGAGTGCACGCCACGGGCGGCATACCAGACACTCCCCATCCCCGAGTGATTCTGCGGGCTCTTTGCGTCAGCTGCACAGGGGGCGGGGAGGAGGAAGAAAGGGGAACAGGCCGTCGAAATCTTGTAAAGGCATACTCGAATAATTCTCTGCGCCGCGCGTCGTGCGGTAGACGAAAAGTAATAATTTCAATGTGTGAATATCCGCCGAGAGAGACCCTCTCATCAGCCTCGGAGCGCTGCCACGGCACACTCTGTTGGACTGGCGGTGCATCCAAATACGACGAAGCGTCGTCGAAGCGCTCGAGTATTTCGCATACTAGGCCCTAGCTGTGGCCCTCATTCGAGGACTGATGTTGTATTTCTTTTTGACATCTGGTGATACCGGAGCTTGACCTAGTCGTTCGCGCAGCTCTGAGATGGTGCGTTCGATGTTGTCGTCCTCGGCAGATTCGTACAAATATGAGATAGATACATTCCGCCCTCGCCGTAATATGTTCCTTATCTATCGTCAATCTCGAAACTGGAACATTGTGTTCGATCCAACCAGATGCTGCGCCAAGCCAACGTCACCCACGATAGCGGAAACCTGGCTCACGAACTGCAGCCTGGTATTGGAGTCGAGGTCTGTTTGAAAGAGAATTTCCATGCGCCATATAACTCTTGCTGCTTTCTCTGGCACCTATATCTGGACTCGGGCAAGCATCGTCATCATCAAGCAGCTCGCAATGTTCTGAGTGACCAGCGGCGCCATTCTTGCAAACCCGACTGATTCCCGAAAAGACCTCCATGACAGGGGACTGTTCCAGAGGATCAACACACAATTATTCTGTTCTTTGCACACCCATTTTATGTCATCGCAGCCTGGAATAGTGCCAACGTACGCATAGACGCCTTGAATAATTTGCCAGGCGCGGTTGCCCCATCGGGCACATCCACGTCTTCTGAGAGCTCCAAGTTGAGAACGCTCAGTACACGCCCATCAGGACAGTTCTCAGCTGTGAGTTTATTCCGACGCACATTATTCAACGCAGGCCCATACTGTGGTGAAGGTTCCTTTGCGTCTCTCTGAGCGAAATTCCCTGTCTGGGCTCTACGTTGAGCTTCAGCAACAGCTGCTCGGTCAAAGTTGTTCATCGTTTCTTTGTTCGCGCCCTGCGGCAGGTGGCTAAATTCCACCTCAACGATGAAAAATTGAATGCAATTAATTAAAGTCCTCGGTTTAGGAGATAGAAAGCATGTAAAGCGAGTTGGTTTCAAAAGAAATAATGAGTACTTAACTAGTTAGGTAGTGAGATTGCAGGTGGAAACTTGGTTTGCTTAACAAATGTACCTTATTCAAATATCAGCACCGAGCACAGTGCTGCCTGACCGCCCCCTCCCATGACTTTGTCAATTCGTCTTTACCCAGTGCTTGGATATAATACTGTCAATACGTCAATATTTACCCAGACCATCCTACTTGATCATCATGGTCGGTTTCTTAAATGAGCCAGTGCCCGATGGGCTCTACTTTGTGAATGCACCAGCTGCTCGGACTCGCCGCCAGGCAACCGCCCACTACATGGCGACGACAGACATCACCGAACCGCGTCTATGCGCTGATGGAGCAATCAAGGTGCTCCATTGGACAGCGCACCCGTTTTCGGACAACAGTATCATCAACAGGGAGATATCTTTACTTGAAGACCAAACAATTCGGAAAGCCGTGCGATCGGGTCGGTCTAATCTGCTTGCAGAACGGCGGAATCTAGAGCTAGCTGCACAGCGTACAAGTGTACCGGTTCCTTGTATCTACAATTTCTTCACCAAAGGTGCACTTGAGTACCTCTTCATGAAGAAAGTGCCCGGAGTGACGCTAGAATCTGCTTGGCCTTACCTATCACTCGCGGAGAGGGAGGACGTGGCTGACCAGGTTTCTCGACTTGTGGGCGAGCTTCGCCGCCTGCAGTCTCCTTGCATCGACGCCGCGCTTGTCCACAGGAAACCCCTTCGATCTGGCTTGCGGGATAGCTTCGACTTTACCATGGAGCGCATCAAGGGGCACACATGGCACGACGGTATCGTGGAGTATGTCCGGCGCAGGTGTGAGCCGCTGCGGGATGAGCCCAATGTTTTTACTCACGGCGACCTGGACTGAAGCAACATCATTGTACGCGGAACGCGGGTGTGTGGCATCATCGACTTTGAATGCAGCGGCTTCTTTCCGCCGTACTGGGAGTGGTTGTCGGTGATTAGGATGGCGCGCGGGCTGCCAGACGGCGCATGGTTCCGGCTGCTAGAGGCGCGGCTGCGGCAGGACGAGGCGTGGGCGGCGGGCATGTGTGAGGTGGAAAGGCTCGTGGAGGCGCTGCAGAAGCATTCGCACGGCGCGCTGGAGCCGGACGAGCGGGCGGCGAGTCGGCGCGAAGGATGGGCGGAGGCCGGGGCTGTGTTGGGCGTGGATGTTGGCCCGGGACCGGAGGTCAAGTACTCGGACCAGTGGAAGAATCCGTGGTGGTTAGAGTAAGGGGAGGTATCACTTTAGTTAGTTTGATAATTATAAGTATAATTCGACTACTTTTAGCATTTATAAACAATATATATAATACAAATTAAGGTAAATATTTTATCTTTAGTATTATAAGTAGGTTTAATTAGTAATAAATATCATTTTAATACTAATATTACTTTTAATAGTCTATAGTTATTATAAGCATATATATATATCAACTAAGATAAGTACGTTATATACTACAATACTTATCTAATCATCTACTAATGTCCTATTTTACTATACTGCTATAGAGATGATAAAAGAAATAATAGTATCTATATTTCACGCTTTTGTACTTTTCTAAGCTCAGCCCCAAATTTGTAAAAGACAAGTGGAATAGGTATCATGATAACACAAATAAATCCCAATAGCGAATTGCCCCAACCAAGTCCGAGCGAGGCATACATTGGAGGACCAGCAAGTGGAAGAAAAGCACCAACGACACTGCGAAGTATAACATTTGCGGCAATAGCAGATGCGGCATACAGTGGGTAGCAATCAACAATGTAGGTGGTGAGGGGCAGGAATAAACCCATGATACCAAATCCGTATGGAATGAGGGAGATGATAGTCGAGGCAACGTGAACATTGTAGTATGCACTCCATCCATACCAGAATAATGTGACGGGAAGGAATATGCCGAAATAGACGCTGGTTAAAAGCCGCATTTCGGGCTCAAACACTCCATTGTTAGCCAGTGATAGTTTGACAACGACCGTGTCTGAAAACAAGGTATTGACGAGCCAACCAAGGATGTTTCCGAGTCCGAGGGCAAGGTAGATTAGTCCAATATGGTCTGCATCAAATGCATACTGTTCCATGAAGACGGATGGGATGGTCGTGTATAGAAGATACACTACACCGAACACAAAGGCAATGTAGAGGGACAGAAAGAACACTAGCGGTGAGAAGACCAGCATCTTTATTGGACGCACGAGTCCGGTGCAAATGGTCTCCACTGCCGATTTCTCATCAGAGTGGTCATAGCAGCTTTTGAGGATCGAAGTGTTGAGCTCTTTCCGAAGACGCATAGTTTTTCGATGCATGAGCACTTTGTGGCTGGTTTCTTTGGTCAGCATAGCTGTCAAGACCGTGGTTGGCACTGCAAGAATGAGGACAATCCAAAAGTCCCACCGCCAGCCGATAGTTTTCGTGACAAAACCTCCAAGTAGAGGACCAATACTAGGGCCTTTGGGGTAAAGGATTATCAATTAGCACTAGCGCATGGGAATCTTCGTTTTTCTCGTTGGTGGCGGCGGAATGAGCGTCTCTTACCGAGTAATGGACCAATGTTCCAGATCCCAATAGCGAAGCCTCGCTGCTCTGGGCGAAACAAGTCTCCAATGATACTGCCCCCAAGGGTCTTGAACACCATATTAGTCATATATCTGACAATAAAATATGCAAATCAAATTATTCATGAACGGTAGGTTTCATAGACGTACCAGACAGGCGGCACCGCCAAGGCCGCTGAAGAAACGTGCAATGACAAGGGTTTCGATATTTGGAGCAAGGGCACACCCGATTTGCCAAATGCAGAAAAAGGAATTGGAAATAATCAAGACCGGATGTCTTCCGTAGGTTTCAGACAACGGCGCGATGAAGATAGGCCCAACAGCATATCCCAGAAGGAAGATGCTCACTGTCATGGAGCCGACCATTGCACTTGCAATGCCAAATTCTGAGAGCAGCTGAGGAATTGCGGGAGAGAGGATCGACGACGAAAACGGCGTGACGAAGGTTACGGCTGAGAGAAGCCAGACCCAGGTCCATTTCTGGCTTGCCGAGAAGTTGAAAGGCATAGCGGGGTCCTGCTGGCCATCCCATCCAACAATATTCTCATCCAAGTTCGTGATGGGGAGCGGCTCATGTTGAAGAGTATTGCCGGTTGCTTTCTGGCCTAGGATCCGGCGCCAAAGCGCAATCTCGCTGTTCGTCAGGGCGGCACGATTCTAGGGATATATTAATATTAACGGCTCGCTGCAGTTTAGGAAAAGGACATACAAGCCGCGTGTCGTCTTGTTGTAACAACGTTTCAGGCTTATTTGTAGCCAGTTGCACTGAGCTGGTCGTCGATTCATCCGCAGCGAACGGGGTAGCCGAGGACTGGTGAGGATGAACACCCATGGTAACAATGTTGAGTTTAATAGAGTCTCAGTGTAGAGAAACGAGCAGCCAGCGCGCCAAGTCGCAACAGAATGCAAAAACGGGAACAGAAAGAAACGAATGATTGGGGTCAACTGGGAAACGTTGAAAAAGTCAAGAGTAGAGTAGAGATCAGGGATCAGGGCGTCTGACCCTTGGCACTGATCGGTCAAAAGAAAAGAATTGAGCAGGGAACGCGAGAACACAGAGAGCGGGGGTTGGGTCCCTACCCCATTGCCCAGGAGTGCGAGGAAGGATTCAACAAGGCAGGTACATAAGTGCCAGTACAATAAGCCCTATAATAGGAACCTACCTCAGAAAGTTCAATACGAGTGATACTATTAGGGATACCTACTAGGTATTTACTGCTGGGATACTATTCTTGCTTGTCGCTACCAGCGAGGGCCACAAAACTTACCCATCTTACCCAGGTAGGTAGCTATTTGAAGGCGACCTCTGTGACCTACGTAGATAAGGTCGGGCACAGTCGTAGTTATTTCTGGGCGGCATTCTGGCGGTGGGAGGGATGCATTGCGCCCGCGCAACACGGCATTTGTTGCCGAATATCGTCTTGAACAGGCCTCCACAACAGGCGGAAAGATTAGTAGGCAGCATGCATATGCAAGAGATGTGCGACGCTGCAGAGTAAAAGAAGAAGAAGAAGAAGAAAGAAAAACAAGGCAGATCAGGGATTTGGATCAAACGGACGACGTTGACGAAGCCGAAGCCCACGCAATGCGCCTTTTGAGCTTCAGTGCGTTCAAGGCAAACAAAGCGAGGACTTGGCGAAGGCGCGTTTCGATTCTCAGTACCGATTAGTCTCGCCCGCCCATCTATTATTATTATTATTAATGGAGCCTCAGCCAGCCTCGTTGCAACACAAATCCCTTTGCATGCGGCTCAATCCACCTTTGTGCAAGTACGCGCTACCTTGGTAGCTCGCTGCCATAACAAAACAGGATTATTATACGTGATTTCCGTACAAATTGATTCAACTGATACGCCATGGCTGGTTATAAGAGCCTACTAATTTGTCCTTGAATCCGGTAACACGGAGCTTTTTATCCGTCTTGATGGGGCCGAACGGGAACAGCCTGCCAATAGCATGTATCGGCCTACCTCGCGGTAACAGGTAGTAGCGCGGATCGTGCTAGTGGGCTACCTACCTGTTAGTTCCCAGATCTGCCTTTACCTCCTGGTGGGTGTGGTAGCTTCCCCCACCTCCGTCATTAGCGGTGATCCTGGCAAGTGGTGTGCTGCTTTAACTACAGATTACTTCCCGTCGACTGTTCAACGATGATGATGATATATTAGTGCCCAGGTACTGATCAATTGCTTGTACTGGCGGACTTGTGTTCTGGTTGGAAAAAGCGCAAGCGTACTTTTTAGACAGTACAGTAGACAGGCCGAAACACAGCTCATGAATTGAAAAGGTCTTAGGGGAAAAAATAAGCCAATTGAACGATGCATGGCTAGCATCTGTTACTTGTTTTCCTTTTTTTTTTTTTTTTGCCTACCCGGCAACAATCAAGACACGACAATCTGGCCAAGTTTATAGCAACCTCCAACTTGGCTTGGTACCTAGATTCCTCGTCCTGCTGCACAGCTCGGATGCTCTACCAATCTGTGAACACCAGCGCCCTAGCCTCAATACTCTCTCGGGGCCGCGCCCCTTCGCATGCCATTTGTGCAAAGGACGCATGGGGACAGCCTAAAAGATCACCAACGCAGGTTAGCAAAATGTGCTCCATCAGCTGCGCCATGCTCGCCCGGACCCCTTTGATCACACTTACATTTTGCCTTTATATCCTCTTTCGAGTCATTCATTTTCATGAAAAGAACCTCGTCTTGAGCCTGTTGATTCATAAAGTACCACTTGTAACCGCCGTGCTCAAGTGGATAGAAGCTCTCGCCAGGAAACGAGCGACGCACGACGTCGACCTCGATCAGCTTATCTTGCGGCACCTGACTGCCGTCCATAAATGCGAGCGGCATGCTTTCGACGGGTTTTCCGATCGGTCTCCAAACACTAGCATTGCATCGATTTAGCTACCATCTCGGCTCGGACTTGGAGCGTTGTATCGGATTGCATTGCCGTGTCCATGGGATAGCGACTCACTTGATAATGCGGAATCGCTTTTTGAGAAGCTCGTCCGCCTTTTCGGGGACGTGGCGATAGACACGGTCAACTGCTGCGGCAGGCGTCTGATCTAACCTGTTCTTAGCCGTGTTCAGGACTGTTCGATCAACGCGCCACTCCAGCCCTACCGACGTGGACAGCCTTGATAGGGGCCAGCGTAAGCTGCCGATTCTCCAAGTTGACGACCGTGCCGTCGCTAAACTTGGATTTGCCATCATCGCTAGACCGCCGCTATAGAAGCATTTGTTTTAGTAAAAGTGACAGTGGAGAAGCATGCGACTCTTCCAACAGGGGCAGGGACCTACTCTCCAGTCGAACCAGAAAATCTCGCACTCTTCCTGCAATAGGTTCCGCATCAAGACTTCGAGGGTAGGAAGATACTGCTCTTTAATTGTGTTCTCGTCAACATCTCTGAGGTCATGCGGGTAGTTCTGACGACAAAAGGCAAACCCATTGTCGTCTAGATTGAATTCATGCTCCTTGCCTCGCACGTCTTGGATGGGCTCTGGCGCGCCAGGCTGCGTGGCAAAGTTGGCATTTGGGTAGCCAGGGGGCGGGTCAGTGTAGAGATAGTAAGGCTTCTCTTCCTCAAACTTCTTCTGCCACTGAAAGTAGTTGAATTGACCAAGAACAGCAGTCATGATGATTAGGATAGAGCTGTGCGTTTAAATGTCTGTAAAAGACGCAGTGGGATGTCTAATGGTATATATACATCTCCAACCTATCATTTCGCAGCAATGAAGACCTTTCCTCTTGTTTTTCGGTGGGGGGTTTGCACAGGTAACAAGAGCTAGCTTGCAGTGACATCTGCATGCTGCGTCATGCAGAGTCGGCTAAGGTGTTGCTATCTTTGTCTATACGAGGAACAGTACGTATAAACTACATATATTTACTCATAATAGCTGCCCCTATCCTATATCATCTTCTGTCAGCGATTTCATCCTCGTAGAGTTCACAAACCGATTAAAGAGTGCAGGGGCTGAAAACGCCCCTACATTACACCACGACATTAGTCTCGTTAATATACTCTTATGGTCGTAAAAGGAGTGCGGCGAAGGCAGGTCTGCAAGGCCTCATACTACTACAAGGCCATCCACAGCCGGGCCACCTACTACAACATTTCCTCAAGCTGTAAGACCTCCTCCCGCTGCAAGCCATCCTCCGTAAGGATTATAGAACGAGATATTACATGTAAGAGCATGTACACTGACCAAACTGAGCCGGTTATCGGCTTGCCATCCTCGTATTGGGAGTTGTGATGAGCTCTTCTAGTCGTTCATCCGACAGCTGGCTTGCATGGCTGCCAATATCATGACGTAGTCCAGGATGCATCCAAGCCTATTAATGCCCCCAAGCAAGCGGCAGGCAGAACGAGGACAACATTAATGCCTGAGGTGGGGAGAGGAAAGAGGAAACAGAATAAACGAGGCTGGCGGCTTTGATTCGGCTTTTGGTAGGTACCAAAGACTTCTATAAATATCTGCTTGCTCTCTGCTTTCGATTCACTTTTTACTCATTCAGCGCAAACAATTCATTCAGCCTTACTCAACCACTTCATATCAGCCCGCCATTAATTCATCAACATGCCTGCTGCCATGGGATCCCCCGTCGCTCCTATCCAGGAGGGTGGTACGTTCGATCCATCCCTACATTCTTGCATTGGTCCTTGAGTGCTAACCCTTGTTTGAAACTGCAGCTATCCAGAAGGACGGCCGTGCTCAGCCATGGAAGACTTTCATGGCCCAGGTCCCCGGCGCGTCGAGCCGCGACAGTGACTTCATCACCATCCGCTCCGTTTATGATGAGAGTGGCAAGGAGGTCCACGACTATACTGCCCAGCTCGGCTAAACCACGGGGCCGTCGCAGCCATTTTCCTCCACAAAGTCGAAAATCCAACTCCCCCACCCCCAAAGAAAAAGCAGGAACTTGTTAGTGGTGGTCTGGACATGTATGCTTTCTGTGATCATGTCTACATTTACAGTCTATATCATAACTCTCTAGATAGACAACATGGAGTGATTTCCTGCGATTTTACCTGACTGGAGTTGAAATTGACTGTAGATGGTTTCTGGCTAGCCATGTTGTATAATAATGCGGTGTTAAAAAAAGCGACATATTAGTGACAGCTCTCACTTTCTTCATCCCCTCTAAATAGCTACTCGCGACAATGTCAGCTGCTAGGTAGTGTTATTAGGAAGCGCGGGCGAAGCCGCTAACACCCGCTGAAGAAAAGGCACGAACCAGATTGAATTTAGCCTGGCGTGAGATTGCGCCATTGGCTCCTCTGGCTGCAACTACCAGTAGTTGCACAAGATGATCGGAGAACGGAGCCGGGAAGCGTGTCAAGACTTTATTAATCATGTAATGGGGGGCTCTGGCCTGTGATTGCCGCTGCCCCGAGAAATCTGCCCGCATAGGCGGAAAACGGGATGTCTTGTCTTTGTCTGGGCTTCAAGACCCGACAGCAAAACGACAAAGGCCAAAGAAATTTTGCCATAATTCTAAATATTCTATTGTTCCCAAGACGGTATACACAATCTGTATGATTACTTGATACCTGTTTACTATGACTGTTTATTTAGCCGCCCGTTACAGTGGACTCACAGATCATTAGCACCTCCAAGACGACCAACCCCGGCGCTCAAGCTCCGGCTCCGGCGACCGACCCAATCTTTTTTTCACTCATACCTACCTGTTCTTAAGCAAGGCATTGGCTGAGTCGACAACCCGATCGGCAGTTGCTATACATATTCTTGTCCATTCTACTCCTGCATATCAGAGAATATCTGTCTGCATTTTACTTGTCCTTCATTGCATCTCAATTCATCTCCGTCACACAGTACAGCACGTCATCTCCAGCAGTCACCATTGGCGGGGCTTCAAGTACCACTCGCTCAGTGTGACTCGCGCAGCCGGAAAAAAAAACTGCAGCGACGGGCCGACAAACGAAGACGTTCAGTTCTCAATTCATCCACAACTCGGCACAGGACAAGCGACAGAGGGCATATCCGTACTCTCTTGGTCGATTGCGATTCATCATCTTTATTTCTAGTTCGAACCGCGGTCAACCTGGCAAGACGCTGTCCGAGAGGGACAAGCCATCACATCAGCCATGAGCGGCTACTCATACTGCAACTCGCCCGAGCTGGCCTGGGTCGTGCAAAAATTCGGGGGCACAAGCGTTGGCAAGTTTCCGGGCAAGGTATGTTGATGAGGAAATCTCGTGATGCCTTCATCAGCGAGTGTGAGGGATGCATGAGAGAAACACTCGACGCTAACGCTCTCCGACAGATTGCAAATGATATCGTCAGGTAGGCCTCTATGGGTGGCCTTTTTGGATCCGTAATAAGTATAATTCTAACCCATCCCAGGGCAAGCCTATCACAGAATCGAGTCGTCGTCGTATGTTCTGCGCGGAGCACAGGGAAAAAGGCCGAAGGCACCACGAGCCGGTACGTCACCCCTCCGCCCCACGAATCTTGGTTCATCACATCTAACAAAAGAAAACAGCCTGATCAACGTCTACGCGCAGCTCAAAGCCGTCGGCGCCGCCACAAATGACGAGGATGAGCAGGTCGCCCGCATTGACGCCGCCAAGGGTCTCATCGACGACATCTGCCGGGACCACGTCGCCGCCGCCGAGGCGCACGTCTCGTCCCCGGCGCTGCGCGGGAAGCTGGTCGCGCGCATCCAGGCCGAGTGCCAGGAGCTGGTCGAGTACATTATCGCGACGAAGCGCTTTAACCTCGAGATCAACGCGCGCTCCAAGGACAGGGTGATTAGCTTTGGCGAGAAGCTGGCGTGTCTGTCCATGACAGCCGTGTTGCAGGATAGTGTATGCTCCGCCCTCTTTCTTGTCCCTGGCTATCGTCCCTTGTTTTGCTGTCAGTCACTTACAATGTTTAGGGCGTCGACGCGGAATACGTAGACCTCGGCGACGTTCTTCACTGCGACGCTGCCGTGTCCCTCGACGCCGCCTTTTACGCCACCGCCGTCGACGCGTTCCGGCGGAAGCTCTCCGCGTGCGGGACGCGCGTGCCCGTCGTCACCGGCTTCTTCGGCAACGTGCCCGGCAGCCTGATTGACGGCGACATTGGCCGCGGCTACACGGACCTGTGCGCGGCGCTGTGCGCGGTGGCGCTTGCCGCCGCAGAGCTGCAGATCTGGAAAGAGGTTGACGGCATCTTCACGGCGGACCCGTCCAAGGTGCCGACCGCGCGGCTGCTGACGAGCATCACGCCAAGCGAGGCGGCGGAGCTGACGTTTTACGGCTCCGAGGTCATCCACCACCTGACCATGGACCAGGTGATTCGCGCGGCGCCGCCGATCCCGATCCGCATCAAGAACGTCAAGAATCCGCGGGGCACGGGCACGATTGTGATTCCGGACCCGATACTGTCGGCGTCGCACCAGCTGCACCGGTCGCGGTCGCTGGCGCACATGGCGGTCGGCGCGGACGGGCTGCCGAAGCCGCCGAAGCGGCCGACGGCGGTGACGATCAAGGACAGCATCAGCGTCATCAACGTGCACTCGAACAAGCGGTCCATCTCGCACGGCTTCTTTGCGCGCGTGTTTTCGATCCTCGACAAGCACGGCATCTCGGTCGACCTCATCTCGACGTCCGAGGTGCACGTCTCGCTGGCGATCCACTCGGCGAGCTTGCGCGTGGACGCGTTTGCGAGCGCGCGGCAGAGCCTGGAGGAGTGCGGCGATGTGAGCGTGCTGCCGGACATGGCGATCCTGAGCCTGGTCGGCGCGGACATGAAGAACATGGTGGGCGTGGCGGGCAAGATGTTTTCGACGCTGGGCGAGCACAGCATCAACTTGGAGATGATTTCTCAGGGTACGTTATATTAGACGCTGGAGTTGGGTCGTGGTTACTGACGAGGGAAACAGGTGCGAGCGAAATCAACATTTCTTGCGTTATTGACGCACGCGATGCCAGTCGGGCGATGAATGTGCTGCATACACATCTTTTCACTTTTTTAGACTAAACGTCGTCTCTGCTTAGATGATGGATGATATAGACGCGAGTGGAAGTACAACAAAGGAGGACTGCGCCGTCATTGATGTTGTTGCATTTCCGGTAGATATGGGAAACGAATCTTTCAATTAGCTTTTATTATACGTAACTTGATATATATGGAGGGTTTCCAAGTTCAGCTACCTACCTACCTACCTACTACCTATGTGTTGATGATGCTGGTGGCGGCAAGTTGCCAAGCTCAAGCCACTGGCAGCACGAGAAACTCGTGGATAGTAATTTCCGACATTAACAACTCGGCTTTCATTAATTTCAAACCGCCTCAAAATAGCCACCACATACCACAAAATATGTTGTGGCTAATTGGACCCTGCCCCAGTCTTCATCTAGCGCCTGTGACGCATCGGGCCTCCAACCACCACCGCCCCTCAATTTGACAGCTCGACAGCTTCCCACCAAACAACCAAGACATACATCTCAGACAGAATGATGACGAGAGATTCTCCCTACAGCTGCCCAGGACTCTCATGATTATAACATTACCCTCTGAACAGCCTACTCTCGCGGCCACCGCCACCCCCGCCGCGAGATGGCCGCCTACAGTGCAAATGGCGGCGGTTCGCGCAATCACAGCATCCTCAGCGCCTTGGCGGCGACTGAGATGCTCGACAGACAGTCAAAGCTGCCAGCAGGTAAGAAAATAGTGCAGAAATACGAGAATTCGATTTGGATTTGCTTGTGGGCTGACGACATGCTTGCAGAAATACTAGTCGCCGTGCTCGACTACCTCCCCGTCGCCGACCAGATGCGAGTCGCCCGAACATCACGCCGCATGCAGGATATGGTATACGAGGACCCCCGCTGGGTATCCCGCCTCAGAAGCATGGGCTGCTGGGACGAACGCGAAGCGAGGCAGCGCTTCGAAGAGGCCGTCCGTCGCCGTCGTGAGCAGGCCGCCGCCGCTGCAGCCGCGCAAAACGGCACCAACAAGCAAACTACCACTACACTTTTCGATGCCTCGACCGAAGAACAGCGTCGAAAACGAGCAGTCTCGGAGCTCCGCGACGGCTTCGAGACTATGACGGTCGGCGCACCGGCAGCCAACACTGCCGACGGACAGGCCGCATACCTCGACGTGTTCAACAACGCCAAGAGCATACGCGGGGGCGCCCGACAAGAGTACGGCAAGATCTACGGCGCGTTGGCACCATTCTACTTTGACATTGTCAAGGCCCGCACGCACGCTGAGCCTGTCGTCTTTCAGGCATTCCGCGACCCCGAGACGCAGGCGCGCATGCTGGCCAACCTGCGTCGCTTCGCCAAGAGCGACTGGTCAGCAGGGTGCGTGGCGCGCGAGGCCAAGCTCGAATCCATGATGGGCATCTTTGAAGGCGCCGTCATGCGGGAATTCGAACAGGGCTACGAGTTTTGGGATGTAGATGGGCGAATGCGACGGTTCGGCCACGTCCTGCACGCGCTCAACGGCGCGAAGAGCGCCGTGGAGGTCTTTATCCGCAAGCACCCAATCCTAAACGACACGGACGCAAACTTGAACCCGATAGAGTGCATCCACCGCGGGCAGGGTGCCGACGACGTGTCCCTCGCGCCCGCGCAGCAGTTCTTCGAGCGGCTGCTGCTGAAAGTCAACGAGCAGGCCAGCGTGATTGAGCGCATCTTCCCCGACGCTGAGCGCGTCTTCTGGGAGCTCGTTGACAAGATCCGCGAGGACGTCGTCATGGAGTACACAACGCCGCTGTTTGACGAGTGCCACGAGCGGTCGTTGGGTATGTATCTCAAGGCGGTGGCGAGCGTGTTTGAGCAGACGATGCGCTTCTTCCGGTCGTTGAAGCCGCCGGGCGCGACGGAGGAGAAAGTGCGGGAGCAGGCCAAGGTTATGGCGCTGCGGGTGTTTGAGCCACATCTGGACCTGTACCTCCAGGACGAGCTGGAGTACTTTACGACACAGGCGGAGGATATCGTCTCGCAGTGGGAGAAGAAGCTCTCGGAGCAGGATTCGTCGCTTGAGTCGTACTACATGTCGAACATTAACCGCTCGGCGGAGAAGAAGGACTTTTTGAGCTCTTTTCGCAAGGTCGTCATGATGCCCGTCACCGCGCTGCCTGGCATGGGCTTCTCCTCGAGCAGTACGCAGCCCACGCCGATGCCCTCGCGGCCGGAGACGCCAAGTCTAGGTCGCAGCAGCCCCGCCCCAGGTGCTGGCAAAGCGCCGACGGATGAGCTCGCGGCCAAGGCGGCCCTCATGGCATCCAAGCTCGAGGGCATCAAGTCGCTCTGCAGTATCGAGGTGGCGCTGAGCCTCGTGCAGGCGGCGAAAGCGAGCCTAGGCCGCGCGGCGCTGCTGATCCCGCTGGGCGGGCAGGCTGGCGGCGAGGCACGCGAGCAGTGCGCGGCCGTGTTCGTGGCGCTACTGCGGATCCTCGGCCAGCGGCACGTCAAGCACGGCTTCGACCTTGCTGTCGGCCACCTGTCGCAGTACAACCCGCGAGACGTGAATCACAGCAGCGACGAGAAGTCGGGAAGTGGGGGCGTGGCGCCGCTGGTAACGTTTATCGAGCTGGTCAACGTCGGAGACCTCATCTCCCAGATGGTGGACGTGTTTTACGAGCAGCAGCTGGCGACGCCGCGCATCGCGGACCGCAACGACTTTTTAGACCCGGCGGGCTTGGCCAAGAAGCGCTTCGAGCAGATGCTGGACGAGTCGGTCGCGGCGGGGCTGAACAAGGGCATCGACGTACTGATGGACGAGGTCGAGTACCTGCAGGCGACGACGCAGGCGCCGACCGACTACAACCCGGTAGCGGAGGCGACGACGGATAAGAGGGCGAGTGTGATTGGTGGCGGCGGGCTGGGGATCGGGCCCTCGCCGACGGCGAAGCGCATCGTAGAGTTAGTCTCCGGACACACGTCCATGCTGGTCGGCACCACGGACAAGGCGATGCTGGACGTCTTCAACGGCGAGGTCGGCCAGCGGTTGTTTGCGGCCATTTGCAAGCATCTCAAGCGGCAGCGGGTCAGCGTCGACGGCGCCATCACGCTCATCGCGGACATGAATCTGTATTTCGAGTATGTTCGTACGCTGCGCGTCGCGGAGCTGCTGGTCTACTTTAGAGCGCTGCGGGAGCTGAGCCAGGTCTTCCTGATTGATGCGGGCGCGCACGCAAAGGACATGGCGACGGTGATTGCGGACGGGGATCGGTTCGGGGGCGTGTTTCGCGCGGAGGAGGTGTACGAGTATGCGCAGAGACGGGCGGACTGGTACGCGGTGAAGAAGGACGTGGAGAGAGCCATGTACGGCATGGATTGCTGCGTGATGTAGAGGGGGTGGGAAGTGAGATGAGGATGGGAAGGGGATCGTGTTGGGTTAAAAAAAGTAAAGAGACGGTGGTTCATTACGCTACGTAGCCTTGACGGCAGCATAGAATGCGAGTACAATTTACGGCGATCAAGTCTTTAAAAAGCATTGACGGTGATGTATGTTTCCTTTCCAATGACAGATGCGTGTAGCTGTTCGTTTTCAACGCCGATTCCAAGCTCCAAAACGCCAAATCTAAAAGTTGAGGAACCATAAAAAAAGCAAACAAATAAATAAACGAATTCTCAGACTCTACTTCTTCTGCCCAAAGTCCAACTTGCGCGCCACTTTGCCTCCCCGATCCTCGTCGACGATGCCAGGCCGCCGCTGCAAGTCCGCGGCGACCTGGGCCTCGCCGCCGCCCTTGCGCGGGAGGTCCTGCTTGGGCGTGGGCTTCGGGTCCGCATGCCACCACGGGTGGCGGAGCATATCCGCAGCTGTGATGCGCTTCTTGGGATCCAGCAGGAGGGTCTTGATGAGCAAGTCGACGCCTTCAGCCCCCACAGTGCCGAAGCGGCCCATGTACCAGTCCCTCGGGTGTCCGGGGAGCTGCGCGGGCACCGTGTACTCGGGGAGGCGTGTGACGCCGGGCCAGTTGTCCTCGTTTGGCGTGCCGACGGCCTCGCAGATGAGGCGCACCTGGTCGAGCTCGTTGGTGCCGGGCATGTACGGCGCGCGCAGCACGAGCTCCGCAAAGACGGCGCCGACGGACCACACGTCGACGGCGCCCGAGTAGTGGCGCGCGCCAAACAGCAGCTCGGGCGGGCGGTACCAGCGCGTGATGACGTTGGCGGTCATGTTGCGGTGGGGGTCGGCAAAGGAGCGCGCGAGACCGAAATCGGCGAGCTTGACCTCGCCGTCGGCGGCGATGAGCAGGTTGTTGGGCTTGATGTCGCGGTGGAGCACGAAGGAGGCGTGGCAGAACCAGACGGCGCGCGTGAGCATGCCCATCCAGGCCTTGATGTCAGCAGCGCCGTAGCGGACGTTGTCGGTGTCGCGGATGAGCATCTCGAGGTCGCCGAGGGGTAGGAACTCGAGCACGAGGTTGAGGTTCTGGTCCTTGGAGGAGAAGACGGAGAGGAGGGAGATGATGTTGGGGTGCGAGAGCTCTTGGAGGTGCTTAAGTTCGCGCACGGCGTCGGGCGCCATGCCTTCGGTGTATTCCTTCTGGACTTTGATCTTTTTGATGGCGACTTGCTTGGCGGGGTTGGACTTGAGGTGGCCGAGAAAGACGATGGCGTAGGTACCTTCACCGAGTTTTTTCCCTGGAAGGTGTTAGAGATGCGGTTGCGAGTTGGAGGACGACTGGGGCGGAGGGATTGGGCGCATACCCTTGACGTATTTCCGCTTCTCTTCCTCGTTCATCTGCTCGGCCACGTCGAGCGTGGTCGGCAGCTGCGGCACAGACGTGAGCGGCGTGGGCTTGGGTGTGCCGTTGGACGACGAGTTTGTGCCAGAGGCCAGGTTCTTGTATGGCGAGCCGATGGCGCGTATCGTGGTCCCGTCGGACTGCGTCGTCGTCACGACGGGCGAGAGAGTCATGGTGGCGGGGGTTTGTCGTGTTCGGTCTGGCGGGAGGGGGGGTTTGATGCGTTTGGTGGGATTGGTGGGATTGAAATTCGAAAACGCGAGATATAGGTAACTCGTCGAAACGCGGCCGTGCAAAATCGGAGGCGCCTCGATCAAAAGTTAGAATGGTGATGTTTGTGGCAGGTTTGGCGTTGGCGCTGGAATCCGCCGCTGTTATCTTATCACAGCCGCGACGGCGTTACAGCAGAACGGTTGGTTTGGCCGTTAAAAAACTCAACGTCTTCGATTTAAAAGAAAGCTTCATCAATTAAGCATAAATCAAGCATAGTTTAAGTAATAAGTTGAGCATACATTCAGGTTTTGAAACCTGTTCGTGATAACATCTACTCCGCACACAGTGATAAGTGAATGTGGTGTGTAACGTGATGATGATGACCATGATAATGATGACAACGATAATAACGATTAAACAAATAAGACAATCAAAACGATATAAAAAAGCGCCCCTTAAATGAACCACTGCTTTATCAAGTTTGGCTGACAATTTCGGTATTTGCGGTTGACAGGTAGGTTGACCTGATACGCCTTGTAGCATGACCAAAATAATTAAACGTGAGCGTGAATTCCAAATCGCAGCTGTGAAATGGAAAGACAATCATAAAAGAGGAGAAAATGCCCCCTTAAATCGTTTCTCATTTCAAGATAATTAATTATATTACAGTAAAACTCCAAACCTTGATAGCGGCGGCTAGCGCCCATGCGGTCAGAGTGACAACCTTCAAATGCGTCTTCCAGGTGTACCAAGGCAACGCAGACATACCGGGCGCTTGATCGGCGGCTTATTTTCCGCTAGCTGGTCTGTTTTTGGCAGACTCGCCGCCATCTATTTGGACATTGTCGCGAGGCGCTATCAACAGCCGCGGCTCAGCAAGGGTGACGACGGACGGGAGCAAAGACAGCACATTACATACATGCCAGAGAGGTGGCGTCGACGCCGACGCCGGTGCTGATGGCAGCGATGAAGGTGGTGGAAAAGTACATGACTGGATTGTTTGAGTGTATTTAGGTATATGCCTTGTAGGTGTATGTGTATTTGTATATGGAATGAGGTGAGGACAAGAAGTAGCAGTTGGGTTTGATGGAGTAAATGCCCGACGCAAGGACGTGGGAGGCGACGGTTCATATGCAATTTCATCCTCTCGGCTACAGGTCATCAGGCGCAGATAGGCAAGGCCAAGCGGCGGTTCCATGCATCGGCTGGCAAAACGAGGCGGCATTTACGGATTGTGGTGCCATGGTGGATGGTGGTGTGCGTGAGTGTGTGTTTTAGTCCTCTGCTGCAAGGAGTGAGGGGGAGACGGAGCCCTGTGAATGTCACCAACCGCATCGCACTGATGAGTGGGGAGAGACTCGATAGCTTGGGATCCAAGGCAGTATCTGTCCTGGGCAAGGATGAGGATGCACCAAATCAGCATGTGGGATATGGAAAAGAGGAGGGGAAAAAAGGATATCAGACTCCAGGGTGAACCTGTAGGTATGTATGTAGGTTGGTTAGTAGGCCGCCACTTTGGGCGCTGGCGGGTTTGTCCTCTCCACCGCTGCCGTCCTGCTGTCTTGCATGCAGTATTCTAGAGATCTTTTGTCCAGCCCCTCATGCCATCCCAGCGCATGATGTGATGTCTGCCATGTCTGAGATTTGCTGTTCGTCGGATGCCTTCAAGCAGTATTGCCGAGCCCCGCTGCATCCACGCGTCACCTTGTACGTCGACAGCACACAAGTGATGTCGTGAGGCGGCGGTGTCTGAAATGTCTCATAACTCTGAACACCATTTTCAATATAAGCCGCAAATCACAGAATATCTGATGGATCAGTACCTGTCATGTATGGCCTGGTGACTGACGGGTTCCGCCCGCTGCGGAAATGGACCACGGCATCTGCCAACGAGCGGATCTCAGACCCAGTCGTGATACATGTGCTCGAGAACCTGACCATGCAAGAGGGCATGCAAGGAAAGCAATGAAAGTGGTGAGGGGTAGGAAATGGCCAGCCTGAGGCGCCTCACTCCTGGGAGGTGTTGCTCTTGTTAGTTGAAGTGGTGTTGCATCGCATGGCGCCAGAGCTGGTCCAAACACAAAAGCAAAGTTTCGGTTGTCTCTGAATGTCTCTCTGTAAACCTTTGCGCGCGACTAATCAAGTATGAGAGGAAGCTACTCAGTAGGTGCGATATGGACACCCCGGCGTACTGACATGTACGTCGCACTGACGCGGGGCAAGGGACTGGGAGAGAAACTCGGTAGCGGTCACGAAGACGGTGTATTGATTCATGTATTCCTTCGTAACAAGTTGAAGAGAGGAGGGATGATTAGCTCCAACTACTTGGGTGCTCTGTTAGAAAAGAGGCCCACGGCCCCGTCTATCGTGTGGGTGCCTATCTGGCCCAACCCGGAGGCCGGGGATAGCGACGTCATGAGGCCCCAGCACCTATATCGTGTCATCCAAATAGCAGCTAGGCTTGAAGCGGATGGTGAGGCAGGGCGAGTTTTGTTTCGATGGTATTGACGATTTTGGAGCACAAGGACTGTTGCTGTCGGTCAGGAACAGATGGCCGACAGTTGAGGTGAGGATGGATAATTGCTGGGCATAGCCTGGGTGCTGGCTAATAAAGAACGCTGAGGCTGAACATCTGGACTGCTGATACTAACTGTCAAATGTCAATGAAGGAACTGGTGGACAGCTGGTTTTAGAGTTTACAAGGGAACGCAAGAGTGTAGTTGCTAAAGTACCTGGTTGGTGATGGTATCATGTCAAGGGTTGACTGGGCGTTAGGTATTGTATTCCTGTAACAGATTTGATATTTGGGTTGTCCTTGTGAGTTGATTATCTCATGACCATTTTCGAACCGGAAATTTTTTTTTTTCAAAGATATCAATCTTAATTGCCGCCAGGTATGTATATGTATGCATTACTTGTTGGTGTACCTAGCACAAGTACCTACAGGTAGGTTAGTACCTAACTTACCTACCTCAACCCACTTCCATCGCACTTGCGGCTTGCCCGGCCAACCACCACTGCCGCCAGTCCTTACAGAGTTACTTACAACTTTTAGGTGCCTTTAGCTCTTGGCCAAAATCCGGATCTGTGTCGCCTATGCCGATGACGTCAGCATTGAGCTTTCCAAAATCCCCAATTCCCCCAAATCCTGCTTGTTGGTAATTTACCTGCCTACCTGGAGCTATCACTAACAAATTACCACCTTCAAGTCCACCCAAAACGTTAGTGCAGGCGGCAAACCAAGCTTGGTCGCATCCACGAAGCTCGCCCAGATCCAGCTGTTCCGGCTCTCTCTTTCTGCTCTTCTCGCTTGGCTTTGCTACCTCAATTCTCTTCTTACTCTAATTTCCTAATTCCCCATCCTTTTCAAGAGCTTAATTCTGCTTCCTTTATCACCCCGAACATCCCGTCCCTGTGGCGCATCGTAGCCTCTCTCACTCTCATCCATCCCACCAAAGACTGCCGCCAGACTTGAGCGGCGACAAAACCGCCACCACCAACATCACCATTGTGCTACATTACATCTATACCTCTACAGCTTGAATACGAATTATACTGGAGCAAACGATTGCCCTCCACATATCAGCCATGCCCAAGTCGGCTCAAGGTACGTCAATCTACATACATACAATCCTACGCCTTGCGCAAACACGAGATCGTCGCTCCTCTTGCAAACGCAGCAGCCACATCCCATCATCGATCCACCCCCTTCCTACCCCCGCAATTTGCCCATTCTCATATACCCTCACTTTATATTGGCCTCCCTACCTCACCACCAGCCTACTTACCTTTCATTCTCTCTCCAGTTTCCACGGCCGGCAGGCTCAAATATGCCGACCCCAAAGACCTCCCCAGCTACCCCTCCGCCGGCCTCAGCCAGAACGGTGCCGCCGCCAGCGCCGCCGCCACCTTAGGATGGGCCAACCAAAAGTCTCCTGAGCCCTGGCGACCTGACAAGGCGCCCTCAGCATCTGCCGCCGCGGTTCTCGCAAAGGATTACAAGTCGTCGCCTACCTGGGAGCCCGCCAACAACAGCGGCGCTAGCAAAGCCGCTCTCCTCGCCGTCGGTTCCGCCAGTGCCGCGCTCAAGCAGCGACCCTCGACGCCAAAGAAGTCTGCCCACGACAATTGGGGCAACTCGGCGGCTACCCAAGCTTTCAACGCCACTCAGCCAACGTCTGCTGAAGCACCGAGCGTCGGCGGCGGTGGTACGGCTGCCGCGCAAGCCTTCCACAGCAACCGGGCCTCCACCATCGAACACACCGCGCAGTCCTCCCCCGGCAAGTCAATTGAGCAGCGCTCACTCGCTGCTGCTAAGGGCGCCATGGCTTCGTCTAAGATCGACTCTGCGCGTCTCGGCTCCACGCATAAAGACAACTATGCCCTAGAAGCCAGCGCCGCCTCGAGCGCTCTCAATGGCGCTACTCTTGCCCACCGAAACTCTCTTATGGGCAACAAGCCTACCATCGCGGAGGTTGGCGCCGTTCCCATTACCAACATGACCCGAAACATGTTTACCTCTCACCCGCCTGTCAAAGCCGAGACTGACGAGGAGCGAATCCACCAAACTGCCGTCGAGATGGCCAAGAAGATGTATCAGCACCAGCAAAAGGCGCTTGAACAGAACAAGGACTCGCAAAAGGACCAAGAGAGCACCCCATTCGCTGGGACCTACCTCAACCTCCAAGACGCTGCGTATAAGCAGGCCCAGGAGCGCCTGGCCAAGCTGCACGATGAGCATCAGCAAAACCGCGATGCACAGGAGTACTACGGCAACTCTTCGTCACCCCGCCGCAAATTTTCCATGGCCAACAAGTTGCGCCGCCGTGCCGATAGTGACCCCGATCCGGACGACAAGGTCCAGTCCGAGAAGATTCGCCAGCAGATGTCCATGTTCTCCAACAAGCTGTCACAGGTCGACACCGAAAAGCGGACCAAAGACCGCGAAGCCCTCCTCGCTGCCGCCCAGCGTAATGTCAAGGCTCGTCTGCAAGGCATGGACGAAAAGGCCTACAACCAGACTGGCAAGCGCAGCTCGCACATGCTCAGCGACTGGGAAATGAAGGCTCAGCAAGCTGCCCAAGCCCGATCGGATACGCGTGCCGAGAACAAGGGTAAGATTGATATCGGCGGCGGCAAATTCATGACCCAGGAAGAGATTAACGCCATCGCTGCTAAGAGACTGCAGCCTGTGCTGGATGACATCAATGAAAAGGCAGAGATTGAGCGTGCACGCGTGGCCACCTTGAAGGCAGAGGAAGATGCTAGACGCGAAGAGCTGGAGAGAATCAAAGCCGAAGAACGCGCCGAGAAGGAGGAGGCTAGAAAGGCTAGGGGTAAGCAAAATCCCTTCGTGAAGCGAAAGGTACGTAGCTAATGCGGTTAACAGAGCAAGAAAAGGCCGACGAAAGGGCCAAGCGCGCCGAGGAGAAGCAGGAGGCCAAGGCGAAGAAGGACGAAGAGAAGCTGGAAGCCAAAGCGAAGAAGGACGAGGAAAAGGCCAGGAAGACAGAGGAGAAGGAAGAGCTCAAAGCTCGCAAGGAACAGGAAAAGGCCGAAAAAGCCGAGCAGCAGCGTCTAGCTAAAGAGGAGAAGCGCAAATCGCAACTCAGCGGTGCTGCTGTAGCCGTTCCCACGACAGCGGGGGAGACAGGAGGCGTGTCTGACACGCGCCCATCCCACGAGGCTCACCCCGCCGCGGCCGAAGAAGACGACGACAGCGATGATCTTTTGGATACTGACGAAGAGCACGAAGAGCGACGAAGTGGTGCTGCCGAATCTACGCCCAGTCACGCCGTCGAGAGCACCGACAGCACCGCTCCTCGCAAGTCGGTCGAAGGTTCCGCGTCATCGCAAAAGTCCAAGTCGGGCGTCAAAAGCTGGCTCAAGAAGCGGTTCTCCGTCTCCCACAGCAAGCACGACGAAGCCACAACCGCCACCACCGAAAAACAACCGAGCGAGAAACGCCGCAGCTTTTTTGGCGGCTCCTCCAAGTCCAAGACCCCTGGCGTCGTCACCGGCTTGGAGAACCGCTCGTCCAGCATGCGTGACGTGGCTCTCGCCGGCAAGGACGAGGCGGCAGCTTCTACCACGAAGAAATCCGAGGACGTCGAGAAGGCCCCCGCTCTTGAGATCAAGGAACCCGAAGCGAAGCTGGCCGGTTCCTCCGCCGCCGCTGCCGCTGTCAACGAGCCCGTCGTGGTCACGCATCCTGAGACAACGGCCGTCGAGGAAAAGGCCGACTCGCACGGCGTCAGCCCCATCAGCACGCCCATCGAGGAGCACGCGGCCCCGGCTGAGGAGCACACTCAAACGGACACGCTCCCGCTGCCCAAGCCCATTGAGGACGACCGCCGTCGGAGCAGCAGCAGCCTGGCCCGCGATTCCCGCTTCAAAGAAGAGATGTAGGAGAGTGTAGAATTCGCTAGAACTTGTGTGTCTTGATGATTGCGTTGTATTTGGAAAAGAGGAGGGAATTATGTTTTCTTTTTGGAAATAGTTGCTGTACATGTGTCTTTTGTGTTTTGTCTATTCTTTTGAGTTGTCATGAGATGTTGGGAAGCAAGGACAAGTTGGGAGTATCATATTATTCTAAACACTTTTTACTTAATACGACTTTTGGTTCACTGAGCAACCTGCCCTCTACCCGCGGTTTTATCTCGCCAACCCTGATTGAGTTATTACTCTTCTCTTTCACCTTTTTTCTCTACCAAACATTGTTTCTGCCGGCTCCAGTGCATTTCTACCATGGTCTGAACGATGGGATCTTGTCCAATTAGAGAACAGCCATATTATAACCGACTTATCTTATACCAGGCCATGGAGACACGCACGCCAATTAATGAGCGATGTCTAGTATATCGAATGCACTTATATGTCAGGATTAGAAATTCGGCCACAGCCGATCGCACCCCAGGCCGACCAAGACGCCGCTATCCTAGTACCAACTTCTCCACAGACTTGCAGCCTCGGCCGCCACCACACCACTCGTCATTGCAGCATCACCAAGCAACTTCATCCAGTCAATCAATAGGAGGCCTTCCCGTTAAAACAATGGCAGCCGACAAGGAGCATGCCCTCGAAAGGGTATCCAACTTTCGAGATGTCGGCCAGACTGTCAACGCCTTTCTTAGCAAAAAGTTGGGGCCCCCAAGTTCTCCATCTTCCCCAGATTTCGCCGCTGACAAGATCGTGTCTTCAGAGTGGTTCGAGAAGGACTCATATACAGATCTGCCCGACCGGGTGAGCTCAATTCATTTGAATACATCTTCTACTTTACTGGATATGCTGACAGCTCTCCAAATATCAGACAATGCGTCCCCGGAGGATATGGTCTACTTGGCCGACAACCTCGGCATCCGCACCGTCATAGACTTGCGCACAAAGTGAGCCTTTTTTTCCATGCCCTAAAAATCTTCATTTTCCGGCCTGCATTTACTGTCATAATACTTGAAGCTGACTGGTCGTCGCAGCACCGAGCTCGCTCGCCAAGCGGCCAAGCGCACTGCGCTGCGCCTCGTCGACCCGTCCGTGCCGGCCACGGCCCGCATCCCGGGCATCCAGTACCACGAGATCAAGGTGACGGGCCGGCGCTTCGAGAGACACGTCGCCAGCCTGCTCACCTGGTGGCAATTCTTGTACGTCGCCATTCCTCGCAGCTGATGCATGGCCGGGATCTAAAACGATGAGAGTAGTCAGTTCCTCTTCCTCTACGCGTGGGGGTATAGAGACCAGGCCGTGCGCGTCGTCGCAGAGAACGTCCTCGTGCCCCGCGGCCTGCTTGGTATCGGCCGTGACAAGCTGGACCATTCGGGCGTGGAGATTGCGGCGGCGCTGCGGCTGTACACGCAACGTCAGACGACGCCGGTCCTGGTGCACTGTACCCAAGGCAAGGACCGCACAGGTATGTACACTATTTACCCTGCTTAGGAGATGAAGGAAACTGAGAGTTGTAGGGTTGATTTGCTGTCTTGTTTTGATGGTCCTTGGCATCCCTATGGCTGCTATTGAGCACGACTACCGGCTCACAGACGTCGGCCTCGCACGGGAGCGCGAGCAGCTGCTGAAAGAGGTGCGCGCGGTGGGGTTGACGGAGGCGTGGGCGTATACGGATAGAGGGATGATGAGCGGGATTAAGAGGCATCTGGACGAGAGATATGGCGGGCTCGAGGCGTACCTCGACGGCATTGGGTTCGACGAGTCGGAGCGCGAGCGTATGCGCGATACGCTACTGATATGATGTACATGGTCACTGTAAAGAATGTGGAGTATAGAACATATGAACAATTGGAGTCACGCGCCATTTGTCATGTAGATTGCTCTTTATTGTCTATATTCAAGTCATTATGTCATGTCTATTGTTTGGTAAAGCGTCCTTGCAGCCAGCATCTATACATTTTCTTCTGCTCCGCTCGGTTGACCAGCAACCGACGGTCGATGCCGAGATGGTCAATGGCAAACTTGGCAACTTCGGCCTGCTCGTCCGCCTCGGCCGCGCCGTCCTCCGCCTGTGCGCCGTCCTGCTCCGCCCGCTTCCCTGACCAAATATCGGCCAGCTGGTCGCGGTCGAAAAAGTACACGCGCGTGCCGTCGCCGCGGATGTAAAAGTTCTCCTCGAGGTAGCGGCCCTTGCGGAAGCGCACCTGCGCGAGGTCGCCGCGGCCGTAGTCGCGGAAGAGCACGGTGCCACCGGGCCGCAGCAGCCGGTGCACGTTGCGCACCGCACGCGACCACTCGGCGGGTGACAGCGCTGAGAAGATGAAAATGAGGATAGCCACGTCTACGGATCCCTCTTCGAGATCGGGCGGCAGCTCCGCGCCGGCCACGTCCCAGACGTCGGCTTGGATCTGCGCTGACTGGTACTCTTCATGCTTGCGCATGACTTCTACGGCCGTCTTGGAGAAGTCGCAGGCGTGGATCTTGAGCTGGGGGTTTTTGTTGTTGGCGAGGATGGGAAAGGCCGTGTTGCCGGCGCCGGCGCCGATTTCGAGGATGACCTTGGGACCGGCGTCTTCGGCGGTTACGGTGGCCAGGATGGGGAATTCCTGCTGCAACCATTTTCTGTTCTTGAAAAAGTTGGCAGTGTTGTTCTTGTAGAAGAGATTCCACCACTTTTCAGGATTACCGTTGAATCTGCCTGACAGCGTATGTTAGCATATGCTTCCAGAATGGTGCTGCAAGATCGAGAGCGGAAGGGGAAGGTGCTCAGATGGGAGCGAAAGACTATAATTAACCTGATTTCATCAGAGTTTTCAGATGAAGTGGTGCTTCGATATCATCACCGCAAGGGATATGTGAACAAGCTTAAAAGAAAATGAAGAAACTCACTCTTATCAAAGTCAGAAACCGGCGCCTGGCGCTGCTTCTCAAGCTGCTGCTCCGTATACTCCTTGTACGCATCGTCAGTTTCCACATGGTCCCAGGCGTTGAACTCGTAGACGTTGTCCTGCTCCGTCAGGTAGCGGCTGCCAAACTGAAACGGGTCGCTCCTCTTCAAGTTGTTCGCCGGGTCATGCGATCTGTGCGGAGGGAGGACTTCAGCGCTGGCCGCGATGGCGAGCTTTTCTAGGTCCGCCACGGGCGCGGGCGCGGCCTCGACGGGTTGTGCGTCGCACGACGGAGTCGCTGCCATGCTGAGTATGGCTCAGACGGAGAAAAATCGCGGTGTGAGTTTGCGGATATGCCCTTGGCCTCGCAGGGCCGCTGTAGGCTTTTTCCTGACACAGCGGAGAGGGGAGGAAATTCGATGTTGAAAATTTTCTGAACCCATGAAGAAAAAGTGGTTGAACTGACTGGGGTCAAGTTGCTGACATAATGTTTGTGGGATAGCGTCAGGACAAACCATCTCTATCTGGTCCGAATGAATTCATTCGGAAGAGGGAATGACCATAGCAGATTAAATAAAATCTAGAGCTTCAACTCCGTCATTCATCTACCATCTATTCATTGTCTTTTTTTTTTCATTTATTATTTGAATCTGCTCTGCACGTCGCTACCTGTAAGTGGAGTGAAGCTGTTCTCAGCCGGGGCGGAAATTCACCAGCTCCGCCTAAGTAACTAGCCAAGTACCAAGGTACCAAGGTGTTGCGACAGCTGTCCGTCCCAGCGCCACGGCATCGACAACCAGCTCCGAATCGACGAAAACACAGTCGGCCCTATCCCCGGCAGCACAGATACATACCGGTCGCTGTGACAGAAACCAATTCGAAATGGCGCCGTCCCTGCTCCGCCCGCAGGTTCGCCTGTCCAACGCGGAGGCGCTCAAGCTCGCGCAGCTCGCCCCCGAGGTGCTCAAGAGCAATCCAAAAGTGTTTTCGGCGTCGCCTCTAGCGGCCATGTTCTCAGCATCAGAAACGGGTGATGTGTGGACGATCTACGAGAACTTGCTACTGGCATGCCTGCGGACCGGCGACGAAAAGGCAGCATCGGACTGCCTGGAGCGGATCGTGATCCGGTTCGGGCCCGCGGACGAGCGCGTGATGGCGCTCGAGGGGCTCACCAAGGAGGCAAAGGCGACGAATAATAATGACCTGGAGAAGATCCTGAAAGAGTACGACGCTGTTCTAAAAGAGAACGATGCCAATGTTGTACGTGCCGATCTCAAGACTGGAACTGTGGCAAATGGTTTGGCTAACAAGCAACAGCCTATTGCCAAGCGCAAGGTTGCCCTTCTTCGATCGATGGGCAAGATCCCGGAATCAATTGCCGCCTTAAACACGCTGCTCGAGTTCAACACTACGGATGGCGAATCTTGGGCTGAGCTGGCCGATCTATACCTTGAGGAGGGCCTCTATGCCCAGGCCATTTATGCACTAGAGGAAGTTTTGGTTCTTCAACCAAATTCATGGACAGTAAGTTTCAGCCTGTAGATGAGGCGTAGCTGCCACTGACATGCATGCAGACTCAAGCCCGACTGGGGGAAGTGTCCCTGATGGCTGCCTCAGCGTCGGCTGAAGGATCTGGACAGCAATACGTGGTCGAGGCTTTGAAGCGATTCGCCCGCAGTGTTGAGCTTTGCGACGATTTCCTGCGCGGATACTACGGCCTGAAGCTGGTATGTTTGGACCCGTGCCCATGGCTGCTTCACACACTAAATGTGCATATAGTCATCCGATAAACTCCTCGAAAGCTCTAGCAAGGGGAAGAAGCAACAAGAGGAGGGCTTCCCTATTCCCGATACCAAGACTATACAAAAACTGAATGAACTCGCCACAACGAAGCTCGCTGAGATTGTGCGCCGGAACAGCGCCCAAGAAAAGCTGTGGCAAGGATACGATGCGGCGGAGGTAGCTGCGGCACGAGAGCTGCTTTCCCAGTCATCAGCCCAAGTGGTGAGGTAGAGCGTGTAAGGGGTGAGGATACGATGCTCAGGAATGGCGTGGTAATCGAGGGGAGCGGTAAAACTGTAGAACGTGTTCTGGTGATTAGGGTTCAATAACAGGGTGGCAGCGTGTGACCGTTTCAAGATTGATGCCAAGTGACGATTGGGCTGCAAACAATACTTATGCCAGGGCAGGGCAAATGTCACACTGTAGTCAGGAACAGCATGAGTCATACGAGAAATGTGGTACGGGCAGTGCGGTTATGGATTGTGCGAGAGGTTTGCGTAAAACTGGTGAGGGGAGTGAGTGATGATGTCGTGTGTAGCTATAGATAGGCCGAGGGGCGTTTTTTGGTAGTCGGACAGTGCAAATGATGGATCATGTCTTGATCGTGTGAGCGAATCGGTACGCCGCGACAACGGCTGTCAAATTATGCTGAGTGACTGGTTGTTGCTGTGGTGTGTCGTGCCACAGCCGGGCCCGGATGAGTGACAGACAGGCTGATGGACATGAATGAGAATGGCTGCCAGATGCCCCACGTTGTGCGGTTAGGCGCCCGTCTTGCCTGGGTGTGTGCGGGCCGTGGGTACTGGGGGAGTCATATGGGCGCCAAAGTATTCAAAATATTGAGTTGAAGAGACGATGTATTGCGCCGTACGGATACTTGGTAGAGAGAATTGGTCGAGAAGCAGGGAAATTATTATCCCCGCCCGTGGACTGGACCAGGGAAAGATGGAACTTTTTTTGGCGGGCAGGGCATGAGAGAGGTGTGGAGCGCAAGGACCGCTGCAGTGAGCGAGAGTGTCTGAGCGGCTTCAGGCGCCGGTTGATACCTGGCGTTGAGGCCCAACGAGGCGGCGCAACCAGCGAATCCGGCCCATGACCTGGACTTGTCACAGGGGAAAGCTGGCGTAATCGCATAGCTGAGGTTGATTTGCATTGGCAAGAAAAATTTGCTTGCTACGAATGCGTGAGCGGTTTGCGGCCGAGACCTATTTCTAGAACCGTCGACCACGATTGGCTGCACTGGGTGTCGCCGGTACGTACCTCTTACTGAGGCAGTTTGACGGGCAAGCTGTTTAAAAGGCCTGTTGCCCCTCTGCGCATAGTACATCCATATTATGTACTTTAAAAATACTCTAATATAGAGCCGGTGCAACGCGAGCGTCGAAAGGCAACGGACTTGCCTTTTCATCTTTTGTGCAGCTCTGCTGCGTTTCCATTCCTGCAGCGCAGACCACACCACTCTACCCACGGGCTCGGCATAGGGTCCCTATATCTGTTGTCAACACGAGTTGTGGCCCCGGACTTGCTAGTTCAGGCGTGCCGCAACATACGACGCTATTGATTTGTCGAATACTACATCTATACACACAAAATAACAAGAGGACAAGGGCTTTGTTGCTACTACTGCACTCCATCGCCGACTGCATGTCGATTGCGCAGTGGAAATCTATCGACAGCGTTCCGTTACTGGAGCAAAGATTGGGCCTCACCACCAAGTGCCTGCGCCATCGGCCTGTCATTGGGTACCATTGCGGATTTGGGCTGCTGTACAGGAAAAAAACTGGACGTGATTAATTCACCGCCCGGTTTTTTTTGGTTTTGCCTTCGTGTGTGTCCTGCAGAGCACCCGAGCGACCGATAGAGATACACACATCGGATCAACACGTTGCGACAGTTGTACCCAAGTGCCTGGACCCCGAACCCGCCCACAACTCGCGTCCAGCCAGTGGTCCAACGGGACTTGTCTCAGGTCGACGAACGTTCTGGGCCGCGCAGTCGCCACCCTGCACGGGGTCTGGAAGGTGAAGAAGAAAAGAAGAGGAAGAAGTTCCGGCGAAAAGCGAACCTTCACACCATTGTTGATTGTGTTTTGATTGGGCGCATCGACATACCGACCTAATAAGCCAGCTCAGGTACCTGATTATCTTAGCGCCTACCGTTGGTGCCAAAGTACCGGCCCTCTATACCTACCTAGGTATCCGGTTTAGCTGCGGCCCGTGTTACCTCCCGTCCCTCCCTCAGCTGCAGCCCACTGACCGGTACATGGTACTTACCTCTTGTTCTGCATTGTTTGCACCACATCCGAGCAGGAACCAGTTCAAAACACACAGAGAGCAGAGGACAGAAAACGAACCCCCCAGGCAACAAAGCAACCAACCAGACAGCCACCTAACCGGGCATTCACCAAGTTACCATCTCGTTACCTATTGGTACCTCTAGGCAATAACCATTTTGCCTGCTTCTTGGGTACAAACTCTTCACGTCAAACTCACCGCCTCTCGCCCTCCATCGACCTCCATTTCCTCCATCTGCCTGCTCCCCCTCCCGCAGCCACCAAATCACCAGCTACCACCTAGCGCCCGCCGCATCCTTCACCGTCGCCACCTCCATCCTTTGAGAAGAGAACATCCAACCCGATCCCTCACCACAGTGTGACAAGTCCCCGTCTTGTCTTTGATCAAACCAACCGCTCCTCCTGCTGTTGACCTCCATCCAGTCATCGGCCCCCAACAACCGCCAACGACTCCCACCACACCCTCGCACTGCCCTGCCCAGCCCAGCCCTGCTCTGCCTCGCCTTGCCTTGCCTCATCTTCTTCTTGTTTCTTCCTCGCTTTGTTGTTAATCTTGCACAAGCACCGACCATAACAAGACGCAGCCACCCGATTGATCAGTGGCAACAAGCACAGCACTGCGCAGCACAGCACAGCACATCACACACCCACACGCATCACCACCTCACCCACCCTCCCAGACAACAACGCACCACCATCGGGTTAGTACACGCCTCCCTCACTTCCTCCCTCCGCCCTAGGTAGGCTCGGACTATCTCTCCCTGCTTTGCTTTGACTTTGTCCTTCCGGCTGACATGACACCTCCTCCCAGGAAGCTTCCAGTTCTTATTAGCAAGACTTTCTAAATCCATTAGCACCAGCCGACCACCAGCCAGCCTACCACCAGCCTACTAGCCAGCCTACTAGCCAGCCTACTGGTGTGCCTCGTTAGCCATCCGTCTCCTCTCCCGCCTAGCCTGTCGCTCGGATACCACCAGACAGACCAGACCAGACCACCAACAGGCATAGCCCCAGCTTCAGTCAGTTGCCTAGGCGCCCGCACCAAAGACCTCACCGTCTCACCACCATACCCCTCGCTCATCATCCGCCGCCTGACTGGCTACCTTTATTATTCGCCCACCTTGTGCTACGCCGCGGCCTACATTTCCAGCCGTAGCACCATTTATAACCACCAATATCTTTGTGCCGCCTTTTTTCTTTTCTTTGCAATACGCAGGCCTGCTTTTTTCCTCCCGTCGCGATCCCGTCGCCCTCATCGTCGTCGCCCCCCCTCGGATCTTTCCTTCTATTGCACCACGCCCTCAGGATCGCGGCCACCGCGCTCCAGCGTTGACACCGCTCAAGCCCACAAAGTCTTCCTTGTGACGCCCTTGCTTGCGGAACCGACCCTCAAAGAAGGATCGACGTGCGTAAAGGCCATTTACACAAGACTTCTGCTATGCGGTGAGTATCACCAACGCTGTCGCAAACTACATCGATACACCATCACTCGCCTCTCTCCTCTCTGCTCCGCGCCCTTCTGCCTGCCTCTACCTCTGACTCTTACTCCGACCCTGACCATTACCATTGCCCTTACCCTGCCTCTACCTCTCGCTCTCCCTCTACCTCTCCCTCGTCCTACTCCCTTTGTTGCTTCGTCGGCGCGCTAATTCACCTAAAGAAGAACGTCAACGTCTGTTGCCCAATTTTCTTCGGGCGAGCCCTCACCACTGTTCACGCCAGCGTACCCTGCATTCATTCCAGACGCGGAACTTTTCCAAGACCCCTACGACTATACCACCCACGACGAAGACCACTTTGCAGACGACGACGACGAAGTCAGCGAGTCCGAACAATCAGTCTCTTATAGCAGTGCCCCTCCCGCGCCACGAGCACACCCCACCCGCCTCCCGCTGAGGACCGCCCAGCCCCTACCACATCAACAAGACTACCGCCCGGCACGCCGCGTGCCGGACCCAGCGCCCAGCGTGGATCACCCAGACGAATTTGGGCAATACAGCCCGTCCTACCACGGCCAGTTCGGCCGTGGTGGCTACGGCAGGCACAGCGCCCAGCACCCACAATATGCTTACCTTCATCCCGGCCAGGTGATGCCATATAACGGAAACCCCTTCAGTCCTGCAAGCAGCCCCTACAGCAACCCGGCAAACTACGCTCAGGACCCAAGGGCATTTGGCAACGAGATGGCACAATGGCATCCTCAGTACTTCCAGCAGTTTCCTCAACAATATCAGATGACACATCCCGCAATGCATATGGACCCTGGTGCCGCGGGCGCGCCTCCGCCTCCCGCGCCTCCAGCTGCACCCGCACCCTCTGCAGCTGAGAAAGAGCTCCAGGAAAAGCTCGACGCGTACAAGGAGAAAGAGCAGAAACAGTTGATGGCTGAGCGTGAAAAGGAGATACAAGAACAAGCTCGTCGATCGGCTGCAGAAGAGAGTAAGAAGATTATTGAAGAGATGGAACGCATGAAGGCGCAAAACAAGCTTGAACTCGATAGAGCCAGAGAGGAAGCTGCACGAGCCGCCAGAGAAGGCATCGCCGCTGAAGCTGCCGCTGCCGCAGAACGTGAGAAGCAAAAGGCGGAGGCTGTCAAGCAGGCCGAGGAGCGGGTCAAGATCATGTACGAGGAAGCAAGGCGAGCCGAAGAAGCGAGAAAGAAAAAGAAGGCAGAGGACGACGCCAAGGCTGAGGCCGAACATAAGCTTCGCGTCGCCGCTGCACTGCGAGCCGATGCCGAGGCCAAGGAGGCCGCAGCGAAAGCCGCCGCTGAAGAAGCCGCAAGGATTAAGGGGATCCAAGAAGAGGCCAAGCGCAAAGCCGATGCCGAATTCGAAGCCAAGATTGCTGCCGAAAAGGACGCTGCCGCCAAGGCAGCCGAAGCAGCGGCTCAGGCAAAAGCTGAGAAGGACGCCTTCGCGAAGAAGATTCAAGAGGAAACAAAGGCCAACCTTGAAGCACAGGCGAAGAAAGACCGCGGTCCTTATCTTCAATTCAAAGATGCTTTGGGCCGCAAGTACAGTTTTCCATATCGCCTATGTACCACATGGCCGGTGAGTCAGACCAACCACGCAGCACCTTATCGCGAATGCGCGGGCGCACGTCGGTGAAAAGAATAAGCCAAGGAATACTAATTTTTTTTCTCATTCAGGATATGGAGGAGTTGATCAGGCAGGCCTTTGATAACGTCGATGAGTTGGCTTTCCAAGTGCACGAAGGATGGTACGATTTGGTTGGTCCTAACCACGAAATCATTCTACCATCTGTATGGGAAAGGGTCATCGAGCCAGAGTGGTTAATCACCATGTCCATGTGGCCCATGGACCGCATTCAGCGGAATTCCCGTGTTCCCCCGCATGTGGCGGCAAACATGGCTAGAGGCCGTGGAATGGGTGGCGGCATGCCCCCAGTGCCCCCTGCTATGGGACGGGGACGTGGTGGCATGCCCGGAGGTATGATGCCACCAGACGGATGGGTTCCGCCAAAGGCGGCACCTAATATTCCTCCTGGCATTCACGTTGTTCGCGAGCCCAAGAAGGAGAAGAAGAAAAAGTCGGCTCCTCCTGCCTTTGTTGGCTTCTTTGGTGGAAAGCCACTGAAGAAGAAGTAAGTCGATGCTACTCACGGTGCTTTGTTGCCCGCAGATCAGCTAACAATTTTTCTAGAAGGAAATAACTCGACAGCAATTTCATGCTGCCCGATGTGATTATTAGAGCCGATCTTCGCCTGCTTCGACGATTTCTGTGGCTTCGCATCATGGCGTCTTGCCCACTCTGTTCATATACATGTCCGCTCACCGATTCTTTTCCGTTGCCAAACTGTTTTGTTTTTCGGATCCTCACTGGTGTATGGAGATAACTGTTTTATGCTTCTAACTTGATTTTATGATTTTGATATTGGCGGACATACGGTACTGAGAACTAGAAGGCGCAGAGGCGATTTTCATGCTGTGCTATTTTGCGCAGCTTTCCCGCCCCGGGTGTTCTACGACGCTCGTGGGGTTTTTCTTCTTCTTTCTGTTCGAGTTAGAGAGACAGGCTAATGCCCCGCTGCCTGATGATTTTCAAGGTTCTACATATTTCTGGATAGCTTTTGTATGTTGTATGAGTTTATGTTTGATGAATTTCACTATATTACGTCTATCTATATGCTCGCCTTTTGTTTTATCGGTACCGTAATACATTTTCTTAATGTACATATGCATTCGACCTTGATGCTAAATTATTGCTTGCATCTTGAGCTCGACTGCGATGATCGAGCCCTCCTCTGGCCGCTTTTCAAACCGTTCAATCATGTTTTAAGCTCGACACCGACCGAGCTGCTCCTTTGCCCGCTTCTCAAAAGCCTCAATCATGAGAGCTGCCACCTTGTCCGAAACGGCAGCGCTGACCGCCGCGTACAGCGGGTTGGTGAACTGATACTTGATGCTCAGCTGCACTTCCGTAGCCGGCGACGGCTGCTCCGTAATGGGCCGCAGCGACCAGCGTGTGACGAGGCTCTTGAAGACGGCTGACGCATCCTCCGACGACTGCTCATCTGACGGCGATGATGAGGAAGTGGTGCCCCCCGGGTTCCCGCTGACGGCCTCGACGGAGACGCCAGGCACGCAGCGCAGGCGGCTCGTAAACTCCTCATTCAGCCCGCCCCAGCCGACGTGCAGGTCGGCGCGGGTCGGCCAGGTACGGCCGGTGTCGTCGGGCGCGGACCACTGCGTGACGCGTGAGCGGGCACAGTAGGGGACGAACTGGGCGTACGAGTCGACGTCGGCGACGAGACGGTAGACGTCGTCCCGGGAGTAGGGTAGAGTGCGCGAGGCGGTGAGCGTCTGGGTGTTGCTGCCGCCGGTGCCGGGGAGCGTGAAGAAGGGTCGGTGGGTGCGGGGAGATATGGGCGCACGGCGGGAGAGGAAGAGCGGTAGAGGCCGCGTCGTGGCTGTTCGGATCGACATGGATGTTGTGCGGTAATGGAGGAGCTTCTTGGGGGGGGCTTCGGCGGTTTGTAGTCTCCGGAAGATGGAGGCGAGGGCTGTAATGTGGCCAATTCCTTGACGAGCCCTGTATGAATTAATTTCTAGTTCAACTGTAACTCATGTATGCATAATTAAAAGATGTTGGCGGTAGAAGGAGAAAGGCAAGTTGGTGATCAGCTTTGCTGAGACGGGTCGGGCGAAAGGTGCTTCCGTCATGGGCAGCCCACCAAAATCGCAAACCCCACACAGCCTGACTCCGAAACCAGTAGTTAGAAGCTCGACGCAGCATCAATCTAGCCTTGTTGCTTGCAACTGTTGCTCTATTCCCGACTCTTTGCATCTCCCAAAACTTCTCCTGCGCACTAAATCGAAACGCCCAAAGCTAAGCTCTGTCCGACCGACAACATTCACACACGGCCCAACAAGCAGGACCAGAAAAGGAGGGCTGCGGGCGGCAACGGGCACCACGCCCCCACGATGAACCACCCGACCGACGGCCGACCCATCCAGACTGCATTTTGAGGGAGGGGACCTGTCCTTTTGTGAGGCGAACCCCCTCGCGCGGGGCTAAACGACCGATAAGATGTAAGAGCCGGAGCAAACGAGCTTCATTCTATTCACCCGCCCCCGGACTTCGGGCCGCGCGCGGGGTATGGCTACATGCGCTGATACACGTGCGTGAAACAGGTTCGAAAAGTCGCTTTATGACCTGATCCAGGGTCTTCGAAATCACAAGGGTACCGAGAAAGAATACATACAAAAAAGCTTGAAGGAATGTCGCGTCGAGGTACGCAGCCAAGATATGGGTAAGCAAGCAGCACCATGGTCGTTCGGCAGCTCAGGGAGTTGTTCACGAGAACAGTGTGTGCTGATGACGCGTTTGCAGATGTCAAGGCGACGGCCTTGCTGAAGCTCATATACCTGGAAATGGTCGGGCATGACATGTCATGGGCGTCCTTTCACGTCCTCGAGGTCATGTCCTCGCCCAAATACGCCCAGAAGCGGGTGGGCTACTTGGGCGCGGTCCAGAGCTTCCGCACCGACACGGAAGTCCTCATGCTGGCGACCAATCTACTGAAAAAGGTATGCGCGAGCGGAACAATTGTCGGCCATCATCGGCGCTAACACGAATCAAAGGACCTGAGCGCTGCCGCGCCGACCGTCATGTCCCTGCCGATCGCAACGCTCCCGCACGTCATCACGCCGTCGCTCGCACTCTCGACACTCGCCGACCTGCTGCCTCGGCTGGCCCACAGTCACGCCAACATCCGCAAGAAGACGCTGGTGACGCTGTACCGGCTGGCGCTGGTGTATCCGGAGGCGCTGCGGGCGGCGTGGCCGCGCATCAAGGAGCGGCTGATGGACGCGGACGAGGACCCGAGCGTGACGGCGGCGATTGTGAATGTTGTGTGCGAGCTCGGGTGGCGCAGGCCGCATGATTTCTTGCCGCTCGCGCCGCGGCTGTTTGAGCTGCTGGTCGACGGAGGCAACAATTGGATGGCTATCAAGCTTATCAAACTGGTATGTTGGTCGGGACACGGAAGGATGTGGTGAAAGAATGCTGACGCTGGGTAGTTTGCCACACTGACACCACTCGAACCTCGACTGGTTAAGAAATTGCTGCCGCCGCTGACGAATATTATACGCACGACTCCGGCTATGTCGCTACTCTACGAGTGTATCAATGGCATCATCCAAGGCGGAATTCTTGGGAGTGCTGATGATACTGATACCGAGGAAATCGCCACGCTGTGTGTGAATAAATTGCGAGGCATGATTATCATGAATGGCGATCCCAATCGTGAGTTGCGCTGCCTACCGTGGATAATTTAACATGCTGACCTTGACAGTCAAATATGTCGCCCTCTTGGCGTTCAACAAGATTGTGCTTACCCACCCCTACCTCGTATCGCAGCAGGAAGATGTCATCCTAGAGTGTATCGACAGCCCAGATATCACGATCCGTATCCAGGCTCTCGATCTCGTCCAGGGCATGGTCACAAGCGATAACTTAGTCTCCATTGTTAGTCGTCTGATGAAACAGCTCAAGGCCGCCACAGCTTCAAAGGGGAAGCTAGATGCGGCGTTGGACTCGGCAGATGCGTCTGCAGACTCCGATGAAGAAGCGCAACAGGCTGCCAGTGCGGCGTCGAGCAAGAATACGATGCCAATTCCCGAGGACTACAGAATCGACGTTATCGGAAGAATTTTGTTCATGTCTGCTAAGGACAATTACGCCAACATTGTTGATTTCGACTGGTACATCGATGTTCTGACCCAGCTTGTCCGTATGACGCCGGTGCCACGACTGGCCGATGGAGACTTCGAGGCTGCTGCAAATAAGCGATCCGCTGCTGGTGTCTCTGAGAAGATTGGAAACGAACTGCGAAACGTTGCCGTCAAGGTTCGAGCTATGCGACACTCTGTTCTAAGGGCCTCGGAGAGCATTTTGTCCCAGCTGATCGCGGACACCCCAACAGGACATTTTATAACAGCCGAGGCGCTCAAGTCAGTCGCCTGGCTACTGGGTGAATACTCTGATATACTATCCGCACCAAATGACACAATGAATGCCTTGCTACAGCTGACGACACGCACCGCTAAACCTGACGTCGCGGCGGTTGTTGTGCATGCCATCGCCAAGGTCTTTGCAACTTTGACAGGGAGCGAATCTGAACTGTGGACTTCGGAAAGAAAGTCGAGGACGTCGTTGCTGTTGGCTCGCATTCTACACTCCCTGGAGCCCCTCACACTGAATCCCAGCCTCGAAGTCCAGGAGCGTGCTGTTGAGTTCACAGAGTTGTTGAAGCTGACAGCGGAAGCAGCGTCCGGCCAGCCTGCATCTACGGATGAAGGGTCGCAAGATCCTCCCCTGTTATTGACGCAAGCTATACCGTCGCTGTTCAACGGTGGCGAGCTGAACTCAGTTGCGGCCGGTGCCCAATTAAATGTGCCGATTCCCGACGGCCTTGATCTGGATGAGCCGATTCATTCCAACCTTAATAGTCTCCTGGCCAAGGCCGACGACATTGTCACCCTTGATGCGGATGACGCGGATGAGTTTGAAGTCTACTACCACCAAAGACCGGCGCCCACAAGCATCTCGTCCTCTGCTCCCGCTATCAGCCTCCTTGCCGAACCAGACGAGAATGTCGGCTCCTCTTACCAGCAGCCTTCGGAAGACAGCTATCTGGATGCCGACATTGTTGCCCGACGAAAGGCGGAAAGGGTCGAGAGAAACAAGGACGACCCATTCTACATTGGTGGCGATAACGGACCGCAAGCCTCCACCTCCATTCACAATATTCTTCAAAACAGTAACGGGCCAGATCTCGACATTGATGCGATCCCTGTTATGCAGCTCGACCTCGACAAGCTGAACGCGCCGCCCGCGCCGACGACAGCCCATCGCTCACCAGCAAAGCCACGGCAGCGCGTCGTGATTGCCGCAGACGAGACTTTACAAGGGGGTGCTAGCGGCGACGGCTCGCCTCGAAACTACGACTCGGAAAACAACTCGGACTCCATGGCGGTCCGTGGCAAGGCGAGAAAGCTGAAGCAGTCCCTGCTGCAGGTGGACTCGAGCACCATCGGCGCCCTAAGCCTTGAGGGCGAGCCGAGCGGCGGCTTCGACCACGAGCAGCAGCAGCGCGAGGAGGCGGAGATGCAGGAGGCCATGCGGGAGGTGGAGCGGCTGCGTCTGGAGATGCAGCGCGCGAATGAGCGCATCCAGGTCGCGCAGGGCGTAGACGTCGAGGGCGCGGTGGTCAAGAAGAAGAAGAAGAAGAAGAAGGCAGTAGCTGCGGCGGAGGATGGTGCAGAGACGGCGGTGGTGAAGAAGAAGAAAAAGGTCAAGAAGGTGGCGTCACCCGAGGACGAGCAAGTGGTGGGCGGTGATGCCGAGGTTGGCGTGATTGCACCAAAGAAGAAGAAAAAGGTTATGAAGCAGCCCGTCGAGGCAGGCGTGGAGGTGGTTACGGGTGATGCGTAATGAAGTACTTGGCTCAGCGATTGGGTCGTATGTTTTGGTTCCTTGTTCTTCTTCATCCATAGTATTTATAGAAATTGGGATATATAAACCCCATGCTTTTTGAAATGAAGGCTTGTTGTATTTGGTATTCGTGTCATGTCGAACGCTGGGCAAGACTGGCATCATCGACTTTGAAATGCAGGGTCTTCTTCCCGCCGCACTGGGGGGAGAAAGTCGGTGAGGATGGCGCGCGCGGGCTGCTAGACGGCGCGTGGTTCTGGCTGCCAGAGGCGCGGCTATAGCAGGACGAGGTGTGGGCGGCTGCTGCGATTGATCGCGCTGGTGGCCGCGGTGCGTGCTGGGGGCGGGGCTGACCGAAGTCGTGTCCGGCGCTACCTTGGTACCTAGTAGTAATAAATACCCAGGTAGGGTGCCTGGGTCTTGTCAGGTACTAACCTACCAACGCAGAGGAGCACTAAAGCTACCTCGTGGCTATCATGGTAATCACGCCTATCACGTCTATTATGGTTATTATGTCTATCACAGCAATCACGTCTTTATTAGGATGCCCTACTTCTAGAATCGCGGAAGACACGACTTTTAAAGGGTTCCTCCGTACAATCAATACATAGCTTCGTTCTTACATCGACCTCGTCATCTCCCATGGCTAGTGGTCCATGGGCTTGTCCTCGAGTGTGACGCCTCGCGTAGAGTCCTCGGCCGGGGGCGAGTTGGGCACCCGACGGCCGCCGACGAACCTCGTCGGGGTGCCGCCCTTGGCGGACAGGCTGTCAGTTCGCTCGCGGGTGGCCTCGCCAGTGAGCCCAAGCCCAGTGCCGTTGAGGGTCTCGGGCGGCGTCATCGATCCATCGGCAGGAACTTCCAGGCTCTGGCGGTTCGTGGCGGCGGCCAGGCTGCTGCCAAGGCTGCTTCTCTGCCGCTCGCCGGTGGTCGGGCTGGTCTGGATGGGGAAGCGCGTCTCGGGCCCGCCACTGCTGCGATCGCGGCGGTGGCCGCGGTGCGTGCCGGGGGCCGGGCTGGTGGCGCGACCGCGGGTGGCCGAGGCCTTTTCCAGCAGTGCCCGGTTTCGCTCTTCCACCAGGTTCTTGCGGTTGCTCTCATCCGTGCTGACGGCGCGGGGCCGGTTGCTGCTCCCGACGGAGGAAGAATGGCTCAGCGTCGACATGCGCTTCAGTTCACTGAAGATGGCATCCTTGTGGGCAAACAAATCCCGGACCAATCTGGGGGCGTGCTTCTCCTCCATAGTGAGCGAAGTCTCGGCACGTGGGCGTAGGATGCAGCGCGATAGAGTAGTAGCGAGTGAAGCGATATACGCATCATCAGCGGACGTCAACTCAATCAGTCGAGTGAAATGGTTCATGCAGGCGTCGAGAGTTGCAATGTTGGACAATCTGAGTTGTGACAGGGTTTGTTGCAGAACAGCAATACGTGATGCCTCGGTGCCTTCAGCGGCCGGTGTCGTGTAGATGGTGCGCACAATTTCATAAACATGGGTAGATACAAGAGAGTCTAGGCATATTAGTACCGAACTCGTACCGCAAAGTGGGAGAGCAAACACATACCAGGGAGTTCGAGAAGGTAGAGCTTGAGCAGACTGGCCACCGTGGGTATGTCAAAGTCTCTGAAAATCTCTTGGGAGACTGAGCCGTCATTATTCAGCTTTGCTCGAAGGCGGTGCGTCTGCGCCAAGGGAACATCCACGAGCCAGACGCCTCTTCTCGCTTCATCGCCCTCAAGATCAGGATAGTGGTGGTCGAGATAAGTAAGGATCGCCGTGACGATGATGGGCACGCGTTTCTTGTCAGCACGAGCGCGGGCCTCCAGGTCCACGCCAAAGATCTGGTCGTCAACCTTGTTGTAGTAGTTCTCATAGACGGCCACGCGAGGCACAAAACCACCTGTGCGATAGGTCTCGAGGAGGTATCGTAGATCTCCCAGAGGTTGGACAGTCTCTTGGAATAGCATCATCTTGTCAACTGTGGACTGGAGGCTAGGAATGACGTTGCTAATGGTGCCAGAGAAGTCAAGAATGACAGTCTTGATAGCCTTGAGGCGATCCAACTCACACTGTTCAAGAAACTTAAGGTGGAGAAAGATGGATTGCTCCAGATCACATCTCAACTGATCAAGCTTCTTGACAGCAGATTTGTATTTCTCGTCTGTTTCTTTCGCTTCTCTTTGCAGTCGCTGCGCGGGTGTCTCGTTAGGGTGAGCGTTGTTGAGTACATTCCAATTAGCGAGGTATTCGCTGACAGTTCCGACGACAGGGGAGTCACTTGACTCAGAGATAGGTAAAGAAAAGGTGCGGTTAAGTGTTTGCTTCTTCTCCGGGATGCCAGCCAAGCGGAATGCCTTTGGGCGCCATTGGTAAAACATTTTGGAGCTGTTGGCAAAAGTACTGCCGACGTTTCCGATCAAGCGAAGCAAGCCGTTGGAGATGAGGTCTTGGCCGATGCGCTCGGCATAACTGATACTGCTGGTGGCCATGCTCCGTTGGAGATACTCAACAATATCAGAGCCAGCTGACGTATTGAGATATGTGCCAAGAATCGGTACCTTGGTCTCTCCCATCTTGATATTGGAGAGCATGTGGGAGAGAATCTTCTTGAGTTGATCGGGTTGGTAGATCTCGTCGCCAATCTCGTAGACCTCGTCGTCGTCACGACTCTCCTCTTCTTTATGCGGCTGAACTTTGATTTCGGGGATCTGGGTTCCATTCTTAGGGCTCAACTCAGGTTCCTGGAAAGCAAGTTTGTTCTCCTCCTCGAGATCTTCGACCAGGCGACATTTGTTGAAGTAGTTGGAGCGCAGCTTCTTGACCGTCTCGGCCTGTCGGTCGTGCGCTTTCGTGCGCGCTTGCAGATCGTCCTGCGAATCCTGAATGCGGGCTTCGTGCGCGTCGCACCAACGAGCGAAGGGGTTAACAACCAGGTCGCGGATGTTTTGCGCAATACGCTGGTGGCTTTTAGCAGCGTCCTGCATCTCGGTTCGCATGCCGTCATAGGCCTGGAGAAGGTGGAATATTAGTATTACGAAGACAATAGGGCTTCTTATTCCAATTGCGCACGGCATACCTTGCGGACAGTGGCGCCGTCATCTCGAGAGAAGCCACCCGAAACCTTGTCGACAGCGGGGGCAATGTCTGCAAGCCGCTGACCGTAAACGTCTTCGGCTTCGGCTCGTAGTCGCGCGAGGGTCAATATCTGCCTGTTTTCCATGACACCTTGCTGCAGCTTGCCAAACAAGACGCCCAGTCCTGTGCCTCCGGTTAGCGAAAATGGGGGTTGGGGTTGGGAGCAAAGAATCGAGTCAGCGTACCCCCAGCATAATCGCTGGACCAGAAGGAGTCCGCGAACCCCGGCATCTTGGACTTCAGCACAAGAAACGACAGATATCCAGGTGTAGTATTGAGGAGAGGCTGTTGTCTTGCGCAGAGCTGGCAGTTGGTGGGCAGTTGGCTGCTTGCTGTGAGAAAAGGTGACGTCGCAACGGTCTGCTAGTTTTCAGGGAGTACAGGTCACAAGTAGTGGAGAGCGGCGGGCGATTAAAGCTGTGGTCGGGGGATGGTATTGATGAATAACGATGTGATGGCGTGGTAATCAAGCACGAGGACAAAGAAACACAATACCTAACACACAGGCAGTGCGCAGAGTAGCAGAAGACGGATGTATGACGGATAATTTGGGGAGCTTGGGAGAAGCCTCAAAGGCCAAGGCGGCCAAGCGCTGTGGCTGGTGCGCTGCATACTAACCTAGGTAGGTACCTACTGGAAGCCCTTTTTTTAGCACTTCCGTCCCGTTACCTTGGCCTGCGCCTCAAGGGCTGCCTGGCCAGGTTAGTACAGTGCCAGCACACTAACGGCTCTGTAGATCCCCCCAGCTGAGGCAGCGATTCGTATTCATGCCAGTCCATCAACCAAGGTTTTGGACAGGGGCAAAAGGGGACATGAAAGTTTTACACTTTCTGCCATGCCATTTTGGTACTAGGAATTGCGCAGGAGTGCATCGATGCCCGCAGACACCAGGTAGTTATAGCTCACCCTGGTAGGCTGCCAAAAGCAGTGACACACTGCGGGGATGCCCCGAGAGCTTCTGCCTCTGTGGCTGCTGTGATCGTTCCAGCCTGAAGGGACCGAGGTACCTGTAAATTTACTGGGCAGTCAAGTTCAGCACACAATGCAACGTAACTGGAACCTCACCGGTCGGCGGTTGCTGAAGCCATGTTGTGGCTATCCTGTCTTAAGCACCCGCCACAAGGCTGTGGCGTGATAGCAGTGCGCCTGCCGTGCATGTTCGCCATGCCGGGTACCGTAAACATCACCCAACATCACCTCCTCGCCATCTGTGCATATTAAGCTCCCAGAATACTTGCTGCAGCGGCTGCCAGAAATTGAGGTAACCTCGACCTGATTGTGCTCTGAGTGTCCGTTCACCCCCTACTCGTTTGATCGCTGCGGCTACCCTCTACCCCAAACATGCCGCCTCTACCAATCAACGTCAGCGGTAAATTGAGCGATGAAAAGCGCACCTTTTCCAGGCCCCAGAAGGCCTCACTGGTGAAGACGCTAATTGTCTTTGCTGCTACGGCGGCCGTTATTGCCAATACGCTTTGGGGAATGCCCGACATCGTCTATAAGCTTCATGCCAGCTGTCCCGGAGCCCGTGCTTGTAGCGGTTTCATCGCACTGGATGACAGAGCACGCTGCATTCTGTCCACCACGCCACTAATAGGTGCCCTCACCTTTGGCCTACTCAGAAACTCAACGCATGCTAATTTTCATGTTTAGATGGGCACGTCGATTTCCCCCTCCAGCTTCGAGCCCGATATGGCAACCAGATTGAGGCCGCTGCGTTCCGAGAGGCTTTCGAAAATGGTACATTACCAGGGCATGTAGACTTGCATCGTCTGCGGCAAGGCGTCTCAGGCGGTGCATTTTGGAGCGTCTATGCGCCATGTCCTCAAAATGGCAGCGACTTCTCCGACCAAAACTATGCAGCTAGTACGCAATATGCCACCATCCTGGAGAGTTGACGTTTGTGGACTAACGGCTTCAAAGGTGTTCAATTCACTCTCAATCAGATCGATGTCACGAACAGGCTACAGAAGCTCTATCCCAAGGACTTCTCCCAAGCAGTTAACAGCAAGACAGCCTTGGCGGCATTTCAAGAGGGCAAGCTCATTTCACCGCTTGGCGTCGAAGGGCTGCATCAGATCGGTAACAAAGTGGCTAACCTGAGGTTGTTCCATGATCTCGGTGTTCGCTATGCTACACTCACGCACAACTGCCACAACAAGTTTGCTGATGCTGCGCTTCTGGAACGGCCTACTCGCAAGGCGGAGCCAATGTGGCACGGCCTCAGCCCGATTGGACGCAAGCTAATTCACGAGATGAACAGAATTGGCATGATTGTCGATCTTGCTCATGTGAGGTAGGTCATTTCTGCCTCGTTCGTCTCACTCCGTCGTGCTCTGCTGACCACCTCAAGCGATGATACGATGCGCGATGTGTTAGGTGATAACAAAGCTTGGGAAGGCTCCAAGGCTCCCGTCATTTATTCGCATAGCTCTGCGTACAGCATCTGCCCGCATCCACGGAACGTAAACGATGATATTCTGCAGCTCGTCAAGGGACACAACTCCTTGGTCATGGTCAATATTGCGCCCGACTTCATATCCTGCATTGACAATGGGAACGAAAACGGCCTTCCAGATACAGTCCCGGAACATGCGACAATACAGCAAGTAGTGCGCCACATCCTACATATCGGAAACCTCATTGGCTTTGATCATGTTGGTGTTGGAACAGACTTTGACGGCATTGGGGCAACACCAGACGGTTTCGCCGATGTGAGCCAGTATCCCGAGCTTGTTGCCGAGCTGCTCAAAAATGGGGTTAGCGATTCAGACGCGGCAAAGATTGTTGGCGGCAACCTATTGCGGGTATGGGCCGGTGTTGACGCCGTCGCGGCGGAGCTACAAGCTGCTGGAGTGCCGGCCATGGAAGACGATCTTTGAGCTGCGCTTTGGAAAGCCCATAGATGATATGCACAAGAGTGGAATTGACATGGGCATTGACTTGTTTTATTTTGGCCCTTTTGGTGGGCGGTATTGCATTGTAATGCATGGTGATTTGTTTGTACATGGTCGAGTCCCCCATTCGGCTGGTATCGAAATCAACGCTCCCAAATGCGCATTTTTCAAAGAAATAAAAGTACAGTAGTCCAACACAAGTATCGACGCCCCGTCCACTCTGCTATGCCAAACACGATGGCCTGAAATCAGCCTTTTCTGTTGACGCGGTTGAGCTTGTTCGCCGTCGCGGTCTGGGTTCTCGTTCGTTGGCCGCGCACGGGTAGGCCCATGGCGTGTCGACGGCCACGATACGTTCCCATGTCTTTGAGTCGCTTGATGTTGTCCTGCAAGGTCTTCCTCGCGTCGCTCTCGATGGGCATCTGGCCCAGCTCGGCTGTCAGCGAGGTGACGGTTCGCGGGGCCAATGAGCCCATAGTCGCCAGCTTGTGTATGGAGTATTTGGCCATGATACGTTCCGAGATTTGAGGGCCCAGGCCGTAGAAAGATTCGAGAGCTTTCTGAATCTTTGGTCAGTTGTCACGTTTCTCTTCGACCTCGAATGAACCCCGTACCTTGACCAACTTGGTCTCTGCGAAATTGACACCTAAAACGAAAACCTATGGTAATAAAGTAAGCATTTCTGGTTGAATACTGTAGCAATTGAGTACGTGTACATACCATGGCTGCTGTAGTGCACTTTCGATACTGTATCGGACTTTTCCTCCCGTCGCAAAGCTGTCGGTCGGTCGTTGGAGCACGGTTAAACTGTGGGCAAAATCATTTCTATCAGCGGCTTACTAACAGCATTTCGATACAGGGAGCGGCGGGCCTGAAACAAGAGCTGGAACAAGCTCCAGCCTGTGGCGGGGAAGCCCTGACATTAGCGGCTTAGTGCGGATCGCGGCATCTGGACAAAGGTGTCCTCCTACCGAGAGCTTGCTCCCTTTCGACTTGTTCTTGACTTCTTCTTCTTTTTTTTCATCGTACATTGTTATCGACGAACAGAAACGAAACACCCATCATGTTCAACCTTCGCCGCTTCATGGCCTCGGCCATGCTGCTCCTCGCCGTCGGCCTGGTCTTCTTCTCACAGACCGCCGCCGCCGCCAAAGGCCCCAAGATCACCCACAAGGTCTACTTTGACATTGCGCACGGCGACGAGAACCTCGGCCGCGTCACCTTTGGCCTCTACGGCAAGACCGTCCCCGAGACGGCCGAGAACTTCCGCGCGCTCGCCACCGGCGAAAAGGGCTTCGGCTACGAGGGGTCGATCTTCCACCGCGTCATCAAGGACTTCATGATCCAGGGCGGCGACTTCACCAAGGGCGACGGCACCGGTGGCAAGTCCAGTATGCAACTTTCCACCCGTAGATGGCAATTGATGCCTGCGGACTAATTGGCTAACACGGCACAGTCTACGGCAACAAGTTCAAGGACGAGAACTTCAAGCTCAAGCACACCAAGAAGGGTCTCCTTTCCATGGCCAACGCCGGACCTGACACCAACGGCTCCCAGTTCTTCATCACAACCGTCATCACCTCGTAAGTGGCCAATTGCACGTACAAGAATCGGCAGCCCAAATGCTAACAGAGAGCGCTAGGTGGTTGGACGGCCGCCACGTCGTCTTCGGCGAGGTCCTCGAGGGCTACGACATCATCGACAAGATCCAGAACCTCAAGACCCTTCCCGGCGACAAGCCCGCGCAGACCGTCAAGATTACCAAGAGCGGCGAGCTAGAGGTCCCTGCCGAAGGTATTCACGTTGAACTCTAAAATGCCAGCACCTTTGCACACTACCCAGAACATGCTGGCTCTCTCTTCTTGTGTTTTCCGCAAGCTGATCGATGCTTGTTTTTACAATGCAGACCCGTCCGAAGCCGTTGAACCGCCCACGCTGCAAGAGCCGGATACGCAATACATGCGCTCGCCGTCCGCGCTGATGTTGCTCGTTTTCGTCGGCGTTGCTTTTGCCATCGTCGTGGTGCGCAGCGTTTCTAAGAAGAGAACTGCCGTGCATGAGAAATCTCTGGTTTAAAGTGATAGTTGAAAATTAAATAAAATCAAACCGGATTTACTATATTGTTGCTCTCCTGAAGCAAATGATTCTTGGTGGACCTGCGCAGTCGTCACGTGGAGATCTTGGCCTAGAAAGAAGAGCCGCCAAAAAAAAAAGTCGTAAGCGGGCTGGTGGTGGGTGTAGAGGAATTTCGCCTGCTTGTGCCATCACCGCCTAGCAAAGTTGGCCGCCTGAAAATAAAATCTATATACGTTAAATTGAGACACCGTCAAAATGAAAGTCCTCAGTCTTAATTTCGTCAACTGCGCTGCCAAGGCCTGCAAGGCTACGTCAGACTCCTTTCCGCTGCATCCCAAAGACGCCGAACTTGTTCAAGATGAGATTGAGTTGAACCCGGCCATGCTCATCAACGTTCTCCCCAGACTCGACTGGGCAGCCCTCAGAATCACTTCATCAGAGGTAAGAGCTTCAAACGCTGTAACGCCTTGAATGCGAGGAGACTGCGGCTTTGTCCTCCAAAAGAGGAATATAGCAAAGGATTCGCGGATCAGTCATTTGGCACTGAATATTACACCTCCTTCATCACAGGCTGTGTTTGTGCTGCATCTTTGGCTAACATAACATTTCTATAGCTTGGATTCCCTCAACTGCCGGAGCAGCCCCCTACGGCCGAGGAGCTGCAGGCTGACGAGAAGACGTTGAAGGACCTGCACCATTTGCTGCTCGAGACACAAATCTCAGAAGGTAAACTTGTCTGTGGTAACTGTGGGCATGAATATGCCATCAAGGAGGGAATCGCCAACTTCCTCCTGCCCAGCCATTTGGTTTGAGTGGTGTCATGGGCTTTGATAGTTGGTCCCGGTCACATAATGAGGCTGTGGCGCGCGGGCGGGCTGAAATGTTCTGCATGAAAGAGTCTCGGCACTTGGTGTACTGGCGTTGGGTTGTATTTAAAAAAAAAAAAAAAGTCTGCGCGGCCTGGGGTGGTGTTGCTGGGAGTGCATATCTAGCATCAAATCTAGCATCAAGCAATTGAACGATAATGTTACGGCTCCTCAATAAGGACCGTCACTTGCGAACGAGAATACGCACATTATCTCATCTAAAGTATGCTAACATTAACTCGCAATCTGCAAATCCCAATGCGAACTTTGTATTATACAGGGCGCTTGATAAACCCAGAGTACGTTACCGTCTGAGCAGGTACGTGGTTTTGGGATACTGCTATTTCTTCTGCGCAGCGGGTCCCATCTCCTTCTCAAACGCGCCATACGAGACTTCAAGGCTTCCCAGGGCCTTGATGCCAACTCCGAGAATACTGGAAAGAACAATAGCCGTGATAAGACCCATAAAGACACCTGAAGACGTAATTAGATACATGAGCTTTGGGGCTGAAAGGGCCGAGAGAAACATACCTGGAGTGAAGAACTGGTACTTTTCGAACAGTGGTCTGCTATCCCTTTCCTCAGGATCCTGAGTGTCTTGTGTAGCTCTTCGGAGGTCCAGGTGAACGGCCTCGTCAAACTGCGCCTCGTAGGCCGGTTCTGGTCGAGTAGCGTAGAAGAGGACGGTGAAGCTCTCGCGGCCGTTTTCTTTGCCGATGCGTTCGCCAAGGATACGGTCTAGTTATTTGTTAGATAGTACCGAATATAGCCCAGTATGCTTCGTACCGTTAATGAGCAGAGCCTCTTGCCTGTCTTCTTGCGGCAGCTGGTTTAATGAGACCTGCTCGATGACGGCCTCTTTCCCGTTCTGCGAGCAAGCTGTCTTGACAAAATTGACAAGGTTTCCAGCATTCACATCACCAACAACTTCCGAGACGATATATTTCCCGTGGATACGGTCGTCCAGGGTTACCGAGCGATGGAGTGACGGCATGTCCGAGCCGTCGTTCTGGTGGAGATCAGAAGCCATCATCCCGGGCTGCGTCGCGAAAACATAGTGGCTGGTTGGGCAACTCGAGAGAATTTCCTTTGTGTTTTGCAAAACGTCGGTGCTCGTCTGGAGCTGTTTCGAATCCGTCGAAGGGAAGCTAGGTGGGAGCACGCATTAGAGCCGCGTCAACGGAGGGGAGGCAGTACAGCACGTACGCTGCAGTAGAGTAGAGGATCCAGGGCGTGGCATCTGAGAAGGCTACAGCGACTCCGGAGAGCGCGAGTGACCCGATAAATGCCGGCAGATGCATTGTGGGTAAGTATTGCTGAAGTTGCTGTATTTGAAGCTCCTTGGCTCAACGGCTCGCCAGCTTGGTCTCGATGATGTATGGGCGAGCTGTAACAACTGATTAGGTAATCCTTGTCTTTGGCGCAACCAGCCGGTTAGCGGCTGTCCGGCTGGGCTGAAGAGAACCTACTAAAAGTGCAGTGACCAGTTTTGATGGACAGCAGCCAAAAAATAATTTTTGGATAGGCCTACCTCTTATCGCACGACAGCCAAACCGGCAGATTCAACACTGCCAACTAGCCAAGCATTATGTTCGCCAAACCGCGAGTCAAAAAGAGCATTCTCCCTCTTCCGAACAAGAAGCGGAAGAATACTTCAGAAGTGGAAGAAGTCACCTTTGACAATGATGCTCGCCAAGAATATCTGACCGGCTTCCACAAGCGCAAGCAGCAGCGCATAAAAAATTCACAGGAAGCCGCAGCAAAGCGAGCGCGACAAGAGAAATTGGACACGCGGAAACAGGTGCGCATTGGACTTGCCAGGAATCTCTTTCAACTTATTTTTGTTTCACCACTGACATCGCGCTTTACAGGTCAGAGATGAGCGACGCCAAGAAATGGAAGACCACGTCCGCCGTGTCAACGACATGTTGAAAGCCTCCAACGCTGCGGCGGCGGAAGCCGATAAGCATTCCGAGAACGAAGAAGGTGAAGATTGGGATGGGTTCCCCGACAAGCCTGAATTAGATATTGTCGACCACGAGGAGGAATACATAGACGAAGACCGGTATACAACAGTGACGGTCGAGACTGTATCAGTTTCTCGCGACGGCCTCTCCAAACCCGAACTGCCCACCGAAGAGGACGATGACAAGAAAAACGGCGAAGATGAAACTGAAGGGCAAGAGGAGAAGGAAGAGAAAATACAGAACCGGAGGGCCCCTAAACCCAAGAAGAAGACATTTCGATATGAATCCAAGACCGAAAGAGATTGGGAGAACAGGAAACAAAGAGCGAGAAACAAGGCCAAACGAAATGTATAACATGGATATGACCGAATCGGATTGATGCTATATACCCGAAGAAAAGAGCAGGCTAAATTACTACGAGACATGTAACTATGTCGCTATGCATTCTGTCGAATTCGCAATAATTTACTTCTCAACGCAAATTCCACGTCATGGGCTTTGCTTTACCCGAGCGCCGCCCAAAAACGCATGTACAAGGAACCACCACTTTGCACCGAGCCAGCTATTTAGATTAGATGTTGCCAATCTCGACCTGGAGCTCCTCCAGCTCCTTCTGGAGGCTGGTGTGCTTCTTGGCCATCTCCTCGTACTTTTGCTCCCACTGGTCACGCTCGTTTTCGAGGGCTTGCACCTTGCGCTCAAAGTGGCCGGCCTTGACGTCGGTCTGGCGGAGCCTAGATACCATCAATGTCAGTCAAGGCAAAATCCGAAGGGGGCAGGAGAACAAGGTAGTTCTAGTGCAGTGCTAGTGTAGGACATACTTTTCATTGGCGTCCCGCAGCGTCTTGTCGGCGCTCTCGGCCTCCTCCTCGAGGAGCTGTAGTCGTCTCTGCAGGGTCTCGTTCTGGGTTCCGTGTTGTTGGCCCTCGTCGGCGGCCTTCTTGAAGTCCTTGATGGCAGTCTCGAGCTTCTCGACCTCAGTCTCAAGAAGGTTATTCTTGTGCTGAAGCGAGGTGATTTCCTGCTCCTTGGAGAGATTCTCCTGCTCCAGCGTCTTGACCTTGCCCTGGAGCTCTTCGACCTTGCCAACGGCCTCGTCGGCCTCCAGGCGAAGCTGGTTCATTTTCTATGCTCAAGAAAGCTTCGTCAGCCACTGACCGCTGCAGTCTCCCCCACCTTAGCGGCATCGACCATGGGTACGGCAGGTTTGGCTAAACTTACCTCCTTGATGCGATCCATTTTATGTTGTTGATTATTCGTCGAGCGGTTTAGATGAAGCTTTCTAGTGAATTATTATGACCGTGACTGATTTGATCGCGTTGTTTGAATAGGCGGAGTTGGAAGCAGGGAAAAGGGGTGGGGTAGGGATAATTGCCCCTCCAAGATGCTTGTGCACGAGCAACAGCTCCCTGTACCCGCCCGGCCTGTGGCTGCTGCGGGCACGCGCCACAAATTGAAACTGCGCCTGTTACCTGGCCAACAGCGCACTGATCACCCAATGTCAACACCGCGGCCTGGAACAAGTCTATCGTTAATTTACAGCCCCCTATTGTTCACTTATCCTATTCTTTGTCAACATCTTGCACGGCTACTCAAGCTCACTGGAAGCGTAGTTGAAGACAACCTCCCTTCGAACCAGGATGCTCGCTGCACATCGGGATCAGGAGAATCTGGTGCATGCGCACCAGGCTCCGGCAAAGCAACAGCCCAAGACGCCAGGGCCGAGATACCCGAAAACTCCCCTGGGCCGCTTTCCAAAAAATGATGAGAACGCACCAACAACTTTTGGAGGTAAAAATGCTCTTGCTGGAACTATCAAGAGGCCAACTGCCCAGAAGCAAGCTTTGGCGACTCCTCTAGGTACGCTTTCTCGCCTGCTCAAGTGTGTGCAATACTGACGACAAACACAGGAAATCAATCCAGAGCGCCTCTCGGGAACAAAACAACCAACGCGAAAGCGCGGCCGAATCAGTCAGCGAACGGAAAAGTGAAGCCGATCGAGGCTTCTCAGCTCAAGCCCGGCACTCAGCGACCCAAAGTACGACAACCGGAAACGGCGACTTCAAAGCTTGAAGTGCAGTCAGATAGGCAGAGAACAAACGAGGATGAAGAGCCTGAATACGCCCCTCCAGCCCCTACGCCCCTGCCATACCAGTCAGACGTACTGCCCGAAGGAGGTTTGACCTTCAGGGGCCTGAAGAAGGAGTACCTGCTGAAGGGCTATTATGAGAACTTTTATAATCCTGTTGATGCCGATGGAATTTCACGTCTTGACAAGGCCTTCGACGATGAGATGAAATCGGCGCTGGATAAGGCAGTGGAGCAGCATGACCGCGAATTCGAGGCTCTTGACTGGGGTGTACATGATACTCAAGAACCCAAGGCAAATGCGGAGCCGAGAAATCCTGGCTCTAACGGCAGCGCTCAATGGGCGAAGGGATCTACATCCAACGATCGAAAGCTCCACACGTTAAGCTCTCGCAGAGCAGCCTCAGCACTGGCGATTCGCTCGGACAGAAGTGCAAGCGCATTGTCATCACGAGTGACACCCTCGGTGCGGCCTGCAGTCCAACCTAGAATGGCCAAGTCATCAGCCATAGAGCCGCCAGGTACAAGCACTGGAGAAGCAGCCTCGCGTACCACAATTGGGTATAGCAAGGGTAGGACTGCATCTTCCATGATGCGTCCCCACCATCAAGCCAGCAAGAGCCTCACCAGGCCGCCAGTTCGTCAGGCCTCTGAAAATAGCTGGGATCTCACCCTCACCCCTGCTCGTGCCCGTCTTGGGGTTCGCGAGCAAAGCCCACTGAAGAGCGCCGAGCGCCCACAGTTCACGTCAATATTTTATGACGATGAGGACGATGCTGAGCCTGTGACTCTCAGCGGCCCAGCGATGGACTCAGATGACGATGAGACGTTCGAGCTCAAGCTGGATATTTAAATGAGTACAAGGCGCTTCGTTTGTTGAAGTAACTCAGAATAGAATGGATAGGCGTTTGTGCAAGCACGTGCCGTCCTGCTCACGTTTCAGAGAGGACTAATGATGGGCACGTGTGTTTAGGGTTGATGTAACAATGTTGTACTACAAACATAAATTAATGATGATTTTCTTCGCGGACACAATGAGAGTACTTGTAAATCTGTCTCCTACATAAAACTTTCGGGACAGAAAGCTTTAAGCGCGGATCGGTCAATTTATTTTCCGTGTCCCACTATGATGCGTGGTGCGGTGTGGAGTCCTTCCACGCGCTTGGTACTGAATGAAATCGCCATCCCTGGACGTGCCGCAAACCGAACATTCTCCCCAAACTCCCATTACTGTCTCCTGACCGCAATACCACGATACTGTGACTGAAACCCCAGTGCTAGTGGTCGCACTCAGCGTCGCTATACTTCTCATTTATCATACCCCTATTTTCTGCTCCACGCCGCTTGTGCCCGCGCCGCAAAGTCACTTGCCGTCTCGCTGCCTCTCAGGCTTTCTTTCCACTCAGTCGGTCGCGTGAACTCAGCATCCGCGTACGCATCAAAAGCCTTGGCTGCAAGAATCCTACGCAATAGTCGTCCCCGATTATCTCGCCTTTTTCCGCGGTATCATGACCGAAGCACGCCATAAAAGATAGCAGGAGCGCATCGGCACGATGACTCGCCCGCCACCAGGCGTGAGCTTCGCGCAATTCTTTCCCAATGCCCCCAAAGTCAGAGCCGAGGCGCAAGGCCGGAATGATCGCGACAGATCAGGGCAAATAACAGGCGATGCCGACTCATCCACGTCCAGTCCCGCCACGCAAGACATCGGGTCGGACCCTCTCGCGCGGTCGCAAGTCAACGGGCGCGGCGCAATGCCGACACACCAGGGCGATGAAGACTCTTCGCTCGGTGACATGCCAAGCACCGTCGACTCTAACAGCTCACATGCAAGCTCTTCCTCGTCAGTTTTCAGCAGTGCTGCGACTCGGCCATCGACCTCAGGCATCTCTCGTGTCTCTCATAAACCCGCCGTCTCATCACCTCTTCATCACTCCAATTCGACAGCATCACTTCTACAAGGGTCAATAGCTTCAAATGGGGCTGGGTCGAGATCTCATTCTACGCCTAGCAACATGCTGGCGATAGAGCGTGAGATAGCGCGAGAGCCTGGGTGTTCGGTGAAGGGGAGAAAGTGCATCTCAGACCCTGTACTCGATCGTTCACGCAACAGGAGTGTCAGTAAGACGGCGAAGCCTGTCTACAAAGAATTTGGACTTGATGATGCCCCCCCGGCCCAAGATCCGCGCCTATCGAAAGGCGGCCGTTTGGCGTATATCAACACCGACTTCTATCTACCTCGATCGCGCTTCTGTCAGGCTCTGGAAAATTTGAAACCATACCCATATGACCCCAAGACAACAATTGGCCCGGGCCCCCCAACACAGATTGTCGTTACAAGATATAACCCGCTGATTCCTTTCAACAAAGTAACAGCCATCTTTGCTACATTTGGCGACATTGCTGAGAGTAGCAATAAAATGCACCCTGAAACCGGTAGCTACCTGGGCTTTGCTACGATCCGTTACCGTGACTCCAAGCGAGCCGACCGACCCTCAATAACCGCCATCGAGGCTGCGCGGCGAGCCGTCCAGGCTAGAGGGATCAAAGTTGACTCCGAAATGGTCAAGGTTGAATATGACCCGGAGGGTAGAAGAAGCCGTAAAATGCTCGAAGGCCACCTACGCCGCGAACGAGAGAAACATGAGAGGGAAAAGTCGATACAGGCCGCACTTGCCGCAAAATCGTCCGCAGACCCCAACTCGTCCAGCGGCTCCTTTGCTAGGCCACCGCCGACAGGCCCAAAAGGGCCAACTATCTCGCGACCTCTACAATCACCGGTGACACAGGTACCACCTCCTGCGCCCTTGACTCGCCCTCCGGTGGCCGTCGAATCGAAGGATATATCTTCGCAACTTACGGACGAACCTTATATCTTTATTGATTGCGAAAGTGTCCCATTACTTACGAGCATTTTGCCACACATGAAGAAGCGATTAAAGAACTACGCATTTGAAGACATCCGCATCGATAAAGCTGGCTATTACGTCATTTTTAAGAATTCATTCACTGGAAAGATGGAGGCCGAGCGGTGCTTTCGAGCTGTTAATCACACGGAGTTCTTCACCTACAACATGTCCATGCAACTATGCTTACCGAGAACGCGAGCCCCAACGCCCGTGGATCGCAAAAGGAGCCCGAGCCCTGAGCGCAACAGCCGTCGGGTGCAAGCGCTGAAGGCTGAGGAGGATGCCGCCCGACGCCGACGCGAGGACGAAGCCGACATTGAAGAAGAAAGGAAACAGAGAGCTAAAAACTTCGATCCTGTCTTGGAGGCCGTCCAGGTTGTGCAGCGAGAGATGATGGAACATTTAATTCGACACATCCGAACGCAAGTTGCCGCTCCCTCGCTTTCCGACTTTCTCGATCCAGCCAACCATGCCGCGAAGCGACGTCAGCTCAACATTGACGTGACTGAAGAAGAAGACGATGCCACCATGACAGACGCCTTTGATACTTCAAGAATGGGAACCCCGAATTCGCGTGCGGACCCTATCGAGAGAAGAACTGGGCGATATGAGGTCAAGTCACTGCCAAAGATTCGCAAGTCTAAGGGTAAAGGGACCGCGTATCGCAGCACTTTCGTTGATCCTTTCTCGCGGAAGCGAGCCTCGGTGTCCCGGCCAGCATTCAGATCCCTACACCACCGCCTTAAGAGCTTTGACAGTGACTTTGAGTCAGATGATGATACTGATGCAAAGGCTCTCGCAGTAGCTGAGGCTGAGGGAAGAGTGTCCCGCCCACAGAGCCGCATGAGCACCGATGAAGACATCTGGGCTCCCGGCGAGGACGATTCAATGACTGAAGCTAGTCTGGCAGTAGTTGAGAAATCTCTTTCGAAAAAGCGGAAGCTTGTGTCAGCTGCGGATATCGTCTCGAAACGCCAAAAGAAGCTGGATGAGAACTCATTCGAGGCCAAGTTTGAAGATGTCAGGATGGATCTATCCGAAGACATTGGCGCTGAAGCTGATGTGGCTGATGACAATGACAGCAGTCTTTCAAGATCGCAAACACCGCTGTCAAGTGTTCCCAAGGGCGCAAAGAAGAAACCTGGCAAGTCATCCATTGCGAAAGAGGCACTGGATGAGCAAGCGAAGTGGTCTCCAGATGCAGAAGATGAAGAAACACCCGAGATTGAAACTCTTACCAAGAAGACCACTCCAGCGCCAGCAGAACCCCAGAAATACGACGAGCGCCTATTTTCGGCAGAGCCACTATCCAAAGCGCTTTCTCTGCCGGATGGTTTCAAGCCTGATATTTCCGCGCTCGAGCTTCTACGTCTTGGTGCCACGGACGGTCCTGATCTCCCAAAGCTAGGCAGGAAGTTCCGTACCGCCGAAGTTGGGAACGCTGCTCTCTGGCTCTGGCAGAGACAGCGCATCCGAGAACTCAATGCGGGGGGGGCATCCATCAACAAACCAGTATCCATCAGCGGGTACTATGTTCCGAATCCCACGGGCTGTGCTCGGACGGACGGCGTCAAGAAGATTCTCAACTCGGAAAAGTCCAAGTATCTGCCTCATCATATCAAGGTCCAGAAGGTGCGGGAAGAGCGGGCGGCTCGCGTCAAGAATGGCAAAGACTCGACTGCTATTCCGGTCGAGGCTTCCAAGATTGCCGCGGAGAAGCTCATCGCCAAGGGCAACTCGAGAGCCAACCGAGCAACCAATCGCCGATACGTTGCGGACCTAAATGATCAAAAGAAGACGCTTGGACAAGACTCTGACGTGTTCAAGTTCAACCAGCTTAAGAAGCGGAAGAAGCCTGTCAAGTTTGCCCGATCCGCTATTCACAATTGGGGCTTGTATACAATGGAAGACATCCACAAGGACGACATGATTATCGAGTACGTGGGCGAAGAAGTGCGCCAGCAAATCTCGGAGATTCGAGAGAACCGGTACCTCAAGAGCGGCATTGGTAGCAGTTACCTGTTCCGCATCGATGAGAACACGGTCATTGACGCGACCAAGAAGGGAGGCATCGCGCGCTTCATCAACCACAGCTGCATGCCGAACTGTACGGCCAAGATTATTAAAGTCGAGGGCAGCAAGCGTATCGTCATTTACGCACTTCGTGACATTACAATGAGTAAGTAAATCGGCCATGAGCAGCTACATAACGATGACTAACCAGAAGTTTAGACGAAGAATTGACATACGACTACAAGTTCGAGCGCGAAATCGGCAGCCTAGATCGAATCCCATGTCTCTGTGGTACTGCAGCATGCAAGGGATTCCTCAACTAGCCCTGCACAGTCACTTCTTACCCTCTTCCCCTGCGGCAGTTTGGTACAGGAGGAGTTGCTGGCAGGCTGTACTTTACAAACCCTCCATCGCGGAAGGGTAAGCAAGCATTTTATCATTTTAATAAAGAGACATGGGAGTTGGTGCGGAGGTATATACCAAGAGGCAATCTGCAATTTGGAATAACTATTTTTGACAACGGACGTTTTATTTCCGTTGCTTTCTACAGCAACTGGATCCTTTTTGTTGATTTTTCGGCGGGCGTTTATCGGACATGAAGAAAGGCAATGGAAAGGCATGTATCACGGACTGGGGATTCCTGGGGCGGCAAATTATGGCGACAAAAAACACGCTTGTTTCTTTTCTTTCTTCTACTTTTCCCTTTTCGACCTCGACTCTGTTTTCTGGTGCCTCTCGCTTTTGGCCTGGTTTTCCCTCACCGGTCTCTTCTTCCTCTCGTCTTCAACAACACCATTGGGTCAGTGAAAACAACACACACGCACAGGGGGGGTAACAAATCGCATTTTAGAGTTGGTATTCTTCTTCTTTTTTCAGTCTGGCGTCAGTGGCGCATATAGGTGGTGGGCCTTGTTCTTTTTGTAACCCTCTTTTGATGGCAAACGTCTTTTTCCTTGGCTTGCGGATGAAGAGGTAGACACCGGTTGAGGACGGCTCCATTGGGCCGCCGTTGTACATATAAGTAGCTAGTCATGGCTTCTGTCTCTAGTTGAAGCAAAACTCAGCGGAAGTCGCATTATTCAACATGATAATCGTTGATTCCCATATGTAGATGTCCAGACGTCAAGGCCCATGTGCGAGTTGCTGTGAGATGCCACCAAAACAGGTGTGAGCGTGTGGAATTTATTTATACATGATACGTCTATGCAACTGAAACGACGCTCCTATGCCAATCTTGTCCATCAAATTTGTCTGATTAACCTGAGTTGCCGTCTCCTACACCTCCTCATGTTGTTGATATTATATATTTATAAGCAGGGGCCGTCCCTTCTGATGACAACGACGACCGAGTCGGCCTTCTCATTTAGAGTCAGCGCCGCTGGAGGTGTCGGCGGGCGCGCGAGGGCCGATCATCCAGTCCTGCATCGCCAGCCACTCGCTCCAGCAGTGCTCTGCCTCGCGTATCTCGCCCTCGGTAACGCCCTGCAAGGGGCGGAGGAAAGGAGTGAACTGGCCGGCGTCCATGTCGTAGCTGGCCTTGACGGTGGCCCAGTTCTCCGACTTTGCGGCGAAGAGGAAGTTGCGGCGCTCGGCCTGGTGGATGGGGCCGACTCCGCCGGTCCACTCATCGCCGAAGAAGCCGTGCATGACGGCGGGGGTGTCGAAGCCGGTGGCGACGAGCCGGCGAATGTAGGGCACGAGCGACTCGACGTCGACGGACCTGTCCCTGTTTTCCGTGGTGGTGGCCGGGGAGGCTAGACTGGTCGTGAGCCCGTTCATGGCCTCGGTGTCGCCGCCGGGCGTCGTGGGAGGCACATCCCCGCGGTGTTGGACTTTTTGGAACGGGAGTAGGATGTTGACCTTGGCTGCGACGGTCTGTATTGGGCCGGTGAACTGGGCGTGCTGGATGAAATGCGAGTGGCACTCGCGGTACTTGGGGTGCCAGTCGAAGAGGTCGAACTGGGATTCTTGAAAGGGCTAAATATAAGCAAAGGTGTCAACAGTTGGTGTTGTGGTTCGACGTTGGAAGAGCGGGCGATTTCTGGGCTTTTTCTTACGTGTTGAAAAGGCATTGGCCCTGAAGTTGAACGCGAGGGGTCCAGCTTGGCGTGCGGATGCTTATTGTATGTTTATCGTATGTTTATCGTATTTGTGATGATTTTTCTTGCGAGGGCTATATTTGTGAGATGGTTCTGACTGAAATCGGCACGCCGTCCTATGAGAGTATTGTCATGCTCCGAGACGAGGAAGGAGCGTTGTCGGGAGCCGAGGCAGCAAGTGGCAGTCGAGGAGCAGAGGTGTCGCTGAATGGACGAACGAGGCAATTAGGTAAAAAGTAGGTAGCTTCGTGTAAGATTGATGACCCCACTGCAACGGTGTTATTTCACTAGAAACGCATACACACTTTTTTGAGTGGTCTTTAGTGATATGGAAGCGAGTGATGGGAGTCTAGACTGTGGTGGGTAGGACAGGACAGGTTCGGTCTCGTGTAAGGAAGAAACCGGGCACTAGTGAATGAAGTAGAGATTATATCAACGAAGTATGGGATCAATTGAATGAAAGCTGTCGGGGGTACTCATACAGACAAAGTTGGCATGGTATGGCTAGCAAGGGCCGGTCAGGAGATGATGGGAGGGTTGGGGTAAAGTTCCTGATATACTTTGACCACACCCGCCACCATGGCGCTTCACAATGAAATCAGCCAGCTACTCCATGAGCCGCCGCCACAAGGCTCCATCGCCTCCGAATTGTTTAGAAAAGGAAACACATGCGTCTCTCGCAACAGCGCGGGGCGGGCGGGGGAAAGAGGTGACGAGGGGAGGGGTGTCGTAGACCCCGTGGTGCCCTGTCCTGGTCCGTCGAGAGGAAACAAGCTATTCTACTAGGACGGGGCCTTCTCTCCGCGCCACGCCTCCCTATGACAGCTTCAAGAGGCGTGTGTGTGTGTGTCAAGAGGTGTGTTCGATTTTGTGCTAGCTCTGCTCTCTTTTACGCTTGGTCGGCAGCCCACAACTAATTTGCCCAAGAAACAACTGGGCCCCCGGGCTCGGCGGCTGATGGAGGAGAAGGAGGTATCAGATCGATCTTAATGCCTGGTCTGGTCATTGGTCACTCCTCCATTGAGCCAAGTGTCACTGACGAAACCGTCGGGCGGAGGGGGACCAGAATGCATGCATGGCTCTCGGATCCTTGTCAACCTGGGATGAGACAATTCGGAATGGACGTGTACGTATGTACAGATTAGACTGTGTGGCGGCCCACATGCCGTTACAAAAAGGGAATATGAGATGGAGGTGGCTTCGGGCCAACTTTGATAACTATTGCCCTTTTTCTTCTTCCGATTCCGGGGGGGGGGGCAGCTCTAAGAATAGTCAGTGAGTTGACCGAGTTGAGCGAGCTCCGTGGGATGTTGGTGAGGAAAAGAGAACTCGCTCTCTTGCGACGAAATCGAACGTCTTCAACTTGGGTGTCTATATTTTTGCTGTATAAGACAGCATGTCGAGTCAATGCATGTCCGTTTCATCAGCGGCATGTTCTTCTGCATGGTGACGGCTTGGTCGCCAGCCTGCAGGGCCAAGAGAGTCTGCAATGGTCACTTGGCGAGACATGCGGAGTTGCCGCCTTTTTTTTTGCAAGTAGTATGCTACTGTAAACTTGCTCAGCCTTTCCTGTATAGGTCGCGGCCCTGGTTCAGACTTCACCTTCTGGAACCGCATCTCGGCCATGACGGTCCCCTAGACAAATTGAGACCTACATGGCTGCCTCGCACCCCCGCCTGACAGCGAGCGGCAAGTTTCCGAAGCCTTGTCTAGTGATTGGCGTGAACCAGTTGCAACGCTGCGATCTTGTCTGAAAAGAAAAATGTGACTGGTCGAATGACCTTGACGAGCAAGGGGGGATTGAGGACGGCTTCGACGGCGGTGGCGGCTACACATATTGTGCCCTTTTTGGTCGAGTGTCGTTAGTCGACCGTCGTTCTTGTTGTAGCTGGCTTGGGTAATAAAATCCGTTGGATAATTGTATTTTTTTACCGATGCCGCATCTAGCGCAGTGGCTTCTGTCAACCAGTCAGTCCCTGTCGAGGGATCAGCCGAGTAGTTAACTTTTGGTAGGCCGCCACGCAGCCATCTGTGTGGGTTGTACGTATACACCTTCTTTTTGCCTACGGACTTTTTCTTTGCTTTTTTCCCTTTTTTTTTTCTTCATCCCAAGTCTATTCGTAAAAAGCAGAGACAAGTTGCAACCCTCCCTAGGCCTACCGTGTACCTGGTTTGCTAGACGTACGTGGTACGCTGACTAGGGTCTACATTTTTGCAGACACTGCAGGGCGACTGACCCTGCCGCGGATCAAAGGCTGATTGATATGCTCCCGTGTCACGGAAGCACCCTGTGAGTCAACATGCTGCGGCATTGAAGGGTGCAGGATTGTCTTCGCCTGGTTGTGCACATGAGACCGCGTAACAACCCGGCACTTGGGATTCGGGAAGACGCCCCCAGCATATCGACACGATTTCTCGCAACCCGTGAATGAGACAAGGTAGCACTTCTGCAGAATAAGCTTTATTGGGACATTTTTACCCCGGCCGGGACCAGGATCGGTGTTGGTGACGTTGGCCGGAGTTATACGCCCGTGTCTGGTTGAATTCAGAGGTGAAGGTTTAGCAAAGAGGTGATTTCAGAGAGAGAAAAATCCTAAAAAAAACGTAGGCCCAAGTAACATGCCTTACAGATAGGTGGACGTGCAAGTTCAAAAACGTTACCCACGGCATCGTTCCGCAACGCGTTCAGGACAGAGCAGCTTCATTCCCCAGCCTTGCATGAACCATGAACGCCTTGCAATAGTTAGGTTCCACTGTGCAAATAAAAGCATGTGCAACTGGGCACTTTGAATTATAATTCGACAATTCGAGCTCGCTAAGTCCCTTTTTAATTAGGCCTTGGACCCAGCGGTTTGGTCGTCGGAAGCCTCCGCTAGAGAGACGGCGTCCGTCGCTAGCATAGCACCATCGCTAGCTCACTCGCTCAAGTCACCCACTCAATTCATTCATCATGGATCACCAATGTCTTTCCCCTCCTGTATAACGGGCCGAGTTGTCAGCCTGGGGTTAACACGGCTTCGTCCTCGCACTGGTCAAGCAGCTCTAAACCCCGCTCGCTGCAAATCCAGTTCTCTCATCCCCTCTTTCCCTCCTCCCCCGGCCTCGTCGAGACGGCTCGTGATGTCGTAAAGCTCAGCCTCGGCGTCGCCGGCCGGGCGGCTCCTCTGTGACATACCGGCATGGGAGATGGCTGTCTCTGGATTCGCCAGAACGCGCACACGCTCACATTGTCTGGCTATCCCGGCTGCCAATCCGGTCCACTGGGAGGCCGTTGGATGAGAACCAAGTGTGATGTGCCCCCGCACCAAACTCAGCTGAAGAGCCTTGGAAGCTTGAGAACCCGGCCTCCAGTCAGGAGTCGTTTTGGCCTGCAGAATCTCGCATCATGCGATAAGTGGCAGTGCGCTAGTGACCATCTCTCGTCAAGGATCCCCCCTTGTATTTCGCCGCGCTGTGCAGGGGTTGTTGGTGGATAAAAGTACTGGAGAGGTAACATCACTGGACACACAGAAAGGCTGGCTGGTTCAGCGAAATCTCTCGGGAGGTCTTGCTGTGTGAGACTGATGATCAAGAAAGTGAGGCTTTGAAAACACAGAGTGCCGAAGCTTCCTCACTTTGCCCCCCCCCCCCCCCTCCGCGAAGCCGAGGCATTCGTCATTTTGCCACGACTGCCCAAGTTTTCTGAAAACACGTCGGCTTTACAAGACAAACTTGGTTCAGTTGAATGCAGGCCTCCGCGTGCTCCGGCCAAAGGCAAGGCTGCGCCGAGGCACCGGCGGCAGCTCCGTCGGAGATGCACCTCGCGCTCGGGAGCCGTGAAATTCTGGCCGGACAATGTTTCTCCTATGAATCAGTTTGCCATAACTCATATTGCGGTTCCAAAATGATGATCCATGCTGAGTACTCGTCCCGCCGCCCGATCTTCTTCGGCCCTGGCGCCATTGTTAGTGTGCGTGCGACCTGGCCGACCAACTCACGGTCCCAACGACGAGGATCGGCCTAGAGCTGCGATGTTAGCGACATCGATCCGCTCGGCTGTCTTGTAAAATTGGATGGTTGTGAGATTTATGGGTACATTTCAGCTCTATTTGCAAAAGAGCCTCTTTAGTCCTACTCCTTGTTCGCAATCACCCGTGGAACCAAGACGTTGGCAAAAATGAAGCTTGTAAGCTTATTCTGCAGTTACTCGCAAAATACATGTATCGTACGATATTCCCCTAGGAGAAAAGGTCACCTGCGTCCAGGATGCTTCAGCCAGAACCTTTTCCTCCACTTTGAACAGGCTGCATTTATCTTTGGGCAGACTCTTAGTTTCAGTTCCAAGTTCATGTCTCTGGTTCATATCTCCGCGTGACCCTGGCACTTTTCTCGCAGTCCAGATCTCCGAATACTTGGGTCGGTAAAAATAAGAGCAGCATATGTCTCGGATATCGCTCCGCGGAAGAGGCCAAAGGTGCCGGATACCTGCTCAGCCAGGGCAGGGCTGACTTCTCCGCATTCGAGACCGGGTATGGCAATAGACTTGGAACAGGTTCGGAGGAAGTTTGACGTTCAAAACAATATCACGTCATTATTCAGTCGCAAAATATCCATCCTTCAATGTTTGGGCTGCCAGGCAAACACCCGGTTGTCGGCTGGCACTGCTGCTGGCACTCCCACCGAACGACGTGTCTGCTTGCGCGTTTGCCGTGTTCCTCTTCGTGCAACTCTGTCTCTGAAAAATCAACCCACTTTTTGACCCTCAAGCTTTCATCAAACAGGAAGCGATTTAGTAGTTCCAAAAACACCCTCACCCGTAGCAAATGGCCGCAACCACCCCGCCACCAAACGTTGCCGAGAGCCTCAATCTCGCGGCACTCGCGACGCCAGTATCTTCCACTTTTCTGGCCACAGACTTTGAAACGTGCGGGTTCATCTCTGGAGATGCGGGTAAGCTTCTCGGCAACAGAGCATGGGCGGTGTTAATCACTGACTGTAATTATAGCACTTCCGTTGGTTTGTTACCAAGGACAGCGATGCGCCCGAGATCCAAACCGAAAGCTCGTTGGCTGTTGTTCACTTCGTCAGAATGGCCTGTGCCAGCTATCAACTCGTTGCTTGGACAGGACGCAATCCCTCGTCGAGGATCAGATTGACGGGTTAGATTTGGTCTGGTACGTCTTGCAAGCCCCTTCCGTTACGATGCTGTCTGGTTGGCTTCTCTCACACCCGAGATTGCAGTTCAAATACAGCTGCCCCCTACTGCAAGACCGATATCATCGAAGATAAATACGAGTTGAAAGGGCATTCTTTGTACATCTGTGATACAGACAAAACGACCGAGACGATTCTACGACACACAAGGCCTGGCACATCCTCGTCATCGTACGCTCCGACAACAACGTTGTCCAGTCAAGACATTCCAGAGACCACGACTACGCAGGGTTCAGAGTATTACCCTGTCAAGGGGGGGCCTCTTCCGTCATCCACTGTCGTTGGCATATCGATTGGCGGCGTTGGTAAGTAGACCTCAAAAGGTGTTGTATAATGGCCATACCAAGACTAACTCGTTAGCTGCCGTTTTGCTGCTAATGCTCGCTATCTGGTTAATACTATCCCGAAAAGCTAAAGTCTCGAGATCCGAAACTACAGCACCTGGTCGTGAGACATATGAACAGAGACAAGCGTCTTCCGAGCGGCGAATCATCACCTCAGAGCCACAACTCTCCGAATTACCGGCCGCATAGCAAATTACCACAGTATTTTCCACAAGGCTAAATCAGTGCTACCCACAGACTACCAGACATCGTATTCCTGAAATGCCACACATTTGCCAATGAATCAAGAGCCCTCATCGGCCGCCAACGCCTTCCCAATCAGCGTTTTAGCCCTGTCGCTCAAACTCATGCCCAGAGCAATCTCTCTGCCGCGGGGGCTCATCTTGCCCCACGTCTTGCGGAGGATGCCGACCATCTTGGCCTCGTCAACGTCGTCGCGACGTTCAAAGTCGTCGAACTGATCGTCGAGGAAGACGAGGCAGGCGACGTCCTCAAGCGCCTGCGCCTCGGTGTCCGAGTCGAGGCGTTCTTTGCGGATGAGCGCAGCGACGCGCGCGCAGTCCTTCTCCGGGATGGCAGGTGTGATAGAGGGGGAGGCGAGGAGCTCGGCAACGTTGGAGGCGGCTTGCGACTTTTGCTTGGCGCGCCAGGTCAGGTACCCCGGACGGTTCATGGGGAATGAACTCCGCGGAATCTCCCATCTGTAAAATGGTCACTTTCAGCAACTTGTCGTCAAGTGTTTGTGGTATGGTTGCGGGAGGAGTGAGGGCTTAGTTGTCAATGTGACCGTTCGGAGGAGTTGTACCGTCTGAAATGTTGCGCACGGCATGCGGCTTGCAAAACAGGTGAAGCATCTGGACAGCGAATGGCCAACCATGAGGTCATTTTTCGCGCATAATGCAGCTCGAAGGGGACCTTTTCGTCGCCGGTATTTTTAGCCTCGCGCTCATCTTGCGCATGTGCATCGTCGATGAGCTCGATAGCCTGTGCAAACTCAGCGGGCAATTCTGGAAGGGAAGACGACATTCTGTTATAGTTGAAGAGCTGGTACCATAAATACCGCCAGTAGATATGGTGTTGAAGATTCAGCGTGATTATGAATGCAGCAGGTGTGGTTGGTCAACCAAGCCGCAATCGGCGTGCGGCAATTGGTCCTCATGTGTAGCCCAGATTACTCAGCCGCGAGGCGCCGTGTAAGTCGGGCGTAAATGAGAAAGTCATGATAAATGATGAATATATTTAAAAAATGTAATTTAGAAACGGCAGTCAGATTCGGATAGATCGTTAGACATTATAATCGCAAATGCAATCGGCGGCTATGGTATCCGTAGCGACACCGCCAATGAAGCGATTGTGCCGAGTGAGAGCAAACGGAGCGTGAGCATCGTGTGAACGAACAAGCGGTGTCCAGATCATTTCCGCAGAGGCATGTTCCTCTCCATATTGAACTCAAATTAATCATTACTCCTGGTTTGAACGCAAAAGAAAAATCCTAGCCTGGTGACGGAGATGGCAAAAGAGACTTCAAACGAAGCCGAATCTGATGAGTGCTCAAACTCATTAACCTGCGAGAAGGACGAGGGCGACACTTCCCGAACCTGCTCTGCAGCTTCGACCGAGGCAGTCTGCAGTTATCAAACTACATCGGACAGTGCGTCGGACCAGGAGGAGTGTTTGGCGAAACAGGTCTGCTTGAAAAAGTGTCAGCCAGAGTGCTCGAGCTGCTCAGGGAGCTCGGACGAGCAGTCCTCGAGCTGCTCCGAAAATTCATCGTGCAAGTCATTCGAACGTTGTCGCAAGTCAAAGCGTGGCGCATCAGAGTCGGAGTCGGCGTCGGCGTCCGAGGACACAGACAGCAGTGCGGCAAAGTCGTCCACCGATGCGACCACGTCGGAAACTTCCTCCAAGGATGAAAAGGCAGAAAAGAACGGCAGTAAAGAGGAGCAGAAGAAGGGAAAGGCAAAGGAGGATAAACAGACAAAGGGGGATGATAAGTCCGGGTGGTCGCTCTCGGAGGATGCGCTGCTCCGATCCATGAAGGAGGCCAACGACGGGCTGAGTTGGGAGGATATAGGCCGGAGTCTGAACCGCGGCAAGAACGAGTGCAAGGGTCGGTGGAAGACGATCAGGGACCAGAAGCCGGAGCAAGGAACATCGGAGGAGAAGGACGGAGCCGCAGATGAAGCGCCAGTGACGACGGAGGTCAAAGCCGAAGACAAAGCCGGGGAGGATGGGTCCAAGAGCGCCGTTGCCGACTCGAAGAATACCACCACCGACGATGACGACAAGCAGGGCGCGGCAGACGGTGCCTCCACCTCATCCCACGACCAGAGCGAGCACGAGCGCCAGCGATGGTACTGGCACGAGCACATTGCTCGTCACCTGTTCCCCATGCCGTCACCGGCGGTGCGTCTCGCGGCCGACGCGCACTTCTCGGCCGAGGACTGCCGCGCGCTCGAGGCGGCCGATGCGCGCGGCCGGGGCGCGGGACGGTGGCTCGATACCCAGGCGAGGTTCTACAACGCGACGGGCCGCATGGTGCCGCTCGAGGTGCTGAGGAGGAAGGTGGCGGAGGGGTACGCAGCGGCGGGGGATGTGGATGTGGAGAGCTGGTTGGACGGTGTTCATGACTGAGGGTAGAAGGGATTGACATTGAAATTGGCTCCGAATATTGATTTTGGCTTGGAAACTCTTCTTGGGGGGGGGATATTGTTAACCAGGGTTGAACGTGGTAGTACTACAGTCTCAAGGTCTAACGATTATATACCCTCAATTCGCTTCAATTTGGAGTCTAGAGGGTGTTATACACCAACGAGGGAAGAGATTTGAGCGTGGTATTGCTAGCTGCATCTTTGTACTTGAAAAATCTTCAAATTCGCTATAGTCTATTCCTCCGGTTTATACACATTATATTGAACAGAGCTGTACGTAGTATATCCTTAGGGAATGTCCAAGGCCTGGGGTCCGGCATATATACAGTGCCACTTCGCCAAAAACGCCGCTTTGCCTGTATTTTTATGTCCAAAAAAAAAACTCCTTTCAACGCTTGATAGTAAAACAAATACATGGGAGCAGGATGCCGGGCGAGCGGTAGACGTGTCGTGGTGATGTGCGGTACAAGGGAAGAGTGTGGATATCAGGTAGTGCAAGAAAAAAGGTTCATATCGCATTTTCCATTCCTGGAGCAGATCTCGCAGTTGGGGGCGTGGAAGGGTGTGTGTCGACCCGTTTCCCTTTGGCGGCGGAACTCGAGGTCCGTACCAGCCCCCTCTTCATCATCTTGCCGAGCACCGTGACCAGCTCGCAGGCGTCGCGAAACATGTCGTCGTCCATGCCTTCGGTTGCGTCGTATACCTCGGCGACCGTCTTTTTGGCAAGCTGTCGGCTCGATTCGGCATCGTGGACGCACTCATATAGAAAGGCGGCGTATTCGGTTTTAACGGAGAGCCGCAGCGAATGTGAGCCCCAGAGCAGCTGGTCGGCCAGATCCATGGCTTCGCGAAAGTATTCGTGGGCCGTGGGTAGGTAATCCTTCTCCGGCAGCAGAAATGACGGCGGGAGGAGCGCAACTTGCGTCTCGAAGCCGGGTGGTGGCCCGACTGGTCCGCCTTCGAGGGCATGCGTGGGCTGGACAGAGGACGACCGGGAGATGGGGTCGCCATCGACGCCGAGCAGCCCGTGGCCATCTTTGTAGATTGGCGCAAAGGCTGCAGATATCGCTTCCGGAGTCCAGCTGCCAATGGTGGACACGGGGGGCGAGTTGTGGAAGAGAACGAATATGTGATGGAAGCTCGCGCGAAGCTTGTATGCTAGGACCTTGAGCTCGACGTAGTTGCCAACCATGGGAATGACATATTGCTGGAGCATGACAAGGCCCTCACGCGAGAGCCATAGGATGTGCAGAATACGCCGGAGAAAGAGCGGTGATGTGACGGGCGTAGGTTTGCGCTGCTTCTTGGCGGCGACGAGTTGCTCGGCGAGGTTGAGGGAGAGGCCAAGGATCTTGAAGAGCATGGAGGAGAGTAAGGGGTTGTCGTGCTCGACGGCTCTGGCGAGTCTGCCAAGGAACTTTTGGTCAACCTCGGAAGACGCCATCCAGTAGGTTGTGAGACCTGATACAAGCTGTTCCGGCAGGCGTGTGGCCGAGTTTGCCTGAGATTGGTGATGGTGCGGCGGCCGGGCAAGCGAGCTGGCGAGGGCCGGGCCAGGAGGCACTGGAGAAGAAGGGTTATTTAACAGACTGGCAATGGCAATGGCAATGGCAATGGCAATGGGCAGTAAGATTGAGGACATGCAAGAGAGAGGAGCAGGGGTGTCTTGAGGAAGCTTGACGAGGTCGACGTTCCCACAGTTGGGCCAGTTTGAGGCCAATAAGTGCGGCCCGAGCCCTGGGCCATGCGGCGCTAGAGAGGCGAGAGATGCAGGAGAAAGAGCGACAGTTGGCGGGCCGTGATTGGGTCTTGAGATTCTGGGGGACGTGGCAAAGCAGTTGAAGGATGAGGCGATAGAGGGTGTGTATGTAGGAGGGAGGGAGAGTGTGTGCGTTTGTTGGGAAGCTTGGTCGGGCGAATTTGACAGAATAGGGAAATGCAATTGCGCGCGATGGTGGTTGATTGTGGCAATGCGGTACAGGCAGATGGTAATAGAGGCAAAAATCATAACAATAAAGGGATAAAAATAGGAGATGCAGTGGTTCGTGAAACGTCGGAGGCTCACTCACCTTGGTGCTGAAGAATTTCTACGACGGCAGTCATGGAAGCGGGAGTGACACGAACAAGTCGCCGACGGTCATGGCTCGCATACGGCCGTGTGGTGCAATGCGCAGTGCAATCTGAATGCTGTGGTCCGGCAAGTCGAATTTGTCCCCAGTTTGATGGTTCGACCCAGTTTGATCCGACGCGTTGTAGCCAAGATGATGCGCGCGCAGCAGCAGCAGCCTCGTAAGAAAGATAATGGGGGAGGTTGGGTGGCGGGCGGGTTTGGCGTTGGCGTTGACGATGCGCAGACAGACACGTCAGAGCAGTAGCAGCAGGAAAAAGCACTACTAGGCCGGCAGCTGGAACTGGAAAGAGAAAAAAAGGCCTAGAAGCGCTGGGGGCATAATTAGGTAGGTTGGTAAGTACCTAGGTAAGAGGTAGGTAGGTACCTGGTAACTTAGGTTGCTGGTAAACAGCCCCCAGGTGGTGCAAAACGCAGGACAAGTGTGAGGCGGATCGTCGCAGGTTTGTGTGAGGAAAGGAAGCAAGGGCCAGTCAGCGAGCGTATTGGCCAAGAACGGACCTTGGAAGAAGCCCGCTCCGGAGGCCCATTTGAGCGGCCGCTACTAGGAGGTAATAATCAAGGGCTGATGACACCACAACACCAGCCACCGCATAAATGCAAGTTAGAACTGGAACTGGAACTAGAAGGATAGGTAGTTACGTAGTAATTTGTTTCTTTTTACAGATCGATACTTGCTCCAACAACTACTAGAGTCAATTGCACTGAGCTCTAATCTCTACCCTGGTGCCACTGAGTATCCCCAACCTCCATTGTCCACGGGCATCCGCCCACCATCCTGCCCCTGCGGGCTTGAATGCTTCTAATGCACTCAGCAGCCTCTTTCTCCGTCCTTTGTGGGACTAGAAGCCCGTCGTCTGGGCCGAAATCCCTGTTCACCACGCCTGTTCCGTATGGAGGGGGGCCAAACTTCCAACCTGCGTTCTAGCGGTGAAGGAAAGCCAGCTGGGCCCATAGGTCTGCCATGCACTCACTCACGTCTGCTCATGGTCCTTCAATCTCATATTTTCAGTGTATACAACAATCCCCCCCTGCGCTTTCTTCTATAATAGCAAGCTGACGTTGTACAAGTATGCAAAAGCCGTCGCATAATGCGCCACGCGCCGCCTCCTGCATCCTCTATACTTTCCCCCTTCTCACTCCCCGTGCATCCCCATATACACTTGGTTAGCAGAGCACAGCTAATGTCTCCCTCGCACCGAGCCGCCGTGTCGCCCGCGTCTTCCGTCCTTTGCCGACAGCGACTCGGCGGCCGCATCGTCGTCGCCTTGGTATCGCTCTGGCCCGCCCGCGGACACCACTTTGATGGTGTTGCCCAGACAAAACGCGACCGACCGCACGCCGATTTTCGCCTTGGGCCCCAGACCGGGGACCACCAGGAACTCCTCCGAGCCGGGCTCGTCGCCGCGCAGTGGCCGCACCTCGTCCGTCTCCAGGTGCTCGTCAGTGGCAGCCGTCCACGCCTGCCACCTCGTCGCTGCTCCGGGCTTCCCGCGCGCGGCCGCGGCCGATCTCCTGCGCTGCTGGTATCTGCGCTTCGTGTTGCCAGGCGCTGGCACCTTTGCTTCTTGTCGCACCCCGATGACGCTCCGTCCCTTGACGATCTCCCACGTGCCCGGGTCCTTGAACCCTTTCTTCGTCTCGACAGCCTCCTCCCACGTGCACCATCCTCCCCCTGCACCGCCTGACGGTGCACAGGCCGCAATCGCCTCGCTCCCCTCGGCAGGATGATAGCTAGTGATGATACATTCTTCAGTATTTGCTGTGACATACCCCAGTGTAAAGGAACTGAACCCAATTCCCGAAGACGACACCTTATATCGATTATCGGAATATTCACACTGGATAGATCGCGGAATCATTGGTTCCGTCGCGAAAACATGCTGTACCACGCCGTCATTCGCACTGACTAGGTAGACGGAGCTGATAGATCCAATGAGGAACAACGGATGGGGAGATAGTGGCACTACCTGGTGCAATGTCGTGTCACTCACGGCATTCAGTGGCAGGCTCTCGCATATCCAGCCAGTCTCCGTCTCCCTCGATATAAAAGCTCCTCCATTTCGCGACAGCGATAGGATTTGAATCGCCCGTGTAATAGAAGACTCTGACCCAACAAGTGTTAGCAGACTAAATGCATCACACTGAAAACGAAAATACGCACCTTTGTATATGAGAGCGCGAGCCGTGAGCAGCGAACCCTCGCAGACACTAGCTTCGCGTCGGCAATCATCTCCATCGATGAACACATCTAGCAATGTCCCGTCTTTCCTCACAATGGCGAGTCTGGGGCTGTGTTGCGTTGACCGTGGATGAAAGCAGAACACCTCTGGGTTGTGGCTACCAGACTCTAGCGGAATGGGCTGGCTCCAAGCATACTCTGTCAGATTCCACAGTCGAATTTGCGTCATTGAAATGATCGCCAGCCATTTCGATTCATGGTCAATTGCCATTCCCAATACAGGAAACAGTTCACGTCCGTCCAGCAGTTTTGTTCCAGGCAGCTCATAGCCTGTACCGTTCGAGCGGACATCCCACACTCGTATGGTTCTGTCCAGCCCTGCGGACACAATCCGGCCATCCGATGAGGTCACGATCATTGCAACATCCAACACATGGCCTCCAGAGAGTGATTTGACAGATAATGAGGTATTCTCATCAGAGTCAGAAAGGTCATCCTTCGTCTCCTCGTCTGCCAAGAGCAAATAGCTTGCGAGCAATCGAAGGCAAGCTCCGACTAGAACTATTGAAATGACGAATTGGGCCAACTGGTGATCAACGAAATCATATGCTGCTGGTAGAAACTTCTTCTTCCGCTGTGGCGGCGTTCGGTTCGAATTCTTTAGCACAAAGACCAGCGGGTCATATACTTTGGCGGTGTAGCTAAACGCCGATGGCTTGATAGCGTTGATGACCTCTTGAGCAGTCTCGTGGTCTTGGAGGCGTAGCCATGATCCTGGGGATCTCGCTTGATGTATGGCTTTGAGTGGCGAGGATTCTACTTCTGCAACCGAGGACTGCCATGTCGAGGTGCCAAACAGTCGTTTGGCAGGTTCCCATACACCAAGGTCCCCAAAAAAGTGCCATTGAGCAATCATCACGAACCCAACCATAACAATCGTTCCTGCGATTCTAGTCGATAGTGAAACCCTTCCCTTCATCAAATTCGAAATCCACGACGGCCGTTCTTTCAATTGACAATAGGCATGGTTGTGCCTCCGCCTGCTAGCCTTTGTTAACTCGTCTTCCAGCTCAGTCCTGCGCACATCAACGCTTAAAACGGAGAGGAAAAAGGTCGACAAGTAGAAGAAGTCAAATAATGTGGCAATGGCTGCGAAGATGCAAAAGTCAGCGACACCGGGGGAAACAATTGTTGAAAGCCCGGCCAAGATGGCCACATTTTGCACGGTGCTGGCGAGCGCTATGTGCGCCGTCTGGCCAAACGCTGACCCAACACGGCTGCTAGAGCTATTTTCAGCGGGCATCAGGATGACGGCATAGATGATTCTGAACATGTTTTCCAAGCTTATCGCAAAAATCACCAGTGGGTAGGCGGCTCGAGGAATGCGAGATAGGTCAATGTCAAGGACGGCGCATACAGTCAAGCTTGACATGATCGATACCAATATTTGAGTGATCACGGTTGCTGTTAGCCCGGCTTTGGATTTGATAGCTCGGAGCTTCGAAAGACTGGTGAGAAAATAAATGCCCATCAGGCCATATGCCAGCGCAAGGCTGATCACGTCGTAAAGGGACAATGGCCGGAATTGGAATTCGTATACTTGACTGCTTTCGATCTTTCCGGTAGGTGGGTATATATCCCACTTGTCCTTGGCTCTTCGAGTGAGAGGTGGTGCATTATGTTCCCACTGACGGCCAACCGGGGAGTCACGGAGATATAAAAGAGTAATGACAAGGGCATCGGCTGCCAGCAGTCGTCTCTCTGCGAATCTCTTGCCACTAAAGACAATGGAATGTCGTAGTGTGACATTCGCTGAGGTGGATTGCGTCTTTTTCTCATTGACAGTGGCAATCAGATCTGTGTCTGCCAAGATTTGCTGGCGCGAGCAGTCCCAATAGAGCAGCGGGGAGTGAAAGAACCAAGACTGGTTCGTGAGTCCGTTAACAATATGAACGGCATCTCTGTTCTTTGTGTGCATGGGCCAGCTGTCTCCATTTGGGGGGGAGAGACCTCGTGCCGCGGCGGGCGAGAACTTCTCTGTTGGTCCGAGAAGCGCATCCTGGAGGTCGAGGGCGGACGAGAGTAGCTTGCTATCCAGCGCCTTCATGTAATCTCCATGAACCCATATAGACCTCATGACGATGTCTGGAAGGACTGATGCGTCTCCACTCAACGGCTGCGCAACAGTCCAGACATGATGGGGGAGGTTTGAAGCGCCATTCGTGAAGTCGTCGGTGAAGAGATAGGGAATGGGGTAGATCAAGATGGTGGCGACGACGCCAGAGATCAAGAGCGCGAGAATGACATGCCGTGCGATGTAATTGGCATACCGAGTGAACGCGACCCGGAGGGGATTCGAAGGCGACAAGGCCGGGGCCTCCGTAGTCCTGTGATTTGTTTAGTATGGACGACGGTATCTGTAGCGATGTGCTGCTGGTGTCTTACCCTCGGAGTGGATATAGCAAGTACCATATCATGGTTATCTTGGGGTTTTCACGATACCTTTGTGGATTTTTATGAGGTTATCGTAGCAACATTGGTCGAGGTCGTGATTGTAGAGCCAATCTGAATGGAGCATCACTATGTCGCGGGAGGGATTGTTTGCTAGCCTGACAGGTCGGGGGGCAGAAGGGAAGTTGCTGGCGATGCCCCTATCTCTTGATGATTTGACTGTGAGACATCTTATTCGGATGGCTGATGAGATGTTGATAACAGAATCGCGGGATGAGGCAGGTGAGAGTATTTAACAGAGAGGTAGAGAGGCTTGGCTTTGGTTGACAAGAGACGGAACCGGAAAACATGGTGGAGCCAAGATCTGGCGGGACAGGCCGTATCCGTACTCCCTACTCTATAGGTAATAGTTAACAACCTAGCTACCGCTACCTACGAAAGTTTGCTGCCAAGCAGGGCGGTGTCATGTCCATGTCAGCTCTGTGTGCCTCTGTCTTTCTTTTTTTCCTGTTTCTGCTTTCTTTTTTCCTTGTTTCGTACCATGTTAGATCAACAGGGACGAGGATTAGCGTACAAGTAAAGGGGGCAAGGGCTTTGAGCGGGTGTACGGTAGCTCATTAGGACCTCTTCTCATCGCATTTATAGCTTGAACAAAGTATTCATCACAGTTTTTACCCTAAGCTTAGAAGGCGCATCTATGCACATTATAATAGCGCGATGTCTGGGACGTTGTGCAGACGTTGTAACTACCTAGGAGGTGGGCACGACGGGGCGTGCTAACGCGCTGGAAGGGGCTAGCACGGAAAAGTTAGTAGGTACCTGGTACAGGTAGGTTAGAGGTACTAAGGCGCAGGGCATCATACAAGGCCGTCCGAAAAAGGCGTCGTGGAAGGCTTTATAAAGCGTATATAATGCTTTAAATAGAAGCTTATCTAAAACGCTATAAATTCTTTATGCAATACAGAGTGTTAGGCTTGGCTATGTTGTGTTTTATGTTTTAAAAACCATTACTACCACAATAAAAAAGGGCCCTGTAGGAGCAACTTCCCCGCCTATTTAGAACTGCCGGTAAGCTGCCGGATTTTCAAGACTTACATTTGAACAACAACAATGTGAACCCTGGTCGCCAAGGGTTATGTTTCACCAACATGTCCCAAAAACAAGGGCTTCCGTCTTTAGAAAGCGCACTGGAGCATCTCATAACAACGTACGGAGAGCTCAATAGTACCGTTGTCGACGAGCTCGACTGCGAGCCGAGCCCTCTAGACTTTATGCGATATGTTGCTCGCAACACGCCGTTCATTGTCCGTGGAGGTGCATCTTCTTGGAAGGCTTTCCAGAAATGGGATAAAGACTATCTTGTTGCCGCCTTGGCCGGCCAGTCGGTCAATGTCGCGGTAACGCCATTCGGGTAAGACCCTGCTTGTGCCTTGAGCCATCAGTCCTGGACGCTTACTGCTGGTTCTAGAAATGCAGATGCTCCCACCAAGTCCCCCACACATGGCGATGTTCTTTTTGCAAAGCCTCATGAGGAATTTCAGCCATTCGGTGACTTTATGGATTACATTATTCGCCAGGAGAGAGACCCTGATTTCCCCCAGGATGCCGAGGTCCGCTATGCGCAAACTCGTAAGTTGCATCGGCCTGGGGAAGAGAAACCGGTAACCTTGTCGTGAGCTAACTAATTTCATTAAAAAAAGAGGACGACAATCTTCGACAAGAATATTCTTGTTTATCTCAAGACGCACAAAGAGATATACCATTTGCCAGGATAGCTCTTCAGAGACCACCTGAAGCCGTCAACATGTGGATAGGAAACTCCAAATCGGTCACCGCCACACATAAAGACAATTTTGAAAACATTTATGTTCAAATACGCGGTAGGAAGCATTTTGTTCTCCTGTCGCCACTTCATCATCATTGTATGAATGAACAGCCTCTTCGACCCGCAACGTACGTCCGAGGTTCTCAAGAGCAGCTCTCTCTGAGCCTTGATGAAGATGCAACGTCGGTGCCATTCGTCACTTGGGACCCTGACTGTCCTGAAGAGAACTGCACGCAGCTGTCACGTTTTGCGCAGCCTGTGCGAGTTACACTTGAGCCGGGTGATATGCTCTATCTTCCTGCAATGTGGTATGTCCGGATCTTGTCCAGGCTTGAACGAAGCTCATCCAAATCTTAGGTACCATAAGGTCACGCAATCGGTTGCAGAAAACGACTCCAACGGTTTTGTTGTAGCAGTAAATTACTGGTGAGAGTCGCTTCGCCTGCAGCAAGTCGCTGCGCCAGTAAACTATGTAGCTAACAACATTGGTGCAGGTACGACATGAACTTCACCGGGCCTCTGTTTCCCATAGCCTCATATCTCCGGGAAGTCTCGCTACCGCATACACGAGTCTGATGATGATAGTACAGAAAATATATTCATAATCATTATGTACATTTCATCTCATCTCTATTTCTTCTTTCTTTGTGATACTCTCTTCTGCGCTCTTAGCTCCTTCTTCATTCTCGAGTCAACAATTCTGTAACGACCCTTGACGCCATTGGGCCGGCCCTTGATGCCCTTGTTCGCACCGCGCGCCACGACAAGTCTGGCTGGCTGACTGGGCTTCTTGCGCGCCGCTCTGCTGAGCAGCTTTGAGATGCTGTCAGCCTTTTCCTTCTCCGTCATGCCCTCGTCAGCGGCCAGCATGTCCGACTTCTTCTTGAGGCGCTCCAGCTTCTGGGCAGCCTTGATCTTCTTTCTGGCCTTTGCTTCCCGTACTTTCTTGATGGGTCGGGCGTTGAAGGCGCGCAGCTTCTCCTTGATGGCCTGGGCAGCGGCTTTGGAAATGGGCTTGTGAGGCTTGTCGTGCTTGGATTCATCTTCGATGAACCAATCGGGCAGTCCATCCCGATCGCGGAAAGCGTGCTTGTTGAAGCCATCGTCGATGACATCCTGACTCGTCTTTGTTCCGCTGGCCAGCTGATGTGCTAGTGTCATAGCTTCGGCAGTAATAATATCGATGTCTAATAATGACTAAGTTAGCGTGATGTTTTGGAATGGGCGTCCTTGGCTTCATACCTATTTTTCCATCTGCGCGCTTCGTTTCTTTTCTCTCCCAGTCATCTTCCTCGACAGCAGGTGGAATAACTTCAATTTTGTCGGCATTTGTATGAGCACCAGAGCGACTACTCTTGGCCTGAGTCTGTTTCTCCTTTCCAACCTTCGTCGTTGGCTTCAGATTGCGAATCTCCTCGTCCTCGTCAACAACATCCTCTTGCTTGGCCTGAGTCGTCGGTAGTGCCTCAGTGATTCCTTTGAATATATCTTGATTGAAGAAGGCAGCGGCTCGGCTAGACAGCCCACTTCCGTTGCTTTGATCCTGGTCGAAGTCCTTCAGAAGCCCTTGAGTTGGTCCGTCGTCCTCGTCAGAAGACGAATCGTCCTCCTCTTCCAAAGCACTGGAATCTGACTCCTGGCCTTCGTCTGCGGAGAGGCCCTCCCATTCGTCATCACCGCGCTGCTCTCTTGCTTTCTTGGCACGGTATTTCGCATCAGATTCAGACTTGCGCTCCTTGTAATTCTCATACATAGAATCCAAGTCTCGCTCAAGTCTGTCTTCTTCGGGGTCGCTATCGTCGTCGTCGCTGTCAGAATCCTGTTCGGCAGGTTTCGCCTCAGATACAGTTGCCATCTTGCCACGATTTAGTCGACGCATGGCTTCAGTCTTATCCGCGGATTTCAATGCGAAAATCGCGCCTTCTCCAATCGGGCCCGCTTCCTCCATACCGATATCCATTGGGCTGATCATGTTCATCTGCATGCGAACAATCTCTTTCTGCTTCTTCTCGTTTTCTCGTCTTTTTTCCCTTTTCTTCTTGCCATTATCCCGATCGCGCATGGCCTGGAGCTCTTCCTGGATTTTCAGCTCTTCATCCATTTCTTCAACTTCAGCAACTTCTTCGGATGCAGCAGCTACAGCTTTCTCCTTCGTAGCCAGACCGAATATTTCCCGAACCTTCAATCTCCATTTCAGGAGCAGTTTGAAGTCTCTTCGCCCGAGAGTCTTCAAGTCGGAGCAACAGTTGCGAATTTCGGGCGTAGTCTCTGGCAACTTATCCAGTGCAGCCAAAGCAACGTCTCCATTGAGAGGCTGTTGAAATGTGAGTTTGTTGGAACTTCCCAAAATAGAAATCGGGTCCATGGTCTGTATGAATTCGCTCGCGGGTACCTCTTTGTACAAGGTATAGTCGCCTTCCTCATAACCATCTCTCTTTCTCTTCTTTACTTCCGGATTGTATACTTTAGCCTCGTTGTTGGGCGTAGCACCAGCCAACTCAGCGAATACCGATCTAGGATCCAAAAAACGAGGATCAATGCGCTTGGGGGCTTTGTAGCCTCGGCACACAACGAAGATTTCGGCGGAAACGTTACGTGAGGACGGCGGCTTCGTTGCCTCGACATGCGTGAATAGTTGATTGAGAACCCATAGTAGCGGGTTATAATCTTTCGACCGGAAAACTTTGGTGACAAAAGTACCACCCTCGACTAAAAATTCGGTCGCCAACTTCATGGCTTGCAAGGCAAGCTCGGCCTGGTTGAACGAATCCTGGACCCACGCGGTACCGACATTGGGCGCACCATCGTGGAGAACAGTGTCGGCTTTCCATGTCTTCAGGTGCTGTCGAATTGTGGCTCGACATTTCTCCGTTGTGATATCGCTCTGAAACGTGATGACTCTCGGGATGGGCTTGATAGGTGATAAATCGACACCAACAATCAGACTATTGACGGGCATGACTTCGGCAGCGACTTGACACCATGACTAAAGCAAAACAATCAGTATGAAAGGCAGGCGGAACAGGGACAGATAAAAATCACTTACTCCAGGCGCAGCGCAAAGATCCAGTAGGACCTTGCTCTTTTCCAAGAAGCCATATTTCTTGTTCAATTGCACTAGTTTGAAAGAAGCTCTGGCTCGGTAGCCTTTTTCTTTGGCAAGTTTGTACCACTTGTCCAAGCGGCCCTTGCCGTGCTTCTTTTGAATCGCCATTACAGCGGCTGAGATCCTACCCAAGAATTCGAGGGAACTTTTCCAGGCTATCACCAGAAATTTTGTTAAGAGTTAGCACAGATAAGGTCATCACGTGCCGATAACGGGATTGTGGGGCATGGGGTCTGCCTGGCGCCGACGCCATGTGGCGCGCCCTGTTATCCTGCGTCGAACGACGCAAGTTGCTGCTGGACAATGGAGCCCTCGTCAACAGTCAATGAAGAACCGTGACAGGGATCTGACAATCAGCCTCTGAGGCCGCACCCAAGTCATATGCGCATAGATAATATTTCTCCTCCTTTGACCTTGCCTTTTCCACGATGAGCGGGCAACTGCTGGCCGGCAAGCTCCGCACGGTCTCGCGGCGCGCGAACGCAGTCAGCTCGACCCGCTACATCCATCGTTTCCAAACTGGTGGCCTTCTGCAGGCAGATGGCTCGATTCGCGCAACGCAGCGGCGAATGTGGCTTGGTGATAATGCTTTCCACAATGCCGTTACCGTCAGGAATGCGTCTTTCGCTCGATTCTTACCCAAATTGATGTTAAAGTTTGTACGAATTCCCGCCATGTTTGGCGGTTTGGCGATAGGAGCTTTTGCCTGGGTTCAGTATCAGGCGAATCGTAAGTCACGTCCTACAACAGCTTTCGTGGGCGTTGTCCTAACCCAATGCAGAGGCCGGCGCGTACGCCATCGATATCTTCCATTCGACGAAAGACGCAGTTACGACCACAGCTTCGAGTCTTTTTGGTAGCGCCAAGGGAGTCGCGGAACAAACATACCAGGGTTGGGAGAATACGAAAGAGCAGATGGAGCTTCCAGAGTGGTTGAAGAACCTGGTCCAGGCTCCTCAAGAAACTACAACCTCGGGCGGCAGTGGTGGGGGTGGCGGCGGCGGTGGTAACAATGACCCGAAGCACAGCAAGATTGGGGCAGTCACCGCAGTTGGAGCTGCTGCAGCTGGTTATGGATATGACGGAGAAGGCGACTCAAATTCAAGTGAGGAGGATGCCAGAGACGACCAAATGATGGTCCTCACAAAGAAGATGATCGAGATTCGGACGATACTACAAAAGGTCGGGCAGTCAAGCACACTTACCCTCCCATCGATTGTCGTCATCGGGTCTCAGTCGTCAGGCAAAAGCTCGGTATTAGAGGCAATCGTTGGCCATGAGTTTCTACCCAAGGGCTCAAATATGGTTACTCGCAGACCAATCGAACTGACCCTCGTCAACACCCCAGGCTCTGCAGAGGAATATGGAGAGTTCCCGGATCTCGGTCTGAAGCACATTACTGATTTCTCATCGATTCAAAGAACTCTTACTGACCTCAACCTGGCTGTCCCCGATTCCGAATGCGTGTCTCATGAACCTATCCAACTCACAGTTTATTCTCCGCACGTCCCGGATCTGTCGCTGATTGATTTGCCGGGCTATATCCAAGTGGTTGGTCAAAACCAGCCGCTACAACTGAAGCAGAAGATTTCCGAACTTTGCGACAAATACATTCAGGCACCAAACGTCATTCTCGCCATCTCTGCCGCAGATGTTGATCTTGCCAACTCTACTGCTCTGCGGGCTTCGCGGCGAGTCGATCCACGTGGCGAACGAACTATTGGAGTAATCACCAAGATGGACCTCGTCGATGCAGTGCGCGGGGCAGCGATCCTGAATGACAAGCAATACCCACTTCGCCTTGGTTATGTTGGTGTTGTGTCAAGAGCACCTCACTCTCAGGGCCTCTTCAAAATGGGCGCATCCAATCTGCTGGCCACTATTACAAAGAATGAGAATTCGTTCTTTTCGTCTCATCCAATGGAGTACGGGCCAGAGGCTGGTGTCAGCGTCGGGACAACAACTCTTCGGAAGAAGCTCATGCATGTGTTAGAGCAAACCATGTCTTCCAGTTTACAAAGCACAAGTGAAGCTATCCGCCAGGAGCTTGAAGAAGCCACATATGAATTCAAAGTGCAATATAATGACCGCCCACTATCCGCGGAGTCATACCTGGCGGAGAGCTTGGATGCTTTGAAACACTCTTTCAAGCAATTGACAGAGGATTTTGGTCGCCCACAGATGCATGAGCTTCTCAAGGGCGAGTTGGATCAAAAAGTGCTCGATCTACTTGCAGCCAGGTACTGGAATAAACCAATTACTGACCTGCTACCTCCGCCCCCCGAAACAGACAAGATTGCGGATTTGCCAAAAGCCGAGACTGACTCACTTTACTGGCGTCGCCAGCTGGATGCTTCCTCTTCAGCATTAACAAAACTCGGTGTTGGGAGACTAGCAACCACCGTCGTTGCCACAGCGATTCAGGACAATGTGGAATTACTTTTGGACCAATCCAGCTTTTCGAATCACCCATTCGCGAGGAGTGCGATTATGGACGCCGCATCAACAATTTTGAATGAGCGGTTTTACAGCACAAGCGATCAGGTTGAAAATTGTATCAAGCCATATAAGTTCGAAATTGACATCGAGGAGCGGGAGTGGACTCAAGGCAGACAACATGTTGGCAATATATTAAAGAAGGAGCTGAATGACTGCGAAACAGCGCTAACAAGCCTTGAGACTACCGTCGGCGGACGGCGCAAACTAAGGGAAGTCATGTCATTTGTTGACAAGGCTCGCAAGGGCGACGTTGTCGTGGAAGGCGATGGACGCAGTGGCGCTGGTGGATTCAGTGCTGCATTGCTTAGCAAAGGTGGGTTCCCTGAACAGCCTCGTGCACAAACAGCTGGAAGCTAACTGGAAACAGGCCGTGAAGCAGTCTTCCTTCGTGACCGAGCTGACATCATCAAATTACGTCTCATGGCGGTCAAATCGAAGCAATGCGCCAACCTGAAGAACAAGTATCAATGCCCTGAAGTATTTCTTGATGCAGCAGCATCTAAGCTTGCCTCTACGGCTGTTCTCTTTTTGAATGTTGAATTGTTGTCGGAATTCTATTACAACTTTCCTCGGGAGCTCGATCTTCGCCTAGGCAAGCATCTATCAGACGCCGACGTGGAGAGATTTGCCAAGGAGGACCCAAAGATCCGCCGGCATCTCGAAGTCATTCGCAGAAAGGAGCTGCTGGAACTCGTTCTGCAGAAGATGGAGAGCTTGAAGCAGTTGGAAGGCCTTGAGCGGGAGCGCCTCGCATCCAATCGCAAGGTGCCGAAGGAGCGAGGGAGGTGGGGACTATTCTAGAATTGGAGGCGTAGTTGATTGGAGTTCTTTTTTGTTCATTTTCTTTTAATCTGCTTGTGGATTTGGAAGCGCGCCAACAGCAGGTTGTGTGATACGTCCTGTTGTGTAAGAATATGATTGCAAGTACATCTGGTACAGCAATGCAAATAGATTATTTGGTGCCGATAGAGATACCCTCCTCTAATGAATCAATTCAAACTACGTATATAAAGATGAACGTTATTCTCGTTATTCAATATGTATTGGCACTGGAGACAGAATTACCTGCATCTAAGAAACTTTATAAACCACCGTTCGCATTGAGCTGCAACGATACCTCCCATCTGACGCTGCCACCTGTCCCGTAGCCTTCTCCCAGGCGATTTTGTATCAATGATGTTATCCTGTTGCGCAATCTGCTGAGGGCGACTTCGTCGCTACCCTTTTGCACGCTTATTTTCAAGTTGGCCATGCAGAGTCCGTAGTGAACTTGCCAAAATTGCGCTTCGTCAATGCTAGTGATACTAGATTCAGACTCGATGTCCTGGATGACCGAGGACACCCCCGCATCGCCATTGGTGCCACCATATGACATGAGGAGCATGAGACCTTGTGCGATAGCAACTCGCATCCCAAGGCCAAACATGGCTAGGGCAATGGTGGCACAGATCAATCTGTCCAGCCAAGTGTAGAGTTCGATTGAGAAAAGTGGCAGCAACGCAACCAATGTGGAAAACAAAAGTGTCAGAAAATGAACTGGGTTGGACAGGATGCTTGGCAACGACGCGAGGTAGGATACCCTCATGACCTTGGCGATACGGGCGTGGTTCTTGAGTCCGTATGCGGATGCCAACGTGCTGAGGATAGCAGCTGCGCAGGCAAGGTCAACAGACCCTGTTGGAGTATCTCCTCCATGCGAATGCTCGTGATGTGGTTCATGATGGCCCACGGATTCGAGCAGATGCTTGAGGTTGTGGGAAACAAGATCAAACCCTCCGAAGAGAAGGAATATTGACATGGCGAATCCAGCCAGAACTTCGGCTCTTTCTAGCCCGAACGGGTGACGGATGCTGCTGCGCCTCCAGACCTCGAAGTTTCCAAGTACATCTACAGCCACACAAATGGCCGCACTACCGGCGTCGAAGAAGACGAGGTGGGACAGCGCCGTTGCGGAAAGGGACCCTTCAGATCTGAAGAATATGAACACGGCGATGGCGAGATGAGACAGGCTCCAGTAAAGGCGCATGCGTTGGTCTTTGGTCATGCTCTTCCAGGCCTCTTTCACGGTAGGGATGGGCAACGATGCAGGGAGGACTGGAGGTGGCCGTTGAGGGGGCTCCTGGAATATTTGATGTTGCGTCGAAACACTGCTGTGTTTATATCTATGGCCGCGGCGTTGACCAATGTTCTTTTTTTTTAGAATGTCAGTTATCTTAAGCTACACCCAGGAACAAGTTTGGGCATTCCTACAGATTTGACCGGTGAGGTAGATATCACCTGGGTCTGAAAGTTGAACGGGTTGGTGGGTGTGGACGGGCCCCTGGGCTGATCTGTTGTCGCACTGTCCGCCATCGTAGATTTGGAGATGAATGCGCTATCTGGTGAAAGCATTGAAGGTTGCGGGACTGAGGAATAGCGCTTCCTGGCACTTTCGTGGCTGCTTGTGCTCGTGTCGTCCACGACAAGCTCGGGTAGCAATGGATCTGAAGGGTGGTTGTCGAAGGGATCCATATGCTCAAGTCGCGATGTTTAATTCGTTGCTGTTCGTCGCGGCTAGGTAATTTGGAGCCCGGGCGCACTGTGCGATAATTGGCACGCTCTCGATAAATCGATGCGCGCGCAAGTTGAGGAAGGTACATAAATCACGAACTGGCACCAGCCCAAGGTCGTCACGTATTAGTGGGTATGAGGCGTGAGGTGTTCACTTTCGTCAGGGGGAACCTTGATAGCTGGGGTGGGTCGAGGGGCCATTGGCCACACCGCAGGCGAAGGTGGCATGCGCAGCGACTGGATCGCATTAGCAACTTGCGCGTCAACAGGCAAGTCGCGATATTTCAGAGATATCGGAGCATGTAGGTTTCTGGAGTTGAGCCATGTACAAGGCGTTTGCTGACATTGCATCACAGACCTCGGAGTAATCTGTGCCGGTCGATTTACGATGTCGACATAGCCTACGGCGACACCTACCTAGGCCGACGATTTGGCCGCTCATTGCCTGATGCTGCGGTGATTGGATCCGGCACATACCATGGACACATTACCACCACATGAGGAGGCTGACTCTATACCGCCGCCGCATCGAGATAAGCCCTACGCTGGCTCGGGACTGCTGTCTAAACTGCCCTTCATGAAGCCAGCCTTGGAGGCGCAGCAGGCTGATGCAGCGGCCGACGACAGCTCCTTGCAGGGCCCCGGCTCCTCTCCTTTTTCTTCCGCAGCAGCGCAGCCGAAAACACGGCGACGGCGCGGCTCCCTTAGGAAGGTTGCCTTACTCGGCAGAGGAGCACAACGAGACAGGCGGGACGGCAAACCCCTGGCAATTGATACGGCACAGGCCACAGCATATGCCCAGTTGCCTGCAAACGTCGATTCTACGGCTTCTTTGGGCAGCCACGATGCTCTTGGTCTTAAGGCGACGGGGATACACGCACTCGCAAATTCCAGTGCGCCGCTGGGCACTCATGTTGGCCCTGGCGGCGCAGCCAGCCCAGAGCGTGACGCAGACGCCCAGGCAACACAGGATACATCAACAACCGATGAGGATGATATCCTTCATATTTCACATAATACGGTCCCCCCAAGGCCAAACTTGTCGGCCTCTTCGTCGGGGTCGGAGTCATACTTTGCCGCGCGCGGGTCCTCACCTCGCCGGAGCCCCTTCCAGCCGGCAAAGTCACCATTATCTTACAGCGGCATTTCTACAAACACGATACCTAACTCGGACGCGGATTGGGACTATGCGGAGACAGAATGGTGGGGGTGGGTTGTTCTCACCGTGACATGGTTGGTCTTTGTTATTGGCATGGGCAGCTGCCTTGACATTTGGAGTTGGGCGTGGGACGTTGGCAAGACGCCTTATGCGCCGCCCGAGCTGGAGGATGATCCGACATTGCCCATTGTTGGTTATTACCCTGCCCTGATGATACTCACGTGTGTTATGGCCTGGGTTTGGGTTGTGGTGGCGTGGGTGGGCATGAAGTATTTTCGGCATGCCAAAATCAGCGGGGATTAGCGATTCTTTTATATGTACGATAATTGATTGTTTTGGTATATATATCCTCGTTGTGTTGTCACCCTCATATACCGGTCACCATCACGCCCGGGCCGTATTGTGTCGGCGATGTGTGACCACGGTGTGCTCTTACCACTATCATCGGTCCTAGCACATCATATCAAGCCGACGAATGTCCTTGCGACTTGGGCACACTGAGTTCACATTACATACCAAAGATCCTTGTGGATACCGTTTCGCTAATCCCACTACTGCTCATCTCGTAATTGTCAATTGCAATAATACCAATTGGCACTCATACCCTATACCAGGGCAAAGGGCAATCACACTGCACTGACCTGCCTGCTGGTCGACACATGGCCAGGCGCTGATCTCGGTTCGAAATCAGTGTGACGCGAGAATGGGGTTTGTATTTTCGAGATGGGTTGTGTGACTTGTAGCATTCGAACCTGAAGCCATCCATGCGCATGGCTTTTTATGCAGTATCCTACTTGCATCCAAGACCCTGAACACTCAGAACACCACAATGAAAACCACGAACTGCTGTACGAATAGGTAGGTATAAGCCACATGGACAGCACACCATAACACGCTTGCGACTACCACCCGTAAGAACGCCAGATCAATTAGTAAATCAGCCACCTGAGCTTGCTGGTGCGGGGGTCAGAACATCCGGCGCTTAAAATCGAGTGACTGACTCTGAAGGTTTGCCACATTGTCCAAGAGGAACAGTGAAGAAATTGCAAAAAATCAACAAAAAGAGGTGAACAATATACTAACGCTCTATATCGAAATTCATCAATATCTCACGGGAATTATGCCCTGGTAGATTTATTCACTGCGTACTTGGCACCTCGGTAATTAGGTCGGCCAGGCAAATTTTCGCAACTAGCAGCGAAGTGGCGAACATGCCAATAATGCTGGCCGATGTATCAGAGGTAAGTACAAATGTGATTTAATTTCAGCCAGGTCGGTAGTAGCCCAGAAGTTCAGGAAGAGGGCAGAATAAATGCAGAATACAAGCCCAGAGCGTCCATATTGTTCTGATAGGTTAATAGCTGTCGCTGCCACAAGGGTTCTCTCAGGTAATAAGATCTGACTGGTGGCGACACAGTGTAGGGACATAACTGACACAGAGCCCACAGCAAGGTAAAGGGCTTGCCAGCCCATGGATTTAGGGGGAGCCCGCACTGTGCGACGACCCCGGGCACACCGCCCGCCCCCTCAAGCAAGTCCAGTACTAAGTCTACTAAGGTAGTGGCAGGTAATTTATCGCCGCTAGCATTAGGAGGATGCCAGAGCCAGGGGCCGTTTTTTGAGCACCAACTTAGGTGCTGTGGAATGCATTCTAGCACACAACTCTAGCAGGCTGACTGCTGCCAGCCGCCCACTGTGCCCGGAGCGGTCCGTTCACCACGCTCTCCCTGACGTCGCTTGATTCTTCGTCAGCCAACCTCCTCCTCGCCCTCCTCATCTTGCCTCGCCAAATACTCATCCCTTCCGCCCCCGCGGTGAGCGTCGTTGGCAAACTGCATTTTCCATGTCAACTTTCGCCGAACGATAGATCCCTGCTGCCCTATTGCTACCACTTCAAGCATTCGACTCACGACACAACCTGGCGGCCCTAAAGCCTTGCCTGAAACACGAACTACCATACTCGATCATCACTGGCATTTCACGTCGTGCAGGTCTTTTTTCCCGAGGACCATCGCAGTCATCTCCAAAACGCCAACGCATCACCGGAAATTACCTGCATATTCCCTACGCCGCCGCGCCGCCGGCTCTAAACACCTATTATAGCGGCCCAACTCCTCGTGCCCCGACCGAAATCCGACTGCACAAGATACAGTCTGCCACAGAACTACCCTGCCACGCCCCTGCGGCTTACTTGCGGTCGCAAAGTTCCACATCGCTGTTGGAAACTGGCGTCATTCTTCTCAACGGTGCTCAAGCCGCGGCGGCAGGCTCCCCCGTGAACCGTACCTCGGGCAATATCGTGGCGACAGCGCCCTTTTCACACAGGAGACTGCCAAAATGAGAGAAGTCAACTTCAGCATCCCAAATGTCAACAAGGCATCTGTGGGCATCACAACTGCGTTGTATGACCGCCGAGCACTCGACTGCACCTCCACTCTTCCCTTGATTAATTCTCTCAACCACCTCGCATACCTCACGACATCCTCGGCGCGTATTCGAGACATCTTGACGGTTGATGGCGGCATCGAACGCCTCGTCTGCATCTTGAAACAAGGCAGAAGCAAAGACATGATGGGCATGTGGAAATGGAACCTCGCATTTCAATGTGTTGTCAACATAGGCGTGCGCGGAACCGAAAATGTCCGCACGCGTGTTGTCGAGGCCGACATGGTCCCTGTCATCGCAACCATCCTCGACAATTACATAAAAGTCATTGATCGATGCCGTGAGAAGGCGGACGAAGCGAAGCAGAAGCAGATGAATGAGCACCATCACCGACACCGAAGTCACGATCACCGCCAACCGTCCAGGGCTTCAAGTCTATTTGCCAATAGGGCTTTACGCAACGAAACCGAACACAGAATAATCCGAAGACAAGGGTTGCCTCCATCGATAGATGTTGCAGCTAGTTATGCCGGACCGTCGACTACTACCCACCCAGGATCAGAAGCGTCCGCCGCATCGTCCCCTGCCAGACATGGTACTTCCGATCGTCTAACCGTTACACCAACCCGCCATCGCCACAGCTTTCGGGCCACCGATGGCCAAGCTACTACTTTTCGACAATTAGTTATTCAACCCCTGGCACCTGCTGTCCCAACGATGGAAGCTGTTGATGGCCTTCTGCGCCCTGTGAGAGATGCTGACCGCTTAGCATCCGTGACGCTCCTGGGGCAATCCGAATTTGTGTCCCAGCCAACCTCACCAACAACGCCGCTTCCCCCCCCCCAACTACGCTCACCAACCGTGCTACCAACTGCGAACATCGACGAAGAAACCCCACAACGCCGCAGGCCTTCGATTCGTCATCAGAACTCCACTGCCGAAGTTGACGACATGAATAACGATAGTATGCCATCCGATGAAGCACCAGATGCTGAGATGACTGGAACCGGAGATATTCGATCGGCTGTCGGGATCCAGGACCTCACTATGGATGATGGCGAGGGGATGTTGGCTACCGAATCGCTCGAACTGACAGGTGCAACTGTCTCCGAGACGCAGGACACTGGCGCCTTCAACATCACTCACCGCTCCCCCATCGACGGAAGCATTGGCAGTGATGTAGCTCCTGCTCCCGTCCCACCAATCGGGCTGTCCCCAAACCGCCCCTCCATGGTCTCACCTCCCCAGCCAAACGCGCCAACATCGGCGGTGCCAAGATACCTGCTGGATCGCCATTTCGTACCAAATCCACAAATGCTGGCTGTCATGCCAAGAGAGGAAGATGTTCTCATGTCGCTGCAACTTCTCGCTTACGTCTCAAAATATTGTGGACTTCGCTCATATTTCCAAAACAGCCACCTGGTTCCCAGGCTAGCCATTGGAAAAGACCTTGCGGCTCTGGATGGAGAAGGCGATGGCGAAGAGATAGATGACTCTGTCGCCGTCGATGAAGAATATCTTTTGCCAAACAACTTCAATCTCTTCCCGCTGGTTGAGAAGTTTACGGTCAGATATCACAGCACCGATATGCAATATTGGGCTGGCGTGGTTATGCGAAATTTATGCCGCAAAGACGATACTCGCGGTGGTATTCGACAGTGCGCCTACTATCAATGTGGAACCTGGGAAGAATTTCCACGGCAGTTCGCAAAATGTCGCCGATGTCGCCGGACGAAATATTGCAGCAAAGAATGCCAAAAGAGCGCCTGGTCCTTTCATCGCCACTGGTGTGTCGCAGCCTCTCCATAATCAGATGCCGCAATGTCAGGGTTGATATATATCATGCTGCTCGGTTCTCTAGCTGATGCGACCACGCAGTCGCTATTGGTAAGAGATGCCGCTGCCTTGTCCACAGCAACGCGTTCGAAACACACTCTGCATCCTCTCTTCGATACCATGACTTTTTTCCGGCGTACTTGGGCGGTTTTGACTTGGGCTTACAACTTTTCATGTCTCGCGTTTCCGAATTTTCCATGACACTGCTGTTACCTTTGCATCGACGACTCATATTTCACGACTGTAGCAGCATACTTGCTTGTTCCAGCCGAACGTTTTTGGCTATCCGTTAAATTCGATGGCTTCACAAATAAGGGGAACACATTTCGGGATATTCTTACCCACCCGCTTGGCAATTTTCATCAGCTTGCATTTTCTTTGGGTTGTTGCCAATAACATTTTAGCGATATTCTGCATTGGGGAAGATCGGTGTGCGAGAGAATGGTTTGGCTCGTCGAAGAGAGCAGTCGGCGAGCCTGACGTTTGACCGCTACTGACTTTATGCAATGGTGACGCTTACCTTCTACCCTCACTCGATTCGAAATCTTTATATATCCTTTTGTTTTCATAGATGAATTTGGATGAATCATGTTCCAATCTACTCATGCACCTGCTCTTGCGCGCGTGAAAATACCTGACGATGAAGAGAGATTCACATGGATTGATGTTTTGTGTACACTAAAACCAGACGCCTAAAAACTATGCCCAACCCCCCTCAACTACTGCTGCTGACATTTATTTGCTCGACATGGCCTTTCTTCTGCTCTTGCCAGGGCGGCTCGGCTTCTTGTTCCTGCTACCGGCTTTCATTCTCTTGGGGTTGAAGCCACTCAAGTCGCCCGCGCTCGTCGCATCACCAGACTTGATGTGCTTCTTTTTACCACCAAAGCCGAACTTTTCATTCTTCTTTTGGCGCTTGTTGCTTGATCCCGAGGACGAACGGCCGGCACCGGATCGCTGCGAGTGCTTGGAGATCTCGTCGTCAACTGCGACGTCGAACAGATCGCCCTCTTTGGTGCTGCCGTCACCGCCAGACTCTTGACGTTCTGTAGATGCTCAGATTAGTGGGTCTTTTCGAGGTATATTGTGGTTAGGGGGTCTTACTCCTCTTCAAGGTCTTGATCTTCTCGAGTGTTTCGCGCTTGGCCTTTTGGCGCTCTTGAAGTTTGGCAACCTGGACTTGCTTGCCGAACTTCTTCAGGTCGCGCTGCTTTCGAGCCTCGGCAGAGGCCTTCTTGGCAGAGGCTTCCTCGACCAGCTTTGCCTTGATCTTTTCCATATGCGCGTCTTCTTTCACCATTTCAGCGAAATAGTCCTTTGGTCGGGAAAATGGCACGCCCTCCGCCAGGAGTTTGCTTCTGCCCTGGCGAGCGGCCTCAAGGCACTGAGTATAGAAGGCAAGCTCTCTCTGAAGGTCGTCTGACACATCCGGGATGGATTCGGCTGTCTTGGCGGAAGAGACAATGATTTGATGCGTTGTGAATGGCACGCTCTTGTCCGTCGGGATGGATATACGATCAAGCGATGCGAGGAGGGCAGACGTGTTATTTATAGTTAGGCGGGTGTGCGGGATGATGTCTTCGCGATCTTCCTCATCCAAATCTTCGAGGTCTGACACGGGGATATCTTCTTCTTCGTCTTCGTCTTCGTCTTCGTCGTCGCCTTCATCATCTGCTGAAGGAACTGTCTTCGATGCCGTGGACCTCGTGCTTTTCGGTAAACGCTTCTCTAGCTCGATAGAAGATTCGGACGTGTCACTGTCGTCAATGCCATCAAGGGCAAACTATATTGTGTTATGTTAGAGCTCGAGTTAGGCACCCATGATTGGGAGAGGAAGCACTACCTTGAGAGCGCTGTCCTCGTTTTCGTCGGAAGATTCACCAGCATGCGACGACACCTTTGAAGCCGCATTGCGGGGAACTTTGGACTGCTTTCGCAGTTTACTCTTTTGGGGTTCCATTTCGGTAACAGGGTGCTCCCAACAATGCAGTCGAATTTTTTAATGCCTGGTAGATCTGAAAATTCGTAGTTGCGACTCTCCTGCGTCCACTGAAGTGTGCTCGGCGGCACCACCTGCTAAAAAAAAAAGGTCCAAGCAAGAAAATCTCAAAATTCTGCCATTGGGCTTTCTCACCGCCCCAGATATGCCCCACAAGGTGAGGCCCTGTGTACCTTGGTACCCTGTTAGACAAGACGTATGTCGTTAAGTTTATTTGGTAAAGTTGTGTTGCAGGGACGAATGATTGATCGCCTTTGAAAGCGGGTATTGGGTTATTTGTCTCAATTCTATAAGTCACTGAAAAACTTCACCACATCTTCTCTGGGTTGAGTAGGTAGCCAGGTATGGCACTCTACACCATTTTGTATCACTTTCTCAGCAATTCTTTAAAGCATTATTCATAAAAGTCCTAGTAAACAAGGCGTAGATTTGGATTAATACATAAGCCATAATTTCAAGCTGCAAAAGAAGAGAAGTTTGTACACAGCCCAATAAGTCCCCACATTGCACAGCATTTCAGTCCTGCTGTAAGTCGCCGCAGAAATGTTGCTGAACCTTGGTGTTAAAAAATAGCTTTCGGTCGCAAAAAATTGAGTCCAGGACCAAAGCTAATCGATGTTGAAAGAGCCAGCTGAAATTGGCGAATAAGAAATATCTCGAGAACCGGGGCGGCGTAGACGAGTGTTGTGAGTTCCGAAAACTCGTCAAGCTCGAAAGAAGCGAAACCCAAAGCTTTGCCGAGTAGTCAAGGCTTTACATGATGGTGCAAGCCTGGTAGCCGGAGAACTTCTTGCCTGGGTTGACGGTGACGCTCTCGTCAGCGGCAGCGTGGTCGGCGGCGACGGGCTTAGCCTGGATAGCGGCATTGCCGTTCTGGCAAGCGCGGGTGACCTTGGCGTTCTGGATGGCAGGCATGATGATTTAATTTGAGTTGAAGATATGAAAAATGTTCAAGTGTGTTTGTGGAAGGAGAATTGTATGCTGGATGTGATGAAGAACAAGCATCGACATTTCGGGCAGACAGGGGCCCTTTTATGTCTTGCGAGGACATATCTTCAACCAACAGAACGTCTCCGTCAAACTATGCGGGAGTATTGTTTCTTCGAGACTCAAGTCGAACTTTTGTGTGTCAGCTTAGTATTGTTCTGCTATCTGGGAGACAGCCAGAGCAATAGCGTTGTCTCGCAGACGGGTCAAGATGCACTGATGGCTATCTATTGGTCAAGGGAGAGACTTTCAGGGCTAATTTTAAAGTAGACAACACCGCGGTCGTCCGAGGTCAAAGCCACACTGCAACCCGAGATGCATTGCGGCTCTTCTCTTACTATTGTTCTTCAGTTGGTGTGGGGCTGACAGCGGCAAACATGAACTTGAGCCGCCGCCATGGCGAACCATGTCCCTATAGTTCTAGTACGCTCTTGGCAGGTAGGATCTGCAAGATGCAGCGTCCTTCTACCCTTTGTTGGAAAGAGGAGGCGTTTGGCCTGAATGTCTCCGAGAATACATTGTTCCAAGTATTTGTATGCATTGTCTAGGTTGGCAAAGCCATTTTCGTATGTTCAGCGCCAGTGCGTTAGCGCGGCTGGTCAATAGCCCCGCCTCGCCCCATTAAATTTCCTTTGTCTTGACCAGCGACTTTTTTTTTGCTGCAGCTTGCATCTTGAACTTAATGTTAAGCTCATGACAGAACCGACAATCCTCCGCATCACGAGGCGTTACTGGGGCACGAGACTGCTCTCATAGACGAACACATAGCAATTCTCTTTCAGCATGCCGCACAAGCACAAGCGGAAAAGAGTCGATGATGCCGAGTACGTCCATCCCCGCCTTTGTTACTACGACCGCCTCGTGACTAATGATTGCTACAGCTTTAACTTGCCACCGTCGCAAAGAGCGTTGCCCCTCCCTGTCAATTCCAAGGGCGCGGGTGTGTCGAGCGGGACGTCCAGGCAAGCAAAGAAGCGCCGCCAGGCGAAATCCGACAGCGATGCCCCTCGAGCCTTCAAACGACTGATGTCATTCTCGTCTGGGAAAAAGTTTTATTCTGGCCTTGACGATGGGAAAATAAAGAAGTCCGCGTCAATAGGTACAGACCAACGAAGCGAAAAACTACAAATAAAGCCTGGCGAAGACTTGAGAGCCTTCGCGGCACGAGTAGATGCTGCAATGCCATTGGCAGGCGTATCAACAAAGTCGGGCATCAAGGGAGGCAAAGACTTAGAGGGTATTAAAACCCAAAGAACTCGAAAAGAGCGCAAGATGCACAAATTGTACGACCAGTGGCGAGAGGAGGAGCGAAATATCCAAGAAAGGAGGGAGGAAGAGAAAGAGCTGGTGGCAGAACGTGAACTCGAGAATGATGCAGCAGGCATTCTCTCGACGTCTGTTTTAGACGATGAGGAAGGCGCAACGAAGAAGAAGAAAGGGAAGCGTGGGAAAGAAGACGCAGACGACGACCCTTGGGCAGAGTTGAAGAAGAAGAGGGGAGAGGCGAAACATAGACTGAATGACGTGGCGGAGGCTCCTCCGGAGTTACACAAAAAGCAGTCTAAACTTCTCAAAGTCGTGGGAACTGCTACGGTTAATGTTGGAAGCGCGCCAAAAGCTGCTGGCAGTCTGAGGCGGCGTGAGCAGCTAGAGGAGGAAAGACAAGACGTGGTTGAAGCATATCGGCGCATTCGAGAGCACGAGCAACGGAAGCTGGATTCTCAGAAGAAAAAGACAGATGTATAATCAAGTCTCGTCGGTCAGCGCCGTCACGATATATCCATGTTAGAGGCGCCTGACCTCAACGAGCTCCCATGGTCTGAAGACGCATTTAGTGTTGATACATACTACGTAAGGTAACACTTTGAGCTACCTCCTACTGATGTTAGGTACCTTCATGCCCAAAATTTGCAACAACCCATGCTCGTAGGAGGTTAGTAGGTATCGTTGTTGAGTCTGTGGCGAACAAGCCACCCACTTAACTGGAGCCCCACACGAGGAAAAATTTAGCGTCAAGCACACTCTTCGCGCTCTGGCTCCAAGTTCAATTCCTGCGACCAAACAATGCAAGCACATCTTTTTTTATCCGTCCACTTACAACATGTCACATTAATATCTCTGCATCTTGAGCCATGGTGACAAACCTTGAAGGGTTACTTGAGCGCGTAGTGCTTCTCTCATCTTGCGCTGGTGAACAAGGTACGCTAACCTCCCTACCTTCTTACGCATTTCTCATCTACCCGCGAGCAAAACAATTCGCGAGGAAGACGATGAGTGTATTTTATATTTTGAGTTGGTTTATAATCATTTATTAGGTGCTGCGGTATGGGAAATTCTCGCGTCGATCCTCGTTTTGCTCTCGTTGCGCGAGTGCGACCCATCACAAGATGAAGTTTTCCAAATATTGAAAGATGCACAGTCGGATGCCCATCGCATGACTGCAGTCATATGGAAGTGGCTTGTTGAGAGGAAAGACGTCTCTGTTGGACATGAGCGAAAGTATAACGATACCTCTTTGGAAACGGTACTCTCCCTGATTCAAGCACCAACCATCGGCAAGCTTTCGGTAAATAAGCCTGCCTCAGAAACAAGCGCCAAAAAGGAAGATGAGCTACGATTATATGTATCGGAAGAGACCATGTGGGAATCTTTGGCCGGGCATGGGGTTGACTACAAACGCGTTCCCCGATCTGAATGGATACTGCTACAAGGCATTGCCTCCACCACAAGCAACGGGATCCTGCAAGGGGATTTGGGTAGGTTGGTTGGTCAAGACAAGCGATCGGTCCCAAAGAGGACCAACTGCTTGGTAGAGAAGGGATATATCACAAAGCGAACAATTCTTGTCCGCGGTACCAAGACGAGCAAACTCTGGCTCAAGTTTCTCGCACCGTCCACACCAGACGAATCCAACGAAAGGGGACAAGCAGAAACTGACATCAACCTCTCAAGAAAGTTTCTGGTTGAGAGCCTGGAGCCTGTCCCGTGGCATACAAGATGGACGGGCGACTCTATCGATTACAAAGTCCTTGCGACCACGATCATGGCAATCTGCAAAGAGTGGAACGTCATGCGCCTTCAAGATCTGAAATCAAAGCTCGGTGTCTTGGGAATGATATGGCAGATGAAAGTTGTCTCCAAGATCTGCAGGTTCCTCAATGCCCGGGGCAATATCCAATACGTCGCCGCAAAGCTCGATAACCGCATTTTCAAGGACTGTATTCGCTTCAGCCGGGCGATGAATGCCAGGGATTGGTCTATTTTCCTAGCCACTGGTAAAAGGACAGCAAAATCATCGAAAAACTTAACACAAGAGAATGGCGATGATGATGCCAGCATGGGTGCCATCCTAAAGAGCGTCCAAGGCCCTGGACCATCACGCTGCCCGTCATGGTGTATATACATGCCGATGATTTCTCTCGTTGCACTTTGTATCCGGGAATCAGGGCCTGACGGGTTGACAAACCCGCAATTATGCGCGATGACGATCGGTCCCAGCTTCACCCGCTATCTGGCTGGGTTGACAGCTTCGATATCAGCAGACAACATACAGCCAAGCAACGTCAAGCATCTTGCTGTGAAGAGCGAGCGCGGTCGGCCAGGCAAGTCTTCTTCATTATATTGGTACTCTATGGTGAACTCGGCCGCTATTCGGCAGGACAGTTCTAGCACGACAATCCGACATTCCGGCAGCCAATCACAGACAGATGTGCAAGACAGCGGCCACAGTTCATCTACGCCATACAACTTCAGGCCTCTGGCTCAGCGAGGTAACAACCCCGCTTCGGCGTCAACGCTGTCGCAACTGTGTCAGCGTGGCCTATCTAAGTTGCAAAGAAGAGGTCGTCCGAAGAAGATTAAACCGGAACAACGAAACAGCACCCAAGATGTAGTTCCTCAAGAATTGCCGTCGATACAAAACTCAACATCAGAAGGAAATCGTGGGACCACTACCGAATCCGTGGCCATACAAGTCTTTGCGCCGGAAGTTCAGAGAACCGAAACAGAACAGCACGAAGAAACTCACGAATTGGAGAATTCGGGTGAACTGCCAGACGAGAAAACGCCAGAACCAACGGTTCGCGTTCGTGGTCGTCCGAAAACGCGCAATAGCGGCCCAGCGAGTCGAAAGCCACTCACCTCCAAGGCCCAAGCCCCCAGTAATCGTCGGTTTACATGCGAGAAGTGCGCTGGCACCTGGAAAAATGATGTGGGCTTGAAGTATCATCTTGAAAAGTCGCAAACTCCTTGCAATCCTTCTTTCAAGCCTCGACCAACACCGACCCCCACGGGCGTCAGCCTTGCTACCAGCAAGCGCCATTCATTCAACGCAAAGAAACTGTCTAGAAAGAACCATGACACTTCTTCGAGTTACCTGTCTGCCAATGACACTATCAGAAGAGACGAGTCTCTAGATATTACTTCCCCACTGACCAGGAAGAAACCTCGCCAGACAGCCGAACCTCTGATGGCCAATGAAGACATATCAATTCTTTCGGGGCAGCAAGGTCTTCTGACTGCCATTCCAACGAGTCCGCCGCGCCAGGTTGACCCTCTCTCAAAAGCCTCAGCACGGCAGTCTATTGTGCCCTGTCAACTCCATAGTATACCGGAAGCCTCCGAAACTCCCGGTTTTCCAGATCTGCGAAACCTCACATCTGAGGTTGAGGTGCCGGAGTTTTATCCTGCTGCTCTTGCCTCAAACGTGCCACAAGGCTCTGCTCCACACACCCAGAGTGTCAGAGAGACACCAGAGAAACCGCGAATCAGGAACCCAGCTCGCAATGAGCTGATGAACATTATCAGTGAGTTGTTTCACCAACACGGTGGTGTGCTTCCAACTGGCCAGTCACTCGAGCTGTTGGTAAACGATAAATGGCAGTCACAGCAGCGCAAAGGAGATATCCCCAGCGGAGCAAGGGTCAAGTCGGTAATGCTACAGATGATTCGAGAGAAAAAGGTCGTCGACCAGTGGCACGCGTTCAGGACACCTGATGGCAGAATAGGAAAATGTCAGATCATTACGATTCCGTCAGTTCTGGCGTTCGCCCCGGAGACAAGGACCCTCATTGAAAGCATCCGGCAACTTCATCCCGCCGCCATTCTCCCACACCAAATGCCAGGATCTCTTCACGTGCCCCAAGATACACAAACCCCCAAGGAGGAGCAAGATGAAATGGATATAGCGGCAACGCCTCAGCTTGACACTAAGGTTGGTGGGCGAGGTAGAAGGTCCCTTGCGGCTGATGTTGCGGTTTTGAGCGCTCCAGTATATGCCGCGCAAATAGCTACGAAGCGAGTTGCCGACTCTAGCGAGCTTTCAAGCCCTCCAGCGAAACGGAGACGCACCGTGGAAGAGCCAACTCATTATGTGGATGAGCATCAAAGTCAGCAATTCTGGCCGGTCGCTGCCGTCTCGGCCCCCTCGAGTAGATTCCAGCAGCTTCGTCCATCAGCCTGCACTGGAATTACTTTGGATATTTTACTCGATGATGCCCAGAAAGCCCGCAGCGTCACTGGGACTGATCCTCAGCCATGCATTCGCAATAGCATGACTCAGGGTTTCGAACGCCTCGCCGCCTCAATGCAAGAAAACGGATGGATTGCGGGATCTAACTGGTTTTCATGGGCATCCCGTTATCATATCCCCCCTCGAGCTTCCCAAACACCATACGATGATTACTCGCAGTATGACTACTTTGTTGAAAACCTGAAGTTGTGTCTGGATATTGAAATGAATGACGGGTTCGACGCCCGATTACCCACCGAGGTACGCTCCGTTTTTATCAACCTTCTTGGTGGTGATGCTGGAAACCATATCCGGATGCCCCAAGTACAATGGAACAAATCGGATAAGCAACCGAGCACGGCAACGGAAGCCATTACTACAGCAGATTATAGTACACTGTATTCCTCGCCCGCCAGTGTGATAGAGGAACCAGAGCCGCCATCGCGCGCTGTACACATATCTCCTTACCTCTGCTCGGTTACCGCTCTTCAACCGACGCCAGCACCAATTAAACGCGTAGCACTAGCTTCGCGAAACCTCACGCCTCTTGCACTCAATATGGCTGAGCAGAGGCTGACGGTGGAATCCCAAGGTGATGTTGACAACAATGAACTTGTAGCAGCATTTGTGGTCATCCGCAGTCTGCTTGGTGGTGTAGACAAGATCATCGATTGGGGTCTTCTGTCTCACTTATTCCCAACACTTGGATTACAATCTCTGCGACGGTTCTGGGCTAGAATTCGCAAGGAAAAGGCCCAATTACTCTTGAAGGCGACTCAGGATTTCCAAGAACGTTTCATCATCGCGGTTCAGGACGATGAGATAGCGATGCCAGATTTCGACCGACCATTGGATTATGATTGGAAAGGGCTTTTTAAATGGGCTACGCGGCATCCCAATCAGGAGCAACTTAGACTTCCTGGCTCAAGGGAAAGGCTCTACCATGAGTTCAAGCTTGAGGATGTTGGCAATAACAGTGAGGACTTGAGGGAAAAGTTTTTCCATCCACAGTCATCGGTGTATTCTCGGTTTGAGGCTGCTACACTCCAACCTGGATCACTGACAGCCTCGGAAGTTGTGCAAATGTCCAAGCGACAGCCAGCGCTCAGCACTGTTGACATTGCCCGATCCTGGATCCGGTCCCTATGCTGTACGAGCGAAACCGAATACACACCTCAAGACGTTAAGGAGCGATTCTCGATGCTTTCGCAAGATACGCCGCAACGAAGCAGTTTAGTTCTCAAGACAGCCATAGACCAGCTGACGAAGGAGAGAGTTATTTGCAAAAGCAAACGAACACCGTTTGGTGGGCGGCCGTACAGGCTAAATGAGGGGTACACTTCCGTTCTAACGAAAGTCTCGCACAGAGAAAAGTACTTGGATGCAGTCGCTTTTAAAAGTGACCTCGACAAAGCTTTCCGAAGTGGGAAGGCCATGAAAGTGCCTTACACACTGTCTGACGGCGCAATGATGGCACTGATCAATCTCATCGCCAGTGAACGGATACGAATAACAGCAACACAAGTCCCGAACATGCCCTTTGGCTTTGAGCCAGGCAACTACGAAAGTCGCAAGTATCCAAAATCTTATTACCATATGGATTTGGAAGTTCAGCCTACCCAGGCATATCTATTTAACGACGACATTGATGTACTGGGACATGTTCAACGGATTGGTCCGCCAAAAGAAGGCCACACGCGGGAGATACCGCAATGGGTTGACTTCTTTGGCAAACTTGATGAGCAGCGATGGTCGGATATTCTCGGTGCCGTCTGTTTCGTGTTCAACACGAGAGGCGTCACATCCATCCGGGGAATGTGTGATGCCGTCGCACCAATCCTTGACGAATTCGAAGCGCGACTCATCGTCTCTTGGGGGCTCAAAACTGGAGTGTTCGTCAGAGCAACGCAGAGTTCTGAAATTACGCTTGGAGAATGGTGGTGGTTGGTTGCTCAGCGTCTGCCAAGTTGAGCGAACGCCTGGCTAAGGTGCCGAGGAGCAGAACTATGTAGGGAGGGCTGCTGAGGCATCACCTTAATGCGAGATACAGATTTTAGGATAAACATTGACTATTTCCATGTGGCGAATATCGCCGAAAACACGACTGAATTGAAACGCTGCTATCTGTATGCGTAGATGAGATAAGGAAGGCCAACTAAGAAGTGATGAATAAAGAAGCCAGGGTCGAGCCCTCTTCCACAACCTGCAACACCTTGGCGCCTAAACTAGAAACTGGGCTGTGTTCATAATCCGAAAAGCACTTTGATGAGTAACGCAACAAGTAGAACCACGAGAACCACAATAGCCCGATCTATCCACAAGGGAACCGCTTCCTCCGTTGTCTGGTGCTGAGCTGCTGAAGGGTAAATCCCTTGCTGCTGGTGAGGGGCTACATTCTGCGGAGTTTCACGATTTGCCCTCTGGCGAGGTTGTGGCGGCAGCGCATCGGAGCTTTGAGCCGCGGGAGTAGTAGGTAGCGGAGACGTTTGCACGAACGCTTCAGCGAGTTCGGAGTCTTCGGATACATTCTCGGCGGCCTTGTCTTCAGAATCTGAACTTTCGGGCTTCATTTCGTCTTTCCAGACCATCTTAAGCTCCTGTGGAACGGGGACATCCGAAGTGTCGGCGTCAGCGTCTTGACATCGTTCTTCGCAATCCTTCATGATTTCTGCGTTGGATTTTGCGCAGGTGGTGCATGTCCATGCTCCAGACTCCTTTGCTAGCTGCTGGCGTACGTCATCGGTAGTCTCCAGCCCGCCCAGTTGGCCACGGGCCTCTGTCTCCATGAAGCTGCGTAGACTTGATCATGGTGGAATGTTAGCATGACTGATCGCGCCGAACGACGTTGGAGGCAACTTACGCTACGAGGGCAGTGCGGACGCCCCATGCGGGCTGCCAGGTTTCTTCGTGATGGCCGCTGATGCTCAGGCAGATTTCACGGTTGGCCTCGAATCGCCCATTAGGCGTGGTGAAGCGGAACATGGGAGGGCGGAGGGGATAGGTTGGCGGCAGCACGATGCGGCCGTGGTATACACCCTCGCTGTACGCGGAATTGGGCGGACCGCGCAGAGTGAAGTGCCATTCGAATAAGTCGGTTTCTAATGGATACGCGGAGTAATCCCGGGATGGCGAGTTGGATATCTCAGCTGCCTCGCGTACTATGACAAGACGCATTAATCGATCATCAACTCACAGGTGAGACGCAGGCAGCAGCGCTGTATGAACAGTGAGGAATACGATGGAATAGAAGAGGAGCCCGGGACGGATGCAAAACGAGATGGAAGGTAAAATTACGGCAACTTACATATTCGTTTAATTGTAGGAGAGCGAGTGCTCATAGCTGTCGCCTTTGTGCCGGACATTGTCTCACTCTTCTAGGAACTCTGGCTGCAACGGCAACGAAGGAAGTGTGAAGAAGAGGGGGATAGAGCCGAAGATGTTGGATAAAGATGCTGGGGAATACAAGGGTTTTTAAGATTCTCGCGCGTGGTATTGTGATGTGTATATGTATTGAAGAGCGAAGCGCCAGAGATGGAGGTAGTAAGAAAGGCGGAGGGTGGTTGACCAGTTGCCACGCATGTTGAGTGCGAGCGAGCCACCGTGTCTGGAGGTACTTGGCTTGGGGAGCGGCCCAACGCCAGACGCCAGGTCACCTTATGACACGGGCCGGGTCCAAGTATACCTCCTCGTAGATTTACAGTGCTGTGTTCTGATACTGTCGTAACGTAGGAAGTAGGTAGCTAATGCTCATTTTTAGCGTGAATTCATTTTATGTCTTTTATTTTCTCGTTTTATCTGACGAGTTTCGCAGCACAATATCGCACTCCCATAGCCATTGTCACAGCTCGGCTATAAAGTACCTTAGTACCTACTCTGTGTTTCTGCCCACGTACCCCGGGTGCAAGGTACTTGCCACTTGCCGGCTTGCTTGCTTGCAACCGTCGCCACTTTTCTGGGGCTAGCAACCACTAACCAGCTCAGCAAAAAAGGCTTAGTCATCAGAGCATCGCCAATTTCCAAGGCCTCTAGCATATTGCAACATCTTCAACTCCGACGACGGCAGCGAGACGAGTTCAATCGCCCATTAAGCCGGTCAATCAGCTCGCGAGGTGTGTGCCAGCGCATAAAAACCCTGGGAGTGTCTTTTTGCAGTCTTGCTAATCCATCTGACCGCAGGGGCCAACGTAACAAATCATCGCGCGAAATCCTACCTCGACACTGTCCAACACTCGCCATGGGCCCCCCTAAGCCCCCTGTGCCCCATGTGGCCCCGATCTACCGCCTAACTGCTACTGCTCTTGGAGCTGGAATGTGGTTCTGGGTAAGAATCGCTCGAAGACTAGTGTATGGAATCGATGTGAGAATCCTTTGCTGACGAAGACCCTTTGCAGTTGATGTACAGAGCAAAGAAAGATGGTACGATACCTACGGTTGATGCCAATGCCGCGGACATGGCAATTGAATTGGCTCCTTGTCGAGGAAATGCTAACTTTTCACTCGTAGGTCCGGTTTTGATGGGCTGGAAGCACCCTTGGGATCACTAGACGACACGGAGACGCACGTTGCGGGCCAGGCCGATGTATTTATAAGGAATATACTGGTGTAAGAAAGAAATTCGAACAAAGAAAAGAGCGAGCAAATGATATCGACTGTGGTAGGTAGTCCGCGACCGGACCAAGGCGCTCGAGCGGACGGTGTCCTCGAATACGCAGTGACATTCTCCCAATGCGCAGCCCACGTCACGCCCAACTATTTCCAGCGCTACCGTGACATACCTAGTACTCGCCGACGTGAGAATTTTGCTTGGGCATTCAGTTCGGCGTTTGTACAGGGCATGGCCGGAGTTCTCTCCGTTAAAACATGTTGGAGCTTATGGGTGTCGAACTACCGCTTTCGAAGACAGTCTCTGTCGAATGCGCAACCGCATCTTTTCAGAGAATCGAGTCACTCCTGTAGTGCTAGCCACTCTCTCTATCTGGCCGGTAGCAATCGGACTCTTCTCAGCCCTTTCCAAAACGGCAACCTAGCCACCAGATCCAAGGTCGCGCGAAATCTAGGCTGTGAGAATAACCAAGATCAGTTTATTTCAAGACGAGAAGGGACCAAGAAGTTGATAAATCCAACATGTCTAAATTTTATTAGAATTGTATAGAAAAGAATGGCTTTGGCGCTGTTAGGCGATGCTGTTGCCACGCAAGCCCTCACTTCATCATCTCAAGACGCAGTTCTTCCCCTATCTGCTTATACTGCTTCCTCTGTTTCTGCTTCCCTGTAGCGGCAAGCCTGACCTTCCCGATAAGTTTTGACAGTGGGGTAGCAGCGTGTTTCTCAAACATCCAAGCGATTCCTAGATATAGACAACCCAGTCCCACCAAAAATAGCTTATAATCCCAGGGCATCTTAGTGAGTTCCATGAGCTTCTGAAGCCACTTGGAGGAGCCAGTTACCATGAAGAGTGTGATCGCAAGTGACAGCAAAATGGTGGCGATGAACGGCCCTTTCACAATGTTAGCTTCTGCTGCCCGGAGTCTTGACGCGTGGTACGTACAGTTGCGTGCGGTGCTTTCTCTGAATGGAGGACCTGCATTCAAGACCACACCAGAAAACACGTATTCGAAGCAAGATGTCAGGAACAGCGCAGTGTTCTCCGAGTTCTTGATGTCCGACTCATCGTGGCCGACCACTGGCGGAATGTACCAAGGTTGCTCCCGAACGGTGATATATGCTATGGCCTGCACTGCAATGCAGATTGCCATGAGACCAAGGAGAGGCGTGAGCACCTTTCGGGAAACCAGTCCGGATATCGGGCGTTTGGTATGAAGAATTCGAGCGGGGCCTGCCCAGCCCATGAAGATGGCAATGGGCAGAATCAGGAGCAAATCAATGAACAAGAATTGAAAGTCGCCGAGATTCGAAGCTTTCGCGTACAGAAAGCTTACAGATGTGAATTGAATCGCCGAGTATAAGCTCATGTACTTGAAGCAGCTGAAACTGGTGACGAGCGCAGCGCGACCCTCCCTAGCAGGGGTTAGAGCTTATAAGGACTTTCAGAGCTCGAGTGAGCAACGTACCTAATCACTTCCAACACACAGCGAATATCGAATACCCTGGACGTAAACGGAGCTGCGACTGATGCTTCGGCTTCCGACAAGGAAATTCCAACATCTGCCGCCTTTAACGCTCCGCAGTCATTCGCACCATCGCCGCAGAACCCACAGGAATAGTCGATGCTCTGAAGTTTTTCGACAAGCTCGTGCTTCTCATCCGGCGACATGCGAGCAAAGACACTTCCGAGAACCAGCATCTGAAAATCCAATGTCAGTATAAATTTTGCATCAAGGATGCCTCAGGAGATAGCATACCCGGCGAAGTACTTGTGGGTGCGCATAGTCCACAATCCACCGAAAAACATCGCCGCTAACAGCTATCGAGTAATTGCGAAAGTTGGTAATGTCGTAGGGGAGCGAAAGATCGGCTGCGGGAAACATGGGCTGGGGCTGCATCGCTGGTCAGTCATTGTGACGGGGATTGTGAAGACGGGTGTGTGGTGACAAACCAGCAAGGTTGCACTATCGAGTGAATATGCGCTGCCGTCGATGCTTTCCCACTGCAATTTGGCAGTTGGGTCTTGGAAGTCGCCTTTGAAAACCTGTTCAGTATCGCCCGCTTGCAACTCGAGTAGGCAGATGCCACATACCTTCGATAAAGCGAGGCACAAAACAATGGGCATGCTTCTCCAACAGGCCACATTCTCTCGCAACGCTTATTGCTGTCAAAATGTTGTCGCCGGTAACCATCACCGCTCTAATGTTGGAATCAATCAGCTCTTTCAGCACTGGGGCTGTGCTAGGCTTCAGTTTGTTCTCAAAGATGATAAAGCCAACGAAGCGCAAGCCGCTCTCCACCTCTTCCCGGGTCATCTTCTGGACTTTGATCCAACTGAGCTTTTTCAGATGGCGTGTAGCACATCCAATTACACGATAGCCTTTGTGTGTGTAGTGCGCCAATTGTTCTTCGTAATCAGCGGGGACTTTGATCATCATTAGCAGGGATCTACACTAAATAGTAAGCGCCGAACAGGGAGGAACTTACAGCTGCCAGGTTCGCAAATCTCACGCATCGCCTCTGGCGCACCCTTGACGAAAATATCGCCACTCTTCTTGCCAAATTGGCGAACAACTACACTGGCTCGTCGCAGTTGGGAGACAAATTCAAATGACTTCAAAACTCCAAGTTCCAATTGACCCTGTGGCTGTTAGATGGTTTCTCGCGGAGTATGGGAAAGGGGGGCATACATCAGGCGGCTTGGCTGTGGATGGGGCAAGGCCGCTCTCATCATCTTCTCCGTCTCCAGTGGATTGCGTCCCTTCTTCAAAAGACCAATCTGTAAATTCGAACATTTTCAAATCCAGCGGGTCACCGACAAGCGCCTCGTCAACTGACCGTAACGAATGACATGTTGCCATTGTGTACATTGCCGCCTGTAGAAGGCTAGGGTGCGCTTCCGATACCATCATGGACCCAAAGGAGCTGGAGTCTTTCAATACATCGCCGAACGCACCCGTCTCTTCGGAAACAATTCGCACACCAAGGACGTCGAGGCCGTCTTCAGTGAGCGTTCCTGTTTTGTCAAAGCACATGATGTCGAGCTTTCCACCGACATTGACTCGTTGGGGGCTAATGCAAAAAATTTGCTTTCCCTTCAGCCGAGATAGTGCAAAGTTTGTGCCGATGGTCAGCGTCGCTGGCAGCGCTGGTGGCACAACAATTGTTATCAGATCGAGTGCTCTGACTATAATTAAATGCCACGCCAGTTTCAAATGGATGAAATTAATGAACGAGGCTGTGAAGCCGACCAGGGCAATCCCCGCCATCACGCTGATGTACCGGAATGAGTCGCGATAGAATTTGAATCCGGATGGTTTAGGGAACAGCATGGAGCGTACGAGGGCTCCTTTTGTGGTATTGAAACCTGTGCGAACAACCAGTGCGAGCGCGACAGCATCGCCGTCCAGATCTTCTTGAGGCCGTCGGGCGCGCACAATCTTGGTGCCGCAGTACAGAAAATGCCGTGCTGTTTCAGGCGACACCGACGATGCAGACAGATTCATCTCATGCAAAGTCTGGTCGATGGCCGGCAATTTCGAGACAGGCACAGATTCGCCTTGCACCATCGTTAGCACACGATCTGCCTGCCAATGAGGGTTGAATTTACCTGTCAGCATGCTCTCGTTGACGATACAATCCCCACTGAGAAGCAGGCTGTCGCTAGGAAATTGCGAGAGATTTGGGTCGCTGAGTTCATACACATCACCAGGCACTAAGTCGCTGGATGTGACATATTTCCCTGGATCAGAACGTTAGCGAAAAATAAACACGCAGCTGCATACTCGGGTGTAATCCTACAAAATCCGTTACGCAGCACACGAACATCACATTCGAAACGCGAGATTTCTTTCAGTCTCTTCATAGTCTGTCCCCAAGTTAGAGCCGATTCCGATGAGTCTACTCCAAGTTTTCAACATACCGCCCTCGTCTCTACAAGTGTTGCCACTATGCTTCCAACAGACATGACAAAAATGCATGCAGCGTAGTAATAGTATGAATCCAAAGACCAAAGCACTAAGCTGGCAATCTGGAAAATGTAGAATGGATGTAGAACCTAGGCCAGTCAACTTTTGTTCTTTTGTTCTTTTGTTCTAACATGCAAGCAAGGGGGGAGGCAAAACGTACTTCATCAACCAAGAGCTGGCTGGCAGACTTTTGCTCAATATCAATGAGATTGGGGCCAAATATCTGCTCTCGCACCATCTTTTCATCACTGTCTAAGCCCGATCGCACTAGGCGTACATCGGTCCAATCTGGATCCTTCCATCCCGACGACAAGATAAATCTGTCCTTGATCGGATGATAAAAGAACCGAACATAACGATACTCGAGGATTCGAAGATCGTCCAGCAGGGGGTCATTCTCGTCATCCAAGCCGTACGAAAGGAGCTTCTCAGACGCGCCAAATACTGAGGACACGGGCCGTCCATAGTCTTGCGACTTGACATCAAGAATGGCAAGTTCACCCCACTGATTCTCAATGACTACCCAATCGCAGCTTTGAAGCGCCGTGGCGCGTCCCAGGACAGCGACATACCAGCGAGGAAGCCATCGCAGAACAAGAAAAGCAATGCCCCCAGTCATGAGGCACAGAACAATATAGACAACAAGGCCCCAATAGCTTGTAGAGAACCCTGCAATTGCAATTGTAAGATCTTCATTGGCCATGTAGACTTTTTGGCTTGTTCTTCCGCTTTGTCGAGCGCTTCCTGTGGTAGCTGTACTGTCCCTCCTAAGCAAGCGAGCCTGCACTGATAGCCGCGAGTGTGTAGACGATCGTCGCCGCATGAGATAATCATCATCAGAGGTGATATATTGGCGATCAGCGGAGTCTTCATCGTTGACGATAGCGAAGTCTATGTCGTCCAAGTCACTGCCAATGCTCGCTCTCCGGCTGTATTGATCGCGATCGCCGACATAGTCAGCCTCGTCCGAGTTCTCCGAGTGCGCGTCGTCCTGGGGCTCTTCTTCATAGTACGTAAAGCTGGTTGTAGAGTCTGCGCGGTGGCGACGATGCGAGAAGGCAGATACGCTCGTAGGTAGGCTTTCAGCAACTGGTCCCGAGTACAACTAGGGCAAAGCTCAGCATGTGTGATTTAGGTAGGGAAACAACGGGGAAATACCTCCTCATGTGCCATTTCTACTTCCTCGAAAATGCTCGACATGCTCTGGTTGGAGTTGAGCCGATACAAGCTTGGCTGGGAGGCGCGAGCCTCGTCGTCATGTTGTCGGTGGTCGCTCATTGTGCTCGCTGGCTACCTATTGCAGTCATCGTTCTTATCCAGAGTTGTGCCCGCCTGCTTTGCGACAAGATAGTACGATATTTTGCCCCTATATCGCCCTATCTCAATTGATGTGGCGCAACTTCCAGGGGTGTCGAAAAGGCCGCGAGTCGGATAAGTAAATATTTGGAGATGGGCGAGGACTTGTCTTCGAAGCTCACTGATCTAACTATTGTGCCAGTACGGCCGGACAGGGCACCGATGTGGGGCTGCTCTACGAAAAATAGCAGAGAGACTCGAGAGGTTTTTCTGTGTGTAGCACGCCGTCAGTGTGCCAGGAAATCCTACTACTACCTTCTGGTACCTACCGACCTAACTAAATTATAAATAGTTCGTTATTCAATTCAACTACCATGTACCTTAAGTAACGTTAGTACCTACCATGTAATTATAGGTACAGGGTCGCGGGCACACATCAGCCCAAGGAAGTCGGCCCTTCGACATACAGATACGTAACAAAGCCGTGATCGGGTGCCATCACCAGCTCAGCGCCTCCCTTGGTCGCCGGGCGCGTTACAAGGTTCTACTCATGATAAGCCAGAAGGAGCAACACAGCAGAGGTCAATATGTGATAAGTTCGCCTTGGAAATGTAGAATTTCTAATGTTGTTGGAGCAATCATAAGCGTCTTACTATCTAGTTTATCTTGAATGCCAGCTTTCTCAGTTTTTGCTGTGAAGCTGCAAGCGGACGGGCTGCCTCGCCGCCCGTTGCAATAGGTAGCGGTGTAGGTACCTGGAAAGTTGACCGTGCTCGCTCCAACCGACCTGGGACTGAGGCATGCGAGGCATGCGTGGGCGAAGTATTAGTTAGGAGGTAAAGTTACCTAGTAGTACTTTATTAGTGTGCCTGGATCTTCCACAGAAGCGAGTCGTGGCCGACCGAGACACATGGAAAGTACGTAGATGCACAGGATTTCAGCTAGTAACAGTATGTACCTTCAAAGTACATTTGTAGGGAAGATGGGACCGTGACCACGGGCACCTCCCAACAACCCACGCACCCGGTCGCGCCAACCAAAAAAATCGCCCTTGGAAATTTTTCCTCTCCAACGCAACACGGTCTCCCCCCTCGCCCCCCCCCACCAAAAAATCACAACCCCAGTCTTTGGGGCACCTCAACTTTCTGCATGTCCATTACCACCCCTCTTCTCTCTTTCTTCTACATTCTTCAACGCCAACTATAATTTTCAACGGTCCAGCAGTTCCTCCGCTTCCCTCAGCTACAATGGCCGAACCGATCCCAGGCAAACGAGCTGACCAGATGACGGCTCCGTAAGTTGTGATGCGGTGAAGGCATCTCTACCAAAGCTGACCAACCCCACTTCAGTACGCCGCAAAACACTCCCGCGACAAACGCGCCCATCTCCTCTCGAGCCCAGCAGCCTGGCGTGGCAAGCATCATGGAGGGTTCGTTCCAATCATCATCTTTCGTTACTCGTCGTTACTCGACATCACTAATGCGAAACCTTGATCCAGATGACATGGAGCGCGCCGCTGCCGCCTCCATCTTCGCCCAGAACCCCCAGCTCGTCCAGATGATCCAGGGCCGCCTCGGCTCTCTTATTGGCCGCTCATCTGGATACATTGAGTCTCTGCCACCCACCGTTCGCCGCAGAGTTTCGGGCCTCCGAGCTATCCAGAAAGACCACGCCAAACTCGAGGCTGAGTTCCAAGAGGAGGTTCTTCAGCTCGAGAAGAAGTACTTTGCCAAATTCACCCCGCTGTATGAGAAGCGTTCCGCCATCGTCAACGGCCAAACTGAACCTACCGAGGACGAGATCAAGGCTGGAGAGGATGAAAACTTTGAGGTCCAGCCCAAAGCCACCGAAGCTGACGAAGAGGGCATCAAACTCGACATGCCCGAGAATGTTGCTGGTATTCCTGAGTTCTGGCTCTCCGCTATGAAGAATCAGGTGACGTTTGCCGAGATTATTACGGATCGGGATGAGGCTGCTCTCAAGCACTTGACCGATATTCGGATGGAGTACTTGCAAGAGCCGGGATTCAGACTGATTTTTGAGTTTTCTACGAATGAGTTCTTCTCCAACAAGACTCTCACGAAGACATACTTCTATCAAAACGAAAGCGGCTATGGTGGTGATTTCATCTACGACCATGCCGAGGGCGACAAGATCGAGTGGCTTCCCGGCAAGGATCTCACAGTTCGCGTCGAGGCCAAGAAGCAGAGAAACAAGAGTAAGCCTTCTCCTCCACTTTGCAGCAGCAGTTTATATGCTTTGAAAATCGAATGCAACTAATATTGGCCTTTTCAGACACCAAACAAACCCGAATTGTCAAGAAGACGGTGCCCACCGAGTCCTTCTTCAACTTCTTCTCTCCCCCCAAGCCCCCGAGCGACGAGGAGGACGAGGAGGACGAGGACGCTGCCACCGAAATCGAAGAGCGTCTTGAGCTGGATTATCACCTCGGCGAAGATATCAAGGAGAAGCTCATTCCTCGCGCTGTTGACTGGTTTACCGGCGAGGCTCTTCGCTATGAAGAAATTGACGACGGTGACATGGAGGAACCCGACTTTGATGACGAGGAGGATGAGGATGAGGACGATCTCAGCGATGATCAGGATGAGGAAGAGGAGACAGATGATGATGTAAGTGCTGGCGAGCCATTATTTCCCTCCGCTTTCCGCTTCAACTACTAATTCTTCCCAGGACGAATCCGGAAAGCCCAAGCAAGAAGCCGCCGAGTGCAAGCAGAGCTAAGCGAGCAACTTTTTGTTGACTTCCAGACGCTGTAGAAGTAGGAATGGTTATCCTGTGAAATTATGTGCGGGTTAAAGACTTCTTTCGGGAACGCATAGGGACCCTTGACTTTGAGGAATGAAAAGAATTGCAACGTACAATGGATACACGGCTTTCTACCTGATTATTGGCGGGTAGGACGAGAAAGAGCCTCGCCAGTCTTTTGAGATTTATCTCTTCTAGTTGAAAACTAACTAATGCAAATTATACATGCTCTGTTTCTCCATCCCAGTTGGCCAAAACTAGAGTAGGCAAGAAAAGCGGCAGCTACCTATATGACGTGTATCTAGGTGGTGTCGACGGAATGGGCCTCTCCGTCGCCGGCATGTTGGGTGAAAGCGGTATGTCCAAAAGTGGCCTAGCCGGACTGCGAATACCTGCAGGCCGCGTCGGAAGCAGTGGCGGCTCTGACTCATTTACAGTGGTGGCAACTATCACGACAGAATGTAAATATACCTAGGTAGATAGGTAGGGGAGGGGAGAGAGGGCGAAACGAATCGCCCGGATAATTTGGATATCAGGTTTTCTCAAACTCGGGGATGTTGAATTATATCAGTTGAGACGAGTGTATGCATGCAAGTCGTTTCTGCTGCACCGTTTTCATGCCAAGCTCGATTGGGCAAGGTGGGAAGCAGTCAGTCAAGTCAGTGAGGTCAGTGAGTGGTCTGTCTCTTCCTGAATCGGCGCTGAAAGAAAAAAATGGCACCTCGGGCTGCACCTGGCCTTATCAGACCATGCATCCACCCCACCTTCATTGCATCTTTCTTTCACTGGGCCAAGAACATCTCATACATAAATAGGCGCAACCCTGAAAGATTTTTGTAAACCCCTCATTGCAAAGTATCTATCATTATGACGCCTCCAGTAGACATCGAAAGAGGCCCTTCCGCCCAGACGCAGAGAAAGTCTGTGTCGCACAGCTGGGATCAGAATCTCTCAGTTTCTCCCAGCGCAACCTTCCAGTCCCCCCCACCAAGCTGGGCCAGATCTCTACCACAACGCCCTGCTCCGAAACAGCTCAAGCCGTTTAACACTCAGGACATCAAGATCCTACTGTTGGAAAATGTCAATCAAGCTGGATGTGATATCCTCAGGGGTCAGGGGTATCAAGTTGAATTTTTCAAGTCCTCGTTACCCGAGGACCAGCTAATTGAGAAGATCCGGTATGCTACTTTCTTTTAACTACTTTGCCAGTATTTCCCCCTCCTCCCGATACAAACGTGCTAATTGTTACTCTAGTGACGTTCAAGTCATTGGAATTCGCTCGAAAACGAAGCTCTCGGAGCGCGTCCTCCGCGAAGCGAAGAATCTCCTCGTCATCGGCTGCTTTTGCATTGGCACGAACCAGGTTGACCTCGAGTTTGCCGCGCGCAATGGTATCGCCGTCTTCAACTCCCCCTTTGCAAACTCTCGTAGCGTTGCAGAACTTGTCATCGGAGAGATTATCTCCCTCGCGCGACAGCTTGGCGATCGGTCCAACGAGATGCACCGCGGAACATGGAACAAAGTCAGCTCTAGATGCTGGGAGATCCGTGGTAAAACTCTAGGTATGTAGCTATCCCACCTCGTTGCTGAAACCACCCATTTCTAACAGCTCTCCAGGAATTGTTGGTTATGGTCACATCGGATCACAGCTTTCTGTCTTGGCAGAAGCGATGGGCATGAGTGTAATCTATTATGATGTCGTTACTCTCATGGCACTCGGTACTGCCCGCCAAGTCCCAACGCTGGAGATTCTTCTGGAGGAGGCAGATTTCGTGACACTCCATGTGCCCGATCTTCCGGAGACGCGAGGCATGATATCCGACAGCCAGCTAGAGTGCATGAAGGATGGGTCCTACCTGATCAATGCAAGCCGTGGTAGTGTTGTCGATATTCCGGCACTGGTCAGAGCCATGCGATCAGGGAAGGTAGCTGGCGCCGCTCTCGATGTCTATCCCGAGGAGCCTGCTGGCAACGGAGATTACTTCACCAATAACCTGAATCAATGGGCAGAAGATCTTCGAACTCTGAAGAACATCATTCTGACACCACACATCGGCGGCAGCACAGAAGAGGCTCAGCGAGCTATTGGCGTCGAAGGTATGGACAGTCGGCGTGTTATCGATAGAGAGAATATGTGGCTGACGATCCCGCAGTGGGTGACGCCCTTGTGCGTTACATTAACCAGGGTATTACACTGGGTAGTGTAAACATGCCCGAAGCCCAGCTGCGATCGCTGACTCTCGATGAACCGAACCACGCTCGAGTAAGTAGAATATGCACCTCAGAGAGCTTGATACGTGTTACTTATCGAGATTTAGGTCATCTACATCCATCGCAATGTTCCAGGCGTACTTCGGAGAGTCAACGAAATTCTGGGAGATCACAACGTCGATAAGCAAATCAGCGACAGCCGCGGTGACGTGAGTAGCGCTCCAACCACCGGAGCCCGAGGCTGAAACTAATAATTGTATTATGCAGGTTGCCTATTTGATGGCAGATATCAGCAGTGTCCAATACGAGCAGATCAAGGACATTACAGAAAGCCTCGAAGCACTTAGTTGTGAGTTCCAGTGTCGGCTTGCATTTTAACGACAGGGTCATTACTGACTGAATGACAGCGTGTATCATGACTCGGGTTCTCTATTAAGAGGACATAAAAAGTATTAGTGCCATTGTTAGAACTCAACGTTCACGTTTCGCTAGACCGTTGGAAGCTTTTATATTTGCTATCCATATGGACAGAGCAAACTCAGGGATTTCTTGGTGTATTGGAGCTCTCAACTAGAAATGTACTAGGGAATATCATTTATTGAACTTTCATCACTTTACCCTCACTCTGCATGTTTTTCTTTTCATAATACTTGCAAGGATTTGCTCTTTTCTGTCCCCATTTACGATGACTTGACTCTGTATCTAGCCGCAAGATATGTTGCAGACAAAGAAGATGGAAGCGCCCAGTACCTCCCTCGGTAGTACTGATAGTGACCCAAGCCTCCAAGAGGTCCAAGCGACAGAAATATTCCGCTGATCCCTCATAAATTCCAGAAGCAGTTAGAAATGTTCGAACGTTTGCTTGCGCAACAACGCTCACCACCTTTCTGGTCAAATTCAGGTCGTTGCTAGGCCTGGAGAACCAACCAGCCCCTTTTCTTTTGGCGCGCCCAGGTACCGAGATACGTTTTGCCTCCAGCCTCTCAAGTCGCCAGCACGGTCATGGTGGGGCAGGACTGTTGCAGGGAGTACAAGGTACTAAATGAGCTCTGGGAGATTGGTGCACCCTGAGGGTATGGAATACTTGGGCACTAAATCAGTAACCAGGCACGGACCAGCTGCGGCATCAGGGGCTGCTTGGGTTCAGGGCCTCAGGTCCTCTCAGGAGCGCCGGTACCCACTAACGAACGGTGACGCCCCCTGCTCGTGGCCACCACCAACCTACTACCTCTACCTGTCTGCTGCTTGAATCGCTCTTCTTTTTCAGACCATAACTTTTTATTTCCGCCCACGGCAGCCCCTTGATCCGTGGACGAACGTGCGAATGGGTGGTTGGTCGCAGCCGTTCTTCTAATCTTCGTTTTCCACACTACGTGGCAAGCTGTGCGGCATCGATCTGTCTATCCCAATCCAGCTTCCACCGGCTGGCGGAATCTACCTGACGACGGTTTCCCGACTCCAGCGTTCGCTGAAGCTGATGGTCACCTCCTTGTATCTGCCAATTCCGTCTCTTCTTCATTAGCGCCAATTTCTCCTGGACACCTCCAGCACACCGACCGACCGCTATCGACTCCTTTTCCGATGGCGTCGACCTACGATGTCGGCACCAAAGCTTGGCAGCCTGATGCTGCCGAGGGCTGGGTCGCCTCCGAGCTTGTGAGCAAGACCGAGGATGGTCCAAAGGTCAAACTGGAATTCAAATTGGAAAACGGCGAGGTTCGCAATGTCAATGGCTGCTATGATGAGCTTGCGCTAATCTTGATAGACAAAATTCATCGAAGTCTCGGCCGAGGCTCTCCAAACAGGCACAGACCCAGCCTTGCCCCCTTTGATGAACCCAACGATGCTCGAAGCCAGCGATGACTTGACAAACCTTTCGCATCTCAACGAACCCGCTGGTATGACGATCGCATGGAAAGTTTCCCTCGATTGAACGACCGATCTAACATGTGCTCTGCGGGTAGTGTTACAAGCCATCCGGTTACGGTATCTGCAGAAGGAGATTTATACCTACAGTGGCATTGTTCTCATCGCAACCAACCCATTTGCCCGCGTAGACTCGCTCTATGTTCCTGGCATGGTGCAAGTCTATGCCGGCCGGCATCGTGCAACCCAAGCACCGCATCTCTTCGCCATCGCTGAAGAGGCCTTTGCGTAAGACGGCCCCATACAACTTGAAGCTTCCTAGCTCTAATACACTTTAGGGACATGGTCCGTGACAACAAGAATCAAACGGTCGTTGTGTCTGGCGAATCGGGCGCCGGAAAGACTGTCAGTGCCAAGTACATCATGCGCTACTTTGCAACACGAGAGGCGCCAGATAATCCAGGCGCCCGTTCAAAACGCGGCGCTGAGGCTATGAGCGAGACCGAGGAACAGATTCTTGCGACGAATCCCATTATGGAAGCATTCGGCAACGCTAAGACCACTCGCAACGATAACTCCTCCCGATTCGGAAAGTATATCGAGATCATGTTCGATGATAAAACAAACATTATCGGTGCAAAGATCCGAACGTACCTTCTGGAGCGTTCACGTCTCGTCTTCCAGCCGTCAAAGGAGAGAAACTACCACATCTTCTATCAGCTTGTCGCAGGTGCCTCAGATCAACAACGTCAGGAGCTCAATATCCTGCCTATCGACAAGTTCGATTATTTAAATCAGGGCGAATGCCCTACGATTGACGGAGTTGATGACAAGGCTGAATTTGACGCGACGAAAAAGAGCCTGCAGACTATTGGCGTCGCACAGGAGCAACAAGCAGATATCTTCAGGCTTCTCGCAGGTTTGCTCCACCTCGGAAATGTCAAGATTACTGCTTCCCGGAATGACAGCGTGCTCGCTCCGACAGAACCGTCTCTAGAGCTGGCTTGCAAGATCCTGGGTATTGACGCGACCGAATTTGCCAAGTGGATCGTGAAAAAGCAGCTTATTACACGAGGCGAGAAAATCACTTCCAACTTGTCGCAAGCCCAGGCAGTCGTTGTCCGCGACTCTGTAGCCAAGTTCATCTATTCCAGTTTATTTGACTGGCTAGTCAACATCATTAATTACAGCTTGGCTACTTCCGAAGTGCTTGACCGCGTCAAAAACTTCATTGGTGTCTTGGATATCTACGGCTTTGAGCACTTTGCCAAAAACTCTTTCGAACAGTTCTGCATCAACTACGCCAACGAGAAGCTTCAGCAGGAATTCAACCAACATGTCTTCAAACTTGAACAAGAAGAATATCTGAAGGAGCAAATAGACTGGACCTTCATTGACTTCTCCGACAACCAACCTTGCATCGATTTAATCGAAGGCAAGATGGGTGTCCTCTCTTTGCTTGATGAAGAGTCCAGGCTTCCGATGGGTAGCGACGAGAGTTTTGTCAACAAGCTGTACCAGAATTTCAGCACCGACAAGCAGCACCAATTCTTCAAGAAGCCTAGGTTTGGCAAAACCGCTTTCACGGTTTGCCATTACGCTGTTGAAGTCACCTATGAATCTGAAGGTTTCATCGAAAAGAACCGAGACACTGTTCCGGACGAGCACATGACGGTTCTCCGAGCTACCAACAACGCATTCCTAAAAGAAGTTTTGGATGCTGCTTCCGCTGTCCGCGAGAAGGACGTCGCTTCGGCGTCGTCCAATGCTGTGAAACCAGCCGGCGGGCGCAAAATCGGTGTTGCCGTCAATCGAAAGCCAACCCTAGGCGGTATCTTCCGCTCCTCGTTGATCGAGCTCATGAACACAATCAACAACACCGACGTTCATTACATCAGGTGTATCAAGCCAAACGAAGCTAAAGAAGCCTGGAAATTTGAGGGTCCAATGGTTCTCAGCCAACTGCGCGCCTGTGGTGTACTAGAAACCGTTCGAATCAGCTGCGCGGGATATCCCACACGATGGACATACGAAGAATTTGCTCTGCGTTACTACATGCTCGTTCCCTCCAACCAATGGACTGCTGAGATCCGCCAGATGGCAAATTCAATCTTGACAAAGGCACTCGGTACTTCTACCGGCAAAGGACTCGACAAGTACCAGCTGGGTTTGACAAAGATCTTCTTCCGTGCTGGTATGCTCGCATTTTTAGAAGGCCTTCGCACCAACCGATTGAACGAATGCGCTGTGATGATCCAGAAGAATCTCAAAGCAAAGTATTACCGCCGCCGCTTTTTGGAAGCGCGGGATGCTGTCATCCACACACAAGCCGCTGTTCGGGCCTATATCGCAAGGCGTAAAGCTCAAGAACTTCGGACCATCAGGGCAGCGACAACCATCCAGCGTGTTTGGCGTGGCCAGAAACAGCGCAAGTCGTTCCTGCGTATTAGAAACGACATGGTTCTGTTCGAGTCCGTGGCGAAGGGTTTTCTCCGTCGCAAGGCAATCATGGAAGCTCGCGTTGGCAATGCTGCCCTCGTCATTCAGAGAGCTTGGAGGTCTCGTCAGCAGAAGCGATCTTGGAGACAATATCGCAGAAAGGTTGTCATGGTTCAGAATCTCTGGCGCGGCAAGTGTGCCCGCCGTGACTACAAGAAGGTCAGGGAAGAGGCCCGGGATCTCAAGCAAATTTCCTACAAGCTTGAAAATAAGGTCGTCGAACTTACCCAGTCTCTGGGCTCTATGAAGGAGAAAAATAAAGGCCTTGTTTCGCAAGTTGAGAGCTACGAGGCGCAGATCAAGTCATGGAAAAATCGCCACAATGCCCTTGAGGCTCGAACTAAGGAGCTGCAAACTGAGGCTAATCAAGCCGGTATCGCTGTGGCTCGCCTTGAGGCTATGGAGGACGAGATGAAGAAGCTCCAGCAGGCCTTTGACGAATCCACTGCCAACATCAAACGAATGCAGGAAGAGGAACGCGAGCTTCGCGAGTCGCTCCGTGTGGCCAACTCGGAGCTAGAGTCTGCCAAACAAGTAAGCAGCGAAAGGGACAAGGACAATTCCAGCCTAAAGCAAGAGCTGGAGTCTCTGCGAGATGCCCTGGAAGTCGCCAAGAGAAATGCGCCTATTAATGGCGAATTGACGAACGGAACAGCTCCGGTCCAGTCAGTGGCAACTGGTCTCATCAACCTGGTTTCTTCCAAGAAGCCCAAGCGTCGCAGTGCAGGTGCCGAACCTCGCGATGTCGATCGCTTCAGCGCCGCTTACAACCCTCGGCCAGTCTCGATGGCAGTCACGAGCACCGCTCACAGGCAAAACCTCTCTGGAACGACGTTTATTCCAGGTGTTGATAATATCGAAATGGAATTGGAGACTCTTCTTGCTGACGAGGATGGTCTGAACGAGGAAGTCACTATGGGCTTGATTCGTAACCTCAAGATTCCCTCGCCAAACAGCAACCCACCGCCTTCGGATAAGGAAGTCCTCTTCCCGTCATATTTGATCAATTTGGTCACTTCCGAGATGTGGAACAATGGATTTGTCAAGGAATCAGAACGCTTCCTTGCCAATGTCATGCAGTCTATTCAGCAGGAAGTCATGCAGCATGATGGCGATGATGCCATCAGCCCCGGCGCGTTCTGGCTCTCAAACGTCCATGAAATGCTGTCCTTTGTTTTCTTGGCTGAGGACTGGTATGAGACCCAGAAGACAGATAACTATGAATACGATCGCCTCCTGGAGATTGTTAAGCACGACCTTGAAAGCCTCGAGTTCAACATTTACCATACTTGGATGAAGGTCCTCAAAAAGAAGCTTCATAAGATGATCATTCCTGCGATCATTGAGTCGCAGTCTCTGCCAGGCTTCATTACAAGCGAGAGCAATCGTTTCCTGGGTAAACTGCTGCAATCGAACTCTCAACCGGCCTATAGCATGGATAACCTTCTGAGCCTGCTCAATAGTGTCTTCCGCGCCATGAAAGCATACTACCTAGAAGACTCCATTATTACACAGACCGTCACAGAGCTTTTGCGTCTTGTCGGCGTCACCGCTTTCAATGATTTGTTGATGAGACGCAACTTCTTATCCTGGAAGCGCGGATTGCAAATCAACTACAACATCACTCGTATTGAAGAGTGGTGCAAGAGCCATGACATGCCCGAGGGCACTTTACAGCTGGAGCATCTAATGGTAAGCGAAATAATCACTTCAGCATCGTGTGTGTCTATTCTAACCCCCTTCATAGCAAGCCACCAAGCTGCTGCAGCTGAAGAAGGCAACATTGAATGATATCGAAATCATCCAAGACATTTGTTGGATGTAAGTAGCTCGGCCACCCCTGTACCGGACTGGCGAGCACTGAATACTGACTTCCGAGACAGGCTCTCACCAAACCAGATCCAGAAATTGTTGAATCAGTATCTGGTTGCTGATTATGAGCAGCCCATCAATGGCGAGATCATGAAGGCGGTTGCATCTCGCGTGACTGAGAAGAGCGATGTCCTCCTTCTCCAAGCTGTCGACATGGATGACAGTGGCCCATACGAAATTGCCGAACCTCGCGCCATTACTGCCCTGGAGACCTACACACCTTCTTGTAAGGAACAGCAATCAGACTCAAATGAATACAAGCTAACATGCTCTACAGGGCTACAAACACCGCGCCTAAAGCGCCTAGCGGAGATTGTGTCCGCACAGGCCATTGCCCAGCAGGAGAAGCTCGACTATGGGGAGGGTGAGGATTTCAATGGGCCTACGAGCATAGCCGAGGTCGATGAGCTTGACGCCGGGGCAGAGCAATGAGGAAGAGATGATGTTGTTTCATTCGGGCTTAGCCCGGACATTTTGATGACGATGTGCTGATGAATCAGTTGATTTCGCATGTACAATTGGTGTTGATGCTGGGACTTGAATTTCACCCCTTATATGGCTAGAGAAAAGCAGGCATAATGTAGGGATATATATCACGGCCACTAATTATGTGTGGTGTGTTGAAGCTAGTAGTATGTCTGTGGTTTGAAAATAAAGATGATGCAGTGGCTGTACGAAGTATGTGTCGCTATTGTCTTGACAGGTGAGGCGAGGCTTGTGTGCGATTTTCGAGGTGGGGCTGGGAAAAATCCAGTCCATGTAATAAGGTGGTCAACAATTTCCCGTGGCAAAACGTTTCAGCACTTCACACACTACGCCTGCCCGCCTTCCTTTCTTCGGTGGGTTTTGTTGTTTGCCTGTTTTCTTGTTTCGTTTCTTGCCTCGGTCGCCTTGTCGCTGGTGAAAATGAGACAATCTCCAAACATTATCATCACAGGCACTCCCGGCGTGGGGAAGACTACCCATTGCGACAGTTTGGCAGAAAAGTTGGGGCTACGGCATATCTCCGTGAATCAGGTTGTGAAAGATAAGGAGTGCCATGAGGGCTGGGACGAGGAATACCAGAGCTGGATTGTTGACGAAGACAAGGTGAGCAGTGTTTCTGTTTGGCGGATACGCAATGTTTCGCTCATGGTTCAACTAGCTGCTGGACGCGATCGAGGATGAGGTGAAGCAAGGTGGCTGCTTGATAGACTGGCACGCTTGCGATTTATTTCCCAAGAGCTGGATCGATTTGGTTGTTGTGCTTCGAGTGGATTCTACTACGCTCTATGATCGTCTCAAGGCAAGGTATGTTCCAATCAACCAGGTCATGATGTTTGAGCGCGGGGTCTAACTGGACGCGATAGGAATTACCCCGAGGTCAAGCTCCAAGAGAACCTAGATTCAGAGATCATGGAGGTCCTCCTGCAGGAAGCGAGGGATTCCTATGACGAGGAAATTGTCATTGAGCTGACTAGCAACACGTCCGATGAAATGGAGACCAACGTAGACCGGGTTGAGGCCTGGTTTAGGCAGTGGAAGGCCGATAATAATTAAGTCGCTGTTGATATGTTGGCCTTTTCAGACGATGGTGATTTTGCATCTGTGCCAGTATCCGTCACAGCGTGTTCGCTGTGTTTGCCAGGTAGCTTGGACACGTCCAACACTCACTACCACCACAAGTACCACCAACTCGAACACGCGACAAACATCGAGAACATAAAAAGCAACATGCTTCATCCACTTAAATGCGCGACAAGAACTACGATGCAAAGCTTGGTTGTAAGGCGCAGAGACGATACATATATATCTGTGTAGGGTAACTAGCACGCCCCCTCATAGCACCGATGTGTAGTAGCTAATAGAAGTAAAGACACAAAGCTACAGGACTTTTCTATCCTCTGCGGGGGGCGAGTTTCTGGCTATATATATGCATCGAGGATAATCAAAGGTAACGCAAGCCGGTAAAGGGGTGCAGAAGTGAGGCACGATGGCATGATATGAGCCATGGGCTTTTAGCGATGCGCGCCTGCTATGGGCCCTGTCTTCGTCAGCAACATCATTGAGCGCATGTCTACAATTTCGATTAATGCTCAGGAGCGCCAATTGAAATCAAGTGATGCACACGGTTAACTGCAAAAAAAGTCAACGTGGGTTAGATTCAAATGCATCTATAATATCGAGCCCAATCAACGGAATATACAACGCCAGTAGCAAGGGGTACAAGCCTCACGCGCTCTTTTTCTTCTCCCCTCGAGGTCGGTCTAGGGAACGAGGATCGAGGCCCCGGCGACGCATCGCACTCCTCTTTGCGCGCTCCATGTATTCTCTGTCCTCGTCTTCGTCAAAGCCACCGAATCCGCCCTGTGAGCTCTCATCATCGGCGTTTACAGAGGTAGACTCAACAATAGGAGCCTTATCCGACGGCAGCATAGGTTCATTAGCAGTGGCCTTGCCTCTGGAAACATTAGCCGGCGTAGGCCCAATTTTCTTGAACTTCGCAACGTAAAACCCATCAACATTGTAGGTATGGGGGTAATAACGGCGGGTTAGCTTCAGGCTCGGGTCGAATGTCTTGCCCATGTAGCTTGTGAAGCCCTCCTTACCGAACGGGAGCTCGGTGTCGACAAGCTTGACGTTAGGTCTCCGAGACAAAGCGTAGGCCACAACTTGCTCACTGGGTTTTTGTTAGCGTAGGCATCGCAAAAGGCTTTCAAGTCAGGAGCTCCCTACTTCTCTTCTACCGTCACACTACATGTTGAATACACGATGTAGCCGCCGGTGCCAGCATGGTTGACCGAGTCGATCGCGGACAGCAAAAGCTGTTTTTGGGTATGAGGTAGAGTCATGAAATCGCGCTCCGTCTTGTTTGTTTTCACGGATGGATCCTTGGCGATAACGCCAGTGCCAGAGCAAGGGGCATCGAGAAGAACTCTATCAAAGCCTCCCATTACACGGGGGAATTCCCTGGCATCATAAGAACAGACAATAACATTCTTAGCACCGAGGCGATGAATGTTACCGATCAAACCCTTAGCACGAGCCTTGTTGGGATCATTCGCCACGATAACACCGGTGTTCTGAGGTTCTGAGCATTAGCGAACGGGCGACGGTTCGCATAGTGGTGTTACTTTACCTTCATCATGGCAGCACAGTGCGTTGTTTTACCACCGGGAGCTGCAGCCATCTATTCAAGTGTTAGTATAGCCCCGTAGGCTCCGACAAGAAAGCCAATCTTACATCAAGGACTCGTTCGCCACTTCAAAAGCTGTTAGAAATAGTATGTTTGTAAATGATGGCATAGAGACTTACGGCTGTGGTGAAAGTGCCATGACAGGAAGGAAGGATGAAGCAGCCTGGAGGATGTAGTGACCTGCAAGGTATTCTGGTGTTGCGCCCAATGGAACAGACGACTCAAAAATCTGCAAACCGACCTTGCTCCATTTTCCAACAGGTTCCAAAGTCACACCTCGATTGATCAAAGCTTGCGCCAGGTCTCTGCGATGAGTGCGCAACGTGTTTGTTCTGATGACGATTGGTCGTGGGGCTTCGTTCGCTTCAAAGAAGGCAAAGGCCTCTCGCGGGGTGAAGAGATTGTAAAGCTTTTCGGCAAGGAACGGGGAATAGTTGTAGTAAGCGCAGATATCGTCGAGAAGCTGGGAGGTATAGTCAACGCGAGAGCGTCCATCCTCTGCCAGCTTCGCGAAGTCGCCGAGAATTCTTATGATATCCGTCATTCTCTGGCGGAGGAGCTGCAAATCGGGGGCAAGAAGTGATTTCGTGTTTCCCGACTCATCGTCCGATTCTTCCAAAGAGCCCAGGACTTTTGGCCCGTCACCATCCAGGTTTGTCTGCAGCGCAGACTCTTGGACCTCGGCGTCTGCCTCGGCGCGTTCCTTTTCCAATTGCTCATCTAGCTTTTTCGAAAGACCTTCAATATTGGCAGCGGTCAAAGCTTCTTCCTTATCGCTGTCGTCTTCATCGTCGGAAAAAACGAATCGCTCCTTCTTATTGGTAATTTCCTCGTCCGAGTCAACGACAGAGTCTTCGGAGCCGATGAAGTCGTCGCCGAGTCTCTCGTCCGCGTCGCCTTCCGATAGATCGTCAAGATCCTCTTGAATGTCGGTCTTAGGCAGAGGCTTCTTGGTCTTTGTGGCAACTGCAGCCTTCTTTGCTGTACGACGTCTCTTGGTTGTCGCAGGTTTGGCAGGCTGCTCATCCTCGTCGACGGGAATGCCGGCTTTTCTTTTCAAGCGCGCAAAGTGTTCCTCGGACAGGGGCTCCGGAGCACCCTGTTTTCTTTTCATGCGACGTCCTTGACCCATTTTGCTCTCGTCCACAGTATGCTGGTGCAAGATTGAACCGCGAAGTTCAGAGCAAGCCCACTAGGAACTTTTTTTCTTCCACGCTATCGATAACATTAGGCCGCCCCACGACTTGGCGATTTTCTAGCGGGTACACGCCAGCAGCGTCTTTTCTATCTTGTTTATTACCTACGTAGTAGGTAGACAGAATTTCGTTGTTGACACACCATTTGGTCAGATTTTGAAAAGTTTATTTCGGTAGACACATATTATAACATGCATACATAACGTTATATTGGTTCTTTCTATGACAGTAGAGCTAGTGTAAATGTTAAGAGGAAACGTCCCCCTGTTAACCAGCCAATGTCAACACCTCCAAGTAGGTACCGCCTCCCTACCCTACCTTATAAGTACATGCCTGAGCAACGTTCCTGGTAGCCGCGCTATATTTACGATTAGGTAGATAGCTGACCACTCCCGCGGCTTGGCCATTCAAATAGCGAAACAGAAATGTTCGCGTATTGGGGTCGAGAGCGTCACCTTCGTAGTGCGACGAGCCCCAAACTTCAAGTCACCGATCAAGTGTACCTCGTACACCAGCAAGCGTGAGTAGCGACTGCAATGATGACTTCCATAGAAGCATCCGCAATAGCATTGCGTAAAGTATGCAACACTTAGCAAAAATAACACCTCTTGCAACGACGCACATGCATGGACTATCACCCCCCAGATGCCTGTTGACAACGGAGGTCGCTGACCAGCGTCTCTAATTCATGCGTCCTATTTCCGATCGTCTTTGAAATGCGGAGAAATTCCTCGATGGAGTTCACCAAATGCGCTGTTCCAGGCCAATCTTGACGTCTTCGCATCTGAGAGCGTCCAGAGGCGGTTAAATACAAATAGCCTAGCACAATAGCGAGATAGCCAAGTGCAACGCCTACTTTGGACTTGCTGACAGAGTCCGCCTAGGCAGGAATTAGTATGCAACCATGGGCTGTATTGGCATATAGACTCACATCGTTGACAAATGACAAATTACCTAGCCAAAGAGTAGTAGCTGTGTCAACGGAGCCTGTGTCTACTGACGTTCGTGCCAGCGGACAGTGCTCGAGGACATTGATCAGAATACCCAATATCAAGAGCAGCTCATCGTACAACTTGTTTTGAAAGCTACCCTTCTGGAGCGTGCTTTGAATCTGAGATAAGCCTTCCGATATCGAAGCCACCAGTTTCGACAGCAGAGGGCCATCGTCGAACACAGACGCTCCAAGTTCGCTATTCGTTATGTTGATTGCCAACTTGAGCGTCGTATTATCCAAAACATTGTTCTGAAGCAACCAGGTATCGAGAGTCGCCTGGAGACAGCCTTTGATAGCAGAGACGTATTGCTCACTTTCCAAGCTTATCAGATTGGACTGGGCTTCTAGAGCCAGAATTATCAATACGTAGTCGACATTTCGTGGTGGTCGCTCCCTCGAGTAAGTGCGTGCCATCATCACAACATCGCGCTCTATGTCGCCTGTGAGATGCTCAAGACACTGGATCTCTGCGGAGCGACTGAGAATAACAAGGAGTTGTAATGCGAGTGTGCGGGGTGTGAGGGATGCTGGCTTTTGTCCATGCCAAATGTCCATTTGCAGGATGGATAGCTTCAGAGCCTCAAGCGAAGATTTGGTGATTCGCGACAGATTCGTATGCTTCTCCGTTGAGATAGCCAATACATCTCGCTGGTCTTGGAATAGACGACTAAGAAGTTGACCGACCTTCTCAGTCGTCAGCTGACGGAGCAGATGCGGAGCAGGGTTGAATGACAGGAATGTAACGAGAGCGGCAGTCAGGGCAAGCCCGCTTATTATGTCTTCCTCGCGCCCAATAGCCTTGACAATATTATCGCGGGCTGCATGGTCACGGAACTGACTGGCGAACTCCTTGCGCTGCAGCTTATTTGCTAGCTCACACACGGCGTTTCGCCGTAATGAGGACGGGGTTGCGGACGGCTTGCCGATGCGGAACAACAAATCGTCCATTTCATCGGAAAATCGATTATTGGCGCCGGCACGGCGAAGCTCATGAACACTCTGTATGCCAACCTTCGGGCCATCCATGTCGTCATCGAAGTCGTAGTCGGCAGCAGGTGGACTCAGAGGCGCCGCAAAAGGGTCTTCGTCGCCCGGCAACGCCAGGCCACCGCCTCCTTCATCAAAAATAGCCGTATCGTTTTGGCTCTGAGAAGCACTTAAAAAGCTCCTCGAGCTACTATAAGTCAACTTTATCTTTCTATTCTTGACGGGCCCTGGTCGCCTGTCAGGTGTGCGGGCCGCCCCAAGTCGAATTCGTGGTGAGGGAGTGTCGCTAGTTGCTTCTCCCAAGGCATGTGCTGTGCGCGTCTTTGAAAACTCTGCTTCGGCACCAGAAATGGACTCTGAATCCGAGTCGTGGGCTGACTCTGGACTCTCGGCTCTTTGCGCCGCCAGAGTGTCAATCAGGCGCTGACGAGGGGGAGCGGTTTTCAGCGTCTTAGGTATGTCTAGAGGTGCTGATTTCGTATTTTCGGGTACATTGTTCCTCTTTGAATCTCGGATCGCTGCTGCCGGCAACAGTGCCCCCATGTTAGGCAGTGTCTCGCGTCGACTGTCCTTCAGCAAAGATGGGGTCGCTGATGATGATATTCTCTTTGGAGCAACTCCAGGGCCCGATGTAGGTTTGGACTGCGGTCGCGAAGGTTGTGGTCGCCTCAGAGTTGATGCGCCCGAGAATGCAGATGAGTGCTTTCTTTTTTTCCCGTTGTCGTTGTTCCTCCAAGCGCCGGCTTGCGACGCTCCGTCGGCTGGCGATGTTGGTGTCGTTTCGCGACTGGTTGGGAAATCGTATATATCGTCATCGGTAGCGCCCGAGGCCGCAACGAAGATGCTGGCGTTGGGCTTCATGGCAGGTCGAGCCGGCTGCATTGTTGCAATGCACCACAGTGGTCTTGCGCCTTCGCAATGTAGCCTTGGGGGTTGATGTTTACAAGAGCCGCAGCCTTTGTGGGTCAAGCGGCGACTTGTGCGCAAGTTTGGAGCCAGCGTTTAGGAAGTGAAAGAGGAAATACCGAAAAACACTGCGTACTAGCGCAAGGGAGAGGTTGGCTCCATATCTATACTGAAGCGAAGGGTCGTCAATTCGTGATCTGAGATGATTCAGCAGTGATCCTCTGCTTCTCAGAGCAACCATGCCGCAATTTTGGCGTTGAAGCTTTGCCGGAAACAGAATACCTTAGTACTAGGTAGTACTAAGGTACCTAATGACACATGGTAGGTAAGTTAGTAGGGAGGTACTTACCAGTAAGGTTAGTACCCGGACTACCTCTAAGGGAGGCAAGCAGCACATGGGCGCCCCTCTAGGTATGCAGTGGCCTTACGTCAGCATCGGGTGCCGCATTTCTGATGTTTACAGAGCAGCGCAACCTGTTTCATGCTTGCGTATTGCACATTCGCAGCGAACGGTAAAAATGCCAGCCCCAAAACAGAGAAAAGTTGCCATCGTTGGCAGTCGATCTGTCGGTAAGATGACTCTGGGCTCCGATTCTCAGGCCAAGACGGCTAATGTTTACTTGTCAGGCAAATCGTCACTAGCGGTTCAGTACGTCGATGGCCATTTTGTAGACAGCTACTACCCAACAATCGAAAACACCTTCAGCAAAATAATTCGATACAAAGGCCAAGAGTTTTCAACTGAAATTGTCGATACTGCCGGACAAGTGCGCGTCTTCTATCTTCAAACATGTTCATCGACGTTAACATGTGATGCAGGATGAATACAGCATCTTAAATTCCAAACACTTCATCGGCATCCATGGATACATGCTCGTATATTCTGTTTCTTCCCTGCCATCTTTTGAAATGGTTCAAGTCATCAGAGAAAAGATTCTGAATCATCTGGTAAGCTCGCGACACGGCTGTCTACCACCGACAACTGCAATCATCGAGCCCTAAGCTGACCGAACGTACCAGGGGACGGAGTCTGTACCCATCGTTATTGTAGGAAATAAGAGCGATCTACGGCCGGAGCAGAGACAAGTAAGCGCCGACGATGGAAAGAAACTATCTGAAAAGCTACAATGCGGCTGGACCGAAGCGAGCGCCCGATACAACGAAAACGTGGAGCGTGCCTTTGAAATCTTAATAGAGCAAATCGAAAAGTCACAGAATCCAGGAGAGGCGCCACAGAAGAGCAACTGCCTCATTATGTGAGCTACCACGGGATCCTGTGGCCCTTCATAAGAGCAAGCTTGGCAGCTTCAGGGTCGGTTTTGGGCAGCGATCCGCCGAAAACCGCTCTATGATCAATACGTTTTGGGATAGTCGCTACGGCATACATGTTGCCCTGTTTAGAATTACAGCTCGTCCGCATCCGCAGGGATACAATTCGGAAGAGTATACGCGGTCCGAATTTTTTTGCTACATGGTGGTGTGCAGAGGATACCGGCTCGCTATATCTAATCAAATATTTAATTTCATATATATCGAGGTCAAGCAGCTGCGGCGAATTTTGAGTAAAGGCAGAGCATCCGGAGGCGCAAAGGTGTTGTCTTGTGATAAATAGTTCGACTCATCAATGCTGGCTCGGCCTAGCTAATTTTTATAGTTAAGCTAGGCACCCCATTGACTCAGAGGGGCAGGGCAGAAAAACCCCCCCACCATGGAGGGGTACCGTTTGTCCAGCATCTCTTTCTCACAAACAACGTCAAGTTTCGACCGTTGCTCGAGCTCATACGCGAGAAAGCGGCAGCGATACTTCGGAAAGCTTCACCACACTCTATAATTGTTCCACACCGCAAAAATGCTTGACGTCAACGATTTCATTGTGGAGCGTGGAGGAAACCCGGACCGTATCCGAGAGTCACAGCGCCGCCGGTTCGCAGACGAGGGGCTGGTTGATCAAGTTATTGCTTTATTTGAGGATCACAGAAAGAGTGAGCACCGTGTAAAGCATTTTGTCAATGTGAAACTGCTAACCGGCCCAATCACCAAGCTCAATACGGTGCCACGCAAATTAGTGGCAAGATCAATGAGGTGCAGAAGCTGATTGGAGCCAAGAAAAAGGTACATCTGTCTGCCATGTTTTGTGCTGTCAGGTATTTCAGAATGCTAACAAGTGGGTAAACGAAGGCCAAAGAAGACGCGACCGATCTGCTGCAGCAGAAGATCGAGCTCGAGAAAGAGAAGAAGCTTGCCGTTGAGTCTGCAGCGCAGAAGGAAAAGAGTCTACGGGCGAAAGTAAAGACCATCGGGAACATTGTCGATGACAGTGTACCAGTGAGCAACAACGAGGTAATGGCTGACAACGTGCGCAGCTCAGAAGCAAAGTCAACTAACCATGCTGGCCCCTAGGACGACAATGCCGTACAACGAACCTGGGCACCGGAGGGTGTTACCGTCGAGAAGCGTAATGTGCTCTCCCACCATGAAGTGCTTCTTCGCCTTGATGGCTACGACCCCGACCGCGGCGTCAAGGTCGTAGGTCACCGAGGCTACTTCTTGCGACAGTGGGGTGTGTTCCTCAACCAAGCTCTCATCAACTATGGACTTGAATTCCTCTCGGAGCGGGGATACTGCCCTCTGCAAGCGCCTCAGTTCATGTTGAAGGAATACATGGCCAAGACTGCTCAGCTGGACGACTTCGACGAGCAGCTGTACAAGGTTGTTGATGGCGACGAAGCAAATGACAAGTATCTCATCGCAACCTCCGAACAGCCAATTTCGGCTTTCCACGCGGATGAGTGGCTCATTGCTAAAGACTTGCCTATCAAGTATGTTGGAGGTCGAATACTTGAGTTTTGAGTGCCATACTGACACGATCTGTAGGTATGCCGGCTATAGCACCTGCTACAGGCGAGAGGCTGGCTCTCATGGACGAGATGCATGGGGCATCTACCGTGTCCATCAGTTTGAAAAGGTAGGTTTTCCTTGAGGCGTAATTATAGAATAATGGCTAATTGAGATAAGGTTGAGCAATTTGTCCTCACTGATCCTGAAAAGTCATGGGAAGCTTTCGAGGAAATGATTGGTGTATCCGAAGAATTCTACCAGTCCTTAGGGCTCCCATACCAGGTGATTGCCATTGTTTCTGGCGCGCTGAACAATGCTGCTGCCAAAAAGTTTGATCTTGAAGCATGGTTTCCCCACCAGGGCGAATACAAGGAACTGGTTTCGTGCTCAAACTGCACTGATTACCAGTCGCGCGCCTTGGACATACGCTTTGGTGCCAAGACGCAAACAGACACGAAGAAGAACTATGTTCATTGTCTCAACTCGACGTTGTGTGCCACGACGCGAACGCTATGTTGTGTTCTAGAGAACTACCAAACCGAAGAGGTATGTCCAAACTTGTCACGATGTAGCCGGAACCCGCTAACTCGGATAGGGCCTTCGCGTTCCGGAGCCGCTTCGCACATATCTTCCTGGTGCCCCAGAGTTCATTCCATTCGCGCGGGAACTGCCAAAGGAAGCTGCCGGGACTCAGAAGAGCCTGCCGCGCCGGGAGAAGAAATGAAATGATAGCTAGAGGAGCTGAGCATTAAACCATTATTGTGTACTTGATTTTGGAGGAAAACACTTTTAAAACTCTGTATATTCGGCTCGAATATATTAGGAATGCATTTACCTGGCTATAATAAGCACGGCATCATTGTGCGTCAATACGTAGTCTTCTCGGCGACGCGGCCCACAGGCACGCAACCGCCGGTTTGCTTCAGCTGTGGCAGGCGCCGCCAACCAAGACTGCGCACCTGCAATCCCCTGCCTTCACTTCCAGCGCGGAGCCGCAGCGAGTGATTTGTTCGGTTCCATCAACCTTGAATACCAATGACTGCCCGTTCGACAGATCTGTCAAGGCATTTGTCTGCCCCATGGAGTCAGCTCATTGTCCGTGCAAGGCAAAAGCTGCGTCGAGCGAAAGGCCGCGATGACCAAACGCAAAACAGCACGGCAGCGGACCCCTCAAAGGTGCTTCATTCTGCATTACGGAATGAGATGTGTTGTGAATTACGTGCTCACATGCGTCTTAGGCACAGCTTGGAAAGTTTGCAGATGAAGACCAGATGCCCGCTTGGCTGCGACACTATCTCCTCTCGCACCATGACAACAGCAAAGATGGCAAGCATTGCCAGCCCCAGCACGCACAACGCAGCATCTGACAAGTGAGAAAAGGGATCATACATATGCTATGCGATGTTTTGAATGATAGTTGTGAGACGACATCGGCGTACTTGGCTCACCCTTCTGTCCTTCGCATCACAAAGCTGCGCCGTGAAGGTCGGCAAACACCATCATTTCGTTTCCCAATCATCGAGAGATCATCTAACCACGAAAACTAGGTAGCTTCTGCGGATACCGTAACATTCAAATGCTCATTTCTCATCTCATGCTGGCCACCGAAATCGGCCCGCGCACTTTCCCTAATGGCGTGCCAAGCATATTTCAACTGCAGGATCAAATAGAAGACGCCTGGGATAACGGCTACAATTCGAGAGGGCGCGGCGAGACAGGCGGCATTCGGGGCACGAGAAAGTTCATTGGAACGCAGGAGGTGAGTAGAGCCGCCGAAGATGGCCTGGAATGGGCCGGGAGCTAATAGTGTCCAGGCTCAAGCACTCTTCTCGAACTTGAAGATCAAGTAGGGCGACCTGTGGACAGTGAGCAACTCGGATGGCACTGACAAATACCCAGGTGCAGCGCCCAGAGATTTCAAGATTTAAAGGGACGTTCGGCAGTGGATCAAGTTTTTGACGAAATCGAGTCCTATTTTCAACGCTTCTCCCCAAGGCCGGAAGACGCTGGCAACAAGGTCCAGCGCACCATGCTCGCCCCAATCTATTTCCAGCGCCCAGGTCAGTTGCACGTCCAAGGATGCGCACTCATTCATACTCAACCTGCATAGGACATTCTTTGACCGTCATTGGCCTTGAGAAGACAATGCCCGATGAGCGGCATTTACTGGTCTTCAACCCAGGACACCGCTACAAGGATGCTCCGCGCCCTTTCCATTCCCTCCCGCAAAGACAGAGACTAGATGCACTCGAACCGTACCGACTACGCGCTGAAAGTTTGCGCAAGTACAGCGAATTTGAATTGCTCTAGTACGTGCTCGCGGAACCACATATGCAGCCGTGGCCATCTAACACCATCTTTCGAGTGCAGTCTCACCTCGAGCGCAGCATGTTGACTCCTGGCTCGGACGAATTTCGCCAGGCCGCCTATGCGTGCTCTTTAAAGTGCTCCCGCAGCTTGCCGAGCGCTTTAGCCCGATGAGAAACTTGGTTCTTGTCTTCGGGTTCCATCTCGGCGAACCTGCAGTTGAGTGTGTTAGTTCAACCCCACCGGGATGGGACGAATGATTATGGATATCCAAAGAATGAGGTTCGTGAAAATGATGTATTGACTCACGTCTTGCCGTCGTGCTCAAAAACAGGATCCCAGCCTGTTTTTCCTGTCAGCAAATCGAATAGAATAGAGTCCTATCAACGTACCAAACCGCGTCGAGCCGCGCGCAGGCACGATTTTGCCCTGTTTAACGGTCACCGTGAGCCCTCCAAGAAGATTAAAGTACATCGACCGTTTACGTACCTGGCAACGCCCCTGAAACAGAATTGGCTCTTTTCCTCTGCCTTCTGAGTACCCGAAGGTGCATACGGCGTCTGCTGATTTATCTGAATAGGCAGCTAGGAGGTTGTTGAGACCGTCGAGGCCGATGGTCGTGAGAAACCACTTGCTGGATATGCACTGTCAACGCAACTCGCTGCAGAGAAAGAAAAAGGTCGCCCACATGTAAACGCCGGGCAAACCGCCCAGAGCATTAAAACACAACGCGGTGTCCTCCACCAACACAGGCCCATCCATCTGCAAAGAATTGGTCAACATTCTTAGAGCTCGCAAGTGTTTGAGGCACTCACGATATCCGCCGCTCGTTGGCATTTTGATCGGGTCACCTCCTCCACTGAACCCTGCACTTCTTCCAAGTCGATCGTATGACTTTGTACTTCAATTTCAGGCTCAAGTATAGCTTTAACTTCCCGCAGCTTGTTCGCGTTGCCCGTGATAAAATGCACACACGGCGCCATTGTAAGTTTCACTGCGCAGGATTATAGTAGGTGAGCAGGCGTGCCCATTCAGAACTCACTGATGGGTTGGAGATCGGGATGTGGATGCGACAGTGGGTACCTATTCATTCTAAAGCTACTGTGATACAATAGAGAGAGAGTCTGGTTGGTGTAAAACAGCCTAGGCGCATATTTAGAATAGATATAATATGGTGTAAAAAGTTTTAAATTCAAACGATATTCTAAAGCGAAATAGATCGATGGAGATTATAGATTATAATGACTTTTGAGCGCTAATAAATTGGAGGATTGTTTCCCGGCGATTTTGTATGAGGCTGAGGTCGAGCAGCTTATTGATAGGAAAAAAAAGAAATGCAGAGAGGTAGGGGTCCGAACGAGCAAGTAGCTACGAATTTATCGATGGTCAAAATATTATCTACCCATCCCAACAATATACTATAGACATTGCTTTTTAAAACATGCCCTAGGTGCTGAGAAACGTTTTTGTTTCCCTGGCAAGGTTCAATTAACTACGGGGGAGAAAAAAAAAAGGAAGAGAGATAGATAGCTAGCGCTACAAGCCAACAAGTATGTGGCTCGTTCGGACGGCACACATGTATTAGCGTTTGCTAAGAAGAAAAGAATAAGAGAAAAAGAAAAAGAAACAGAAAAACACTAGGCCCTAAGCTATGTAAAATGCACTGTGTATTACTTTATAGACTACTATAGTCGTTTTATTTTGCCTTCGTGTTAGTATTATTCACTGTCTGGATGCTTTATTTAGCGTAAGTGCTATGAACTAGAAATATTTTAAACTTGTTACTACCGCGCTACAACTACATTGTCCTCGGAAGGCGGGGCAAGCTTTACACAGTCGCTAATGCTTGATAGCTTCAAGCTCAATCATCGTGAGCTCCCCGCACTTCCACACACCCAACCTTCACACTGCCCAGCAAAAAACATGGCCAGCGAAGAGAACCAGTATGCGACGACTAAAGATGTCGTGGAAACCTACGAAAGAAAAACGCAGAGCCTCAAAGCTACACTATCCGTAGAAGTCTCGTTTGAGAACGTCCATGTTCTGCCACAGACACCACAGCTGATCGCTCTTTTGTCGTGAGTAGACAATCGCCCCTGTGGCATAAAAATGGGCCGTTGGCTGACTTGAATCACCAGCATCATTCGAAATAAGACAACAGATCGCGCAGACTTCATATTCTATTCGAATCGCATTATACGTTTGCTAGTGGAGGAAGGCTTGAATCATCTGCCCGTGATCGAACATGCAATCACTACACCCGTGGGCCGTAACTACAACGGACTCATGTTCCAGGGAAAGATATGCGGCGTCTCTATCATGAGGGCGGGTGAAGCAATGGAACAAGGCCTGCGCGACTGCTGCCGCTCCGTTCGCATCGGCAAGATTCTGATCCAGCGCGACGAAGACACAGCGCAGCCCAAGCTGTTTTATGACAAGTTGCCGGATGATATTGCTGACCGCTGGGTCATGCTTCTTGATCCCATGTTTGCCACAGGTAAGATGAATGCGAAGAAAAGCAGCAGGGATCAAGCCATACGACCAGCTAACTCTTGCAGGTGGCTCGGCCATCATGGCTGTCCAGGTTCTGAAGGCCAAGGGTGTCCCCGAGGACAGGATCCTATTCCTGAACCTGATCGCAAGCCCCGAGGGTATCAACAACTTTGTAAAAAAATTCCCTCGGCTCAAGGTGGTGACGGCATTTATTGACGAGGTATGTGTCTATCGGTGCGAGTGCTTGCAGACCAGTGGCTGACCCAAAATAGGGCCTGGATGAGAAAAAGTATGTGTGAACAGGGCGCCTCTGCCCCGAACAATCGATAAATCTGTACTGATAGTGCTCCTCAGCTACATCGTTCCCGGCCTTGGCGACTTTGGCGATCGCTTCTATACCATGTAGGTAGCTGCGCCGACCTGCGAGCGCCCGAACCACCGTCGCTGGCTGCGGGATACACGAGCGGTGGTTCAAGAGAGTGACCGGATCCCTCAATCGTCTTCGTCGTCGGCCACGATACCGTCGCCGCCATATCGGTGAGGCTCGTCGCGTTCGCTCGTCGCTTCCTCCACGTCTCGATCGCGCCTCGAGGGCGGCGCTCTCGCTGTGCCTGTGTAGCTGGCGCGCGCGCTATCTTCTTTCGCGACAGCCTCTGCATTGCTGTTTAGTATGTGTGCAAGATTGCGAAAGGCGAAGTATCATACCGGCCGCATCTACCCATTCTCCGTACACATCCACCGCGGCCGAGAGGTCTAACCCATAGTTATCAGCAGTAGTCGTAGCTTATTGCACGAAATTGACATACAGTTGACAGCGCATTGGAATTTTTGGCCACAGATGCGACAATCCAACTGGCCCACGCCGGCTTTTCGGTCGAGTTTCACTGTAACTGACTTTTCGTGATTGCAGAATAGGCAGGTAAATGTGGTCGGTAGCGGATCAGCCTGTGTGTGCAGTTAGTATATTCCTTTGCACGTTTTTGGGCGAGGTTCTCGTGCCTTCTTCGGGCCCATGGGCTTCCGTGAAGACTTGCGTTTGCCCATATTGACTGCGCTGCCGATGCGTTTCCTTGAGCGTTGTTTGCGCCTCGGAAATGTGCTGGAGAGCCTGCACAGTGCGGATCGCATTCGCGGCTCGGAGACCTTCATCGCGCGTTAGTTGCATATCTTATCACAACCCGCATATTGCATAGCTCGCGGGGTGTTCCGCCACTGTCAGCGTGGAGCTTGAATGGGGCACGGTACTTCTGTAGGTGTGGCTGGTACCTGAGCTACTCCGACAGTTGGGTACCCCGCAGGGAGCAAGTACCAAGGATCCCCGCCGCTAGCACAGGCGCTGGAGCCTGATCGGCGGAATCGTCGATGGCAGGGTGGCAGGTTGTTGAGGTATAGGCGGCCCCAACGAGGAGGCAATTTGCAGAACGTACTCACTGCTAATAAAGGTGCGAGCTCGTAGTTCGAATAAGCGGAATGCAATGGGGACATGTGCAGATAAACTGCGTGGCCGCTGGCCGGTATCGCTATCATACCCCCAGCCACCGTTTGATTGGCCGATCTGCCCAGCACTTAGCGTTATGGTGGTCACCTGGCATGTTCAACGGGGCCGAGCTTGATTAAGGCACCGGGCCGGTATCAACGGTGCAGCGAGAGAACCTATACCCCCTCTCTTCCCCTCTTCCTCAGTCACAACCACGTCCACTGACCCCGAGTGCACGCCTTCAGCCACATCGTTATCCCCTTTCGCAACAGCTTGGTGAATCTGCCTGTCACGAAGCTACAATGGCACACTCTGGCGACGACCAGAATATTGCTAACTCGCTGAGCGAGGTTCGACATGCGCAGTCCCAGCTGGCTGCTGCTGTCGACACGCTCACAGCGGCCATTGGCATGCAGCAACAGCCTGTGCCGGCCACGGCATCCGCTGCACTTCAGCGAGATCTAACAAGCCCCGTTCGGAATGACCCAGGCGACGCAGGACTGGACGCGGCGAACTCTTCGTCTCCCTCCCAAAAGTCGGGTTTCACATCCCGCATCGTGCTCACGTATGCTTTTCTTGCTCGGTGGTGTGCTCTGTCTCAACGCAAGCTCACCCTGCTAGTACCTATCCCAAGCAGATCGGTATCGACCCCATTCCGCTCGATTGGGGAAACGAAGACCCCGAAAAGCGAGGACCGGTTGTTGTTTCTCGGCTTCCGAGCACTATACGCCGGAGAAACGGTTCGTAGTATTTTATCCGCAGGAAATTAGTAGGCTCAAACTGACCACATATGTCGCCCCTCCGGTTGGCAGCTATCGGAGGCAAGTACAGTCTTTACCTATGGGTCTCGACGAGCCCGACGTACCCAGAGGCTAACCGGCCCTATAGCACAGTACGTTTGACTTGGCGGTGTTGCAGTCAGTGTATTGACATAGACACGCAGCGGCGGCTCCTACTCGGTGTACTACGCATTGGCGGTCGCCAGCAAGGAACTCAACACGGACCACAGGTAACGCTCCGTCGCCATGCCGTAAGGTTGGTTCTGACAAGGAAGACAGGCCCGACTTTACCAATACCGAACCTGCCGCAAATATCGGGCCCTTTCAGCAATGGGGTGACAAGAGGAAAATCGTAGCCATGGATCCCTGGGGCCATCTTACGCCGTGGCAGTACAAGGACATCATGCAGAAAGAAAACAGTGTGCATCAAGTCCAGCAACATGGCCCGCAATATATTAATCCGTGTGCAGTTGATTTACGGCCAACTATTGCCATCACGAAAGCACACATGAAGGCAGGTCCTCGTATAGGCAGGGTGCCGTTGCTGACATGTTACTGACCTTTGCCCCAACAGCTTCCGGAGTTGGAAGACAGTGTGCGATCCGGAAGACTGTATGTGTAAGAATACTGAGAGAAACGACGGTACTGATTGAAGTTAGTGTCCCCGATGGCAAAGTGTGCTTGAATAAGCAAGGAGAATTGGCCGTCACTAAATTTGCGGTAGAACCGGTACGTGCCTTGCCCGTTCGATCCATTCTTTGGCTCATTTCTTCCAGGTTTGGTATCTCCCAGGTGTCGCCGAGCGATTTGGAATAGGTGAGAGCCCTCGCTCATCCAGTTGTTGCATACATCTCACCGCGGCCCTGCCTAGATGAAGCAACTTTGCGACGTTCGCTCTTTGAACACACTGGTGGCAGCTATCCCGAGGCAAGTATTTGAGCCCCCATGACAGCCAAAAGCTCACAGTATGCAGTTGATCACTCGTGGTGACATCAAAGTCTTTCTCCCGCCAATAGGTTTGTTCTCGCTGAACACAGCATTAAACGAACGTCACACACTAACGGGATGCAAAGGCGGCCTCACCGTGTACTGCTTCGGCGATCCGAGCAAAATGTCGGACGAGTCTGTTCGTCTGTCACTGCGAATTCATGACGAGGTATGTATCATCAACAGTCCTGGGCGTGAGCAAATATTGATGAAGTGCGCCAGTGCAACGGAAGTGACGTGTTCGGATCGGACATATGTACATGTCGGCCGTATCTCATCTTTGGTATAGAAGAGGCAGTAAAGGAAGCCCAAAATGGGGGCAGTGGCGTCGTCATTTATTTCAGAAAGGAAGGAAGAGCTCTCGGCGAGGTGACAAAGGTATGTCCAGGTCAGGATTAGCACACGTGAGGCTTTGCTAATTTTGGTGCAGTATTGTAAGGCAGTCTGCAAGCCCCTTGAGAGTCTATACGCCTACTAACTTCTACAGTGGTCTACAATGCTCGCAAGCGTGGAGCTGATCGAGCCTCGGATTACTTCACACGTACAGAGAACATCGCCGGAGTGAAGGACATGAGATTCCAGGCACTCATGCCCGATATTCTTCACTGGCTCGGCATCAAGAAAATCGATCGCATGCTTAGCATGAGCAAGTGAGTTGGGGCACCACCGTTTTAGTCTAGTGGTATACTAAGCAATTATAGCATGAAGCACGATGCCATCGTTGGCCAAGGGTACGTCCGCCCATGGATCTCGAGCAGACGTTGATGCTGATTTGTACGATAGCATTCCGATTCACGAGAGAGTTGAGCTACCGGAGGAGCTGATCCCCGCGGATTCGCGGGTCGAAATTGATGCCAAAATCACAGCCGGTTGGTAGTTGCGTGAGAATGTACTGGCGAGGGCCCTAACAAGTCACAGGATACTTCACCGCCGGAAAGCGCTTGACGTCTGAAGAGCTTCAGTCGGTCCAGGGCAGGATGTGGGAAGAGTACGTCCCGGCTTCAGCCAGGTACATGTGTCAACTCCCGCTAACCATAATGCGCAGCATTGATCATTGATTCGCCCAACAATTCCAATCCTGCACGGAGGACACTTGCAGTGGCTGTCGGAAACCATTGCCTAAAGCTGAACGACGGAGTCATACGAAGCGGCCTACAAGCCTTCATTAGAAGAATGCGGACATGAAACGCTGTATCTCCTTTAGTACTACAATACCGACATGCAAGCTAGTAGAAAAAGCAGACCCCTGTGCTTTGCACTTTATGCAAGTAATCAACTGGGTAGAGTAATGATAGTGAAAATAGTGATGATAGCGATGACAGTGATGGTAGTTGCGCAGTACATGCAGTGGTGTCTTGGCGCCGTGTTGCTGGTACTCGCTACAAGTCTTTTCAGCAATTTGTCTGGGAGACATGATTGCCACCTGCTTTACGGATAGCATGTGAACCACCCCGGAATTGCAAACACTGCGTGTGTGGTTGGTTCAATCCGCCTTCCTCGATTGGGTATTAGTGCGATAAAACCAAGGAACATATCACGTGATGCACACAAGGCTCCGTCAAAGTTTTTCTTTCTTGAAAAACCTAGTGGACCCGGATAAACAGACCGCCGATTTGGCTATTTGTGGGCTCGCTTAGGCCGAAACTGGTGCACACAAGAAATTGAAATTATTCTCCCCTCCATCTCATCGTCTGCACCTTTGATCCTCCAATTGCTCATTACATTTAGCAGCAATCATGGCGGTTGGAAAGTAGGAATTGCCGAGCCATTCCTCTATTATTCGATTTGCTTACATGGGCACAGGAACAAGAGACTCTCCAAGGGCAAGAAGGGCCTCAAGAAGAAGACCGTCGACCCCTTCTCGCGCAAAGACTGGTACTCCATCAAGGTAAGATATCTTTGCCCCAAAACACTTGTCGCAACTGGGTTTAACGAACATGACACAGGCCCCTAACCCTTTCAACGTGAGAGAGTGAGTTTTGCCAGTCCCGCGACCATCGACCGACGATTTGCAACCGAGACTAATATTTGGATAGTGTTGGTAAAACTCTCGTCAACCGCACCACCGGTCTGAAGAACGCCAACGACTCCCTCAAGGGCCGCATCGTCGAGGTCTCCCTCGCCGACCTCCAGAAGGACGAGGACCACTCGTTCCGCAAGATCCGCCTTCGCATCGACGAGGTCCAGGGCAAGAGCTGCCTGACTAACTTCCACGGCCTCGACTTCACATCCGACAAGCTTCGCTCTCTCGTCCGCAAGTGGCAGTCCCTGATTGAGGCGAACATTACCGTCAAGACCACCGATGACTACCTCATTCGTCTTTTCGCCATTGGCTTCACCAAGCGCCGCCAGAACCAGATCAAGAAGACGACCTACGCCGCCTCGTCCCAAATCCGCGCCATTCGCCGCAAGATGACCGATATTATCCAGCGCGAGGCTTCCACCTGCACACTCACCCAGCTTACCTCCAAGCTCATCCCCGAGGTCATCGGCCGCGAGATCGAGAAGGCTACCCAGGGCATCTACCCCCTGCAGAATGTACGTCGGCCGCTGAGATGTCATGCTACCAATCGAAAGGCTAACTGAACTTGCAGGTACACATCCGCAAGGTCAAGCTCCTGAAGTCTCCCAAGTTCGACCTGGGCGCTCTGATGGCTCTTCACGGCGAGTCGGGGACGGATGACCAGGGCCAGAAGGTTGAGCGCGAGTTCAAGGAGCGTGTTCTGGAGGAGGTTTAAATGGGAAAATGAAAAATCTGTGGGAAAATTCTAGGCTGTCTCGAGGTTGAACCCTCATTTTGGCATTATTTCTGTCATGGCAAATGGCGTATTGTCTCTACGACGGCTAGGGGTTAGATAATGTCGCTAATGATACGGCACAAGGCTTTCTGTTCATTTGACTTTGGTGCAACTTGCTGACGACCCACGAATGTGATTTCCATATCCTCCGATGATCGCGCCACGCGGAGTACTGGCGGGACGCATGGAGTCTCTGGGCTGCGCAATCTATTTACTACTAGGCAAGGTTCTAAAACGACGGGGCTGCCCCAAACGCAATTCCAAGAGCCAGTAACACAGCTATACAGAAAAGGGAAACGTATTCTAAATCTTTGCGCAGGAATGCGTCGGGATCTAGGTCAGTTGTGTCTGCAGAAATTCCACGACAGCTGGGGCTGTATTAGCAGGTATTCGCTGTCGTTTACCAGGCAATTTACCTCTTCTGAACTCCTCCGGTTGTTCTGAAATAACCCAATGGCCCGCGTCGATGTCAACCAGACGAAACTTGGGAAACAACTGTCCGACTGCGGGAAGCACCTCGTCCGGCACGTACTTGCTCTTTGTACCACGTACGAAGAGGGCCGGCTTTTCAAAGCGAACTTGGCTTGGGTCCTTGAATGGGAAGTCGCCCAGATGGCCCAAGGCAGCACCCAATGTATCAAGAGGAATTCTGAATGTCTGGCTGTTTTGACCAGGTTCACGATGGAGATTTCCCAGAAGAAATTGCCGGATTGGAAGCGACTGCACGCCAACGGGTCAGCGTCAAATAGCCACCGTTAAGAATACCACACGGAATGGCTAACCTTCTCGACTTCTTGCAGTATCTTGTCTGCTTCAGCTAATTTCGTGACGTGGGACTGGTCGACTTTCTTCATGGCACGGATGTAAGATGAGAAATCTGAGCCCAGAAGCGCATCCACAGGGGCATTATCAACAGCAACAATGTCCGCTACAGTATCGGGGGATTGAAGAGCCAATGCCATAGCTGTCTTGGCGCCCCTAATCATCCAGAGACCGCCATGTGAGCAATTTGATGGGGGGTATATGCGTGGACCAACGCAGCTGCAGCACTTACATGGAATGGCCTATCAGCGTAGTGTTCTGAAGGCCGCGATCACTGATGAAGCCGGACACGTCTTCTGCCATGGATAAATAGTTGTGCCGTTTATCATGAGGAGATTGGCCATGGTTTCTCAGATCCTGAAGTCGTTAACGAAGTGCCTCTCGAGCAACTGGCGAGTTCATCTCACCAAGGCATATACATATCTGCCTAAATCTCGCGCCAATGCCCTGGAAACTCTTCAGCATTCATTCGGCTCAACCGTGACGCAAGCGTCTCTCACTTGCTCATGGCCCGGTTGTTTTTCTTTGAGCCGAACAGTCCATGTAGGAATATAATCGGGGACTTCTCCGGCGTTGCTCTCGGGTTTGAGGGCTCATGGAGGTCATAAGCCAATTTTAGGCGAGCTGATGTTTGAACGGAGCGGAGCGCATTCTTTTGCCGGAGAACATGGTTGCAGCGAGGAACAGCCAGGAGCCTCAGACCGGCAGCTTGCAGCATCATGTATCCCTCCGCGACGCCAGTCAGCTATAGCTTTCAACCCGTTGCCGCTGAACAATTGGCGACAAAATTTTGCTCTTGGAAGCTTCCAATCAGATCACTCACTTCGGCCCTGGTGATAGTTAACAAGGTACCTTAGTACCTTGTGGACCTGCTTATTTCCAACCAACTGAAGAGCCACTGGTAGCTGGGCAGAAAGGTGGGGCGCACAAGTGGCCACTTCGCGACCATTGATGTGTCCCTCCTGAGCTTAGGCAACGAGGCATCCCTTGAAGCTTCACCACCTCTAAACGAGTCGATTTGAGGCAAAGCAGGACATTGCGGGAATTTAAGTTACAGCATTCAAACCGCCGGGGCAAGCGAAATCGGGTCCCTACGCCAGAAAATGGAGTACGAGACGCTCAAAGAGCAATGGAGCGACGTCGAGGATCGCGATGGTGTTCGGCTGAGCTGGAACGTGTTCCCTAGCTCCCGTATGGTGAGCATGGGAACAGCACCCCTCCGGGAGACAATACTAACTCTTCATAGGAGGCATCGCGATTAGTCGTGCCGATTGGTGCTCTCTATACCCCGTTAAAAGAGAAGCTTGACACTCCATTGCTACAGTTTGAACCAGTCACTTGCAAGCAGCCGTGCCGCTCCGTGCTGAACCCATTTTGGTACTTCACCGGCTATATTCTACCACAATCCTCGCCGTTTAGCTAACAACGCGCATAGCCAGGTCGACGTTCGCGCTCGGGTCTGGATCTGCCCTTTTTGCTTGTCGAGGAACTCGCTCCCCGCCCACTACAAAGACATCACGCAAAACGCAATTCCGCCCGAACTGCACCCTGCAAACACGACTATCGAATATCGACTGTCCAGACCAGCCCCTGCCCCGCCCATATTCTTCTATGTCGTTGATTTGTGCCAGGAAGACGACAGTCTGGCTGCGCTCAAGGAATCTCTGGTCATGAGTCTCAGCCTGCTTCCGGAAAATGCATTGGTTGGCCTTATCACATACGGCGCAATGGTACGAGGAAATCATCGTGGCCTATAATGTAATTCTCCCTAACTTTTGCCAGGCACAAGTACACGAGATCGGCTACGAAGGCTGCGCGAAGTCGTATGTTTTCCGAGGAAATAAGGACTACTCTGCCAAGCAAGTTCAAGACATGCTTGGTCTATCATCTTCCGCAGCTCGACCGGGCATGCAACAACAGCCTGGACGACCCATGCCCATGGGGCCGGCATCCAGATTCCTTATGCCTGTCCAACAAGCGGAGTTCCAGCTCACTAAAGCTTTGGAAGCGCTTCAGAAAGATCCCTGGCCGACTGCAAGCGATCGACGTAATCTGCGCTGCACTGGCGTGGCCCTCAGCGTGGCGATTGGTCTCTTAGAGTCGTCATTCCAAAATGCTGGAGGACGCATCATGCTATTCGCCGGTGGGCCAGCCACGGAGGGCCCAGGAATGACAGTTGGACCTGAACTGCGAGAGCCAATGAGATCGCATCATGACATTGATCGCGATAACGTGAAGTATTATAAGAAAGCTCTGAAGGTAGCGTTATCCTTGAACTGGGATTGTGGTGTGCTCTATGGACTAACGAATGCAGTTCTACGACAATTTGGCAAAGCGCACAGCGCACAACGGCCACATAATCGACATTTTTGCGGGCTGCTTGGATCAGGTTGGACTCCTAGAAATGAAAGGGCTCTGCAACTCTACTGGCGGCCACATGATTTTGACGGATGCCTTCACATCGTCCATGTTTAAGCAGTCTTTTATTCGTGTTTTTGAAAAAGACGGCGACGATAATCTCCTTATGGGCTTCAACGCCGTGCTGGAGGTCCTGACGACCAAAGAGTTGAAGGTGACTGGTCTCATCGGGCACGCAGTTTCCCTCAACAAGAAATCAGTTTCCGTTGGCGAGACCGAATGCGGCATAGGCAACACTTGCTCCTGGAAAATGTGCGGCATTGACCCTAAAGCAAGCTACGGTGTCTACTTTGAGGTCGCCAACCAAGGTCCTAGTCCTCATCAGCAAGGACCTCAGAAGGGCATGATGCAGTTTCTTACATACTATCAACATTCGTCTGGCCAATTCCATCTGCGCGTCACTACCATCGCCCGCAATCTGAGCGGACCCGCTGGCGATCCAGCGATTGCTCAGTCATTCGACCAAGAGGCTGCCGCTGTGCTGATGAGCAGAATAGCGGTTTTTAAAGCCGAGGTCGATGACGGGCCTGACGTGCTTCGATGGGTGGACAGAATGCTGATTCGACTCTGCTCGCGCTTCGCTGATTACAGGAAAGATGATCCATCATCATTCAGGCTGGAAAAGAACTTCACTCTTTACCCCCAGTTCATGTTTCATCTGCGCAGAAGTCCATTCTTGCAAGTTTTCAACAACTCTCCTGATGAGACAGCCTTTAACCGGCATGTGCTGAACCACGAAGACGTCAGCAACTCACTCGTCATGATTCAGCCAACACTTGATTCTTACACATTCGATCAAGATGGCGGCCAACCTGTGCTCCTTGACTCCGCCTCTATCCAGCCCACACATATCCTCCTCCTGGACACATTCTTCCACATCCTCATCTTCCATGGCGAGACAATTGCGGAATGGCGAAAGGCCGGTTATCAAGAGCAGGAAGGCTATGAAAACTTTGCAGCTTTACTGGAGCAACCGAAAGAAGATGCCAGAGTAGGTTGAGGTGTATTGAACGGGCATTGGAGGTCGTACTAACTAAAGATAGGACTTGATCACGGACAGATTCCCACTCCCTCGGTTTATTGTCTGTGACGCTGGTGGCTCCCAGGCCCGATTCTTGCTCTCTAAACTCAACCCGTCTACCACGCATACGACCGGACCGTATGGTGGAGCTGGAGCGGCCTCTGGCCAAACGATCTTTACCGACGACGTATCTCTACAAACATTCATGGATCACTTAATGAAGTAGGTCACCGTGCATCTGCTTGACCATTGACAAAGTGTCACTAACGTCAAATTCCAAACAGGCTCGCCGTCAGTGGCACCAACTAACTTTGGCCTTGTTGTCGTTGGGGTGGCCGTTCCACACTTTTCAAACCATACATGTCCATCCTTGCGCGCGTTTGCAGCATAGACATTGATTGTGCCTCCCAAATATCAGGCATCCAGACTTCATCACATGCACTTGTCGCGGCCAGATACTTGTTAAATTTACACAATACAAAACCGAGGTCGCATTCCAGACTATGTAAATCGACGTGCGAGGCATTGTTAGGTGGGTCCTCAGTAGATTACCTAATACACCCCTCTAACTAAATACGGTTCGGCACGCTCATCAACCACCCAGTGTTCATGTTAGGGCAGCCGGTGGGGGCACACATATTTTTTTCGCTAAGCAGATGCTTCAAACTTTTGTCCTTTAACAACCACCCCTAACTTCGCAACGGCAAGCAAACCACGAGCCTCTGCCATTCTAAAAAAACTGTCGCCATGGGTACGTTGGTGTATCAATCAGCTTGAATACCGCCGCTAATAGTGTCCCGATCAGCTCCCAAGCTCGATCCCAATGAGGTCAAGGTCATGTTCGTGATTCGAATCGCATGTTGACTGTTATTCGGTCTGCTAACAGCTCTTAGCCACCTCCGTGCCACCGGAGGTGAGGTTGGCGCCTCTTCGGCCCTCGCACCGAAGATTGGTCCTCTCGGCCTTTCACCCAAGAAGGTCGGAGAAGACATTGCCAAGGCTACGGGCGACTGGGTGCGTCGATTCCTGCTCTCGCTACCAAGTTGAATCCCGACATCTACTAACAGCCGACAGAAAGGCTTGCGCGTGACTGTCAAGCTCACCATCCAGAACCGTCAGGCCGCAGTGTCTGTCGTGCCTACCGCCTCCTCCTTGATCATCCGTGCTCTGAAGGAGCCTCCTCGCGATCGCAAGAAGGAGAAGAACATCAAGCACAACAAGTCGGTCGCCCTTGACGAGATCATTGAGATCGCCCGCACTATGCGCTACAAGTCTTTTTCGAAGGACCTCAAGGGCACCGTGAAGGAGATTCTTGGTACGGCCTACAGCGTTGGATGCCGTGTTGACGGCAAGCCGCCCAAGGTTATCACCGAGGCTATTGACAACGGCGAGATTGACAGTATGTTGAGCATCAGCTCCTAGCGTGGTGAATATATGCTAACGAAGGTTCAGTTCCTGAGGAGTAAACATTTCTGCTGGCACAGACCGGAAAAAAACACGGGACATTCGGCGAGCGGAAATCGAAATTACGATGTACGAGTTGAATGCGACCTCGACTTAATATAGCTATGAAAGGAAACATTCATAAGCTGCACCACCGAGTGCCATGTGGAGAGAGTGCAAGTGAAATGTTCGCGATCCTCGGCTACACTCTGAAATTACCAACTGCACGATGGTACATTTCAATTTTTGCCCGAGGTAGAGAAAACTAGATCCACTACTCACCGCCATGTATCTCGTAATAAATGGTCATGGCGGTCCATTGATCGGACCTACATATTTTTAGAAGGATGCAACTCTTATTGTAAATCCGTGGTTTGGCATGCCGAACATCAGCGCTATTTGCGCTAATACGGTCGTAGCTCTCTCCAAAAGCATTGGAGAGACACGGGTTGTGCACATAACCTTCTTAGAGCATAGCCAACAAAAAAAGTCTAGTCGCTCACGGACTTTGTTTGAGCACGTTGTGAGTGAGAGCACGTCTTGTCTTGAAAACTGTCCATTCATTGGTAGTTGAGCGGGGAGGTCCGTCATCAAGCTCTCCTAAGATCGATACGTCACTTTCTTGTATATATACCTTTGTCCAGCCTTGTTTATGGGTCACTGCTAGGTCCAAGTACTTAAAATCTAGCTGCCTCTGTTAGTGCCGCAGCAGGACCCACGCATGATGTCGCCAACGATACAGAGATAATTTGATGTAAAATCACTGAACTGTTCACATCTGTCCCGGGCCTCTGTTGAGAAGACCGATCCGCTTCGTGACATTGTTTCGCTAAAAGTTCCGCACCCTACGAGGATCATCCATAAGGCGGTAGGTCTAGCAGAAGCAGTGCCACTGTTATCTTCTCTCTGCGTGCTTGACGCCAGATGGCAGCCTCTCCGCCATGGTATGACTGAAAGCAATGAGCGTTTGCAGTTCACCTGCCAATGTCTCTTGATGTTACATTCAACGTCGAACATTTTATCTTCCCGACAACTCTGCATCTAGTTCTCCTGGCATGTTGCCCTTATTGCAGACGCACCGCCAGACGGTGCCAACAGCGAACCTCGATCGTATACCCCACCCAGTCAACGGCCAACCTGTCCACGATACTCGGCTTTGGCTTCAACAAGAAACACCGCCAAATCAACATTTATCATTTCCTATAAGAACACTCCATCCGCATAAATTTGTCCTGGAGAACGACTCTTACAACGAGAACGCGCACCACAGAGCTCGAGAACATCAGCTGCGGCGAAAGACTCCGAATGGAACAATTGACGCTGGCTACGATGGGTCCTCTACGAAAGCATCTACCGGTGAGCCGCCGTTGAAGCAGCTGGCTCTTCCTGGTCAACCTCTCAATGCACCCGAATATCAGATGCTGGGCGGCGGCTCTTATCACCAAAGTCTCGTCATTGACGGTGCTGGTAGCACCAATATGCCACTCCCAGCGGCTCCTTGGGGACCATCGGGTTTCGCTGTTGGCCCTGTTCAAGCGCAAACTTTCCAGCCATCTTCGCAACATGCCGCCGTACCTTTCGCAAGTGTTTATCAGCCCGTCATACGAGCCAATGAATATAATGTGCGAGCATTTTGTCCGCCGCCTCCTTCGTTAGTAGGCGGGCTGCCGCTAGGTCAACTGCATTGGCAGCAAGGCCCATCTAGTTGGGACTATCAAGCCGCGCAATACTCCAGTGCGGTACCGCGCATTGCCTATTCAGCCATACCTCGTTCCGATTATACGCCGCACTTAATGGCCTCTCATTTTCTACCTTCATCGAATGAGACTGTGGGCTACGCAAGCCAGAAAGTTCAAAACGCATACACATTAAACCATGGCAGCCGCAATAGCCACTCAGACTTCAAGGATAAAGCTCTTTCCCAGGCTTACCGTTGCTATGCGAGTCTAGTGGGGTATATCCAGGCCAATGCCAGAGCGAGCATGAACAAAGACACCCACGGAGCGGATCATGCATCGTCCAAGCATCTTATCTTCCCCAAACCCCCCAGGCCAAGGCGAGAGAAAACCGGGTTGAGTAAACCGTCCGGTTATTCTCTCGATCCCAACAGAACCACATCGTCAGTCAATCTTAATTCAATTATCGCGCACAGTCATCATTACACGCCAGTTCAGCAGCCTAGCAGGCACATCATGTCCGCAGGAGTGGATCAATTTCGGGCCCAGCAAAGCGTTGTAAATGGCCCTATGCCACTGATTGATACTTTTGATATGCCCAATTACGGTGCCTCCCCTCTGAATGACGCCAGCTCCTCTCTGGGTATTCTCAAACACCTCTGTGAGCAAAGCCAGTGGACATGGGCCGAGGGCATGCTCATTCTGGGTTGCCTCCAGTACGCCGTGGAGCAGTACGCAGATGCTCTCCAATGCTTTTCGAGAATCACTGTATTAGATCCCAGGTAATCCCTTTTCTGATCCTTATCCGTACCGTTCCGTGATCTAACGCAGATTATAGCCATATTGAAGCCATAGCAAACATGGCAGCTGCATTCTATTGCTTGGGCCGCCATGACGAGGCAGAACACCACTGGATCCGTGCAATACAGCAAAAGCCCAGCTACCTAGAAGCTGTTGAACACCTAGTTGGGCTTCTTTACAAGAAGCGCAGTGAAGAAGCCATTGACATTATATGCCATGTTCAAAAGGCGCTCGCAGCTACTAGTCAACCTGTATCAACAAATCTCGCTTCTCACGGCAATGTCTCCGCGAACCGCACGTTCGACCCCCAAATGGCCAATGTACAACCCTCACGATACGCATTCGAATTATCTCCCGGCGGCTATGGTTCCAGTGGATATAGTCTACCTGGTAGTGAGAATGGTCGAATTCTTGCTCTGATTCACGCGAAAGGCACTATGCTCTATGGGCTCAAAGATGTGGATGGCGCCGCTCGAGCATTCGAGGAAGCGGTATTGATCAGCGTCGGCCGAAATACCAAGGGAATTCGTGAGCTCGTGCGTGGTATTCGGGACTCCCTTTCCCAGGTAGCCCCCCCTGCGGCTGCTGCCCAGCCACTATTGCTTACCCCCGACAAGGCTCGTCATGCTGCTCGTCTTCTATTTGGTGGTGATGGAGAACTTCCTGGATTACGGTGGGTGAATGACTTTGTGCCTAGGAGGGCTGCTGTTCAAACGACAAGTAACTCGCTGCTGTCCTTGGCGAAAATATTCCAAGATTCCATGGCCAGTGGCTCGTCGAGCTCCGCATTGGCACGACCATCGTCTGGTGTTGGCGATATTTTAGCTCTATACTACCTATCGTTATCTCTGCAAGAAAGCCCATCGACCGCCAACAATGTGGGCATCCTGCTCGCGAGCATACCCCAAACAACGTCAAATCCTGACGGTTCGTCATCGCACAGCCAGGCGGCTATTCCAGGGATACTCCCTGGGAGCGGCCTTGCTCTTGCCCTTGCTTACTATAATTACGGCCTTCGCTTAGACCCAAAGCACGTTCATTTGCACACCAATCTGGGCAGTTTGTTAAAGGACGTCGGGCAACTTGACCTCGCCATTCAAATGTACGAACGCGCCGTTGCGTGTGATGGCACTTTTGACATTGCCTTAACAAATCTTGCCAACGCTGTCAAGGACAAAGGTCGCATAAGTGAGGCTATTGGCTATTATCGTCGAGCTGTTTCCGCCAATCCTGGGTTTGCTGAAGCTGTCTGCGGTTTGTTCACGGCACTCAATTCAGTCTGTGACTGGAAAGGTCGCGGTGGTATTTATTTATACCTAGGAAGGTATGATAGATGGCACGTTGACGATGGCGGCCGGTTACTTGACGCAGCGACCACCAAGTCTGCGTCAGGCCTCAGCAAACGTGTCGTGGACATAGTGCGTCAACAGCTGGATGATGCCTCGCACTGGGGCAGAGACGTTATCGACACGTCGTTGATTCGACTCCTGACACATCATCTTTCCGATCTCGGCGCTGATTCCTCATTCGATCTCGAGAAAAACTTACAAAAGTGGATGGGATCACGCTGGGCAGGTTCGCGACTGGTGCGGCTTCTTGAAAGAGCTGCTAAAGTCTTGCTCAGGCGATGGTATTTTGACCAACACGTCAAGTGCAACAGAGCAAATTTGATATACACTCGACCTCGACTTCCGCCATCTTTGAGTGTACCATCGGCACCTACTGTCCTCCCCTTCCATACCTTTACCTCTCCATTGACAGCAAAAGAAGTCAGGGTCATCTCACAGCGGAACGCAATGCGCATATCATGCGCAACACTGCGCGCGCCGTGGCTTCCCGTGACCATACTCCCTCCACCAGCACCGCCAGACCCTCGTCTTCACGTTGGGTATGTCTCCTCGGATTTTAACAACCACCCCTTGGCGCATTTGTAAGTGTACCTCCCATCATGGCTGGGACTTTAGGGCTAACTGTGCAAAAGGATGCAATCGGTTTTCGGGTTTCACGACGCGGAGCGGGTGCGCGCCTTCTGCTACGCAACAACGCCAAGTGACAAATCTAGCTACCGTGCGCAGATTGAGAAGGAGGCGCCTATTTTCAGAGATGTCAGCAGCTGGACCCCGGAGCGCTTGATAAAGCAGATCAGCAATGACGGCATTCACATTCTAGTAAACCTCAATGGTTATACTCGCGGTGCTAGAAACGAGATATTCGCTGCGCGGCCAGCGCCAATCCAAATGGCGTTTATGGGCTTCGCAGGCACCCTCGGGGCCGAATGGTGCGATTACATCCTAGCAGATACTACTGCTATTCCGCCGAGTACCTTGCGCCCGTGGCGCGAGAACCGAACACTGGAAGACATTTTCCATGATGACTCTGAGGCCGATTCTGGGGAGTGGGTGTACACAGAAAACATCATTTTCTGTCGCGATACGTTTTTCTGCTGCGATCATGCTCAATCCTCACCCGCCACGGAAAGGAGTATGACTTGGGCTGATGAGCAAAATCGCCGCTGGTCAATGCGGAAGGAACTATTCCCCGATTTACACGATGATATAGTTATACTTGCAAACTTCAATCAGCTTTACAAGGTAAGTGCCCACCACCCAAACCAATTGCAATACCATGTGCCTATACTGATCGACCATTCAGATTGACCCAAGCACATTCAGATCATGGCTCAGGATCCTAGCACAGATACCAAATGCAATACTTTGGCTTCTGCGGTTTCCAGAAGCCGGCGAAGCAAATCTACGGCGGACGGCAGAGCTATGGGCAGGTCCCGAGGTAGCGAGCCGCTTAGTGTTTACTGATGTTGCTCAAAAGAGCCAACACATATCACGTGCCCGGGTCTGCGACTTATTCCTGGACACGCCAGAATGCAATGCTCATACTACTGCGGCAGATGTGCTATGGTCCAGCACGCCACTACTTACCTATCCTCGCTACCCATATAAAATGTGCTCTCGCATGGCAGCTTCCATCCTAAGGGGTGCATTGCCGAAATCACGCGAGGGCCAACATGCCGCCGAGGAACTCATCGCCACATCCGAGAAAGTATATGAGAAGTCGGCCATTGAGCTAGCCACCAGTTTGTCATACTCGCGTACTCCTTCCGGTGAAATTGTGAGTAGTGGTCGACTAGCAGAGATCCGTAAATTGCTATGGCAAAGCAAGTGGACATGTGGCCTTTTCGATACCCGTCGCTGGGTCCGTGACGTTGAAACTGCGTACGCAGAGGCCTGGAAGCGCTGGGAAAACGGGGAGGGCGGTGATATTTATCTGTAGCGTTTTTTTTTTGCACCAAGTCTGTTGTCGTGTCTCCTGTTTCTGCTTTTCCTCTCATGTAATTTTCTTTCTTTGTCTTTTGGCGTACTCTTTGGTCTCTAGAGTCTATCTAGAGGCGCATAGCACATGATTTAGCAAGCGACGAGCAAGTTTTAGTCGAATCCGCAGCGTGGACGCTCTTGTGATGTAGATGTTTTTCGCCCACGTCTACATCCGCGTCTTACGGTTACCACGCTGTGCTTTGGAGGAAATGCCAGAGTCACGCCATTTTGAACGCCGCCCTACTACCGTCGCAAAAATGAGCACGTGAAGCAAGTCATGCTCGGTCACGTAAACAAAGTTTTACTGGGATGAAAGAGAGTATGAATCATCAACGCCAGCGATGGCTGGAAACCAGGCCGTCCAAGAGTAGGCTTGGTAGTAGCTTCAAGAGCGTGTTGGTCCAGAACGTAGCAAAGAGTAACATAGCATAGCACTTGAGTGAATGAGCACATATAGCCACGGGGACTGGAACTGGCCAGGTTTCTAGTCGATAAAGTGACGGGTAGTTAACGTTTGAAACCGAACAGTGTAAGGCTTGGGAGTACATAACGGTGGGTAGGAACGGGGCTATCTAGAGGGAAACGAGTGAGTACGAACGGTCCAGGTCTGTCTATGATTCATCACTTAAGGTCGACCAGGAGCAGTTCCTTAGGAAATAGACTATTGCAAAGCCTTGGGCTAGCTAATGAGTCATACGGCACGATAATCCTTTTCTGGAAAACATGAAGCTGCGGTGATTTTGGAGATGCATTTCGTGCCATATTTCTTTTCAACCGAATCACTAAAAGACGTGCTCGCCAGCACCAAAGGCAAGGTCGCGAAGGTTTATTTATTAGTATGCGTTTATTATGTCAGGGTGGGACACCAGTCTCCTAGAAAAGGCAAAGGTACCTGGTAGAGAGACCCGCTTTACCGCGCCCCGTTGCCCGCTCCGTCCGCTCTTTCTCTTTCTCGCCTAGGCCCCATCTTTACTAAGGTAGTAATGTATCTGTTTGTACCTCGGGGCACACCACACACCCGCACCCTAGCACGGCTTGGGCTCGTACCTACCTATCTTACTCGGTACACGCCACCACCTTCCAAATCTTTTCCTTTTCGACCCGCTCCACAGAGGTGGGGGGCAGGCACACCACGGCCCACTTGTTCGCTGTGCGTCCGATGGCAGATCCCCCGAAGCTTCTACATGGGCCGAACGACTATTTGTTCCCGCCATGCCGCACTTTACGCCGGCTGACAACGCCCACCTTTTAAACATCGCCCAAGTATAATACCGATCTTGAAAGAACAGTTGTCGTTTTAACAAGCTTTGTGTTAACGAACTCTATTAAAAATCATTTTACACCTTTTTTTGGCCGCGCTGATCCAACCTCGACCATTGTCTATAAGAAGGCCACATAGCCTCCTCACCGTCGCAAGATTCAACGGAAACGAGCATCGACCACTATTTCCAACGCACGCGTTGCTTAAGCCTCAACGTACACTCAAAAAAGTCCCTCGAAGGACACTACGAATATCACCGCACTCACCACCTCCATGGCGGAAACTGGCACAGCCGCTACAGCGGCCTCTTCCATTGAAGCGCATCGACGGGGCCCCTGGTCTCAGGCCGAGGACCAGAGACTCATTGAACTGGTCCACGAACATGGAGGTCTCAACTGGGTCCGCATTTCTCTCAGTCTCGGCTCAAGATCTCCAAAGCAATGTCGCGAGCGCTATCATCAAAATCTGAAGCCAACTCTCAACCATGAGCCTATCACGGCTGCGGAAGGGGCTCGCATCGAACAGCTCGTCCGAGATATTGGTAAGAGATGGGCAGAGATTGCACGCCACCTACCCGGCCGCAGTGACAACGCCGTCAAGAACTGGTGGAATGGCAGCCAGAATCGCCGCACAAGACTGCAGCGCCGCCACCAAAGCCGCAATGAACCTGTTGACCACTATCACCACGGATCCAATTCCATAAGAGGTGCACCACCTTCACGTCCACCATCGAATGCTTTGCAGTCACCTACAGTACATCACCCCTACCAGGCTCATTGGTCCGACGCCCGCCCCGCCCCTCTACCCTCGCCCTCTCTCTCTGCCTCGCCCAACCTCAATAACTATGGCAACTACACAACATCGCCTACCGGAGCCCGTGCCCTACCGCGTGGGCAACTTCCACTGCCTGCCCCGATGCCTGTCCCGAGGGCGATACCTCGTGCGCAAGAGGTGCCTGGCGATTACTTTTTGCCCCCTCTACAATCCAGCAGCAACAAGGCGCATCATCGAGAACATTTGCTCACGGCCCCTAGTTCGCCCGCCACACAGCAGATGGTCTCTAACCAACAACAGCAGGCCTCTGACCAACGGCAGACGGCCTCTGACCAACCCAAGCACGTCGGCGCAAAGAACTCAAGAATATCTGTTTCTTCTCTTCTGCATTAAGCGCCCCGAGCTGACATTGACAACATGAGTCAACGGCAAGATACTTTTTGACAATCCCACCTGGACAATTCTACCTGGACGATGGACAATCACACATGGTGGGTGAGCCACTGCAGCAGCGCCAGGTGAGCGCGCGCCAGCCTCTCCAGTTTGGAGAAGGTTCGAGGCTTACCACACCAAGGTACCCAAGCCAAAAGCAAGACGACTAGCTTCGGTCAGTCTCGACTCTTTTGAGTGCATCACTCTGATGCAATGTTAACCTGACGGAGACGGGGCGTATTGGGAGTTCTTTTTTTCTGTTTTTTTTTTCTTGTATCCTCCACGGGTCATCTTTTTATTCTCTGTTTCTGAATTGTTTTAGGGTAGATGCTTCTCTTTTAATTTTACCCTGTTTAATGTTTGGTTCGCTGATCAGTGCGTGTAACGGATGCATGGACGTGTAGCTACGGAACAGCGGCAGATTTAAGGCTGGACATGTCAGGGGTTTGTTTGCAGATAGAATATCGCGTCTGCCCTCTTGTTGGCAAATAAACAACGGCGAAGGAAAACAATGAATTATTTCTACCAAGGCTGGCTGATTGTAACTCTGTGCACTAGGTATGGCAATGAGTTACCACTAGCCTACCTAGCCACTTGACTTTCTGGAGAGCGCGCTAAGTGGGTTGGTGGTGCATCAATGACGGCTAAAAAGCAATGCCATGGGCGGGTCGAGCCGCGAAATACTCGGTATCCAAGTATGGGTGGCGGCCGCCAGGGAAACTGGCCTTTGTAGGGTTGGGGATTTGTCCTTCGTATACTCCATTCGAGCTGGCGTGTGACTGCCCAATCGAACTGTAAAAACAATAAAAGTAGTTGTTAGGTAAAACTTTGGCTGCGACAGGGCTGGAACCTCCTACGACTTTGCCCAGATGCAAACTATTGGGCGCCGCCAATGAACTCGCTCAAACCTTTTTAGGGACAACTACGGACCAGGCCGGCCGAGACTCCGCCCTGAAAAAAAACACACCAGTCTGACTCCTTCTTACGCACTGTATGTGTGCACAGTGCACCCAAGCCCTACCATTTTAGGTGAGCGAGGAGCTACTAATAACTACCTACGTAGGCAAGGCAAAAAAGTATTTGGAATGCGCGGATTATTAGGGATACCTTGAACTACTAACTAGTAAGCGCGCCACAAGGGTGCGGCCAAATGCAGTCGTGGCGGGATCGACAGCTGGGCACCGGGGGAGCGCACACATTGGCTGACGATTTTATTTTTCTTTGCTTTATTAATTTTACTTGGCCGAACCCCATCGGCAAGACAAGCCATCCGTCCACAAGGAGCATTACGGCGATGGGCTCCTGCATTGGCGTTTGGCAGCATCGATGCAGCGTCTGTCGCCCCCGCCGACCTTGGGCTCAACTTTGAATCCCTCCCTTTCTTTCTTTTGTTTTGGCCGAGGAGAGACGGACCACACGCAGTTCTGCAGCCTTCTGAATGCTGGTAATCCAACCGTTAGCCAAATAATCTGTACCACAGGAGCAAATAGTCGCTCCACAACTCCCCTGGCCAGGTACCATGAGGGGCCAAGGTACAGCCCCTGGTGCTGCTGAACAGCGGGGAGGAGGTGTATCACATCCATTCTAGTACATACAGGTTGCCGAGAAACTTCGGCTCAAACAACGACAGCACCGAAGACAAATGAGTTATGACCGACAGGAGTGTGGCAGATGAATCTAGATTTGTGTGTCCTGGCAACCCACCCACCCGACGAGCCTGGCACCCGGCCCTGGTCAAACCGTTGAAGTCCGATAAGGATCGGATTTCTGACAAGTCGCAGCATCTAAATCGCGCTGTTAAAAGACAACCGGAAGCGCACCTAATTGAGGGCGTAACTAATCACCTACCAGCTGTACAGCCATGCAGCTTATGATAATTTGGTGCAGCAGGCATGAGCGAAAAACAGTCACGCCACGAATTAGATGATGAAGTCCGACTTAACCACAATTTATAGGATGGCCGAAGCTGAACGGGATTCTATAACTGGCCGGAAGGCCGGCTGTGGTCACACGGCCTAAATAGCACTCAGGCACTTTTCAAGGAACAGATGGTTTGGTAGGAAGCTGGGGGAAACAACGGCCGTTTATGATGTCACGCTGGTTCTTCTACATAGATGGCTATTTAGTACTCCTTACGGGAGTGCTTTTTGTGGTAGTAATTACCGAGTGCGGGCGGTCAAGTTGCGGACAGCGGATCGACATTATTCTTGCCAAGGCACTTTTGTTACAACGGTAGGACCAACAATGACTAGGGACAAAAGGGTACGAAGGAAAGCAAAATACGGAGTTAGTAGGGTATCAATGAGCGACAGCGGCACAGAATACGCAACGGTCCTGGCTCAAACATCCCGTTCCGCCCCACAGCCACTCTGATATCATGATATGCATCCTATACTGGAAGTAATAACAACTCAACAAGAAACCGCGAAGAGGGAGAAAGGCAGTCCAGCAAACTGGCGATACAACTCAGCTGCTACCCACTGCGGGCTGCATCATTTCCTATGTGGCAAAGGTCACTCTGTCAGGGGGTCTCATTACTGGTACAGCACTGGGTTCCGCCTCCCTGCTCGATGCAGCCGTGTTTTGGTAGAATGGCCATGTTGACCACTTGTGCAATTTAGGCATTGGTCTAGACAAAGCTCCTGCAGCAGCGCAGAGCCGCAAAGTCGTCATACTCACTGGATAGCCACGGCGGCGGCACGTCCGAAACGTATATCAAGGCTTGTTTCTATCACTTTTTTTAGGTTGCATCTCCTGTCGACTTTGATATGTCTCACTCGGCCAGCAGCGTCATTGAAGGGGGGGGGGACAAGGCAACGAGCATTCGCTTACTCGCCGTCTCTGATGTGCATGTGCGGCCAGCCATGCACGTGCAGATAGATGGTTACCTCTCAGCCCACTGCATATGGCGCGGCGGCATCGCATTGGTACAGCCTGCTGGTAACTATTCGTACAGCCTGCCCGGCTCGTACTTGGCCAAGTTATGCGCCCATGTATATCAGTGTGTATCCTGACCAGTTATGCATCGCGGTTCTACTGGGTGCGTGGAGCGATGGCCGCTGGGTGGCGCGCCCGTTGAATATCGGCGGTCGACGGACGGGGGGGATGGGGATGAATGGATGGATGGGATCCATTTCTCGGTAGTGCGAAACGGCACGGCATTCTCTCAACAGTCGTTAAAAGTCGCTAGAGCTCAATCAGGCAGTATCTGGAGAATTAAAAGAGGACCTCGGCTTTGCCACCTTTGTGATGGGTTTGGCCCCCATGCTTCCTTGTTGGCAGCGCCCAGCTGAACAACGGACTGGGCAATCTGGGAAGAGTAAGCGCTGCAAGGAACCACCGTTTACACCGGTGTATTTCGGTCCCAGCTGCCCGGGAGCCCCCATTGGCGGCTGCAACGGTCCTCCCAGAAACGAAATCTTGTTTTGCATTCTATTTATTTGTTTTATTTTATTATCCCTATTAACTAGGATACTCATTCTTTCATTTATTACCTGTCCCCTCTCCCCACCATTCCCCGTTGCGCATTACCCAGCCGCAAGCGTATTCCTTCCACACAGCAAGAACGTTGCGAGCTGAATCGCGGTATTTTGGGAGCGCCCCCGTACGATTTTTCCCCATGTTCTAGTTATGCATCCTCTCCCAGAGTAGCATGAGAGAGGCCTCCGCAGACCCATTTCTGTGACCGTTCGCTGCACCACCTACAAATATACACACATCCAATCACCCTGCTGTATCAATACCAGTCATCCCGCCGCATCTTCTGGCACTGACTAACCCTTTCTTGCTAGGTGTTTTTGACGGAAGGGACCCGAACTGGTAAGTTACCTAGTACGCATGCCTGCCTGCCTGCCGGCCTGACGGTTCTCGCATTGATTCGACGCCCCAAGAACGGTATTGGGTCCGCTTGGGGGTTAGGTAGGGTGGTAGGTATGTAGGGTCAGAGGCAGCGTGTGTTGTCTTGCCATGTGGAACCTCACCGTTGGCGTTTTGCCAGTCTTGGTTAGTCGAGTGGCCTGCATCAGTAATCGGAATTGATGGTCGGGCTTTACTTGGTTTGCCGCCGCTGGCTTCTCATTGGCTTGGACTGCGACGCTCGGTTGTGCCACCTTTTTGAAAACCGTTGCGGGATGCCTAATTAATGCGTAATTCCAACGCACTAGTTACTGGTGAATAACATGCATTTACTTAAACTAGTATTTATCATGTTGGGACGGAAGACTCACTGTGCATCTAGTTAGCGGCTCACGTGTAACAATGCCGTGCCGTCTGGGCGGTACGTGTGGGGAAAACGCATTCGGCCTACCTCACAGTTGACGGCCCAGAGAGAGTGATCATGGCTTTTTGGGTCGCAACAGCCAGAGAGAGACGTGGACATTGGCAAACGAACATCAATCACCTACTTCCCCCCCCCCCCTCCCCCAATCTCAGATCCGAGTCAATGTCGTCTATGGTGCCGAAATTTCTTGGTAACCCAGAGCGACCTTCTCCTTGGCCTAACTACCCATCCAATCTGCCTGTTGCAGCGGCCCCGTGCCGCCCTGAACCAGGCGCCCAGGGACATGAGCCCCCTCGCTCGTGGTCCTCAGGCTCAGGCAAAGGCAGGGAACCGCCGACATACGAATACAACGACAGCGATTTGATTAGTGATTATGGCGACACCAGTACTGGGGTTACGCTACGTTGAAAGCGGGTCAGCCACACCCACCCACACGGCGACCGCAAAAAAAACGGTGCATGCATCCATAATAAGGCAATGTCATCCCGGGCGGTTGGAGGGAGGGGGGCGTGTCGCCAGGATGCTTGCTTGGGCAGTCAAGGCAGGGGATATAGGAGGGTGACGAAAAGAACGAACCGGTAATGCTACATACTTAGTACGTACTTACCTCCATGCTCTGGAAAGATACATCTGACAGCTGAGGCAGAAAAGATGACGAGAGTGCAATGTGCACGGGCGTGTTTACTGCAGCATCCGTCTTTCAATTGTCAATATTTTGACTGGTCGAGTTATTTCTGTGATACCGCCGTTGTCTGGCCCGACAATTCGGCACTCCCCTTTACCTCTTATTATTGTTCTTGGGTACAGTCCGTCATCAGAGTATTCGTACAGGTACCTGGCCAGTTTCGCCGGCACCCCACCACCACCACCCGTGGCGCTATCACAACCGTTCCGCGGTGGCTCTTGTCAGACGCAGCACCGTTGACTTGTGGCGTTCCGGAGTGCGACTCCCGACCGATAATTTTCGGGCCTCTGTCAGTGTATGGAAACGGCTCCGCAAACCTGCGCACACCATACATCAGGACTGACTAGGTGGTGTGCCGCTGAGGTCACCGCACACCAAAAGTGCCACAGGCTACCGTCCACCAGGACCAGCTGGCTGGGCCGCCCGTTTCTACCACAGCTTTTTGGCTGGCAACCCAACCCACGCCCTTGGGTCGAGCGCGTACAAAGTAATCTGTATACAAACGACGGATACAGCGTTGCACTTGGATAGCTTCCCTGTCTCATGTCTGCTCCGACTACCTGCTAGCCATCCGTACTCCCCTGAATTACCAACTCTGAGCGAGTTGCCCTGCCTGCCTACAACGGCGACCGCTTCGCCGCCCGCAAACGTCTGTGTCGCCCAAGTACGAATAGGTTAGGTACCTACTAACCTAGGAGGTAGGTACCTAGGTGGTAGAGGTAGGTATCCTCCTGCCGCGCCTGCAGCCCGGCCTGCCTTGTTAGCACTCCTCGTTCAGCAGGTTCACAATACGCAGCACCCGTGCTGGTCATCGCATCCGTTCTACCGGTTCCAAAACAACATGCAGCTGAGCTGAATGCAGGCATGGACACGCAGTTCAGGAACGCTTGTGCCGTGGTTCCAGCCGCTGGATTGGGCAGTGACCCAACTGATGCAGCGCAAACTTCAGGCCCCAATTCTGCCTCACCGCAACGCTAGCCATCGTGGCTCCCGAGCTTGCAGGCAGCAATACTCATCAGTACCTCCGTGTTAAAAATGCATGCTGGCGCTACGTGTGTGTGCATGGCGCAGCATAGTATGTACCAAGGTGGCACTCCGTGGTGACAGTCAACCACATACGGTTGTGAAAACATGCTAACAACGTCGGTATTGCCCTCTTTTCATTAATATAGTATCAGACTAAAAGATCTATGCGTTGGCGATTATTTCCGACACCTCTTTCCCTACGTTTCTGGCTCCTTTCATGGGCAGGTATTGCGCTGATCAAGTTCTCTGATGGAATTCCTCGAGGCGCTAGATTTGGTGCTCCTACCCCATCCTGCAAACAACGAGCAGTTTCCCATCACGATGGTGTAGTTTGTGCGGTTATGCACAGTTTCCAGCCTCTACTCCCGGACTTTGTTAAATTTTGCTATTTTTTTTTCCTACTGTCTACCAATCCCCATGTTGGCTCTGTGTTTCCCGTGTCGCCGTCCCAGCGATCTGGGCGTACCGGTTCTCGCTTATCTCGACATTCCCGGATCTCCCTTTTTCACCCCAGTGTGCCTTTAGCGCTGGTGCTACCAGATTGGTTGTTACCCCCGGCCTCCTGTCCTACCAAGCTCACCCACCCCATCGCGATGCAACCGTCCTGTTTCGTATTTCTTTTCTTCGGCTTCGGATTTTCCCCTGCCTCTTTTTTGTCGCCTATTCCGCGTTACCCTCGTAGCTTAGCCGCTGTGGGATCGCTCTACGCGATATTTTGGTTGTTAAACTGCCGTTGGGCCTGAGCCAGCAAGACTCTTTGACTGCGCATGCTGATTGCCCCTATAAGTATGATTAATTATTAATTGAGGGAGGGGTGGCAGCGGTGCTGTATCCGCTTCGGTGGAGCTCACCCGCCGGGCTCAATTCGATGCTTCAGTGACGATACCAAGACTCCAGTGGGCTGAGTTGGCTGGGGTGAGGAACAGCTAATAACGTGCGCATGCCAGGGTGCCTTTTGCACCCTTTTGAAGTGAGAACGGGGATCCTTGCATTTGCGTATTTGGGCCAATCAAATGCGCTCTTCATCTGCGATACCTGGTGTCAGAACCCCGCAATTGGCTGTCGTACGCGAACTCTGCTACGTCAGTCGCTGAACCGGGGACCTGGATTGAAAGTCTGCGTCTGAGCCACCGTACCGGTCAACCGGGAGGGAAAGAGGAAACAAGCGGTCGGGGACTGGGGGGTGTCGATAACCCGGGTACCTTCTGGGTGTTTACACTGAGTTGCCCACTAGTTTCAACGTTGCTCATCCCCGATCAAGGAAGGGTTGGATGAAAATGTTTGCCAAAGTCTTTTCTTTTCTTTTCGATTCCCCTCAGTCCCTCCGGGGCGACTAAATGCCTGATGCAGACATACACTGCATCACATGATCATTTTGTTGCCTGTTGCCTTGCCAAGGTAGTCTGACTACATAAAATCTTGATTGACTGGCGGATGCAATGCAGTATAGGGTAGGGAGGCGAATGTCCCGCCAGCGCATCACGCCCGTCTCCGAGCGATTGCGATTTCCCTTCGAGAACCATGTTGTATTGCCCCCGCTACTAAGGAGATTGGTAGTTGTTGCACATCATATATCTGTGCCCCCCGACGCCCGGTTGTACTGCGTGGGTGCTTCCGTAGTATTGCAACTGTGCCGTTCCCAGCGCACTGCCATAGAGTCTGCAGCAGAAGCGAGCGTATTGCAAATGGCGATGGCTACATAAATCGATATCACTACTCTGCACAATACCAATACGTACAGGTGAGCACAAACTGCCATGTGCACGCATTTCCGGCTCATTACAAGACGCAAACCGACATGACACGATCCATGCATAGATGCGTAGATGCGTAGTTGGGCTACGTGGCACGCAACTTACTTCCATATACTCACACATGACATTTAAAACCCGTGCGCCGAGACTGACCCGTTGAGACCGGTCCGCAAAGGCATGGCCAAACGCCGAGTAGAATACAGCCAAGGGAGCAGTGCGCGATGTAGGAGCACCGCGTGAACGAGAAACGCCGAAACGACACAGCCAACCACGACAATACACCGACCTTTATATTGCCCACGTGTGAGTAAGGACGTTCGTCATCCAAAAGGACGACACGACCGTGCTGTGTCAAACTCAATGGCAAGTGGAGGATCCAAGCCATGCTTAGTTGGAACACAGGCCGCTCTGGAACGGGAGACGCTCCAGATCATGGGCACCCTGAGCTGGCGCGGAGATGAATGAAAGAAGAAATGAGATCTATCAGAATCCTCACAATAACAGAAAGCGTTGAACAGTCTGCAAAACAGCCGTTGGTGGATGATCGTAAGCTGGCACCGTAGAGCAACCAGCCAAACAACACTGAGCGCGACCGGATCAACGTGAATGGTGAGAAACATTCGTTCAACCCCATAGGTAGCTACCATAGGAAGCCGTTACAGAGCTATTACCGTAGCCAATGAATAACGATATGGGACCATCGACACAGCACTGGCGCATCGGGTGAACATGTTGTGATGTACCAAGATATAGTATTTACCGACCAAAAATCACGGGAATCTGCCGCATGTCACCGTGCACACGATCTTCGACAAGCATATGAAAATAAAACCCGAAGCAGCACCGTCGGCTGGGTTGAAAACAGTCCATATATCACAACAATCACCAATGAAAACACCTGCAGAGCCTAGTTCCGCCCCAACAGCTGCTTTGACTCCTCCTCCTTTCCAAGTAGACCCAGGCTGCGTATTTGCTTCGCACTCGGCGCATCGTCTCGGGCGGTGGCGGCCTCGGATCGGGCATACGCAGCTTGCATAGCCAACGCCCTGGCGTGCTACAAACTGTCAGCATTGATTGTCTCAACCAGTCGTCCCGGCCCGCTACGTGACGGACCTCTTTCTTGTGATGTAGGCACTCGTAGTAGTCCTCGAGCGTTAGAGCGCATTTCTTCTTGCCCGAGTCATCTTCAGAAGATGTATTGACGACGTAACAGCCCATCACCTCCTGCCAGAAGGAGAAGCAACGGCCAACGCCTAAAACAAGTCAATATTTCCCAATGAAGCTGTACTGAATTCAATTTTGGGTAAAATACCTCCATGCATTCCATATCCTGACGCCATGATGATCCAATCGTTTTTTTCGTCGGCGTAAAGACCCGTGTCGAGCGAGTATGATGATGCTTCAAGAGCAGGACATTGCAATTCGGACGCGGACTATCATCGGCTAAATCTAGTCTTGCTAACAGATATACTTCTATTTAAGGTGAGAAGGCTAGCAAATCAAAAGTATACTCTGTTAACCACGCGCTATTCAATTATAACATACCCCCGCCGGGTACCCACCCAGCTTCTTGTCAGTCCCCATAGATGCATATCAGAACAGAACACAGGTGCAGACGTCACAGGTCCCTGTTGAACTTTCAGTGAAGCCGAGGCTCGCCACCTATGCAAATTGGCCGGAGCTGCCAAACTGCCGGGTTTCTGCAACCAGGACACAATACAAGCTGACCAGGATGGGCAAGGATCTATCGCCAGCTAAAGTTCTGCTGCTAGCAGCATACTTGGCGGCCCAAAGCGACATTGCCAAGCTCTCTTCTCTCGCTCGCCGAAACGACGATGTTTTGCGCCCCGAGATTCTACTGCGCGTTATCCTGACATATCTCCCAGAGACTGTGGAACCATGCGCATATATCCAGCTTCTACGCGATCTCTCAGATGGACAAGCGCAGACCCTCCCCGATTTGGACCTTGACACTTCCTCCGTTGATACCCTCAGCGACGAAGTTGCGACAAAAAAAGCCAAGAAGCTTCATCTCCTACCATTGTACCGAGAGAAAGTAGAAATATACGAGAAAGATGACGCCGTGTGCGAATTCGTTTTCCAAAGGGCGTATAGAATCAACACCGAAGTTGGTGCGTTGTCACAGTTAACAGATCTTCTCCAACCATTCCTCGGACACTACCCCTCAATAAAGCACTGGGCTGCATCAACAGTTTTCCCATATGTCAGACGAAACCGCCAATACCACATTAGCTCCTCGCCAGAGTATACACTGTCCGAATTTGAGAACCTCCCTGATCGAACCGCGGCGATATTTTTACTTTCCGAGTCAACCAAGGGTGACGGGGAGGCGGCTGGGCGAGACCTCCGAGGGCTGGTTGCACCATGGCTGTATAATGACATGCGCTGGAAACATGCAGATGCTCTAGAGGACGGTGCTGAGATGCACTGTCCAGGGTGGGAGCAAGTCCAGGATACTGTACTATCGTGGGCAACGAAATCCTGGACCAGTGCCGCTGGTACGATCAAACACTGGGAAGGGCCGCGCGATGTATACTTTGCGGATGACTTGACGATGAGTCTGCCGGAGAGTAAGATCCAATATCTCGAGAAGACATATGCTACTACGGCCATTGCCTGCGTGTACAGCATCGCTGAGTCAAGTGAGGAAGCTCTGCGCAGTTCATATGAAATATGCCTTGCAACTCGCAATCGCCTTGATGGAACGGACTTGCCCCCGACTCTGGAGAGGATCATGTCCAACCTTTCCCTCCTGCCAGTCTGCAAAGCGACACTAAGCGGTGATCCTAAGATGACCGCCTTCATGCGCCACGATTTGCTCAAAACGTCGAACCCTCTCACTTCCGCGGTACCTGAAGCTCTTAAACTGGTTACGGCGCTTACAATCAGTGCTTACCTTTGCACCTCCTTGGGTGTGCCTTGGTCGGTGCGGAGAGCGGGAGACCTATTCTTCATCGGCGACGAGAGAGAACAAAAAGGCGAGCTCGGAAAGCTACTGCGGGCGATCGCCAATCAGGCACCACGAGATGACGATGGGTACTGGGAACGATCAAGAGATGCGATTCTCTGGCTTTCTCATTGGGGTCACCACAACAGCAACACAGGATTGTCATCACACGGCTGCGGGCCCTTGGGCATGGTCTCCAGAGAACATATGGAGACCGAATTTTTGAAGACCCTGCTATCCAAGTCAAGTATGGCGCTCTAACAGCCTGCCGAATAAAGAGACACGCGCTAATCATTTAGCAGGATATTCATTATCACGGCAGATATATGAAAACCTCACAGAGCCATTGGCTCGAGAGAAGCTCCAGGATGCTGTCTGCCAATCTGCTTTGAACGCTTTCGACAATGCGTCAAATCTAAACAGAGCTCGCGGTGGACTGAAGAAATGCGACGAGATGTGAGCATCTGCCTCTCTGTTGCTGTATTCCATACAGGATGCTAATATCAACCTAGAATCCACTCCCTCCCAACAGTGCTAGAAAAGTCCTCACGGCCGGTCAAACGAGTGGAGGCGCTCCTTAAAGCCAGTCATGCACTCAGCGACTACCGCCTTGTTCTCAAACAAGGCGAGCCGTTCTGCCCGGTTGTTCTCCGGGTACACTCTGATCCAATCATGATCATTGAGAAAGTACTCAACCAGAATCTGAAAGCTTACACACGCATACAAGAGTTTCTGGAAATGGGGGCCAACATGGTGCATGCTGGCCTGACCTTACATGGCCCAGCAATGAGGATGGCTGCAGTACCGTCGCAGATTGAGCAGGGACTGTTCATTGCGGAGAAACGAATAGTGGCGATGTGTATTGAGGCCGCTTTGAATGAGGATGACTTTGAAACAGCGTACTCGTACGTTGTTAGTCGACTCGAGAGTGGTGCTATGGCCACATCCAACGACTCTGTCGCCGTTTCCGATACCTGGTCCTGGGCGGCGGCCCTGAAAGCTGGACAGTATATTAGGACAGAGCGATCGCAGCAGCCGACACATCTGGGCACCGCGAGCGGCAATCTCGAAATACGACACCTTGAACAGAGAATTGAGTGCTTGGCAACAGCCATTCGCACTGCCCCACCGGCAGAACTCCATCAAATATTGAAGAGCTTCAGGCGATGTGAGGAGCAGCTAGACTCCGCCATCAGGGAAGAGGCCGCAAACGAGACGGTCTGGGATACCGCGGGAGAGCTTGGCGCCCTACCAGGCAACTTTGATGCCCTGGAGCAGCGACCGACGCAGCCACCTCGCAATGCGACGGCTAGCACTGTGGCAAGGCAGGGAGAGGAGGCGCCAATGTCGCTGTTCGATCTTTCTCGAGCCACTGCGAGAATCGCCCAACGGAATCTCACTACACTGTCCAGTCTTCAGGGTATACCAACAGCGGCCGGAAGTGCGGCGCTATCGCAGGAGCTGCCTGAAACTCGCACAAGGAAACGAGACCAACTACGAGAGGCTGCCACTGGGACGCTTGTATCTGGCGTCGGTTGGCTTATCGGCGCGAATGTTAATGGAGGGAGCGAATGAGTACGTCAATATGTAAATTAGCATCTATCCCAATATAAAGTTGCTGGGACCCCCCTGGTGTCTACCTCTACCTTGATCTGTTGGTGTTGCCCTATCCTATTGAAACTACTCATCCTAAAAAAGGACCACCTCGGTCTGAGAGCGCGACGTTCTGTAGCTGGCTCTATGTGTTGCGACCATTTCATCTCTGAACTAGTTGGTCTCGTCCTTGAAAAGGACTGCGGGGAAGTCATCGGAAAGAGCAGGTTGACGAGCAGCCAGGAGTCATCTGTATTTCCTACAGGCGGCGGAGCCATGATGTATGCCGTGATAAAGGCTGGTCTACGATCGGTGTGGCAGAAAGAAATCTGGACGGAAAAAGGCAGTAGATAGTATGCTGGCTGAGGGGTACGGTGTGAAGGATATTCAGCTTCGCAGACGTTACCGAGGCCTCGTTGACCCTCGTCTGGCACCCGCCAGAAACACAACGGTGCTGTAGTCACTTACCTTGCCCAACCAGCATGGATGACAGCATAGAAATCAATGATCAGCCATATGCTTGTAAAAACAGCGGCATTTCGCTGCTGATCCTACCGTAAAATATTGATGACGGTATTGGAGACTGCAGCTAGTAGGAAGATGACGCCACAAATGATAGGAGTGTGCGAAAAGCTCCAATTCGTCTGTGGCGGCGCTGACAACAGCCCGAAAGTATCCGATGCGTTGACGACGGCGGGAAATTACGACATTTGGCTCGATTTCGGCGTGAATGTTTTTGTTGTGTGCTGGTTCTTCATGGCCGTTTGACGGCAGCTGCTGGGGTCGACAAACCGAGACCAGGCAATGGCGTAAGGGATGGAGGTTCATAGAAGGGAAAATTAATGGCGTCCTAGTCGACTTTTATTTGGTCCATGGTTCACATCGTGACTGTCCAAGCTGACGATTTCTGAGTGGTGGTTGAAAAGCTATTAAAGACGCGGTCGCAAAGCGCGTGGCTGATGAAGTGTTTTGATTTGCAAAGTCCGAAAGCTGCCAAAAGTGGTGCACACGTATCCCCGTCGTCGCCCAAACAATTAACAGTTCTTGGACGAAGTCGCGAGTACTCGAATTTCTCCCATAGCCGACGCAAATTGCGGAAAACCCCTGGATGAGTAGTTTCTCGAGAAACAATGTTGACCGTAGCGTCGCACGTCCGTGCGAAGAAGGTTGAATGACAAACGAAAAGAAATAACATAACAAGAGGCGTTGACCAAGAGCAGTCCAGAGGAAACGAAAAACTATACAGGGCCTAAATACGGCGGTTGAGAGCAAAATGACTGTGTTGATATGAGCTCATCGCATCGTGGCGTCGGCACCTGTAGATAATTAGCTGCTGCCAGGAAGAAAAATACTATCGCGAGTTCAAACCTCCGTATTGCTCTCGTGGCTCGGAGCGCGACGCAGAATCACCATATCCGCCGGAACCGCCAGCAGCAGGTTCGCGGGGTCGGCCAGCATCGCGCTCACCCTGGCGGTCGTATCTTTCACGATCATAGCCGCCGGCACCGCCGCGTGGGCCATGTCGGTCACGATCGTCGCGTCCACTGTGCCTCTCGCGACCATAATTTTCGTCGCGATCGCGGCGCTCGTAACCAGCACGTTCGTAGTCCCGGCTATAACCTGCCCGCTCATCGTAGCGCCTGTCCTCACGATAACCACGCTCGTAGCCAGAACCAGAACGGTCGTAAGAGCGATCGTATCCACCACGGTCATCATAGCGGCGCTCGTAGCCTCTGTCATAACCACCTCGGTCGTTGCCGCCTCGGTCGTTGCCGCGCGAGCGGTATCCTTCATCACGGCCATAGCCACCACCCCCGTAGCCTCCACGGCGACGATCCTCAAATCGGGGGCGCCCAGTCTCTGTTTTGTAGGTTAGTAAAAAGGCTCACCATTGGGGATGAGCGAAGAACAAACCTCTCTTGGGCGGACCAAAATATTTGCCAGGAGTGGGAGTGCGAGGCCGGGCTCTGCGAGCTTTCTCGATGCTCAAAGTACGGCCCTCAATCACCTCTCCCTGCAAACCTTCCTTGGCAGCTTCGGCCTGCTCTGACGTGACCATCTTGACGAAGCCGAACCCACGCGATTCCTTGGAATGGGGATCCTTCATAATTTGACATTTCTCAACGTCGCCGTACTTCTCGAACATCTTGGTAACCTCAGCTTCTGACAGGCGGGGATGAATGCCAGTCACGAATAGGTTGGAACCAGGGTTGATAGCGCCGTCATCATCATCCTTGGGAGCAGACATTTCCTTCGAGCCACTTTGGCACCAAAGTCAGTATTGCTTCTCGCTTTTGAATTGGAGTATTCGACTAACCTGTCAGGATGCGCAGCGGGCGATGCGGAACGACGACGCCCAGTATCGATTTCATCTCGACTAGGACGCGGGGAAGCGCTCCGGTTGTCACGCTCATAACGAGGAGCTTCATCTGTGCGAAAAAAACAAGGTCAACATCAGCACTGGTGACGCGACGGAAAACAGAGCCTTACCTTCATAGCGATCGCCGTTAGGCGCCTCATAATCCATTGCTGCACTTGCCATATTGCTGATTCAGTTCGAATTAAGGAATTCGATGAATTGGGTAAGACGACAAAGGACGGCTGCGTCTGTTGATGTTTGCAGGCAGCTTAGTTGCATGCAGACGGAGAGGCGAAAACGCTGGATGGGTGAACAAACGAAAATTGCTTAATCGCCGCAGATTATCCGAAACGCGCCAACCTTCACAAACCCAGTAACAATACATTCTGGTAACGTAAGCTGGATTCAGACAGCCCCACATGACCTCTTGCCACAGCAGACAGGGCGTACCTACCTGACATGTTGGATCACGGTTATCAACGAACTTCTTTCTTATTTGTTTTATAGGTATTTCACAGCCATTTGCTGTATAGAAACTGGCGATACTTCTATCACCCGTGCTCATACAGTGGTAGCGGTGATACCGACTTGCCGAAAATCACGCCAGTTGACTGAATGTTTCTGGCCTCGTAGCATGGCTTCAGTCGTGAAAGTTCTGTAGTGACTAGTATTGATGCTGTATCTGTCCGGTCCCCCCCCCTTTTTTTTTGGCATCTCATCACCACACATCTTCTGGGTCAACCTCATGATTCTCTCCGTCGTCTCTAACATGCTCATACTTCACATCTCTCTTCATGGATTTCCGCATATCAAACGCATCCTCGCTATATTTGGTAGCGTCCACAGCGTGGTCTCCATAGTAGTCTTTCACCACCCGGAAAACACTGTATCCCATGCTCTTGTAGAATGCGATGGCCCTCTCATTGCTTCTCCGAACAAAGAGGTCCATGAACCACGCGTCGTTGGCGTTGGCAGCTGCTTCTAGTTGTTCCGTTAGAATCTTACCAATGCCAAGCCGACGGGCTTCAGGGGCAACAGTAAGAGCAGTGATGTGTGCATGCCATGGAAGATAATGCTCGGAGTATTTATAAGCGTCTGGTGATGATTCAACCTTGCCCATAACTGCTCAGGCGGTTAATTTTGTTTGAATGCATGTTTGGAAGCGATTCTCATACTGTACCCGACAATATTTCCGTGCATGTCTTCGCATACTTGAAAGAGGGACGGCCATTTTGAATGATACTGGAGGTAGAACCCAAGCTCATATGATTCTGTCAGAGGGTCCAAGTTGCATTTTGAGAATTTATTAACGTCCTCAGGGCGAAATCGGCGAAATGTTGTCATGGCGAGGTGCCCAGACTGGCAGAGACTGAGTTGCGCTGGCGAATCGCGGCAAAGTCTCGGCAGTGGTAGGTTAGTAAGTAGGTAGGTTACCTGTAGGTTAGTACTAAGGTAAGGTAGAGACAGGTACCTGAGCTTTTCCGTCAAATCCACCTGGAGCTTTGGGTTTATTAACAAGGGCGCTCCACCCTCGACGGCGCCACACTGGGTTCGACAGTGTAACGACTAAATAAACCTACCTTATTACCTAGGTACTAACTTACTAACCTTACCACATTGTGTATATTCCACCCTACATATTCACTCGCTTTTCCCAACCGACTGCCGATATCTTGACCGCGCCCCCTCTGCAACCGATTTAAGACCACTTTGCAGTTTCTTTCGCAGCATAGAGTGCTGTGGTGCGACAACGACAATCACCAGACTGCCGCCGCATTTTTGGCAACGGCCTTGGCGGTGAACAATTATCTACTGCATCCGAGATGCCAGCGTCACCCCAAACGCCACAGCACTCGCGACACTCGTCTGTTGCAGACGGCCATAATTCCTCACCAACTACCCGCAGGCATTCGAAATCTTCCGTCAGCGATGTTACGACCCCATTTCGCAACAGCCTTACACATCAAGACACATTGGACATGAGCATACTCGCAAGCGGGGATGGACAAGCTAGCAACGGCATGGGAAACTTGGCAGATGAGCTTGCCGATGCCTTTTCGGACTCTGGTGACGACGATGACGGCGCACAAGGCGAATATTCAGGCAACCAAGAGAGTGGCGACGCCCCGAAGCCGGATGGTTCCCGTGATAGCGGAGTGGATGTGAATGGTGTCGCTGCCGAACGTGGAGAGAAGACGAAAGATATAAATCTCTCTGTTCCCTCTCCTCCTCGTCGAGGGCACCAGAGGAAGGGAAGCGAGTATGACGGCAGTGAATACGGCTCGGAATCCGATCTAGACGCTGCTGGCTTTACCGCAAGTCTGATTGCCAGAATTGACGCTGTCGAGTCTCTGGTTCGTCGTGGTACAGAAAGCTACGGCGGACCGGAAGATGACGTCTTTCGGCGAGTCACCGACAGCTTGCGTGATCTCGGATCGCAGTCAAGCGTCGAAGGGAATGCATCACGGTGCGAGGACCGCCACTGTTTTAGCGAAACAACTTACTGACTTAGGGTTGGCAGACTCATTACTGCGCATACAGCGCTCACTACACACCTTGCACATCAAACTCGCCAGCTTCATAATCTGACTTTCCCTTTGCTGTCGCCTCTAGCGTCGCCGCCAGATCTAGATACCATCGACGACTTGGTACCTCTTCTAGTTTCGCTGCTGGAGGCTATGCCGACACCCTCAACCGTTGCCTTCAACTCTCTAACAGCACTGCATTCTGTCACAGCCGAACTCATACAAACCTTGAGCTACCTCTCTGATACTCTCCATATGTCCCGACAAACAATTACCACTGCTACCCGCAGGCTGAAGAGTTCGAAGGAGCTTGTTGCTGAGCTAAGAAGAGACGAGGAGCTGCGAGAAGAGGGAGAAAGATGGCTCACGAGGGGAAACTGGGGAGAGAGGCTACAGAAGCGAGAGTGTGCGGGAGTGTGCGGAGAAGTCATTGGAGGCTTCGAGGCAGTGTGTGATGGCTGGCGGAAGCGTCTCCTCGCTCAAGCAGAGTCTACAGCTTGATACTTATGGCATCTGGTTGCTAATGACGAAGAATTACAACGGGAGACAAGAATATATACCTGCGGGTGGAAGAGGGGGGATCTGGAGGAGAGTTCTGCTTGCAGAACGATATGGGCATTACTCGCACCGTCTCCGTTGCTGCATCTAGACGCTCCTTTATCAGATTCTTGAATTTTATAACTAGACATGATGTAGACCGAATTTGGCAATTACGAATAATAGTAATGGGTGTTTCTTTTTCGATGCTGATCCCACGCCTGTATTGCACCAGGTGACCGTGACAGTAGGAATCCCCTCTGCAGCAGGAGCCATCACTCTATGAACGTCAGCTGCTGTACGCCGCCCTGAGTGGTATTGTTTTCCCATACGAGAACGTGATTATTGTTTGTTTGTCGAAACTGTTTATGTTGCGTCTTTTACAAGGGATTTTATATGTTGTTATCCGACGCCACTATGCGCGACTCACAACTGCAAGCGTGTTTGAGGTCGCGCTGGGCGACTCGATTGGCTGTCCTGGCTGGCGTAGCCCTTGTCCCTGGTACCCCGCTATTGAGTTGAATGGCTGGGTGCGCAGAACGCGCTCCATGTCGCGCCAATCTCGCGTTGGTAGCACCATACAGATCTCTCCGTCAACACAAAACCAAAAGAGGAGGACAAGCTAGTTCATGACATGAAGCGTCGGGCCATCCTGGTGATATCAGCTAGTTAGGTTAGGTCTTTATAAATACTCGTCGAGTATCTTAGTAGATAATGCGCGATGGACGTAGTGACAAGTTCCCCCCGTTCTGAAGAATGGCGTAGATCCTTAGGTACAATGCCTGTTAAAGAGATGGTCGTTATAAGCAGAATACTGCCTATGCGCCCCCACAGCCTAAGAGCCCTTTCTTACCTTAGTACTACTAATTTACCTAAGTTTTGTAGGTTGTTGTGATCCCTCACGGCTGGCCGCGTTGCATCCCTGCAGGTCGGCCCTCTCCCTGTTTAGGTACCTTGAAGATACCTAGGTACAGTACATACAACCAACTTAAGATGAAGGTACCCAGAGGTACCTCCGTTGGGCAATGCTGAACGGGCTTGACGAATGACTCCTTTAGGCGCTGATAGAGAAGAAAGGGACAAAAATGTATTGGTGGTACAAAACAAAGCGCAGTACTGACTGTAATTCATAATAGAGGCCCGACACAATGTTTAACGGACTGGCAAACTACCTACCTACCTAGTAGTAAGGGGCCGTTGAGGTCATGCATTTCTTATAGGTTGTTACCTGTTAGTAGGTAGGTAGGTATGTTCAATGCGAGTACTAGTAGAGGTACCTAGGTAATCCGAGTTAACTATTAAGGTAGTTAGTACCTTAGAGGTAGGAGGTACCTAGTAGGTTAGAGGTAGGCAGTATTTAAATCAGAGTGGCCGGGCCTAAGCTGGCGCGCCTGGCCTGGCGATCCTGGCACAAGGCCAGTGGCTCGCCCCGTAGCCGCCTCCTCCCGCCCCCCAAGTTCTTCACTCAGACTTCAACCTCCCTCGCTCATCAAACCCCTCGACTTCATCCAGTCTCAACGCAGGTGTGCACTGATTCTGTTGTATATCTGGCAAAACATACACGTCGACAGAAATATCATACTTTTGCGCCCGCCGCCTTTTCTTAGGCCTCCGACTGTTTACCGCTAATCATCACCGAACGCTGCTCGCCCTTCCATTGCTGTCATCCGCTGGCGTCCCAACTCCTAGATTGTCATCCTCGCCTCTGTCGATAGCAAGCTATAAAACGATCGAAATACAAGCTACCTCCGAAACTCACTGCCGCACCTGGTCTACTTGTGGCAGGCAGTCTGTTGATTGCATCTGCCGGCGCACGAGACAAAGCTCGAAAGAGATATTTTTATTGGCCTAGGCGCGCCTTCTAGCGACTTGAGCATCCTGCTATGAGCGAAGAAAAGTCCCCATCTATTGGAAGTGCGCAAGCATCTTCACCACTACCTGGTGGACGTGGGCGCTTAGAGGCACGCAGCTCTAGGGATACAACCTCGGCTCATCGTCTTCGCAATGGACTGGGCAATCGCGATTCAACAAGAACAGCCCGCTTTGACACGGATTCTATCGATAGTGCTCTAGCAAGAGAGATGCATCGCCCGCACCGGGAAAGCACGCCAAGTGCGAGCCCGCGTAGAAAGCGCCAAAGGATTAATGGAGACAGGTACAGTATTGCCAGAAAAATCGTGGAGATAACTACAGACTCCTAACACCTCAAAGGTTTATCCCAAGCCGGTCCGGGCAGGACTTGCAAGCTAGCTTCAGTCTACTTCATGAGGACGGCTCACCAGCAACGTTGTCAAAGCAAAAGAAGCGCACGCCACATGGCGAGTTACATTTCCAGAGGAGTAAGCCGTCCGCATTGTACACGCCCCAGAAAAGAGTACTTGAAAGGCGCTAACACAATCGCAGCTGAAGAAGCTAACCGTACCTTTTCTTCGCTGTTACGAGCAGAGATGTTCGAAAGCTCAGTGCCACAGGCGGTTTCGTCCCTTTCGCCAGACAGCGCTCTCCCGAATGCTTCGCGAAGAAACCCAGCAGATGGCACACGGTCTCACACGCCACCAAATAATAATCCCGCCATCGCACTTCCATCCTCGCTCACACCATCAACTCCACACAAAAATCTCTTCTCATACATGTCGCCCCGCCACCATCACATCGCTGGTCATCCTACCCCTACCAAAACACCACAGAGCCGGCATGGTCCGAATCTAGATACCCGGGCCGAAATCTATAGTTTGTCGCCAGTTCGGTTTGGAAGCCAGCAAATGTTGTTGAGCCCTCGAAGGCAGCCGCGCTCTGTGAACAAAGTCCCTTACAAGGTCCTTGATGCACCAGAACTGGCTGATGATTTCTACCTGAACCTGGTAGACTGGGGCAGCGCAAATGTGCTTGGTGTGGGCTTAGGATCCAGCGTGTATATGTGGAACGCACAAACGAGCAAGGTGAATAAGCTTTGCACGCTGGAAGACGACACTGTCACGAGTGTATCGTGGATACAAAAGGGGACACATATTGCTATAGGTACTGGTAAAGGCCTTGTGCAAATTTGGGATGCTGAAAAGACAAGACGATTGAGGACTATGACAGGCCACACAGCTCGAGTTGGGTCTTTGGCGTGGAACTCGCATATTCTGACTTCAGGCTCCCGTGATAGGCTCATCTATCACAGAGATGTCCGAGCACCAGACCAATGGCTCCGAAAACTCGTGGGACACAAACAGGAGGTTTGTGGCCTGAAGTGGAACTGCGAGGATGGACAACTGGCCAGCGGTGGCAATGACAATAAACTCATGGTATGGGATAAGCTGTCAGAGACACCACTGTGGAAATTTTCGGACCATACAGCTGCTGTGAAAGCCATATCGTGGTCACCGCACCAACGTGGATTACTCGCATCTGGAGGCGGCACAGCGGACCGACGCATAATCTTCCACGACACAGTGAAAGGCTCTGTTATCAACGAGATTGACACTGGAAGCCAAGTTTGTAACTTGGCATGGTCGAAGAATTCCAATGAAATTGTGTCTACCCATGGGTACAGTCAAAATCAAATTGTTGTTTGGAAGTATCCTTCTATGCAGCAAGTCGCAAGTCTGACTGGCCACACATATCGCGTTCTGTATCTTGCAATGAGCCCCGATGGGCGAGTTGTGGTAACAGGGGCTGGCGACGAAACCCTTCGATTCTGGTCTGTTTTCGGCCGAAGACCAGGTAGCAAGGAAGACGGAGAAGCCGGCGGTGGGAAATTGGCAGACTGGGGTATCATTCGATAAACAGCACGGCTGATCATCGTTGAGGATGCCCCCTTTCGCGTACTGCCGCAGCCGGCTCTCTAGCCCAATTCTGCTTGATTCGGGCAAGACATTACGTTGACATGATGTGCAAGAATGCACACATGAAGCCGCTCTGACTGTAGCAGTTCGGATGTATCTGGTGCGATCGCTTTCATGACGACGCATTCTCCAGAGATGCTAGGCACAGGTTAGTTAAAAGCGAAGGAGTCGGAAGCGCCTTGTTAAATGACTGGATGAAGCACGAAGAAAGGAAAGGCATGAGAGAAGACGGGAATAAAGAACAGGGAAGAAGGAACACAAAGGGAGGCATAGGATGGGGCGGAAGAAGGAAGGAAAGGAGCACGACGAATTAAGGAGCGTTATGTTTTGAGAAGCGACCGATTTTGTATTTGCATCATGTTTCAGCAGCATAGCGAATTTAATGATAGGCATAACTAAGCATTGGGCCTTTGCAAGAGCGCGTTTTTTACGGAAGAATACTGTGATGAGACTGTGATGGATATGCCCCTTTCGCGGTTTAGTCTATTCAATTGTAAGACAATCAAGCCTAATAATGTTGATTAAATCCATATCTGCATTTCTGTGGTATCAGGTGTTTCGAATATTATTATTAGGCGGTTGTTTAAAGCGCAAGGCAACACCGACACGCCGATTCAACGTGACAACTCAACCAGTTCTCAACTTGACTCAATCAATCGACAGGTATACTACCCGTGTGCGAAAAGGTCGACTGTGATTTAACAAACGTCGCCATAGAACGGTGGTCGCATGATTAGTCGGGAATCTTTCTCTCACGAGCCACATCTCGCGCTCCACCATCAACACTGGTTGAATTCGCAGTGGCAGTAGAATCATCGAGAAGCGGAATGCGGTCGAGGCTTGTCGTTCTTGCCATTGCATTCCTAGCGGTAACAGCACTCGGCTCAAGACTAGGCGTGCCGGAAGCCTTTTTGGACTGTAAGTCAACGTTCCCACTCTCCGGCTGCGGTTGCATCAAGGGCGAGGTAAGCATGAGTTCAGGGGCGGTCTGCCACTTGACGACTTCAGCCTTCATCGCCTCAAGTTCCTTTTGGAACCGTTTGCCGAAGACGTCAATGTAATAGGTAGATCCATTGTATATGCTCCAGGCAAACACAACCAACAGGAAGGCAGTTGACGCATAGCGGCTGATAAACCACAGTGGGCATGGTAGCATAGTGAGAACCGCATACACATACTGAATCATCATGAACGTAGGCTCCTGTAGCGTGCTTGGCATGGATAGAACAAATTTGCCGATCCAAGTCCTAGCATATGAGCGGCGAAGCCAGGTAAACGACGTTGGCCGGCCGGCGGCAATTTTCTCTCTCCGACGAACTGTGATGAAGAAGTAGTAACTGAGTTGCCAAAGCGCATATGGAATGGTGCTCCATGCCAGCATAGATACGGTATTAGCGTATGCAGTTGCTGAGCCGGGTTCTGCCGTTTTGATTGCCCATATGGCCGGGAAGCGGTCGTGTAGTTTTTCCAGCGGGTACAGATGTACCAGGCAGTGCAGAGTAACGCATGGCATGATGTGTATAAATAACGATGTAACTTTGTCGAAACTGTGGAACACCAGAGAGTTTCGCCACATGATGATCGCAACTGCGTTATTGCCAAATGCCAGACAAAACGCGGCGGTAAAGAGTCTCTTGGACGCGGGGAAAGCCCATAAGCTGAGCATGAGGAGTACGTTGACGAAGTAGCAGAGATCGGCAAGGAAGTAATGATAGCCGCGACGATGGTATGTAAACATGCGGATGGGCATGAAATACACGAGTTGAGCGGTGTACCAGAGGTGGAAATGTTCTGGATGACCGCCAATGAGATAGCCACTGATGAAGATGTTCATAACGCCACAAATGAAAGATATCTTCTCGCGCAAGCTGATGGCCTTTGTGTCGTTCCACTGCCTGCCTAGCTTGTCGACGCGCTGCCTCATTCGTTTTCGATAGCGATCGAATTGTTCGTCTGCCGAAGGCACTCGGCGTCGCCACTCTTCGACCATTCGATTTCGTGCATTGTAAGTCTTTGATTTCAGTACGTCTCTGGAACGGCGTACTTTATCGGTCTGAGCTGAAATACCCTTCTGAAGCTTTTCTAGCTGCTGAGGCAACGCGAAATTATCCAGGAGGTCTAAAACTGTGAGGCGATCCAGGGGCGGGAGCGAATCCCAGTCATCGTGGTAAGAGCTGCTGCCAGAGAAGGAAGGATTTCTTGAGAGCTTCGGGCTTTTAGGAGTTGTAGCACTCAAACTGGGGGTGTCGAGGATCGTCGGGTCGGGCGGCGAGGAACTCAGTGGTGAGGAGAGGCCAGGCTCGATCTGGTGTTCGTCGGATATAGGATCTCGAAACGTTGCATTTGGAGTCGGAATCGGCACCGCCGCCGCTGGCTGCTCGTCGTCCATGCTCACGTCCTGGCGGTGACGGTACTATTTGGCACCTGAGCCACAACGCATTAACATCCATCGAGAGGGGCAAGAATGAGAAAACAGCCACAGGCGTGAGGCGGAAAAGAAGACATTCGTACCTTTAGCCTGGTGCTTGTACGCTAATATGAATAGTTGTAGCAAGTCACGGCGGACAACGGTAAGAAGGCGGCAACGAGATAGGAAGACGAGAATGCCGATAGGGAACAAAGGATCGAGGGCATGGAGGCGTGTGTATGCGACAACAGAGATATGGCAGTGTGGAGGAAAAATGTAAGTTGAACAGGGAACATCGCCGCTGTCATGTGTAAGAAGGGCTACAAAACGTACGTGTACTGATGTATTGCCACAAAGCTTCCATCTACCTACTAAGCAAACTGGCAAGTGGATACTTGGAGACAGGTACCTCTTGGGCAGCTCCTGAGGGGCACATTGTAGCGGGCGCTGGCGAAAACTAGGCCCAGTTCCAGGCCTAAGCGGCATGCTTGGTACTTGGAAGTGAGGTATCTCTTAACTATTAACAGTGGGGATTGCAACCCCAGGTCGCGACATCGTTTTGTTGAGGCCTGTTTACCTATGGAATCGCAGCTCATTGCACGTGTGAATGTAAGCTGGCCTGGTGACTCTTGGAACCGATGCCCTATTTCGGTCCAGGACGCACCAACAAGGCGTCATCATCTGCGCGATGGAAGCCACCTGCTTGTCCCCAGCCTCAGCTAGTCTGTAGAAGCCAATGTCGTATTTAGTCACACTGCCACTGAAGTTATCAGCAAAACGTCACCTGGCTAGCTTCACGGAGTACCTTGGTAGGTACTAAGGTACCTACCTACTACCTACAGTAGTAACACTTGCAGAGCTCTTCTGCTTCTCAGGGCTGACGCGCCAGCTTGTTCCTCGAGCAAAAGAGCATGAATTTGGACAAGCATGACAAGTATGAGCCTCAAACAATCATAATGGCGGATAAGAACTCAGTTGGTGCCTGCAATGACTGAGAACTGGAAGTCTTTTCATGCTGTTTACCATGGGACCGAGTAAAGTGTAGATTATGCTCGGGTGCCAAGATCTTACTTAGTATCAGTCACAGTTTGAAACTACTGGGTGCAAAAAAATGGTTGTCGTTCCTGAGGTCGGGGGAATTGCTTTCGAGTTATACATCAGTTTCTTCGAGTTGGCCTGGAGTGGAGGTGGTCTGTGCGCAACAGAACACCTCCCCTCAACGCTGCCTGGCGCCAGTTGCGCGACGCGTTCCGCAACCAGTCTTTCGCATCAAACATCCCTTCCCACGCCGCTTCGCTATTATGACGTACAGTGATATCGAAAAATCTCACGAGACCAACCAATTATTCCGATAATTACGCGAGCACCCTCCTTCACCTGGCTGTACATTTCACGCGCGACACATCTGCTTCGAATACCACTCTCACTGCTGCTTGTGTGGGACGAAACCACATCGCATCTGTCGCGCGCTGCCAAGAACTTATAATTGCCGAAAGAGACTTTATATAACTGTTGAAACAATGGGGAAGCTAAATCGACTCGAACTCTTCAGTACGTATTTATTATCCTGCGGCTGTCACAAAGGCGACTGGAAAATCTAACCTTGCTCGCAGATTTCAAGTCTTACAAAGGGCACCACACCCTGCTGTTTGGCGATTCATACTTCACTTCGATTATCGGACCCAATGGCTCTGGAAAGTCCAATTCGTACGTCGATCCCACCCTGTCCTGGCCTCTTTCTCTGCTAACCCTGTCGCAGCATGGATGCTATTTCGTTTGTTCTCGGCATCAAATCGTCCCACCTTCGATCGGCACACCTCAAAGATTTGGTCTACCGAGGCCGAGTACTAAAAACATCTAAGATCAATGACGACGGATCTGCCGCAACGAATGGAGCAACACAAGCAGGCGATGACAAGGCCTCCCGCGGCGACCCCAAAACTGCATGGGTCATGGCCGTGTATGAAGATGATAGTGGTGAAGAACATAGATGGAAGCGTTCCATCACGAACCAAGGCGCAAGTGAATACCGCATCAATGACCGAAACGTTACTGCACATCAGTACAATGCGGCCCTGGAAAGTGAAAACATTCTCATCAAAGCAAGAAATTTTCTTGTTTTCCAAGGAGATGTGGAGACGATTGCGTCTCAGTCCCCCCAAGATCTTACACGCTTGATTGAGCATATCTCTGGCAGCCTGGAATACAAACAAGAATACGAAACTCTCCAAGCCGCTGCCGAGCAAGCAGTGGAGAACCAGAACTTCCAACTCCACAGGCGACGAGGTATCAATTCCGAAATCAAACAATACCGTGAACAAAAGAGAGAAGCCGACAACTTCCAAAAGAAGATGGACGAGAAAGACGCCGCCATTGTGACGCAATGTCTCTGGAAGCTGTTTCATTTTCAGAAAGCTATGGATGAATCCAGTGCTGCCATCCACAGTCACCACGAGGATTTGAAAGAACTACGCCGTAATGTTGAATCCTACGAAGGACAACTTGAAGCTGCGCGGCGAGAACAAATATCAGTCTCGCGACGCGTTGGCCGAGTGGACCGAGAAATTCGACAAAAAGAGCGCTCGATTGAGGATCGCGAAAATGCGCTGGTGCCCTTCGATGAGAAAATCCATGAGTCATCGCAACAAGTTGATCGACTGCAGTCGCAAAGCCAGAAAGTTGCAAAGGAGCGAGATGAGCAAGCGGACATTGTACAAAAGGTGCAGAATGACGTCGACAGCGTCAACAAAGCTCAATCCATTTTTGAGAAAGACATACATGAGCAGATGCAGAAACAAGGTGTGGCAATTAGTGACTCTGATCGCAAAGAGTACAACACACTTCGCAGCGAAGTCATCGCTCGCTCAGGTGCAGATCACACCAAGCTGGAAAATTTGGAGAGACAACGCAAGGCCGACGAAGTAACGGTCAATAATTTGAAAGGCAAGGTTGACAGCATCATGGCAGCCATCTCCAAAACAGAATCCGAGCTCAGCAGCGTAGGAGAAAGGAAGGATGCCGTTGAGTCTACTGCCAAGGATCTTTCTAATGAAATTGCCGCCAAGAAAAAAGAATTCAACCAGCTGCAGTCTGAGCGTGTCCGGACCAACCAAAAAAGGACGGAGCTCGAAGAAAAGCTAGAAGATGTCGCCAAAAAGCTGCGAGAAGCTGATGATGGCCGTCGCCAGAATGATCGTGAGGCGCGATTGAAAGATATGGTTGCATCTCTGAGACGCATTTTCCCTGGTGTACGAGGCAGAATTGGCGATTTGTGTACCCCGAAACAAAAGAAATATGACGAAGCCATCATCGTGGCCTTGGGAAGGGACTTTGACTCGGTAGTTGTTGACACAGAAAAGACGGGCGTTGACTGTGTTCAGTACTTGAAGGAACAGCGCTTCGCGCCAATGACGTTCATTCCCTTGGACAATATTAAGGTCAATGCTGTCAACACGTCTGTCAAGGGCGTTACTGGGGCTAGACTTACTATTGACACGATCAATTTTGACTCGTCCGTCGAACGTGCGTTGTCATATGCATGCGGAAGCTCCGTGGTTTGCGAGACCCTCGACATTGCAAAACACATTTGCTACGAGAAGAAGATTCCCGTCAAGGCAGTCACTCTAGAGGGCTATGTCATTCACAAAGCTGGTCTTATGACTGGGGGTCGTGGGCCAGAACCCAAGGGGTCTAAGCGAAAGTTCGAAGAGGCAGACGTTCAAAACCTCCAAAGAATGGCCACGAAGCTGAAGGAAGAGATTGATCGCCTTCCAAGAGCCGACCGACGCGGTAGCAAGGAGGAAACACTGCAAATTGAGCTTGGTGGCTTGGAGCGCCGTGTTAAAGCTACTAAGGATGAACTTGTTGTCTTTCAAGAAAATTTCTCCAGCAAGAAGCGAGAGCTGGAGAATCAGAAGAAACAGCTCCGGGAAATCCAGCCAAAATACAAAGAACAAGCAAAACAATTCGAAAGCACGACATCTACTGTACAGCAATTCCAGAATGCCATCGGGAAGGTGGAAGATGAAATATTTTCTGGCTTCTGTAAGCGACTCGGATACAGCGACATCCGTGCATTCGATGCATCTCAAGGAAAGCTCGAGCAGGAAGTCTCCGAGAAGCGAAATCAATATGAGGTCCAGAAACAGCGTCTTGAAAGCCGCCTGAAGTGGGAGGTAGCCAGACACGGTGATACCGAGGCTCGTATCAGGAGAATGCAGGAGCAGATCAAGCGCTTGAAGCAAGACATCAAGGGCTACACTAAGGAGAAGGCAGATATCGAAACGGAAATGCGCGAAGAACAAGACGAGCTCGAGGCTCTTAGAGAGACGTTGGAGGAACACCAAGTCCACCTTGCGGAGAAGAGCGAGCGTGTCAATGAGGCCAAGGCCGAGGTGCAGCAACGTGGCAAAGACATCGAGGCCTTGAACAAGAGCATAAACGCCTTGGAAACGACGCTGCAAAAGAATAGTGCTGGAAAGTCTGGGCTGCTTCGCAGGTGTCGCCTAGAGCAAATCCAGATTCCTCTAGCCGAAGGTGCGCTGGACAATCTGCCCAGTGAGGACGACTTGCTACATCAAGACCCGGATGCCATGGATGTCGATGCTGAGGGTGAAGAAATGGTGGGCCTAGCGCTGGATGACCATGGCATAGAAATCAATTTTGATGGATTGGACGATGACCTGAAGGAGGTAAGTGACACAGTTGGAAGAACCAGGTTGATAGTGTGCCAAGAGCTAACCGAGCTGCGCAGTCCGATGACCCTACCGTGGACGATTCACTCACAGAACGTATCGCAAATCTGACGGCCGAGTTGGAAAAATTGAACCCAAACATGCGTGCTATGGAACGACTTGAGAGCGTCGAGTCTCGCCTAAAACAAACCGACCAAGAATACGAGGACTCCAAAACCGCTGCTCAAGAGGCAAAGGAAGCCTTCGGCAATGTTAAGCAGAAGCGATACGAAATATTCAACAACGCATTTACACACATCCAGGAGCAGATCTCACATGTCTACAAAGATCTGACCCGCTCGGATGCTTACCCACTCGGTGGCCAGGCTTATCTAGATATTGAGGAAGACACGGACATGCCGTATCTGTCTGGCATCAAGTACCACGCAATGCCTCCTTTGAAAAGATTCCGCGATATGGAACACCTTTCTGGTGGCGAGAAGACCATGGCAGCTCTTGCGCTTCTCTTCGCTATTCACAGCTACCAGCCCAGCCCGTTCTTCGTTCTCGATGAAGTCGATGCAGCATTGGATAATGCGAATGTCGACAAGATCAAGAAGTACATCCGCGAGCATGCTGGTCCCGGCATGCAGTTTATTGTCATCAGTTTGAAGACTGGGTTATTCCAGGATAGTGAGAGTTTGGTCGGAGTCTATCGAGACCAAGAAGTCAACAGTTCGAGAACATTGACGTTGGATGTGAGTTTGAAAATGCTTCATTTGGTTGCTTCATTTGGCAAGAACACATTACTAATGACTGATGATACAGCTGAGGAAATATGCGTGAAGCGGATGATCTTAGTTCTAGTTGTTGGCGTAATAGTTGCTGGACAATTTTGGCGTTTTGTTTTCACGCGGTACCGAAAGACCCTGCGTTGTAATGCTTTGTACGCGGTCTATGCCGTTGGCTATAGATACCAGTGCGCATTGTGAGGCAGACAGACCTCCTACTTTCAATGATATTTTAAGATGGCTGACATGATGTATTGTTAATAATTGTGCAGGTAAATATTGACGTTTTGTCATACCCAAGTAAAGAACTCATGTGATGTGAATGTCCTCGGTGTACCCACTTTGCCTACTTATTTAGTAGGTACCTACCTCTTCGCTAGTAAGGTAGATAGTAGTGGTCGCGCAAACCATTTCTTTCACAGCTCACGTTTCTCAAACTACATCAGCCGCCAAACATTGCCGTCCCAAAGTCTGCGCATACGCTTCTCGTAGACAAAAACATTAAAGAACTGCCCGTACACCTACATGAACCAAACCAAAGCGTGGCGACCGAGCCACTCTCGATCGACCGAACCTAGGGCTGCAGCGCGGTCCGGCGCATGACAAAGCGTCTGCGCATTCTGCAAGCCAAGAAACAACAACACGATTATGTCGAAGCGTGATTAAGAAAAAGATTACATAGAGACGGAGATTGTACGAGGTGCAAGTACCGCCGCCATGGATCTCGCAGTCACACTTGTCAAGTCGGTGATGCGAGCTTTCTATCCCACCAGAGATGTTCTAGTAATTGACGCGCTCATCCTGCACGAAGCGTATGACTGCCCCGAACTGATGCAGCACGAGACCTGCCGCTAATAACTTCAACAGCCTCCGCGACGATGACCTGGCCTATTTAATGGCCACGAACCCGAAAGACCTTCATAAAATCTGCGGGAAACTTCGAGAGGATAGATTCCTGACGGTGTGAGTTTTGCATTCGGTCCATTATCGAAAGCCAGGTGGCTAACAGTAGCGGTTATAATAGACACACGAGACCAGAGCTCCGAGAAGGAAATCCAAGACCGAGTAATCGCACATGGTACTACATCAACTATCGCCACACCATTGATGCCATAAAGTGGCGTGTCTACACAATCGACAAAGATGTCCAAGGAACAACCGAGAGAACAACGGAGAAAAAGGAATACGTCTGTTCGTTCTGCAAGGCTGAATGGTCGCCCCTGGAGGTGTTGGACAGCCATGGCCCGAACGGTTTCTTATGCCATCGATGCGGCCACGTCCTGACCTTTGAAGCAGATCGCAATGCTGGCGGTCACGAACAGTCGACTCGACTGAACGACCAATTCATGTTCATAAGTGAACTTCTACAGAAAATCGACAATGTACACATACCAGAGTGTGATTTTGATCGCGCTCTCGCAAAGGCTAGACCAGTGGTTCGCGACGCGACGCACCAGGTTGCGGCAACTACGCCTATGGATTTGGGCTTGAACAGACCAATGGCGGTAAAGGGATTGACGAACACAGGGCCTCAATCCATATCTGTCAACATTTCGACTGTCGAAGGCGCATCAGAAGCAGAAAAGGAGGCCGAAATCGCGCGCCGGGAAAAGTTGGCCGCCCAGAATGCGCTGCCATCGTGGATGTCAAACAGTACTGTTACTGGTGAATCGTTTGCGGGTGCTACTGGGACAGGGCCTTCCGTCATCAAGAGCGAAGCTGCGCCCAACGATGAGGCGAAGCAGAAGCAGGTAGACAGCAAGGCTATCGCTCAGATTGATGATATCTTCGAAACACTCAAAGCTGAAGCTGCACAGAGGCAGCAAGATGGCTCCGACGAGGAGGACGGCTCTGAAGAGGACGAAGATGACTTCGAAGATGTCCCAGCTTCTGGCGATAATTTGGGCCCGGGCACAATAGCTCTCAGCCAGTCGATGAAGCGAGATGCATCTGAGGACTTGTCCAAGGACGGAACTGACTTGGAAGAGCGCAGCAGTAAAAAGGCGAAGATTGAGCCTGAAATTAAAGCCGAAGACGCGGGCAATGGCAGCGGGGAGGATGACGACGAGGATGAAATGGAGTTTGAAGATGTATAATGGCTGTAACTAGGTGATATATTCCAAAGGCGCAAAGGGTGGAGCGATTCGGCTACGAAGAAAAGCAGCAACTGGGACAAGAAACAGCTTTAGCACTTCTCGGTATTTTGAATATATACCTGTCACGCGATCTATTTACTTCCTTACGACGATGCCAGTTGCCTTGCTGCTTGCGGACTGTTGCCACTCGTACTAGTACAGCCCCACTCATCGTAGCTGCGAGCTTCCCTAGGTAGAGGTACCAGGATCTACACCCAGCAGAACCTGCGTGACCTCCTTGCCTGGTCACGGAGTGCTTTGGCGAGCTGAACCCAAGCTCACTATTCCATGATTCTGATCTCTATGACCCTACGAAAAGCACGTTTTTGATACTCTTGTTGTGCTACTACAGCAGCAACTTGGCCTCGGCGAACATGAGATGGACATGGGCTGAGTGACTCGATGCCATAGGCACCTAACTACTGAATTACCACAGAGATCAGCACCCACCAGTCATGCACTTGTTTGTGCGCTGAAAAATTGGAAGGATGTCGCTCCCCCTGCCAGTCATTTTCCTCCTACAGACACATTTAACACCCGCAGAGTTGCACGACCTGGAAGAGAATATCCCGACTCTGACTTATGACGTCAATGAAGCAGAAGTTGTACTGGGCAGAGTATCCCGCAGCCAGCGTGCTCAGTTCGAATTGCGCCGCTTGAAACTCGAGACAGAGCCTATCGAAACAGACGCAACAACCGATGGAACCGTTCAGGATGCAGGCCTTGATGAGCGATACTCAAAGCGCCTAGAGCTCGAGGCGCCAGCATCGATTTCCGAACCAGATAGCTCTCTCGTGAAAGTCGTGAATTTGTCCTGGCTAACGGAGTCAATGGAGAGGGGAAAAGTTATGCCAATGTCGAAATATTTAGTCTATGAAGGAAGAAAGAAAGACGGCAGCAAATCAAAAGCCGCCAACAGCCAGGCCGATTTGGAAGGGGCAGCGGCCGGCGGCATCCTTGAGCGCGCTGCAGACGATATGGCAGAGTTAGGCACCCGGTTGGCTCCACGACGCAAAGGAAAAGAGAAAGAAGTACCTCACGCGGCCAATTATCGGCCAGCAGATCATGTTGCGAGGCCGGGTCTGATCCGTCAATCTACCTCAGAGCATGATTTACCTATTCCCCCTACCCCAAGCTATCTTCACACAACTTATTCATGCCAGAGGCCGACCCCGATAAATCCACCCAACGCCGCTTTTATTGGCGAGCTTAAGAGTATCCGGACCCTCCGCATCTTGCAAGGTGACAAAATAGGCGTACGGGCTTACTCGACATCTATAGCCGCAATCGCGGCGTATCCCTACAAGATACAAACCCCTCAAGGTACTACCTCAATCGTGAACTTGAGTGCTACATGGCATGCTAAATACTGCCACCCTTGCAGAAGTATCTCGCCTGCCAGGCTGCGGCAATAAGATTGCCGAGCTGTATCAGGAGTGGCATACAACGGGGCAAGCTGAGGAGATGCGGAGATCTCAAGCAGACCCCAAGGTGGGCGTGCTGAGAACATTTTACAACATCTGGGGGGTGGGTGACACAAGCGCAAGAGAGTTCTACCAGAAAGGTATGTCTATACCGCATCCGTTATGAGTATTGCGTTGGTTATGAGCACGAAGGAGTACTGACATGCGTCTTCAGGATGGCGGGATCTAGACGATATTGTGGAGTATGGCTGGCAATCGCTTAGCCGTGTTCAGCAAATCGGAGTCAAATATTACGACGAGTTTCAGCAAAAGATTGGCCGCGAAGAAGTTGCTAGAATTGCGGATGCCATCCTGGGTCACGCCCGCCAACTGGACCAAGGGTATGAGATGGCTATCGTGGGTGGTTATCGGAGAGGTCGAGAGGAAAGCGGCGATGTCGACGTCATACTGACACATAGAGAGGAGTCAAAGACACTCAAACTTGTCGAAAACCTTGTTTTGAGCCTTGAGAAGGACAAGTACATAACGCACACGCTGAGCCTGTCGACCAGGAATAGCGAACGAGGACAGACACCACTTCCGTGGAAAGGCGAAGGCAGCACATGGGGCACAGGCTTCGACACCCTTGACAAGGCAATGGTCGTATGGCTCGACCCAAAGGAGGCGAAGTCGGTGCACCGACGCGTCGACATCATTGTCAGCCCTTGGAAGACGATAGGATGTGCCGTGTTGGGCTGGAGCGGTGAAACGACATTTCAACGAGATCTCCGACGATACTGTAAGAAGGAAAGGGGGCTCAAGTTTGATAGCAGTGGTATCCGCAGCCGAGAAAACGGGTGCTGGGCTGACTTTGAGAGCGGCGATGCGACCGCTGGTAGCATGGAGGAAGCTGAGAGACGAGTATTTGAGGGATTGAACATTCCTTGGCGGCCTCCATGGGAGCGATGCACGGGCTAGGGAAAATATCATGAACAGCGGTGGCATTGCCAAAGCGGACACGCGGGTGTATGCATGACACATGATTTTGGATTGAGTATAGCTGCAATTTCTACTGCCCTCAGGCCATCTTAGGCAGCCCTATTATAAAACTGCCGCAGAACGCTCCAGCTTCCCGTCGCACGCCGCAAACTGGAACATTGAGTTCTTAAAAGATCAGCTGGTAACAAGTGTAAGCAGCGTAGCCCTTGAGGATGACGTCGGAGAGGGCGCTGAGGACGAAGCCGCTGCAAGAAAAGTGTTAGTTAGCGATACGTCGGCAACGTCAATGGTGAGCATCACGTACACAAGACGGCCCTTGGGGCCGGCATCGCTGGTGTAGCCCAGGAGGTAGATGAGACGGGAAAGGGACCAGACACCGCCGAGGGTGGCCGCGGCGACGGGATGCTGGACACCGGCGACGAAGAGGGCGCCGAGGAAGGGAGTCAGGTTCTCGGTGAAGTTGGCGTGGGCACGCTGGGCTGTGGAAGGGTATCACGGGTTAGTCATTAGGAAAGTTCCCACGGCTCTGCTCCGCGAGAGAGAGACAGAGAGAGGGTGCGGTAGATGGAGGCATCTACATACCACAGTTGAACTTGGAGGCACTGGGGTTCTTTGCAGCCTCCTCGTCCGAGGCGTAGGGGGCGGGGTAGGCGACCTTGGAAAGGTTTCTGAACTTGGCAGTGCGCATCATATGTATGGTGTTGAGAAAGAAGGTGGTGGTAGCTACGGCGAGCACGTAGCTGGGAAGAGCGTTTGTTAGCATTGTGTTTGTGCCGTGTGTCTTGGCGGGGATTCTCACCTGTACTGATCGGGGATCTCGAGTGTAACAGGCATCTTGGCTGATTTTATAAAGACGTGCTTTTCCAAGATGTAATTTCAAGCCAATGAGTTGGAGATGAGTGAATTGAAAGAGGTGTGCAAACAGTCAATGTAGTAGATTTATGTTTTGGATAGATCTGAGGCGGGACTGTGGCCGCTTAAATGTGTTTTGGACGCAAGGTACAGGCACCTGTTAATCCGTACACTAACAACGTGGACGCCCCCCGTAAGGGTAACGATAACTACAGCGTACAAGTTGGTCAGACTCCGACCGGTGAAACTTGCGGAAGGCTGAGTGTGGCAGGGGACGCGGCCGACGGGTCCGCCATCGGGGAAGCGGCAGCGGGGAGAATGGAAATTGCAATAATTACTCCTTATTTTAGTGACTGACCTACGCAGTACACCGAAAATCCTCAACTTCGGTGAGCTGACAACAGCGCCGTCTGCCTACCTGCCTAACCAACCAAGGTGTAGAGAACTGGCGGACGTGGCCAGACAGGCGCTGCGGAGAAACTAGTCGATGCGCTCTGCCCTGAATTAATGGGCGGATTACACCATCACCGATCTCATGGGACGATTATTTTTCTTCTTTGCTATTCCCTGCCATCTGTACTCTGTGTGATCTGTATTTGTGACCGGACCATCGGCAAAGTGCTGGATCTCGCAGAAGCTAACATCTACAAACTTTCCCAATACACCAAGGAAAACGGATCAGATTGCCGCGGTTACAAGTATGATGGCCCAGCACAGACAGACACAAAAAACCCGTCAGTCCAAGCGCAGTGACGACGACTTCACCACCAGGCAGCAGCTTACAAATTTGTCGTCAACTCACCACGTCGCACCTCGCAGCCTTGCGATGCCTCCTGCCCTGACGCTGACAATCAAACCAGAAACGTTGCGCTCAAGCGGCTCAGCGGCGCCCCAGAAAAACCCGACGGTCCGCAGCGAACTCCAAACTCCGCATGCCAAAGCTTCATTCATGCCCGAGAACCAATTTTTATTAGTCCCGGCGCCACCAGTATACGGACCGGCACGAGGAAAGCTCCGACCTGCAACGGTGTTCTTCTAGCTATTACGCTTATTTCATGCCTTGCATGTTTTCTTAAACCCTCTTCTAGATTCTTCTATTGCCATACTGTCGTTTTCATCGCTTTCTATCGACGGCCCCAAGTAGTGCCCTAGGTAGCGCCGCCCGCTCTATTGAAATCTACCTCTTACCAAGCAAGACCTTCAAAACACAGCCCACCCTTACTGCATGTAGCCATTGCCCTTGAGCCAAGCCTCGACGTCATCAGAGTCCCTCTCGACCCACGACACCTTCGCCTGCACCGAGTCAATGACCTGGCGCACCGAGTTGTCCACGCCGCGAGTGTCCTTGCCCTCGAAGAACGCCTTGAACTGCGCCAGTTGCTCCGCTGTGCCCATGTTCTCGCAAAAGTACTTGACGAGGTTCTTGAGCATCGACAGGCCAGGCGGGAAGCGCTCATGGAATTTATCCCAGTTCGCGAGAAAGTGCTTCCATGCCTCTTCTGAACCTGCGCGGCTGCTGCGGATACCCCCGATTGGGATATACACATCCTGATCCTTGATGGCATCGCTGTTGTCCATGGCGGCAAGCAGCTGTTTGATGACCTGAGGATCGTTGGAAAAGCCGCACCCTCTGAGGGCCGCGATGCGCTCATCAGAGACGCTTGACGTCCGGTAGCGGTCTAGAAGTTGGTTCATCTGTTCACCAGATAGGACAGGTTAGCCAATTTTCTTGTAGCAAAGTACTTTTGGGGTACTCCTTCACATACCTCACTCTCACCACCATATCGAGATGCAATTGCGTAAACCGTTGTTCTCAGCGTTGGGTGGACCGCAGACGCGTCTCCTTTCAGGCTCTTCTCAAACGCATCCTGTGCGGCCTTGATTGTCTCCTCGTCACCACACATAGCAGCCGACCTCATAATCATATCTTTTAGCTGTTGATCAACATGACCGTCTGCCTCAGTTATTTTGTACCCAAGCTTGCGAGCAATTGGGGTGACGAGTTCCTTTCTGAAGGCCTTAAGGCCCTCGGTGACTGTCTCGTCCTGGAACATCCATGCCATTGAAATCGCACCGAGGCCCATAAGAAGCTCCTTCCACACAAAGAAGGAGGTCTCATCTTTGAAGCTCTGCGCTAGCGTGAGGAACGTAGACGTCTTCATGTAGCCAGCCGCAGTCAGGGCCGCAGCATCCGCAACCAACCCAGTTCTGTCCGCGATGCTCAGAGTTCCTGCCCGTGCCGCCTCAGCGAGGCGAGCAAGAATTTCCGGCGAGTAAAGGGTTCTATAGACTGAGGGATGGTCAGCGTTGAGCTTGAAGAAACTGCCAGCTGGAACATCCAGAGTTGTCTCCCGTTCTGTCATCACCGTGGCGCGGTCAACACCAGCCTCTGTGCGGAGGCTGAGAATGACAGGATAAAGAATCTTGTCATCTTCAGGGGTGACGTCGCCAGTGCGAAGGAAACGATTCTGCTGGACGGTAACCGTCTTGGTGGTAGAGTCCTCCGAGACGGACAAGACGGGATACCCTATTTCTCGTGTCCACGGAGCGATGACTTCGGTCACTGGCTTGCCACTCGCCTCGCTCAAGCAGTTCCACAAATCATCGGTTGTGGTGTTTTTGTAAGCAAATTTCCTCAGATAGTCCCTGATACCCTTCAAAAACACATCCTCTCCGATGTGCACAGAGATCATGCGGAGGACAGAGCATCCCTTCTCATATGAGATGGCGTCAAAAATCTGGTTGATCTCGTTGGCGCTCTTGACTGGCACCTCGATGGGGTGACTGCTCCTGAGTGAATCCAGATGCAGTGCGTCTTGCAGCGAGCTAATAACAAAATCGGCCCAGATATTCCACTCAGGGTAGAATACGTTGGCACCGTACAGCGAAGCCCACGTCGCGAATCCTTCCTTGAGCCAAAGGCCTTCCCACCACTCCATGGTAACCAAATTTCCAAACCACTGGTGAGCAAGTTCGTGAAGAACAATGTCGGTAACGCGACGCTTGCGCCCAGCGCCAGCATTGTCTTCGATAAGCAAGTCCACAGCACGATACGTGATCAGTCCCCAGTTCTCCATGGCACCCTCTGCAAAATCCAGGACAGCGATTTGATCCATCTTGGGCAAGGGGAACTCAACTCCGAATTCTTTCTCAAAAAGTTCAAGAGTTCGCGCTCCGAGATCGGCAGCATGGCGGCCGTACTCGACATTCTGATCAATGGTAACATAGGTGCGAACCGGGATGCGGAAAAGGTTGGATTCGACGTAGTTGAGCTCGCCAATAATGAAGGCGGTGAGATATGTCGACATCGTGGGAGAAGTGTCGAATTTGACGGCCTTTCGAGTACCATTGGCAATGGTAGAGTGCACATCGGCCTCGGATTTGACTGGCATATTGCTCAGACATGTCAGATGTTTATCAGCAATGAGAGTGATGTCAAATGTAGCCTTGAGTGCCGGCTCATCGAAACACGGGAAAGCCTGTCTGGCACCAGTGGGTTCCATTTGCGTTGTCGCGATGAAGCCTTTGGTGCCGTCGGTCTTGGTGTAACCGGAACGGTAAAATCCGACCATCTTGTTGTTGAGCTGGCCGAGAAAGGTCAACTCGAGCTGCGCCTTGCCACCTTTGCCGAGCTTCTCGCCGAAGGAGACAGTGGTCGTCTGACGACCCTCATCTTGTGTCACTTTGAGGTCTTGGCTACGCAGTATAAGTCAGTGAAAGACCCAGAATAAGGACAACTGCAAGGGATTTCCAAAGGTTCCGTCGTCGTTCAGGCGGTGAAATGGTGGTGCGACGCCAATATCCAGTTGCTGTCAGCGCAGACTCAGCATACCTAAACTCTTTGTCGCCGGAGGTAACTTTTGCGCCAGAGATGGCAATTTCCAAGCTATGAAGCGTAATAGAACTGGACTCCTCAGCAACGTCGAGATCAATGACAACCTTGCCGTTGAATGTAAACTTGTCAAAGTCGGGCTCGAGTTCCAGTTGGTAGTGGCGCGGGATGACGTTAGCGGGAAGAAGATCACGCTCTGGGACGCTTCTCGCCCCGTTGGCTAGGGATTCAGCGGCTTGGCACATCCTTGATCTTTTCACGTATATTTGTGGTGTAGAGGGAAGACAGGGGCCAGGAAGAAAAAGAAAAACTGCACAGGTCAAGGGTCATTGACTGACAATCATGAGCCACGTCGCTCAATAAATACGGCCCAGAAGTCAAACACCCACCTTCCTAGACGAGTCAACAATTCACCCCGCGGCGGGGCGCAGGAAATGCTGACCCAGTGACACCTAATTCTCAAAGGACAATGTCGATTCAGTTAGTAATAGTTTGGGTAAATCCACGACACTTACATTGCGCTATTAAGTAAATCTACATTATGCCCACTATAAGGACATCCGGCGACCACCGCTGGTTCATTGAATCACTGTTCGAAACTGAGGCGGTTTAGCGGTTAATAATAAATTGCTTTGGTGGAGAGAGAGAGAGGCGCAATCATGACGATGGATGAGCCGCAGTGGCAAGGCAAAGGTTGTTGGTCCAAACTGGCCTGGTTAAAAACTTGCAGCGGTGCGCCATTGCGATAAGATCGAAGTGTATTTGAAGCAGTTTCTGTTGTCCTTGTTCATTATATATACAATTAATTACCTAGCGGCGCATGTAGCGACGGCGAAGCTCCTGGTTCATCATATTATCATCTTCTGACGTCTCGTCCACCATCTCAATCCCGTTATTGCCCAGCAAGTAATCGGCCACATACTTCATGACATAGAACATTTCTCGACCTGTCGGAATAATCTCCTCGTCCGGTAGTAGAAAGCCATAAAGGCCGTGGTCACGTAGCTTGATCTGATAGCTAAAGTGGGCGTTCATATCGTGATAGAACCAGTCCATCACGGAGCCAGCACCTTCGTTGATCCTGCTGCGTGAAAGAGCAGGCTTTGTCCTGTCTGCCATCAAGGCGGCATCGCACGCTGGCGAAACGCTATATGACTCCCCACTTGACACGCGGATTGTCTTGGCGATGCCAGCTGCCAGCTCCTCCAAATTCTCCAGGTTTGGAGGCTCAACCGCACAGGAATATGCATACGGGAAGAGGATTTGCTGCGAGTAAGAGTGATAGTCAATCATTCCCACAAACTTGACGTTGTTTTTTCCCGTCTCTTCGTGGGCCCATTTCGAGAATGCCAAGGCTTCAGTGGCATCGAAAGGCTCCTCGCCGCCGTAGTCTTCGGAGCAAGGGTCACTCTGCCTGTGCTCGGAGGAATCGCCAAAACCAAATGATCGATCGAGGTCGTACCCTTTGCACATCCTGAGGCTGGTTTCCTGCCTAGATTTGCGCCAAAGCCTGTCGCTCTGCCACGAGTATTCCATGCCATCAGGATTCAGCACGGGAATTATGACAACATCAAAGTGATGCAAAAACTTGGTGATAACCGGATCTTTGTTGAATTCCGTAATCAGTGCCCATGCCACGTAATTGGCCGTTGTAGTCGAGATCCATTCGCGCGCATGGAGACCGGCTGTTATAACCATGGTCTTCCTCGGGCCATCTCCAGCGTCAGTGCCAGGGCGGCCGACCCGGAGGGCAGGGATATCACGGCCTTCGGAGGATTGCCCGATGGACATATATTTGACATGCTCTGGAAAAATGGACTCCAAAAGCTGCATCCACTGCATGATTGTCTTCAAGGGGTGGTATCGTAAGAAGAACAGACTATCATCCACAGTAAGGCGGCTAGGCGACCGGCCAAATGTCCCCTTGTGCCCCAAAGGATGAGACGGCAAGTCTTTCGGGAGAGAATCGTATACCGCTCGCGACAGGTCCGATATCAATGCAAAGTGCGAAGACTGCAGTTTCTCCGGAAGTAGGCCAAGGAGCGGCGAGACCTGATTGGTAGGCATGCGAATATCGACGTAATCACGGGTGACGCCCCAGACATCGAGGAAAAGGCGGTTGGAGGCTTCGGCGAGTGCTTTCTCCTCTTCCATATTCGTAACATTGAAACGCATCACAATTTCGTTTGCGTATTTGTTGCGCAAGCTTTCGATGCTGGTCGTCGATCGGGCAGAGTCTTTGGTGGGGTGTCGGCCGAAGAGTAATTCAACCGCGCTGTCCCTCAGCTTGGTCAGGAACGGAAATATAGGTGCGCCTCCATCGATGGCGCGTGTATGTGCTTCACGACTCTCCCCATCGCGGCCATAGGGACCATTATTTCCGAGCCGGTGGGCAGAGACAACCGCTAGCAGTGCGGTCGCAAAATTGATTGTCTTCATGGCGAGTCGAGCAGCATGGATCGAAGTGGTGGGCTCGCTGTAGGAGCTGCGAGATATGGGATCGATGAGGGCGTCAGATAAAACGGCCAGCTATACCTCGAAACTTAACATAGAGCTATAGACCGCAAAGACGATGAAAAAGGCTTCTTGGAAACGAAGCTATCGGCATTATTTTGGCTGGTGGTGCGACGTTGCTCCGCCGGATACGGCATCAAACATCACTAACCGTTGCGCGGAAGAGCGGGGCGCAGACTGCGCCTCCGTCCATTGGCCGCGCAAGCCTGAAACCCACGACGAGGCACCCACCGAAGGTACCGAGCCACGGGAGGAAAACAGGTAGATTGTAGAATACATGATACATCCCAGGCGATTAGCGGCTAGAGAGCTTGATAACAAGTTGAATGCAAAGGTCCTAACGCTGTGTCCAAGTGCCGCAGTGTTCAGATACAATACACCGGCACGATGCGCGGGATAAGGCTTGTACAAACAAACGGGTACTTACAGGGTGATACCTATAGATACCTTATTAGAGGTACTAACCAGGTAGTGTCTAACGTGTTGTTTCTATTTACGATACCCAGCTTCTCACTATATAGCGGGGAGGAAGAAATTATCATAGATGATGAGAATTCTAGTAAATGAATGATAAATAAACATATTTTACTATAGCTAATATTTAAAACAAAAATAGCTACCTTGGTACCTACCTACCTATGCCAGGAAGCAGCCAGCTTCCATGTAGGTAGGTACTTCTACCCACCTGTAGCAGTTGCCCAATGCTGGTTGCGCATTGGCTGGCTGGGCCTACCTGAGAGAGGTACCTCTCGGCTCCAGCCCCTGGCTTGCGAAGCACCAAACTCCACTTGGCTTGCTTGAATACTGCCACCAGTGGCTTTGCCCAATGATCCTGATTGAGACCATCTCGCATTCAAGCCCAGCAACTTGGCCATTCCAACTCTCGCTAACTGTACCTTCACCTCCTTTTTGCACCCGTTACTGCGCCGTCAGGACTTGCCCTCCGACCTCCCGCGCTGCCTGACATGCTTGTCGCTTAAGCTGCTCGATTCCGCGTCGCCCCCAGCCAGCCGGCCACCAGGGACCTCTGCGCGCTCTACCATGCATGGCGATCCTCACGATGCCCTTTCTACGCCGTCGTGGCAACCTAGCCAATGAATCGGATACACGGCACGAACATACCTCTTCAAAAAGCGACAAAGAGATCAAAAAGGCCACCCCCGCCGGGGGTAACGATGCGCAGGCAACAGATTTCACCCACGCCCTCACCACGACACACACTCCCCGCGACTCGACTACCAGCCGGCCTGATACGTCACACAACCATGACGACCTCAGCAGACAGAAACGTTTCTCCATTTTGAGGTTCAGAAACGCGTCAGATTCGCAGCTCTCCTTGAAAGCAAAGCAGCATGCAGAACTATTACCTCCCTTGCCTCCAAGTACTAAAAACTTCCCAAGCCACATTATTCTTTCCTTGCCCTGCTAACCTGGAATCAGCTCCCGCCATCATTACCACTGCACCGACCAACGATATCCTTGGCCCTCGCAAAGTTAAATCACGAATGAGCCTCGCTGCCGCCAAATTTCGCCGCTCCAACGACATCTCTCGGGACGGCGACCAGCATAGCAGACCCAAGAGCCAAAGGCAGGCTAGGAAGTCATTCAACGATGCCAGAGGGCGGCCTACCACGGCAACATTAGACGAGCCCCAGTCCCCGCCGTTAGAATCACGAACCTCCACTACATCAAATGGAACATCTCTGACGACTCCTGCGTTTCGCCCATCCGAATCCTCAAGGTCTGATGCTAGTTCCACGGACAATGCCTTACTATCGAGTCCAAATACCACGCCCAAGAAGACGCCAACATCTTCCATCTTCCGCTTAAGACGAATGAAAAAGGCTCCAGAACCCATGTTCCCTTTAGCACACTTGCCACAAAAGAGCAAGGTCGGAGCTACGGGGCAGTCGGCGTCCGCATTGAGCGTCGCTACCACGCCGCGTCCAGCCTCGTCGCAGAGTGCCACGACCCCAAGAGCAAATCTAGACGGCACAGACAGCAGGCAAGGCTCGCAATATTCTACAATTGCTGCCCTGCAGAGAGCAGACAGTCGCTCGGGGCAGTCATCACCCACTAGGGTCAGTGTCTTGCGTGGCCGTTCCTCAACAATGAGTTCGCTAGGGCGTGACTCTACCGACGATCACCTCGCGCTCCCACAAGCCCGGACATCTATCTCAACTGGAAGAAAGAGCTTCGGAGACTTGTTAGGCATAAGCCGTCTTCGTCAAAATTCGGATCTTGCACGCCAAGGAACTCTCACTCCATTGACGCCGGGTTCAGTTCCCTCCAACAACAATTCTTTCCAGTTGAGCCGTGATACTATAATTTTACCGGAAAGAAGAAACGAGGAATCCCCAACTAAGTATTTGGAACGCCTGGAAGCCGATGTTCCTCGCGGCATTATCGCGGCAAGCTTGGCCAAAACTGCGGATGTATTCTTCGGCACAGTCTTGCGGAGCTACATGAGACGCTTTGGCTTCTTTGGCGACCCCATGGATATGGCTTTGAGAAAACTTCTCATGCAGGCTGAGTTGCCCAAAGAAACACAGCAAATCGACAGGTTTTTGCAGGCCTTTGCAAACAGATACCATGAATGCAATCCGGGCATTTACTCTTCGCCTGATCAAGCATACTTCATCGCATTCTCGCTGCTGATTCTTCACACCGATGTCTTCAACAAGAATAACAAACATAAGATGCAAAAGTCAGATTATGTCAAAAATACTCGCGGAGAGGGCATCTTCGACGATATCCTCGAGTGCTTCTACGACAATATATCCTATACTCCCTTTATCCACGTTGAGGATGAGATAGATTTGGGCACTGATCGAAATGCAACTCATAAGTCGAAGAGGAAGCCTCTCATCCCCGCACCAGGTGGCGATACCGCTGCTCGTGCGGCAAAAGAACCCATCGATCCATATACACTCATTTTTGAGGGGAATCTTGACCCTCTGCGGCCGAATTGGAAAGACACGATGTACTTGGAGGATCACTTCAATTATCTTGGTACAGCAGCTTCCCTCAATATGAACGATCTGCAGAAGACCTTCTTTCGCACAGGCGTTCTGCAAATTGTGTCGCCGAGATCTCGACCTGATGCTTTCATGTCTGAAAAGACCGCTACCAACCCCGACGAGGCCCCGCAGGGAATTGTCGACATCAAAATCACGAAAGTTGGCTTGCTCTGGCGCAAGGACGCCAAAAAGAGGAAAACTCGGTCGCCTTGGCAGGAATGGGGTGCCATCCTCACTGGCGCACAGCTGTACTTCTTTCGCAACACAAGCTGGGTGAAAAGTCTCGTGCACCAATACGAAAACCATATCAAAGCTGGACACGATGGCATCCCTATTACGTTCAACCCTCCCCTTCATGAGTTCAAGCCGGATGCATTAATGTCGACGCACGGGGCAGTGGCATTGCTGGATACAACATACAAAAAGCATAAAAATGCGTTCGTTTATGTCCGACAAGAAGGGCTTGACGAAGTTCTCCTCGCGGACAATGAAGACGAGCTGAATGACTGGCTGGCTAAGCTGAATTATGCCGCTGCCTTCAGGACGTCAGGCGTGAAAATGCGCGGCATTGTTGGCGGGAACTACGACGGTCAAGGCAGGAGAGGTATGAGACGTCTCGATAGCTCCGATGGCATTCAACTTGTCCAAACACCTACTGGGCCTGTTTCAATTGCGCGTGGTAAGATTGACTTCAAGATGGCCGAGGACATTCAGATTGCGCGCCGCGGATACATGAGAACGCGGATCGCTGAATCAAATCACAAAGTGGAGGAGGCCCAAAAGCAACTCGACGAGCAGCTGCGGAACGCTCGCCATCTTCATATTCTAGCACCGATCCAGCCGCGTACAAGAGAAAGCCTGCTATCTGCGGCGGCTCGCATGAGTGCGCAGCTCAAGTGGACCCGTATGCAAATTTGGAAAGAGACTTGCCACCGAGACATCTTGCTCCAAGACTTGAACGAAGAACTTCCAGCATCCCCGGCTTTGTTAACGCCAAGCAACAAACACAATTCGGAGCCGGCTGGTTCGCCAACACCGAAGTCTGCTGTTGAGAGGACAGAATCGAAATCGACCAAACACAGCACGAGTGAAAATGGCTCTATCACTCCTATAGAGCCATCCACTTCTCGACTCCCCAGTGTAGCAGATACGCCAAACGGCAACGAGGCACCCAAAGAAAACGAGCTCGATTCGGGGTCTTGCACAACTGCGGCATCGCCAACAAGAACTCCGATATCCAGCCCAGGGCCGAAGAGAACAAGACGTCAAAGTGAGCCGGAGAACACACAACCACGCAAATCTAACGACTTGGACGACATGGATGCCGAAGAGCGAGATCTACTGAGAAAGGCAGGGCTGCTTGAAGACAAAACCAGTAGAGACACTGCTGACAAGTCGAACACACCTCTCGCCACCGCCGACTCTACAGACACAGCAGCTGAACGCGACAAGCTGGAGAGGACGAAAGTCCGCCGCAGCCTTCAGCGTACTCTTAGAGAGAGTGCGGGCCACCTGTCTAATCACAGGAGTAGGAGAGGAAAAGAACCTGATTACACGCGATCCGAGGAAACTGGAAGAGATCACATGCTATCACGTGGCACGGGCAGCTTTGTTGTCCACGGCAAGAAGGCCTCCGTCATCAACTTGGGCACTGAAATACAGAGCATGTCCAATGATGATAAGATTATCGCATTGAAGCTTCAACATCAGGGTGATCAACCTCCATCCCCTAGCCTGAGTTATGGGGGCGACGAGGACTTTCATTCTGCTATTGAGGCCTCTTTGGAGGGTGCTGAGTCGCGCAACCGACGTGAATCTGCCGCAAGCGCAAATACGGCTACTGCAATGAGTTTCAGAGAGCTTCACCGGAAATATTCGTCAGCACAAGCTGCTAGGACGGTTTCCGCTGGCGGACGTCTTGCAATCCCATCTGATGCTGAGAGTGAAGCTGCCTTGAGTTTTTCAGATGGACGCAGGTCCTCCCTACCGCCTATCGAAACGGAATCGGAAGAGGACGATGTTGATTCCGATACAAACGGGAATTCTGCAGCAGAAGCTATGCTCGAGCCGCGAGCTGGAAACAGCTCTGATAGCGATAATGACAGCGAGGAAGACGAAGTAGGAGAGGGGGCTGGTTCAAGCCGAGATCTTGTCAAGTCTGCCAGTCATACATTGCGGGTGGCAGATGCATAGATATAGCAAGCGAATATCAGACGGCCAGCCATTGCATCGGAACGGACTGCTCATGCTAGGTGTAGCGGCAGGATAACAAAAGAAGTACTTTGCGATTTACATTTGTCTTATTTAGCGATTGTCTGGAGTGGGAAAAGGGAAGGATGAAGAGATAGAACATATTCAGCCCAGAAGCGTGTCGTTATAGGAATATTCAAAAATACTACTTGTATTACTTTATTCACAGCACCCTATGTGTAAGCTCTACGGGGTCAAACCTGCCACATTTAGATGAAGCATGTCGCCTAGATTACAAGTCTCCCTTTTCAACATGCCAGATTTTCTAGCTGCTCCTAGGTGTCTAGGGGTAAAGCCAAGCAGCATGGGGGTTCTATTTCTTGCCCTTCTTCTTCTTCTTGGCCGCGCCGCCGCCGCCGGCACCACCACCACCACCGCTGCCGCCAGCCTTCTCAACCTTGACGCCGCCGCCACCAACAAGGCCCAGCGTCTCCTCTTCCTTGACAACACCGCCCTGGGTCGAGTCGGCCGCCTTCTTCCTGCCCTTCTTGTTCTTGGGGCGGTACGACGAGCGGTCGCGCAGCGGCAGCCAGCGCTCCGGGTCGGGCGCCGGCGTCTTGCCCTCCTCGTAGTCCTTGGGCAGGCGGCGGCGGCGGCGCTTCACGGACACCTTCTCGGCGGTGTCGTCGGAGGCCGCGCGCTTCTTGGTACTGTTTGGTCGGCTCGGGGCGGTCGCGACGCCCGCCTGGATGAGGGCCTTGGCGTTGATACCCTTGATGAGGGACTCGACGGGCGGGAGCTCCGACATGTGCTGGCTCGTCTTGTCGGTGTCCACAGCGGCGAGCGAGGCGACGAGGCCGGCGGAGGCGATGGGGGAGCCCTTGTGCTCGGCGAAGAGCTTCTCGAATGCTGACCCTGCCAGCTTCAAGTCCTCGGGGTTGGATGAGCGCATAAGCTCGATGCCGGATTCCCGCAGGAGGGAGTCCGAGGACGCGGTGGGACGCTTCGTCCAGTGCTTGGCGGCAGTGACGAATTCGGCCTTGGCAGAGTTCTCATGTCCCTGCGCACGCATCAAAGATACCGCCAATGCAACCAGACCAGGGCTAAAGCGAACATCTATAGCGGCATCGGTACCTTCCTTCTCCAGTCTAGTGAAGAATGCCTGAAGAAGAGACAGGGCCGCACCCTTGCGGCTGAGACGAAGCTGGAGCTGAATAATGGTCAGAAGAAGACCGACGTCCAAGGGTCGCTTGGCCGCAAGAGCCTGCAGCTTCCGGACGGCAGCTCTGTCATCTAGTCCATCGGCTACAGCAGCAGCATTCACGACTGCCATGGCATTGACACTAGCGCTGTTTGTCGGCTGTTCTGACTGCTTAAGGAACTTGTGTGACTTTTCCTGAACGCCACTTGATTTATGTACGTCCAGGTCGAGCAGGTATAAATTCTGGCGCTCGCGGCTTGATTGGTAGCTGAAGAGCTTGGCGTTTTCTGCCTTTGCGCCTTCAGCCATCATTTGCCTGTGTAGAAGGTAGGGATTTGCGGGCTTCGCTTCAAGCGAGAGGCGGTTCTGTCGGGCAACAATGATGAAATCGTCGTCGTCGTTGCTAGATGCATGGTTAGTAGGTGGACGAGGCAAGATTCAGGTGATCACTCATCATACCTTAGTAATCCTATTGAATTGTACAGATCAAGTGCTTCTTTTAGCTTGCCCTCTCGAGCATAGACATAGGCTTGCTGAAGCCAAATAGGTCGAAGTTCTGCCTCTTTGTCCTCTTCTCCAAGATCGTCGGAGGCCTTGCAAAGAGTGGATGCCCGTTGAAGGAGCTTGGTAGCCTCAGCGAGCTCACCTCTCGCAATCCTGGCGCATGCAATGTTGTAGCACAGCTCAAAGGAATCGGGCATGCTGCGGAGTGGCTCGGATGGCGCAGACAGGCCACTCCACTCTGCTTGCGCATGTACGGCCTTGAGGTTTATGTTCAGGTCGTTTTCTTCTTCGCCCACATTACCATCTAGCAGCTCCTCGTAGATTTGTCCGGCTTCGCCGAATCGTTCGGCCCTGTAGGCTACCTGGGCGGCGATATGTTTCAAGCTCCGCTCGCGTAGGCCAGCCTTTTTCAGAGTCGCTGTCGCTTCCTCCAGCTCTCCAGATTTGTAGAGAGCATAGGCCTTTTCTAGGACGCACTTGGATTCAAGTGCGGAGCCGCTCTCGGCGAGGAACCGTGCGGCATCGTCGAATCGGTCGAGCTTGAGCAGGGCAACGAGCTTGGTGTGCCTGGCAAGGATGTCGCTCTTGTCGGCCTTGATCGCGAGGTTAGCGGCTTTAAGAACCTCTTCGTGGTCATCAATTGATGCACCACGCAGCAAGGAGCTGAGGGCCGCGGCTGGATCTTGGGGCATAATTGCGGCACTCAATTCATCCCTCGACGCTGGGCGTCTCTGGCACTGGAGATGCGGCGAGGAAAAAATCGGCCGTCGTCGACGGGTCAGGGTCTATAAACTGCACGCAATATGCTTTATGAGGGGTGGTTGTGTCTTCTCCGGGCGTTGTGTATCCCCAGAAGCTGGTGTCGCGCAGGGTGTCTTCCAGGATGCTCAGTTGCGACGACGTATGGTGATTTTTTTGGATCGCGGGGTTGCGACGTTGTGGGTGATGGTGGGGCTGCAGCTGTCGCTGACTGGAAGACGAGAACTCATGTCTAATGGTCGCAGGGAGTAGAAATTACTACTTTATATTTCATGGGGGGTTTTCTTTCTTTCTCCGTAGACATATTCGTCCTTTTAATTTTCTGTTGCCTTATACCCAGGGCCTCAGTCCCTCAATAACAGCACAGCGTCGGCATTCATTAATCAGTTTATTTCTTACCTCTAAACAATTTCCACCAGCTTCCACCTTTCACGCCGCCGGCGCCAGGTCTCTCTGGATAACGCATTGGATATGCTACATGTACTTGGTTCTCGGAGTTGCTTTGTCTCCGTCGCCTGATCTCGCCAATCTTGGTACTATCAGAAGACATTGCCAAGGTAGACGACGAGATCTGAGACCCTTTCTTTGAGCTAGGACGCCCTGACACTTGGCTGCGAGCTTCGCATGATCTCCCACTTGATCTTTTCTTCTTCAACCTTGATTTTGAGCTTCGTGAATTATTTGATTCTGGCTTCGTATTTCTTCCACCTCTTTGCCGGCCGTTGTTGACTCTGCTGGAGAGACTTGACATGGTCCTCATAGCCTCTTTCTTGGACGACTGTGATAGAGACAGGAGCGAGGCATAGTCTAGTCGCGACGAGGGGTCATCCTTGAACATTTGGACAACCCTTTTAATAGTAGACTGTAGCTTCTTTACCAACTTCTGTAGCGAGAGCTTCGATTTGCCTAAGCATTCGTTAGCAACAGCACGACGAGGCTGGTAAATTGGTGTTTGTTTAACTACATACTATCTCCAACCTGGAACGCTGTTCCACACTGGCCAAGCTGAGCCGAGTATATACTGTCCACTTGGCTTCTGTCGGTGCGGAGTTGGCGATGGAGCTTGCGGGCCGACTGAAGACTTGCCCGGGATTGGCCTCTCTCAGCTCGACCTAGTTTGCGGACCAGCGACATGCATGTGCCGTAGGTCTCCAGCAGAATCGTGACCGCGTCGCCAAAATGCCCCATTGTGAGATTGTGAGAGATTACAATTATCGGCTTTGAGGGGTACAATAGCTGCGCGAAACGATGCGTGCGCAGATAGTTAGTAAGACATTGATCCGGCGGCTACAGAGCGCACGTGGTTGGCTCACAGGGCATGGCCGTCATGCAGGTTCACGTCTACAGCGCATGTACCAAGGAGGAAAATGGCAACATCAATTTGCATTCTAAAATGCTGTAGATAGTCCTCTTTTCCGGATACAAGGTCCATTTAATGGCAACAGTGCAGACTGAGATGCTTACTCGCCAGGGGCTAAATAGTAAAGGCATCTCACCCTCTGCAGCTTGTCCCACTACTAACATGCCTACAGTTGAGCGGGCCAGCCTTGCGATAGCCCATTCAAAACGTTGCTCTCACACGATTTTGCAGCTTTGCATACCAGCACCACCCCAAAGCGCCTTCGGTGCGCGGCGACCTCTGGGCATTTTATTAATCTCGTGTATTTTTTTTGTTCCATCTTTCAAGTGTGCAGGCCTCGTTTTCCTGATATATTTGGCCCCCGAGCTCAGCTATTCACCAAACCGGCCCTGCTGATCACTTGCAGCTGCCATGGATCTGGATATTGAGATGGGCGATGCCGCTGACGGCCACCACGATGCTACCATGGTGCCTCTCCCCGAGGCAGACGATATTCTGGTACGATAGACTCGCGGCAGTCGAGGCCTTCCCCTCGTAACTAACGCCTTCCAAGCAACCCGACGAGGTCGACGAGCCCGGCGAGATCGCGGACGACGACCCAAAGCCTGACGAGGGCGCCACTACAATCGTACCCAACAAGATCAACGTACGAGGCGTCGACTCTCTACACACAGACGACATCAAAGCATATGTCAAGTCTCACTTCGCTCCCGTCGATAGAGTCGAATGGGTTGATGACACCTCCGCCAACCTGGTCTTTGGCTCCGACTCGGCCGCTCGCGACGCAATGATCGCGCTCAGCTCTATTGAGATTGCCGACGCCACCGCTCTCCCCGCCGGCGAAACACTCCCCGCAAAGCCTGTCGAGGGAAAGCCAGAAGTCAGCCTCCACATCAGATTTGCCTTGGCCAGCGACCGGAAGCAAGTCGGCGCCGCTCTCCGCAGCCGCTACTACCTTCTCCATCCAGAACACGACCCGGAAGAGCGCCGGCGGCGACAGCAGGACTCTCGCTCGCGCTACAGAGACAGGGACAACAACGGCTACCGCAGAGGAGGAGGAGGCGACCGCCGCCGGCGCGACGACTCGGACGAGGAGGTGGAGAGGTTCGAGGCCAGCATGTACGATGACGCACCCCGTCCATCCAGAAGGCGCTCCGGCTCAGGCGACAGACGAGACTCGTACGCGCGGGAGAACCGCGGCAAGGAGCTCTTTGCCGACAGAGCGTCGCGCCGTAACCGCTCCGCGTCACCTCTGCGCGACGGCGACGGCGATGCCGCCATGGATAGCATCCATGATTCATCGTCCCGCAACAGAGACTCGGCGCGCGCCGTGAAGCAGCGGCTCCGCACCGATAATGGCGCCAAGGAGCTGTTCCCCTCCAAGTTCGGTACCGCCAGCGGCCAACTCGATAGGCTTGAGGACGCGATCGGTTCCGCTCATCTTCGGGAGGAGGACATACCCAAGGTTGTCACCGTGCCCGTGGGCGCTCAGGGCGGAAGCTTTAATATTAGAGGCGCGGCGAAACAGGCCGGCGAAGCGGGCACGGGTTTCAGCATCAAGGGCTCGGCGAATGCCCGTGAGCTGTTCCCGGGCAAGCTGGGCGGCAGCAACTCGGGCAAGGAGCTGTTTGACGGGGGCAGGACAAAACAGAGACAAAAGGCTCAGGACCTCTTTGGTTGATTTAGACCATATGTCATTGAGTATGCGAAACAGAATGGATGGAGTGGCTTTTGGCTTTTATTTTTCAACAGGTTGAGGGTGCTTTGGGCAAATTAGCACGAACAAAATACGAGGTTTGGCGTTTTGAACTATCCTAAATATATACCACTTGCTCGGATTCATTCTACTTTCCACTAAAATAACCGTCTTCATGCCTTACCACCACTTCTCTGATCTTACACGCCCAGCATCAATGACACTGGCCATACCTGGCGCCGTCAACATGTCGACGAAAGAGTCTGTCATGGCTGGTGGGCCGCATATATACACCAGCGTGCTATCCTTGCTCTCGCCGGCACGGATCTCCGAGAGGACGTCACCCCTTTCTATTCTTCCAAATTCAATACCGACTTCCCCAACTTGATCCCCCTTCACTTCTCCGGCCTGAGATGCCGACCCCGTAAGAAAGAGCTTCACCGTGCCCGCTACACGACCCTGACGAAACAAGTCCACGATCCTGTTCAAAAACAGCACCTTGCCCAGGTCTCCATCTTCTGGGACTTTTGTGCTGTACAGTACAGACACATGCATGTTCAACTCCTCATTCTCGTCCGCAATGTAGCCCAAGATGCTCATGAGGGGATTGATGCCCACCCCGCCAGCAACGAGGACAATACGCCGGATGCCGTCGAGGCCTTCGGGTGGCGGGCAGACAAAGCTTCCGCCAACACGCACTTTGAGATGCTCGCCCACTATTTTACTCTCCGGCTTCCATAGCCATGCTGCCGCGGGATTCTCGGGCGCTTCCTGGACGGCAAGTTCAAAATACGGCTCTGCGGCTCGCGTGGCGGCTGACGGCGCCGAGGCTATGGTAAAGCCGCCTGGCTTCGGGCTGCCAGGGACGAACATATCCAGCCACTGTCCAGCAAGAAACTATAAATATTTGTGGTGGATTAGCCAAAGATGTAGACATGTCATAGAAATGGCAGTTGTTCAAGACTCACGTTCGACGGGCCGTCTCGCAAACCGAGCCGCAAAAGTCGAATCTTCTCATTGGCATATTCAACGCCCAGAATGGTCACCGGCAGTAGATTCTAAAGAATCCAGTCAATGTTTTTACTATTTGGGGTTGTTTTGGCTTCACAGCCCGTTTATATAGTTGCTCATTGGCCTACCTTCTCGCGCGGCTCTGTGGAAGTGCGCTCTAGATGTCCCAACTTGGTTGCTGGCTTTTCCATAGTATGAATGTAGCCTGATTTTGTAGAGTAGCAATGACTTGCTACAAACAAGAGTCTATGTGATGCTTTGGAATTGACGGCGAATGAGTTACAGTAGAGTGCTCGTAAACGGAACATGGGTAAGGAGGGCTAGTAGCAAGGAGGTTTCCGCTGTTGTTTCAGGCAAGTTCACATGCTATTACCTCCACTCCCACAGGTGTCGCTCACAGGTACCTATTAGACCTAGAGACGACGAGCCAATTTACAAAACGCAGTACTTACAGCGCACAAGGCAATTGCAATGGCAAAACGCGTATTTATATATATTATCGGAAAGTATCATTTTATTTTACGTGCGATTTCCATCTTACCACTCGCTCGTTTTCAGCTCAACCCAGAATACTGGAAGCCACAGGTGCTTCAACACGCTTTTCTCCTTGTTTACCGATCGATCACTGCATTTGCACTAATCCAATATATCTCAAGATTCTGTCCAATTGACCTGTTCCATCACTTGACCTGCAGTTGGATGTGTGTAACCGATTCGGAGACGAAGGCGGAGGGGCTGCAGGGAGAGCGTTAGTACAATCGGACATGATATGCGGTTATGATAATAGAACTATATACTTACTCCTTTACATCCTGAAACTCTCATCATTTGAGTCGCGTCAGCACCAGGTGATAGAGTTGTAGATGACACACTGAGAAGCTGAAGCTTTTGAGATTTGGGCACAGCAGCTTGGAGGCCGACGTTTGACAGGCTAGCGGAGGTAGACGTGTTCTGGAACTTGGCAGTCGCCTGGATCATGCCTTCTGCATTGCGTTGAACTTGGAATGTGACGTTGAGGTCGTTTGCGTGATAACACGGAATGCCCTGGCTGCCTTGCGGAGCTTGCTGGGGAGTCTGAGCGGAAGGCTGAGTGAGCATATCCAATCCTGAGGATGATGGGCTCGCAGATTGAGCCGAGGATCCAGCTCCGCTGCCGAACAGGTCCATAATGGACGAAGTGTTGGATTGCTGCGGCGCAGCTGGGGCAGAATCGGAACCAAGACCGCCGCCAAGAATGTCTGCCAGCAGATCAGAGTTCGAGCTCTGGCCGCCATTGGAGGGAACCATTGTCGTAGCAGGGGTATCCATGATATCAAGAAGATCTTGCTCGGTTGGTTTGATAATCTTGGATCTGCGGTTGGCAGCAGCCTTGGATTTCTTGGTCGGGGCCGGCCCAAGGACGCGCGACTCCTCCTTAATTTGCGGTGGCGGCATTTTCTCCAGGACACCCCTCCGAATTTGGTCAAAGCCAAATAAGTTGCTGTACTCGACAGCCCGCTGCTGTACTTCGACATCCAAGCTCGTTTGATGGTTCTGGAGTATGCGCCTCACCCTCTCAACCGAAGACGCATCTGAGAAGCGTGTCGTAAGCTTCATGAGTGCTGTGATAATGTATTCGGTGGAAACTTGATTGGCGTAATTGCTGTTGAGAATGAGAGCAAACAGGTCAATGACCTCGCTCTCCTTGACTTCTTGCACGAGCTCCTCCTCTTCGTACTGGCCACCCTTGAGTAATGCATCGGCATACTCGCCGATGCACCAAGCGCCAGCTTGCGTCAGGCTCTCTTGTGTGATATCCTTCTTCAGGTTGACGTACAACTTTTGTACGGCGTAGGTCTGGAGCTCAGGGGTCGTTGCAATCAGACGGACGTAAGAAGAGAGGATCTGTTCTTTCACAAAATTTCCAGCAAGGCAGAGAACACGCAGCATGGTATCAAAGTGCCATCTCTTGTTTGGGGCAAACTTGTCTGCCGCAATACCAATTTGACTCGTCATCGTGGGCTTAAACTCGTTATCAGCGACTTCCAGGAAAGCCAGGAGCTCGCGAATCAAGACGCGGACATTGCTCTCGTTGATAAGAGTGAAGCTCAGCTCCAGCGCTCTCCGCCTGATGCTAATGTCAGGGTCTCTCAGGCATTCCAAAATCGTGTTTCTATGTCTCTGAACAGCGTTTGGTTCAATCGCAACAACCCTGATCAGGGTGTTGAGGGCGACGTAGCGGATATTGTTATCGCGGTTTGTCAAAAACTTTCCTAGAATATTGACACCCAAAACGCGCAATCCTGAGTCGGCCTCGATATCGAGAATAGTTCGAACTGCTTCGTAAAGGATGGAATTTCCGACGTTCTTGGAGGAATCCGTGTTGGTAGCCACTTGTGCGAGAATATCATTGATATGCTCGCTCGTTTCAGGATCGCCCATAGCAAGTATTCTCAGTAGGCGGAGAATCTTGACTTGCAAGAAGGGGTCTGTGATACCTGTGACATCATGTTCCGGCGCATAACCTGAAGTGGATAGGCTTTTCAGGATCTTGACGAGACCAGGAACGAATGAGCGGAATTTCTCCACGATGCCCTCTTCGCCGCCCTCTTCCTCATCCGCTTCGCAAAGGCTAGTAACCAGCGTCAAGCCGCAGAGGAGAACGCCGTGGTTTCTGTCGGAAAGCAGCTGGGTGGCCTTTTCGAGGAAGTGTTCCTGGAGATCCGGCACCTTTCGGCATATTCTCATGGCACAGAGTGCCGACTTGCGACGGATGTATGGGTTCGAAGTCGATAGCAAGTTCTCGATCTCAGGGAATAAGTCTCTTGACATTTCAATCGAAGCAATGTTTCCGAGCGTGCACAGCGCCAGACCAACAATGTATTGATTCGAATGGCCAAGGTCGCTAGATCCTGTTAGCATGGGTCGCCGCCACCAGATGTCAAAAGCTCACTTTTTCAAAGAATTCGTGACTAGGGTCAAGACCTCTTGATTCTCGTCCAGTAGCAAACTGGTCGCAAGATGGCCGAGTCGTTTATCAGCAAAGCGGGGTGATGCTAGCAACTTGATGCACTCGATTTGACCAAAGTGTGTTCGCTCGCCAAGCGTGAAGAGGTAGAGTAGCTTCGCGACATTGTTTCGTCTAATTCAGAGTGTAAGCGGTTGAATGGAACTGGTAGCGCAACATATCGAGTTCTGTAGCATACCGAATGCCATGGTCAGCGCTTTCTTCGCGAAAGCTTGCTCGAATAGCGGCGCTTTCCTTTTGAATAACGGCTCGTTCGTCGGCGATTGTCTTGGCGGCACGCACATTGCGGATAAACTGCTTCACTATTGCGCCAGGGTTGTTAGCATATATCGGCTTTCAGGACGTATGAGGGTTTGACGCGGCGTCATCGTACGGGAGCTCATCTTGGGAAGGGGGACGACCCCGAGAATGGGTCGTCTAGCTAGTCAAGTTCCCGAAACAGAGAAGTATCAAGTGCCAAGATCGCACAAGATAAAGACTTGATAATTCTAAGTTTCTCGACCTCAACTGGTCCTCGAATAAGCAGTGCCAAGCTATCCGCAACAAGGTGTCTGGGGGAGTGTGTGCGGTCGGCGTTGTCCATCGTCTAACGTGGGGCAGCGAAGAGGCCACCACCTAATACCACCGCCGCCACAGGGACGTCTTCATCCTACTCGGGAAAAGTGCGGCCCGCGCTCCTCAGCGAACATTCAATTGAAATTCGCAATTCGCAAGCCTTTTTCAGCGCATAGTATCCCGTTTCTAACTTTGTCATACACTTCGAAATTCTCACATGTTTCACGTAGAATATACAAAATCACAGTTTTCGTATACAGTACTAAGGGCAGTGACTGCCTTCCTCAATCGCGTAGCTACATCAAGGCGGGTCAAGTTCAGGCAGGGTGCTTAACAGAGGTATGTTTATACTCTATTGAGCGACAGTACCATCTGAGGCAATGAATTCCAAGTGTACGGCCATTCGAAGAGATATTTTCATTTCCCAATAAGAGATTGCTAACCCTACGCCTTCAACTCGCTGTGAAGTTCAGAGCAAGATTGACAAGCACATCATTCCATAAATCGTGGACAAATAGTCCCTCGGTTGCTTTTTTCAAAAATATTTTGATTCGCTCGCCGTCTTGTCACATCATACAGATGCAAGATATGGTCCAAATTCGCGAAACATCCCAAACTTGCCTACACTGCAACGCCTGCTATTGTGGATCAGCTGCGAGGCAGAGGTGCAGCAAAAATGTCGGTGATTGGAAAGCTCACCGACCGAACACCGATTTATTTTTGCATCATGAGTTGGACAAACTCGTTATCTGAACAACCGTTAGCACCATACTGCGCGCCTCAAGTGGAATGGGCTTACAGTCAATACGGCCATCGCCGTCCTGATCGGCCTCGCGAATCATCTCGTCAACCTCATCATCGGTAAGCTTCTCGCCGATAGAAGTCATGACATGTCGCAGCTCGGCAGCGGAAATGAAGCCGTTGTTGTCGCGGTCGAAAACCTGTAGCTGGTAAGTCGTGCTGAAGTCGAGAGCAGGCATCCTCGATGGTGAACACGAACCTTGAAGGCCTCCATGATTTCCTCCTCAGAATCGGTATCCTTCATCTTGCGAGCCATCATGGTAAGGAATTCTTTTCATCAAGTAAGCTTTTGCGCCGAATAGTAGCAGCGTGGCACTCTACATACCAGGAAAATCGATGGTGCCGTTGTTGTCGGCATCGACCTCGTTGATCATATCCTGAAGCTCCGACTCGGAAGGGTTCTGGCCGAGGGAGCGCATGACAGTGCCGAGTTCCTTGGTGGTGATCTGGCCTGCAGCGTTGACATTAGCGCGGTGGTCTTCGGGCGCGGAGTATATGCACTCGGGCGCTGGGCACAAGTAGTCGAAAAGTCGCTTCGTCAAGTATCGATGCGCAAGATCGATGTGGGTTAAGTCGTGCACGGTTTTGAGGGCACTCACCATCACCATCTTTGTCCTGTGCAACAGGTGGTTAGTGACCGTATTCGGGAAGCGACGCCAAAGCGCCGAGGCGTGAGGTGGTCGCTAGGGCTGATCATCTACTTACGAAGAGAGAGAAAGCCTCCTTGAATTCGGCGACCTGATCTTCGGTAAGGGAATCAGCCTGCACGAGGTAGCTGCGTTAGCGAACATGTGGTGGCTGTGGCAGCTTTCTGTCCCAGCCCCTCACATCGCGGGGTCACCGCAAGTAGGGAGCAGCCGGCGAGGACAGCGACTGAGTAGTAGACGAACCATGGTGGATAGTATGAGGAGCGAAGGATATGAACGAGAGTAGAAATCGAGTGGTTAGGGTGACAGCAGCGTAAGTTTTTGAGATCCGTACGGCTTTTGTTTAGTTGCGACGGCAGACGTGGGGAAAAGCAAAGGGGGGAAGCAAGGCAGAAATAGAGGTAACAATTGTGTGCAGCACTTAGTACCTGTACTAATGCTGGAGCCCACAGCGAGCAAGCACCCAAAGAGCTGACGCCGCCCCCTCTGTGAAGAGTAGTAGACTGAGACGCCGCCGCCTTTGGAGCTCCACCAGCACGGGCAGTTATCGTGCCAGGTTGTACGACAGACTCTCTGAAGAATAAGGCACCGACTGATACCACTATACTGACACGTGACAGTCTGGACACCTAGTTGCTACCAATCAACACCTTGAAACTTTTTACGCTCGTCATCCTAAAAGGGTATTATTTTGCAAGTCGCTGCAGCAAGTCGGCTTGTGAGTTGGCAATTCCATCCATGTTCGGGCAACCTTGTCGCGAGCTTGGCCTTGCTTATGTCATTGGGGAACTTAGCAACAACGAAGCAACCGAACCGTGCAAGTTCTACACTTCCTTGCAACTATTAAACTGCTGATTGCATCAAAAAGTGCAAAATAGGCCTACCAACATCTGTCTTGTAAAGATGTTGGAAATGTAACATCTTGCTCTGTTCCAGGCAGGCCAACTGGTGGAGCTTGACACGCCGCAACACCGCAACCGGATCCACCACTGCCACAGCTCGCTGCACTGTGGGCAGCGTCATCCCCAAATGCTGAAAGAGGCCACACGTACTACTAGCCTACTACACCCCGTCCAACACTGCGCGCCTTGATTGTCATATCCTGCTCCCAACACCGTCGGAATCGATCTTAACCAACCCCGATAAGAGTCGCATAGCTTGCTTCAGGCACGACAGGGCCGAAGTTTCGAGCCGCAACTGCGTCCGCCATGTGGCGAGACCGCACCAATCTGTACGGAATCCACTCGCGCGAGCTCCCAAATGTAGCGCCCCTAATTGCTAACATGTTTTGTACAGATATATTTCGTACCGGCAGTCGTATACGCACCATCCTACACAACGAAATAAATATAGCGGTGCTGGCACCGGTGCGTTCTCGGATGCGTACTCGTCAAGCAATTATGCCAGCGAGGATCGGCGTGGGCTGCTCTCGGGCGTCGCGTTCGAGGACGATGGCGACGCCGTAATCGAGATGGACCTGCTGCCTCCTCGATGGGCCGACATATCAGACGAGATTACCGATCTCCTGGCGGCCATTGCGACGAAAGGGCAGCGATTGGAGAAGCTACATCAAAAGCACATCTTGCCTGCATTCAACGACGACGAAGCAAAGAAAACGGAGGAGGCGCAAATCGAAAAGCTCACCCAAGAAATCACAAAGGGCTTCCATGACTGCCACCGATGTATCCAACGTGTGGAGCAGATGGTCCGCGAATCCAAGCAATCAGGGACAATTAGCCGCGCTGAGGAAACCATGGCCAAAAATATACAAATATCCCTAGCGGCAAGGGTGCAGGATGCCAGCGCAAACTTCCGCAAGAAGCAGAGCGCGTACCTTAAGAGTAAGAAGCCATCTGCAGCTGTTTCACTCCCACACTCTAACCAATGTCACACAGAACTTCGGGGCATGGCGGGGCTAGGTCAACCGACGCCGGACGCTCGATCATCTTCACCAGCACCTGGATCATACATCGATCCTTCGGTACAGGAGTCCGATGCCGACAGATCCTTCTCGCAATCCACGCTTCAAGTGGCTCAACAGCGGCTGCTCACATCAAACGATGCGGCCATAGCTCAACGGGAACGCGAGATTGAAGATATTGCTCAGGGTATCATTGAACTCTCCGACCTGTTTCGCGACCTTCAAAATATGGTCATTGACCAAGGCACCATGCTCGACCGTATCGATTACAATGTTGAACGCATGCACACGGACGTGAAGGGTGCCGAGGTTGAACTCAAGGTTGCGTCTGGCTACCAGCGAAAAACGACAAAACGCAAAATCATCCTGCTGCTCATCATCCTTATTGCGGGCCTATTCATTGTGCTTCTGGTAAAGCCAAAGAAGAATAGCTAAGGGATTACTACCGCCAGGCGCCGGCCTCAAATTGAGACGGCAGAGTGAACAAATTGCACTACATATATACGCAATATCCGGTACTCTTTTGTTATGATAGGAATGTAAATATAGTATTGAGCGGTTCGCTGCGCTGAAGCTTATGCTAGGAGCTATGGGTATATGCTTAGAATAATATACAATAATTCTGGTTCTCGTGTTCGCTTCTTCTGGTCAAGTGAACTCTATCATCGTTTAGATGCGGGCAGCGCTCGCAAGTCCTTCTTGACAAGACCGACGATGTACCCGGTTGGCATGAGCGCTGATCCCCAGGCACGATCAATAGCTTCCTTCATCTGCATTAACGAAAGCCAGTTTTTGGTTCTCGGGTCCCCGTCGCGCTGTCTCAGTCGCTGGCTTGAGTAGAGGCAGTTACGGGCAGCCGACTCGACCAAATCTAGGTCGATGAAAATACCCCGATCTCGCAATTTTGCGAGTATATGTATGCCAGATCCAACGTTAAATCTCGTCACTGCGGCGTTATGCACCGCCGGTTTCAATGATGTGCTCTTCACAATGTTGAGAGCTCCATCAAATCCTGATTTCACTGTACTCCGTTGAAATCTACCATCAAAAATCTTGAAGAGGGGATGATGGTGATGGTAATAGGAAAGGTCAGCCGGGATATAACCTGAATTCTCGGTACGCCGTAGAAATTCAGTAGCGAGTTTCGACATCTTTGGCATATCTGCCTTGTGTACTGGAAACCAGCCTCCGAGACTATGATCATACATGTCCACAATCTCGAGGCTGAGTTGCTCTAACGTATCGAGCCTTCTTTGCTGTCCCAGCCCGAGCAGCAGCATTTTCCAATACTCTGAACGAATGCCAACATTTTGGGCTGCGATGCAGCGAACCACTCCGATAACTTCGTCTAGAATGCGGATGCACTCACTCGAATTCCATACAATGCCATATCTATCGACTGGAAAAGCTGCAAATGCTTTGCGCAAAATCGCAGAGGCTTCAATGGACCCAATTTGAAAATCCAGAGAAGCAAGGCGCTCCAGAGCGAGTTTCATTCGCCAAGGCTCATCAAAAAGAAGCTTCTCTAAGCCAAATGCAGTTTCGACGTTGGCAAGCTGAAACGGTGCAGATTGTGGCAATGGTGGTGTCTGCGAATCAATCACACTCATCACACCCCGCATGAGACTCTCCTGCTTTGTGTCATGTCTGCGGATAGAGTTCTCTAGAATCATTTGCCTCGTCTCTTCATCATCAAATTCCTCCGGGTGTATGTCGGATTGCAAGAGGTTACTGAGCAAGGTATCATGGCCGTGCTTCGCAAAATTGGACACCGCAGTACAGTAGGCACCTGTAGGAATAGAGATTTCGAGCTTCTGTAGTGTTTCAATCAACTCATTGACCTCGGCGGCATTACTTGCTCGAAGTGCGAGGGCTTGCAATGCTCGGGATCCTACAGATTGAATTCCCGCGTTTTTCGCCAATTGCATGGCAAAATTGACAGGAGTCCAGCTGCTGGCGAATAATTTTTCAACAAGTCCATCTACCAAGCTATTGCCAGATGATTGTGACTGGGCCAGATTCTCAGTAGTGCCATGCCTCTGATTGAATGAATCCATAATGTCCGCCCGAGTACTCCGGTGCGCCTTTGACGTGGCAGCAATACATCGTATTGTCGTTCCCTTCTTGCTTCTCTTTGGTTTGACTTTATCCAGGATCATATCTATGATGCGACGTTCTGCGGCTGCAAAATTTGTGTTCGTGTAATAGCTGGCAAGGAACGCAAGAAAAGGCCCGGACGAGTCGGAGGAAGGCAAATCGTCTTTGCGCAAGAGAGTTCGGCGCCAGCTTTTCGCCAGACTCGATTGACCTGATTCAAAGAGGGCGGGGATGATAATGTCATAGAGATTGTGTTGCGGCAGCGAGAGGTAGATCTCGGTCAGTGCCTGTTGCATTTTTCTGTCCGGATTTCGAACAAAGTTTTCGAAAAACATGCCCAGAATGGGATAATCAGGGACAAATCTTGGGGACAATTGCAGGTGTGCCTCAACCGCTTCCTCAAATGCACCTTTTTCCAGAAGGTGGTGTATACATTTTGTATAGAAATTTGGCCATCGGTAGTCGAATTGTTGCAAGAGATCGTCTGCGCAGGCAAAAACTGCTTGTCGGTCTGGGAGCGACTCAAGTCCGGCATATAAAAAAGTGTTCCTTATGCTATCCGATCCCATGACAGCATCAAGGCATCCACGCTCCCTAAGCCTGTCCAGTACTGCGCGGACCCCATGCGCCCCGTGCGCTTTCTCCATGTATAGAACAAGCTTGTTCCAGTCGGTTTCATTGCCGACTAAAGAATTAATCTCGGCCTGATCGAGGTCTTGTTTTATCGAAGACGGTGTATGCTTCGTCGGATCATGACTGGTACTGGCGGCACACGTTGATAATCGTCGAAGTCCCTGATTCAAACTTGAGCAATTGAAGTGCAGTAAAGGGGGCTTATTTGTCCGTCTGCGGTAAGAATAGTATCTCTGAAATAGGCGCGTGTTTCTGTGTACATGTGAGGTGGGCTGGAGGTGGTCGGGGATGGATAAATGTCGAGCTCTGATGTTGATGTTTCGTCGGTCCGCAGAGCGCATGCGCTGCGGAATGTTGCATATGCATTGTTGCAATACCCTCGAGGGCCGATGCATTTATGCGAGTCGCATCCAGTATGAGGGCATCTGCGCCTGGGAGAACAAGGCAGGTAATTCGAAAAAGAGAGACAAGAAGCAAGATAACTTCCAACTAGCATTTTGGCAGTACCATAATTTTTAATGGGTCTCCATTGCAGGAGGTTTACAAGTTGAGTCTGTATGTAGACGCTGAGTCATCAATACCGATTGGCCAATCACGTTATGGCCTCACTCTGCACCTGGGGCTCCATCAAGTGGCCTCACGTAGGCTGATTACCGACGCAACCTTTTCAACGCAACGGCTCCAAAAATCCCGACCACGAATTCGATTCGAACAACCTTCAATATGGGGTAAGGAGTGACCCTTCTGACCCGAGAGCGAAAGCATTGGCGTCCACTGCTACCAGTGTACCGCAATGGCAAAGAGCCCACCTCGGCTAAACCTTCGATTCCGTGCCATCACGACAAGGCTAACAACATAGCAGCTTGATCAACGCTAAGAACAACGTGCCTCAGCACCAGCGCTTCTACCAGCAAGCTTACAAGGCTCACACTCGTCTTTGGATGATTGTAAGAGCAAGCCATACCACGACCGCCACAGAATGGTACTGACAGCCCGCAGAACCGCCGCAGCCGCTGGTACATGACTCCTTATCTTATTGTTCTCTGGGGCACCTTCGGAGGTTTGTCAAACTCGACTATCTAAGATGTATTACTGTTGCTAACAAGGTGTTAGCGACCCTCTACGCGGCCGGTCGCAAGGTCACCGGCCACAACAGCTGGTTCGGCAAGGATTAATTTCGATTTCGATGCATTGAGGCGGATGGGGGGATTGCTTCATAACCAATTGCCGTGTATGATTAGAATCCCGGTGTGTTTAGATCCAATAGAACCGTCGTGTTCTGCATCTGCTAAATTCTTGGGCTGCCCGCATGAACATGTTGCAAGAAATCTGTGCTCCAATTTTCCCGCGACAATAGTTCAATTGTCTAGATTACATTAAGGCGTTTGCGTCTCTTTGGGTGGCAGTATGCTGAGTCCGTGTCCTTGTGGTACTCTGGCGTTCTAATATCCAGTAGCCCCAGGTGCCTTCTCATCCTTGCGAAGGTTCACCAACATCTCGCGAAAGCGTTCCTTGCCGCTACCGGACGCACCACCTTTGCTCCCCTTGCCGCTAACATCAACCAACTTAGCAACTCTATCCCAGCTTGTACCGCCTGACACAGTATCATCTCGATTTGCTAGGAACTGCTCGGCATCCTTGCGAGTCTGGGCAATGCCCTTCTCCTTCTTCGTGTTGTAGTTCTCGTAGAAGTCATCGATATTCTGCTGCGCCTCCTTTATCGTCTCTTCTTTTTGCGCGGCCAGTTGGTCTGCTCTTTTTGCGATCTGCGCGTCGCGCTTCTCTCGCCATTGCTTAATGACTTCGGGCTCTTCCTCGTCGGTCGCAGTCGCTTGGTATCCCGAGTTGTAACTGACAGAGGGGCCTGTGATTGTCGAAGCTCCAGGAGCGCTTGCCATGCCCTGTTGCTACCGCGTTAGCATTGCTCGTCATCCTGTTGTCTATCGGGTGCTTGCGTACAGATGAGGGGTCGGCGAGGTCTGGGAACTGGGATTCGAATGTGGATGGCGCATTTCCACCGCCGATAAGATCTCCGCTGTTTTCTTCCAGTGCTGTAGCATCTCCGCTAGATGCAAATTGCTCGGCATCGTCGCCTAGAAGCGCTTTCTCGCGCGCTAGGAAGTCCTGTTCGCCGGAGCCAGCGGTGGTGTCCTTCACCTCCGTTTGCGCTATACAAGTCGTTAGTAACCACAGGCCATGTTGGCCAATCTTCGCTGTATTTACCTCCAGAGTCGAAGTCATCCAGCGATGGGAATCGGTCCGCCATTTTGGATGTTGTAGTTGTGAGAGTTGCGGTTGAGTTGGAGTGAATAGGAGGTGGTATGCAGTCACCAAGAGCGAGCATCTAGGTATCCATCCAGATGCCGCCCACTGTTGCGACAAGGCCTAACAAACTGACTGGTAACAGGTGGAACTTGCCAGACTGCATACGTCACGTGTCCACAGTGTGGGTCCTTGCCCATGGTACTCGCATGTAGGGTAGGTAGCCATAAGTTAACCGCCGAAGATGACGATTCACCGCAAATATGGCCGGCGTTGTTCTTCTTCTCCATTCTCCATTTCCTGTTACTCAAGTCTATGGTTTTTCTACCTAGTCTCCGACTGCAATGATGCTACTTATTCATGTCAACGGTGAGAAGCATATTGCCTACTGTAGTGTTCATGTTGACGTCTGTTGTTTCTGGGGTAGCATTGCCCGAACCCCGAGGTCGACACGCCATTTATCTTGTCCTTTATCGAAACACTCGTCTAACTAAGAATAAAGATAGCACAGGGCCCAGAAATTGGCGGAAATTGGAATTCAATGACCAGGATCGTTTCAAATGTAACTATTGGTAGCTACTATATAGAGGTAACTCGGTGGTACCTCCAGCCCATGTGGGGCGCACGTCTCCAAACGAACTCGCCTAATCGCATACAATTCTACGCCTTGGGGAGAGCTCTGTTTATCAGCTACCTTTGTACCACCTCAAGAAGAAGTCGTGCTCACCAAGCCTACACGAAACTAAGGACAACGACACTAATCTGACCCGAGTCTGAGGTATTTGGCGTTTAAAACATACTGTAAATACGTACGGTATCACTATCGAGCAGAACACAAAAGTCCAAAGAGGATATCGGCTCCAGTTCTTCAGGGAAACATTTGCTCGCGCGACCAGGCCTCCAGGGAGTATTTACACGACAAGACCAAGCGCAAGGGCTCGAAAAGATGGCATACAACGATGACGCTGTGCTTGCGCGGCTGTCTGCGCTTAATGAAAGCCATGATAGTATTGCGACAGCTGCGCAATGGATTATGTTCCACAAGTATGCAAGACGCGACAGGCCATCGGGCAACGCGGTGCTAACTTACTTGATTACAGGCGGCACGCTGATCGCACCGTCGCGCTCTGGATGCAGCGGTTAAAGGACTCATCGGCGACAAGAAGACTCAGTCTGGTCTACCTTGCAAATGGTACAATGCCCGTCGAAGCGCAAAGCAACTACCGGAGCTAACGAAGCGTCCTACTCTATAGAAGTTGCACAGCAATCACGAATTCGACGAAAAGAAGATTTTATAATCGCATTCTCACCCGTAATTGCCGAAGCTACAGCACTTGCGTACAAAGGAGCCCCGACCGAGATACACGGAAAACTGCGACGCGTGGTAGACGTGTGGAAGGACCGAAACATATTTGAAGTCCCCATACAAAATGCCATTGAGGCACGGCTTGACGGTAGCTCACCACCAATGCAAACTCTTCGAAGCAACAGATATGCTAATACCAACTAGAGCTGGATAAGGCCAAAGGGACGTCTCGGCCGGGATTTGGGAGCTCGCCATTCACCTCGAACACCACAGCAGCAGCACCGCCCGAATTTGCGCCGCTTATTTCGGGACTTCAAAAGGTCCAAAAGCTCAGCGCACCGCTCAAATCTACGCTCGAATCCGCGAACCAAGAATACGAAAAACAGACAGATCCAAGTGTTGCTGTACCGTCAGCACCAGTTTTTGCAGCGCGACTTAATGGTCTCCTCAAAACGTTGTCAAATGCGGAGACTACTACTCGCGAAAGCGTGGCAACACGTGAGAACTTGATTGCTGGCCTAGAGAAGATGCTCCAGGAACACAAATCCGAGCTTGAGACGACTCACGAGGCGCTCTCGCAGCTATCGGCTAGGAAGGTAGAAATCGAAGAAAAGAAACAACAAGTAGAGCTAGCTATCATGCGAGCACTTGGACCAGCAGATGGCAATACGTCACAACTGAATGGAGAGGACGGGGTCTCTGTGCAAGAACCAGGTCGGCCGGAAATGGAGGCTCTCACGCCACCGGCAATGGAAGAGTTCACGCCACCGCCCCCGGAGACGGAGTCTCTGGGCCTGATTGATGAGACCAAAGTCAACACTGAAATAGAGGAGCCTTCAACTGCCACTGCCTCTCACTCGATCACAATATCGTCCAATGGCTCAAACAAGAGACGGAGGGTTGATGACGATGGTGAATTTCCAGACATGGGAGCAGATGACGGCATTGACTCTGACGTTGCTGAGATGCTCAAAAGCGAAGAGTCATAGTGGCATCGCTATTCGGATGGAGTGTATTATCTATGTATAAATTCAAGAGACTTTCTATAGCACTACTCATTTTGCCCGTCAACTCGAAGTTTTTGTACATTGCTCTATCACAAGGTCCGCTGTGCCGGCATGTGTCTTTCGTCCCACGACGCGCCTATTAGTGCTGGCAGCAACTCTCGACACCTTTATCTGCGTTGGCAGATTCAATCGTAGATTTTGGAGTGGCTGTGTCCGCAACGCCATTTAGCCGGTTAACCGCATGCGCGCCGGTGTCACGGTCAATAGGTGAAGTTGGTTAGGCAGGTCGGAACGGCAAACTTGCTCCGACCGAGGCCGACCTCTGGCACATCAGAAGCTAAGGTTGCTCCACCCCAATTTTCAGTCGACCTTGATTTCGTCAGCTGGAAATGCCGCTGCAAGGTTTCGAGGAAACAACACTTTCGACAGCTGGAAGAAAAAAAAAAGAAGCAACCCAGCTCTGCTGTATCGATTCCCGCACCATAAAACCGCAGTGCTGTTTGCGCAGTCTGACAATGGGACTCCGTGGACCAGAATAGCCGAAATTGGTCAGGATGGTTTCTGGAGCTCTGCGCCGGGCTGTAGCCCCTCGACTGAGTACCCTCTCGGAGGCGCATTCATACGGAGCTGCCCTCACAGCGCGCCATCTACTCTCAAACCCACCTGCGAAGCTGATTGGTTTCGGAAAACCTGCAAGCCTTCTTCACACTGCATCGGGGTACCGCTTCGGCGTTGCGACACAGGCCTTTCGCGACGCCACTCTCGCTGCGCAGCCCTCACTTCTGCGATGCGTCGCGGAGCGCCGCGCTGCCTATGCATACAAGGCAAACGCAGTTGGATTGATGCGACCGTTTTCGACAAGAACAAGCCTACAGGAACAGCACCAAAAGCATCAAATCAAAACAGAAGAGAAATCGCAGCCTTCTGAGAAAAAAGACCCCAACGACGACGATGCCGACTTCGAATTTAAAAAGAGCGACCGGGCCGCCCAAGCTGCGCAAGTGAACCTCGCTGCGAAGCTTTCCAAAGACAGCAAGCAACCTGGCAAGGCAGGGCTAAACGAAATATGGCGACTGATCAAGGTAGCCCGCCCTGAGCTTCGTTGGCTCGGCATTGCGTTCATCTTCCTGGTGATTTCGTCGAGTGTTACCATGTCTATCCCGTTCTCAGTCGGCAGAATCCTGGACCTCGCCACAAAAGGCGAAGACGAGGATATTCGCCTATTTGGACTTACTTTGAACCAATTTTTCATCGGCCTGGCGGGTATTCTCACTCTGGGCGCCATGGCGAACTTTGGACGAGTCATTCTGCTGCGTATTGTTGGCGAGAGAGTAGTTGCGAGACTTCGATCGCAGCTTTACCGCCGCACTTATGTGCAAGATGCTGAGTTTTTCGATGCGAACCGAGTTGGCGACCTGATATCAAGACTCAGCTCTGACACTGTCATTGTTGGCAAGTCGGTCACACAAAACCTCAGTGACGGTTTAAGGGCCCTATTCAGCGGTGGTGCCGGATTTGCCATCATGGTCTGGACGAGTCCCAAGCTTACAGGTCTTTTGCTTTTAATGTTCCCCCCAATCGCGATTGGTGCATTCTTTTACGGCCGAGCGATCCGAAACATTAGCCGATCTATCCAAAAGAATCTCGGTACACTTACCAAAATTGCCGAAGAACGACTCGGCAACATCAAGACCAGCCAAGCTTTTGTCGGAGAAGTTCAGGAAGTCGGGCGCTACAACAGACAAATTCGACGGATCTTTGCCCTGGGCAAGAAAGAGTCGCTTGTTGCGGCCACCTTTTTCGCCTCTACGGGCTGGGCTGGCAACATGACCATCCTGGCGATGCTTGTTGTCGGTGGAAGCTTTGTTCGCGGCGGCACCATGTCACTCGGAGACCTCACATCCTTCATGATGTACACAGCGTTTGCAGGATCGAGTTTATTCGGACTGTCTGGTTTCTACTCTGAGTTGATGAAAGGTGTAGGTGCCGCGAGTCGTCTATTTGAACTCCAAGACCGCCGCCCCGGGATTCACCAAACTGTGGGAAAGCCAGTAAAATCTGCACAAGGTCCAATCAAATTCAGTAATGTCTCTTTTGCGTACCCGACGCGCCCCGCTGTCAAGATTTTCAATGGTCTCGATTTCGAGATTCCTTCTGGAAGCAATGTATGCGTTGTTGGTCCTTCTGGTGGTGGCAAGTCCACGGTTGCCTCTCTCCTGCTGCGGTTCTATAACCCGACAGAGGGAAGCATTACCATTAATGGGGTTGATATTTCTGGAATGAATGTCAAGTCTCTGAGACGTCGTATCGGCATGGTGTCTCAGGAGCCAGTTCTGTTCTCTGGAACAATCGCTGAGAATATCGCATACGGAAGACCGCATGCATCGCGAACCGAAATTGTTGCTGCGGCCAGGCGCGCGAACTGCAACTTCATCAGCGATCTCCCGGATGGGCTGGAGACCCAAGTCGGCGCGAGAGGGTCACAGCTCTCTGGAGGGCAGAAGCAGCGTATTGCAATCGCCAGAGCTCTTCTCAAGGACCCTGATATTTTGATTCTCGACGAAGCCACCTCGGCCTTGGATGCTGAATCCGAAACCCTCGTCAACGAAGCTCTTGCTGGCCTGCTTCGGGGACATAACACCACCATCTCTATTGCTCATCGCCTCTCAACTATCAAGCGCTCCGATCAAATTATCGTGCTAAACAACGAGGGCAAGGTCGCAGAAATCGGCAGCTATACGCAGCTTGCTGCCAACAAGGACAGTGCTTTTAGCAAGCTGATGGAGTGGCAGATGAGCGGTGGTGAGATCCCAGAGAAGCGCTCGGCTGCGGCGGCGGCACACATCACCGAGGCAGAATATATGGAGCAGGAGAGACAAACGGATGAGGAAGAGCACATTGAAGGGGAAGAGCAGAAAGAGGACGAAGCAAAAAGCGAACCTACGGAGCAGAAGCAACGATAATTTAACGCCAGGTCGGCATTGGTGCAGCGTTGGTGCAGGTGCCTAATACGCATCATTCTCCCTTCTCACTGTTTTGTAAATTATTTTTCGACAATTTTCTTTACTTGTTTTGACGACTTTGGGATAAATGCCAGCCTTGGGCGGATCTTGGCGACCGTCTAGCCGTGCTCAGACGAGTTCGCTTGAACAACTAACAGTTTAGAGGGACATAGAGGAGAAGGCTGTGGTATTACTTTTTTTTTGGTGTAACGGGAAGCTCTACCACTTAGAGTTGGTACAATCAATATATACTTTACAATATTGCAATTCTGCAGTTCCATCTGTCGTTCTCGACCTAGGGTGGCGCCGCAGCGGCGAGAGTGCCATAAAAGGAAAGGACGCCATTTGATACCACTGTCACATGTTGGGCTGCATCCTCGCATCCTAGGTGAGAAGCTGGCCGGGTCCCTCGAATATCGTCACAGAGACATCTGCCAGTATCCATATACCTTTCTGCAAGAGGAGCAGTCATATTTGGCCTCAGCCCTTTGTGTTTTGGCTGGTGCCTGGATAAACTCCGACATTGATTTTAGCGCACCCTGAAAAGGCCTATATAAAACGCCGTTCCCTGTCGCGACGCTGCTTACATCTCTTTGACAACGTTATCGACAAGCAAAAATGACTACCACCGAAGAAGGAGTATTCAAAAGAGGAGATGTCAGCCTTTATACTAAGACATGGACTGTACGTGCTGCCCCTGATGCCTCAACCTGGCGCTGGATTCTCACAGGGAACGTACTGCTGCTAACTGCGCCGGAATAGCCGACTGGCCCCGTCACTGCGAAGCTCATCTTCGTGCACGGCTTCAGCGAGCACATCAACCGCTACAATGACTTCTTCCCGAAGCTGAGCGAGGCGGGCATCCAGGTGTTCGGCTTCGACCAGCGCGGCTGGGGGCGGTCGACCACCAACAAGGCGGAGCGCGGGCTGACCGGCCCAACCTCCGTCGTCATCGCCGACGTCGCCGCCTTCATCGAAGACAAGCTCCCGTCCACCGTGCCCGTCTTCGTCATGGGCCACTCGATGGGCGGCGGCGAGATCTTGACCCTCGCCGCCGACCCCGCGTACGCGGCGCTCGTGCGGCAGGTCCGCGGATGGCTGCTCGACGCGCCCTTTATTGGCTTCTCGCCCGAGGACGCGCCCAGCAGCGTCAAGGTCTTTGTCGGGCGGCTCGTCGGGCGGCTGCTGCCGCGGCAGCAGCTCAAGAATGAGATCCCGCCGGAGCACCTGAGCCGCGACCCGGCGGTGGTCGCGGCGGTGCGCGACGACCCGCTGTGCCACAACATGGGCACGCTCGAGGGGCTGGCGTCGCTGCTGGACCGCACGGGCGCGTTGGCATCCGGGGCGGTCGTGCTGGGCGGCGACGTCACGAGTCTATTCCTCGCGCACGGCACGGCGGACAAGACGTGCAGCTACGACGCGTCGAGCAAGTTCTTCGAGGCGCAGCCGACGACGGACAAGACGCACAAGGCGTACGAGGGCGCGTACCACCAGATTCACGCGGACCTCTGCAAGGACGACTTTGCCAGGGACGTTATCGACTGGATCACTGCGCGCAGCGAGAACAGGGAGAGCGCGCCGGCGGAGTCGAAGCTGTGAGTCGAAGCAGGTCGGGTGATTTGACGTAGCAGTGAAAACTCGACTCCATGCCTGTGTAACAGGATATTTGACCCTAGATATCTGATTTTGGATATGCTAATACAAGATAAATCTGTTCTGCATTGGATGATACTATGAATGCTATACTTGAACATATCCGACAAGAACTGCATATGAAAGACTGCCCTGTACCATTATGCCGTGCCATGTTGTGTCTGACGCATATCCACAGACACACACCTCGGTGTACGAGGTGTCAGAGGTGGGTTGCAGTCTTGGCAACGGTGGTGCAGATGCTTTACTGCAGAGCGGCATATCGTCAAAGTCTCGGAAGCAACCGCATGGTTTCACATGGCGAGCCAGCTGATGGCCATCAAGGTGCTACAATTGTGTCTGTGCCTGCAGTACTGAGCTGATGTCCGCCAGATGCGTGTTGCATCGTCCCAAGTTTCCGGGAGCTCCCGAAGAAGTGCGTATGGGGTCTGATGAGGGGCAGTACTTGTCGTGCGCGCTGGTAGAAATAGAAAACGGACAGACACCCCATACTTACATCCTACATATATCATCTCGCCGTCGTCGATTTCGAAGTTGTAACCTGCAAGATCTGCACCACACAATACAGATTACACACTTTCACTTGCGCCATACTAAGTATCTCCGCAAATCAGAAGCCTGCCGCCGGACCGCACCCAACACACACCGCTAGCTAAGACAGACCCTAATTAGCTTGCGATTTCTTGATTGTTGGACAATTTTGCCAACCTTTTTTTTTTCTTCCATCAACAAGGCATGGCACAACCCCGCACTTGGAGGCCGCCCGGTAGCTCGTACCCGGCTTGATGGAAACCTTGCTTGCTTGGATGGCGCCGGAAATTTATTGATCGCTGTCATTGGTGAAGCAAGCCCAGCCGATCATTCTACGCGACCTCTGTCAGGAATATGGAAGGCAACATCTGTCTTGGCAAAGTTTTGTGTCACTCGGTCAAAGGGCGCACACAGGATGGCTAGAATACGGGATGGTAGTACCTACCTACTATTTGATGTGGTTGTATCCAGCTTTGTTGGGGGGAGCATGCAACGGCTCACTCCTCCCGGTCCTCCGCTCATGCATCCTTGACAGGTGTACGGCTGGCAGGCGGCAGGCAGAAGGAGACCAGCACGACGAAGATAGGACAAAGCAAGACAACCAGGTACCTGGCAGCTGCAAGCCAGTTGGCTAGCTTTCAGTTGGCAAGCCACTTGATCCAGCGCACTTGGTCCCAAGTGCTGCCCTGTTTTGACGCTATAAATCAAGCTAATGTCGGCTGGAGCTTCTGGTCCTACTAACTTCCAGTTGCTTTGCTTGCTTAGTACTAAGATAGGTACCTACCTGGTACCATTGAACTTCAGACGGTCTGGTCTGGCAAGCAAGTCTGCAGTGGCCGCAGATCACCTTTCTCCTCCATCCATGTGGTCGCCGTCGGCTCCTCGTCATCCATTTAACCTTGCCTTTCCCCTTCCTTCCTGCTCTCTGTACCTGCTGGCCTGCCTCTCCTTCCTTATTGCCCCATCTTATTAGCTACAAAACGTCCTCTTGTTTCGTTTTACGGCTATCCTATACTCTGATCTCGACATCAACGTGGGGTTGGTTGCATTGCATCTTCCTGCAGAAGATCCCTGTCCAGAAGGACATCACATACGGACCTGACTCGCCATACCATCGCTCTTTAGCACAGACTTACTACTGTCACCATTGACGAAATGATTCCCAACGGGAGCAACACCATCACCCACCACCCTTCGGTCTACCACCTGCAACATCTGCCTTCTAGCCGCAGCAACTCGAGGTCGCCTGCTGTCCGCCATGCATCTAGTACTGCGGTAGACACTGCGCCGCCGACCGGTGGTGACGATGCCGTTGAGCGTCATCCCTCACATGCCACTGACGTCGAGAGCCAAGTCACCTATGGCCGAACGTCGCGATTCCCTCGTGTCGCCGCCGAGAGCGATCCATTCGGCCTCTCCTCGTCATACAAGACCGATTCGGACCTTGAGCAGATCAAGGCCAACTCGTCGCGCAAGAGAGGCGGTGGCAAGCTCAACCCAACCTCCAAGTTGGACGCCCGCAAAGTCCGCGGATTCTACCAGAACCAGAATGCTGCCATTGAGCGCATGCTCAAGTCTGTCGAGGAGCATCGCGCCGAAGCCCGCCAGGAGCAGGGTGACGACCAGCTCAAGTTTAGGATCGCCATCTGGGGCTCATTCGTCGCCAATGTTATACTCGCTATACTGCAACTGTATGCTGCTATTTCTTCGGGCTCGCTGTCCCTGATTACTAGCATGGCTGATGCCGTGTTTGATCCTTTGAGTACCTTAACTCTCATCCTGTCCAACCGCGCCATCAAGAGAGTCGACCCTAGGCGGTTCCCCGCCGGCAAAGCTCGTCTCGAAACCGTCGGGAACATTCTATTCTGCATGCTCATGACGGCTGTTTCATTCATTATCATTGCGTTCGCCGTCCAGCAGCTAATCACCAAGGATGAGGACAAACAGTTTCACATACCTTCCATCATCTCCGTATGCGTTGCCTTCGCTACAAAATTCTCCCTCTTCCTCTACTGCTGGGGTATCAAGGACAAGTATAGTCAAGTCAATATTCTCTGGCAAGATCATCGCAACGACTTGGCCGTCAATGCCATCGCCATCCTGACTAGTGTCGGTGGTTCGAAGATTGCTTGGTGGTTGGATCCTGCTGGTGCTATCCTGCTCTCCATACTCATCTCCAGTACGTGGATGCGCACTGCCTTTGCTGAGTTCCTGCTCTTGGTTGGCGTCTCAGCTTCGGTTGAGATTCAGCAGCTCATCACCTATGTTTGCCTGACGCACTCGGACGCTGTCCAAGGGATCGATACTGTGCGCGTGTACCACTCGGGGCCGCGCCTAATCGCTGAGGTCGACATTGTCATGGACCCTGATTGCTCACTGAGAGAGTCTCACGACATTGCTGAAGAGCTCCAGATTAAACTAGAGAGTCTACCCGACATTGAGCGGTCATATGTCCACATTGACTACGAGACTACGCACAAGCCTGAACATTTCTACAAAAAGGATCTCTAAGATGCAAACCTTCGATTTGAGCCTTCGGATCACGGAGCTGGGAAGTTTCATGTGCAGGATTCTCACTACAACATCGCAATTCTTATTCATTTAGCCGAAAAAAACATCTAATATTTCGACATCGGCTCGTTTCTTTAATGACATGAGTGAATATGAAATGGAGCGGTTTACTTAGGCTGCAGTTCTCAAATTGGCCTCAGCTTTATCGACGACGACCCAACCTTTACCCGCCTCAACGCGAGCTTCTTGCGGCTCCGGCGTTTGCTCCGCCTCCAGATCAATTAGCTGCAGCTGCATCACAGTATCCTTCTCGAGGCCATCGTTGCCGCCCCGCGGCCCTTTACCCTTTGGTATCTTCCACTTGAGCACGTTCTCGTACGCCCACACCATCTCCTTTGTCAGCGGCGGCGGCAACAGCCCGTCACCGGCCAGCGTGGAGAGGCCAGCAAAGTTGAACAACTCCCGCAGGTACTCGTTGGTCTCTGCGCCCCATGGGACGTCGTGGAAGTACTGTCGCTGCACGCGTGTACGCTCCGCGCGCTCCAACTCCCATGCGCGCTGCTCCCCCGGCGATGGCAGCGGCTGGGCGTTGCGGCCGGACCACAGGCGCGCGAGCGCGATGGCCTGGTACTCGAAGCTGCGGAACGTGATGGTCCGGGGGAAGCCGACGATGCCGAGCGTGGGCCAGTCTCGGAAGAAGACGTGCTGGTAGCTGCCGACGAGTCGGTTGGCGCGGTAGTCGAACAGCGGGCCGCCGTTGGCCACCTTGTTCCAGAAGGGGAAGGACGGCTTGTAGCCGGTGCAGTAGATGACGGCGTCGACGCCCGTCAGTCTCGTGCCGTCGGAGAAGAGGATGGCGCCGTCGTCGGCGGAGTACTCGGAGATGACGGGCTTCCACGCGATGCCGGGCGGCGGCTCATCACCCTCCCACATGGCAGGGCTCCTGCGAGACAGATAGACGCTGCCGCGGGCGACGCCCACGAGCTCCTCGCTGAGTTCCCTGCCGGAAACAGAGTTGCCGACGATCACGACGCGCTGACCGGTGTAGAGCTTTGGGTTGCGATATCGCTTGGAGTGGGACACTCGGCCTGGAAACTTTTCCATATACCGCTCAAGACCGTTCACCTTTGGAACCTGTACTTTCTGTCAACACGGCTCTTGCACTTTGTGCAGTTTGCAGGAAGGAGGTAGATGCTTTGGGTTCATCTGGGACGTACATATGGGACGGCATAATGGCCATTGGCTAGCACCACAGCGTCGAAAAACTCTTCCCACCACTCATCCACCTGGCGAATGGTGTCGTATTTCTTCAGCGTCAGCTTCCACTCGCCCTGCCCATTGTGCTTGGTGACGGGTGACCTCGTGAGGTCTTCGACGGCCGTGCTTGTCTGGAGCAGCGTGTCCGTCTGGTGCAGGGCAAAATAGTTTTCGACGTACTGACGGGCAACGTAGTGCGGTGCAAAGGGACCGTACGGAAGCAGGGCATCCGAAAAGGTCATGATGATGTTGGGAACGTTTGTGCTGCGCGCCGGACATACACAGTGTCAGTGTTGATTCCTGTGACAGCTCAGGCTTAGATGAGAGTCCTCTCACCTGAGAGAGTCATATACAGGCGTGGTAGCCCATCGGTTCTTTCTGTCTGGCAAAGTTGTCGCTGGCAGGTTGGACGGTATGTCTAGATGGGGATCGATTTCCGACGGGATCTTCCCTGGCTCGATGGGAGCCACGGGCCCGGGATCCGGATCGTGAATCCTATTCCCTTGTCAGAGCCGGCTGGGTAATATGGGAGCAAGTTGTAGTCAAGTACCATGTGCCGCCGGCAGTTTCACGACGTTCAAATACCCGGATTCGCTCAAAGTAGTTCTCGGACTTGAGAGCGGCTGCCGCTATCGCGCCTGTAAGTGGACGATAAGCCAGATTGCCTAGACACTTGGTTCGAGTCTATGGCCCTACCAGATGGGCCAGCGCCAATAATGGCCACTGATCTTATTCTACCCTGCGACGATGTCATCCCGTATCACAAGGAGCTCTAGAAGGTGGTGATGTGTGTAAGAAACAATCCCGTGGGGTCATGGCCATGACGGGATGGACTGCCACCACGCGAACCCGCAGCCGTTTAGATAATCCTGCCGCACTTTCGACGCAGCAATGAACCATATCCATTAAAAAGCTGAATGATTGCTTACTCGAGATTGGCTGTTATCTGCCCGAGCTCCGGAGAGCGACGCATCGGCAGTGGGGACCCCGGGCGATTTTTAGCTCAGCCGTGACAGGCTCGTCATCTGCACCCGCATTGCATCACCCCCCTCCCCTCTCCAGCACTTCCCGGTAGAGGGGCGGGCATTGAGGATTACCCGTGCAGCATCAATTGCACCATCCATCCTGTCGATGGGGGTCTCACATTTGTCAGCTCACATCTGTGGGTTCGGGATCGGAAACAAGTCCAGCTTGGCAACGACAATTTTACCATGGCCATTCTTTTTTGGGCATCTACCCGATAAGACTTGGCCAGCGCCCAGCTGTCAGAGAAAATGGCTTCTGATGGTGATGTCGAGAACCAGCGACAGGCGCACATGGAAGAGACTCCGCTGTTGATAGATCAGGAACATGGCAATATACAGGAGCAGGTGGGAGATGTGCGAGCCGAACCGCGGCGATATCTGTCGTATGCCTTGAAAGCACTCCTCGGTGTTATCGGAGTGGGCATCACGGTGCTCTTCATCAAAGGCTGGACCGATGCGGGCAGCGACGTCGACGTAAGTGATGTCGCGCTTGCCCTTTTCCAGATAAAACAAAGAGAAAATAACAGTTCATCACGTTTTCCAGTTTGACTTCAAAAAGGCACTCAAGAAAGCGCTGGGCGGCGGCCTGAGTGGTGCCGCGGCCATGGTGCTCCAGGTGCTTCTTCTAATGGTATGTCGGATTTGCCCCATACTCGCCAGCTTCGGAGAATTATTAAACCAATACCATTTAGCCACTGCGAACCATCATGAACTACCAGTACCGGTATGGGACTTCGTTCTCGACGGCCACCGCGACCTTGTATGCCAGCGGAGGGCTGGGGCGGTACTACGACGGCATCGGAGCAGCGCTGATCCAAGGTACGAGACAAGCATCCAATTAGATGTAGCCATAAAAGAAAGAAGCAGAAGAGAACGCAAGAATATGGCATACTCACCATGAATGAATAGGCCCCGTTGCGAGATTTGGCGACACTGCCGCCAACGCCGGCATCCTTGCGCTCCTCCAGTCCAACTCGTACCTCAAGGACCTGCCCGTCCTCGTCAAGACGGTCTTTGCCTCTCTCTGGTACGCCTTCTACCCAAGCAGCACGTAAAAGAGTCTCGCTAACGGGAAGACAGCGCCGCCGCGTTCCGAATGATCTTGACCCCAGTCGATACCCTGAAGACGACCCTCCAGGTCCAAGGCGCCGGTGGCACCGTGCTCCTCCGCGCACGCATTCAGAAACACGGCCTCGGGACGCTCTGGTGGGGAGCCTTTGCCACGGCGGGCGCCACATTTGTGGGACATTACCCGTGGTTCGCGACGGTATGTGTGTTGCTCTGAAGGGAAAAGAACGACCGGTTGGCTGACAACGACTGTTATGCTGGCAGTACAACATACTGAGCGAGGCCATCAAAGAGCCGCCAAAGGAGCAGATTGTCCTCTGGCTGCTCCGCCTCGCGCTCATCGGGTTTGTCGCCTCGCTGGTGTCCGACTCCGTGTCCAACTCGCTCCGGGTGGTCAAGACCTATCGCCAAGTCAACGAGACGCAGGTCTCCTACAGTAAGCACAGCGGCCTTCAGCGCTTCATCGAGACGTTTCTTCTAACGTGCAACTCAGCCAAAGCAGCGAAGCTGGTGATCCAGGGCGATGGCGTGTCGGGCCTTTTGGGCCGCGGACTGCCGACGCGCATCCTGTGCAACGGCCTGCAGGGCCTTTTGTTTTCCATCTTGTGGAAGCTGTTCCTTGACTAGTAAGTTCATCCTTGTGTGGCTGCCGAGATTCGCGACGCTGACACCCATTTTCAGCTTGGAGTCGAAGAAAGGTGAATAGTGATGGGATTATGAGAGAAGGTTCGACGCGAGGGCCATGCACTTGTCAGGAGAAGTTCTCGTCACCTGATTTGGAGTAGCTGTAGGACATGTCTCGGACTCTGCAAGGGTCGAACGCCCATTGTTATGTTGAGGGAGTGAGAAAGCTGCAATTTGAACCGGAAGAAGGGGGCACGTCTAAAAATAGAACGCACGATTAGACCTACCTATGTATAATGCGCAAAATATAGCCGAGTTTTGATATGTGATTTAATACACGATGCAGGCTAGGAATGCATGCCAACGCAGCATGTCGCCGTAGCTGCATTATCTGCCAGCGTGAAATGAGTGGCGCTGGCTCGGCTGCAGCACATTGTAAGACTCGGGCGTTGTATTATAGCAGAAAAAGATTTCCAAGTATCGAGATTATATGCTGAGCTGTCGTAAGTGTAGAATGGCCCTGTAAAGATGCAATTACTCTGTCTGTTGAGGGAGTGCACTGACAACGCTCGGTATGTAGGTGGGTAATATTGCAACGGCCAAGCTACGAGGCTGTCTTAGGTATTAGGAGGTCAATAGTAGGTTAGTAGTAGCGGGCTCAACCAATTCCAAGCGAGCCCCAAACAATTGACTGCAGCACGGTATTACCTCCTGCAGGCAGGCATTGTCGCCGCAGATGTAGTGCAACAACAACAGCCATCGTTCGACAGCGCCATGCAGCCACAAAACTGGTTTCTGCACCAGTTGCTGGTTAATTTCAACACGCGTTTACAACAGTGAACTTGGCCAGGCCTAGTTAGTCGCCAGTTTCAGTCTCATCATAGCCAAACACTTGGAGCTACTAAAAGCTCCCGCTCCACTCTGATCTCATCTCCACATCGACTTCGTCCGTCACCACCTCGTCTGCTCACTTGGTCCTGCTCGTCTTCGTTCTTCTCTCTGCGAGCTTTTTTGTTCCAACGAGGCGCAAGATTCCGTTGGAGCCGAGGGCCGGGTCAGAGATTCGTCTTGTTCGCGAGTCTGACAATTTATATCCTCGTCTCTGGGGCCTGAGATCTGCGAGCTGCAGACTCGCTCTACGTCAAACCCCCCACAGCAACGGTGGTACCTGGAGAGCTTGGCCCACGACTGCTCCCTCCGACCTCGCCGACATCACCATGGCGGCCCTCACAGACGGAGAGCAAGTGTACGCGACAGTACGATACTCTACATCCAGTTCCTGCATTTTTGTGAACCAATTGGTCCGGCAAGCTAACTCTTTACCTCCTCCCGCAGCTCCTGTTGACGGATTCGTACCTACCAGGTCAGTCAGTGGCAGACGTCATTGTCGCAAGCCCCCCTCAACCAACAACTCCCCCCGAACCTCAGGACCGCAACTAACCCTTGCAACGCTCCTTCATAGGCGCACTCGTCCTTGCACACTCCCTTCGCGATGCCGGCACCTCGCACAAGCTTATCGTCTTCTTCACCCTCGACAGCGTCTCCGCCGACTCCGTCACGCAGCTCGGCGCCGTCTTCGATCATGTCATCCCCGTCCCGCGCGTCCGCAACGAGCAGTCCCGCGCGAACCTCTACCTGATGAACCGCCCGGATCTCGACTCCGCCTTTACCAAGATCAATCTCTGGAAGCATACGCAATTCTCCCGGATCGTCTACATCGATGCCGACGTCGTTGCTTACCGCGCGCCCGACGAGCTCTTTGCGCTCCCGCAAGGCGCTGCCTTTGCCGCCGCGCCGGATATTGGCTGGCCGGACCTCTTCAACACCGGCGTCATGGCTCTGACGCCCAACATGGGCGACTACTACGCCCTGCTCGCCATGGCAGAGCGTGGCATCTCGTTCGACGGCGCGGATCAGGGCCTACTGAATATGTACTTCAAGAACTCCGTCCATCGCCTGTCCTTTACCTACAACGTCACACCTTCAGCGCATTATCAATACCTGCCAGCATATCGCCATTTTCAGTCTAGCATTAATATGGTCCATTTTATCGGCCCAAATAAGCCGTGGTTTGAGAGCCGCCATGCGTTGCACGGCGGCTCGCCGTATGGCGAAATGATCGGCCGGTGGTGGTCAGTCTATGATCGCCACTACCGCACACAGGTATGACTTTTGCAACCTGGGTACTGCAGTTCGAATTGCTAACTCTGACTAAAAAGACTGACTCCGGCCATTCGATGAGCCATGGAGCAACGGCGCCACCACAAATCAACATCACATACGCCTCTGAGCAACAAGAACAACCGCATCAGATCGGCGCAGGGCCATTGCCTCAGCCAGATATGCAGAGTCAAACGCATCATCATGAACAATCCACAGTGGCTCAATACGCTCAGCCTCCAGCACCGCCGCCTATGTCTCCAATCTCCCATGGCCGTGCCAATAACCAAGAGGAGGCTAAAAGGAAGGCCCATTCGCGCGATCAAAGCTGGGATGCCCAGAGGTAAGATATCACTCCATCAACCAAACTTCGCCAATTTTCTAAGCGTTGTCAGACAACCTCCTCCTAGAGATTCCCAGCCAGAGGCTGCAAACTTCCCAAACACCCACTACATCATGTCTCAAGACGTCAAGCCATTCGTACCTCCCGCAAGGTACCCGAGCCCACCGAAGGACATGTGGTATGAGGTCCCCAAGCAGCGTCCCGCGCCATCAACGCAGGCGCCCAAGGTGATATTCCCCTGGGAGGGCCAACAGCCGCAGGCATCTCGTGCATTCCCCGCTGTACCCGACGAGCCCCCGACTCCTGCACATCCAGCCCAGACACAAACGCCGCAGAGCACCGCCTCCAAAGTCGACTCGGTCCCAACCAAGCCCTCCGCTGCGACCACCTCCGCACCCTCCCCGAGCATATGGAGCTCCTTCACCCTGGTCAATGCCTGGGACGACGTGCCCGAGATCAGCCGGTACGTTGAGCGCACCCGCGGGCACCGCCGCGGCAAGAGCTCGCAGGTGAGCCTGCAGCCGCCGGTCGCCTCCAAGCCCGGCGGCGGAGACGACGCACCCGAGCCATCGACTCCTCCAAAGAAGCAGCCCATCGCCGGCACCGTCGGCGTCCGCAGCCTCAAGCTCACAGACTTCCCCACAGAAGTCGAGCGTCCGAGCCTGCCCGTCACGCCCGCACCCGTCCGCCGGCCGTCCTTCTGGGGCGACGACGGAGAGGGTGCCGCCGGGAGCAAGGACGGCGCGGCCAGGACGGTGCCGACCGCGGAAGGGGTCCCTGTGCAAGCTGAATGGGTAAGTACCAGCCAATCTCGTCGCTTTGCTTTTATTCCTTTACTTGGGAAGGCAGAATCTGACCGTGATCGACAACAGGACCCGTCAGAGCAATTGCAAAAACTCGCTGCCCAGCACTCCGAGGAGCTCCTCCGCCGGCTCTCCGGCGCGGACAGCGAGTCCCTCGGCATGTTCAACCCGTCGCTACCACCGGCGTCGTCCTCTCCTCCAGCGACGACCGCTGCCGCGCCGACGAGCAGTCCCCTGGTGCTGAGCCCGACGCCCGTAAAGCCGACCGAGGCCACGCCCAGGGCCCTCCAGCATATCCCGAGCAACAGCAGCGATAGCCAGGCAGACTGATACGATTTCCCGAGGTGATGGAGTTCTGTGTGTTATAATGGTCACTTTTTTAAGCGCGGTGCGTTGTCTTTAGGTTGTATCGCATGTTTGATGTGTGATGTGTTATTGCGTCTTTCTGTTTTCATTTCACTTGTACACTGCGTTGCATTTTTGGAAACTTCTTGAATCATGAATTATGCAGACTGCTTGGTTTGCTTGCTGCCTTACCTTTTACTGTATTCACACCCTTGTCCTTTGGCTGCTCTTTGCTTCGGCGAAAGCGGGCGGACGCTATTAACCTGTACAATTACGCACTATTTTGATTCTATAGCATATTGATCTCGCGATGTGTCGTTTATTCACTGCTACTGTAGCTGTTGATTTGTACATGTATGTGCTTATTTCTTTCACCCTAAATCTGTACTGAAGCAGCGTTCAAGACATATCAGATCGCTAGATTTCTCGGCTTGATGTTATCTCGGTCTTTGTTCTTGTAGAACCTAAAGACTAACGAAACAATGTCACCAAGGATATGCTAGATTTGCTTGACACTGCTGTAAACGAATCGAAAGAGATCAGAATTGCGCTACTGCCTGGATACATGCTATTGAAGCGAAAACAAAAACATAATCATTTTGGTTGCCAGCACTGACATGCCACACGCTATGTACCTATGAGGAGCGCTCAATTATTCCATTTCACTCATCTTCTTCGTCGGAAACATCCTCCATGGTGACGGCCTTGCCTGCAGCTTTGCTGCTTTCGGCTGGTTCCGCCTCCTCTTCGCTAGTGTCGTCACCTTCGTCATCTGACGCGGCGCTGTCACGCCGGCCGCTTTCCTCTGCAGATCGGCTGCTACCAGCTGCTGCTGGAGGGACAGCCACCGTTTCACCAGTCGCGGCTGTCGGCTCAGGCCTCGATGCTCCCCCGTTGTTGAGCCCAGCAAGGCGGAAGTAATTCGTCCCGGGGATTCGCTCCAAAACGGGGGCGTTGCTTCGTTGGGATGGCTGCGACGTAGGAGCTTGAGAAGTGCGCTCTTCGCCTAGCGACGATGTGGCAGGGCCGGCGGAAGAAGCTCGCGACGAGCGTTGTGTGCTAGTAGGCTGGACGCGATGCTGATTATCTAGCCGCTGTAGCGGCATCAGTGTCCATCCTCGAGGGATGGTCACACCGTCCGGCAAGTCGGGGCTGCCAGCTGGAATTGATGCCGAGTATGAACTAGCTCCATGTCTCGTCATAATAGTGCTTTGTGTACGAGGCGGTACGCTTCTGCTACTCCGTAGCTGGACTGAGCTCTGGCCCTGGATCCGGTCCTGCACTTGCGTTCCAGGTACAGAACCTCCAGCATTTTCATGATGCAGTGCCTCCAACCGCTCAAGCTCAGTAACAAGCTGCCCAAGAACTTGCAGCTGTTCATTAGAGATACGAAGAGCATCAGTTTCCTGGCGGACCAATACAGCAGCCTGGCTATACATGTTCGAGAGTGTTCGAAGCCTGTGCGATCTCAAGGCGGCTGTCTGGTCCGGCAAAGTTTGGTGTGTAGCATTTGAGTTCAGCTCTAGCTGAGTAAGACGTTGCAGCCTCGCGGTCTGCAGTTGTTGTAATTGTTGTAATTGTTCATATCGGGCAAGCTCGAAGGCGAGTAGAGCTTGGGGAGATTGGGGTGGTTGACCTGAGGCAAGTGGAGTTCCGGCACTCTGCTGGGAAGCCTGTTGAGCTGATTGTGACAGCGATGGGTTGCCCGGTGCTTGCGCGCCCGCGGCACTCTGCGGGAAATCACGAAGCCAGCGTCGTCGCAGTTGATCATCCGCTTCTTGCTGACGACGCTCCTCATCCCTAATCATGTCACGGAGATTTTCCATCGGCCGTACATTTGGGGCGTTAGGGCCCTGGGGAGCCTGGGGAGCAGCAGCAGCCGGTTGGCGCGGTGCGTCCGCATTGAAGCCAGCTTGAGGTGGTGCGTCGAGTCGTGCCTGTCCAAATGCAAATCTGCCTAAGCCAGGATCCTGAGCAAATCCGACCTGAGCAGCTTGCAGTCCATTGTTAGGCGGCTGTGGTGCCGCAGGAACACGGTTCGCATTTCGGTTTGCTGCAGGCGGCACTCGATCCGGAGTAACTGGGCGTCTGCATGTTGGGCAGACTTGCTGTCTCTCGAGCCAGCTTTTGAGGCAGCCAAGGTGAAGGATGTGACCACATGGCAGCTTTTTGGGTCGGGTACGGTCGAGGGCCCCCGGATTGGCGTTGAGATCCCAAACCCGCATATCTTCTCGGCAGATAATGCAAGTGTTTTCCTGGTCCAGGTCGGCTTGTGTAGCATCTGGGTATCTGTTCATTTCCTGGATGGCACGTCGGTACCGTAAAACTGAGTTAAGGCGCTTCAAGAAATCCCTTGCCGTAATGAGCAAGTCTCGCAGGATGTGGACCGGGAACATGTAGAATATTGTTAACAAAACAAAGAAGGTAACATAAAGCACAAGCTTCACCGTGTCTGTATTATAAGCATTAGTGGCAAGCTCGCAGAGAATGTGTTCAGTAGCTTACCTGTGAAAAGATCCAGCCATAGCACCCATTCGCCTTTTGTCGCCCAGCCAGGCACTTCTATGTCCATCTCATCAACGTCATCTGGATTAGGCAGAGGTTCTTCGGCTTCAGCTGGTTGGCCGCTAGCGGCAGCTTCTTGTCGCTGCCGTATGATTGCGTCCCGCTGTTCCCGAAGTTCTTGTTTGCGCTCCAGAAGACGTGCTTGCGTCTGTGTCTGTATCATCTTCTGCTCAATGATGGAGAGTATGTATCGAACCCCGGACCTCCCGGAAGTCGTTGCAAGAACGGCAAATTCGAAGAGGAACATGACCATCATGTCAGCTCTGGCCTCCTGAATAACAGTATTGATGCAGTATCGGAGGATCCAGACATCGTAGACGAAGCTCATGAGAAGCGACACAGTCAGACGGGTATGGAAGAGGCGTGGATTAGCCGGCGGTTGCTGTTCCAGAAACTCGACACGGCCGTCTCCGATCCATCCCCATACCTTGCCTGTTACGAGGGCCGTGAACATGACAAGAAACCAAGCGCCGAGCTCCTCGCGAAATATGGTCATAGCCAAGCATGTTTCGGTAATGGCAAACCAGGCTCGTTCTGTGAGTTGTTCGACTTCGGCGCTTCGTAGAGAACCCCAGCATAGTTGAGAAAGTGCGTATACAAATGTTCCGTAAATAAGTAGTGTAAAGTTGATCAACACCTGGCACAAGGTTCGTGTTAGACCGTCGATTAGCGAGGCAAGCGGTGGCCTGGCTTTACTCACCAGCAAGCAGAAATTGCTCTGCGACAGATAGACCATGGCCGAGTAAAAGTTAGCCCTTTGTTGAAAAGCCGAGAAGACAACGGCGCCGGCGAGGGCCGTTGACGCCTAAAGACGATTGATATGTTAGCCTCCAAAACGCTTGATGGCGCCCCCTAGGCGCAAGCTGCCGACAATGGATAGCTTACCCCGGCGTACCATCCCAGACGCATCTTCGGCATTGGCACAAGACTGTCAATGTCAATATCCAATAACTAGGCGATGTGATCCTGCTATATCCCCATGTTTGTACGTCCGGGACAAGCGAAGCAAGAGAGGATGGTGGTCGTTCGAGGCAGGTGAGGATACAGCTATCGTCTAAAAGCCACGTTAGTGGTTGGCTGTCTGGGGTCGCGCTCTCCAATGACGCACTTAGTCACGCCCGGCACGTGATGACGTGAGCTACCTATGGTGGTACCTGGTGGGGCCCAGAGTTTGATGATATGAACACCTTTCTTTTAGCTTATTTAACAATATCCTTCGTTTTCTAGTTTATCTATTTCTGTTTGATTTCCGAAAAGGATCTCGGTACTATTCTGGTATTGTCTTCTCCGAACGACTCATCAGCACAAATACTCTTCATCGCTGGCAGCACTCCGCTTCTACCATTTCCGTAGTGCACCCAACACCTTACACCTCATCATCGCCGTCTTCACGAACCAACCTTCTCTAAACCATTGTGCCTCCATTCACCAAGTAGGTTTGGCCAGAGACCCATCGACTATCAGGGCCGGCTAGGAAGGCAACCATGTTGGCAATCTCAGCCGGCTCGCCGAACCGGCCAAATGGGTTCATCTTTCTGAGGGCGTCCAGCTGGGCTTCGCTCTTGCCCTTGAAGAACAGTTCCGTGGCGGTGGGACCTGGGCCGACTGCATTAACGGTGATGCCCTTTGAGGCCAGGCCCTTTGACATGACGCGCGTCATCTGCTCAATCGCGCCTTTTGTTGAGGCGTAAAGAAGGTAATCCGGCAAGACGAGAGAGTGATGGCAAATGCCCGTCGAAACGAAAATGATGCTTCCACCGTCGCGAATGTGAGGCGCAGCTTTCTGTTACTTTATTAGCACCAATCGTCTCCAAGGAGAGGAGGTCGTTTATCCGCGGAGGGATGCTTACCTGTGCAAGAAAGTATGGCCCCTTGACGTTCATGTTGAACATTTTGTCAAAGTCCTCTTCGGTTGTGTTCTCGACATTGCGCATCATCATCGAAGCAGCATTGGCCATGACGACATCGATATGGCCAAACTTCTTCACCGTTTCGTCAACCAGTTTCGTGATTCCGGCCATTGTGCTGACATCGGCCTGCACGGCCAGCGCACGCTCCGCACCAATAGAAGAAACGAGCGCATTCGCGCCATATTGATCGCTGTAATAGTTGACGACAACACTGGCGCCGTCACGGCCCAACCGTTCTACACAAGCCTTTCCAATGCCATTAGAGCCTCCAGTTATGATGATGACTCTTCCAGCGAGTGACATTTTTCCAGACAGGTGCAGAGTATAGATAAGAGTCGTTGAGTTGTGATGATAGAGTGATGGTAGTGTGACTGATAGTTGATAATCAAGCAAACTCAATTATCTTAGTCGCGGGGAAGTAGCTCTATTAAATATCTAAAGCAGCAAGACCCAAGAGCTAGCATGATCTCACGTGGCGCGCGGACATAACGGTCTCGCGACGAGTATGATGATTGCATCACTAAAAATCTCAACATCACCGATCCCACGCTATGGCTAGGTCAGCGCACTACTTACCTGCCCCATTGTCAGTCGCGCCGCCACGGCATCACATCATTAGTAAGACGAAGAAACAAGGCCGTTGAATTTAATTCCAGCACAATAAATCCATCCCATTTTATCGCTGTTCGGACGCGAATTCGGCATACTAGCGATCGGAGATGGGTTTCCAACACCATTAGACATCTGCATCGGAGCTACGAACCACGCGGCTCATGATATATCCGACGCCAGTGTTGCTCCGCAAAATCACCACCGCTAGGAGATAGCGCGCTTGGTTCTATGTATTATATCCGTACATTGCTATTTTCAGCATTTCCGTATGGCGTAGTTGTCTCCAGGCTGAATTTCCAAAACCAATGGTATGCTAAGAAACGGCGGCGTACTCCGCCGGTTGCATGAATGTGATAGTGGCGAATCGCTGTACTTGGTGAATGACTAATCTGTTTGTCATATACCAATTATCGGGACAGAAAACCTGTATCGTAGCAATAGCAGTAGAAATGCGAATCTGAAAGGAACATGTTGAGCTGTTTAGAAAGCAGTTGAACGAATCAATGGGCCTAAGCCACCGCCGGGAAATGTCGTAATCGTATTGTACACTGGCCTCGCATATAAGCAGCTTGAACCAAGGCGACTTGGCTGGAGGCAACCGCTGAACTGACTCAACAGAATATGAATACCTTTCTTGATACCAAAACAGAGCGCGTCGGAGTCCCTGGGGAAATCAATCCTAGGAGAAGGTTGAATTCAATGTATATAGAGCTCGTGAGCTTACATACATTGTCAGAAGCTTGCCTTGGTGTTTTTTGTATCGCGAATACATGGCTGCTCAATATTGCATCCTTTGTATTCGGCTTGTTTTTGGTAGAGCGTGGGCAAAAGAGATGGGACACGATGCGTGGCTAGATCTGTGCAATTGACAATATCTGTTGGTCTTGGCTCAATTTTGCAGCATCGACCAAAACCAATCTCAGGCCAAGTGCCATAAGAAAGTTGAACTTGAATGCTCTGGCAATGATATGGACTGTATAGCGACCTCTAAGTTCTTGAGATTGGACGAGTGCGCTCGGAATGTCACGACATCAACAGTCTACCCCACTTTGTATATATTAAATCGCATTTCAAAATCGCCAAGAATACATACGAGCGCTTTTCAAAGTACTCCTTCTATTCATCAGGTAATGAATGGCGACCGAGTTCGACATTGCTCACTGCCTGAGCAGCGGCTTGTTCGTTGCCCATGGCGCTCTTCATGTATTAGTTATATGCCATTTGGAAATTTGATTAATAAAAGATGCAGGAAGATCCTATGAAGGATCTTCAAGGACTTATCTGCAATGCACGAGATGCAGGGCTGCACCCCTGTCGCACGAGCATATACGATGAATGCGAAGAGACCTCTGTGCTTCGGCAGCGAACCGATAGGGGCAATCAAGAGTAGCCCAAGCTCATTCGGGAGAAATTGTTTTCCTAATACAGCGTTAACTCGATATTGTGTTTACTTCGGTCCGTATTAAAAAAAGGAGGAAGTTGGCGATGCTGGGCCGGCATCTGGACGCCGCACATCTCGGTCGGGTAGGAACTGCCAAGGGACAAGACTAATAAAACTAACCAGAATGAGTCAGAACAGTGTGTTTCATGACTTTGCAGTTTCTACAACCTAATCTCGTCCGGAATCGCAAAATCACGAGATACTCGAATTGGCAACTGCGTGAGAATACCCACCACAAACAGGCAACTCTGCATTAACGGCGGAGAAATGCAGCAACATTATGACTGACTGGGTAAGACCCTGGACGTGCTGCTTAACTTGTGGGTAATTTTTGAGTTGTTATTTGCCTTTTTTCCCCATATTCCAGAGTCAGTAATCAGTCTACCTGCACTCACTCGTGAAAGTCAACCTCGCCCCATCGCCCGCCTTTCCCCTCGACTCAAACAAGCGAAAGTGAAGTGGACGTTCGAACGTACACCCCCCAGGTTGCGCGGAAATGGTTCCGTCAGTTAAGCGATTTTGACCAGGGAGTCGCGAGCGCCACCAATTCTAACCCATGACACAATTCTTCGCCAACCTTCCCACCCCCCTGATAAATTTTAACCTTGGGGGTGGTGGCCCGGCATCTAGACTGAAAGGAGCATGATGCCACGAGCCGAGCCAGCCATTGCTCCCTGCAGAGACAAAACAGACAAAAAGGCCGATGCAGTATTGGTAGGTATAATAATAGCTGACATATTGCCCTCCCTCGGCCCCCAAATATTCCGTACCAGCGGAATATTATCCTCGGACTTACAGATTGCATTCCTATTGTACAGCCGCGATTACATCGCCAAGACAGCCCACCCATGAACATCGAAAACTCTCTGACCACCAGTTGGCAAGTTGATAATAATAGCCCACAGCACTAATCTGACGTATCGTCTGTGCAGGCCTCTCGCCTTGCACGCTTTTCCCGCCTGGGACAACAACGCCGCCGCCACTGGCCCCCATGCCGCCAGGCCCAAGCGTCCACGAAGCGAAGGAGGGGGGGGGGGCTTTTCCTGCTCGAGTTGTTGAGCACGAACAAGGGGGCAAGGAAAATCCCGAGCTTTCCTTCTCGAATGAAAGGAGAAAAAAAAGCATCACGGGAGAAAAATGGCCTGGGCGTCAAGTTGCGGCGGCGGCGGCATGCAAGTAATACGCCAAAGTGAGCCGGGACGGCTGGCTGCTGCCTCACCCGTCGGAAAAAGACAGCCGCCCCAAGGAGAACTCGACGACGAGGCGAACAAGGCCCGTCGGGCAGGGCTGAGCTGAGCCCGGCAATGCTATGTTTTTCCAGAAGAAAACAGAGGAAAGGAAACAACAAAAAAACGTCCAATATCGTGAGGCCTACATATGCAGGCATCCGGTGAGAGAGGAACCAACTCAATGCAACGGACAGTGTCCGAGGCCATCCCAGCCAATCTCTACGATCTTTGTTTCCTCTTTCGTGGGTTTTTGGGCTTGCATTATATCCATTTCAATAAAAGGGTATCGAATATGCGTGGCGGCGCCCCAAGTTGCCTCAATTCATGCGGCCGTTTTAACTATTGACAGGAAAAGGAATAAATCCATCGCGAGCCGAGAGGGACGAGGCTGTTCCGACTGCCCCATCGAGAGTCCGGCCTTGGATAATCTCGCACTTTTGGTCACCGCCACGATCCAGATCCCCATCCCCCTTGTCATGATAATCTGATACGCGCCAAATCATTAAGATGGCGGCCTACGCGCGAGGGATGGGCAACTACTGGTGGAAAGTCTTTGGGCAATGTCTCGAACAACTCCGCCTCGATGCTCTATCAATGTCACCAAAACCTAGGTTCTAAGATGCTTGTTGATTGACCCCGGTCAGGCTTGTCAGAGATATACACGCATGCCGTAGATGGAACAGTGCCAAAGAGCTTGTGACCAACATGGAAACAGCATAGGCAACCTTACACATCGAATTTTGATTACCGCATAAAATTCATCACCGACATCCCCGAGTTATCAAGTTGTATAACACCCTAGACATTTGACCAAAGTGATACCTCGCCAGGGTCGAATTTGGTTCTCAGCTTGATTATGTGACCAAGGACCAAAACACCGCCGCCCCCGGCATTGGCTTCCCAGTACCTACTGATCGCCCCAAAAAAGCCACCCAAGAGCTCGTCGACAAGGGTCCGTTGGCATCCGGACATTGTCGTGTACCGAAGACCGAGATCTGAATTACCAGGGGGCAAGGGTTCAAACAGTTGAAAAGCCCATCCAGGAGTTGCCTGAACGTTTAATATAGAAAAGAAGGCGGAAAGCGCCTCATGGTCTGGCGACTGTCCATCGCAATTTGGATATACCACTTTTTCCTTTATGCACCTTGGTATTTTCCTTCAAAGCGCAAGCGGGACTTTCAGTACAGATTAACCAGTGAGAATATCACTTCTCAGTTGCCTTGTTCGAGGCATGCGTTAGTGACATCTTTTCCAGCCCACATCCCGCCAACATGCACCCCGGTGAGGCCCACTCCATATTGTACAAGAAGGAGGTGTGACGAGGCGACTTGAACAGTGAACCCCCCCCCCTGCGCTGCTGAGGAGTTACACAAAGAAGAACCTCGCAATTGTGTCGGCGAAGAATACCGATGCAAGACGTCTGCCCATGAGACTGTACGAGACATGATGATCAGGTGCAGTTTCTAGACACAATTGCTGTTCTGGATTGACTGTCTCTCTTCATCACCGACTTTGCCGGGGCCTGAAGCCGCCGGTTAAGCGGCTCTGGGTGACGTTGACTTTGTGTCATTGTGCGTATACTGTACTTTTGTGCCATCTTGAACTTCGAGACACAAAAGCGGGCAAAATGTGAAGACAATTTCCAACACAACAGTGTTCCAACACAGTAGTTAGTGCTGTATGATTCCGCCAATACATTTTCTTCAAATGACACAAAAGATGGTCCTGCTAGGCAGGGACGAGGCTCGTTTACAAGGGCAGGTCCTAGCGAAAAAAAGATCCTACACCAAAAGAGGTGACGGGAACGAAGTAACAGCGGGTGGTTCGAGTGTCTTGACGCCCGCATAATGTGGTTATTAGTTAGTGGTGGTGCGCTCAGTCAGGACCCCCTCTCACCGATGAACATTTGCAAGCATATTTCGGCGGTTCCCAGCGTTATCCGCATGAATGGCAACAGCTTCCCCTCGAGGCGTCCCGCGCGGCATTGGAAAGTGGGCAAGTGGCAGCCAAAAAAATAAAAATAAAAATAAAAATAAAAGGCGTTTGTGATTGCTCCAAAAAAGAAAAAAAGCCCGGTTTACCGTGTGTGGCGGCGGCGGCGGCGGCGGCCGTGGGCGGTCCACGTGCATGATATTGTGCAGCAAAATGTGAATTCCTGGCCCCGACAATGGAGGACATGGCATTTTGGCCGTCACGCGTATACTTTGTCAAGTCGGTAGTAGATTTTTTGCTGCACTGGCCCGTCAATGGATCCTTTCAGAAACTCGCACAACAGGCAGTAAGCTCCCTCTATCCCCTGCAGGGGCCATCTCGAGTGGATTTGGGCACAACAAGATGCACGCCCCCTCCAACGGTGACCCTTGTCAACGATAATTCGCAGGGCAGGGATATACAGTTATGCCAGAGACATGTTATGCTAGCGACACCAGCGACACGGTAACCAAGGAGTATACGAAGTAGCTTTGACGTCAGAGTCTTATCTGCAATCCTTTATCAAAATGGTCCAAAATTCATCAAAACTACCCTGAACAAGTACAACACAGGCAGTAAGTGATGCTTGACTCGTTCAACTGACATCTCGGGCCTGTGCCGATCCGGACGGCATCACCCAGCAATAGACAACTGCAGATACCTACCTACCTGAGGTAGGTTGATTATTAAGTTGGCATCTCGCAACTGTTTCTGCCGCCGTTGCACCAGCGGTGGGTTCCCGACCACTTGGTCACACCCATCGACAGGCCACGGCCAAGACCCGAGACATGCACACCAACAATTTAGCCCTCCCCATTTTTCGGAAGTTGTACCTCTTTTCCTTTTCTTTTGCTAATAATACACACACATGGCTGGTTGCCCCAGAATGCTTGACATCCCCCCCACCAACTCCTCTTTATACACTAACCGTAAATGGCAAAGGACACCGCGCTGGCAGCCTTGCTGCGACTCTGCCTGCGCAGGCCTCGTGGATGGATGGGTTGTTGTCTTTATTTTGGCCCCTGCACATACATGTAAAACCGGTGTGGTGGGAAAGTAGGTTGCTGCTTCGTCGTCGTTCGTTTTTGCGCCAGTGGATTGACAGGATAGACGACGGAGAGTGTGTACTTGCATCTCACTATGTCCGCCAAAATGTATACTTGCCCACATATACCTACATTCCTTATTACAGATTCACAGCACATTCAACTCTATTCTCGGGCGGAGGCGGCCCTCCCCCCTCCCTCTAGCAATGGCCTTCTGCATTGCAACTATTCTCTTCCCCAGCTGGTGTCGAAACAAGGCGAGACTAGCGCTTCGCCCCCCCCCGCCCTTGCAGCATCGTTCAGGCCTCCGCGTCGGATCATTGCGGTGATGTCCTTCTAGTATGTCCCCCCCCCGGCAGGCAGACTGGTCAAGCTATCTCGCAAGTTCATTTTACGCCCGCATGTTTGTCCAAAATCCCGCCTTGCTTTTTTGTCGCATTGTACGGAAATGCAACTCTTTTTGCATGCTGCCCAACCCCCATGCAAGAGACCGTGCGGATTTCTAACAAGATCTACCAATACATGGGCATCGGACACATGGGCACTTTTACAGAATGAACCCCGTGAAATTTCCATTTCATCGTCGGCATTCAGAAATGCGACGCTGACGGCACAAGATGACCTTGTCAATCAACGCGCCATGGAACGAGTCACGACGCCGTGGCACCCTATTCTGAACCATATTTATCCTGTCAATATAGCAGCCCACCATCGTACCCGAACACGGCCCGGGATTAACATATCGCCAGCACCACCCTTTTTTTCTATTTTGCAACTTGCTACCATTCTGAGCTTGGGGTCATTTGACCATAATGTCCATAGTGCCCACACCAGGCATGATGAAGCGCCTCCCAGCCGCCCCTGCAGGGTCCTGTCGTCCCGCGCCAACCGAATCAGCGCTGCGGCATGCCCTCGAAATACGAGCGTTATTGCTTCCCCCGTGATAATTGTCGTGTAGATATTAAACTCGTGTGAGTCTTGCGCAGGATGGGCTCAGTATCGCAATGTACCTTCCAAGCCCCCTCAAGAGAAACTGGATCGCGCATTGTCCTGCTTGGTCGTGGCACTGCGTCATCCCGCCTTGGCAGCCATATGCGATTGTTCATTTCCCGGGCGAGTCATTTTCTCGCTTGTTGGAATTTCAAATCCTCAAGCTTTTCGCAAAACGTTGAAAGAAAATCAAATCCGCCTTGGTCATGTATTCGACGCAGGGGCTTTTTCGCCAAAACACCCCAAGACCCCGGTTTTATCGTCTGGGTGCGCCCGTGATGCCATATTTTCCCAAGTGAATGCCAGTCAAATCATTGCTTCATTGGGTGTACGAGGAGGCACAATTCAGCCACATGCTCGTTTTCCTGTTCCAAGCCAAGAAGCAAGGACCCTGATGCCAATTCACCGAGCGATGGCTCCCCCCCGTCTCAATTGACACACCGGCCCGGGCTAATCTAGCCCCGATACTGGCCGGCGGTGGCTGTGAATGCCATTCTTTCTTTGTGCATGACATGGTCCCTGCTTTCTGTCGTGTGCCAAACACTGCATGTCCTCGCCGCGCGCATCTACCAAGATGGACGGATGCACATTGTGATGCTGACAGCCTACGAACATGATCTCGCGGTGAGTGACCGTCGCTTTTCCTAGGCGTGAACTAGTGAGAGGGGGGGGTCATTGGGGGCGAGGGGGAAGGACCAGTAGATCATCCCGATGACAGGCAAAGCCGGAGGCCTGAACTTTGGGGCGCGCCTGTGCCGTGTTGGAATGGGCGCAAGCATGACCTGAGAGGGGGGGAAGGGCACAGACGCCTGGTGCCCCTGCTAACTTTCTTTGATCGAATTGAATCATTTCCCAGAATGCCGGGTTCAACCTCACAGTTTTGGGCGATAAAATACCACCGCCTTGGGGGAGGTGGATGCGACGGCGCCAACTTTGCTTTTGAAGAGCCAAGGTTAGCTTATCTGCCGATCATGACATGGGCTTTTCATGTCTCGACAACAAGTTCAACGCGCCACCACCAAGCAAGAAAGAAAAAAGGCAAGGTTGGCGGCGACTCCGTTAATCCAATCGACGCATCGCTTCTTTGTCTCTACAACTTGTCTCGCCGTTTTCGTTGTCCTCGTGAACAGTTACGTCAAGTTAGGTTTGCGATGTTAGTCATCCGGACGTCGACCGAGGAGTCAAACGAATAACCTTAGCTATTGGCCCAACGCAGATCTGGTGGTAGCGTGGCGTCTGGCGCCGTCGTTAGCCGGGAAAGCTTATCATCACGGGTGTCGCTGCCAGTTTGACTCGCCGCAAAAAAAAAAACAAGAGATATAATTAGTTTTTAAGTGCGGGCGTTCTGAACCCTACTTTTTCTTGTTCCCAGGTACTCGGAGAGACGAAGAGCGTGTTGTCGGCTTTTCCCAAGCAGTTAGCGCAACAAAAAAGGGGATGAGGCTTTCCCCTTGTTGGTTTTAGCAATAGGACGGGCTCGGTGGAGCAGCGAACCCAGGAGTATGGGAAGGCGGATAACTCGATCATCCCCAGGATGGCACGGGCGTCTCTCATGTTTGCTCGTCAATGCTGGGGTTGTCCCAGTATGCTGTTTTATTATGCGATAAATACGACAGCCGACGGGGAGCCCAAAACTCCACCACCCCTGCTAGCATTAAACGGTTCTTAAGCGGCGGAGAAGCGTCTTTTGGCTTGCTATTGGCTGCTAGCATCGTGAGTTTTTGCGTTTTGCGCCCAGACGATGTTACCAAAACTCGCAACCCACGCACACACACAACGCACACACACCCATGACACCCCTCAAACATTGTCGCTCAGGCTGCCGACTGGTCGGAAAGCCTTGCCGGCCGGTCGTCCGATTGTGACCAGGGGTACGGGATATGCGAGGCCGTTTTCTGCGCTCTCCTCCTGACAAGGCAGCGACTCGGCGAGTGCCCAGCAGTAATTACGTAGCGTCCTTGTTGCTGACTGCTTTTCTTTTTGCGACAAGGACCGCGCCTTGGGCGACTAGGGCGATCGTCTCGGTGTGACGGGCTACCGTGTCAATCAATCGTGTCTAGACTCTCAATAATGGCCCTACATAATCTGTACTTGTCCAAGTCTCAATCCTACCTAGTACTCAAAAACTGCCTGCCCGTCAATGTAGTACAGATTGGTGCCAAAAGTCGATTACAAGCCAGTAGGTACCAATCCAACAGCGGGTTGTGGGGGAATAGCGCCCCAAGCAGCCTGATATGTCTCTGGCGGACGGGTCGATAGATGAGCATACACACATATGTGTACAATATACCTAGTACAATGTACAATATACAATATACAACACCTGTAATCTGTATACAATATCCATTTTTATGTCGCAGTTCGAGACTCATCTGTCACAGCCGGCTGGCCCCAGTTGACGTGTAACCTCAAACCCTCAAAACTACCTTGTACAATAAATAAGAATGACGATGATGATACAGACAATTTAATACAACTGTGGAGAGAGAGGCTCAACTCTCTGCCGCAGCCCATTCAGAATCTGGACATGGACACCGCCCACGTCGCCCATGCCCGACCCGTTTTTCCTCATCGAAACTCTCGCCTCTGTTCAAAAAGAGTAAACGACAGATTACACAAGGCTGGGTAAGCCCGGCATGGCGGTCCAATATGGGGAGAGGGGAGGGGAGGGGCCTTTGAAGGAAAATGTAGTGTTACAATGCACATCGACGACACCCTCTGACCTCGACCGCAGCTTGCCGACGCACCGGGTCTCAGTTTCTCACTGTTTCGTCCAAAGTAGCAGTTAGTTTTGTTACAGCCAAAATACAACTTTATCCGCAACTTGGCTCTCCATCGCCATCTCTGATGATCTGAAATCGCCACAAGAAAACGACCGGTGCCTAACTAGTTGGTCCATTTTCAACCATCACCACCTGACACTAGTCGCAATGCTTTCCTCTTCCAAGACAGACGGTATTCACCAGTAGACGCTAAAAGCGCGCTACTTGGTCCTCGAGGGGTGTGCCTAAGAATGTCATCCCCAGAAGTCGTGCTGCGTGGTGGTTCGCCCGTCGGTGTGTCTGGTTCGCTTTGCAGAAAGGCGTCCTCCGCCTTGTTGCCCAACAATTGTGGCAGAGGGCAAAGCTTTAGTCCTGATTATCCTCCAAATGTCCAAAGTGATCATCCTGACCGCTCGTGCCAATGGCGATCACCTCGAGTTGAGGCAAAATGGCTGACAGCTTTAATTCCCGCCCACGTCCCCGTCTGCCTGCCCCTCCTCCCCCTTTCTCGTAATTCGTACCGAGCTCTCCTTTGACTCTTCCTGTAACTCAACTTGTCACCGCGGGTTTTTCTAGCACAGCCTCAGCCCTACGGGACTTTTTAGAGCATCTCACTCCTTTCTTGCTCCTCCTATTACTGTGGTCCCCCGAATTTGTTAGGACCCAGCCTTGCTTCGCCACAGAAACAGAGAGGGAATTGTCCGACAGCCGACGACGGGGGAACTCAATCGGCTAGGCTGTCTCTCCAGCGCGCTAATTTGGCAAGACATGATCGGTCTGTCGAATTTAGGAGTAGACCGCTAAAATAAAGCTTGACTGGTGGAGTGGTATACTTGCCCAGGGCATTATGATGCTGCCAACCCTAGACCTAGAGATACTGTATATAAATGTTGATCATTGCGGCGGTGGTTAATCTTGATGGTACTATCAGTACTATAGGTAGTACAGGTGCATTGTCGTTTACGTTGTATCGCTACATGTGACTTTTTTTCTCAGTAGCACGGGGGGCTGGTGACTTTCGTCTGCTGGTCAGCATTGACATCGTGCACAAAATTACCTCCAACGATCCATCGAGGAACATCACCGGTGCACCCGAAACAGGACATGTCCTTGTTTGGCCAAACCTGCATATTCACGGCCAGGGACAGGAGCTCATCATGCAAGCCGATGGTCATGGAATACACCCCCAGTTCGCCATACGCTGCGAACCGTCCAGCTGGAATTTTCATTCTAGAAGCATTTACGAATTTATGATGCTGCGTAAGCCCATGACACCCATCCATGTTACCGCCAAGCCCGTCAACGGACAAATCATGCCAGCTGCACCACCAACACTGCCTCCTTCACCGACGGACGACAGGTGAGAGTTTTCGCAGTTTGTCCAGCCTAGGAAGCAATCAGAATCGTATATTAGATTATATGCGCATTAAAACTGCAGCCAGAGAATGTCAACAGCGCATCTTTTCATTTAGTAGGGAAAATTCGGGGACCAGCCACGCGCAGACGCAGGGCACCGACCGCCGCCCCCTCTTTCTCCCTGCCGGGGACCTCGCTGACGAGACACATTTGGGGGCGGAGAAACGGGTAGGATTAGAGTAAAAAAAGAGAACGAAAAATTAACGAAAACATAAAAAAAGAAAAAAGCCACATGGCGAGCGCAATCCCAAGGCCGAGACTTGGGCGGACAGAGCGATATGGGGGCGTCGCCTAGTCCCCAAAAGCCTGCATATGCAATCTATTGGAACGATTTATTGATCACTGATACTTATTGCGCACGTGGTCTATTTTAACAAGTACCTGCCTGCCTTTTACTTGCCCTCACCGTGCCCTTTTTGATTTTGCTTGCGTGTCCCCGGGTGAATCGGCGCGGGGCCTGCAAGTCCCGGCAGATGGGCGGCTTACGGGCGCCGCCAGCATCGCCAACGAGGAAAGAAAAGTGTAAATGATCCCCCTTCGCCCTAAGAAACAGGCGAGAGTTCCGCGCCCACCCCTGTCACATGGGCCACCCAAGGAAAGGAGGTTGTAGACGAGAATTAAAAAAAAACACGCAAGTATGCCTCGCCGCGTCTTGACAGGGCAAGGGCTCGGGGGCATGGTTGGTCCGACATACCAGGCACAAGACACCACACCCACGGTAAACCACACGCATAGATACAGGTAGCGGACGGCTTCCGTAGAACGCTTCTCCTACCCTCGGTGGGCATAACAGCCAGAAACAGCACAGATGGGTGTGGACCAGATGATGTAGGTGCGGTGCGGTGCGGTGCGGTGCGTGCTGCCTTGCACAACTGCTCTGCCTCCACTCTCGTACAGCGTTCCTGTCCGACACAGGCCCTCACCGTGTATACACAGGTGACTTTTGCCAAGTTCTGCAACTGACCAAAACAAAGAGGACCATCGGAGTTTCCCTTGCGGACTTGCACATGTCACCGCCAGAGGCGGCCCAGCCTAAAACTACTACGCGCCCGTTCAACGACCACGTCACCGCATGGTTTCTGTGTTGCACGCAAAAGGATATAGCGGCTTCACTGGCGCGTGGCACCAAGCTTTACTTTTCTTTCTTTGGCCCGGTCTGTGGTGCTGGCCATCCCGCCTCGCAAGCCTCAGCTGTGCCAACCGCCCTCACCCCTCCCCTTCTCCTCCTGTCCCAAGCCATTGGTGAAAAAGCAAAGTTGTAATCTTAAACATCAAACTTTCTGGTGATGCAATCGGGCAACTTCCATCTCCCCCACTAGGGATTAAACGGCGATATGAATTTTTACCCTTTTTTATCTAGTAAAACTCCCCTTATGGACACAGGAGTCATAATTCAAAGACAGCCTTGGTTTTGGGGGCTGGTTCATGTTGTGATGCGCAGACGACTTTCCGTAAACGGCAATTCTCTCGCGAAACAAAATTCTGGCAGATTGGTAATGGGCGCTGAGACAGCAGTGCAAGTAAGTCAGTAATGGCAAGGTGGACGCTGGCTGGGAAGCTCGCCGGGGTCTAGGGCGGCGCATCCGTCGGAGCCGGAGCGGCAGAGGCGGGCGCGCGACCGCTATTGGGCAAGGCTACGACAAGTCGACGACGCCTTGCGACTACTCCGAGTGGGCGACCTTATTTCTCCTATCGCTGGAGGACATTCTCATTAGTAAAAATCCCCTGGGGGCCAGTACACAGCGATGCTGCCGTCGTGGGGAGTCAAATTCGACTGCCGGGGAAATTACATCACACAGCAACAACAAACTCTGGTCTGACACACACTGCGACGGGCAAAATAACACACACACTCAATTACTCCGTTCACACATTTGGCAACCATATCCTTGTTGCGGTCACTTGATTCGCTGCAGCGCACAGTACGCCACAACTACAACCAGGCTTGCAGACGCGCTGTGGTGGTCCGTCCCCTTTGCCCCATCCCAATCTGTAGAGGAGGATCCATCGAGTGAGGCGAGATAGTCGGCTCGGTCAATCCCTACCAATATCAAGTTGTATTTTTTATCCGAGTGGCTTTTTGCATTGTACGAATAGAACGTGTGAGACGACCCTTGGACGTTGTTGGCCCCATGTTAGTGCCAACTGTCAACTCCGCCGACTGGAGCTTTTCTGCCTTTTCACCCAAATATTTTGATAAAAAAAGGAAGAACACAAATAAACTGGTGGACCTTCATGTCCACGGCTTTTCGTCGACAGATACACGGCGCCAAGGCAGGCAGGCTGTGGACCACACTTGACGACCACACTTGACGATAGCTTGATCATGTTTTTAAATTACGGGCCGAACACGCCCGGCTGCTTGCTTAAAACGAAGAAGTCCGATATACGACCAAAACCGTGGCAATGACGTTTTGGACCGAGCCTTGGCCCTCTGTTTTTCCCCCATTCGTGCGTCTTGTACGACACACATGCAATTCCATGCCCTGCATGTCCATTACTTGCCTCGTTGCCAATGTCGAATACCTCCCCCCCTCCCCGACATGCATCGGGGATTGCTTCCAGTAAAAGAAAAAAAACAGAAAGCCCAGCCATACAAGGGTTAGCCCGATTGGAGAGACAAATCCTAAAAAAAGAGTCTGAGAGAGGGGAAAAAGGGGGACCCAGCTCGCATGGCAGACGCATGTCTTACAGCCATCTGGCGCATTATGGGGGCCAGCCATGAAGACAAAAAAAAATACCTTGTTCTTTTGCCCCCCTCCCCCAGTAATAAGGTACAGAACAAGGTAATTAGATGCAAGAGAGCAAGGTACGTACAAGGCATGGGCTGGCGCGGAGTGAGATGCCACCAATCCGGCCGCCTTTGGTCCATACGGAAAAGAGGGGGCGCGTCTCGAATCATTTGCCCGAATCTGTCTCGTGTAAAAGGTCAACTGGGGGGGAAGCCGGCATGGCGGCTGTTTTTGTCCGTCGCGGGTTATTGCGGTTTTATTGTCTTCGCCTTCTGGCTGCGAGTTAGCTCGCTGCAAAGGAAGAAGAGCAAGAAGAGAGGCCGAGATTTGGGTAGGTTGGTAAGTAGTTGCCTGCCTACCTGACAACGTTCGGTACAACTTGATGCCCGGATTACTAGCACTAATAACTGACAAAAAGGCGTTGGAGATGGGCAGCTGCTAATGAATAGACTAGAGAACAATGGGTGTCCTACATGGTAACAGAGCACCACTAACGGCCTGTGCAATCTCGCACTGGTGATACTGTTTGTTTGTGAGAATAAACGAAGTGCACTGGGCCACTGAAAATAACAAAGGTGCAGGCAGCCACAGGAGGAGGACAGGCAAAGAGCTCCTCGATCGCTGGGGAGAGAGAGACTTGGCCTGGCTGGGGGATGCCGGTCGCCGCCACACCCCTATCGTCATGGTACCTGGAGGCAGGGCAGGGCGCGCGCAAGCGGCGGCGTCTTTGAAAAAAAGTGACAGACAAGAAACCTGATGCAGTGGTATCAGTATACAACTCAAAGACACAGGTGTCAGTCCTCTCTACATCCTTGCATCTTGAGGGGGCCTACATACATGACCAACTCAAGCACAACTACCGACATTAAAGAGACATTTTTTTTTTGCTAGACAATAATAAAAGACGCCGACACGACATCACGGGTTGCAAGAGGCAGCGGCAGCTGTTTGTACCATGACGATGGCCATCTGTAGTCAGAGGAAAGTGGACTGAGACGAAGTCGAGATGGCGAGCTTGCTGGCGGACTTGGGTTGCCTGCCGGCAACAAATGTGTCAAGGGACAACAGACAAGGCACACACACTGGCGGAGGGGCGAACAGCGGGGAGAAGAAAGGTCGCTAAAAGCCCACCGGGGAATTTTGTCTCTTGTCCTGTCGAGACGATGGATTGCCTTTTTGCCTTGCTCTTCAGTTATCGTGAAGGGTCAACTCTCCACTCATTTGGCTTTTCAAACCATGCCAGTACAAATATCCCAAGTCTTGTACGGGATAGTGCTAATTTACTGGAAAAGGTACGACATGCTAGTTTTTACGTAGTCGAGTTGCTAGGAAATACCCAAGTTGAGGGTTAGCAACAAAATAGACGAACCACTGTGTGACCGGGGGGTCGGGGGCCACCCTTCACAACAAGGCATCAGACATCAGAGCATGTCACCCGTCAATTCCGCCCATGGGCAACCAGAGAAAAAAAAGGGTCATCGTCCCATCAAATCGCAACTCTTCTCCAAGGAAACGGCGCGCTGTAGCGCTCCCTACAGGTACTAGCCCTGGGGATGGGGGACTGACTGGAGAACGTTGGTGGTCTGCCTCACACACCATCTTCTTCTGTAGGTCTCTTTTATTTTTCTCCTCCCACTTTCCTACCCGCGCCTCACTTTTCGAGGTTTAATCTAGCAACCAAGTTCCTCCCCAGACCGAGCTTTCCGCCCAAACCGATGACTAAATACTGGGGATGCGGACCAAAATTCACTGTAGCAGTTGCCCTTACGCATCCCAACTAGGGGGCGCACTTATAATGGGGAGGGCGTTGAAAGTTGTCGTTTTTATTTTAGCTTCTACCGACGCTAGGTGACTGACTACCTAACTTAATTGTGTGACTCTTCTTCTGAACGCTGTCGCCCGACGAATGCCTGACGGAGGCGCCCGAGTTTTTTGTGTATGGACTAAGTCCTTCATGCATGGCAACTTCGGACAAGTCGTTCTAGAAGGAAAAGAAAAAGGCAAAAGGAAGAAAAAATAAGCAATAAAAGCAATAAAATCGCGGAGTCGCCGTGAGCACTCTATCTTGCTGCATCCCAAGTCCCCATACATCCCTCCCTACCAAAGTAGACAGAAGTCGTTGCCAAAAGGTAAGCCGGCAAGTAACCCACCTAAACTCTCTTCTACCAGCCAGCCAGCGTCCCATGCATCCATCCCCAGTCCACCTCATCGCAATACAACCTCTCATATTCACCAGTACACCCACCCACCACCGCGCAACCACCCCCAGTCCAAAACTAAACCTACCACAACCGGTACACGCCCCTCCCCGGTTGGCTTCTTGATTTGCTCCTAGCGGCGAGGGCTTGGGCCAAGCGCCTCCCCCCCCCCTCTTCCCGGGGGGAGGGACGTGGTGGACTGGGCCGGTGGGTGGTCCACGTCTAACTAACTACTTCGTCTATCCCTTCGCAACACAACCATGCTCACAACCATGCTCATACCCCTCCTCACACCCTCCTGGTGTTAGTAAACGCGGAAAAGCTGCCTTTCTCCTCCCACTCTCTGCTCTCTGCCCTATCTACTAGCTCTGGGTGTTGCCTTTTCACGCCCGTTTTCTTTTTTCGTACTGGTCCTTGCTCTCTTCGAGGTAGCCAAAGTACAATTCTGTATTCACTGACTAGCATCTCGTTTTTTTTCTGACCACCCCCCTCCTCTCATCCCCTCCCCTCCCCTCCCCTACCAAGAATCAAGTAGATCCGCTCCTTGTCCGTCCTGCATAGCTTCGGGTCTATATCTACGTCGAAGCCCCCAACCCGCATCATCCCGCAGCCTTCTTTACATACTTTCAAACTCTAGGTTTCCAATCTTGCCACGATTCGATACCCTTATTATACCACGCTGCAACACTCAGCTCGCATCTTGCTTGGCTGAACAGTTCTACTTCGACTTACAAGCTCACACCTTCTCACTGCTCATCCTCCTCCCCTCCTCTACGCTCCTTGCCACGACTGTTGCGCTCACATTCGCTCTCCTCCGTCGCATTCTAGATATTCTACAAATCTAGAACAGACTATTGTGCCAGAGAAGCATTCCCAAGCATCTGGATTCAGCGCCATTTCCACCAACATCGCAAATCGTACGACTGCCTAGACGAGACACGCCTGTGGAATGCGATAGACTTGCGCCTTGTCTCAAAACTTCCTTTCCCTTTCCCACCCGTCTGGCGAAGTCGAAACTCCAGAGCTCTCATTTCGAGGCTCGGCAGAAGAACCAGGGTTCCGAGAGCCTGATTGCGACTTCCCGAAGCCAACGCGCAACAACCGACCCGACCTCCCTCACAGTCTCACGAACAACTCACAACTCGCAACCATGACTGAGCAAACCTTCACCATGTTCCTCCAACAGGACGACAAGGAAATGACGCGGTACTCCGAGCACCCCTCCCACGGCGTCGCCTTCACTTCAGGCCCAATGGACATGGGCATCGCTGCCGACGCCTACTATGCCGGCTCCCTCGCGACCACCATGGGCGGCCTCGAGCAGACCATGTATGGCACCGACACGGGTGTCCCCAACTACATCCTCAACGCCAGCCGCACTTCCCCGAGCACATACCCGGACGACGGAGACATGAGACTGTCATCGTCGGGCCTCTCATCAGCTTCGGTGCCGTCCGCGCCATCGTCGGTCGTCGGATCGCCGCAGTCGCACACCGGTGGGCACCTGGGCGTTCCCGAATGGGCGACGATGCAGCCGAGCATCGTGGGTGACTACATGACGGGAGGTGACTACCCGACGTTCTCGAGTTCCAATGTAGACGATTTGTCGACCTTTGACTTTACACATGCCAAGACCTTTGTTGGTGAGTTTTGTTCTTTCTTTTTATTTTGTCTCATGTTTTTGCTTGCTTTGCTCGTCTTGATTGATCCGCACAACGTCGGCCGTTTTCCTTTACCTTTGCGTTTCTCCGAATTCCTCGGCACTTATTCCTCAAGCGAGACATCCCCAGAGAGAGAGAGGAGACGGGACGGGAATGACGTGCCTTGCGCAGATGGGAAATGCAGCGCCGAGGCAGCGTCAGTCTGTCTGTCCAATGGTGGGTGGTGCTTCTGCTGCAAGGCAGGCGCGGGAAGCTCAGGTCGGCTTAGCGTGCATCGCCGAGCAGGACCCGCTTGCCCCAGGCTTGAGTTCAGCTGGCCACTTGCACAGCCGACAGGAGCAGGAGGAGCAGCAGCAACGGTGGGAGCGACCACTACAAACGTGCACTGCCAGCCTGTGCCACAGTTCAGCACGCTCCTTCTCGGAGGCCTACTGGTCCTACCAGCACAGCACAGCACAGCACTACACTGCACGGCTCGCTCGTCACACCACCTCCCCCCCATCCTCATCATCACCACCACCACCACCACCACCACAAACATGGCCTGGCCCGCTGAGAGCTCCTTCCTGCAGCGCCATTTCTGATGACTGCAGCGCAAATCTTCAGCCCGCCCGCCTCCAGCTTGCATCCAGCACTCTTCCTCCTCCCATCCATCATCATCAACCTTTCTACTTCTTTGGCATATAACCTCACTTTCATCGTCTATCCCTTAGTACTCTTCCTTCCCCTTCCCATCCTGTCCTACCTATTGCCTAGGTACCTAGTCTCTTCATTTCCTCATCATCTGTCCCATCGTCCCAGCACATCACAAGGAGCTTCGGGTCATTTATCCAACCGAGACATTGCCGTGGCGGCCACCAGCCTATCCATTTGCCCACCACAGCTAGCGCCCCAATTACCCGCTCTATCAACCACGCCTTCGCCCTCACTTGCCCATATCTAGGCCCTCTAGGGCCCCTCTTCCTCACTGGAAGCTCCAGCCACGTCCACAACACTCGCGCCACCGTTGAACCTTGATTTTTTTCATTCCTCATCAGTTCTATTGCCCTTCATTACAGACGTTGCTGCACAATTCTCTCGAGCAAAGCTTTTCTTCCACCGTCAATTCGCGCCGCACTCCGGTGCTCTGCTGTGGCAGCTTTTACTGACAAGATGAACCCGGTTCCTCCAGATCCCTCACTGATCCACCCGGATATTGGACAGCCCAACCCAATGTCCTTTTCGCCATATGACGCCGGCTTCCACCAACCCGTCCACCCGTATCCTGCTTCTCCTTCCCTCGCCGCCTCGCCACAACCCTCGATGATGCGCACCAGCTCCTCTTCGCCATACCTTCACAACGGTTCTTTCCAGACCGGCTTCGCTCACAGCCCTTACGGCACGCCCATGGACCCCACCGGTCGCCGCCAGAGCATGGCCGGCCCCGGCTTCATCTCGCCGGGCTCTGCCGAGTATCCCTCTGGCGACGAGACCAAGGAGCGCCAGCGCTGCACCTATCCCGACTGCGGCAAGGTCTTCAAGGACCTCAAGGCGCACATGCTCACCCACCAGACTGAGCGTCCCGAGAAGTGCCCCATCCAGACCTGCGAGTACCACGTCAAGGGCTTCGCGCGCAAGTACGACAAGAACCGCCACACCTTGACCCATTACAAGGGCACCATGGTCTGCGGTTTCTGCCCTGGCTCTGGCTCGGCCGCCGAAAAGTCGTTCAACCGCGCCGACGTTTTCAAGCGCCATCTGACAACCGTCCATGGCGTCGAGCAGACGCCACCCAACTCCCGCAAGAAGGCCCCCACCGCCGTCAACAGCGGCAAGAAGCTCACTGGCTACGCTCCCGATGCTACCGGCAAGTGCAGCACTTGCTCCCAAACCTTCTCAAACGCCCAAGACTTTTACGAGCATCTGGACGACTGTGTTCTACGCATTGTTCAGCAGGAGGACCCCGCCGAGGCCATCAACGCCCAGCGCCTCGCCGAGGTGGAGAATGACAGCAGCGTTCACCAGACTCTGGAGAAAAACAACCTGCCCACTTCGACTCCCACAAACCAGGCTACTCCTGGCGAGGATGAGGACGAGGACGATGACATGGAGGACGATGGTGAGGACCGCCTCAACGCGTCACCCAAGAAGAAGCTCGCACTTGCAAACGGTATTTCCAAGTCGCGTGGCTTGACCCATTCTCGCGGCGGTGTCCCTCTCATTGGCAAGACACGGGGTCGCAAGAACCGCAAAGATTATCCGTCCTCTTGGGGCTTCGACAAGGGTCAGATGACCATGAAGAAGCGCATCATGGCCGTCTTTGATGGCGGGCGTCGCCTGGCCAAGGACGACCTGATGCTTTCCACCGACCGCGAGGTCCGCCTCAAGCTCTCGGATGGCAAAGCCTATGTCACAGATCTCGACGTGCAGACCATGAAGCGCGCCGAGGGTTTCCTCAACGCCACCGACGATGAAAAGGGTCCTTGGGTCTCGGATGACCCTACTGAGGAGCAGATTCTCGAGATGAAGAGGGTGCAGGAAATCCTTAGCACCACCGAGACCAACACAGACGCGACCCCCGCTTCTTCGTGAAACAATGTTGATGAACGAAAATGCGGAATGATATGACTTGCTGTGTGCCTCTGCCCCTCCCCGTACACGATTTTTCGAGGGCGACTTGTTGGACCTCAGGGTTTCGACTTGGCTTTTGGGCTTTAGAAATGCATTGCGACCAGGCGTACCCGAGCTTTTTTTTACGACATGAAGGACATATTGGGAAATGTTTTATAATGGGGAACATGTATGTGTCTGTTCCAATCTGTTGCTGGAAGAGTCGAACCGGCTTTGCAGCGCGCTTTCCTGGGAGAAGAAAGGCCAGCGCCGTGGATTGATTGATACCCTGCTCTTGTTGTTGTTTGTCACCTGCGTTATTTTTTTTTTAGCGGATATCTCTGCATGCTGTTTTTTGATGGAACAGACGGCTGGCGTTTATTGTTTTATCTTGAATTGCTACAATGCTGGGTTAAAAGGGCCAAGGGTGTCAGTTTCCCCTCCCCTCCACCACGACAGGATATTATCCAGTCTCGGATTTTTATATATCAGTTCAATTTTTTTGAATAATCCTTGCTTGTTAATACAACTCATCTCAAAGCAAATATCTTGAAGCCTGTGTCGTCTTTGTTGTATTGCCGTATTATCACATGTGAACCGTGTGGAGTTGGAGTGACTGGTCGTAACGGGTTGAGGCGGTGCCGAACCTTGACCTCGGGTTCCGATATGTCGATCTGTGACACCTTTTGTGCATCTGTGATACCCATACCTGCCCACACCTCACTCGGTAGGTTGAAATAAACGAACAGAAAGAAAAGTGTCTTGCCATATAAAAACTTTAGGGACAGCAAGAGGATGGGGAGAAGAGCCGGGGGAAACCAGCTCATCTTATACCTCTCATTCTCACTAATCTAGAACCCGCTCCGCTGTCTGGAGAAACCAAAAGCCACAAGACTCAAATGCCGAGACGCCTCAGCTGGGGCGAAAAAAGAAGAGCTGAAAACCATCAGACTCCAAGTAAAATGGGAAACTAAGAGTGGTGGGCGTCGTGGTGTCTTGCTCGCAGAGTGCACGAAACGGGAATGGCCAAAGCTGTGCTGTCGCAATACGATAGAAACCAACCCCAAGTTGTCCGTTGGATATATATGTGGGCGGGGCTTGTGAGTTTGTTTTACCCCAGAAGTTGGCGTTTTTGCGGCTGAATCGTCCCTCGCCCGCTCTCTCATTTACTCAGTCTCAGACTTCTTGCCTCGGTGATTGCAACTGTTGCTTTTTTTTTTGTTCTGAGAGTAACTTTCTCTCTTTTTTTCATTTGCCAGTAAAAAGAAACATGAAGCAATACAAAGAAGCCTAGGCACATCAACACGGCACATCCTTTGTCTTACTTCTCATTTTGCTGTCCGTAGGTGTCAGTCTGATAACAAAGCTTCGTTGGTCATCTTTGCCTGCCGCGAATGCAAAAATGCGGCTGTCTGTCAGGCGTCTTGGCATTTCTCATGCTTTTACAGTAATCTATGTAATACCTCATTCAGCTCTGTCCGCCACAGTGGCTCGCAAAACGACGTGGCTTGCCCCGTCCGCTTCTCGCCAGCATGACGTGACTTACTCACTACAACAAATTCGTTCATTCCTCGGCAGGCAACACAGCTATTTTGCTGAGATTCTCATTCACGATTTAAACTATAGTTTGCGGTACATGTACATTGCCCATTATACTTCACAACAGGAGCCCAGCAGCTCACGCCGCCTCCGTCGGCTGTTCTGGCGCTTCCGTCCTCGTCGGGCGCTTCCCGCCCAGAGTTGTGATCAAGTCGTGGCTCACACGCAGGTTCTGCGCGCCGCTCAGCGCGCTCGCCACCCTGGCCTCGTGGCGCTCGCGCACCAGCCGTCGCAGCGCGCCGACCAGGAACCCCGCCACGACGTCCACCGACCAGCCGTCCGGCACCAGACGCAGCACCTCGTCCAGGTCGAACCAACCTCCGAAGCGCTCCAGCAGCGCGCCCGTCTGCTCCACGCGCTCGCTCGCGTCCTCGATGGCGAGGAACTCGCGCAGCACAGCGCGGAACAGCCGCTGCTGGTCTACGGTAGAAGGAGGCTGCACGACGTCGCCGCGACGCCGTCGAGACGACGGCGTCCCCTCGGGCGTGGAAAAGACGCTGGCTCCGCCGCGCAAACAGTAGGATACGGCCGAGTCGTAGTCGCCAAGCTTGTGGACGAGGAGGCGCAAGGCTTGCTCGTGGTGGCTTTCTCTGCCGGCAAGGATAATGGTCTCCGGCACGAGCAGGTCACCGGGCAGACGGCTTATGCGCTGTTGAATGCGGGCTGTATTGTAGTCGTTTGCTCCACCCAGAAGCTGGAGCAGCCGCAGTCGGTTCTGCCACACCTCATTATCTTCTGACGTATTTGCCGCTAGGAAGTGATGGTATGTGGGCTTGGGTGCTTCCAGTGCCCTATATGTTGCGTATGCTGCCGTTACCGCATCTCGACTTGCCTCTGACGCCTCTAGGTCGCCAATGACACTGTCTAAATAGTAGAAGATGAGCTCATTGATGTAGGCTGTGTGGCCCTTCCCAAAGGTGAGGTGTTCGAGGAAGTGCTTTACCGCCATAGGTGCTTCATTTCTGAGAATTTCAACCACTTGCGTGGGCTCAAACCTTGCAGCTTTAGACTTATCCTCGGCAAATATCTCCACCCCGAGTTTTGGATTTCGCCTGGCTAGCCAAACGCCGTATTCTTTAACCAATGATTGGTTGCTGATTTTTGACAGATAATCTTTGATTCGCAGCTCGCCATCATGAAATTCTTGTCCGTCGTCGCGCTCGCCTTCGATTATCCGCTTCCACGTTGCCAAGACATCGCCGGCCAATTTCCGGCTTTGATATAGGCGACTGAGGATGAAGAGACGATGGTGCGACTCGAGGATGTCCACTGCGCGATCGAAGCAGTCCACTCCTTTATCGACAAGCTCGTGGAGCTCAATTTTGACAGGGCTGTGCCTTCCAAGTGCCTTGGGAGCGCGCCGATCCAGCTCGAGCAGGACGAGGAGCAGCGCAGCCTCTACCGTTCTGAACACCTCTCGCTCATCCGGTACACTTCCGAAACCTTTCATTTTTCTCCAGGCGAAAAGAAACCGGCGAAGGAAGTGAAGTGTTCTCGACTCCAAATTCCCGATACTGTTCTTTGCAATGCCTTCGAACTGGTCGCTGCAAAGGACCATCTCCGTTATTTTCTTGACACCGCCATATATCCATATTCCGTCTCGTCCCTCGATAATTTCGTTTCTGATTCCGGGGATCATGGAAAGAACAACTCTTGGATCCAGTTGGCTATCAGCAAAAATCTCTTCCATGGCAGAGATTTCTGCATCCGTAAGTTCCTTGTGTGGTGGCGCTAGGAGTAGAGCACCCAACAGTAGGATGCCTGCCTTCTGGCGCATGTATCGGAAAGTCATAAATTCGAGTTCTGTTTTTGCCTCCCGGCGGCGGATCCGTGCTATCGTACCGAAGACGGCTTGTTTATTTAGCTCGTCAGGCAACAATTGACTGTCATTGGAAGATCCCAAAGCGGTTTCCAGTTGCAAAATGAGGGGATTTCGAACTGCCCACCAAATTTTGTCGGCCGACCAGGCAACCAGTGTAGTTGATACTTTTGCCAATCTTCGAGTGAACTCCTCTCCTTCAGATACGCGGGAGGTCTCCCACCCATCAGGTAAATCGTCGTCTTGAGAGTCAAAGTTTCTTTCGAAAAGCTCCTGCTCCTTAGACAGGCGCTCCATGGACGAGGCAGTACGAGAGTCGAGGCTCTTCAAAGACGCCACGGATGCGGCGATGGGACTGGGGAAGGATGAGAAGCGCTTCTCGCTGAGCTTCTTCACAATCTCTTCGAAATTCGTCTCTTCGCTCCCAAGTAGCGACCGGATCCCGTACGGACCATTCGGCTCCAGGTTTGTAGCAAACAGCCGGTGCTTCTCCGGGTGGGCTTCATTTCCCGCATCCACCCGCTGAATCTCAATGCCAAATCTTGGACCCTCGCGATTTTCCATATCCAAAGAAGCCAGAACGTAACCGTCATCATCATCAGGCAACCCGCTTCGTGATGATGTCAAGTTCGCCGTCCCACCATCGACAACGACTTGTTCGGGATATTTTTCGAATGAGATGGTTGGCCGAGTGATCTCGCCATCCAGATTGATAAACATGCCAATGCCTACTTCTTCAGGAGTGGTACCAGTCACTATTAGAAATTCGTCCGGGGTGGGTGACGCAACATGTGGCCGTAGTGCCGCAGGTCGCGGTATATCAGACGATTGTCGGTCTTCCGAGGGAACGTCAGGCAGGGCCTTGTCAGTAGCGAGGCCAGACTGCGGTGTACCAGGCTGATCTGGAGAAGAGGAGGTTCGTGATGCGCTGCCAACTTGGTCCTGTTGGCGACCCAAATTGCCCAGAATTGCCCCTCCCAGGCTGGAGCTCCTAGTGTGACTCTGAGAGACGGATTGCCGAGCAGCGTGTGAGGTTGACGCGCTTCTAGATATTCCACCGATGTCCACTTTTCCTGACTGAACTGTGGGCTCGGGCGAAGCTGGGGGCTCCAAGGATGATATATTCATCAAGGGGATTTTCAGTTGTTTATCGACATCGAGGAGGGCGTACAGTTTCGAGTCTGCGACGCATGCGATTGTGTCTCGGCGTACGGAAAGGCAGCTTGCGGCGAAATCTATGTTCTATAATAAAGCATTAGCCGGTCAGTCGCACGACGTTGTAGCAGAAGGACATACTTTGAGGGGTCTTGGATTATCGCCAATGCGAACCACTTGTATCTTCTTCTTGAGCGACAGTAGGATTGTCACTGCTTCTGGTTCATTTTTTCCGCCCTCGTTTGTTATCGGTTCGTTCAGGTCGACGCCACCTATCCAGCTGCAGTTTTTCACCTGTGTTGACTCGAAAACTGGCGTGAGCTCGGGGAGCGAGTAAAAGGTGACGGTCGAATTGCAGAGGATGCAAGCTTTGCCAGCGCGCGGCAGCAGCAAGATCTGCTGTACTCCGGGCCGCGTTCCTCCATTACTCTCATGAAATGGCGGCGCGAGCCTTGATGCCGAAATATACATCGGCTTGCCATTCTTGTCGGCAGGGTCGGGTGGGATTCGGACAAAGTGTAGTAGCTCGGAGGCCGAGGTGCCGACGTAGAGATTTCCGTCTGAGATGACCATTAGCAAGGCAAATGCGACACTGTTTCCGAGACATTACCATAGTATTCTACACAATTGATCTTGACATCGCTCTTGGAGCCGTCTTCGGAGAGGGGTACGTCTTCCAGCAGCGGCTGCAACAAGTACGGTCCATTCTCAGCGCTCGGTAGGTCTCGCTGGCTACCGCCCTGCTGCGTCATTGTCATATAATTTTCGCATAAGTCATTTGAAAGCTCTGCACACGCCGCCTCACGCAAACATGCCCGCTCGGCGAGAGAGTCGTATGGTGTTTGTCGATTAAGAGTGACGCTATGCCGTTGCGCTGAAGCTTTGGAGGGCTGAAGTGGGGCGGACAGACGTCAGCCCCTTGTGGCGCGACAATCTACGTGTCTGGACCTTGGAGCTCCTACTCCTACACTACCCAGCTGTGTCTCGACTTCCCGAACTCTACCCTTCCGCCGCTTCAAGCGCGTTGTCGCTCTGTTTCCGCCTGAATTTTCGTTTCCGACCGATTATTGTGGATGCCTCAACCTGGTGCTGCCAGAGTCGTGTGAAAACCAGCCAGCATGGCAACGACGACAGCCGCAGCGCCAAGCGCAGCTGGAGAGCCTGGGGCAGCTGGGGATGCTGGGAACAAGTTCCAGCATGCTATTTCTGCATGGAGAAGTTAGTGTTTGCGCAATTGCCCCGAAATAAGCGACAAATATTGATGCGACGCAGCGGTTGATCTTACAACCCTCACTTCGAATCTCGACAATACTGCCTCGGATATCGTAACTTACCAACGTGACTCGACCGTACAGCGCAAAGATTTGGCCCAGAAAACGAAGGACTTTCGAAAACTTGACGATACTACGAAACTCACAGAGATCAAGGGATTGCTCAAAGGTACGTACAGGCGGATCACGTACTCGGCAGAGTCGGCTAACCTTACTCAGCCTACCAAACATTCATCGATCTCTTGACGAATCACTCAAAGGCGGTCAATTCGGCCTTTCTCCAAGCATATTCATCCATTTCCGAAGCGCCCGACCCATATCCGTTACTGGAAGCGTCCGTCGATGCCATGCTGGTGTCCGAAGATACAGCGCCAAAGCTCAGAGACGAAAACACGCATCTCCAAGAGAATGTCGCGAAACTTACCGCACAGCTCGAGGAGACAGAGGCGAAGCTACAATCGGAGGCCGCAGCGCGAAAAGACTTGGAGGACAACCTGAACTCAAAAGTGAAAGATGTTGAATCGTCATGGAATGCTGTGCTGGGCGAGCGCAAAGACAATTGGGAGGCGAAAGAGAAGAGCCTCGAAGAAAAGGTCGAGAGCCAAGAGAGGCTATTGAATGAGCTCAAGGCTACCTATGAAACAAATCAGCGCCTCGGAAAAGCCGGCGACGATCAAGACGGACTGCGCGGTCAGGCGTCTCGGGCGGAGCTCGAAATGCTGCATGCCGACTTGGAGCGCACAAGCGCGCGGCTGGCAGATGTCGAGTCTCGAAACGAGCAAATGCGACTAGAACTAGCCGAAGCGAAATCGAGTGTTTCTTCCCACCCCAAAGCATCTTTGGAAGACGACCCCGATTACATGAGAATGCGGTCGGAGAATTCCTCACTCATTCGAAAGCTGGATAGCACAAGATTAGAGAAGGAGAGTCTCAAGAGAGACTTGGACACAAAGGTTCGATCGACGGAACGAGAACTGGCCTTACTCAAGGAGGAGAAGGAATCACTCAAATCAAAGGTGCAGAAATGGTGTGATTACGACGAAGTGAAGCAAGAACTAGAAGTGCTCAAGAGCATCGAGTTTTCCACAGGGGATGATGATGAGGATATACCAACCGGCAAGGACGAGGAGACCGAGGCAAACAATACCTTGGAGAAGCTGCTTCTCGGTCGCAATAAGAAACTGGGTGACGAACTCACAGTACTTAGAGTTTCGCATCAAGATCTGCAAACAAGATTGGAGGATTTGCAAGAAGAAATGTCCAAGACGAATGCGGAACTTGAGAGATGCCAGAACCTGAATGAGAGGCTTGAAAGGGATTTAGAGCAGATGCACGCAGAAGGGGCAAATGCTTTCCCCTCTGGAGCATCCATAGCAGGGACATATGTGACACGAGCACAGGCGCGACGCGGAGGTCGAATCTCGCCAACTTCGTCCATCATCAGTGGACTGGACCCTCGTGGAGGTGGCGAGAGAGAACCAATGGGCGGAGGATCTGGTATCCTTCCAATGGTGACGGCCCAGCGAGACCGATTCAAGCAGAAGAATGCTCAGCTGGAGCAGGAGGTTTCGGATTGCCACAAGACAGTGCAGCAGCTACGGCAGGAGGTGGCGGCGTTGCAAAAGGACAACTTGAATTTGTATGAAAAGACGCGATACATCTCGACATACAACCGCTCTGGCGCGACGTCATCTTCGGCGACTGCCTACGGGGGAAACCCGAACCCATCGACGGTAGCAATCGGAGAAACTGGCACCCCAGGGATGGCCATGGATCGGTATCGGGCAGCCTACGAATCAAACATTTCACCGTTTGCGGCGTTTCGCGGCCGTGAATCCGCGCGGGCCTATCAGCGCATGAGCCTGCCCGAGCGGGCCGTGTACTCCATCACGCGCATGGTGCTGGCGTCGCGCAGCAGCAGGAATCTATTTGCAGCGTACTGCGTCGCGCTGCACCTGCTGGTGTTTATGTGCCTGTACTGGTTGGGTGCGTCGGACCTGGAGAAGCACGGGGCCAGCTTAGGCGCTTCCTCAGCGGCGGCGGCGGGCGCTGCGGCCAAGGGGGCGGCCGGGGACGGCGGTGGCAAATGGAAGGAGGATGGCTTTGCGGGAAGCTAGTAGTGCAGGTATGGTAGAGAGAAACTACAGGTGTACAATAATAACATGGTGGTCTTTTTTGGGCATGTTGTTGGCTGTGATTGGCTGGGTTGGGGATGTCGCAGGATTGGGTTCAGCTTCCTCAGCTTCCCTTGGCAGCGCGTACCTTGGATGACAAGATTATTACGTGGCTACCAATATACAAGGAAATGCTGCAAATTTATTTCTGGCCCGATGGTAACAGCAACGTTTATCCCAAAGCTCGGTGCCGCGCAACCGAGGAGCGGCCTGGGTAAAGTTTCAGACAACTGGGCGTCGGGGGCCAATCAAGAGGCACACCCGACGGGCGGTAGGATTGATCTAAGACCCAGAGCGCATGTGCCGGCATGAGGTGCCTACGCCCTGCAGCAGACCGATTTGCTTTGGTCCGTGGTGGTTGGACAAAGTGGTTGCGAGGCACGACATGGGTTAGGATAGTGGTGGGTGGATTTTAGCCGCCGAAGAACCGTCAGTGGCTTGTTGTGTGACAGAACGGGTAAGTCTGTCTTCATAGGTTGTACTGGTGTAATCTGTACAAGGGTTCTCTACTTAGTATAGTTTATAATAAGTTACGAGGTATGGTATTCTGCTGGTATTTTTTTTTTCTTCATGTTGCCGCAGCATGGCCAGTGAATCCAGCGGTTCGTGTCGTCTAGATCCTCGCTGCATTGATGAGCATCATGCATCAACAAACCCCTGTCCAACTCAAAAGCAGTCATCATATCTCTCTTGCAATCATTCCCCAGCTTGTACGCGCCCTTACACCTCTTTTAGCCAATGACCACCACCCTTCTTCTTCGCGGCCCGAACCCACCAAACCAACCACCCCATCAGCCATCTCCGCCACCTATCTGATGATTGGATCAGCGGCCACGCTTCTAACCGCCCGCCGGGACCCCTCCCCCTGTAACTTGGCCGCTCCCCCGCCTTTTTCCCATTATAGCAAATGGAACCCCCCCCTCCGGCTCTGGCTTGCAGCTTGGTCAGCTTTCTTTCCCACGCGACAAATGACACCTACCACCTGAACATGTGTAGTTTTATTTTTAGTCGTCCTACGTTTGACCAATCCGACGGGTAGACGCATCTCATTTCGAACCCACCCACCCCGAAAACGGGTCTAAGGTCGTCCGGCCCCGATGGCGGTGGGCACGGCGGCTGCGGCTCTTTGCAGACAAGCAGCAAATGGACAATGGGCAGGGTTTGCAGCTTGCTGTTTCTGTATGCAAGGGCAAGGGTATATCTTGTAGAAATGTCTCGCCTTTGCCCACCCTTGTGATCTTCTTTCCTTCCTCTTATTTAGTAGTAGCATCTACAATTCACACCATCATTAACGCACAGGCAACGCTGTGTGCTTCCTTTTCCTTTTCCTTTTTCTTTTTTTCTTTGTTCATTTCCTTGATTTCCTAGGGTCTGCTTCTTTCGTCTTATCAGAAGTATTTATCAGATTTTCCTCTTTTTTCTTTTCCTTTCTGAAATTCGAATTGTCGACGACTCGCTACCCAAACATCACGACTTCACCACATCCCAAGGTCACCCCGCTGGAACAGGATCCTTGAAAAACAGAAAAATGCGTTTCTCTACTTTGGTAGTCTCTTCGCTGGCTGCCACTGCCTTTGCTGCCCCGAGCTACTTGCAAATGGGCGGCAACCCTCTCGCCGCCGTCGAGGCCGTGACTACCTACTTCAACCTCATCGCCTCCAAGGTACCAAACGTCAAAACCGTTGGCTCGCCTCCCAAGTGTGACGTCTCCAAAGCCGTGATGCCCACCTGTGAGTTTTTTTCTTCCTCTTTTTTTCTTGTCTCCTCATATCCCTTTATATTTCCCCTTGGATCCATCTTCTGACTCCGTGTAAGTGCCCGGCCTGCCCGCTCCCGCTCCCGGCTCCCAGCTTCGCCATGTCGCCGTCGGCCGCGGCACCCAAAACTACACCTGCGACGGCAACGCCTCCTCCAAGCCCAAAGCCGTCGGCGCCGTCGCCACCCTCTTCAACGTCACTTGCATGGCCACCATGTACCCCGACGTCACCAGCAAGGTCTCCGGCGTCGCCGTGCACTTCGACTTTGACGCCACCGCCACCGCCGCTGCCGCCTCCGACCGTCTCGGCCCCGCGACGCTGCCCGTCTCCGGCCACCACTACTTCAACGCCGCCGGCGTGCCCTTCTTTGACCTCGGCGGCGAGGGCCACATCCCGTGCGCCAAGAACGCGAGCGTCGACGCGCCGTCCACGGCGACGGTCGGCCAAAAGGGCGAGGTTGCGGTCGCGTGGCTGCGGCTGCTGGCGACAAAGGACGCGACAAACGGCCTGGGTGAGGTCTTTCGCGTGTCGACTGCTGGTGGTAGCCCGCCGGAAACGTGCAAGGACCTCAACGGTCCGTTCCAGGTCGAGTACGCTGCAGAGTAAGTCATCACTGGACGGCTTTGTTGCGCACCCGCTAATACACGTTCTTTAGGTACTGGTTCTGGTCAAAGTGAATAGATTAGTCGTTGCTCTTCAAGGAAACGAGTGCGGGTGGTTTTTTTTGGTTTTGCTTTGTCCTTCTGGCCGTACTCTATCACGCGCTACCATCTATCCATTGAGGGCTACTATCTCATGTTTATCTCTTGACCTAGCGGGGCATGCATTGTATTGACATTTCTCCAACTACTTAAATTTATCATATAATCAGTTACGATGTATTTGTCTCTTCCGTTGAAACTCCTTCCCCCCATTCTTTGAACTGGCAATCTATTCAATCCCCTTTCCAAATTACACCCGGTTCGTCCAGTATTCGCAGTAACCGCTTGGTACCTATCTTGCTACCCATGAAGTCGCCTCTAGTTAAACAGGTACGCCCTGATATACTTATCTGGCCTTGTTAAAACGTTTCACGGCTCTGAATCGCATGGCTCCCTCGCAACATGTTAAACGCCATGTGCTCGACGTGATATGGCTGCAAGACTTGAACGTCGGCGAGTTGAGCTTGTGCAAGGCCTGGAAGCTATGACCGGACCCTGACACACCTTGCCTACTAATTAACACAATTCCTTGCGGATATACCTCTATCTTGGCATAATTTTAACCCAAAAATAGTCTGTACTATACCCGTACAGAGTTTATCAGGATACGGCTCGAAGCTAGAAATAATAAATATTTCCACAGGCATGGGCTGACCGCGTAAGTTAAGTTGCCCCATGACACGAACATGGAGGACGCTTGCCTCCTTCCACGTGCCGGCGCTACTCACATCCCAACTCCCACACCATAGAACAACAATTTCCTTCCAACAACTTTTTCTCTCATCACTTTCATTTACTTATTTAGCCAAGAATCCTTCATTTCTCGCACTTGTATTAACTACACCGGATTAATAAGCGCTGCGAACACCATCAATTGCCCCGCATCACTCATCGCTGTCGTGCGACACCGACATTCTTTCGCTAGTTGTCCTCCGTCTGTCTTGGAAAGAGTGGCCATCAGCATGAGGCTCGTCTGTGCTACCCCTTCGATTATCTAAAAGCAATTGGTTGGCGAAATTGTTGGTGCCCGTGACGGCCTAATTCTAAAGGGCTGCTGCTGGCAGAGCCCAACTTCAGCGTATATCCTCCGCCACTGCCTAGATATCCATATCTACGTCTCATTCTTATGGTTTTGGACAGTCATTATCGTTTAATCTTTATCCTAGCAGCTATGTCATCACCGTCAACCCAGACCCCAGGCCGGAAAGAGGACTTGACTCCGGGCTTGACAGAGGACTCAACGACGGGCTTGAAAGAGGACTCAACGACGGGCTTGAAAGAGGACTCGGCTACAACCACACCTATGGCCAATCTACCTGATCTCCCAGTTGAGGTTTTTGGTCAAATCGCGACGCTGGTCACGCACCACGATCTCAGAAGTTTGCGCCTCGTCAATCAACAATGCGAAGCTAAAGTTTCAGCGTACTACTTCCGAGAGGTAGTTGTCCAAGTTCTTCGTTTCCGTCCTAAACCATCAGCTACCCCCGGGGACCGGCAGACCATCGACGCAATCAACGGCAACGCTGGCGCGAGTAAGAACGCGCGTACCGTCACAGCTACAGCCTCTGAAATACACACGTACCAGAACACGTACCAGGATATGTACCAGGACATGTATCATAATGTTCTTTCCCAAGGTGGTGGGCGAATATTGGAACAGCTTGGTCATCTCGTCACTCGGTTCGCGCTTTCTCTGGACTTTGACGAAAATGCACTGGCCTGTCCGCGTCCCAAAATAAAGGAGGAAGTGATACGCTCCTTTTGGGGTCTGTATCGATGGCCGCGGTCTGGATACACCCGTTTTGAAGACCTTCATGCTTTTGAAAACAGTGCGGACCGGCATGAGAACATGAAAGCGGCGATGCGATGCCTAACTAATGTCACATCTCTTGGTCTACGCTCCGATGTGGGTTGGGGGTTTTTGTGCGGTCCTGATCGCCAGGCAAGAAATCATGCTATTCAGCAACGTGTCTTTATCAACCAGACAAATGGAGGAGCAACTAAATGGCTTGACCCCAACCCTTCATCTGCGGTCACCGTCAGCGAAGCCTTGCGATCCCCCTTAAGGCACAGGAATTTATACCCGAGAGCTCGGAATAGGAATGAACTGATTCTTAAGGAAATGCTGAAGAACGCTGGATTTTTAGAGGGGCAAATGGAAGAAGCCATTTCCCTTCTCTTGAAATCCGAAGGAAAATCTTCAGTATCCGATATGGACCTTGAGGCAAGCCATGGGTCTCCAATGCGGGCCAAGATTTCAATGATTCCCGCGTTGTGGCTACCGGCCAGCGCATCTCAGCAGCTACGTCAACTAGAAAAAAATTCGGTGCTGCCGACAGCATTACGTCGAGTGCAGATTGAGATGCTTTTTGAACTAGAATTGGCATATCGTGCCTGGACTCAGTCGTACATCCTGTCCGCGATCGACTGCTCCAAAGAGGGTTGTTTTCAAAACCTCACAACTCTCAATATCGCCAAAATACCCAGCTCGCACTTGCATATCTTGGGTCGCCATGATCTCTGGGACGCCTTTCCGTCCCTGAAGAACGTTTCTCTAGGCGTGGTTGCGGACTGGCGTCGCATAGAAGTGCATCTACCTGGATGGCCGACCGATGAGGCTGTGTCACCGGTCGATGCTGTCCCTCTTGCCCATTCACTGATCAATGACTATATTGGTGCCTGCTCCAAGATTGAGAGTTTCCATTTCGAATGGATCTGCGGCGGCGAGCTGGCTTCCTCGTGCCACCAGCGGGGTCGGTACGTCCTGCCAGCTCCTTTTTATGCAGAGCCAGCACGCATGTGTCAAACAACAGTAGCAAGCGTTGGGGAAGATCCCGAGCTTCTGCGGCTCCCGCACGTAAAGCATTTGTCACTCAAGAATTGCTGGGTAGCACCGCATGTCCTCATCCAATCATTGCGCGGCTATAGTCTCAAGTCCTTGGAAAGTGTCGAGTTTGAAGGCGTTTCGCTATCTACGACGCCATTGAACGATACTACGAGACGAATGCCGGAATTGTGGAATTGGAACCTGCAACCAATGACATCATCTCTGTCGAAAGTGCGACTTCCGCCCTGGATGTCGTGGGCAGGCCTCATTGAGCACTTCTCCCCGTCGGTCAAACTCCGGACTACGATAAACGGGCCGAATGGTGCTAATAAGCAGCAACTTGCCGAATACCAACGAGACACACTCCAGAACCTGAAGACGATCATTCCAGATGCGGCCCAGCTGCCAAGCGAAGAGGCCCTGTACAAGCTCCGTTCGCTGACGTTCAAGTCTTGCGGTTATGTCGATGTCAAGCACGGAGCATTCTCCAACCTTGACATACTGACGACGCCTCATGATGACGGGCTTTTACCACCAAATATCACGTTAATGCAGCACTGCGCAGACCCCCTGCTGGGACAAATCATAAACTACGAGATGCCGAACGACAAAGTGCCGTTCTGTGTTTTCAACTTTCGAATCAAGCCGGTGGGTGATTATCACAAAAAGATAATAGATGCCGCCACAGCCGATAGCTACGGCTATTTTGGCAGCGGACGGTTCTCCGGCGCTCTGAGGCGCTCAGTGTAAGAAAGACTACAAGGATAATCAAGACAAAAGAGACAAGCGAGAGAAGCGAGATCATCAAGATAATCGACATAATTCAGATAATTCAGATATTCAGATATTCGAAACAGACAATTGCAGGGTGTCAGCCAGCGTCATTAGCAACTATTTAGTCGCAGGGTACGGCAGACTCCTCTTGCCGGTATCAAAAGTACAAATCCCTTCTATTAGATAGCCCGCTATCCTATGGCACGTCTACTTGCTATAAGTTGCACTGCTTTACAGTATCACAAGGTCTCGTCCGCTGTTGTTATCCGCTATAAAAACAGGAGCGGAATTACCCACCCCTCTTCTGGCCCCATCAACCTTTAGCTGGCCTTTCCACAGAAATCCATCACAACCTGCTCCTCCATAAAGCTTGGAGCACTCGCAGGGTTGCCTCGCCGCGAATATTCACAGTCAAGCCATGTTGACGCTGGTGCTTACGGCAGTTGTCTGCAACGTTGGGGAAAATGTATGAGTTCTTCATACGCGCTTTGGGGACCCCTCTCATGCTCGCGTACTCTCAAACTGTTAAATTCATGACCAAAGAGGTACGCCCGCAGACGTGGCAACTCAATAGAAGAAGTTATTGGTATTCTTTTATTTTGTCAACAAGAGTACACTGTCCCCTGCGAGCAAAAAAACCGTTGATAACAGACTCGTCGCATGCGATTCCCCCCTTGTAAATGCCATGCTCAGACATCCTCTACAAACCCAGATTTGCCACACAAAAAGAGAAGAAAACACACCTACACCAAATGACAAGGAAAAGACGGATCGAGCTGTACGTAGGAAAAATCATGCAACTCCTCAGACGTTTAATCACCTCTCTCTATCCGTTGTCATCCTTTTTCTTGTCCCCTTTTTGCCCGATGCTGTGAGTAAAAAATCATTTGTCGTTACGCCTGTGTCCAGTAGAAATTTGCAGAACCAGAGAGGAAGAAGAAGCCGACAACAACGAAATATCCTAGACAATGTCCCTTGCTTGCTGTGGTCGTCCACTTTCACGGGGCGGAAGAAGGTTGAACAGGCAAAGAGATGATATTGATTCTTTCGCTTCATTTTAAGGCTTTTTTTGTGTGTGGTTGTTTCGTCTGTCTGCTCTCCTCCTCCTCTCTCCTCCCGCCGTTTACGCGGCGGTCAGGGCCTTGCGGAGGCGAGCGCCGCGCTGTCTAGCGTTGAGGTGCTCGCGGCCGACGACCTGCTCCGACTTTTGGACGACCTCCTCGGCCTCGGTGAGGATGAGCTCGATGTGGCAGGGGTTGGACATGTAGGGGTTGATCTACACAGAAGAAAACGTGTTAGTAGAGCGTCGTCTTTCGGGTTTCTTCTCCCCCTTTGATGGTGGGAGGGGTGGCTTGGGTTATACGTACGCGACCGTGAGCGCGGTACGTGCGTCTGCGCTGCTTGGGGGCCTGGTTGACCTGGATGTGCTTGACGACGAGGGCGCCGGTGTCGAGGCCCTTTGCGTCGGCGTTGGCTTCGGCGTTCTTCAGGAGGGTGAGGAGGTGCTCAGCCGACTTGACGGGCCAGCGGGCGCGGGTGACGCCAAACTGCTTGCCTGTTGGGACACGTTTGTCAGTATATGCGTTTCGAGATGTCCGAGAAAACTTTGTTGGTCGCCATCTACCAGCGGTTTGCGAATTGCCAATAACGGCAACATGCACGCACACACTCGCTCCCTCTCCATTCGACGGTGCATCCAAGCTCCTTCAAACGTCCACAACATTGCAGGGTGACCAAGAAGAAACAAAATTCGTGAAATCGGTCGTACCTTGGGCAGTGCGGCCGGTACCGCCGGCGTAGCGGCGCATGGGGACGGCCTCGTCGTGGCTCTTGACGTTCTCGAGGAACTGCAGGGCACGCTCGAGCTTCCAGCCGTTGATGGCCTGGGCGGTCTCGCGCGTGTTCTTGAAGGACACGCGGAGGTAGGCGCCGCGGGCGCGGGCCGACTTGGCGGGCAGGATCTCGGTCGCAGCGTAACGGACCTAAACACATGAAGAGAGCAATCGGTCAGCTCCCGTCACACAAAGACAATTGTTCGAAGAAAGCTCCTCCTATCCCGTGGCCTTGTAGCCTGAACATCACAGCGTCGCTAGTCCATTCGAAATCGATATCATCGCTTGAGGTGGGATGGCGGAGATTGGCGATCGAAATAGTTCCGACGGTCTGGGCGTGAAGTTGTTGCATTTCGAATGGACAATTCGGCTGGCGTATTCTTGCGAAAGGCTCGGGGATGAGGGCACATAGCACTCACCATCTTGACGACTTTAAGGGTTGGTGATGACTTGGTTCGACTACCGTGCGTTCGCTGCGCTCAAAGTTGACAATTTCTGAACTTTTGCCCTAAGGGCGCTGGGGGGCGGGCTAGAAGCTCGCTTACTCGTTTGGGAAGCCTTTAGGGTTTTTCTGCCCTTGCACGCCCTGGATGCAGGCAAAACACATTGAACGCAACAAAGAGCCCCCGTCTACTTAAATCCGCAAAATAAAAATGATATCTGATTTTAAATTGACTTGTAATTTGTAATCTTCAATTTGAATCATTTTGTACTCACATTTTGTCCAGTATTTTCGGTGCTCAGAGTGTATCCAGTCACCTGATCAATGTGCACCAATGACCACGTGACCAGATTTATTCATTCGAGCTATATCGGAAGATTGTATCTCCTGCGGCCGGCGAAGGTCTACACTAAACTAACCCATACTGGTAATAAGCGGGTCACATGAGTTTCTGCCAGTCCAGAGCTTCAAAAATTTCTTTCCCAGTCCCCGAGTGCTGGAAAAAAAAAGTTGAACATCGTGCCTACGGCAACATCAACAAGGACAAGTCTACACCTGGTCTACGCCTACCAGCGATATATTTCGGCTTGTTCCCAGTTGTTTAGACGCTTAACATCAGCTCTCTCTGGTTCTCCGCGTCTTCAATTCCTCGTCGATTCTACATATCTCTCCCAGAAAAAAAATCATACACAATGGCTCCTTTTGTTAGCCGTGGTGGTCCTCGCGGCGGCGGCGGCGCTCGCGGCGGTGCTCGTGGAGGCTTTGGCGGCGGTGGCCGTGGAGGCTTTGGCGGTGGTCGCGGCGGCGCTGCCGGCGGTCGTGGTGGCTTCGGTGGTCGAGGTATGCTCGTGACGGCGTCTTTATGACTTTTGCAAACTTGCTTGGAGACTGACTGATCGCAAACGCAGGTGGTGCCCGTGGTGGTGGTCGCGGCGGTCCTGCTCGCGGCGGTGCCCGTGGCGGTCGCGGTGGTCGTGGAGGCTTTGGCGGTGGTGCCCGCGGTGGTGCTGGCGGCCAGAAGGGCGGTTCCAAGGTCATCATTGTAAGTTCTCTGTCCGCGTGAGGCTATCGCGAGATGTCGACCCTGGCATGGCCAACCACTTTTGCTAACACATCCCGCTTTCTAGGAGCCCCATCGTCACGCCGGTGTTTTCGTCGTCCGCGGCGGCAAGGAGGACGGTATTGCCACGCGCAACCTGACCCCCGGCGAGTCTGTCTACGGCGAGAAGCGCATCTCGGTCGACGAGTCTGTCCAGAACGACGACGGCACCACGACGACTACCAAGGTTGAGTACCGCATGTGGAACCCCTTCCGCAGCAAGCTGTGCGCTGCCATTGCTGGTGGCGCCGACGATATCTACATGAAGCCCGGCTCCCGCGTCCTCTACATCGGTGGTGCCTCCGGTACCTCGGTCTCCCACGTCGCCGACCTTGTCGGCCCTACCGGCTACGTCTACGCCGTCGAGTTCTCGTCCCGCTCCGGGCGTGACCTCATCGCCATGGCCTCCAAGCGCCCCAACGTCGTCCCCATCGTCGAGGATGCCCGCCAGCCCGCCCGCTACCGCATGATCGTCCCCATGGTCGATGTCATCTTCGCCGACGTTGCCCAACCCGACCAGGCCCGTATCGTAGCCATGAACGCCAACTGGTTCCTCAAGGTTGGCGGCGGTGTCCTCATCTCCATCAAGGCCAACTGTATCGACTCCACCGCCCCTGCGGTTGAGGTTTTCGCCAGCGAAGTCCAAAAGATGCGCGCAGAGGCCATCAAGCCCAAGTTCCAGCTCACTCTTGGTATGTGAATACCAACCTCTTGAAACGACTGAATCCGTTACTAACACTTTGTCAGAACCCTTCGAGCGTGACCACTGCCTGGTTGCTGGTGAATATACCCGTGTCAAGAACTAAAAGATGTGTCGAGAGAAAAGCGATAAGCAACACGAATAGCAAGCCCATGGTGCCCGCGCGTGTGTGTATGTCGACGCCTGCATTGTTGGCTACTGCTCAGCGCCCTCCGAAAAGGCGCCCTGACTTGCTTGGATCTTATTTTGGCAATGATGTTCCGTTATTTTGGGTTTCCTGTAATGGCTCCTTCTTTTCATAAGGCGCGCGGCGTTTCGGCATTTGGGGGATTTGTATCTCTTGTACATGGCTTTGATGTAGTACCGGCATTCAAGCCACAATCTAGAAAGCATATTACAACATTGATGCTGCAATTGAGATTTGTTCATATCAATTCTCGAGGTCGATTGGCTCGGGTGAGTTGCGTGATGGCATGATGGCGTGATGTGCAGTGTGCTCGTATCATCGTCTTGGTTCAAGCATCAGTATCACTGAGCGTGATAGGACAAATCCAGGGGAGCCAAGCGTCTGTCACATTGGGTTTCTTCCAGCTTTCCCTCGTGATCTCGTGACAAGCAGCTTACCTGGTGGGTTCAACACACACGGCCAGCTCGATGCTACCCTACACCACATCTTACGCGAACGATTGATCGTTGCACGCTTTTTTCTTTTTGATCCATTCACGCTGTATCTCGGTGCTACCACCTTTGTAAGACAGTTGCATGCTCGGCGTCGTTTCACACTGGTGATACGTGGAGTGAGTGCTGTTGGCCCATGTTCCTTGGACAACCCTGTGGGCTGCAAGTCGACCAGATGTCGATGATAGCCGCGCAAGACTGTGGAAAGGATAAGACTCTCAGCTGGTGTGCTCTAACATGGAGATTAACAAATACTGTGACACAGACCTCGTGAGATATAACTCATAGAAACGTGAACGGCGGCCCGATTGATTCGATGTCCTGAGGATGTACCGGGTAGTGTGAATGACAGTCGATGAACGCTGTAGATGCCTTGAGGCCTTATGCGAGAGTCCCTCGGCGCTAGAACGGAGATGACGCTTTCATCCCTGGGCAATCGAGATGGGCGCGTTGGTATACAGTGCGAGGTCCATAGAGGGTCATACAGGACACCATGGACACCTGTGATAAAGTGACCTCTCGAGCGGATTGTTTCAGAGCAAGGATTAATGTGAACAAGCAGATGATAATCCAACCCGTGGGCGACTTCAAGGCTGTCCGGGCACACATCCGAGCCAAGGACACGGTCGAACGCGTACCTGACAGTTTGTGGCAGTGCCGCGGGTACGCGCTGGAAATACAATGGATTGGGCTACCTCTCCGTAACTACCTCTTACAGTTGCAAGGGCTGGTATGGAAGAAGCAAATGGTCCTTACAGGGGACAGGGTACATGACATGGATCCATTTCTATGCAGAGGATCTAATCAATCGCGACCGTGGCCCAGCCAGCCGGTACGAGTCCCAACAAAGCTGTGGGCAAGGGGGTGATACAGGTAGCGCTAGGCTAATTTGCGAGAATAGGAGTGATGAAGGTCCCAACGTGGTGGGTCGAAGGAAGGAGAGAAGAAGAATCCGGGTCGTGAGCCAAAAGTTATCAGATGCGGGCCCTGAGTGGCCGAAATCGGGTTGTAAGACAGCCAAAAGTGTGCCGCCCATCCGATCACGAGACCGGCAGAAACAGTGCAGCCAGCCGCAAAGACCAACGCAGCCAGCTGGCCAAGCCTGCAGCCTTCAAACGAGGGGCGAAAAGGCAAAAAGAGGATTATTCTTGGGATCTGCGTAAGAGGGCGAGAAGAAAGGGGACCGTTGCGGGTTACATATGTGCGACATGTTCGGACGGGCCAGGGCATTGATACTACTGATTGATAAGATGGACCTGATAAAATTTTCTCTTCCACAGGTGCGAGCATGGGCCATGCCCAACCTGCCCTGTGGCAGCCGCTTATTGGGCCTGTGCCAGGGAAGTAAAAATTACGAGACAAGCCACATTAGTTACTGCGCTTGACAAAAAAGTAATACATGCGGATACGGACGGCTCATTTTTCCCTGGCTGGCCCTCGCCTCAGAAGGCTGGCTTGTAGTGGTGTGAAGAGTCCAGTCCAAGGCCTCCGTTCACAGTACGAGTAATAAGTGGTCGGGCGAGCAATGGCTCTGGAACCCGCAGAAACGAGATCTGGCTAGGTAGCTGCAGCTGGGTGGCTGCATGTTCCTGGGGGCGTTGGTGGACTTTTTTTTTCTCAACGGGCGATGGAGAACATGTGATGTGGTGGTGCAGGCGAATGTTTGTGCTGCTGCGGGTTGCTGGGTGGGTGGTTGATTGATTAGATGCGCAAACTCCTCAAGTCTGTGCTTGGACAAGGTTCATACCTTGTAGCAAGTTTGGTAGAGAAATTGAAACCTGGCACCCTGGGTTTTGGTACCGGATACGTTCGGTAACCGCATCGGCCCATGGCAAAAGCATGTGTTGCCAGCCAAGGGTACTAATAAGAAAAATGGAGGGATGGGAGAATGAGAAAACAAGCCCTGCCATGATCCATTCTTTGCTATGCTTATGGGCCCGGCTAGACCAGGCCGGTTCCGGCGCGCAGCTTATGATGCTCAGTATTATTGCAGTGCCCGCAATTGAGGATAATGTTTCTCCCAATGAGCGCCGGAAGAAATAGCATCCAAGAAGAAGAGTAATAAAAAAAGAAAGTAATAAAATTACCGCGGTGGAATGGACACATGTCACCACCCAAGGGGCCTAGACCGCTAAATATGGCGACACAAGACGCCAAAAAAGCACGCGCCATCTTATCAATCAGTTGAGGGAGGGATGGCCAGCGTGTCAGGCGTTGTTGTACGCCAGATGAAGACCAAGTGGGTGGGAGGTAGTTAATTGCCAGCTGTTGAGCAGATGCTGTGTATTGTTGCCAGCAACCACCACCACATTTTTTTACCCTTTGCGCGTCCAATGTTTATACCAAAGTGGACGCCAGCCAACGTTGGGCGACCCTCCCCCTGGTCATGCTTTGCATATCATGACTGATTGATTACCGGACACAGCATGGTGGGTGGGACGCGCACTGTGCAAAAACCTTCGTAGGCCTCCAGCGCGCTAGAGACACGGCGTGTGGGTTGGCGCATTACTCTAGATTGATAAGAGGCAGGGTAAACAAGAAATCGCGCGACTCATCAAGGCCTAGCATTGATAAGTACGAATACTATTGCATGCTAGTACGAACACGGGCTACCCCTTAAAAAAGGAAGAGGACACGCAAGTCGGAGAGAATTGTGCTTGGGGGATCGATCGATGAATTGTGAGATGTGACTGAGACCGGATGACAGACCTGTGCCGTGAATCAATATCATGATCGGTCAGAAGCAGCATGGCGAAATGAGATGCGCGAAAGCGATGCACAGAAACAGAGAGAAACTATATTTTCGGTTCGACGTGGCGTGCGCGCTATGCATCTCCCCATCATCATTGTATCATACTTTGAGGTCAAGAGGCCAGTCAGATGCCAGCACGGCGGTGGCCGTCTCCACTGGCTGGCGCCGGCTGCAGCACTCCAGGAGCCGGCGGCCCCCTGACGCAGCCCTTGTCAGCACTCTCATCCCACTACTACCTCTAATTGTCTTCATGTGCGTCTCATCGCTGTTAGTGGTGTGCTGGTTGGGGGCCAAACGTTCGCACTGTGCCCAACCAGCCACGAAACCCCTCCGTAGCCGGCCGGTGGCGCTGTTACAACGTCTGAGGCCTGCAAACTCATGCCCTCTCGGGCCCCGGTAGCACATGGGTGGCCCTGTAATTCCAAGAAAAAAAGAAGAAGCCTTCCCCGGGCCCTGGCTCGCGCACTCCGCCGTCCACCCTGCACCTGCACCCAACCGCTCCCTCGTTCCCAACGACGACCTCGGCGGCGGCTCGCACTGTTCCGTCAAATTCCCTTTTCTACCGACGCCCGCCGCCTCCCACCCCACGACGTTGGGAGCCACCACACTGTTCCCTAATTACCTTTATCCTTTTGGCTTCCCTCTCTCGAATTGCCCCCGACTTTCTCCTCAAACCCTTTCCCTCCATATCTACTACTACTTACCTCTCGCAACTCATCTACAACTTGACTTCATAAACGGCTTCTAGGTGCTTACTCCATTCTACTGCCCCCAGACGCGCCTAAAAATTCCACCTAACGCCACACCACACCACCACCACACCACCACCACACCACCACCACCCCCAGCCTGGAAAAAACTAGCCTGCCTAACGAACCCTGGTGAGCAGCATCGCACGTCTGCCACACAATCCACGACAACGCAAAAATCGCAGCCGAACCTGCTCGCCCGCCCATCATGGTCGAGTCGCCGCTCACTACAGCCGCCGCGAAGGCGCTCATTGCGTCGACGGGCGATTGCGTCCCCTGCGAGCCCAGAAATGCCCCGTCCGTGGCCCCATCTCTCACCTTCTCTGACGAGTCGGACGATGCCGAGGAGCCAGTTCGTGCAGCAGAGAAGCCGCAGGCGCGCCAGCGTCGCGCTTCCACGCGGCTCATTGCCCAGAGCGCCCGCGACATCCAGCGTATCACTGGCGAGACGACAGCCGAGTTTGTTGGTCGCTGCTGCGGTGGCGGCTGCTGCTTGATGGGTAGTAGGCGTCCCACCGGCATCGAATACGAACCTCTGGTCCTGCCCGACAATACGGCCTTCAATTCTCTAGGCCTCAAGTTCCCCGAAGAGATCCCTACCAACCTCACGGGCATTGTCGATATGCCAGCCAAGGTTGTCTCGTTCAAGTCCATACCTCGCCCTCTGAGCCTCCCTTCAGACTCTGGCATCTCCATGGGCCCGGATGCCGACACCTTCTCCACATCCTCTGCCGAAAAAGTCTCAGAGCCCGTGGCCGTCGAGCCTCTCAACACTTCTATCCAGCCTCCAAAATTCGTGCAGCCGCACCCTCCCTACCACGTCTACCCTGCTAAAATCCACACTGCCCGTGAGCTTACCAAGGATGGTGCTGAGAAGCGCACCTATCACTTCGACCTTGACGTTACCAATTACCCCGACGAAGAGTCAAATGATTTCAAGGTTGGCGGTGCCATTGGAGTTCTCGCTCCCAACGAAGACAACGTTGTCAATGATGTTCTGGACCGCCTCATGGTTCCCCGCTTCGTCCGCGACAAGCAGACTCTGATGACTACCACCACCGGCCGCTGGCCAACGGTCTGGGGTGACGAGAAACCCCGCGAACTCATAACCACTCGCCGCGATATTCTGAAGTGGTGCACCGACCTCCAATCCTATCCCCCTACCAAGAACGTGTTCCGCGTTCTCGCCGAGCACGCCACTGACGAGGTCGAGAAGAAGGTTCTCACGTTCCTCTGCTCCGCCCAGGGCCAGGGCACCTTCTGCGATATCCGTACAGGACCCCACGTCACCGTGTCCCAGCTGCTCTATGCCTTCCCCAGCTCGCAGCCACCTCTGGACGAGCTTTTGTCCGTCCTACAGCAGCTCATGCCTCGCTTTTACTCTCTCTCCAACGACCCTCACGACTCATACCAGATGCGCGACCAGAAGGAGCACCGCTTGATTGAAATAGCTGTCACCGTTCATGAGACGAGTGACTGGCGCAAGGGTTCTCGAACTGGCGTAGGCTCTGGATTCTTTGAGCGTCAGGCGCAGCGCTTCCTCGAGGCTCAAGCCTCTGGGGAGGCCAGCCCTGAAGTCTACATCCCCATGTTTAAGGGTCTCATGGCCAATCCGCTTGCCAAGGAGTTCAACTCGGATGGTCCCATGCTGCTCATTGGCGCTGGTGTCGGCATCGCCCCGTTCCGCGGCTTTGTCCAGCGTCGCCTCAAGCAGGCCAACTGCGCCAACAAAGTCTGGGTCCTTCAGGGAATTCGGGATTCCTTGGTCGACGAGATCTACAGCGGCGAGTGGGGTGTGCATGAGGAAGAAGTCAAGCGTGTAGTGCAGAGCCGGCGCGGCGAAGGCCGTTATGTCCAGGAGGAGGTCCGTAACCAAGCCGACCTCGTCTGGTACATTGCCAACTCCGTCGACGGACGAGTATTTGTGTGTGGCAGCTCCCAGGGCATGGGCGAAGGCGTCGAGGAGGCGCTCATCGATGTCGCCATGTCCAAGGGTAACCTGGAGCGTGACGAGGCCCGTAACTTCTGGGACCTCAAGAAGGAGGCTGGACAGTATATTGCCGAGACCTGGTAATATGTTCACTCCTTCTGTGTATAAGAGTATCGCGATTTTCTTCTTTTACTTCTTTTTCCTTCCCCTGATATTTCCCGTTCCCTCTTTTTCCTTTGAACAATCTTATCAAAATACCTATTTCATGCCGCACAGCATTTCGGCCGGGGCGCAGGTTCTAGACAGACGAGTACTGCGCAAGCATTCGGCTCACACGGAAGCGGGAGAAAAGAAAAGCATTGGGGATTTTTATGGACGCACCATGGATAACGGCGTTATTATTTGCTACGATTCAAAATTGGTTCTGCATTGTTTTGGCTTGCCTTGTTTGTTTCGATGCATGGAACCACAACAGACTGTTGCTTGCTGTGGGATAGACTTGCGTGTTGGTTCTTGTTTGAGAGGGGAGACATTGCTGCGTATCTAGGAGACGTTAAGTCTCAGCTTTGCGAAATTGAGCAATTGAGAATACAATTTACTATATTAACAATTCTCTGCCCATCTCTGGCCAAGATGGATGTACCAGTCTGTGATAATGAATGCCTTTGTATTAAAATGACTGCTATATTGCCCAAGGAAAAGAAAAACGGAACAAAAGCGGCGTGGATTTGCTGTTGAAACTCCAGCCAAATTCAATAAGCCTCCCATCACCCCTTCACCTGGATGCTTTTATACGTCCCATTGTCCAGCGCAGATGATGTGCTCGACAGGTATAGGTACTCTCCTCTCCCGGCTTTACTCTTCATTGACACGGCCGAGGGCCTGACCCATCTTGATGGTCTGTCCCTTTTCGACCTTCCACTCCCAGCCCTTCTTCTCATTCTCTCCGCCATCGGCCTTTGCCGTGGTCGGCGCCTCAAACACGAGCACAATCGTGCTGCCGAGCTGAAACCCGCCCATCTCCTCGCCTCTCCGCAGCGCATGCCCGCCCAGCACCGGGCTCGCCTGCGCATACGTCGCCTCCGCGAAGCCCAAGTACGGCTCGCCCCCGGCCTTTGCCGCCTCCGCCGCCGCGCGATCCGCCGCCGTGTCCGTCAGCAAACTGTTAGTCCGCAGCTCGGCGTCAAAGTGCACGCGGATAGAGCCGACGTTGGTGGCGCCGACCGGCACGTACGCGAAGAAGCCCCAGCGCCAGCGGCCGAGCAGCGCGACGCGCTCGTTGAGCGTGAAGAGCCCGGGGAGCGTGCGCTGCAGGTAGGGCGACACGCTGTAGAGCTCGCCGGCAAAGTGGCGGCGGCGCTCGACGACCCAGGCGGCGGGCGAGTGGAAGCGGTGGTAGTCGCCGGGGGCGAGGTAGATGACGGCGTAGTAGAGCGACGTGGCCTTGTCAGCGGGCAGGAGGTCGTACCAGGCGCGCTCGTTGAGGGCGAGGTCGGCGCGGACCTCGGAGACGGCGGCCTGCGAGGGCTGCGTGGACTGGTCCTTGATGTCGCCGACGCGGTGCGCGACGGCGTCCTTGTCGCCAGGTTCGTGCTGCCCGGAGAGGAAGTCGGGCAGCGTGTAAGATATGCCGTTGACGCGGGCAAACTCCTCGTCCTTGCCGATGACGTCGTCATGGCCGTCGCGCGGTCTTGGCGTGCTGGCGCCGCTACCGGCGGGGGAGGAGGAGGAAGATGAAAGCGATGTGCTAGCGAGGCTGGGGCTCGGCGTGTGCTTGCCGAGCAGTGCGTCGACGGTGTAGGTCATGCCTTTGACCTGCTCGATGTTGCCGCCGTCAATCTGGCCAAACTGCAGGACCTTGCCGTCGGAGGGCGACAGCAGCACCTGCGGGTCCGGGTCGAGAGGTCGCGTGCCGGGCTTGAGGGTGCGGTAGAAGAAGGCGGCGAGGTTGGGGTACACGTGCAGGTCGGGCTCGGAGACCTCAGAGAGGCTGTAGCGCTGTTAGCAGTTATTTCAGCAGGCGCATTGTTGTGAAACCTACTTGACACCGAAGACCCAAGAGTAAAGCTTGAACCCGGGCACGCGTAGGTAGTATGGTATCGTTAATTCGTTGAATCGTCCCCACAGGCGAGATATGGCCTTGAGGGGTAGTGTAGACATGACCTGAACTTGCCTGGGTTTCCAGTGTTAGTGATTGAATCTATTTTGAACTTGGCTGTGTAAGAATCTTACCATGGTCCGTCTGGTTGTATTCTGGGTCGAGGCTTCGGCCTGTCGCCGCCGTCCTGCCTCTCACGCTCCCTTGCCTGGACCTTGTAGAATTGAACCAAGCCGAGGAATCCCACACCTAGTCCGACGGGGATATGATACCGGGTAATCTTTGTCTTGCGAAGAGCATCACCCAATCGTTGGGAGAACCGAGGCCGCTGACCCGATGGGCCGGAAGAGAAGTCGCGTGCCACGCCGGGCGGCGTCCGGGGACGCAACGTCGACGCCGTAGAGGGCCGTCGCGCGCCGGCGAATTGCCGCCGCAGAGGGCTCAGGGCATGGCCGCGTACCAAGCGCGCGGTGCCGAAGCCGAGTGTGGCCGCCATTGCAACCAAACACAGCCAGAGCTTGGTGTTTGGTTTTTCTGTGGTCAAGGTGAGCATGGAGCTCCGCAGTTTCGGGTTCGCAGGGGAAAAAAAGGTAGGTTTGCTTAGTGGCGCCCAGGACGTCACCAGACTGTAAGCTTGCCGTGCACTAACACGGGGCAAAAGTCGAACCTGTCAGTGGCTCTTGCGGGCGAGGCATGCGCTTGGTCTCCGGAAGGACGTATTTTGATGCCAAGGAGGTACGGTAAGCTTGGGAATATGGGGGACACCTTGCAGAAGCCTGAAAGCCCGAATGTAGCCATCCCTTTTACGCCATCACAAGTCCCCCTCCCCTGTAAATACCTCGACCGAGGTATGCATAATTTCTTCATGTTTTAATTTTATGCTTACATAAATAAATCCATACTACTAATGATGTCTCGTTGTGCAACCGCTAAGCCGGAAGAGGCAGCCATTGGCGTTGAGATTAACTTATGTTGGTACCGCTTTCACTGGAGCCCCAGCCGATTTCAAAGCCACGGTGGAATCTCCAAGCTGTCCAGAGCGTCTCTGTACACGCTGGCAACGTTTCCTTTTCCTAGACCCCATCTTCACTCTTTAGCATTCAACCACTCTGCCTTTCCTTATCTGGCATGCGCATGATTCCCGTCACTAGCGAAGACGCAGACCTCCTCTTTGGCTTCCCAACTATTTCCTTTGCTTGTTAGCCCGTGAACCCGCCTTTACCTCTCACGCAATTCCTCGAAAGACGGCATGCCACGCGGCTCCCCCAGCCATGGCTTCGCAATCTGCCAGCAGTGATGCTGCTCCCGAGCAAATGAACATCAATCTTCAAGTCGTCTCGCCATCTGTTGGAGTCAATCGCCCCCTTCAATTTCCGGCCACGCTGGCGTCGACAACAATCAAGGCGCTAAAAGGGATGATTCGCGATGCCCTGCCTCTACGACCGACCGATTCCAACCAGCGCCTCATATACCGCGGCAAGGCTCTCCTTCGCGAAGATGAGACACTGCTCGATATTTTAGGCGCCGACGCTGTCCGAACAACCGACCAACACACGATGCATCTCGTCCTTCGAGATGTCGAACAGCCTTCGGTCCCAACTCCCACCGTCGCCCTTCCCACCGCTGCCAGCAACGCATCGACAGGCAGCCACCCACCGCGACCTGCAACTCGGTTCTTCAGTCACCTTGGGCACGGCTTGGGCGGAAACCCCGCGCCCGCTGCCGCCGGTGCCCCAGACGCTGCCCAACCCGGCCAGCCACAGGTGCAGCCCAGAATACCGTCCCCAGCGCCACTTGGCCAGCAGCTGCCCCCGCCTGCTGCGGCTGCTTTCCAGCAGCAGCACCAGCAACTGACCAGCTGGCTCAACCAGGTGCAGCGCGAAGCCATGAGCCGGGCAGTCAACCAAAACCAGCGCGGAAGAGCGCAGGCAGGCATGCGAGGGATTGCGGATGCGGCGCGCGACCCAAGCAGCCGCAGAGGCAGCCCAGCACCTACACATACGATATACCGCGAAACGCAGGGTCCGAACGGACGAAGTTACCACATGGAGACCGTGATTCGCACCCCAACACCAGCTGGCAGTCAGGCAGGGGCGTATAGCGCGGCGGACATTCAGAATATGATACACAACGCGGATTCCGGCCTGAACACACCAGGCGCGGGAACATCTATGCAGCGTACTGCGTCTGCGGCTTCTTTACCGCCAAGATTTGCCCCTGGCCTTCTAAATTCGGCCTCGACACCTCAACAAGGGTTGCAACCTCGACAAGGCGTGGAGTTGTATCTATTGTCTTCTCCCGAGGGTCCTCGTGGCATTCTGATGAACCACTCAACCATGGAGACCTTCTATACCCCAATGAGTAGCATTCCAGCACCTGGACCTTCCGTCGCTTCTCAGATGACGCTCCAGGAATGGCTGTCAACGCCACCTGATGCACCCGGCTACGAAGATCCGCTTGCCGAAGTTCTCAATGGGCAACATGAGCCAGCAAGGGAACTTTTCAGACGCCGAGCTTTTGATCAAGCTGCCCGCCAGAACCAAGTCCAAATCCAGGCACCCATGCAGCCGCCTCCGCCTCCTGGTATTCCACAGGGAGGGATGATAAATCAGCCTGCAGTCCAGCCTGCTCTGCAGCCTCTACATGGGGGCAACCCAATGGCTGGCTTTGGCCAACTTCTTCTGCGACTAGCCCCCCATGTCTGGAATATCGTGAGGCTGGGCTTTTTTGTATGGTTATTTGTTAATCCAGATACGACTTGGACTCGATGGTTCATTGTGATATCAGCAGCAGTCTTGACCTTTGTTGTTGGCACTGGAGCCTTTAATGGAATGGGCGAACACTTTTGGCGGCCTCTGATGCGACATCTGGAGAATCTGTTCCCAACCCTTGACAGACACGACCAACGACGGCCAGTCCCTGCCGCTGCACAGCCCGGAATGGACCCAAATCCTGCCGAGATGGCTGCGCGTCTCGTTGCAGATCATAACGAAAGACATCCTTGGCTCTCCCAGCAAATACGCCGAGTTGAAAGAGCCGGCTTATTGTTCCTCGCCAGCATTGCCCCTGGAGTGGCAGAGCGCCATATTGCCAATCTAGAAGAAGAGGCTCGACGAGAGGAGCTACGCAGGCGAGAGGCAGAAGCTGCAGCGGCTGCTCTGGCTAGGGACGCAGAGAGGCTGGTCAACGAGAATGCAGAAAATAACCCAGGAGATGCCGTCGCAGAGCCTTCCAGACAGGAAACAGCGGATACTGCTCTGGAACAGAACCGCGGACCTGCTCCCGCCGGGAACCCGCTTGTCGCATTATGAATTTGATTGAGATAAGCTGTTATGTGATACATATGATTTTGTTTGGATTCACGAGCGGGCGTATCACAAAGAGTGAAAGAAACTGTATCGGAGGATTCATGAATATCAATAAAATTCTTACTACCACAGCTGTACGCTAGACGGCTTGATTTATTACAGAACACTAGTAGTTAGACGCATCCGCTGCAAAGCGTAAAATAGAGGATGAATTGTTCTTATTAGTAGGAACGAACGTTGCAGTATGCTGGTAATAAGCTTACCTTATCTACCTATCTTATCAGCGGGTTTGGTGGGTGGCAACACAAGCTTGTTCCACATTCCACACTTACTGGAGTAGGTAACAAGCAGCTCTTTGCTTCCGCAACACCTAGACCTATTTACAACTTCACACGTGGCATTTCGACGAAACTAGCTCTCCTGACATTGCAATTGCTGGGCTTGACTGCTTTTACAATACAGACACACCACAACAGTAGCCATGAGTGGGGGTTGGAATACAAGTTAGTTCAAGGTTGAGCCGCGGCTCTGTTGCGCAAGGCATTAACTGTTTGCTACTAGTTGAATCGGATGCGGTACGGCGACCCCTGCTTTGCAAGAGGATCAAGAGACCGGGCCACTGACATGTCTTCGATAGGGTGTCTTCACATCGCTGGTAGAGAACCTGGGCGTCAAGGACATACAGTTCGAAGAGCTGCTCACGCTCGAACCTAGCGAGCTGCTCGCGCTGCAGCCCGTCCACGGCGTCATCTTCCTCTTCAAGTACCCGACCGACGCACCCTACGCAACGCCCGATGGCCCTCTCGATGGCAGCTTTGACCACGCCGCGTCGGAGAAGATGTTCTTTGCCGCGCAGACGATACAGAACGCGTGCGCCACGCAAGCGCTCCTGAGCGTGCTGCTGAACCAGACCAGCAACGCCAGCGCCGATACCGACGACAGCTGCAAGGTCGACATTGGCGAGAAGCTGCGCGAGTTTCGCGAGTTCGCTATGGTGCTGCCGCCCGAGTTCCGCGGCGAGGCGCTCAGCAACTCGGACCTTATCCGCGAGGTGCACAACAGCTTCGCGCGCAGCTCGCCCTTTGTCGACGAGACGGCCCGCGACCCGCACGCGGAATCCGAAGACGCCTTCCACTTTGTCGCCTACACGCCCGTCAACGGCACGCTGTACGAGCTCGACGGGTTGCAACCCGCGCCCATCGCACACGGCGCGTGCGCGCGCGACGAGTTTCCCGAGCGCGTGGTCGAGGTCCTCCAGCGGCGCGTCGCGCGTTACGCCACCTCGGAGATTCGCTTCAACCTGCTGGCTGTGTGTCGGGACCTGCGGGTGCGCGCGCGAGAGTTTGGCGATGAGGAGTTGCTGGCGCGGGAGCAGCGCAAGCGGAGGGCGTGGCGTTTTGAGAACGCACTGAGGAGGCACAACTTTGTGGAGTTTGCGGGAGGAGTGCTCAAGGGCGTGGCGGCGGATCGGTTAAGGGCTGGTGGTGACGAGGCGGTCGAGGCGTGGGTGGACGGTGGGCTGAAGAGGAGGGTGGCCGCGGAGGAGGCGGCACGGGCGAGGGCGGCGGGGGGCGATGGCGACGTGGACATGAAGTGAGACGAAGAGGAAACAAAGGGCAAAAGTCGAATTTCGGGGGAAGAAATGCAGCTGTTTCTACGATCTTGACGATATACCCCATTTTGTCTCGCAATGCTCACACAATGTCATGCACGTTCTCTTTTACTTTGGCATTCACCATCTCGAGCTATCTATGATGTGCCTTTGATTTTCCTACAGTAAACCCTATACACCATGTCTTATCTGCTACTTACCATGCCCTCAAGATTCGCGTCAAATTTTCAGTCATTCAGAAACCTCCCATTTTTCGTCAAACATGCTAAGTAGGTTACTCGACACTCTGGTCGCTCCTCTTCACCTCTCGCCACTCTCATCAAAACACACGCCTCCATTCTGCTCTGTTCGCGGTGGGCCTCAGCCACAGCTCCCAAATCCCTTCCTGATCACTGGCCTTTCCCCGGGCACTGTCCCGTGTCTCTCATCGCGACATGCGATTCATCTGCTCTGGGGTCGGCCGCGAGAGGATCGGCTGCTCGGCTACCGTCGCCGAAGCCCCCTTGGCAGACGACGACCGTCCCGGCGAATCCCCCGAGAAGGAGACGACGCGCTCCTGCTGCGGCCCACTGGTGGTGGCGGGCGTCGCGCCGCCGTCCCGAGCTGCCGCCTTCCTGCGGCGGCGGCGCTGTTGCTGGCGGACGGCGCGCACGAACCACGGCGGCTGACCGCTGCCCTTCCAGCTCCAGTATTCCTTGAGCTCGTACTCGCGGGGTTCGCAGCGGCCGCCGGAGATGCAGACCACGGCGCCGATGAGTCCGTTGAGCGCGGTGTAGACAAAGATGCCGCTTGTATGTGTTAGCAGTCTTCTGACGGCGGGGGTATAGGGAGAAGCTTACGCAATGAGCCCGTACGCGACGCTGTAGCTGAACGGGATAAAGGTCATAACGACAAACGAGGGCAGGACGTCGCCAATGTAACGCCAGTTGATCTGTGTTATCTGCCGGATCATCATGCAACCGACCTGCAGGCCATTAGCGATTATCCAAGACCGAAGAAGATAAAGGGAAGCAATATACCAGAACCAAGGTGCAACCAGTTGCCCACGGTGGGATGGAAGCAAAGATGGGCGCGAAGAAGACAGCCACGATGAAGCACAGGCCGGTGACAATGGCCGTCAGTCCGGTGCGCCCTCCCTCCGCGATACCCGCGCCACTCTCGATAAAGGCCGTGACAGGAGATGAGCCAAACAACGCCGCGATGGAGATGAATGCAGCGTCGGTGCAGTAGGCGACGGTCGAGCGCGGGAAGTCGCCGTCCTTGTCGACCACGCCACAGAAGCGCACCATTGAGTAGAGCGTAGCGGTGGCATCGATGATGTCGACGTAGAGGAAGGTGAAGAGGGCGAGGGCAAAGTGCGAGCCGCTCGTCTGGATGTCCCACTCGAGCTGGTTGGCGACGCGAGTGAGCGGGTGCCACGCGACGACCTGCCGGAAAAACTCGAAGCGCGAGTTGCCTTCCTTGGTATCGGGAAAGTACGTGACGGCGGTGTTACGGCTGGAGAACATGTTAGATGGAGGTACATGTGCAGGGATAAGTGGCAGTGAACTCACGGCCAAGAAATGACAGAGACAAGAGCGATGCCGATGACTAGAGCATACTTGACCCGGTATGCCATCAGGAAAGCGGTAAAGATGCCGCCGCAGAGAACAGCAAGCCAGAGCTTCGTGGAGTTAGCGTTTTGCTTGCTGAAGAAGAATTGCGAATGCTCACCTTGGGGTTCGTCATCACGCCAGACGTGCACATGCCGCTGTCGGGATCGAGCAGCTCCGACGGGCAGCCTCCCAGCGTGAGCGGCGAGCCGCCGCCGCCACCAGTGATGGCACCGATGCCGGAAGAGTACGAGAGGCCGACCTCGGTTAAGAGGAACCCGATGCCGACGCCCGTCGCGGTCTTGAGCGTGGCGGGGATGATCTTGACGAGCCACTGTCGCATGCCGGTGAGCGCGAGGAGGATGAAGATGAAGCCCTCGATGAAGATGGCGGTCAGGGCGGTGCGATATGGGACGGAGCCGCTGCCGTTGACGCCGACGACCTGGAATGCAAAGTACGCATTGAGGCCCATGCCGGGGCTGGAAGATGGTTAGTAGATGTGCAGCGGTGAGCGGCCATTGGGGGGGGGGGGGGGTAGACATACGCGATGGCGACAGGTAGATTCGTGAGCAGGCCAAAGATGAGGGATGCCATGCCGGCAATAGCAGCGGTGGCCGTGATCAGGTCGCGTCGCACCTCTGAAAGGAATTAGCAGAGCTTACAATGAGTTGACTATTTTTACATACCTTCTTTGCAGGTTGCAAACTCGGGGATGCTGTCGCATTGGTGCCTGTCGACCAAGCTGCATTCGCATGTGCCGCCTGTTTGCGAGAGCATTGAGGCCTTGAACGAGTCGTTAGTGGCTGGACTGGCAGTTGCGTCGATAGATATATGAACTTACGTTGACTGCGATGATATATGCCATGGTGGCAAAGGTGGTCAACCCGGCGCGGACCTCCTTGAACGCCGATGATGTGACAATCTCGTTGGGCTGGTTTTTGTTAGATTGGGGGTTTACATTGTCGTGTTCTGAGGCGCACTTACATGGCCGCTTCCACCGAGGTGGAAGAAGTGACCGAGTCGCGATGCCGAGATCCATAAGTCGGCTAGGTCGCAGAAGTCGCGCAGACCGCAGAACCTGGAGCGTCTAGCAGCAGGCTCGTGGGATTCGACCACGAACTCGTCATGGCTTGGCTGCGACATGCTTGTGACCGAGTGTTGGAGTTTTTGTTGGTAAACAAGCGAGCGCCGTTGCCTGTCGTGGGAGAAGCACGCTGCAGCGGGGTGCTATGTGAGCTGCAGTGGCGTAATAAAGAGAAGTCTCTCGACGGAATAGCCAAGAGTCAAAGGAACGCTTGGTATATGCAGGAGTGAAAGATGAAATAAAACGGATCGGTGTGGTGAGTTTGTGCGCTGGACAAACGGACGAGTCAATGATGGAGGAACTAGAGGATGAAGAAACCAATGGCTACCCAGGCAACCGAGACTTTCACAGCCGGCAAAGAGAATGATGAGATGAAGATGACTTTCTGGAAAGCGGGGTAGAGAGAAAGTCTGCCAGCTGGCAAAGAAGACAAACGGGCCGACAGTTTTTATAGAGAAGAGAGAGAGCTGGGTGTATGTGATGGTGATGCCCAAGGTTGTGGTCGTGGGGAGGCTGGGCAAGCAGTAGGACTATTACGATTTGATGAAATTACAACTGCTTTAGATTTTTCGGCCTCTGAAACTCGATTTCTTCGCAAAAGAAATTCGTGCCCAGAATGTTTTCGTCTAAACGTTATCCACCGCGGATTGCAGCATGATATGATGCCGCTTGTGTGATACATCGGACGAGGGCCTTGCCGAAAAAAATGCCCACTCAAACGCAACGAGGTACAGAAAAACTCATAACCATATGATAGCAAATACAGAAAGCAAAGTGTTGTTTGGAATGTTGGTCTGAGCGTGCATGATCGCCGTCCCGTGTCATCGGTCTCGCCACATGCAAAGCTGAGCTCCAAACGACCCGTTCATGCACGCAAATCCGATATGCTGCCACAAGCCGACGAGAGACAATCTCCTTGCTTTCGCCACACGCCGAGTCTACACCAATGTCTCACGAACCTGTGGTACTGTAAGTGAGATATTGGTGCAACTTTTGTGGCAGGGCGCACAGCCAGGAACCAGGGAGGCGAACTGCATGTCTCCAAGTACGAGAACTCGCTTGCAATTACTCTCTAGAAAGTGTTCCAGTGGCTCCCTGCAGAATTGAGGAAAGAATTCCTTGTTTTGGCAACTCTATCGAGGATGAAGCAATTTATCTCAATCCGTGCCACTCCGGCTGAGATGTGCAACCCTCGTCAGGGGCCGCTTTATTGAATCCCGCCACCCGACGTGCAACAAGAGTACCGTCCACCAGATGTTATAAGCGGCGAATCAGGAGAGAATCTGTATAAGCTACTTTGGAAAAAAATGTCGAAATTAAAAGGGGATAACGAGGAGCAAACATTCGGCGGAACAGCATTGCAGCAGCCCTCGCTCCAGAGAGAGAAGAAAACACCGAGACAATAATACGATACTTGAGTAACATGTAATTATACTCGATACTGAGGCCAGCAGGCGAATGAGTCTCCATCTTTCTGTTTGCAAACGCGCCGCATCGGCCATCAAGTCAGACGTAACTCAACAGCGCGCGGCTGCTTCCCAGGGGACGGAAACAAGAGCAAATTTTCTGCTCGACTAGAAGAATTTCATGTACAAGGTAGCAAAGAAAAGCAGAATAGACATACCTCAGAGTGGAAAAGGCAGCCGATATTGACATCGCACCGTTTGCGGTGAGACCCTCTGCTCCTGCTCATCAGCCGTCGGCCGCTCGCCAGCCGTCCGCACGATACACACTGCTTACATCATACATCATATTATCAAATTCTATCCTTCCATGACTCGCCTTTCAGATGCGACTCAGCCGAGTATGCATCACAGCGGTGCACCGCATTGCATCGGCGTGCCAACCCCCGGATAGCAGCATTTGATGTGACAGCAATCATATGCACCGTGCCTCTTTCCAAGGCGAATTGGTCAGATATTCTTCCACAAAATGATCCTGGTGTATCCCATCTGCGAAATCATCGTTTGTCAGCCGCAGTCGAGTGGTGGCCATATGGTCTCCTGGTTCGCCACCTCCTCAAGCTCAAATAGATTTATGAACGACTCCTGCGCCACTTTCTCGCCTTCATCTTCTCCCCAAGACAACCCAATCAAACACGAACAACTTTAGCCGGGACACTGCCTGATTCGGAAAACAGTCGCTTGCCGCTGCTGTGACACCTATGCCCCCGCCTCATCGACGGCTGCACCCTGGCGAGATCTAGGCTATTCTTCGTGCCCAACTCCCTTCCTGGGCACCAATATATTACCAAGCCCCTTCGTCCGATCACTCCGTCTGCAATAATCCATAAAGATGTGGGATGTCGTGTGGACAAACCCCGGCAAGGAGTTGGTTGGAGAACATCGGGCCAGAAAAGGTCAACTCAAGCAGGACAAGGAAAAGAGTAGCATCCGCTCAGGAAGAGATTCCGCTACTACTTCGTCGTCAAACTCCTCCTCCGAGACGCCATTCAGCTTTTTCCGGTCTAGAAGCGCCAAAAACGCTGTCATTTCAAAAGGAAAGGACGCCGACCGCTGCCCCTCGTTTTCTGGACTGGCCACCCCAAGCCTCACCTCTACCCTCTCGCCCTTCTCGCAGACATTCGACTCCTCGAGTCGAAGAAGCTCAGGCATGGTGACCACGGCACCGACTTCGCCCAACAAGGATGGGCCCGATGCCCCTTTCGCTAGCAGCGATCGTGACACGCTGCCAACCTTTGAAGGTAAGCATGCTCCCCAAATAATAAAAAGCAAAATCTAATGATTTCCCTGTATAGAGTGTCTTTCGCAGTCGTTTGGAAGTATCGATTCCATCACTGCCAATATGACAAGCTCCGGGCCGAAGGGTAGTGGCACTGAGGCACCTAACATTGGTGCCTTGATCCAAATGCTGGGAGACCTATCACCTAGGGTCGACGCCCAAGATGTGTCACGATCGACTCCAAACAACCCGGAAACTTCTCCCAAAGCCAAGGGGGAGACGTCATCGATCGGTGCTCGTCTTGTCACGCCGCCAAAGTCGCCACCCAAGCGGTACGAGAATTTCCCAGCCCCTCTTCAGAAGATGTTATGCTCACAGCCCTTATAGTATTGGAGAGGCGCGTCGCTCAGAAAACTTGCCGGAATCGCCAGTTATTCTGACGCCACCCCCAAGATCGCCCCGGCGACCCGTGCCGGCGCCCTTGGAGATCAACAACCCTGCGGCTTGGCGAACTCCATCACAGTGGAAAGAGCACGATGCAAGACAGGCCAGGAGGGCTGCCAAAAACGTCTCAAAGAAGATTGCAAAAGAAAATGTGATCAAGACGGAAGCATTTGCCGTTCCCAACGGGATGACTGGTGTTCGATCCGCCGCAGGGGCACCAACTGCTATGATCTTGGCAAAGGTCAAGCAAGTTGTCGCATCCAGGTCCGATGAAGGCCAAGAAGTTGGAACAGAGAATTCCAAACAACATTGGATGCTTTCTCTTCTTCATGGTCTTGGCTATATAGCAGATCCAGACCAGGATGAAGACTGCCACAGCACATCCCTTCCCGCCACAGCGCTGGTGATGTTGCTCTACGAGACAAAAGGTAATTACAATCCGTTTCATAACAGAAGAAAATAATACTAACAGTTGAAAGCTTATGCAACGTACATAAGCACTGTCCACCCCGAGACACAGGTGTATCACCTGAACCGGGAGAGCTCAGTGGTCAGCTGGTCGAGCAACATCCAGCGCATCCCAGCACCACCAGCAGAATCGACGTGCTTCCCCATGGCACCCGGTCTTTTTCAGACGGTATATTCGTTCTCGCTGCCGTCTGGATGCCCGTACCACGTGCTGCCGAACGTTCTGAGCAGCGTGCACAAGTGCCTAAAGCCGGGCGGATCCTTCAAGCTCACGATTATCGATCCGCTACCTTACCCCGAAACACTTGGCCACAGGCTCCGGTTTTGGATGGACAAGCACCTATTCCCCAACCTAGAGCGGAACTCGCGCTGCCTGGAACCCAGCAGATTGTTCCCGAAACTGCTGGGCGATGTCGGCCTTCGCGGAAAGGGCAGTCGCCGCACAAAGGTCAAGTTCTTCGCCTTGCAGGAGAACGCGCGCGGCCTCGACTGCCATCGCGACCCCGACCTGAGCATCGAGAGGCTGTACCAGGAGCAGCGCGACAAGGCGGAGCTGCGCAGCCTGGTCGGGCGCATGTTTTGGGTGGAAGTCTGGGGCCCGTACGTCACGCCAGGCAGCACCTGGTGGTGGGATGACCCCGCGTGCGTGGAAGAATGTCGAGAGCTGGGTACCTTTTGGGAGTACCACATCATCGACTCCGTCAAGGCCGAGCAGAATCTTGTCTGAGAAGACATTCTGCGAATTGTGTGGAAGGGAATGGCAGAGGATGGCTGTGAGTATATTGTGGAAAGGCTAATTTTCATTTACCAGCGGGAGAAAGAAGTGTGTGTTTTTTTACCTTGTTGAGTTGTCAGTTGAGAAGGGTCAGAGTCGATCTTTTTTTTGTTTGTTCAAATATTATTTTGTGTCGCGAACAGAATCTTAAGCGTAACGAACCATGATGAGAAATTTACCTATGAATAGACCAATGAAAGAAGAAGAATCCGCCAACAGAACTCAAGTCCATTACTCAGTTTGTCCATGCCGTGTCCTGCAAACACACGGCCGCCCCCGTTGCCTAGCATAACGCTTTATGCTGGGCGGCCAATGCCATTGCAAAATGGATGAGTTTGCCCGAGGGTTCGGCTTGATCCAAAGCACGGCATTTCGGAAGTTCAAGCAGCACAGCACCTGGTTTGGAAGTTGGCCTAATCTGTACTCTGCTCGCAAAACCAGCCGCCAAACGTGCCTTGGACGCGTCTACCAGTGACGATAGTGAAGCTGGTGTTGACCAGTTGGTGCTTTCCAGCTGCTCGCGATGACAACTCCTTCTGGTTAGGATACTTAGAACTAACAACCACAGCCCATCCCGCATTGTTCGCATGAATCAAGATCCTTGTTCGGCGGCGGCGCCAGGAGGGGGGGGCTAAACCGACCAGGTTTTGCCGCGCACTGACACAAGGACGGGGTAGAAGCTCCCCCCCCCCTCTCCTTCACTCCTCCCGAATAGCCGTCTTGGGATACGACGACACGGACGGCGGGGAGGGGGGCTTCTTCATTAACTATTTTGGCTAGTTTTTGTGTGTGTGCACTTCCTCATATGACTATGCGGGGGGTTCGAAATGAACCAGTGTTCAGATGTCATTGCTGCCCCATTTAAGAGTTGAGATGAAAAAGTGATTGATCATGTTTGTTGAATTGTTAATCTGCTGCTATTGAAGAAGAGAAAAAAAGGTATAGTAGAGAGAATAAACGTTGAAAGGTCGTAAAAAGGTATGTACACGAAAAAAAAAAAAAAGACAGCCGCCGGTTTTCAAGAAGAAAATGTTCTGTATATCCACATGAAGAAATCGTCGTCCGAGACGAGCCACGTTCCATCTGAAATTGAAACAGATACAACGTGAAGAAATATTGCAACCAAATTAAAATTACGGGTTTAGTAGGGGGAATCAGTCGTTCGAGCGAAAAGGGAGAAAAAGAGCCATGAGGGTCTTTTAGTTGTTGTGGCCATCTGCCGAGTTCGTCCGCGTAGTCGACAGCTCCGTGGCGCTCTCGCTATCAAATGGCTTCGCGGGCGTCGGCTTCGACGAGGCGCCAAGGAAGCCGCCTCCCGAGCCGAACCTGCCCTTCTGTGCGCCTGCAGTAGAAAATGACGACGCTGGGTAGTCCGAGTGCCCCCCACGCCCGCCCGACGCGGGCACGCCGTCGACGAGCTCCGTGACGTCGGGGCGTTGGCGATAGCGCCAGTCATGGAAGAGATTCTTACACGCTGCCCAGGAGGTGACGGCGTAGATAACGGCGTTCCAGAACCCCTGCAGCGGTAGCACAAATGCGCTCATGAACTCCAGGACGACGCTGATCTCGTTCTTGTGGATGACCGAGTACACTCGGTTGGCGCTCGACGGGATCCACGTGATGAGGATGACAGTGAAGAAGAGGATGGAGCACTTGGTGTACGACCACGCCGCATTGTTGAGCTCATGGTTGCGGCGGCGGTGCGGGTTCGGGACACGTGGCACGCGGGGAGGCGGCTGCGGCCGCGTGGTGAAGCTGCTGATGGGCTGCGGTGCCGACGGCAACGGCACCTTGGGGGGCTCGTCGCGGCCTTGCAGAGGCAGCTCCACGTCCTCGACCGAGTGGGCAGAGCCGATCGAGTGCGAGGTGACGTGGATCGAGTACGCCCGGTTGTCCTCGGGTGAGGGTTTGGGCTGCGCGCTGATGGCAGTGTGCCGGCCAAACGGCGTGGGGCCACCGTCAGCAGTGTTGATGGCCTCGCTGGTAATAGTGACCTCCGTGGTCCTCACGGAGTAGTGGGCATCGCCGTTGACAGACACAGGGTCCGGATCGGAGGAGTGGAAATCGCGCAGCTGCTTACGCTTTTCGTAGATGGTACGGCCAGCGCGGATGTAGATAAAGAAGGTGATGATGATGACGACCCTGATGCGGATTAGTATTGCGACACAGATGATGTAAGTATCAGGTAAGTCCATACCAGACTGGGCCATAGAAAGATGCAATACGCCAAATATCCCACTCTGAAGAGATCCAACACCAGAGTAGGGCGTTGCCATAGACGCGGACGCCGTGCTGGTTCTCGACAAAGATGAAGACAAAGGCCGGGATCATCGGTACGCCGTAGCAGAGCACTAGGTATGGGATTTCCATCCGTCGCAAAGCAACAGCATCAAACTTGTAGTAAAAGGTAAGGTAGACATTGACAGCCATGGCCAATGTCCAGTAGGCGTCTGCCGGCATGAACCTGCACATCCCGTATTAGTGATCGATTACAAGGGCCGAGTCTGTCGTGATCAAATGACACTTACATTTGAATTAAAAAAGCCTGAAACTGACAGCCGGCAGACAGTATGTCTGTCAGGTAAGAGCGAGACATGAGGGTGCCGACGTTGGTCATCATGTTGCCAAAGGACGCGTAGAAAACGAGCCGGTTGATGGGCTTATGGAAGGCACTCGAGCTGCAAAACGTGACAATCGTAAAGAGACATCCAAGGAGGGAAAAGACGGAGCAGGCCCTCTCGATTGCGCTGATGGCATCGAGCTGCTCGTTGGTGAGAGTTGTCGGCATGGTTCTGGCGGCGGCCCAAGAGCCAGAGAACGAACGAGGTGCAATCGGACGGGATCCGAAGTGGTTTACGGCGTGGTCAAGGTGATGTGCCAAGGTTAAAAAAAGGAAAGCTGATATAGATCGAACATCAATATAGGAGAGGGGGGCAGAATGAAGGAGAGGAACCACCAGCAAAGGAGAGGGAAGGCTTTGAAACGCCTCGTCGATACTGGGTGTTTGAAGAAAGGAATCGCAGGATGCAATCGGGGTGTGTTTGGTGGAGTCGGGGCCGGGCTATATGTATTTGGAAGCCATATCGGTTTCTGGCCGACCAGCAACAACTCGGAGGCAATTTATCGCAGAAGAATGCAATCTATCTTGTCGCCTTTGTTCAAGTGTTTTCTCGCAAGACAAGAGCCGGCTCTAAAAGGGTGGTCCGTGGCCGGGACAGGCCAGGCCAACCCAGGGCAAGACAACGAAATATCCCAGGATATGGGTGGACCCCCAGAACTTGCCGATGCCTTCCTTTCTCCGTGGTCCCACGATCACGACTCCCCGGTACGCGGGCCCCGTTTTCGAGCAAGGGCATCAAGCAGAGTGCGTATCCCACTCTGGAGAGAAGAGTTGATCGTCCTCGGTGGAACAGGGGCAAGAGAGAAAAAGCGAGAGAGAAATGGCTGCTCTTGATCCGGCTGCGACGCCGCCATCCCACGCATGTGACGGGAACCGAACTGCCGCTTCCCTGCACCCCCTGCCTCAATGCCCTAAACTCGGATGCTGACTGACAACTTCTACAGGGGTTCCTTTCCAGTTCATTGGTCTTCCCGCTGCCTTGTCTGCATATTCGAACTTTCAAACGGCTCGCCGACGCGCCTCGATGACTCGCTCCCTCAGCCACCCACCCGGCCTCGCTCCTCGCCCGCGGGCCTCCGCGACCACCACAACCGAGCTGCCAAACAAAGCCAGCCAGCTATGCCATTAATTAGTTCACCTGCCAAGATAATGGACAGAGACAACCTCATAAGCGAAGCAGACTATCCCCTTCTCCGAGCGCAGAGACAGACTGAAAACAGGAAGCCCCTTTTGGTGAAACACTTTTCTGGGGAAGAAAGGACCCTTCGTCTCAGGCACCAGTCGCCTGGGCCGACACTAGTCACCACTAAAAATGAAAACCGTCGTACTGGATAGGGAGAGACTCGAGCCAATGAGCTTCGTGCTGCCAAGAGAGAAACGACAAGTGCCGATCGTAGCCCCAATCAACAATGGACCCATGTATGGAAGCATTAGTCTGCTTTCAGCGTTGGCCTTTCCGGGGGTCGATTCCGTCGAGGCAACCTCCATTTAATTCCTGACGGGCGGGTTGGCAGCAGGCGGGCTGGTAGGCAGGCTGGTAGGCAGGCTGGCAAGCAGGTGAGCCGGTTGACAGGCACCCAGGGTTTCGATCATCGTCTCTTTTGAAATTGCCACCACCGCCTCTTCTCCACGACCTGACCAGCGGATCACTTTTTCCCACTCCATGGAGAGAAAACCAGGGGCAAGCTGTTGGCCGGCGGGCGCCGTCGATTCAACACAAGAGACAGATGACCGAAAGCCAACCGAGTGAATGCATTATTACATAGGGCCAAGAGAAGGCTGACGACTTTGCTTCTGCGGCCACGCTGCCGCCGCCCACCTTCTTCATCTTCCTTTTTCCTTCTTTCTTCTGCAAGTCTCCGTTGCCGACCCCCTTTCTTCGGTGGCGCCTGAGGTGGGCTGTTGTCGGCATGGCGACTCACGAGGGCTTGATTACTCTGCAGCCACCTCAGCCGATGAAATGAGTGAAAAACAAGCAGCAAGACAACAAAACGGTGTGCCGCAGTAAGCAGGGGTTACAACCTCTTTCTGTCTGTGCGTTTCATGGGCTCCAGACAAGGCCCGTAAGAGTGATCGACAGAGGCGGCAAAGCGGCTTGCAATTTGTCCCGCAAAAGCAATTCTCTTCGGCCGTTTTGACTTTTGAGGCCGTCGGCGATGTATTCAATTTGAACAATGACAGGACTTTCTCATTTCGCAGGCCCCATACATGCCCCCGAAGCGGTTGAGACAGTTAAGTCCCCAAGCGAAGGTGCACTAGCCGACCCAGCTCTGTGTTACATCGTTGGTAGATGGACAGACTCCATTCCAGGAAACCGTGCCCTAACTAATGCATCTCATCTTTTTGACAGACTTCAGCCCATCAAGACTTCGGACAGGATCGCCCGCAACAAGCGGAGCTTGTCTCTGCGGTGCAAAATCTGCCGGGAAACTGTCAAGGCCAAAGGCTCTTGTGTCGGCAATGACGGCGATGAACAATCATGTGGCTCAATTAAAAATACGGGCCGAACCCCATATCACAACTTCTCTAATAAATGAAGCCAATCCCATCTTCTTCTAGTTCCTGAATAAGGCGACCTCGATAGTCACGCCACTGACAATCTGGACCTCTCGTAGTATGCATGTCTCTGACGCCTTGATTGATTCGTGAGTCTCTTGGAAGAGTTCCCCGCGAAGCGCACTAGCAATGAGATGCTTGTGATCTGCAATGGCCTTGTTCAGACTCAGTCCTTCCGAGTCCACCAACACAGCATACGCCATCCGCACATCCTCCGTTGGCACTAGGCTGGCCTGCTTTCGCAATCTCTGAACTCGGCTTATGAGATCGCGCACCAACCCTTCTGCCTCGAGTTCCGCACTCGGCTCGATGTCAAGTAGCACCATCACACCATCACCAAAAGTAGCTTCCCATCTTGGCTTGCCGTCTTCCCCGTTGTTCCTCTGCCGGACTGATCGTACCAGGGTAATATCCCCCTGCCCAAGAGTGACCCCTGCAACTTCAAGAACCTTGGTCTTTTGAAAACGGCGAAGTTGATCTTGGGTTAGTCCCGGCAATGCTGTTCGAACGGACTGAACCTGCTGTTTTAGCTTCTTTCCGAGTGTGGGCCAATCAACCCTGGCTTCGAATACAACATCGTACTTGGCTTCGTCAGAACTCAGAATTACTGTATGAATGTTTAACTCTTCTTGCACATAGCCTGTAACTGAATCCAAGTCGTTCAGCTGGCGCTCATCGGCGATCACCACGGCACTCGAAAGGGGCGTCCTCAAAGATAGGCCATTGCGTTCACGCGCCACACGTCCAAGCTGGATAACTTGTTGCATGAGGTGCACCTTTTGCTGGACGCCTTCGTCAAATAAATCATGCTGAACAGTTGGAAAGGGTAAGAAGTGTACACTCCGAGCATCCTGGAACCTGTCGAGAACTGGACCAAGATATGGCTTGAGCAGCCCGTATATATGCTCGGTAATGAATGGTGTAAACGGCGCGAGGGCTCTCACAAGAGTAAATAAAACTTGCAACAAACATTGAAGCGCCGCAAAGGTGTCCTCTTGACCGGAGCTAGCGACACCTTTGAGGCGCTTTCGGTTGCATCGAATGTACCAGTTTGTGAGGTTGTCAATGGTTGTCAGTAGACGTGGAATAACGGTATAGAGACGATAGGCTAAAAGGAAGAATAAGTTAATGAATATGACAAGGGACGACTTACACTTACCAGCCATTTCGTGTTCGAAAAATTGCAGGAGGCTTTGGCAGTGGGCAAGTATCCAGCGATCCATAACGTTTGCCAAGTCGGTGGCGGCGAAGTCAGGGGACATGACCAGGTCATCGCCATGGTTGACCTTGTATAAAGCGGCTTGTTCCGAGAAGAAGCGATAGCTGTTCCATAGTGGCAACAGTACGTTAGAAATGATTTCCTTAACGCCAGCCTCTTTAAAGCGCAGGGGTTCCGCTTTGACGACGGGTGAACTGATCAAATACAGTCTCAGGGCGTCTGAGCCGTAGTCGTCAAATACTCGGGTCGGTGCAGGGTAGTTTTTGAGACTTTTGGACATCTTCTTGCCGTCTTCAGCAAGGACCATGCCATTGACTAACACATTTTTGAAGGGTGACTTCTCAAACAGCAAGTTCCCGAGGACAGTCAGGGTATAAAACCAGCCGCGAGTTTGATCCAGGCCTTCGGCAATGAAATCGGCAGGAAAATGCCCATTTTCGAAAGCGTCTTTATTCTCAAAGGGGTAGTGAATGGAAGCGTACGGCATACATCCGGAATCAAACCTGGGACTGGTTAGGAGAGCTTATTTACTTCGCGTTTAATTGCAGGAGGAGACTTACCAGCAGTCGAGAATCTCGCTCACTCTGTGCAACTGGCCCTTGCCATTTTTTGAGGGTATTGTAATGTGGTCAATTTTATCTCGATGAAGATCGTCAATTGGCCCGTCGTAGCCGCTCAGATGGCGCAATTCCTCAATGCTACCAACACAGACAAGCTCGTTGTAGTCATCGCTCGTCCATATTGGTATAGGTGTACCCCAATATCTGTTTCGAGACACATTCCAATCGTGAGCTCCGGATACCCAATTCGAAAATCGCTTGTCCTTCACAAACGATGGTACCCATTTTGTGCCTTGTAAATTTCTCTGCATGGTGGGAATATCGTTGGTGACTCTGACAAACCAGGAGGAGACGGCGCGTCGAATGAGCTGGGTGTCAGAACGCCAGCAAAACTTGTCAGAATGCATAAGCTGACTCTCATGAACAAGTCGCCCGGTTTTTCTCAGGTCCCGTAAAATGGTTCTATCAGCTGCTTTGACATGCTGCCCGGCGTACTCGACGACTTCCGAGGTAAACAGACCTTTCTCATCCACAGGGCATGGGGGAAGACGGCCTGGAGAGATGAAGCCCGCGGCTGTTGCTGCCTCATAATCTTCTTCGCCAAAGGCTGGTGACAGGGGCACGAGCCCAGTACCTTCACCGGCTTCAACATAGTCGGCAGCGATGACCTGGAAGCAATCTGAAAACTGCCCAGAAAAGTACTGGAAAAGCGGCTTGTATTTCCAGCCCACCATTTCGTGGCCTTTCATCTTGCTCACGAGCTTGTATTTGGCCTTTGCGGGGTCCTTGTGCAGCAGCTTGAGGCCATTCTCCAGAGTAATGTAGTGGTGACCGGTATTCTCATCCAATAGTTTGAGATAATCGAAGTCATTGTGGACGGCTATGAGAAGATTCGAAGGAAGCGTCCATGGTGTCGTCGTGTACACTAGTAGTGACGTATTGCTGTGATCTGTCTGACCTAAGATGGGGAAGGAGACGACAATGGCTGGGTCCTGGGTCATTCGCTCAGCCTGCTTGGATTCCATGTGGCTCAAAGGAGTGCAAAGAGCGGTAGAATATGGCATGACCTTATACGATCGATAGACCAAGCCTTTGTCGAAAAGCCGCTTGAAAACCCACCACTCTGTTTCCATAAAGTTGACGTCCATGGCCTGCGACCATCAGCATGAAAATCGACACTAGTGCCCGTGACTACTAACCTTGTAATCATTGTCCATATCAATCCATCTCCCCAAGCGTCTTATGGTATCTCGCCATTCGGATGCATACCGCATCACGATGCCCCGGCACTCGGCGTTGTACTTTGCCACACCCATCTGCTGGACAGCATCTCTCCCGGACATTCCGAGGCTCTTATCGATTTCATATTCGACAGGTACACCATGGGTGTCCCAGCCAAATCTACGTACAACGGAATATCCTTTCATGGACCAATACCGAGGTATGATGTCCTTGATGGTGGAGGTAAGGAGATGTCCGTAATGGGGCAACCCTACAGTGTGTTAGACGACGAGAGTCAGAAATGGAAGCGTTCAAGTGTAGGGCGCACCGGTAGCTGTACACAAGAGTTTGGATTAGCTATTTGCTAGGAAGGAGCCGAATGCTAACAATCATACCAAAAGGAGGTCCATCATAGAAAGAAAAGCGAGGCCCGTCTTCTGTGAGTTTCAGCTGCGTCGCAAAGGCGTCAATCTCGTCCCAGAAACGAAGGGTTTCTTCCTCCAGCCTGGAGAAATTGACACTCATTTTCACAGGTACATCGAGGATAAGCTCCGAAACGTCGATAGGTGATTGAATTTTGGAGGTTGGACGTTGTAAACGGCCGCAATGTTGGTGTCTCGGGTGTTATAGCACTGAGCTTAACGTGACTCACGCTTATTAGGGCAACGCTTACCCGCCGAGAGCGGCGAGAAGGGAAGGGAAGAGTGATGCTACAAATCATTCATTGCCCGAGTCATAATTATTATTAAGCATTGGGGTTTAAACGTGCAAAAAAAAACAGAATGGCCCATCCAAAGAATACCTGCCTACCTGGTACTAGGTGGCCGAGGTCTCGCTGGGCCAAGCGTCATGGACTGGTCCTGCCTCCTGCAATACCTCGGCGACCTGCGTACAACAGCTTCCTTTGCCAAGCTTTCTTCGCCTCTCACTGCCTTTCCTATATTTCCATCTTAATACTACCTTTTTGTTCCTATTTACCCCAGGCTTGCAACTTGGTTACTGCAATGGATAGCTCTTCGCCAATAGTAATCTTAGCCAGGATATATTCAGATTCAGCTCAAAAACCGGCAACCTCCTAGACCCCGACCCAAGTTTTCTTGCCCAGAACCTTATTATTGCAACCTCAAATCTACGATATCGTCTTGCATAGCCACCTGAGCCAACTCAAATGAACCGGATCGTCCCACCGAGACCCTCTTGTCGCATCTGAACCAGGGCCAAAGACAGGCAGACAAGCAAAGAATCGACTTTACATTCCACCTACGACATACTATCCGAGAGCGGCAAACGAAATACGAAGAGTTTGATAGTTCTGTTGACCGCCCGGATTGTCGTCATGTTTGGCGGCGGAAATTGGGCAGCTATTGCAAGCAATGGATCCCTTCCAACACAAGCATATATGCCGGAGCCTTACAAGCACAGAGCTGCTAGAACCGCAGCCGCCAGGAGAGCAAGTATGCACAACGCGAATCGCTGTAGATGCAGAACAGATACCGGCTCCGGTGTCACGTCTCCGACCTGCCACATGTCCTTTGAGTTACCTCGAAACCCGAGAGCCGCAGAGGCAGCAACGCGCTACGAAGAATATCGATATAGGCAATCATGCGAACGCATAAAAGCCCTAAACATGAAAGCACAGCGTGAAAGAAAAGAAAAAGCACAGCGCGAAAGAAACAAAGCGCAGGGTGAAAGAAGAGACATTCCAAGGCACAGTTTCGCAAGTCGGACATCGCGAGGCACTGCTACAGGCACTACTTCGCCAACCCTGTCAGAGGGACGGAGAAAGCAAACCAAGACATGCAAGGGGAATGGAAAGAAATCCAAGGGCAGCTACGGTCTATTTAGCTGCTTCGGAGGTTGAAATAACCGGGAATAGCGCTGCAATGCATGTCATGTGAAGGAAGAATGCAGTTTTGTCGTTTTTTTTTTGCCCTACTCCTACGTTACCGGGGACTACGCAGCCACGATGTAGTAGTCGAGGTAATACCTACTTGTTCTATTTGTTACTTGAATTATAAATTACACGTATAATTTATTTTGTGCAACCATAAGATGAGCATCCTGGTGGTGAGAGGCAGCCTGAAGAGTTGAGAGCGGATTGAGACAAGACGTACTTTTACGACCAAAGATCGGTCCTCAAGGATCGATCGAGAGAATAAGATGCGCAAAGGGCGAGGAGAATCCAACATGGTCGATCAGGATCCGCAGCTTTCGCCTCCGCACGGGTGGGAGGAAGGATCTGCCCACCAACCAACCTTGTCAGCCAGACAGAAAGCCACAGCCACAGCCATAGCCAACGAACAATTTCCTCGCTTCACGGCGCGACAAGGCAACAACGCCATGGCATGTCTTGTGAAAGGGCTGCTGCCGGGGATTTGAACAATCGTCAACAAAAAGGCAAGCCAAAAAGTGAGCAGTCCGTATACGTTGAACAACGCCAAGATGCTGTAGACGTTGGCCGCCGAGTCCAGACAGCTAACTAGAACGCCTGTTGTTGTGGTCGTTGTTGGTAGTGGTGGTGGTGGTGAAGCAAATGGTGCGCGGACTAATAATATAAAGGACGATGCAGGCGTCTGTCTTTCTGCAAGCCAAGGGATTTTCATCACTCGAATCGTGGTACTGGGACGCGTCCTTTTTCTTTCCGCGATGCGCCCACGACGCCACCACGACCACGTTTGCCCACCCACCTCTTCAGCCTTTTTTTTTTCTTTTACTTCTCTCCTCACAGCCGAATTCTTTGTCTTTTCTTTTTTCTAGGCTGCAGAGGACGGCGAGGCTGACACTAGGTCTGTGGGCCATCCCGCAACGGTTCGCATTCAGGAGGGAAAAGGACAAAGAAAGGACACCAGTTCTAGAACCAGACTTGATAATACCTAGAGAAAAAAAAACAGCCCACTAGTTATCTCGAGACAAGACCGTGTCAAAGGATGGTGCTTTGTTAGCGCAGCAGGTGGAGGAGACGGGGAAGCAGATGATGAGGAGCCGACAGAGTGATGAGAGTTGGTGGTGGATTGGATGGGCCAAAAAGGCGTCGGCGTTGGTGGCTCATGGGCTCATGGGTTCATGGGCTCATGGGCTAGTTAACTAATAATTACGAATAACATGGACGACACGTTCCTTGTCCATGCCGGGGGCTTGCTTGATGGTCACTTGAACTTGGATGAGCAACCCCCGCACGCCTTCGGTTATGTGATGTGGAGGGAGGGAGGGGGTGCATCTGCACCGAGATCCCTATTCGTGTTTGTACAGTTGTTGGGCGACTGGTTCAGTTGGCCATGGTCGCGGAGAGCTGCCACTGTTCAGGTCTCTACTGCTTGCTACTGGCCTCGCTAATAATATATTGACAGGCTGTCCCGTTGGCCATTGTTTAAAGCCGGACACACAACGGTTACAGACGACAAGTCTCCGAGTCCAATCATCATCCCACCCTCAACAGCTGGCACCTGGTGACGACAAACCCCCTCCACAACAGCACTCGCATCACCGTCTTCTTCTCCTTCTCCGTTGCAAATCACTGCAAACTAAATATGCATGATCCATTAGTTGGCTACGTTGTATGTATCCCCCCCCCCCCTGCATTGTTCAGTTACAGACAAATCACTCCCTGTGGCGGGCCCTCCACTCCCAACTCACCACAAGTCTGCCTAGTAAGATGCAGGTTCATTATTACTCGCATCTCTTGTCAAGCACAAGCACTTCAATGGCCCATTTTCTTGTGCTACCCCGAACCTGGTGGTCATCCCATCCCTTCGGCAGCCCAATCAATATCCTTTTCCCTCTCCAGCTGGAGCGAGACCCACGGCCGTCGGCCTGCCTCCTCTTGCTCTGCCCGTATCATCAGTCACTTCTCACAGCTCACACAGTTTGTTGCAAGGCAACACAAACCAGAATTGGCCCCAAAAGTACCCGTCGGCCCGCTGATACTGCAGCTCACTGTATCTGCAGACCCCTCGACCCCGTTGCCTCGCATGCACTAACAGTGGTGCTCTAGTTATGCCAAGTTGTCTTGTCTACTACCTAGTTACTAGTTAATAAGTTAGTACAAGAGCTTGCCCCCTCCCGGCCGCCACGTCCCGCCCCGACCCTGACAACTGCTGTTGTTTCTGGGGCCCTCCAAGAACCGTGTACATTTTCAGCGGGTTTATCGTACTCTGTTTCTTTTTATCCTTATTCCATCCTGTCCTTCTTCTTTTTTTCCCCTATTCTCCGAGGGACGCTTCTTTCTCTTTGCTTCGGTCGCACGCGCCGCCCCTCCCCTGGCAGAAGGGTCTTGATGCACACAAAGATGACATTATGCATAAGCACAAGTCAAAGTCCAAATCGCACCGCTGGGGCGCCTGGTCGGAATGGACCTGGGACAGCTCTCAGCAGGCCAACGTTCGAGTTCGCCAGGATTCCCAAGGTTAGTACGTCACTCTGCGCCCAGACCCCCCCCCCCCCCCCCCCCCCCCCCCCGGACAGAGAGACAAGGTAGAAGAAGATTGGCAAGGGGGGGGGGGCAAAGGTAAAAAGTATCCCTGATCAAAAACATAGTTACTGAAATGTCCACTGGCCAGGCCATCTCGAGTACGAATGGGATCAGCAAGACCTAAACCAACCAGGTCATGCGCGGACCCCTCGCGAAGCCGCAGTGGAGGACATAACAGATCGTCTAAACTGTCTATCAACCACAACAAATGAAGCACACTGTATGAATATAATTTTTGTTTTGCTGCATCTACACCAAGTATTCGAATTTCCCTAGCTTTTGGCTTGCTACCTTCCCTCGAATTTCTACTCCCCGTCGCCCCTCGGAGACTAGCTCATTGTTCTCATTGTTCCCACGTTTCTTTACTGCTTGTCCTAGACACTGACGCAAACCTGAAACGCAAAGTCGAACTGGCAGACGAGTATGCCTACGCCGGCGAAGCACCGGAACAGGCCAAGGCTAAAAAGACCAAATCGAAAAATAAGGACAAGGAAAAGTCGCATCGCCGACATGCCAGCTCCGACGGCAAGTCATCGGCTGCATCGCAAGATGGCGCTGCACATCCGCAAAGCCCCGGCTTGCAATGTATGTTACACACATGGCCTTGGACACACATGGCCTTGCGATACCCTCTCATGACACAATTGCTTACCGGAACAAAAGTTGCAGAGTCCGCTTACGGAGACGAGTACCAACAGCAAGACCCGACCGGTATGAACCTACCCAGTATGTCACGACAGGCTACTGACACGCCACAAGCCAACGTGAGCTATTCACAGTACGGGTCAGGACAAGTCGCCTATTCTAGTGGTATGAAGATGAGACTTCTGCGATATTCGCACGAGGCTAACTGTATACCCTGAAGTATGGTCGCGCACGCGCAGATACGGCGCCTTTGCCGAGGGGAGCGAAGCAGCATCGTCCAGCCAGACCACCGAAGCGTCGTCGGCGACGCAGCAATATGCCGGGGAGGAGCTCGACGGAGCATCCTCCAGATATGGTAACTCAATTTCCAGCGGCTCATGGAGGTTATTGTTAATTGAGTCAAGGCGAAGTGCAGAGCGGATCAGAAGCCGGCTCGCCCACACTGCAGCAGCCCGAGACTGCAGCAGCGGCAGATGGTGACTACATGCCTGAATTGGCAGAGAATGGCGAGACGGAACTTGATCCACGTATTTGTTCCCGTTGCCAGCTAAACTCAACAAGTTACTGACAAGTGAAAAATATGCAGGGTATCAAATAGAGCACTCGGCACGCTTCCAGCCGGGAGAGGTACGTCTTGGCGCTTGAGAACTTGTGCGCCGGTGAAAGGCTGACAGCGTTTACGATAGATATTCAAAGTACACTGGTCCGAACCGCAAGGCTCGATGAGCGAAAAACCCAAAGCATCGTCCTCTTCCCCGTCATCGAAGAAGCAAGATTTAGAAAATAAATTCGGTACAAAATTCTTTGTCGGATTCCGGCGCTTCATCGTTGTTGCTAACGACCAAGGCCACTGCACCTGCGTGTAAGTCACACCCGGTACACACCACACCAACGGGGAACTTATCTTTTTGCTGACAACGTTTTTCCTGTGTTGCAGACCAATCCTCACGTACGGCGGCAAAGGCTGCAAGAAGCACGGCGTCAAGCCGGAGAAGCACGGCATCGTGTGCGAGCGCGGGCAGAAGCCGAAGCGGCTGGACGGCGAGCCGTCGCTCGGCTTCGCGCCGGTGCGCGTCGAGATGACGGAGGAGGGCGAGCGACTGGCGCGCGAGTCGCGGGTCAACTACTCGAAGCTGGTCACGGTCGAGCACAACGTCAAAGTGTTTTTTATAGGGCATGTGTACCCGGGGGACTGGCAGATTGTGGGTGATGCGGTGAATTACTGCTGGAATAAGAAGATACACCAGAAGCAGCGCCACAAGTGAGTGGCGGCTGTAACGGAGGAAGAGGTTGGCAAGATGAGGCTTGGGCTTGGATATGGCTTGCCCTTGTCAGAGGGCTACCAATGCAGGGTTTTGGAAAGCTTTTACATACGTTTTTGGCTCTTATTCACGAAGCGAGTTATTGTATTAGAGAGCCATGGCAGGATGACAGCATGCATGGCCTCACTATCCCTTTGATCATGGGCCTGGTTTAACCGGGGAAGTGTCCGCTGGCAACGGACATCATTAAGCAGAGAGGTTTTCACCTCTTTGTTCAAATTTTACTGGCATTTACAATTGAGCAACTAGCATCACATAAATAAATACATCTTCACTCAACCCCCGGAACAAAGAATCCCGCAAGGGAGACTTCAACTTTTGGTTCGATTGGTAATCCCCCCCCCCCCCCCCCCTGCAGCCGAAAACCCCGGTCCAGTCGCCATCGGGCTCTCGATAAGATGAACAAGGGAGGGATACTTGCTGTGACGAATTGGCGGCCAGCTAGCGACTTCTCCACGGTTCACACCAACCGGGCGGGCGAAGCTAACGCCATTGTTAGAAGTGAGCTCCGACCAAACCAATCCTCGGACGGGCCAAACTCCGCCGAAGCCTCGGCTTGCGGGCCTCACCTCCCCGCAAAATCGTACTCTGTTCTCCGTGTCCGATCCCTGGAGTCCATGGAGTTGAGATAGTTATAATCCCGCCCCTGTCGCAATTCGTCGAATTTCTATAGATTTTTTCATCTCCTTCATCTCCAACTCTACGAAATCCTTTCATCAATACTGACTACATTTCGTCTCGACTTTGCTTGCTCAGAACAGCATTAGCCCATCGCCAAGCAAACCGAACCTTAGTAGCAAACCAACGCTACAAGTGAGCCTCGGCTAACTCGTTCTCTGTTGGCCGCGCCGAAGCTTCGACCAACGTGTCAATTCGCCTTCTCCCATCACCAACATCTCCCCATAAACCACCAATTCTAAAATGTCTGAAGCCGTTCTGAACGACTTTCCCGCACTCTTCTCCCTCAAGGGCAAGGTTGCCGTCGTGACCGGCGGCTCCCGTGGTCTGGGTCTGCACGCCGCCTCTGCGTACGATCCCCGAATCTTCCTACCAAGCGCCCGCAACAATCGAAGCTAACAGCTCTCGCCAACTATAGATTCCTGCAGGCCGGCGCCGCCAAAGTCTTCATCTCCTCCCGCAAGGCCAAGGCCTGCGACGAGGCTGTCAAGGCCCTCTTGGCCCAGCCCAACCTCGCCCCCGGCGCCGAGGTCATCTCCGTGCCCGCCGACTCCTCCAACCTCGCCGGCATCAAGCAGCTCCTCGCCGCCGTCAGCAAGCACACCGACCACGTCGACATCCTCTTCGCCAACGCCGGCGCGACCTGGGGCGCGCCGTTCGACTCGCACCCCGACGACGCCTTTGCCAAGGTCATGGACCTTAACGTGCGTGGCGTCTTCAACGCCATCCGCGAGTTCACCCCGCTGCTGGAGCGCCGCGCGAGCGTCCGCGACCCGGCCCGCGTCATCATCACCTCGTCTGTCGCCGGGCTCGGCGTCGGCAGCCTCGGCGCGCACGGCACGTACGGCTACTCGGCGTCCAAGGCGGCCGTGCTGCACCTCGGCCGCAACCTAGCAGTCGAGCTCGGACCGAGACATATTACGGTCAACTCGCTCTGCCCGGGCTTCTTCCCGAGCAAAATGTCGAATGGGCTGATGGAGGCAACGGGTGGTGCGGAGGCGATGGCAAAGGGGAACCCGATGAGGCGACTTGGTGAGCCGGAGGACATTGCGGGTGCGGTGGTGTACCTGGCGAGTCGCGCGGGCGCGCATGTAAATGGTGAGACGCTGGCGGTGGATGGTGGCTCGCTCTGGCAACGTGGCGAGATGCTCTCTTCTGCTAAGCTGTAAAAAGAAGAAATGAAATAGTCAAGATACGTACAAATAAAACAAAGGAAGGGCCAATATGTGCTCACGTAATTCTTTTTCGCGTGTCTATATTCAGCTATGCAATTCTCCATTCAGATGTCATAACTATCCTCACGGATTCGAGGCCATTGGCTTTCTTGCTAGCCACGCGTTGGCCTTATACGTCGTCTGCAGCATGCTATCTCTATCCTGTATATACGGCGCCTCGATGCCCGTCTGCAGCCACTCAACCACAAACCCCAGCCGCGCGAGCAGCGCCATCACCTCGTCGTTCGCCAGCTCGAAGCTACCAGGATCCGCAATGCCCGACGAGTTCTTATGGTCGTGGTCGCCGTCTCCGTCATCGTCGTTTCCATGGTTCCCAGGTGCATTGTTCTCAAAGTGCCACAGCAGCGGGCCGACGTTGACCAGGACGCCGCCCGGCCGCAGGCAGTGTTTGATCACCTCTAGGTAGCGGATGAGGTTGGGGGCCGTATCGAGGAAGAATGAGCAGGCCACGGAGTCGTACTGCTCCTTGTGCTCGTCGTCGCCGTAGAGACAGAGGAAGTCGGCAGCGCACATGGTCATGATGCCACGATGGGGGACGGCGGCGAGCGCGGTCGCAGGGTGTAAGTCTGGTACCTTGTATCCTCTTAAATGGTTCTCCCGTGTTAAATGATTGGAAAATGTGTGTACCCAGGGGTAAATGGTAAACTGCTCTGGGCCTTGACACTCGTTGAGGATGAATGACGAGGCAATGAGCTGGTGATATGAGATCTCATTGCCCTCCACTTCAAAGCCAGCGTGACACAGGTCAAACACAAGTCTTCCTAGACCAGCCCCGGGTACCAGTACTTTGTAATGTCTGTCATTTGCTGATTTCGACCTTTCCTCAACGAGAGCCTTAATGATAGGCCCGTAGGAAGCCTCTCGCTCCTTTGCGCCGTCCGCTGTCCAGTCACGGTAGAATTGACGAATAGTGCTTCTAGCCTTGTCAATATCCACGTGCTTGGCGACTCCGGCCCATGCATGCGGCATGCCCACATCCGTTGCGCCGGGTGCCTCCAGCATCTCCTGAAAGGCTTGCAGTCCAGACCTGAGGATCGCCCTGGCGAGCTCGGCGTTTGAGTCGATGGCCGCATCGGCCTTGTCGAGGGTTTCTAGAAAGTTGAAGGGGGGACCAGCCAGCATCTGCCATTGGGCCTGCGGAAGTGCATAGAAAGAGCGTCTTCTGAGGTGTGTGACGTTGAAATGGGCGATTTTGGCATATTGACTACCTGCAATTAGCGAACCGTTCGTGTCAACCCACCGCAGAGCACGCACGAAAAAGAGTCCAGAGCAGAGAAAATAACCTTCGTTTCTTCTGGGTCGCCCAGATTGTCCTCTATACCTCCCCATACACTCTCGTCCGAGGGCTGAGGCTGCGCCGATGCATGTTGCCCTGCTGGGCTGGCCTCAGTCATCATGCTCTGAGAGCTTGGGTTGGAGCTCGTTGAGCCGGAGCTGGGAGCTGGGAGCGGACAAAGAGGTGCGGGGCAATGAGGGGAAATCGAAAGTCTGCAACAATAGGCCCCGATCGGCAGCTCGTTCAATGCCGGGGAAAATTAAACTTGAAATATATTTGTGATAATGCGGAAGAAAGTAAAAAAGCTTGGCCGCTTTCTCGGTTTCTGTGTGGGTTGATATCGTTCCATTTTGGGCTATATCAGGTGGCTACAGCGCGAAACCAACCAATCATGTGATCTGTGCAATGGGGAGCTTCAGGCCTGTAGCTGCCCCATTCACCCATCAGCATCATCAACGAAAGGACTGATAAACATAGGGAATATCCGGGCTTGAAAATGGCCGCCAAAGAGACACAGACCGCCGAGGTCTCAATACCGCTACCTAAGTCTCTGGACACGCGTATCTTCATCCGCGTCACGACTCTCGATAAGGCAGTCATGGTATCCCTCACGACGGCATCGCAAGAAGAGCTAGGAACTACGACGCCGATGGGCTCCATGGTTTATGCCATCCCTGATGTACGTAAAAAAGGCTCAAATTTCCAGGAGCAAATAAATTTCTGACCGTGAACAGAGATTCAATCCTCAACAGCCACTGGCCACCACAATCTTCACGACGGAGGCTACTCTTGAATTCACAACAAGAACTGCCAGGATCCTGGCTCGAAAAGCTAATCGGCCCGTGTACGTGACAAACTCGATAAGTTTCGTGGACGCTGGCATGGGTGGCACGGTGGAAGAAGAGATGGAGGCGTTGAAGAATGTGATTGAGGTCGTTTCGGATCAGCTGCGGAAAGAGGGCCTGCTCGAGGGCAGCGAAGTCAACAGAGCTTCGTAGCGCGGCAGTGGAGAAATTAGGTGCCATCCCCTCGGATGATGTTATCTCTGAGCGCCTTCTCGCGAGCCATGGGGCTGGCAAGTTTGATACCGTGCCAGGCAGACGAGAATCCGCGCACAGCTCGAGCCCTGCAACCCAGCGTAGGATCGAATATGGAAATCGACAGTTCCCGCATGAAAATGGTCAGTGGAGTTTGGACATGCACGTGTCATTTCTTTAACATGGGTAAGTTGTGGAGAAACGCGGTTCTCTAGGGGACTACATCGAACCATTCGGACAGACAACCTCTTAGGCCGTCTGTGCTGGTTGGGGGCAGCGATGAAGTTGCCGCGATATTGAGGGATGAATCGGCCGGGGTCTTGCATGTTTGCTGTGTGCGGCTTGTGCAGCGAGGGCCTGTCTGTCACATCTGATGAAAGCTGGGCTGGTGTCGAATCAGCGAACAAAGAATCGGCCAGGGCGGCTCTTGATGATCAGGACCGAATCATTTATGCGGCAGCAACCTCTTGACCGTCTGCCCACTGCCAGAGTAAAGAGTGTACGGCACTGAGTATTGTCAGAGACCAGCGATGATAGTCAGCATCAGTGACTTGTATGTTGGCCGTGCGTCATCAGCGGCAATTAATATAGTTAAAAGCCAACATCCTGGGGTTGTTTGCCAGTGTTTGCCCTGGCAGAGTGAATCATTGTTAGGGGGACACCACTTGAGCCAAGATCGTCGTAGCAGTTAAAAAGTCTGCAGCTGCCAGCACATTTCGCCTGCAACCAGCTGGTTATCGTTATCGCATCCCGCTAACCGCCGTTTCTGCCGCCGAGTTTGAATAGATGAGCTTGTTTTCCCTATTTGGCTCCCCTCGAGGTAATACCAGGAACAAAAGGTCCCGGCAACATTTTCAGTTTTCTGCGTTTCACCGGCAGACAAAAACCTAAAAAGTAAGTACCTTTCCTTAGTATCACCCGCTCAAAGGTACCTGGCCAACTAGGTACCTGGTACCCGCCTACCACGCCGTTTGCCGTGCGCCAACGCCAATTTTTCTTTGGTGGGGGCTTCCCAGAGAGGGGCCTAAATCCTCGATTTCATGGGTTTTGGTCAGGACAGACCCTTGACCAGGATATTGTTACTCTCCCCCCAAGTGGTCGATTGCAACACAGATTCCTCACTCACTTGTTCCCCAGTCTCGTACCACCGTCTGTTTGGCATCGCTGCGATACCTCGAATTGGGAGCACAGGTAAACGACTGTAAGCACACCGCGACACTGCCAAAGCACCACCTTGCCCGCCTTCAATTTCCCTAGTCCCCCGCCATCATGGTTCGCTGCAGATGCACAGCTTCTACCGCCCGCCCCCGGTACCTCTTGCGCCGCTGCCTCCGTCTCCATGTCTCGATTCCTTTCTCACCGGAGTCTCCTACTTCTTCCCGCCTCTCGCCACCTGACACAGCATGCCCTAGACGTCACTGCTAACTAACTGTCCTGCCCAAGCTAGACTCTTACCCGCCACGAGATCGATGGTCTAGGCCGACTTACGATAAAACCCTCGTTGTGCCTTTCGCGTTGCCGACCAGCTATCATGTCTTGGCAGCCTGCCCCCGAGTCCTTGAGGCAGCTTGCCGCGTGCCTCAAGGACTCCCTCAGTGGCTTCGACAAGAATGCGCAGAAACAGGCCGAGCTGGTAAGCAAATGCAACCCGTCCAGATCTTCGAGGCATGAGCTAACCTCTGCTCGTCTCTATAGATGCTCAAGCAAGCGAAAAGCTCGCCCGACATCAACAACTACCTCGCCTACATTCTCTCCAGCCCCGAGCCCCCCGAGGGCGTCGCCTTTTCTGAGTCCGAGTATCACCTTGTCCGCTCTGCCGCTGGCATTATGCTCAAGAACAATCTCAAGTCGGACTGGGATTCTATTCCCGAGTCTAGTCTGCAGCTTATTAAGCTCGCCATACCGATTGCTCTGCAGGACAAGAACACCCAAATTCGCAACTTTGCTGGCAATGTCGCGACCGAGATTGTTCAAAGAGGCGGTTTGTTGGGCTGGCCAGAGCTGCTTCCTCAACTGATTGAGACCTTTGGCAATGTCTCTGGACAGGTTTCGAACGAGGCCCAAGAAGGCGCCATGTCCGCCATGTCCAAGATTTGCGAGGACAACACCCGCCTGCTCACCAAGGAAGTCAACGGCCAGCGACCTCTCAACTTTGTCCTCCCGCAGCTGATTGCTGCCACCAAGAGTCCTCTCTCCAAGGTCAGAATTGGCGCCCTGACAGCGATCAATGTCTTTACGCCGCGCGACTCGCAAGCCATGAACAACTCCGTCGACGATCTTCTGCAGCACCTCTTTACCCTCGCCAACGACGAAAGCGCCGATGTTCGCAGACAAGTCTGTCGCTCCTTTGTCTCGCTGGTGGATCGCCGTCCCGAGAAGCTAATCCCGCACATGGGCGGCCTGGTTGATTATACTATCCGCCAACAAAGAAGCGATGACGAGGATCTCTCCTGCGAAGCGGCCGAATTTTGGCTCACCGTCGGTGAGCACGAAGACCTATGGCAACATCTCCGGCCCTACATTGAACAGATCATCCCTCTCCTTCTCGAGTACATGGTCTACAGCGGTGAAGACATCGCTCTTCTCGGCGGCCAGTCCGATGATGAAGACGAGGAAGACAGAGCGGAAGACATTAAGCCAGCCTTTGCGAAGAAGAACCTAACTCGTGCGCTCAACGGCGACGGCACCATGACTCCTAACTCCACCAAAGATGGGTACAATGCTGTGGCAGGAATGGAGGATGACCTAGAAGACGGAGAGATTGATGATGATGACGATGACGATGGCGATGAGAATCCCGACCAGCGATGGACGGTCCGCAAGTGCTCTGCAGCTGCGCTTGACGTGTTTGCTCGCAACTTCGGTGGGCCCGTTTTTGAGTTTATTCTGCCGTACCTCGAGCGAAACCTCAAGCATGAGGACTGGCCTCAACGTGAAGCCGCAGTATTGGCACTCGGTGCTGTTGCCGAAGGCTGCGAGAGCGCCATTCTCCCTCATTTACCGATGCTGGTCCCGTACCTTATTTCTCTCCTGACGGATCCCGAGCCGGTTATTCGTACCATCACCTGCTGGACCCTTGGCCGCTACTCTGGATGGGCAGCGGCTCTGCCCGAGGCGCAACGAGACCAGTACTTCCTGCCCCTGATGGACGGTATCTTGCAGAAGATGCTTGATAGAAACAAGAAAGTGCAAGAAGCCGGCGCGTCGGCGTTTGCAAACGTCGAGGAGCGCGCTGGTAAGGCCCTCATTCCTTTCACGGAGCCTATCGTCAAGCAATTTGTCATTTGCTTCCAGAAATACAAGGACCGCAACATGTACATCTTGTATGACTGTGTGCAGACCCTTGCAGAGCAAGTTGGCCCCACGCTTGCTGCACCTCAGATTGCAAAGCAGCTTTTGGATGCCCTCCTGGGACGCTACAGCATGTTGAACGACGAGTCTCGCGAAATGTTCCCGCTACTCGAATGTCTGTCTTATGTCGCGCTTGCTATGGATACGGCGTTTGCCCCGTATGCTGGCCCGATTTTCCAGCGTTGCATCAGCATTATTCACAACAACCTGGAACAATCGCTGGCGTCTGTGACCAACACCGCTATTGATGCCCCGGACAAGGACTTTTTGATTACAAGTTTGGATCTTCTGAGTGCTATTGTCCAAGCCCTGAGCCCCGAGCAAGCTTCCCAATTGGTCACCAGCTCACCACAGCCCATGTTTGAGCTGCTAAGCTTCTGCATGGAGGATCCCACGGATGAGGTGCGCCAGTCAGCCTACGCCCTGCTTGGTGATTGCGCCAAGTTTCTCTTTCCTCTTCTGGAGCCACATCTACCCAAGCTCTTGCCGTTTCTCGTCAAGCAGCTGGATATGGACGAGGTCTTGGACGAGGCAATCGACACTGGCTTTGGGGTTGTTAACAACGCATGCTGGTCGGCAGGCGAAATCGCTGTTCGCTATGGCGACCGCATGGCCCCCTTTGTGCAGGACCTAATGACCAAGTTTGTGGAAATGATGAATAACCCACGTGTGCCCCGTGGTTTGGCAGAGAATGCTGCCACAGCACTGGGCAGACTGGGTCAAAACAATGCGCACATTATGGCTCACGGGCTAGGAAGCTTTGCTGGTGCGTACCTTCAAGTGATGGAGGACGTTGTCACGATGGACGAGAAAGCGTCGGCGATGAAGGGGTTCACCGCCATTGTTCGGGAGAACCCGCTGGCCATGGAGCCAGTGCTTCTCGAATATTTCAAGACGATTGCCAACTACAACATGGAGCTGCAGAACCCTTTGAAGCAGCAACTTCATGCTGCTTTCCAAGATGTAAGATCTGCTCACCCGAGCCGTGTCACGATTGCGATGCTAACATTAATCTAGATTCTCAGCATCTACAAGGCCAACATTCCCCAGTTTGATAGATTCATCGGGCAGCTTGATGCCAGTTCTCAGGACAACCTGAGGGCGAGATATACTGTTTAATTGGGGACAAATCGCGAGCTCGTCGAGAGTGATGGTTGGAATAGGTCAAATGTGACACAATTGAAGGAAACAAATGGGCTACAATCGAAGGAACAATATTTAGTAAGAGGAAAACATGAGGTTATAATATTGGGTTGATGGAACATGAATCACGGGTAGAACCCTTGGGCTGAAGAACTATGAATGGGCATGGGAACCAATGAGGAAAAAGAAAAAGTAACGATGGCACGAATGGAAGTTACGACAAGGGAGAAAGAAAAGGACGTCTCGTTTCTATATAGCATGGCTTTGATAGGCCAATAAACAAGTAGATAGTTGGCTTTGCGTATAAATACATCGTTGCGCTCCTTAAGAGCGTTGCACTTTTCTCATTGAGAGCTTTACTTTGGTGGTAGTTGATTGTCTAGGTTGTTGATAGAGATGAACAAAGAGTTGCAATAGCTTGGGCTACTCGCGACACTACATTCACACCGACCCGAGACTCAAAGATGGCAATTGAGGAAGACAATCTGGCCTAGTTCTCCAGATCAATCTAGGCAACCAACGCGACTGTCAGCGAGTTGTTTACCACTTTCATAGCATTGACCCCCTCGTGCTCGCAGAGCAGTTCATTCTGCGCTATGATTCCCCGAAGATTTCGCTCGGTGAGCTTCCGACAAACGACTTCATCTCATCTATTTTCCTGTTGAGCCCCTCCTGTTGTCAGCCCATTCTCGGCACCTCTCTCCCGCCCTTGTTCCCGCCCCGCCAAACGTCTTTGCGCCTTGGCCAACTCGGTGTATTCCTCCCCCGCTACCTCGCCGGCTGTCATCAATTCAACGATTCCCTCTTACCGTATCATGAGTAGGTTAAAAGGGATGGCGTCAGAGTTTGGGGAGGAACGCTCCCGCGCTACGGCTCCCGCGGGCCACCAGCTTGGTTCGCCCTGACTGAATCTCGAGCAAAATTTTGTCGTTGGCCCGGGCAACGACGAAAGCCCCCTCCCCCCTGACACTCTCGCCATGCATACCGATCTTGGCAGCTTTGAGTGGGCTCGTAAAGACGCCCACAGATCTGTGGCGACGGACGTCAGAGTTTGCCTGGGCCACTCTGAGCTGACATGGCTCGTTGCGAGCCAAAGCTCAGATGAACTCTCTGCCACTCATTGACGAAATTGCTATTGCGACGACATGATTGGTGCAGAGTATATTGTTCTACAACATGAGAATCATGTCAGTACGACTGCGCTACTCTGGTGGAAGACGTTGATCATCTCGGCGGATTGTCCGAGAGCAGGTCCACGCTCCGCAGCTTTTGCCAACTCGTGAATCATCATCTGGACGCTTTGGTGCATGCATTCAGTGTGTGCCCGGCGCGGTGGAATCCCGGGTGATGTTTTTTGTCAGAATCACCTCAGTAGTACCACCGAGTTGCTGATGGCTTTTTCCACTGCCTCGGGGATCACGACATGATTGGGGGATTCTTTGAACGATGCGCTTGCACTTTGAAACAAATGGGCGTCGTAACACGACGTTTTCTTTTCTCGTTCATCTTCTTCTACTTGGGAGGTTGGCAGGTTCTTGCTTACACCGCTTCTTTACGCCTCAATGTGTAAAGAGAGAGCTGAGCTGGCCCAGCTGGTGGCAGGAACTGGGAATAGCATGCATTGCACGACGTTGTGCGACCCAATCGCCATGCGGCCGGCCGTGGGAGGGGGGTGAAGCATTTCACTTGTGTGACGACGTATTATTTTCTAGCTTGTCTCTACTGGTTGAAAATGGCATTCAATGCGTCGTTCTAGAAAAGCATGGATTTGTGGAAATTGCCAGTACTCCGTGTGCGCCGTTGCAAAAGTAGCTTATACGTTGTACAAATGAGTGATGTTTTCTGGGGACACACATGGCATCTCTGCCCCCCTTGGTGATGCCAATTTTTTCCCGACGGCAAGGGGACTGGGCGATAATATTTGGAATGTTACGTGCCATTAAAAAGCCCTACTGATACATCTACACCATGTGTTTGTCACGAAATCCATCCTCATGTATTTCATTGTGCAGCCTACCCGGGAGGGGTCTGACGTCGCGCCAGGCACCGGCTATCGGGAACTCTTGTCGGGCAGACTTTGCCCGAGAGACCGGGGACTTCTCTCCACATCACAAGCACTGGGAAAGAACGGGAAAAAAGGCAAACCGTCAGCAGCCTTGTGTGTGACTGCAGAATAAGGTTTCGAATCATCATCGCGATGTGGCAAAAATAGAAACAAAAAAGCCTGCAGGGAAAATCGGGCCGGTTGGGGGCACGCCACTCAGCTGGCCGAACGCATAAGGCTGTGAGAATAGACGATCTGTAGCTAACGTTGGGTAGGGGGGCAATTGATTAATAAAGAAATGATGTGACTTGTTCATTTCGTCGGCTCCGAGGCCAAAAGAGCAAAGCTTTTACTTGTTGGGGTCGTTGGGGTCGTTCAGCCGCAAAAGTCCACATCACGACGGGCATCGCATTGGGCATGTCATGCGGTCCCTTTGTAACCCGACGTTGATGGATGTCGGTGTGCTGAAGGGCTTTGATCGTGTCATCTTGGGCTTCATTGATGCTACGATGAGAGGTGGCTATGACGGGACATTCGGAGCTTTCTGAAGGAATGGGGTGTCATGGTTTCATCATTCTATTAACAGAAGCAGCCCATACTCTTTCAAAATATGGAGAGAATTTGCGAGATTTTTACAATGACAACGGCCGCTAAGCTTTACCGTACGTAGTTGGGACTTGACAGCACGGCCCGTCTACACGAGGCGTATGGTAGTCGAATGCCGGGCCTGCCTGCATACAATGCACGCATGACAAGCACCCGCAAAGGTTTCTATTTTCAGAAACCCCCAAGGCTGGCTGGGCTGGGCATGACAGATGGAGATGGGCTTGGCCAACCACCATCCTCGATAGGTAGCGCTTTTGCTCGAGGTCCCGACTAAATTTCTGCAGACAGGGCTGTGATGGAGACCAAGGGTCTACTTTCCTCTCACGGTAATCATTAGGGCCCAAAAGCCTCTTACCGACTCCTTCGGACAGTGGGTTGTCGACGTTGGGATCCTTCTTGGCTGGCAGAGACAAGCTGGCAAAAGACAGCTGACCGCATAAAAGAGCCATTTACCATTACTCATTGCTTCTTCTCGCGGTCCTATAAGGAAAGGGAAAACATTGACGCCACGGGAAAAAAAAACGGCCGTCATGCACACATGCATTGCAGATGACCGGGGGGGGGGGAGGTGTGCTAAATATAGCCCAGCCCCCGGTCCCAGTGCATCTTAGTGGTTCGCTTCAACCCTGCATGCCACTATAACTTGCCAGCAGATGCCGGCCCTCATGAAAAAGGAAAGAAAAAAAGAAACATAAAGGAAAAGAAAGGATGGGAAAATATACAGTCAATTGTATAAGGTCCCATCGGAGCGAATCATTATGCCGCATGTAATGATGATAATCTGCTTCTTGTGCTAATAATGCCCGTTCGTTCACCGCAGAGTCAAGTGTAAAAATAGCGCCCCCCTGCTTCGCTATTCTTAGATGCTGACCTTTAAACGTGGCCATTATCGACCGTTATCACAATGACAGGTCTATTCCCCCCTTCTCTCTATGTCGCCTTTCTGTCTACGTTTGCAGCATCACAAGCTCCTGAGCTCCGAAGAGCATTATCAATGTCCACTGCATAGCATGATGCGGGTAAAACGCACTGCTTGCCATGACAACTCCCGACATGAAACAAGCATTAAATATTACATCACTAAAGTTCCCTTTTCGCATTCTATTTCTGCAAAATGAAATCATCCCCAGATCGGGTACTACGACGGGCAACAAACATACCCCAACCCCAAGGCCGCGGGCTGTCATTGTCCTTGTCCACGCAGTGGCGTTCAATAGTCTCATCTTCTGTGTGACCCAAGATGAACATTTGATGTTTAAGTAGTTAGTTCGCAAACAGGAAAGAGGCTAAAAGTGGAATCATTTCGGCACAGGCTTCACAGACGGCCCTTTACCACCGAGCGCCCACCGCCGGGCTGGTAATGAATGAAACTCACTTGCCTTGCCTTGGTAGTCTTGTGCGATGATTACCTAGATAGCGGCAGTCGGTGTCGATTCCAGGCTTGCCACCATCACGCCACACAAAGGTCAACCCCTCGCACAGGAATCCCCTATCGGGGCTTTTGCCTAACGACTGCTCCATCTCCGCAGTTGTCTTCATCTTTCTTTACCCACTTGCCATGTGCTAGATGACCACCTACCCATGATGGAGATCATGATGTGCGCCCATCCTTCTCTGTAGTTGACGTGTTGATCCAGGGCCGGGGTGTCGAAAAGGGTTCCCAGCCAGAGTCTACAAGACCATCTGACGATAACTAGCTCCCCGTCTGGCGCAGGGCTTAACTAGTCGCTAGGGGAAAAGAACAGCAACCTCGGGTCTGTTGCATATTACCCGGCCAACCAGCCAGTCTAGGGGAATCTTACCAGCGAATCCAGGTGATAAGAGCAGGGAGACGTGGTGGTATTGTAGCCTCGCCGATCGTCCTGTCTCCCACCTATCCCCCCCTAGCTGACCGTCAAGGTGAAATCGGAGCGGCCGGACTTGCACGAAAACCTTCTGTCAAAGCATTCTCGTCAAATCAAGCCCTGTGCGCATATAGACCTCTTCACCATCGCCGACCTGGGATTGGCCTGCAGTGGGTGGTGGTGGTGGTGTGACCCAAGGCAACGGGGAAGTTCGGCATGAAACGTTCCATTTGGCCTCGCCTCCCAAAAAAATAGCACCAGATCAAAACGAAATAGCGTTGGCTGGATGGCGCGGGCACAGCCCTTTCCACATCGCCACCTGCGAAAGGCTAACTTTTTGTTAGGTCAAAAACTGGGGGGGAAGAACTCGGCTGTCGGAGTGAATCGACGTCATTTCATTAGTCTGAGACAGACCAGATGGTGGAACAAGGGAATGAGTACAAATTACAGATTAGAGAGCCTCCATTTTTCCCGCGATGGTGGTCAGAACAAAGGTCGCTATCAGTAAATACGCGTGGTTCCAAAACAGCAGGTCTTCTACTCACAAAGACCCATTCTCCAAGGTTTCTCTTATTCCCAGTTTCCCGGTTTCTTGTTTTTGACCCGTCGGGATGGACGGACTCATAGTCAGCGATCCGCAATTTACCTCTTCGGGCAGTGCAGAGCGAGAACGCCTGTGTGCGGAGACCCAAATAGCGCCGGATTTAAATCCATCATTTTATTTATATTGCTGTACATGTCAAGATAGATTGCTTGTGATTTGGTCGAGAAAAATTCGAGTTGGAGGTAACAAAGACGAGGAATAGACGACGACCACGGGGTGTTAGGGAATCGCCGATGAAACGGGCCGGAAGAATCCTGCGGGGGAGGGTGAGGCTACCGAATAGATTAGTAGTACATACATGTAGCAAGATCAGGCTGGCGAACTGACCACCATAGCCCATGACGTAGAGCCTGCTGTGAGTCAAAGTGAACAATCTGTTGTGCCGTGTCAGTGGGAGGAACATCGTGGGAGAGCTCGCGGAGAACAACTGATGAATGGCGAGCTGGGCGCTGCACAGGGCACAATGTTGAGTAACACTTTCAAGGCTGATAATGCAATTCCCAGCGATTCCGAACCAGTAATAGGAACCCGCAGCTGCTCCTGTAACTGGTGGATTCCGCTAGCAAGCCGTCGTGTTAGCTGGCTGGCATATGTGCAGTCCCACGTCCGCGGATCCAAGCGCCGGCGCCGTCCCTTCATCCACTGCTAGCCCTGACTGACCGAGAGCACAATTCATGGTTTGTGAGAAGGTGCAGCCATAGGCTGGGGACGCTGATTTCGTGCTACTTTTGTGAAGAAGGGGTAGTTAATGACCGAGCCATGATGGCAAGACATGCACGTCACTCGGACCGCCATGACCGGAGCTCGATGTCGACACTCCCTTCTTCCCGTGTCATCACGTTCGCTTCGGCAGTGGACCAAGTCATTTCTCATTACGACAAAGACACCCGTTTCTCATTTCAGGAACCGGAACAAGATCGTGTCACTCGCCAACAAGCAGGCGCCTAGAACGTCAAGTCCACCCCCGGTTGGCCAATGACCTAGCGATCCTGAATAGCAGTGGGCAGAATCAGGGGAAAACTTCCACAAGAAGAGTAATAAGAAAGACGTTATTCACAGAAATGGAGCAGCACGCGCGTCCACCACCCTTGTATATTGACCAGATCAGGAAGGTCATCTGGAAAGCCCGTGGCACGCAGCGGAAACACAATCCAAGAGGTCATCTCCCAAAATATGATGAGTTGAAAAAAAATTTCGTCGTTTTCTTTTTGAGGAGGGGGAGGGGGGGGAAAGCGAAAAGGACAGGAGCTAGCATGACCCTGCAGCGAGACCCTAACGGTGAGTCGGCGTACTTCCCATCACAATCCAGTAGTTTCGCGCCTTTCTTGTGCTTTTGCCAGCATGACTTCTGCGTCACCCGCGCAAAAGCGACCAAGCGGTATCGAGAGACCAGGCCAGGGGGGCTGGAAAGACAAGGGTCCACGTAATGGGCAATGGCCGAAACAAGATGCCAATTTGGGACACGAGATTTGAGATCTGGCGTTGGACAAGGGTCGAGGGTTGAGAGAGCTTCATAGCCAATAAGCCCTGGGATGATGGGAACAAGCAGGGGTCGCCTGCCGCCGCCGTTCAGGGAGCAGGCCTTCAAGACCCATCTCCTGCAAAAAGCCGCAAGCCCTTGTCAGTTCTTTTTGCTTTCTCTCTCGTTAACGGGCGGGGAAGAAAGGGAAGAAAAGCTTCTTCTTGCCCAGTTATTGTTGACACTGGGGGCCGCTGCATGGGGGTTTTCTCGCAGCCTGCATGGGTCAGTTGACCAATGGTGCTACATACCTCGGGCCCTAATAACTAACATACTCAGTAGTTGCACGGGCTGTCTCGAAGGATTTCAGCGAGAAAAAAAAATGCTTGACAAGGGCTAGTCGCTGCACTGCCGCACCCGTTGTCCGTCAAGGTAGAGGCGGCTGCATCTTGCTGGCCTGCTTTCTGGCCTGTCAATGGCCATTCGTGATTTCTGATGCCCTCTGCGCTTTTCTATAACCCCATGGTTCCGAGACCTGCAGCGACGCCTTCTGCAACCCGCATCTTGCATCTTAGCCCAAAGCCTGGTCCATTTCGCGTCCTGACCGCTTTCCCATGTAGTGGCCGGAAGTCACAAAGTTCGATCCTCGCTCGCTGCCCACTCCTCCACTCTGGCGCCGCTCTTGAACCTCCCTGGGCAACCTTGGATTTGCTGGTCTTTGCCTTGAAGCCCAAACTGGCTAATACCCCTTCAGTCGTAGCGTAACTTTCTTCGCGGCTTGGCGAACACTAGAAAGCATGATATCATGGGATCCAGCAGAGAATACCGTATGCTAGCAAAACAAAACACCCCCACCAAAAGCCCCGAAAAAGGGTTCGCTCTGGCATTCTCGGACGAAAAGCGCCAACGCAGGACCACATCTCCAGCTTTGCAGCGGATGTTTCAGAACCGTGCGCTGCAGAGGGAGGAAACGCTAAAAAGCTACTGACAGCAAGAAGCAAAGACAGTTGCTGATCTACCAGCCCAACTCCACCACAGCATCGGTACTGGCTGGGTATAAGCCTCGTTCAGTTCGGCTTACACGCTAAATTGTACCAGCTGGCTGGCTGGCCATGGGATCCAAGCAAGCAGCGGGTGCACTTTTCTCTGGGCATTGCATCTCGTAGCTTATTTTTGGCCCAGACATGGGGTTGGTAAACGAGATTCCGTGCGCAAATGGCTGTGCAGAAGTTTACCGACCCAAGCCTGAGGCTATTCGCAAGCAGCCAGGGGTGGCGCTGGCAGGAAGAGAAGTGCGGAATACTGTCGATCTGCTGAAATGCCGACACAAGGAGCCCAGCATATCCATTCGACAGGTGCTGACGAAAGCTGCATCGAGATCTCTCCAAAATGGCCAGCGCATGCACCATGGAGGAAGGTCTCCGGATGCCCGCTATCGGTGAATGGCTGGCGCTCACCAGTGACCACACAGACAAACATGGGCTGATCACTTGGCCGACGCCAGATGGGCGCAACACACACCCAAAATTTATCCGTGTGGCAGACACGGAACATGAACCAGCAGGGTCCCCGTCGGTGAATTGCGGCTGGGGAATTGGGGAATTGGTGTGTTGATTAGTTTTTAGTGCATTGTGCTAACACTGACGCCGGATGCCAAGTGCTGTATTGCTTGATGTCTTGAATCATATCAATAGAGACGCAATGGTTTGCTCCATCTTAGGAAATCATGGGCGTTTTCAAAGACTGGGAACTTTAAAGACTTGTCTTGAGTCTGTTGACGATACTGACCAAGGCGGGTCGGGTGTACAGCGTACCGTGGTCTGGTAGGAAAAAAAAGTTATGGATCGCACGACATCTTGAAGGCATGGGCACCAGCAGTCCCTGTCCGACCAGTTTATCGCGCGCTGGTATATCAGGGTTGATGACTGGCCGCTGTTGCCCACATATAATAGAGCCCCTCCTCTCCGTTCTTGGCCGGCCGGTGACCATCCCGCTCCGATTCCGAGTCCAATGTCTGCTGGGTCGTCAGACGGGGGGCGAGCAGTCGCCGAGGTCATTGCTGGGACGAGCAAGCAATATCTGATATTTCGTCAGCCAAGACGGAGACGCGGCAGACTAAAAATGGCCTGAGTCGATGGTAGTGTGCTGCGTGTGTGCAGCTTGGTGCTTAGGCGAGGGTGGCCAACCTATCTAGGTCACCACTAAACCAAGGGAGCGTTTCCGTGATGAGCTTGGTGCGCAGGCCGATCTGCTTATTGTCTGCCATACTGGTGGTACCGTGTGTTGTAAGTGTGTGTAAGTGTGTGTAAGTGTGTGTGTGTATGTTGTGCGTGTGTATGTTGTGTACCGATATGTGAGTGAGTATGGCTGATCTATTTTTGGATCAACAGCTGTTGGTGTGCTGCGTGGGGCAGCGAAGAGGAGTTGTCGCCTCGCCGGCCGCCCAGCCCACGGGTTCGCATGCCTGACCGACGGAGACATGGGGAAAAATATCAGAATAGGTAATCAGAAATGGGCATTCCTCGCGCCAGAATTCCGCCGGCCCCCTCCGCCAGTGGGAACATTCAGGCTCAGCGGACAGGGCCATACGTATGCAGTCCGATATCAGTCTATGCTATAAGGCCCTGCTACTTGTTACGTCTTCAAGACCGATGCCCGAAACGCAATGCTCGTGCATTACTCGACGGCCAGTAAAGAGCCGGCCGCCACAGCAATCGGGCTGCAGGTACAGAACCGGGGACAAGTTGTTGTCGCCACCGGAGATGCTGACATGGTTCGGCCGAAGGAGTTTTTTTCTTCTCTTTATTCGCCTCCTCCTGTCAACAGCACCGGAGAAGAAAAGAAGGGCTTGGCATGACGAAAAGCGCGTGTAGGAGTGGCTGCTATTACCGGCCTGCGTGGGCCACTGGCAGCGCAAGGAGTTGGCAGCTCAGTCGTCCGGCCTTCCGCTAGTCAATCCCCGCCTGAATGAGCTGTTTCTGCGCTGGGGGGTACGAATAGAGAGGTTGCTGGAAGGACTTTTTCCTAGCGCCCCCATGCTTCATTCTCGGCCAGTCACGGGGACCAATGCAACCAAAGCTGGAGCTCGCTTTCCTTTCCTCGAGGGGGAAGCTGGCCTGCCAACTGAGGCTTGTTTTTGGTTCTCTTTTCGTCTGTGAACCCTCTTCAGAGTCCCCATTTGGATGAAGGGATCTCACGATGAAATGAATTCAGGCAATGCGGAGGCGCAGCATGTTTGACCCTCCATTCTTGTCGATACGAGGAGAATCAAGGTTTAGTCTGTCACCAATTAGACGCGCTCCAAAAGCCTAAGTGTAAGTGCCAAAGTTTCTGCCCCCCCTTTTGAGGCTCTCGCTTACGGCAAGAGCCAGCCCCTGGTCCCCTTCCCTTGCAGCTGTGATGCCAAAGCCTCGGAAGCACGATAGAGAGTGCGCGGGGTGGGCTGGTCGTGCGTAGTATGAAAAGAGTATGGGGGCAGGCTTGCTGCGTGCGTCCAATGTGGCTGAGAGGTGTCGCTGCGTGTAAGTCGGCAATGTATTTTACAGGGAGTGATTGGCAGGTCAGTGCTGCGACTACCCGATAGTGTTAGTATACAATGTTGGAGCATGCAGGATCTTTTGAACAGAGTATCAGTGTGAGGATGAGAAGAGGTATTTCAACGTTGGCAGAGGCCGCGAATTTGAAGTCGAAATCATGACGCGGGAGTGACAAGAGTCTGCCAAATTGACGGTTGATGGTTGACAGACACAACCTAACGGCAAGAATCAAATCGGGCTACCAAAACGTTAGCGAGACTTGTGTCCCCAAGGAAAGCCCCACATGTAGAAGCGGCTCTTGGATGATGGTGAGCAGAGGAAGCATCCTTCTCCGTGGACTGACCAAGGCTGAGACATGAAGATGGAGGTAAACAAGCGAGCAAAAGTGCGCGGCAGGGAATCAATCGCCAGCAGAGCCCGGCCGAGAGTGATCAAACGGGTGAAGGTGGGCTGGAGCAAGGGTTCCCGGTTGAGGTGGTACGGACTTGAGCCGCCTGGTTGGTATTCGAGTTGGAGTTGGAGCTAGAGTTGGAGATGGGGTTAGTGAGCTGCCTATCTCGGGTAATGGGTAGTGTTGACGATGGTGGTCGGCTGTGGTGGTGATAATGGGCGGTGTTGATGGATGATGGGAGGTGATTCTTGTGCACAAAGTTATTTTTATCTCCTATGGTTGCTGCTTCTACTTGGGACCATGGGGCTAGCTGGAGTCGGGCTAGCGCAAGCTGAGTGCTCAGAGTCGTGTTGGAGAAGTGGCGGGCGGGCTTGGGAGAGTTTGACCCGCACTAGGTTAGCTGGACATGTGCGTCATTCGGAGCACTGGTTACAGTGGGTGGTGAACAGACAGGTACCTAATAGATAATGACGAGGACTAAAATATGATATGGTGAAGGGCCAAATAAAATAGGAACAGGCCCTCTTTTTTGTTCGGATCGTGGTTCTTTTTGTTCTAGTTGTAATTTCACGAGAATGCTATTGTAGGTTATTCTTGGAAACACGCCAGGGTCAAGGCTGGTCAGGGAGACGGCGAGAGCCTGGGATGACAGTACCAACAGAGACGGGTTCGACGGAGCCGTCCTTCTCACGAGTTACAAGCCCCCAACAACCCCGACGAGTTCGCTTACTGTACATTAAGTCCGGTGAGACATGGTTCGAGGGATGCAGAAACATGGTGCAAATAGTTGCTCGATCACCTCGACAAACAGGAGGAAGGGAAATGGAGGCACAGATGCTCGTTCACACCAGGATAGTATACATCGTGGAGCAGAGAGTAATGAACCCCGAAAAGAATAACACATGAATCGTTTTGGATGCTATTTTTCTTAATGTCCACTGCCCAGTTCTATTTTGGAGACGCTGTGGTCTTGGCCGATGCTAGCTGGGTGTGTGCTGTGCCCGTCGGCAGCGCGCCAGTTGCAAAAGGACCACTTGACTGGGTGCCCTGTCGGTGAGACAGAGGGAACTGCTGCTTTTCCCTTTCCCATACTAATTAATTCACTTTATTTTTTTATAGGCCAACTGATAGTCCCCGCCCAACAAGAACGTCGGCTCCACAGCCTGGTAGTGGAAGAGGCGCCCGACACACACCCCTCCTCTCCAAAAAAACCCGGCGCTAAAAAACACGCCCTACGGTACTAGCACAACCTTACTGGGCAGGCAGGCAGGCAGGCAGGCAGGCAGGCAGGGCAGGCTGGCTGGTGCAAGGTCTGTCGTCACTGGGCCATTTTGTCAGCGAAGGCACGCTAGGGGTCCATTGAAGGAGCAGCAGAGGCAAGGAGCCTGTTACTTACCTGTAAGTAGCAGGTTGTACAGGTAGGACAGCGCGCCTTGCAGCTTGTTGCCAGGTGCACTGTAGAAGCCGCTCTTACCTGAACAGACTGACCTGCCACCTTTTTGCTGATGAACCAGTAACACCACAATCGATTCATCGCCTGTCCGCTGTACAAGTACCACCGGTAGAATTCCCAACTGACCGGTCAAGACTCCCGTTCTGTCCGCATGCCCGTCCGAGGCTGTCGTGACTCTTGCTGCTTGCTTGTTGGTGGTATTATGAACTTTTCGATTAGCCCTTCCCTTCTCTACCCAACTCTGCAGGTACCTGTACTGGACACACGGACAGACAACACCCGACAACCCTTCTGCCCCCGCTCGCTGCCACCACCAACCACTGCCACGCCCTCCACTCCCTCCACTCCCACCAAAAAGTCCACCACCCAACTTGCAACCCTCCGCCTCCACTCTTTTCTATTTAACAATCCTCGTCCCCCCATCCTCTTCCTCCGACCTCACCTTACATCTCATCATATCCATCATCAACCTTCTCGTCTGCCTCAGACCTTCGCTTTTTTCTCCCACCTTCGCTCCTCCTACCCTCGCTCTTAGGAAGTCCTCGTGACTCCTGTCATTCGCTTATTAGTGTCTTGCTTTGTTGTCTGCGCTTGTTGCCCATCCTCAAACGCCCAACCGTCCTCGTCTCCGCTGTCGCCGTCTTGAACAACCTTTCCCCTTGAAAACGACTCGATCCAGCCTCTCATCCGCCTCGATAATACACTCGCTTGCCAATCCATCCCGCAACCGAGTCCTTCTCACACTCCAAGAGCAACGGGATCAATTCTGTCCTCACAGGAACACGCCACCCAAAGACCTTCTGCACTCCTGTGCCTAGTGCCCATCTCTTGCCGCTGCGTCTAGATGCATATCTAAATATTCAACCGCCTGTAACCGTTTCTCTGCTCAACCGTTCTACTCCTGGACAGCCGTTCTTAGCTCTCCACCATTCGCTTTGCTGGACACATTGATCCACACCCGCAACAACCGACTTCAAGTCACTTACGATCGCTACCTCTTTTCTGCAAACAACTGGATTCTCTCCCGCACTATAGCAACTAGTTCAGAGATCCTGTTCTCACCGCCCTCGACACCTTAGTATTTTACTTTCTTGTCGATTTTCTTTCTCCGTGTCTGTTTCTTCCGACACTCTTGGCCTCGTACGTTTTATACGTCTAGTCCAGTTTCACTACTTCGCTTCTTTACCACAGCTTTGTTGCCTGTGGTTTAATTATTGCGTGGGTTATCCTCTCTCTTGCATTTTCTACCGCCGTGCTGACATTCCCAGCCCCCCCTTCTCGAGTCTTCCGCTTCGACACAATGGCCGGTCCTGGTGGTGGTCCTCCTCGCCGCTCCCACACAAAGTCTCGCAAGGGCTGTGAAACGTGCAAACGCCGTCATATTCGCTGTGACGAGAGTTTCCCTCAATGCCGTAACTGCACCAAGCACAAGATCCGTTGCCCCTACAATGACATGCAGGTTACTCCCGAACCCGAGCGCTCTGCCACCCCCGACAAGCCCGACCTCATGTGGACGCCCCAGATCGAGGCCGAGATTGCCGACTGGCGCCGAACGGGTGTTTTCCCATTCCCTTCCCTGGGTCTCTACCCGGCTCCCATCGCCCAGCTCTACTCTGTCCACGATCTCCGTCTCATCTACCACCTCGCCGCGCTCTACCAGCAGCTTGCTGCCATAGATGCCAACAATTTTACGCTATGGACTCGCCACATTCCGACTCTTCTCCAGATTGGTGCCAGCACTCCTTATGTCATGCACGCTCTTCTCGCATTTTCCGCCATGCATATCGCCTTCCTCACCGATTGCCGCCGCGTCAGCAACATGGCCTTTGAGCACCGAGGCATTGCCTTGAGCGGCCTGCACGCCGCCATTGGCTCCTTCTCTCGTGAGACTTCGGATGCAATTCTTGCCGCATCTCTTGTCCTCTCTTGGCAGGCAAGCGATTGGCGCAGCTGGACGCAGCTCATGCAGGGTACTGCCACTGTCATTGACGCTATGGAAGGTTGGAAACACGAATCTCTCTTCACCGATTTCATCGCTGAAAGCTGCACTTTCCCTACTGCTCCTCCGTCGCCCGATCCTGAGCACCGTCCCAGCCAGCCGCGCAAGGATGATCTCGACGCTTTCCAGCGTACTCTGGACCAGGTTCAGAAGGTCGAGGCCCATCTTCGTCACCACAGGGAAGAGACGACTCAGATTCAGCATCTCATTGGTTTCCTCAAGGGAGCCCGCAAGATCACCCCGGCACTTTCTATTGCCCAACAGTACGAGCGTCTCCAACCTCTCCGCACCTGGCTTTTCTGGATGCCCGTGGGCTACCTGCAGAATTACCAGGCCACTCCCAACTCCCTTGTTGTCATTGCCCACCTCTACACTGTTGCTCTCCTCATGGAACGTCTCTTCCCCGAGATTGGTGCTGCCTACTTTGGTTCTCTCTCCATCCTGCCCGTTGAGGAGATTGCCCGTCGCCTCATGTCCCTGAGCGTTGCCGCTGCCCCCAGGAGTGCCCACACCCCCCTGACCCTGATGGAATTTCCCATTGACACGGTTACCGAATTCCGCTCTCGCATGGGCTGGGTTAACCCTGAGAGGACCCGCTCGTTCCCCCAGTTCAACCCTCCCAACTTTCCCGCTCCTGCTGAGGAAGTTGGCATGACCGCTGGAGCCGAGTCGTACATCTACAACAGCCCTGCGTTTAGCTACAGCGCCGAGGAGATGCCTATGCTCAATAATGCCGTCTCTGTGCCTGCCGAGGGTAGCCCTATGATGATGTCTTCTCCCTTTGTCGCCGGAAACTATCTCAACGTTCCCTCGCCTTCCTTTGTGGCCTACTCTCCAGCCTCATCCACCTTTGAAGGCTCCGTTGCCTACAGCGACCCTGAGGAATACTCGTCCTTTGACCTGCACCACTTTCAGACTGGTCACTCGCCCATGCTTGGCGATTCGCATCTCAACTACGGAGTCGGGTTCGTCACTCCCAACCAACCGGTGTGGATCTGAGGTACCTTCGCCCTTCACACCGGCGCCCTATACCTCGGCAATGACCATTTCGGATTGACGTTTTTTCTCTCTACCTCAGGAACCCGAGCCCCTCTTTGGCCAGCAACGCACCTTATCCACCACCTCATCAGGACGGCAGCTCCATGTACGCGCCGCCGGCCTTTGCTGGCGACATGTCATTGTACAGCCCGGACACGTTTACGATGCTACCTCGCCCAGAGTCTCCGATGCCTTCGTGCAGCTCACCCGCCCACTTTCGTCACCGCCACAACACCTCTGTCTCGTCTGCCCTGCACCCGCCCTCGCCTCTTACTCAAGCACCCTTGGTGCCTGAGCAGGATCCCAAGGGTAAAGGACGAGCCACATGACCGATTCTCTTTTCATCTTTCCAGCTTGGGACGCTTGTTACGTTTTCTGCCTTTACCGAGTTTTTTTTTTTCAACGCAACGAACCATGTACACCACACTCCTTCCACACTCGCTTACTACCAACCGCCTGGTTATACAACCACGCGATAACACTCCTTTCGAGTTGATCTCGACCACACTCCTTACGATACCCAGAAGGATGAATCTCATCCGACCCTCCTTAATACGCCAATGATACCCAGCATTAGACGCTCCTTTTTTACGACGCCGTAACGACTATCGGTATAGATATACACATTCCTTTGGAACCATCAGATACATGGGCTAGCGATCACAGCATTTTGATTTGAAGCAAGGCGAAGGGAGTTTTGATTTATTTGATTTTTGATTTGACCGAGAGTCAACCTGGACTAGGATTGTAATATGGGCTTGATTTGATTTGATTTGGAGATTTGGACCCTGAAAACTGTTTGTTAGGAATATTTGCTTTTGATTGGGGCTTCAATGCCGAACCAAAATGGGTTTATTTGACGGACTGCATCGAGGCAGGTAATGACTTGATGACTTTGGGTCTCTCTCCATAGTAGCAGCCATGTCTGCGATAATCGAGCCGCGCTACACCGTTTCCATTAATGATTCGCTCTCCTCGCTAATGTGGTAAATTGCTTGCATCTCCTTCCTATCACCGTCTGCTTGCCGTTGATGTATCTGCCGTAGCCGGCTGACCAGGTACGAGCCTACTGCCTGCCTATTTCGTCAAGCGAGGCTCGCCGCATGTGGTGATCTTGCTCGAAAGCTGAACGATGAAACACACCAAACCCAAAGATTTAAACTCCCGGCCCCGCGACCCCATCAATAGACTGGTTTAGCGCCAGCATTCCGCTCCAGGAAGGCCGGACAAGAAGCAACGGCGCGCCCCCCCCCCCCCCCCCCCGGTTCGGAGAAGTTTGGCGAAAGTAAAAAAAAAAAAAAAAAAAAAAAAAAAAAAAGCATATCGACGCCACGCGGCAACAGCAAGGATGGGACAATACGGGTTGTGGACATTTAAACCCCCCCAAAACCCTGTCAGGCCAAAGGGGCGGGCCTCGGCCGATGGAGCGGAATGGAGATGGGAACCGTGAACGGGGGTTGGTTTAAAGCTGCGCCTCACTGACATGCGTACGCGCGTCCTCTTCATATTTTCCTATTACTATTCGAAGCTAGAAGGGGAGGGGGGGCGTGTTGCATTGCTATTCGTCCAAGGGCGTGAGTTCGTGACTTATATACCCTAGTTGACCAGTTTTTTTGGTTGTTTCAGATTGATCACTTTATTGGTTGTATTGTAAAAAGATTGAGTAAAAAAAAGAAGAGACGGCAACTCCGCGGTTCTTGGCGCGGACGCGTGTGCCCTTTTCCCTTAAGAAGGAGTAATAGTATACTTTTGGTTTTATTGAGGAATGGGCTATTTTTAAAACGTGTTGGCGGTTGATGCTCATTTCACTTATACGAATGCGCGGCGCGGAAGTGGTTGACAGCTCAACAACCAGTAGAGTGGACGGAGGTCGACGTCGAAAATAGCACATGTTAGACAAAGGACCGCTAGTTATGCATTTGATAATTCCCATTTCTTTGTTAGCTTCATCATGACTCGATGTGCATGGGGATATTGAGACATTGAGGCCCGTGAGCGGTCAAAGTCGCATCATAACCGAGTTGGAAAGTTTGAAGACGCACATGCTGGCAAAAGAGGCACGCGTAAGCTGTTTTTGGGACCGGTCTAGGTCTCTGTGAAGATCTTCTGCTACGTTACGTTTACGGGATACGTGCAGAGAAACGGGCTTGAGAGACGGCTCACGGCTGTGGTGCTCGTCCATGCAAGTAGCCGTCTCGAGAGGGCGCGGAAGGGTAACGGGAGAGGCCATGGTGCGGGGTCTCAATGAAGTTACTCGAAAGAGAGCAATGGGACTTGGGGGTCTGACCAGAATGGCTGACAAGGAGTTTCTTTTCACTGTTTGTTCGTGTGGACGGGCTGTCCCAGCTGGTGGATAATCAGCCTTTCCAGTATGATTTTTCCAGGCAACTCTTGCAAGGGGCTTACTCCGCTCTATTATGTACCGTACAGTAACTGCTGTTCCTCACTACTCCTCTCGATCTGTAGTGTATTCTTCTTGACATTGTTGCGCAAGTCGCGTCAGACGTCAGCAGGCGTTTATCAAATCAACTCTTGACGATGTAGCATTTGCCTTGACAGACAGACCTGAATGCGGAAGCTTCTCTTCAAGACAGAGATAAGTAAAAAGGTTACTCGTAAGTGTACGAGGATTAGCCTTTGAGCTACAGGAAAGCATTCGCAGATTCGCCTAGCTTTTCCAACACAAACATAAATGTATTCTACATGAAGCATTCGCCTTCCATGGCCTGGAAACGACAAGCCTGCCACAGAAAGTATTTCCCTGGCTGCCTAGTTGGTTTCAAAAGAGGAAACAGGTACGTATCACGGAACTCCAATGCTCTCTTTGTTCCATGTCTGACGCTCCAAGTTGGCCAACGGGTCCTCGACGACGCTGGTTGTGATTCATGACCCCGTTTCCTCTCCATCGACCGCACCCTCCGATGAAATCATTCCGAGACCTTTGATATCCAGACTACGAGAAATTCGCTGGCTGACGAAGGCTTGGAAAATGGTCTCAACAGAAGGGAACAAAAGGCTTGCATTACTCCGCACAATGCAGCATGAACCAACGCGCGTTTTGGACCTTCAACCTGAGGATCTCTTAGAGGTCTGAACCTGATCAGAAAGAAGCCGGTAAACATGACAACACCACCAAAGTACGAAATACTAGTCCAACCCCATGGTGCGACTCGGGGTTAAACAAATTACTTGTTACTGTGACGCTGGAGTCTCCCCTGCGAAAGGAGCTGCAGTCGTTATGCTGTTTCACGGAGGTGCCCGGCCATCCTCCACATCCTTATTCGGAGACAAAAACAGCTGTTAGAGATAGAAATGGTCGCTTAGAAGTAACGCTCAGCGGAACCCAGGACGGCTCAATAGATGTCAAGGTTGGTCGTGATACTGTAGGAGATGTGTTACTCTTATTGGAGTAACACCTAGAGTTATCAACGACTTGACAAGCCCGACAATTTATACAGAAGTGCTTCGGGACCAAGGAGGTCTTATTGGTGTAGGTCGATGGTTTCTTCCGCACCTTCCATCCCGTGACCTATCGACGTGTCATGTCAAATGAAATCTGTCTCTCGCGCCACGCAACACAACTACGGCTGGAGCTTCGGCGACGGCGCCCAAGGCACCACACAGACCAGGCCGGATGATGTCCTCCTTTCCTCAGTGTTTATCGTAGGACCTATTGTGAGCCACCAGACCAAGGCCCCCGTCGCAAGAAGCACCGGTGACGAGAGAGCGACACCTGTGATACCCAGCTTCGGCGAGCCCTCGGCATGCTTTCCGCCGCTTCACGAATCAACGGCCCCAAACTTCTTTTATGCGAGATCAAAATTTGAGGACCCAGAGAGCACCACGAAGGTGTATATTCGCAAAGTGCCTCGTGATTTCTCCGGACACAATTTTGCCTCGTGCTTCATGATTAGCTACAGCGATCGAAATAGGCCAAGGCATGATGCGGAGCTTGTCCGCTATATGGCATACGAAATGACACATAACTGGGCATATCTCATAAATTTCAAGTAAAAGGCTGTCAGAGCTCAAGTTGGAGGGCGGGATCATCTGCAAAGGTGGTGAGGATGCTCTGCAGATGGATGCTGCAGGTGCTTCCACCCCGGCTGTTTAAGTAGAAGATCAACCAACCCGCCGGTCAGCATCCAGTATCAGCTACATTTGAGAAGGGACAGCTGGCGCCCGATCGTTACTCTCGCTCATTCTCTGTTGCCCCTGTTCGAAAGTACCGTGCGACGAAAAACGAATCAAGGACGCGAAGATTATGATGACCTTGCTTGGGACTTGAATGATGCCGAGGCTGAAAAGGCTGAAATTCAACTCAAGAGCAGGCCATTCTGTACCCGCGTATTTTTGACTGTCTCAACGCGGTTTGGAGAAGCACAGGTACGGCCAAGATCTCTACAGCTAGGGGGCTACAATATGCTATATAGAGTGCGTGTAGCTGGATTTCCTAGCGATGTTTTCGTCCGTGTGCCGTGTCCCAGCTTATCCCAGTTTCCGGCGGAAAAGACGCGGTATGAGGCGGCTACCGGGTTGCTCCTTCGGCAAGCGACTTCATTGCCTATCCCTCAGACGCTTCGATACGAGATTGAATCAGAAATCGGTCCATATATGATGTTGACATACGTTGCAAATGACGGGGACGTGTCCGATGTTTTGTCAAGGCCCAGAAAGAATGGCGACGAAGTACCGGTACTGGATGCCGAGATTGGCGAAGAATTGCTGCAAAGTATGTATTCCAAGATGGCTACATGTCTTTTACAGCTATGGCAGCCAGAGTTTGATCGAATTGGATCATTGAAGAAAGCAACGGGAGGTATTCAATTCTCGGCAGACCACTTACACAAAACATGAGCAACATGGTTCAGTTGGCAAACATTCCTAGACATGTGCTGCCACCATCAAAAACCACCTACAGATCGGCAGATGAATGGTACATTGAGTTGGCAAGTATGCAGATGGCCCAGCTAGTCTTTCATCACAACGACCTAGTCAAGTCAGCAGACGACTGCAGGGACAAATACATCTCCAGATATCTATTCCGCATGTTGGCAAGGCAAGGCAAGTTGTCCACATTTGGGTTTACCGAAGATAGTTGGTCCGCCCAGGCAGCGACAACGAAATATTGCTGCTCAGCGCCGGAAATGACAGGTCGTTTTCGGCTGTGGTGCGATGACCTCCGCGCTGTCAGCTTCCTCATCAATGAATCCAAAGACATCATTGCCGCGATAGACTGGGAGTTCACATATGCGGCGCCTACGCAGTTTATCCTCGATCCGCCCTGGTGGTTATCGCTAGAGATGCCAAAGATGTGGCCTGAAGGGATAGACGACTGGGCGGTACAGTTCGAGCGACGGTTGGGTACGTGGCTGTCCGGCATGGAAGCAGCGGAGAAGATGACACACCCGAACACGGTACCATTCAACCTATCTGGATATATGCGCGATAGCTGGAGAATGGGACGGTTCTGGCTCAACTACGCCGCGAGGAAAAGCCGGGCGTTTGATGTCATCTATTGGAAGTATCTGGACGTGTTGTTTTTCGGAGAGCGGCAGCATGCGACCACCGGTGAACCACGCTGGAAGGCGCGGATCGATATGCTAAGTGATGAGGAAAGATCGGCCATGGAGGCGTTTGTTGAGAAGAAAATGAGGGATATGGCGGTTAGACGGTTGGTGGACTGGACAGCAGACGACGCTCGCAACCGTATGGCTGAAGTTTGGGCGGAGGCTGATAACGCGGGTTTATTTTAGCACATTATTGTCAGCGTCTGGCAAAATGAAACTCGGTGTAGACAAGGAATTCTTAGATTTCCCGAAAATACAGGATCCTTTGCGCCAACCTATCTATCCATCATGTACACATAATACCGCAATATCGGTATCCAGAACCTTGTATTCGGCACTCTCTTTCCCTGCGAAGAGATGACTCAAAACTCCGTAGCGAGCAAAGTCCTGAAATCTTTCAACAACCGCATTTATCTCGACTTACACTTCTCTGTCATCGTTGCTTCGACCGCCACTCCTAATACGTCACTTTCACGACCTGCCCCTCGGAGTGAATGGCAACATCATGCAGCGTCTTCATCACTGCCGTCGCTGCCCTATCTGGGAGAAACTCAATATCCATAAAGAACACCCGATGCGTATTACACACATACACCCCCGGTATGCACCCGCAACACCCCATCCCCTCCACCGCCACCACGCCGCTCTCCTCAATACGCATCTTAGCCTCCGCAATCGCCGCCATGAGACGCGCATCCCAGATACCCTCCCGCCTCGGCCGCTGCCGCAGCAGCGCAATCGCCTCCCTCCGCAGCTGCCCGTCGCGACAGCTACTCGCCACCATGAACAGCGGCTCGCACACCGACGGCGAGAACGAGTACACCGGGCGCCGTCGTCCGCCGCGACCACCGTCCTCTTTCTCCTGCAGCGCCTCTTCCGCGACTAGCTTGTGCGTCAGCTTGACGATGCGCCGGAAGCGCGCCGCAAACGCGTCCCACGCCAGCTCGTACCGGCTCAGGTCCAGGCTCGAGGCAATCTCGGCGCCGCAGAGCCAAATGTCGAGCACGAGCGCGCAGTCGAGGTCCGTCTGCCTCAGGCGCTGCGACCACTTGAGGTGCGAGAATTTGACCTTCCACGCGGACAACGCGTGTCGGTACGGCTGCCGGAGGTCCGGCACCGGCAGCGGCGTCCCTGTCCCCACCCCGGCGGAAGTCCCGGCGGTCCGCCGCTCCTTTTCGTTGCGCACAGCCATCAGAAGCCCGCCGACCAGCCGCTGCAGCTCAAAGCACGCCTCGGTCGCGGAGCCAAACGGCGCGACGGGGACTTCGCGCGGTATGCCGCCGCGGCGCAGGATCGGCTGCCTCGCGCCGGTCCACATGTACTGGACCTCGAAGCCGTCCACCAGGCCGACCAGCGACTTTGCCGGCAGCATGTGGCTGTCCGCCGCGCCCGCCGACGCCGCATCATCCTCCTCCGTTTTCTCCAGGAACCGCCACTGCTGTGCAACGCGCAGCCCGTGACTCGCGTGCAGCATCGCCTCCCGCGGGTCCCCTCGCAGACTGCTCAGCCCCGTGAACAGCACGCTCGCCATCAACAGTGTCTCCGCCGAGCGCGCGTCGTCCTTGTGCGCCAGCGCGACTAGGTGTGCAATGGCCTCGTTGTGCTGCCGCAGCGCGAATCGGTAGTGGCCCTGCCGGACATCCTCGGGATCGTCGTCGGACATTTTGAACCACGAGTACATGGCGGCCATGGACAGGCTGGCGTGCCAGATGGCGGGCTGCGTCTGGGCGGCGAGCAGCACGTCGACGTGCCAGAAGGGCTGGTAAAAGGCGCCGGCGACTTGGGTAACGGTCTTGGTGCGGAAGAGGTTGAACATTTCGCGCTCGCGGGGGGAGGCTTTGCCGTAGATGGGTGTGAGGGCGTGAAGGCACGGCGTGGCGATGGGAGAGGCGCAGGGGGCGGGCTCGGGGGCGATTTCGAAGCCGTCGCACTTTCGGCCGGTCGAGATGCACTTTTTGCATGCGGGACGGCCTTCGTCGCACTTGACGCGGCGGATGCTGCGGAGATGTTAGTGAACGAGTCCGGCGCTACCACGATGAAGATGGCCGAGGGCCGTGGTCTTTGGTCGGCGTGGGTTTATGGACTCACCGGCAAGTAATACAGCCAGTCTTGACTTTGGGCGTCCAGCGCCGTTGACGAGGTTTCTGCGCAGGCTTGCTGGCCGCCGGCGCTGCCATGGCGAAGCCAGCTTCGGGCGAGCCACCTCCAATCCTCTCGACGACGCGATATACTCTTTGGTGTTCCATTTGCACAAGCGGGATCACATAGATGCGAATGAACGACGAGGAAGAATGATGCGGTGGCGGGGTTGGTTTCTGGGCGATGGGAGTGAAAGAGGAGCGACACCTGGCTGGGTATAGCACTAGGGGAAGGATAACTAACTGGGTATATGTGGCTGCCGGGCGGAGACTCGCTGAGCTGACTGGGCTGAATGGTTGCTTCTTAAAAGTTACCTCGGGAAGTTACCTCGGGATGACGATGAGTGTCAAAGACGAGGCGCTTGGAGTTGTAGTGCGATGGGCTACAGGGCTGTGCAGGGGATCCGAGCCCAACAAGGAGACGATCGGGAAGATGGGAAGATGGGAAGAAGAGGAAAGAGGAAAGTTTGTCCGGCGCGGAGAGATGAGATATCAGAAAATATGTTAGTGAGTTCAAGTTTCGGGGTCGCATAGCCTGGGCTGATGGAAAAGGGCGACAGGGAAGGTGGAGAAGAGGAGCCGATCACCAGTTGGCGCACATGGCGGAAAGGAAGAAGAGACCAATCAAGAAGACAGATGAGGCTGTTGTGGAGGACTCGTTCTCAATTGTCCCAATTAGGAATATTTTCTGACATGAAGCCGCCGGCGTACTGCAAGCCCGACATGGTAATCTTACGCCGACAAGTGCGTGATAAGCACAGCGGTGGGTTGTCGTTTCTCTGTACAACTTGACTATAATACGCGTTGCCATACGTTAGCAACTCGACTTCTATCCCATCCATGATATTACCCCTTTACTCTATTATCTCCGGGTTGTTTGCGGGAAATATCTGTGTGGCTTGATGCTGCACTACGTGATTCGCGAGCCGAGGCCACCGTCCTAGCGTACCATCAGGAACAGCTTGAAACACAGTAAGCAGTAATCTGACGCGCAGCTTCGTCTCCGCACCCCGATAACCGATCAGGCAAACTATCACGGATCACATTTATGTGTCACTGGGATGAGTGAAGTAGTTATGACAAGCAAGTCTGATATGGATTCGTATATTGTAGTGACTAATAGGAGTGTGGCCCTGCATGTGGATGGCGAGACACTCTGAGCTGTTAAAACACCAAAGATAGGAAAATACAGTAAGAAAAAGAGAAGAGAAAAGAAAATGCATTACCAAGCCTGTGGCACGCCAAAGAGTAAGCTGCCAGAGCCGAAACCGAAAGAACACAAGATCAAAGTGAACTCAAACAACACCAGACGCCAAGGCAGCCGCGGAACCGACAGCCTGTATAACCCGATTCTGATCCATAAACGCCGATCCGATGCAGAAGAATAGAAAACGAAACAAACCCCATAACGCCTAGAATCCCATAGAAGCCAGTAATCCCGGCCTGCCAGAAACGGACAGCCCCGGCCCAATGACACCCAAAACGCCGTATGATATGCAGAACAAGCAAGGCGCACAAGCAGGGGGGCGTGTTCTCCCCGAAATAAATGACAAAAGACCGCCCGTGTCAAATCTGACTAGCCCATCTCTTGGACGATCACAGTACAAAATTACTGCTCGCTTGGGAGCACAAAGCGAACCCTCTTCACCGGCTTCGCACCCGCAGCCCTTCCAGCCTTCGCTGGCATGAAGCGTCCGCGCGTCTCGCTCATCGTCAGCTCCTCCTCCGTCTCCTCCTCGATGGACCATACATCCGCGCTCGGCTCCCGCCAGAGGTGTCCCGGCCTAGCGGCACGCGGGCCGGGCACCGACCACCGACCGCGGCGTGCCGTCGTGGTAGGTCGTCCGCGGAACCCGCCGGCCGACGGGGGCGGAAAGGACGACGACACCAGGAACGGGGGCGATGCCGTGCGCACCGGCGCGGCGGCGATGGGGCTGCGCGAGCGGAAGCCAAACGGGTAGCTCCCGACGGTGAAGCTGTGACGGGGCGGCACGGCGAGGCTCTGCCGCGCAGGGGGTGGGGAGGGGGACAGACGGATGTAGTCTTCACCATCGTCGTCGTCGCCGTCGTCGGATGTCAGCCCGTCCGAGTCAAAGTCCGGTGATGCGGCGGCGCGGCGGATCTTGCCGAGGCCGTCGAGGGTGGAGGGGCTAACGCTGCGGACGAGGTCGTCGCGGCGCGGACGGCCGGCAATCTCGATACCAGCGTCAAAGTCAGAAAACGGCATGTCCTCATCGTCATCATCATTGCCGTTGTCGTCGGGGTTGGGCGTGAGAAAGTAGGTCAGAGGGTCCTCGTCAATATCCTCGAGGAGAGGCCGCGGCTCGATGCTCTTGCGGGCGCGGACGAGACGCAGCTGTGTGGGTGGCCAGGACTGGCGATGCGAGTTTGTGTTGGTGAGAGAAGAAGGCATTATTTTGATTTGATGCAGAGATGTGTGTGATGAGGAATAAAAGGTTGCAAGTGGTTATGAGAGGCAGTCGTCGGCGTAGGTTGGTGTAAGTGGATGAGGGGGAGTTATGCCCCCGCGGGAGGAGCTGCACACCAAAGATGAAAAGGTTAGACAAACAAGAGCATGTGAGTTTTCTTAACAAAGGACGACCAAATCACGTTTGCGAAGGAAGATAGCCTTTGTGTCTCATCAAAAAGACAAAGGGAAAAATCAGAGGAGATGGGGAGACCATGAGTCCATATATAGACCCGAAAAAAGCACGACAGGCAGCCGCCTTGTTCCCATATTGGGGTATATCTCAAGATGTGGCACATGCAAGCCTCTTCTCGCGAACTAGTCACTAATCCCTGCCCAGCGCGACGAGCTGATGAGTCTTCTTCTCTGCTCCAAAGCTTGGGAGGGGGGTGGTAGCGTAGGGACACGGTTCGCGCGGCCTGACCAGCCAATGTGAGTCGACGGCGAGGACAAAAAGGTCAACCTCGAGGAGGGTTCGGCTCGCGCGCCAGCCGTAATCAGCAGTTGGCCTCTCGAAGGGAGGGGGGTGGTGAGGGGCGTGTGGTCATGTTACCCCCCACCATGGACCATGGGCTTTCCGATGGGTTGTACATGACGAGGATAGCTTTGGTCTCTTGGCTTGTAGCTGGTAAAAGAAGAACGTGGGCTAACCCGGGGCTGCCGTGGACTTGCCTAGTTGAGGCTGAAGAGAAGCCTGTAAGACATGGGCGCCGCCAAAAGAGGAAGAAGCCAAAGAAGCCAACGAAGCCAAAAAGGAGACTGAGTCCAAGGGAGAAAGGTGAAGTAGATGATAAGATAATGGTGAATGGAATGAGCGTGCTGCAAAACATGAATCAAGTATCGCGGCCAAGATAGCACGGCCCGCTGCGAATGCAACGCTCCCGACTGCATGCCTTCATCGAGACGATAGGAGGATTACGACACGGGCATGCAACCGTGGCTCAGCTCTCCATCTCGCGTGCGTACCGTCGATGTGAGTATAAACTTTGCGTCTCTTAAAAAAGGAGAGTCTCTGCAACTGCCGACCTCGTCACATTGCCGGGCAAGTTCAAGGCGCGAGGGCTGAAGTACTGGCGGTACAAGGCTGGCTGAATGGCTGCCCGGGCATTGTTGCGCTCGTGTTTTCTACCATGTAGACTTAGTCTAGTATATAGTTTGGTGTTAAAATGTCCCATCAGGCTGTATACACATATGTGCTGCGTGGGAGGCTGTCAGAATAGAAACTCGGCTGCCTAGTATTTAGCAGAGGCAACCATTTTTTTCTCGTCTCTATACTCAGTGACCTCGTAAGCTTTGAATGATTTCAAAGCCAAAAAAAAGGACAGATACGCAACACCATGACGAAAAACAAGGTGCCGTGTCTCTGCGCCACACTGTTGGACGGGATGACCTCGGTCATGCAAGGCACAAACGCGCTGCTTTTCTTGACAGGTGAGCGATGACAATGGGAGACAAAGAATCCCGAGCCGAACGAGCCGGTTCGTCATCCCCCCCCAAAGCCAAGCCATGGGAATATCCCATCACGGCTTGACGTGCAGGCGGACACAATGGCCCGAAAGTCGATTTATTGCGCCGATCAAGCAGGAGAATTATCGATCGCAGATGGGCATCATGCAGGCAAAGGTGATGGGGAAAAAATGGTATCCCGAGTTTCTGCGTGACCAACTCGGAAAGGCCATGATGGGGGGCGTGGGAGGAAAAAAAGGTGATCATATGGTACATGGGAAAGGGGGCCGTGGATATGGAAATTTGATGGTGATGGTGGTTTTTGCCTCGGTGGTTGAAGATGAGCCAGTGAGGATGGCGACCTGCGAATACAGAGGTTTAGCGGGCTGTTAGCGCATGGTAGCGCATCGCCCGCTGGAACTACCAGCTGCAGGTGCTCAATAAAAACGTGCTATAATTATACGGATGGCGCTGTAGCTCCCCTAAACCGCTTTCCACTCTAGCGTGCCAAGGCCAGTCCGTCTCACCCAGACCTCACAGCAGTGCAGTGCTGCTACCCGCCGCTGATTGGCCTGCTGTCCCTCGCCATCGTGCGCTAAAAGCAGTCATCCGCACCCTCCCAGCGCCACCGCTAACCCGCCCCCCGCCATGCATGCTCCCGTCCGCAATCCCAAGCTGAACCATACCAACCTACTTGCCTACCTACCTCTTATCTTTCCAACATCAGGAGAAAGTTTAAAGCTAGCTTGCGTCTTGGTCACGGCCCGTTACCGTCTCCATTCCTCGGGTGCGTGTGGAGAGGAAATGCGGTACGACTGTGACGGTACGACCATCACGGCCATCCAACACCACTTACACCACTACACTACACACGCCGTCTCACTGCAACCCCTCTTCCAAATCCCCCAACCAAACCGTTCATGCAGACAACGGGCTCGCGGAAATGCAAGACATTTTTTTCGGCAGCCTGTCCATCTCTGGACTAGCAAGCATGTCTCTTGTCCATGGTCTGAGAACGACTGCCCTTATCCCCACTCACCTGATCAACCTCGTGAATCCCATGACTCCTTCCTCCCTTCGCATTTGCACATTTCCGTCTCCCATCCGTGTGTAAGACTAGTCAAATGTTAAGGAGGGCACCGCCATATCGGATACAAGGACTACCTCCAGCATGATCCGTGGTGGTGGACAGACTTGTCGTCATCCTGCAGCGGCCCCCAACCTACCACTCTACAGGTGCATGGAGTTGGTTTATGTGGGCTTAGTGAGGTGGGCGAGTTGATTGACTGCGCCATCTTGGCGTGCGTAAAGTTGAAGAGATGATGGATACCGTGGGCTCATGAGTTGGGTTTGGTGCTTTGGGGTTCCGTTGCCTCTGGTCTTGGGAGTCGACGTCATTCATAAGATGGCGTACTATCGATGGGGAGTATAAGTCGACGTCTCTTTTCGACAAATATGACAGAAAGGTAAATTTAGATGAATAGACATGCAGTCAATCTCACATGACCGTAACTTCTGTGCAGCGTGAGCATTATGCTGAGCGATAAGAGTTTACAATACAATCATCACCCGCTCCAGTTGGAGAACAGCTAGCATTTCCAGAGCTTTCCTGCCCATGAACACTGAAGTCACTAAAAGTGTGTTGAATTAATCTCCGGAAGACTTTTCGCACGTCCAGTACTCCTACTGTCGTTTCTTTGCAGCAAATCAAGCACAACCTGGACACTCGAACCCTTGCATCTCCAAAAAACTTGGCCGCTGCGCCAAACAATACTGGCAGTACAGGATGCGAAAGGAACTAATAGAGAACCATACGCGTTGATGCTGAAAAGAAAATATCGGCTCCGATTCAATAATACTTACCCACAGGCAGAGAGTCAGAGGCGGTACATGGTGAAGCCAAGGATGCCACGTAAGGCCGCGCCGCGCATGAATCAGCTTCAAACGTCAGCTTTATAGCAGAGTTGAAAGAAATCCTTCAAGTATCTCCTGAATGAGGACATAGAGCCCCCTGAAAATCTTCTCTTGAGTAAATTGATGGCTCAGTCCCGGTTGTCGTGCTGGTATTGCAGCGCGAGAGAGGGCCAACTCAACGTGGCTCACGCAGGCAATACTGCCTTTGTAAACGGCCTCACGATAGCCGTTTATCAAAGACACATACATAAATAGTATATGTAATTGAGACGCCTGTCGCTATTTTTATCGAGGATGCCCGGTGATCTCGTGAACTGGGTTGCTGCAGCGTCCACATCTGGCACTGTTCAGTGGCCGTACGGCACAGATGCACGACTTTCTGCACACAATCCGTCGGTTTTATTTGAGAATCACTTTGTTGTCCCCCACAGAGTTGCCAGTGAAATTGTTGGGATATTTGATAGTTGCTGCTGCGTCACAGACCATGGCTAGACACCTAGCAGATCAAATTCTCAGACTACAGGATACCACATGGTAAATGCTTATGCAACTGCGACGATCTAACAGCAAAAAAAAATCCGTTCTTCTTCTTGTTTTACTTCTTTCTTCATTTTTAAATGAAAAGCCTTTGAACAACAGCTACGCTTTCGGCTGAACCTACAACGCACAGCGGGCATCGCCCCGAGAGCGCGTTTCGCGACCTTGTTGGACCGGGTTTCTCGGCTTTTTGTCACCCAAAAAATCACTCCCCTCGGTACTACAAGAGATATTGTTCAAAAATCCCGTTCATTTCCGGCATCGCAACCAGAGTTGGCTTTCCAACCTTGAGGGAACCCGAAAACGGATCTTCGGCCGCCGAGCGGGGACAGTCGGGCTGCCATGAGCCGAGCGCTTCTCGCAAACTCCATGTTCAACCTCTTTCCTTCACTTCACTACCACATCTTAGCTTGCATCCTGCTGTTGATTTTCCCCTCCCCTTTTTTCGATAATCTGCAGCAGAACCCGGCGCCTCCCTTCTTTGACATCACGACATTCCACCTTTGTGTCACCTTCTCTTTCCCCGCATCTCGAGCCGTGCCTTCGCGCCGTCGTCCGCCTCCCCACACGTGACGATCGATCTCGACAAAGAAACTCCATGCCATAACTTCAACAAAGCTTCCTTCTGCTTCATCCTCTGACTTCATGCCATCTCCATCCTTGGCCGCGAAACGACGGTCCGCACGCAACGCCCCCTCTTTCCAAATCGCCCTGACCACGCTCCTCATCATCTTCGCCGCCCTCACCTGGCGCCTGTACACCACCCCATACCACCCCTTCACCATGACGTCGTCGTCGTCACACACCAGCAAGCCTTCCGCTGCCCAGCACGACCTCCCGCCCTCCGCCGCCCTGCACGTCGCCATCAACCGGACTACGCATCTCCCCCTCCGCCTCATCACCTACAACATCCGGTACGCCAACTCGCGCCCCGTCCGCGGCGAGCGGCCGTGGCCCATCCGCGCGCCCAAACTCGCTACCCAGCTGCGCTTCATCACCGAAGCGCATCCGTCCGCCTTCATCTGCCTGCAAGAGTGTCTGCACGTGCAAGTGCTTGATCTCGCCGCGCGTCTCGGCCCGCGCTGGGCGTACATTGGCCGCGGCCGCGACGCGTCCCCCACCGCTGGCGAGTTCTCGCCCATCTTCTACCAAAAGGATGCGTGGACGTGCACGCGCAACGAGACGCGCTGGCTGAGCCCGACGCCCACCGTGCCGTCGCGCGGGTGGGACGCGGCGCTCAACCGCATCGTCACTATCGGCGAGTTTGCGCACCGCGGGAATGGCACGAAAGTGGTGGTCATGAGCACGCACTTTGACCACATTGGCGTCGTGGCGCGCGAGGAGAGCGCGCGGCTATTACTAGCCATCGCGCGGGAGTGGAAGGATGGCGGCGGTGGCAGCGGAGGAAAGAAGCCGGCGGCGGTGCTGCTGGGGGGCGACTTCAACAGCGAGCCGGATGATCGCGCGTACAAGGTCATGGTAGCCGAGGGCTCCGGCATGAGCGACGTCGCGGACCTGGTGGCGCCCGAGGACCGCTACGGGAATGAGATGACGTACACGAGCTTTGGCGAGGTTGGCCGCGGAGAGGCGCCGCAGCGCATCGACTTTCTCTTCATCCAGGAGCCGCGCGGCGCGATCGTCAAGTCGTTTGGCGTCCTGGCCAACATGTTTGACGACGGCGTGCGCATCTCGGACCACCGGCCCGTGGTGGCAGACATGGAGATTCCGCTTTAGACATCTTTCTGGGGAGTTTTCATCACTAATGGATGTAAATCAATGCCATATACAAAAGACTACGGTAGATGTGAGCGAGTTACAGGCTCGAGGGGACGACAAACGTGGATACTAGGGGGCGCCTCTTGCAGACTTAGAACATACAAGCGATTGAAATGGCAAATCTCTCACGAATGTCCGCATAGCCTCTACGAGTGACCTTGTATGACGTACGATACCGTCCGAGGTCGCCAAAGATCAAAGTCGCCACGCAACCACGACCGACGAAGCAACGTCGACTCCCACCTCCGTCGGGAGCGGGCCAGCCACCCTTCACCGTCTACGTGCATGACGCAACGGCAGTTCTTAGCTAACTATTTTCACCGGCGCCCCATTTTCTTCTTCTGCGACGACAAGTCGCGTTTTACCTGGGGACGCACCACCCTTCGCATCGTCTCGTCGACGACGCGGGGGCGGGACAAGGTGCAGCAACCGGCCCTACTACTACAGGATCGAAAAAAAGGGCGTGGGGTAGGGTATCTCAAGGGTCGCCCCAGGTAAGAGAGCGGTTTCCCGGTTTCTGGAACATGAGTGTGGTGCCACAACAGGAGGGCGCGGCACTGGGCGAGGTAGTGGTGGTGGCGGTGGTGGTGTCGATGTAATATCAATATAGGCGAGCATGAAGAGAATCCGGCTCTTGTGTCCTTCAACCTGCATCTGTAAAAAGAGGTCGGGCCAGCACACACACGCACACACACGCACACACACACACGCAAGCACACACCGCTACTCGCGTTGGACGGGCATTGCATGTATGGAATGGTATCTACATCGCGAGATTCACGGTTAGTACCGGTGTCGAGTATGTACGCTGCGTGACCGCGCCATAGAGGATAAAACCGTCACGGCAGCAGGCGGGCCCAATATGCGGCCGGGCCGCTCACGAGTGCTTGTGCATGCATGTGGGTTGTGGCTACACCGAGAAGCCAACCAAGGGAGACACGTTGGAAAGAGTACCGAGACGGACATTGGCGTGTACAATTGTTTAAGATAGAAGACTGCACCGTTCTGTCGGGCTATTGACTTGTTCGAGCGGCCAGCAGCTGCAACCGCGGTAAGCCACCAGGACCGATGCATGCGTGCCATCTGATGACAACAAAGCACCTTGCATCGCAACCGCAGCAAATGTACAGACTTGTAGCCGAGTGGCAAAACATCCGGGAATGGCGCAGCGAGCGGCGGACGCAGGGGACAGGGAGTGAGGGTGCTTGTCATTGTCCAACTCGTGCGCCACTGATGCTGCAGCATGTCTGGGCAAAGCAGAGAACAGAGCAGCACCGGTGACCTTTATTCTGCGGTTTCCCAAAACGTTAAGACGCATGCATCGCAAAGCTAGCGAATTGATGATTTCCAGCATCCATTAAGGTGGCCTGTTGCATTGAATTGATGGAATATACATTACATTGTTTCCGCAGCGGATATTCAAGCCACGCCAACAAAGCGTTGAGCATCGGTCAGTCTTTCGAGAAGCCGCCTGACATTTATAAGTCGTGACTAGCAAATAAACTGCAAGGGAGAGGTCAAGACATGTGCATAAAGGTCGAGCCCTTCTGTCGAGTCAGGTTCAGACCAGCCAGCCACGACGAGCTTTACATGAAACCGAGCCTACTGCCTTGCCAGCTAGTTATGCGGACGGGAAGTAGGACAATAACAACCGTCGATAACACGATCATTACTCATCCATGGGGGGAGGGAGGCGTCGAATGATGCTTTCTTGTGACGCCACCTGATGCGTTGGCTAGGTGGGCAAAAAGCGACATGCGGTCGACAGCATGGCAAGGGTGTAGACAACGGGTAAAGGGCAGAGTGGTCGGTGTCTGTCCCCGGGTAGGATACTTTGGCTTGCGGTTTACCCGGAAAGAGCCGCTCCTTTTTATGAATCAAAGATTGTGTCTCTGGGATGTTTCGGTCACTGCCAGCGTGAGGGAAAAGTCGACAGAGGCTTGACACTGACAGGAAGAGAGTCACTGCGCGGCCGAGGTTGCATCGGCCGCCACCATGGTTGCATTGGGTAAATACTAGGTAGTAGGTCTGGTGGCTGACGCAGTGCTGTGATGCGAACTAGATTCTGGGACGCCTTTTTTGAATGAGTCAACGGTTCACGAGTAACTTTCTTCATTCTCGTTCAAAGAAAAGAAAAGGAAATGGGAGTCTTGGCAGCGTTAGAACAATTGTCAGATGAGAGCCCATTTAAGGAGGTGTCGATGCTGCGACTGTCTTTTCAGCCGGCCATTATCTGGATCGTGTCCCCGATGACAGGGCTGTCGTATTGCTTATAGGTCTGTGTAATATGACTTGCAAGTGCGGTATTTCGGGATTGAGCTAGCTTGTATGGCTTGTATGGGTGACTGACAATGATTGTACAATGGGAAAACAAGGCATCAATGGGAAGGTCGCGGGGTGAGACATGTCAGCTCCGCTTTGAGGCAAGATGGGCGTAGTCGTCCTGGCGCTGTCGAGTACGCAATCGCTGAGACCCGCCTGGCTGGGAGGAAGAAACAGACAGAAATGGTCGGGAAAAGGGAAAGCCGTGTGGAAGACGTCGCTGATCGAAACTTTTTTTGGGGGGGGGGGGGGGTTTGGCGTCGGGGCGGCGATGGCCAAGGGAGGCAAGCTATCCAACCCAAGCCCGAGCGAGATTCGCTTTTTTCCGGGTTCCCCACAGTTGGGCTTCCATCAGTACAGACATTGGGACAATGGAGACTTTTAGGAGAGTGGCTGGCGGGCAAGAAACGCAATTGAAAAAAAAATAAAGAAAAGAAAAAGGAAAAAAGGAAGACTGGTAAGAAAAAGGAACATACATGGGCAAATTGTACAGAGCAATTGGAGCAGTGTGGCAAAATCGTGGACCGAGGGGCTCGGGCTGGGTGCTGCAGATGCCTGATGCAAGTTCATACTAAGTAGATGGAAGGACCCTTGTTCATCAAGAGAATAAGCACGATCAAGGCAACAAGCACACCAGCAGTGTCCTGAGAGTAGTCCAGTGACTTTTCCGAGCCAGCCTTGCTGCTTCATGCTGGCGGAGATGGTGGGGGAAAGTCTGTAGAACGCACGAGAAGAAGGTCACTGGGCCAGCTGATGCCAATGGGCATGAGCCTTGTTTGCCTTTGAGGCTGGTTGTTGCCTACCTTTTTCTGACTTGATGGCTACCGGTCGGTTGGGCTGCGAGATTGGTGATGCCACTGCTGCGAGATGCAGCGGCGCTGTGCTTTATTACTCCATAGTGGGAGGGGGTGAGAAATGCGGCTCGGCGGGCGGAGGGCCTGTTGAATCGATCAGTTGGGGTGCCATAAAAAAGCCCGAGGATAGATAGGGAAGACGAAATACGTAACGGGGTCCAGTCAAGCAGAGTCGGTTCTTTGTTCCATGGCTTGCGTAGCTGCTTTTTTTCCTTTTTTTCCATTCCTTTCCTTTCCGTTGACCAGCATACGATGTTGGGCAGCAGAGACAGACCCAGCGGAAAGAGGTGACGGGGCGAGCGGCGGGTTCCACATTGGGCGACGGGGGGGAGGGATGGACGCGAGTGAGTGACTGACTGACACATTGGATCGACATGCGTAGGGAGGACGGCTATTGGCTGGTGGTCGTGTTGACGCATAAACGGCGCGAATGAAGAAGAAAGAAATCGGGGTGAATGTGTATAAATTTAAAAAGTATGGGTCTTGATGAATGGACTGGACTACCTAAATATGAACTGGCATTGATTGCTGACGTAATGCAGTGATAGCTGGGAGGAGGGCAGGATAAGATGCGATGCCATTGCCGTGGAATCGTTTGATTGCTTGTAGATACGGGAAATTACATTCATGGCCAGTTAGTCATGTTGCAGTCACACTGCCATCACGTCACAACTGCCCGAGAGCCAGAGTTGCGGGACTGCCTGACGTTAGCGACTGGTAGTAGCAAAGTCAAGGCGTATATAAAACGGGACGAGCCGTCGTCCGCCACCGCCAGCAACGGCCACTAGCCGACGACACGGAGCCGAAAATTGCAGCTTCCCCTCATCCTTGGCTCAGTGGCTGCAATTTCAGTCTTTCATGATTTTTGTTTAAAGTTTTGCATTTTTGTGTATCGAAAATGTTCGAGGGGGAAGACATTTGGTGGCTTGTCGGCGGCCCAAGATGTGTTGGGCAGGGCTGGCTGGATGGACGCAGCCAGAGGAGGCAAAAGAGGGTCTCGCTCGCTGGCCCTCCCCCATATGCCGGGGCGCCACAGCCTTGGGACAGGTCAAGTCTTGTCTTTTTTTTGCCCTGTATTTTTTTTTTTTCCAAATCATTCAGTTTCTGCTCTCCGGGTCGTTTCTTATTGGCAGAAAGCTTCACCCCCCTGTCCCTCCCCCCATGCCCTGGTCAAGTTTGCTGCGCTGGCATCTCTCGCAGCCAATGCGCCAGAGTTACAAGACGTACCTTGCACTCGTCTTTGCTCACGCCTTTGCCTCCAAGCCAAGCCTTTCCCTTCCCTCCCACTCAACTGTTTCTGGCGGACTGCACAGCGCAAGCCCAGTTGATGTGTGTCTTGAACACCTGCAGGCTATTTACTGATGGTGCTGTCGTTGTTGCTGTGCACCTCGTCCATTCTCTCGACTGTGAATGGTTTGAACCACCGTAAAACCTGTTCATGAGACTTCAGGGGCAGTGCAATAAAACGCAAACAGGAACAGGACATTACATGCAGTTCCCGTCAAGCCATGACTGTGGGTTGCTGCGCTACCATGGCTCATAGCCGGCTGGTTGTCGGTCCTGGAAGCAAGGCACCTCTGTGACACAGTCCGTGATGGCAGCCCAAGAGGATACGTCTACACTTTGATTCAACTTTCCCCCTTTTTTTTCTTTTATTACAGAGGCAAATTTTCCCGACATCTCCTATGTCGGCCCTAGCCATCATGGTGCGCCCGCCATGACTCTTTTTTTCTTCCTCGTTCGCCAACAGCAAAAATCTCCTCTTACACGGCCCCCTCAACGTTCCACGACAGCTGGCGAGGCGTACCCGGGCCGAGGCCGCCGTGCGAATCGTAGGATGAGGATGAAGAACTAATATTCTTATTTGTTGCTTGTTTGCAAGTCTTGTTCTCTGGTTGCTGTGTGTCCGGCATCTAGCTGCAGTAGTGCCCGGGCCTGCATGAGCTTGTGGCAGAGACATGCAGTAATCGAGGCATACGATGTGTATTTTTTTGGACTTGGGGTGGCGGCATTCCAAGCCAGCCAGCAACCACTGGTACCTGCTTCGAGTACTGCAAAATGCCCGGCCGTCCATGTACCTGGCCAACCACCCACGCTGCGGCATCACAGGCTGCCAGTGAATTGGGAAATACCGGCTGCTGGCTTTCTTGAAGCAGCGGACGCTAATGTATCGTCGTGGTGGTGACTTGGCTACTAATCGACCTACCAGACTACCTACTACGTGACTGCCATAGTCGGCGTCATGTTGCTGGTACATCTTTGCTGCTGCGGTTGGTGGCCAGGTAACCGCGCCATCATTCACTGATCATTCGCTGGCTTGCTGACATCCAAGACGAGTGCCAGAATGTCGTGCGCCTAGCAACGACCCAGTAACTGCGCTCGTCTGTGCCACCAAATTGCTTTCCTGTGGTCTGTCAACCCGGATTGTCTGCCCATTTGCCATTCACGCATCAGACCACCCCTTGCTTGCAAATAATAAGCATCGTCATCAAACTCCGTGCGCAGCTGGCCGCTCGATAGCGCTGATGATGGTGGTGATCTGGTGATACCTGGCTTCTCTGCCTAACCGCCTACTATTTGCAAGTACCCCCTCGGCCAGTTAATCAACAACGACACGGCACGACCTCGCTAGGCTACACCGTACGACTGATACTCGTTGTTCTTATTGTCATCTTTACCTGTCTGCCTAGTATCCGTACCTGCCTACCAGTAATTAACTAATAAGTTACCTGCCGGTGCTACCAAGTACTCTCTACTACCTTATTTAGTACCTGCCTGTAACACACATGCCCAACCTAGCGCCGTTGCTGTCGTCGTGTATCCCGTCTTGCCGTCTCTGCTGCCTTGCTCTCTGCCATTTTCCATTCTCTTTTATTCCCTCGCTTCACCTCGACTCCTTGATTTTTTTTCTCTCCCCTGCCCTCCCCCTCTCTCCAACCATAAACCCTGCTCCTCTGCTGCCCAGCTGGCCTCGTCTCGCCCGCTGGCTGGCCTCTGGTGTCTTCGTGCCCGACCCCACTCGCCGCCACGTCCACCCACTTTGCCCCAGCTCCTCGCTCCATCCCTCACACGTCCCGTCCCTTCCCTTCCCTTTTTTTCCCATTTAGCTGCTGCTTAACTGCTCGCTAGGTACTAACCTACCTGGACCTTTTCCCCCCCTCCATACATTTTTTATTTTGCCGCTATTCCTCTCCTGCCCTCTCGTCACCGCCCATCGTCCACCCTTTGCGATTTTGTCATTTTCCCAGACGCTTAATCGCTCGACCACCCTCTCTCAACCAACTCTTCATCGACTTCACTTCTCTTTTTGGATACTGCGTCTTGTTTGAATAATATCTATTATTCCTGCGCACAACGCTCTCAACAAAACTTATCGACATAGTCGCTTTGCTCTACCTTACCGCCATCGACTGGGGAGACCGCTTTCTCCCCTCCCAGGCGCTGCCTGACCCTCAGCGTCTCGACGCTCCTCAACCCTTTTTCCCTCGCCATGGCTCCAGCTGAGCGCACTGGCTATGCGGCATACGTTGACGATGCCAACGAGGACACTGGTAGCTCCGTCGAGGGCACCAGAAAGTATGCCGTCTACGACGACGAAATCCCCCCGGCCAAGAACCGACCCAATGTCGGCACCAGGATGGCCGCCTCCTCCAAACGTACCAGCATGACCGAGTCCGACTCGGCCCGCTCCTCCGGCAAAGGCTACGACAAGCACAGAGATCCAGACGCTCGCCGCGAGAGAACTCGCCCTGTTGATTCTCGCCGCGCCTCCCAGCAGTACGACAGTGATCGCGAGCGCGAGCATCAGCGCCTTCGCCAAGAGAGAAAGGCTCGTGAGTCCGAGGCTCGCCGCTCTCACGGCCACTCGCCAAAGGAATCCTCAAGGAAACCGAGGCCGACCGTCCAGCATGGTCCTCCCCTCTCTATTCCCCGAGGCGTCTCCGATGAGTTTCCGCGCTACGCCTATCAGCAGCCTGCTACACCCTCATCCCGCCCTCGCCCGGCTTCCAGGTCAGCCACCTACTATGACGGACAACCATACCCGCCTCCACCAGCCGGCATGGTTTGGCGTCCTCCTCCTTTCCCTCCCGGTCACTTCCCTCCCGGTCCTCCTGGTCCTCTCGTCGGTCTCCCAGGCCCCCCCGGCCCTCACGGCCCTCACGGCCCTCTCATGCATTTTCCTCATCCCATGCACGAAATGTCTCCTCGTGGTATGCCTCCGCCCTCGCCGATGGGTATGGCTCCCCCTGGCTACTTTGTCGGTCCTCCGCACCCCGGCTATAGCGACCACCTCAAGGCCAGGTTCGAAGCGAGACCTCCCTCTGCCATGGGCGCCTTGGGTGGCCCTGAGCGTGTCCCTCCAGGCTACAGCCCGGACGAGTTCGGGGATGAGACTGCACCCAACGTTATGCGCCGATCTTCACGCCCGTCCAGGGGTGAAAACGACCGTAGGGCGATGCCACCCCCGGATCGCATGCCCCAGCGCACCATGTCGGCTGCACCTCAGCACAGCGGTCCCTACCGCCCACCCCCTAGCCGCCCTAAAGTAAACCAGCATCCGCGAAGACCCTCCGTGAACCGGCATTCGGTCAACTTTGGTGAGGAGTACGACTACGATGAGTATGACCCCGAGAGCGAGCGTTTCCAAGATCTGTCTCCAGAGCCCTCTTATCGCCAGAGGCGGTACGTGGAACCAGCTCGACCCAGGCGTGGTTCGCACATCTATGAAAATGTCGACATCATCCCCGCTGGCCGGCGTAACCGCAGGGCCTCTACGTATGGAGGGCCGCCGCGCTCCGCCGCCAAATATGAAGCCCAGTATGCCGATGCCAAGATTCGAGATGCTCAAGATTATCAGGATGCTGTCACTGGCGGGCCCAAGATGCCACTTACTGCCGAGATGCTACAAAAGGCAACTCGAGGTAACACCGGCAGTCAGTCCACGCGCAGTAGCGGCAGCCGTGATGATAGTGAGTATCGTCGCAGCTACACCACGGGCATCACACGCTCATCATCCGGAAACGGCACAGAAGACGTCACCATCAAAGTTGGTGAAGCCGAGTTCAAAGTTCGCGGCGGGGCAGATTTTACGTTTAGCTCTCGAGCTCAATCGCAGCAGATTCGATCTGGTAGTGACAAGTCCAGCACTGTCTTCCAGCTCGAGGACACGCGCGACCAAGAGCGAGAGCCACCGCGTATGACTCTGCCCCATCGGATCCGCGCACCAAGCCACTCGGAACACCGGCCTCGTGGCTACCCTTCTGGAACCTACTCGCCTTATGAGCACATGTATGCGGAAGGAAACGGCTACATCTAATGGCACCGGGCCAAGGACCAATTCACGACTGACATTTACGACCATTAATGACGACACGAACATTTTTGCATCATGACAAAGCATGAGCCTCGACTACGACAGATGAAGACATTTTACGACATGCGATTCTCTATTCCCAATCTACCCGTTTTCTTTCGATTTCCTTGCCACTTTCTCCACTATTCCAGCGTTGTTTACTCCTGCTTGTACTCTGTTGTCCTTGTTTTACTAGGCAGTCTGGTTGATGCCGTGCCTGGCGAAGCAGATATGATACCCACACCTAATTACCGAGGACGTTATTCGGAGTGTATAATGGAGCATGGCAGTTGTTTCTCTAGATTGTTGAATCTAGAGTTCTGTTGCGGCGGCAGGCTTGCCTGTCGCCTCTCATTTTTCTTTTCAGTTATCTTTCCTACTTGTACTGGCCGTGTGGTGCTTGTTTTGTTCAGCAAGTCCTAGCGACGTTAGCTACGCCGACGTTTGCGCCGGACTATTATTTGTACGATGAGAGCTGGGACGGTCGCACAGCCTTGCCCTGTGCGAGGCAGTTGCTTCGCACCCGGAGTGTGTTGCACACGTCCTTTCATTTGTGTTTTGCTGAAACAGCACATCGCCATGTTATAGACTGTACAGGCGGACGAGGTTCGCGCCTCTTTACCGTGTGCCTGCAGAGATGATGGCTGGCTTCGACCGGCATTTTCATTTTGAGGGTATTTCTTTGGTTCGTTTCTCCGTGTGTTACGGGTTAGACAAATGCTTTTCTATTTACTGTTCCTCTTTTCCTTTCCTTGGTACAAGCTTTTCCTTGGTTCGACAAAGGGTTCGGCATACTACAGCAAAAAAGATTGGAGCGATATGAGCGACGGAACTATGACGAATGACAGCAATAAGACTGATAATATCCTGTGCATCAAGGCATTGTGAAGAGACATCTGAAGTGACTCTGTGACATTGCCAGATTTGGGTGGTGATCGTTGGTTGCCTGGCCAGAGCCGAGATCCACTGTGGTTTGTTTACTTTGAGCGTCACCAGGCGTTGGCCGGGATGAGGAAATGATGCGTCGAGGGCCAGATGCAGAACAACAGTAGAAATAATTCAGACTCGTATTATATGCAGCTAATTTGATTAACTGGCATAATTGCGCATTGTTTGGCATACTGTCTAAGCTCAGGAACGTGTTTGGGCGTTGTGTGCGCATCCTAGCCCAACCTCGCCTCGTTACCAGGCAGTGCCACCGCCCAGCCACCCCGGCTGGTTTCTGTAGGAACAGCAACATCCGCTGCCAGGCTTTCCTCCTCCCACATGCTCCTCATTCTTGCATCACTCAGGTAATCATCTGTCAATGTCCCCTGCGATTTGATATTTCCAGCAAATCAACCAACCAACGCTTCTTTTGTTCATTCCAGTCACACAGCGTTCTCTTTTTCCTAATTTGCATCTCCTAGTGGATCACCTTTTGTTCGCCCACAAGTTCAGACACTGCATTCCTTGTTCCTGAATTACCTTCTTCTTTAAGCCTTCGACAAACGGCCCGCATTCCACGATACATCTCGTCTTGAACAATCCGTCCTTTATTCTCCGATCCGATAGAGCACTGATCGACTAAGACTGGAACGCGGGGCCTACAGCTCATCGAGCAACGAGAGTCACCATGGCACCGGTTCTGACGCCGCTTCTGCGACGGGCGTTTGCAGCCATCAGCGCCTCCTCCGTGCCCTCAGCGACTGTCCGCGACAGCGGCGCGCTCGACGGCCCTCTCGGGGACGCGACACGCATGCACGCCGCACGAGACACGGCTACCACCGATCCTACCAAACACGACCCATCCTCGGGCGTGCTGGACCCGCACGACATCTCCAACGCCGGCTTCTTTGCGCTGTTCGCGATTCTCGGCGTCGCATTTGTGGTAGCCGGCATCTGGTTCTTCTTCTGGGCGCGCAACGGCGGCTTCTACTTCAAGCAGACTGACTGGGAGGACTACAAGACGGCGGTGCTGCGGCGCCGCGGGCCGAACGGGACCCTGCTGTCGGGTGCGACGGAGTCGACGGACTTGGGTGGTGGCAGCGTGTACAAGGACGTGGCGGACGAGGACGGCAAGACGACGATTACGGAGAGCACGGGACTGAGTGGGATCACGGCGGGGGCGAGCGACATTGCGGCGCGGGAGAAGAGGGAGGAGAAGCGGGTCAAGAGGCAGCGGGAGCGGGAGCAGCGGAAGAAGGGCAAGAAGCGGAGCGAGGTGAGCGGTAGCAGTGAGGGTGGTGAGCACGATGAGAAGCAGAATAAACGACGAGTAGGCGAGAACGGCGAGGTGCAGGATGAGGTGGCGGAGATGAAGGCAAGGGATGAGTTGAGAAACTACCGTCACGAAAAGGCGGCAAGGGTGGGCGGGCTGAACAAGCAATCGGAGGGGTCTTCGTGGGACGGATCGAACCCGACGAGCAGCCACACGGGCACTGAGTCGGAGCTGCTCCCGAACAAGCAGAGCACGCCGACGAACACGCCGACCAAGGACAAGAAGCGTGGGGGGATCCGCAAGGTGTACTCGACGGCAGATCGCAACGCGGACCGCGAGGCGCGCCGGCTGCGTGACGACGATGGCGGGCGCACGCACCGTCGGGACTTTTCGTTTCAGCGTGCGGAGGCGACAGATAGCTTGTTGTCGGGGAGTAGCGAGGCGACGAGTGCGCAGCAAAGTAGTGACTTGGGGACGAAGAGCTACCACCACCCCAGACCGGAGATTGCGCGGGTGCAGAGGGAGAGGGAGAGGGAGGAGAGGAGGGCCCGCCGAGGGGGGTATAGGCGTGGACGGGGCGATGATGAGCTCTAGGGGAGGAGTTGTTGGGAGATTTCTTTTTTGAGAAATTGGAGATGTGGACTTTGAATTGGCTTTGGGATAATGTGAGCTATGATGAGATAACCAGATTGATATATGTAGAATAGCACTAGACAGTAACGTCAAAATTGATCCTTTGAGTTGCAGATAGCATGTGAGTGTGTAAAGGCTTCCAATAATTCATTTACTCGGTGACAGCTTCAAAATGAACGTGTGCTCCAGAAATGGTTTTATCATTGATTCGATTTATAACACCGCCGCATCGAAATCTGACAGGTGGCTTGGGCACACAATCTGTTACACAGGGTGCGTCAAGAGTAAACGGCCGGATATTAGGGATCAGGAGAGCTGTCTGGGCAATGCTGGCCCCTATCTGTCCAATCCGAAGCGGATTTTAACCCCGATGCGCGGCTTGAGAATGTATTTGCAACTTTTCTTCTATATAGCTGGTGATTTTCTGTCTGTCATGTCTGGCGATGGGCTATCTCATTCGTGTACGGATTTACAGTTTCGCTGGAAGCGCCAGCGGAGGCATTGGGAGAAGTGCCCCACTCGGAATCGGGGTCCCAATAAAATACAGCGTCCTTGTAACTACTCCCTACTACGTCGCATTCCTAAATGCCCATCCGAGACCCTCGATTCTGCCCTACGCCGTTGCGGTGATGTTAGTGTTCCAGGCTTGCTGCATTACCGAATTTTCTCCTCTCATTTTTTCTCTTCTTTTTCAATTTTTGAAGTGGCGTTCTTGTATTGTAAATATCCTTTGCATGGATGTAGGCGGTCACTGCCCTATGACGATGATTACATTCCGCCCCGATTGCGCCCGCCGCCCGCCCGCTTTCGATATAAGGCCAGTGGGGCTGGGGGCTTGATAACAGGCCATACGAGTGGGAAGGCTATTCTGCAATCAAGCCGCTGCTGGAAACTACCTAAATTCTATGGCCGGCTCTTTTAACAAGTACAGATTAAATGGCCACACTGTCTCAAGGATGAAGGGAAAAAGGGTCGAGATTATTCTCGGCTGAAGTTGTGCTTATGGACTTGTTGCAGCAGCTTTGATACAGGTGGGCTGGCTGTATCAGCGCCACTGTGGCCCCGCCTGCCTCTGAGCCACTGTAGGCTTGTCCCAGTTGTACTGTGTCCACCCGCTGCAACTGCCTTTCTTCAGCGCCTGCTTGCCCATCATCTCCACTTCTCTCGATCTTGTCTCTGCATTTTGGTACCAACGTACATGCGTCGTATCTTGGAACCGCCACTCTGTTCTCCTCGCCTCAAAACGAACAAGCAAAGTGTTAAATAAAAACTTGGAAAATAGCCGTAATTCGAGTGCCGCATGGTAAAGCACACGCTACGTTTTTTCAGCATTTTTGGACCACATTCTGGCTGTAGCTTCCAAACTCAGACCATCCCTATAACGGCGTCTATCCACTCAATACCTACTTAACCTACCCTGCCTACCTCTAACTAAGGTAGGAGGTAGCTTTGCCCTGTCTTGGCTCGCCCTCTCCGACGGCCTTCCCTTCTTCCCTCCAAAACAATCCCTAAACCAAAATTGCCTTCGTCATTGCCCATCCTCTTTTCCTTATCCCTCGATCCTTGTTCCCTTTTTCCCTTTTACGCGTCCAACTCCATTTGCTTCACGAACTCCTTTTTCCTTTCTTCCCAAACCCTGCGACGACGACCCTTTTTCTTCACGTTATCCCGCTCCGACTCTTTCGCCACCACTTGTCACCCGCTGTCGCTGCCCTCTCACCGTCCTCCTCCCCGCAAGCAGGACACCACCCCATCTCGTAACCCGCCCGCCGCCGCGCAACCCGAACGCACCGCCTGCCCATTTCCCTCCTCGACACTTCGCAGCGGCGGTGTCGCCCATTTATCGCACCTCGATAATACGATTCCTTTCACCTCAACGAAGCCCAGTTAGCGCCACGACTGCCTGCTGCCTCGCAACCCCCGTCACGCGCGCGGCTGCTTCAGCCCCCCAGCCACCAATTCCCCAACAACCGACTTGCCGGGCCGCCACATCAAGAACCCGTCATGTCGGATCCCTCGTCAGCCCTCACAGGCGTCGTTATCGGCCTCGTCTCCTCGTTTGGCTCTATTCTCCTCATCGGCCTCGTCGTCTTCGTCTTCTGGGCCTCCGGCTGCGCCGGCTCAGGCCGCATCCTGCTCGACCGCCTCGGCCGCCCCGGCGAGTACGATGACGAGCAGGCCTTTTTGCGCGAGGAGGAGGAGGCGTTGGAAACGATGGACGAGATGGCCCGTACAGATTATCTGAGAGCAAAAGGTACGTTTTCATTGATGGACAGCGCTGCGCTGCGTCGAGACTAAACGAGCGTTACGTGCACAGCCTTTGTCACCGCCAACCCACCCGAATCCCTCCAGACCGACATCTCCCTCTCACAATACCTCGCCATCCAGGAAAAGGGCGTCTCCGCGTGGGAGTTTGAGCCCGAGCTCGAAATCGCAAATTGCTTTGTCGAAGCCCGCACCGAAATCGAGTTCTACGATTCCGAATGTACCGTCATGTGCAATTTGCCCGTCCCGAAACAAAACGACGTCTACTACTGGGAGGCCAAGATCTACGAAAAGCCCGAATCTACTCTGCTCGGAATCGGCATGGCCACCAAGCCCTACCCGCTCTTCCGTCTACCAGGTATGTGGCATTCGTCTGAGGTTTGAGGCAACATTAGCTAACTAGTCAGGCTATCACAAATATTCGGTTGCTTACCACTCCAACGGCTCGCGCCACTATAACCAACCCTTCAGCCAAATCCCCTACGGTCCCCGCCTCGTGCAGGGCGATGTCGTAGGTGTTGGCTACCGACCTCGGACCGGCGCCATCTTCTTTACTCGCAACGGCAAGAAGCTTGAGGAGGTCGTACATGGCCTCAAGTCGCAAAACTTTTTCCCTGCTGTCGGCGCCAACGGACCAGCCACAGTCCACGTCAATCTCGGCCAATCTGGCTTCGTCTTCATTGAGGCCAACGTCAAGAAATGGGGTCTTGCCCCCGTCACCGGCAGCCTCGCCCCGCCACCCCCCTACGGTTCTGAGCAGGGCAGCATTCTACTTGAGTCTGGTACCAAGGACGGTTACGCCCCACCCCCGGGCCGCCGCCACGGCCATTCATTCAGCGGTTCGGTGTACAATGTCCGGGGAGCACAGCCACCTGCCCATGCGCAACACGGTCGAACACGCAGCGGCAACTTTCGGATGCTTCCAACCAGTCCCGGCCCCGTGCGGAGCCCTACTGATATCTCCCTAGCACAGCTTGTTCGCACTGATGAGGGCGGCGAAACCAGCGGCTCTGCGCAGCCATACCAGCGGGAAGAAGAGCATCACAACGATAACCCACTTCATTTGCACCTCTTGGATGCCACGAACCCGCCGCCCGATTATACCAGCCCCACAGGCTCCGATGGCGATGCAGATAGCCGCCGTCAAAGCACGGACAGCGATGACACGCCTCTGATTCAAGTCATGAACCGCAGCCGTGGCAACTCTGCTGCGGTACCCGGCACATCCATGAACGACCCTCCGGTGCCGAGCTACAGCGATGCTATCGAGCAAGGAGCTGGCCAGCACAGACATGGTAGCCCCGACTCTGAGCGTTCCACGTCCGACTCAGCCGATGATGAATCAGATACCAGCTCCGACGACTCCACCAATACAGTGACACCTTTGACCCATAACCCTGCATCAGAAGCCTAAACATAAGACGAGACACGTGCGTTGAACGACATTTTTATGAATATATTATAGCATCGGATGCTGGTCGGCCTGCCACCATGCGTGAGGCATACCGTCAGTGTCGGCATTTGGAGTTTTTTCTCGCTGCCTGGAGGAGGGAACGGGAATCTGTCTTTTTTCTGCAAGCCCAATTGATCACGGGACATTTTCGTCGCGTGCTTTTGCCTTTTCAATTGTACTGGCGCTCAGGAGTTTATCAACAACACCTTTCTTTTTTTGTATAGCGTGTGGAAAACCTCTCACTCTTTTTAATCGTCTTTCATCTCGGGATGTCGAAGCAAGGCCAGCAACACTGTTTAACCTTGAGCAAATTGGGACAGAGGAATGTGGGCAAAGTCAACAGATACCATAATCATAGCAATGGACTCGTTGTGTTTCTATTATATGCCAACTGCCAATAAATATCGGATCAGGGGCTAATGGCAGCTTTAAATCTCGATCGGCTTCAACTCGTCAACCGGCTTCATGCCGAAGAACCTCGTGGCACCGTAGCTGCTCCTCTCGATCGCCTGGCCAACCCTCTGCACCATGGAACGCTCATACTGCGCCAGCGCCGCGCCGTAGCCCCCCGTGGCAGCCACCACCCTCAGCGCCTCGCACAGCTCCAAGGCGTCCTCGAATGCCGAGTTGGCGCCAACGCCGCCGACAGGCGGCATCGGATGCGCCGCGTCCCCGATGAGCGTCACCGGTACGTCAGCGGTCTCCCGGCGGAGCTGCTCCCAACTCTGCGGCAGTCCGTCCTTGGTGCACGAGAAGAACGCGAGCGTAGCTGTGGACGAGTCATCCCCAGCGGCGAGGCTGAGAAGGGAGTCGTGCCAATCGCGCATCACAGCCTGGGCGAGCTGCGCGGAAGCTTCCCCGGAGAGCGAGAGTAGAGCGGGGAGACCAACTGGGACATGGATGTCGGTGACGTCGTTGCGGGTGCAGAGGACCCAGTAGATGTAGTCCTCCGGGACGGAGATCTTATGGGTGGCGGCGGCGGTGGGGTCGAAGCGCATGGCCTCGAAGAGAAGCTTGGCGGGAGGCGTGGTGTTGGGTACGCTGGCGAGACACATGCCGGAAAGGAAGGACGCGGGGAGGCGGGCGGTCAAAGTAGGTGTGAGGAGCGTCTTACCGAACACGGAGCGGCCCTCGGTGTCGACGAGCGGGAAGCCGGGGAGGAGTTGTCGGCGGACGGCGGAACGCACGCCGTCAGCACCGACGAGCAGCGCGCCGCGCGCCGTGGAACCATCGTCGAAGCGCACCTCGGCAGTACCATCGGACAAGATCTCATAAGAAGCGAACTTCTTCCCGTAGGACACGTGCTCCTCCAAGCCATGTAGAAGGACCTCCCGCAGCACCGCCCGATCCGCGTTGTACATCTGAGCTGGGGAAGAGCCACCGGGTGGCGGGCCGGGCATGGATGCCCCCGGGTCCGGCTCTCCGGTCAGCGCGTCTATGGCGTGACCTGGAAGGATGTTGCTGTTGGAAGTCGCCGTGAAGGCGGCGAAGACGGACGACGGGAGGAGGGCGTGAAGAGCGCTGGCGGAGATGCGGATCCGGTAGCCTTGGGGTCGGGAGGCGGCGAGGGAGTCGCGCTCAAAGATGTGAAAGGGGATGGGTGGCGAGGAGGATAGAAGGCCTTGGGCGAGGGCGAGGCCGGCGAGGCCGCCGCCGATAATGAGGATGGGCGGCTGTGTGGCGTGTAAGTCCATGTTGGAAGGAGTGATGTTACAGCGGGAGGACTTGAAGTTAATGGGAAACTTTTTTTTGTGTAGATTTACGGTATAAGTGCGATGGCTCTTTATATACATTTCGTGAGATGGCAATGGCTCGCGGGTATGTAAACTGGCTGCGTTGTCCGGATAGGCGCCCGGTGCCGAGCGAGTAAGGCTTCGGTCCCGACGAAGGTGTTGACGGCAAGGCTGGCAGCGGAGCAGGATTCACGAAAGCGAACCGTGACAGCTTCTTGGTTGTCTGGAAGAAAAGACTCTTTAGAGAATTATTAACATTTGCATAGCCACAAAAAAACTCGTTGTCGGTGTGGTGGCCGGGCTGGGCGAGCTGGGAGCCATGGTGTCACTTGTTTGAATGAGGAGGGTGGTACGCCAGAGAGTATGCTGGACGACGAAATTACTTACGGCAACAAGAAAGTTATTGTAGCTGGTGTAATTCTGTTTACATAAAATGGCTTTCATTTGCAAATTTGCATTTCCGATTTTTCCGTTTGATTTGCTCGTTGCATCATGCATGACAGTCCTTGTTGGTCAGTGATTACGATGGATGGCCAACAGCCTCTATGCTACCGCTTCCCTGTTCACTTTTATTTATGGCTTGCAGCTTCGATATGGTGGTTTAGTTTTTATTTATAAATCAAACACTAAAAGCACGTCGGGTCAGCCATCAAGCAGCGCCGCTTATAGTAATGGGGGCGACCAGTGTCCGGACTGTTCAGAGCACTATAAGACAAATAGAGCCTTGCACTGCAAAACGGCGACCAACCTACGCGATGGAGGGATCTAGAACTTTTATTCACACCTTCCAGGAAAGCTGAAAGAAAAAAGGTTGGAAATACAATAAAAATTATATCAAGGCTTCAAGAACTGCCCTTATAGCTAACATCACATTTGAAACCAAAACGGACATGCAGCTACCAGGGCACCCACACTCTTCCAGAAGAAACCGCTCCAGCACCAACAGTCATACCTAAAACCCCCTGTGCAACCCCCTGTGCAGCCCCCCCTGTAACAACCTTAAAATAGATCGACAGGAGGCGTCCAACAGCGCCAGTCACATGACGCCGCGACCTTGTTGGGCGCATTCAACCAAGACTTGTTACCATTCTGTCCCTTTTGTCCATTCTGTTTCGCTCGAGCATAATTCGCTTCCTTGTTTCCCCGGATGACAGCACCAAGTCACCCGCCTCCCCAGCCATGGCCACCAAGACGCAGGACCGCGCCGTCGCGCTCGCCGCCGCCACGCTGCTCTGCGAGCTCATCACCCAGCGGCTGCGCTCCCGCGACGCGGAGCTGCCTTCCGAGGCGCTCGCCTGGTTTCTGCTTCCCGTGCTGATGGGGGTGAATCGAGGACGGCGAGGCCAGGAAGAGATGATGGCACCCCCGGTGGCGGCGGCGAGCGCGGCGGCACCGGCGGCCAAGGGGTTCGGCGTGGCGCTGTTTGCGCTGGCTATCGCGGTGGCGTCGCTTTGTAGGGCGGAGAGCGGCACGGCTCGCTTCTATGTAAGTTTGTCGCAGATGCGATACATTGTTTGGGAGATTGCTTACAAGGAGATGATAGCCGGCGTTGGTGCCAATACTGCTGGTGGCGCAACAATACATGCAGGTGGATGCAGCAGATGCAGCGGATGTGACGCGGGGCAGCACACCCTCGTCCATGCTCGCGTCTGTTGGTGCCGCGTGTATTATTTCCGGCATTGCCGTTTTGGATCTCTTTATTTGGAATCTAGAAAAAATCATATTCGCAAGCGTGGCGTTGATGGCGATTTCAGTCGCGTACATGATACTCTTACCGCACAAGCGGCGGCAAACTTATATTCCAACCGTAAGGATTGAGGACAACATCGAGCAACTGTCGAAGACTGTGTATCGCTTTATCCTCTTTGTTTTCTTGCTCCATACTCTAGTATATGGCCTCCCCCCGCTCTCACCTGTAAGAGCTTTCGCAACCGCTGTCTTCAAGAGCTTAACGTGGGTCTTCGCGATACAACTAGTAAGCTTAGCAAGCAGTCAAGTTGGGCTTTGACGCGCTGACACTTTGAATAGACCCGCGATACATCATGGACAGCTCTTCCGCCCATGGGCGTATTCACTCTCATGGCCGGACAGAGTCCCTTTTTCCAGACCTCCTCCTTTCGGCCTCTACTCCACATCCTACTGTCTGGGCTCTCCCTTGGCCAGGTAATAGGCGCACTTCCCGCCCGGGCAAAGTCTCAATATGCGCTCTGGCTGTTCATGCTCGTGACGTTGATTCCCTATGGCGCCAACATTTTCGCCATTCGAAGCGCCGAAAGCGCCGTCCAGCATACGTTTGGCGGAAACCGCGAGCATCCCGTCGACATGTTGATGCGCGGGGCCAATGCGCAGTTCAGCGGCCTGCTGCATCGGCAATCGAAATCTTTGGAGGAGGCCCAGGCCGAGTACCGCCGGCGGTACAAGATTGATCCTCCTCCAGGGTTTGAAGGTTGGTATAAATTTGCGGTTGCGAACCAATCGCCCATCATTGACGAGTTTGACATGATCCACAAGCAGGTCGCGCCGTTTTTTAAGTTGAGCGGCGCTGAGCTTCAGAGGATCATGGATGGTGTATTTTATGCAGAGGGAAGCGAAGTTTGGTCGTGTCAGTACACTCGTAGCGAAAAGAACGCTCGATGCAATCATCCGCAGCGCTCCTACGATCGCCACATATCCTACTTATTCGAAACTGTTGGAAGACTCCCCGGCGCTGAGCTACCCGACGTCAGATTCTTAGTTAACCACCTTGACGAACCGACAGTCGTATTACCAAGCGAGAAGACGACAGAAGTACGAGTTACCGATCTGTCTCGCCAGCCAACTTGGGGGAATATCACACGAAAGTGTGCAGCTCATCAAGCCGAAAATTCCCACGCAAAAGACGAAAGAGAGTCGTACGCATTACCTTTTATCAAGGACGCGGCTTCTGCCATGGATATTTGCCGGCATCCAGAGTACGAGCACTTGCATGGGCTTTTTACCAGCCCAGTCTCGTTCAAACTCACCGAAGCAATGGTACCCATTCTGTCCACCGGGGCACCCTCCACGATGGGCGACATTTTGATGCCCAGCCCGGCGTATCTGGAAGCCGAGTTTGTGTACGACTTTGACTTGGAGCCAGACTTTTACCAAAAGACCAACAACCTGTACTGGGCGGGCTCGACCTCGGGGGCTTTCGCGCACGACGACGGGTGGCAAGCCTACCACCGGCAGCGCTTCGTCCAGTTTGCGCAAAATCTCGGCCGCGAGCAGTACTACTACCTGCAAGAGCGAGACGACACCGTCGAACGCGTGCCGTCGTCCTTTCTTAACGGCCGGCTCTACGACGTGGCCTTTACGCGCATCTTCCAGTGCCTGACGCGACAATGCCGCGCGCAGCGGGCCTTTTTCCCGCCCGGCGCATGGGCCGACAAGGACGCGGCGTTGAAATCACGCCTCGTGTTTGACCTCGACGGCAACGGCATCAGCGGGCGCTACTACAAGCTGCTGGCGTCCAAGAGCCTGCCGCTGAAGCAGACGCTGCTGCGGGAGTGGCACGACGAGCGGCTGGTGCCGTGGGTGCACTACGTGCCGGTGAGCCAGAGCCTGGAGGAGCTGCCGGAGCTGGTGACGTATCTGACGTCGACGGAGTCGGGGCAGAGGAAAGCGAGGGAGATGGCGGGCAAGGGGAGGGAGTGGTACGGGAAGGCGATGCGCAAGGAGGACATGGCGGTTTACGTGTACAGGCTGATGCTGGAGCTGGCGCGGTTGCAGGATCCGAATCGGCAGCCGGAAAGCTAGTACGAGAGGCAGAGGGTATTTTTCATCATGCCCCCCACGGTTGGTCGGTTCAAGAGGCAGCGCCCGCTGTCAGTAAGCGGTCTGAGATCCAAGTGGGTAAGTCGTTGGCTGTTGGCCATCGTCGGACAAGACTGACCGCTCCAGCGTCATGTTGATGAATTTCAGTTCCGCAAGAACGAAAATGCCGCCGAGTTTCGTTGGACTTTTCCAAAACTTAAATTCAATACAGGAACTTCCAGAAATATCACACGTACCGGGCAACAGGCATCATGCGTCTCTCGAAACCATCTTGGATGGTCATGTTAGCGCTGCATGGGGCAGCGCTAGCCAAGCAACTCTCGGAACCGATTTCTCCATGTCTGGAATACGGTCACGCGAGCATGCTAATTCCTTGGCCATGGTGACGTGGGGTTCTTAGGCCCGGACCAGATCGGATGGCGGGAAATGGGTGAGGCGGTCGCACGTCTGATTACATGGACATGTACAAATGTGCTGTCGACTCCCTTCCCGTCGCCTCACCTCCTCCTCGCTATGCAAGGAGAACCATGCCGTATATACCACTGCAATTGAAACAACATTACGCCGTCATTTACATCGCTCCCGATTGTAGACCTCGCTGCGCTCTCGAGCGACTGCGCGAGCGAGGATGAACTGCGACAGCTGTCGGCCCGGCTGCACGAGGTCTTTGCGACGGTCGGATTCGCCTACCTGATCAACGCGCCGCTGTCGTTTACCAACGACGACGTGTTCGACATGACAAAAGAATTCTTCTACCTCCCCGAAGAGGTCAAGATGGGCGTAGCCAAGAAGACGTTTCGCAAGACCAACACCAACACCTACAGGGGGTGAGTCTCTCTATCTGCACCACAAAGACACCCACGAACAGTCGCTAACAAACAGTAGATACTTTCCCGCGCAGCCCGGCGCGGATCCGCAGAACTTAAAGGCCGGGTTCGAGTTGGGCCCGTCGCACCGGCTGCCGCCGTCGTCACGCCCGTCATCGTCGCCGTTTATCCTGACCGAAGGCAACCGCTTCCCGCCAGCCGCGCACTTCGCGTCGCGCGATCGGCTGGAGACGCTGTACGCGGAGCTGGCGTCCCTCTCAGGCACGCTGCTTGCCCTGCTTGCGTCGGCACTCGGCCGGGAGCCAGCCGCGTTTGCCTCGATGATGCGCAACAGCGTGTCGACGCTTCGTCTGCCGCACTACCCGGGGCGCACGTCCACCAGGGAGCACAGCCCCCAGCAGAAGGATGGTCAAGAGCCACTGCTGAGCTGCACGCCGCACACCGACTCGGGCCTGCTGACGCTGCTGCACCAAGACGCGACCGGTGGTCTCGAGGTGCGCAACGCGGCGGGCGCTTGGGTCGCGACACCGCACGTACCAGGGAGCATTGTGGTGAATGTCGGGGACTTGCTGGCGAGGATGAGCGGCGGGCGGTTGGTGGCGACGGTGCATAGGGTGCGGGCGGGCGCGGACCTGGCGGCGGAGCGATTCAGCGCGCCGTTTTTCGCGGAGCCGGGAGTTGAGGCGGTGGTGGGTGGCGGGGGACAGATGAGGTTTGGGGAGTTTGTGCTGGAGAAGATGGGTGCTTGGGTAGAGTTTCAGGATGAGATGGAGGAGGTGGAGAGTATGAGCGCGCGGTGAGTGCGAGCGAGGAGGTGCGGGTGTGTTGGTTGGGAATGTATCTGGGTGCGGTGAGAAAGCCAGAAGAACAGAACTTGTTCTGTAAAGGGTGTACAGCTCGGTGGCAAGATATTGTGTAAATCTACAAAAAGTCGTGGCTGGGATTTACGAGCCATTCTGTAGTTCTCTCTTCCCGCCTGCAGTGTGAGTGAGCCATCACATGTCTCGGCTCCGAACCGGCCACGGTGCTTCGATCGGCTCGCTGGCAACTCGCCCGAAGGAGGCAGTAGACACTCGAGCACCAATCACCCATCTCATAATCGCCATTACTTGCTACTCAAAGATTGCTACTGCAGAACAGGCTGGCTAACAGCCTGAACGGCAACAGTAGTTAGCACGGTCGGCTCCGGCCCGACAACGGCGTCGACTTCCTGCAACGGCAAAGTGACTCGTGCTCGTTTATAATTTAATAGCGTTAGTAAGTAAGTAATAGCAATAATGTGCCCGAGCAGCAATCTCTCGGGGAGAAATCGAAGCAGGACCTTTTGCCTGCCTGCATGGCATTGTGGAGGAGCTGTTCGCCCGCCCACCTGCCTGGGTCTTCAGCTGCCAAGGGTAATGGGAGATGGGCGTCGGCATGGTCGGCGTAGTGAGTAGTCTCGGGACAAAGCCGCCATCTTCAAGGGCATGGGATGATGTCGGCGCGAATCATGGCTGTTTAGTAGGTGGCGGAGGATCTTTTGCGGCTGCGGGCGCATGATGCAGGCAAGTCAACCGGCAGTATTGTCTTTGTAGGCTTTGAAATAGTTAATATCCAGACGCCAAGGCTGCGGATCTTGACACCATCTGGGCATTGTATCGCCAAGGATCTCTGTAGAGTCTTGTAAACTACCTAGGCAACTGGGCAAGCTGCCCCAGAGACCATAGTTGCCCGCCAGCAGTTGACAGAACTCACTGTCTTCTATTACCATAGTCAACTCCGAGTGGTCAAGGCTTATCAGCTGCCTCTTCTAAACCAACGGCGCACTCCGCAGCGGGTCACTACTTGGTACCATCGCCGGCCCGGACTACATTTCAGCGGCCGCCTACTAAGGTACATGCCAGATTAGTTCCTCATCCTTTGTGATCAAAAGTTCCTCCCGCCCACCACGAGGACCGCCCCCCTCCCCTTTGTTTAGCCCCCAGTATGGGGATGGAGGAACGCCACGGCCGAGCTGGCCACCAATCCCAAGCTGTCGTCCGACTCCCTAATTCTTTGGGGCTGGGAATTGCCAGCGTGTGATTTTGCCGTATTGCCGTCGATGGGAGATTTTGGCGCCAACTTTGGGCGTGTTGCTGACTACAGGACCCAACTTGTCTGCAATCCTGAGGGTCTGGGTGGGCTCTTGCAACACGACAATTCCCTGTCATTGGTGTGATTAGGGATGATCCGGGGGTTCGTGCTTGATGCTGCCCATTTCCCAGGGTTCTTTTGTTGTTAGTGGCATTGGTAGTATGAACGAGCAAAGATAACGTGCCGACGTTGGAAGCGAGCCTGTTCATTTGGTGTTTCCCGTCCAAGGTGGTGCAAGGGCCTTTTGTCCATTACGCTGTAATCATGTAGAACACGATTGGTCGGTGGTACTTATATCAACTGCAGCAGCCCCAATCTACATTCAAGCCGTCCCCTGTCTCTCTGTTCCCCCTCATTGACGAGGTTGCACGTGCAGAAAGTCGTCCTCTGGCCAAAGACTTCCACCATGGCAACCATCAAGGAAAAGACCTCGAGCGACGACGACGGCCGCAGCGCCACCAGCCACGCCGTCGGCGACATCTCCCAGCTCGAAGCCCAAGCCCAGCTGCGCTCCGTCCAGCAGCACCACCTGCACGACCCCAACCTCCCCGACGACTTTCTTGATGATGTCGCCGACGCCCTCGCCGCCGCCGACTCCAAGACGGCCGTCGCCACCGCTGCCCATGTGCTGGAAGACTCGCCGTATCCAGAGGTCCGCGCGGCGGTCCGCAACTACGACGAGGACGTGCCGGCCAACACGATCCGCGCGTGGGTCGTCGGCATGCTCTTCACGACCATCGGCTCGGGCCTGAATATGCTGTTTAGCATGCGCGCGCCGTCCATCATCATCACGACGTATGTGGCGCAGCTGCTGTGCCATCCGGTTGGGCTGGCGTGGACGTGGGTGATGCCGAATCGGCAGTACAATGTGATGGGGTTAAAGTTTAACTTGAACCCAGGGCCGTGGAATAAAAAGGAGCATGCACTGGTGGTCATCATGGCCAACGTCAGTTTTGGCGGCGGTTCGGCGTATAGTACCGACATTATCCTCGCCATGAAGCAGTTTTACCATCAGGATTTCGGATGTAAGTGTCTACACTCTACTGTAGCGAGATACATAAAGGGCTAACTTAACAGGGGGCTTTCAACTTCTCCTCACCTTCACCATCTCCATGTGCGGCTTCGGCATGGCCGGCCTCTTCCGGCGTTACCTCATCGAGCCCGCCGCCATGATCTGGCCGACCAACCTCATCAACACGTCCCTCTTCTACGCGCTGCACGACCACTCGCCCTCGGATCCGGCCCGGACCAACGGCTGGTCCATCGGCCGCTACCGCTGGTTCGCCTACGTCTGCCTCGGCTCCTTTGTCTGGTACTGGTTCCCCGGCTTCATCGCGCCCTTTCTCTCCGTCTTTGCCTTTGTCACCTGGATCCGGCCGCAGAGCCCGGTCGTCAACCAGCTGTTTGGCGGCTGGACCGGCATCTCTCTGATCCCCATCACGTTTGACTGGACGCAAATCAGCGGCTACACGACCTCGCCGCTCATCTTTCCCTGGCACGCCATTGCCAACACAACAGTCGGCGTCGTCATCTTCATGATGATTACCAACATTGGCATCCACTACACCAACACCTTTTACAATCTGTACCTGCCAATCAGCGACTCGGCGAGCTACGACAACACCGCGCAAGAGTACAATGTCAGCCGCGTACTGACGCCCAACTACGAGCTGGATCTGGAAAAGTACAAGGCGTACTCGCCGCTGTTCCTGTCCGCCACCTTTACCATGGCGTACGGCGTCTCGTTTGCCGCCATCTCCGCGCTCGTCGTACACACCATCCTCAACCACGGCCGGGAAATCTGGCTGCGCCTGACCACCATGGGCAAGGACGACGAGGACGTGCACACGCGCATGTACGCCAAGTACGATCCCGTGCCGTTTTGGTGGTACGCCGTGCTCTTCTTTGCCATCTTCGGCATGGGCCTCGGCACCGTGCTCGGCTACGCGACCAACATGCCGGCCTGGGGCTACATCATCGCCATGGTCATTGCCTGGCTCTTCATCCTGCCGACCGGCATCATCCAGGGCGCCACCAACGTGCAGCTCGGCCTCAACGTGCTCACCGAGTTCATGGCCAGCTACATGCTGCAGGGCCGGCCCGTCGCCAACATGCTCTTCAAGGCCTACGGGTACAATGCGTTGTACCAGGGGCTCGCGTTCGTCAGCGACATGAAGATGGCCATGTACATGAAGGTGCCGCCCAAGACCGTCTTCATGGGCCAGACGATTGCTGTCGTGTGGTCGTCGATCGTACAGGTCGCGGTGCTCAACTGGGCGCTCGGCGCCATCAGCGGCATCTGTGACTCCAAGCAGGAGAACCATTTCACGTGCCCCGGCGCCAAGGTCTACTTCAACGCTTCCGTCATCTGGGGCGTCATCGGCGCTCAGCGCATGTTTGGCATCGGCGCGCTGTACTCGCCGATGCTCTGGTTCTTCCTCGTCGGTGCCATCTGCCCAGTGATTACCTGGGCAATCCTCCGACGCAACCCGCGTTCTATCGTGCGCTACGTCAACTGGCCCATCATCTTTGGCGGAAGCGGCATGATCCCGCCCGCTACCGCGCTCAACTACTTGTCCTGGGCCTGGGTCGGCTTCCTCTTCAACAAGTACATCCGCAATAAGTACCGCGGCTGGTGGATGCAGTTCAACTACGTCACCTCAGCTGGTCTTGATGTCGGCCTCGCGCTAAGCACAATCCTCATCTTCCTCACTCTTAGTTTGACGGGCACAGAGATGACGCCGTGGTGGGGTTCAGTCGGCGCGCTCAACACCATGGACGTTCAAGATACGGCGATTATCAGACCTCTGGCAGATGGTGAGACGTTTGGACCCAAGACTTGGTAATCGATCTTGTCATTTCCAAGATTGTACGCTACAAGATGAAAATAGTGATACCAGTTACTATGCTAGTATGAATATATCCTTCAAAGACTATAATTTAGCTCTTTCATTCCTACATCTTAAATCCTAGAAGTGCACAAAAATTCGATACGTCTGGTACTAAGTCCTCTAACATGAAGAAGGACCGTCGGTGTTGTGTGATGAGGTCGTGGCTGGTGTTGATCAGGTTGAACAACGGCCTACCCTGTAGCGAGCTCGTGACCGAGCACACACGGAGAGCACTACTTTGTCGCTTGCTTCAACAATCGCAGTTGGATGAGTTTGGTGTTTCTTTGTCTCTTTCCTTTTCTTCTCGTTTTGCTTTTTGGTGGAAAGCCCATGGTCGCTGGCTGACTTCTCACATTATACTTTAAAAGACGATTTGATTTGCGAAGCACTGGCTACACTCGAGTGAAGTCGCGACTCACCACCAATATCACCAGACTCCTGCCCCTTCTCAAGCAGTCATGCAAAGATGTTGCCGATAGAAGGCAATCGGGCGGCATTTATCGAGGGTCGGTCTGTGGCCCGACTCTTCTCGTGGGCGACGCCACAAGAGTCACCTCTATGCCACAACAAAGGACTCGACTGAGCACGGTTCAACAGCTGGCTAAGGCGTAGTTACTTTAAATTTAAAGCTATTGCGCAGTAGTGTGACTCGGGTCTATATATTAGTAGCAAGTGAAGGCCAAAGTGGCCCCGAGAGTGTGCTAGTAGTTGGGATAGCTTTATAAAGAAGCAACGAAGGTTGCTTACTCAACCTCAATTGCAAAGAGGCCCTTAGGGACATGAAAGTAGGAAAGTAATCCGATGCCTGTAGGGAAATGGAGGAGTGCCAGGATAGAATTATTTCCATGAATCATTCTATTGAGCATACTACCACTGATATCCGTAGTCGTGCCAAGTCGTGCCAAGCGTCTTGTTAGTGAGTTTGATCTGCCTCGCCATCTATCATCCCTTTGCAGAGTCGCAGTTATGATAAAATACAGAGTATCGATTTTGTACATGATTTCCCAGCTGTCCTTTGCAACGCAGGTCTTTCATGGCAGACGCCGACACTCCAGGCGTGTTAGCCCGCCACTCACACCATAATACAAGCTGTTAACCTCGTCCAAGTTAGCCTTCAAGTGTGACGATCGCCTTCAAGCCACGAAAACGCCGCCTATACTGGACGATTGACTAGTCGTGACTCTACGCGTCTAGCCCCCCCGACCGGTATTCAGAGTTGTGGTCTAATTCTATTGAGCCGCCACCCTCCACGAAACGCTATCCCAAACTCGGGATTTCCCATCTTGCAGAGCCGCGCCACTTGCTCGTGACAGAAGTTTCCCACGTTTTTTTTTTTTTCGCCAAGCTGGCCTGTGGTAGAGGGCCCTGGACCGTTGTGTTGGTACGAACCGAAAGACTTTTGTTCCTCTCATCTGAACAACCTGTTCGGTGGAGTATAAACTCGTCTCTCCATTGGCTGTGGTTCAACCAGTTCGTATCATGGCTCAATGGCTCTCTTCAAGCAAACAACTTAAAAATACGGATAAAGTGGGTTGGGATCAGCAACGCCTTTGACGCCGCCTCGCCAACCACACACCACGTTTTGCCAAGGTCGGTAGAGGAAGCCCTATTGAGCGGTATTGCCGTGTCTTTGTTAGGGATCAATGTAAATTAAATTGTGGCAACAACTTTAAAAATTCCAGAACCGGCCCCCATTTCCTAGGGCTCCCTTTTCGTAGTCGTATATATGTAGTAGAGTTCAGGCCTCCCCTTCTAAAGGGGACTTGACAGGAATGTAACTCGTCTTTGATCATTAATGCCTGCTTTCATCTGTTTCTGAAAGGAAACACGAGGGAAAAGACAATGAAGAGCAGTTCCATCCTCGCCGGCCTGTTTGGCCTGGCCGGCTTCGTCAGCGCCGGCTCCGGCTCCGGCTCCGGCTCCGACTTCCTCCGACGACACATGCCTGGGTCCCAGACGACAACGCACCAGATGAGCCGGCGGTGCACCACAAGTACGAAAAACCAGACCGAAGACGGCGTGCCGCCGCGCTTCCGAAACGACAACACCGAAAGTGAGTCTCAACCCCCCCGGGGGGGTGGGGGGTCGCCATCGTCTGGCCGCGCTGGAGTTTGCTAACACGGGAAACATCTCGGGCAGGATTCTACGTCGACGGCAGCACGTTGCCGCTTATTAACTGGGACGTCGGCGAGTCCTACGCCGGCAATCTGCCCATCTCGGACAGCGCCAACGAGACGAGCGAGCTCTTCTTCTGGTTCTTCCCGACAGCGACGCAAGAGTTTGCCGAGAAGAAGGAGATTGTCATATGGCTCAACGGCGGTGTAAGTCATCACAAAGCGGGACCGCATTAACAGGACTGACGATCTGTTGGCAACAGCCTGGGTGCTCTTCGCTGCTCGGCTTCCTCGAGGAAAATGGCCCGATATCCTGGGGCGAGGGCATGGCCTCGCCGCAGCGCAACCCGTTCAGCTTCCACTTGCTCACCAACATGGTCTGGCTGGAGCAGCCCGTCGGCGTCGGCTTCACCAAGGGCCACGAGACGATCCACAACGAAGACGACATCGCCGCGCAATTCATCGGCTTCTGGAAGAACTTTGTCCGCAAGTTTGGCCTGGAGGGGTGGAAGGTGTACATTGCGGGCGAGTCGTACGCTGGAATGTACGGGCCGTACCTGGCGCAGGCCATGCTCGACCGGGCTGACACCACATACTACGACATGGCCGGCCTGCTCGTCTACGACGGCATCTCGTGGGGCGAGGCTCTACAGTCCACCGCCGTCGCGTTCCCGTTCCTCGACATGCACTACGACCTCATGCCCGTCGACCAGCCCGCGTTTGAGCAGCTGCGCGCACTGGACGAGTCGTGCGGCTTCGACGACTTTCGGAGGAAGTACTTTGTGTACCCGCCCAAGGGCCCGATGCCGATGCTGGACGGCAACGAGAGCTGCGTGGGCATCTTTGACAGGGTCAACGCGGAGGCGCTCAAGAAGAACCCATGCTTCAACATTTATAATGTTGTAGACAGGTGCCCGAAGCGCAAAGACCCGCTGGAGGGCAGGGACGCGTGGTTCAGGCGGCGCGACATGCAGGCATCGATTCACGTCGGCGTGTACGTCGAGTGGCAAGAGTGCAACGCCGTGTTCCCGGACGGTGTCGAGGACCAGTCAGACCCGGCGGGCGTGTCCGTGCTGCCGCAAGTCATTGACCGGACCGGCAACGTCATCATCGCGGCGGGCACAAACGACTACATCCTGTCCGCGAACGGCATCCTCCTGGGCATCCAGAACATGACCTGGGGCGGCCAGCTCGGCTTCCAGCAGGCGCCGAGCGATCCCTTCTACGTGCCCGCGTACGGCTTCGACCCGGATAGGATCGGCGACGAAGACTACGACACCGAGTTCTACGGCTACGAGCTGCCGGCCGGGTACGGCGTCATGGGCACCACGCATCAGGAGCGCGGCCTCTCGTTTGTGGTTTCCCAGCTGGCTGGGCATGAGGGTCCCGAGTTCACACCTGCGGCGTCATTCCGCATACTGGAGAAACTGCTCGGTCGTATCGACAGCTTGAGCGAGGTGTCTGCCTTTAGCCTGCCCCAGATCAGTAATGTGACACAGCCCGGGAGTGAGCTGGGCAATGGCACTGTCGAGATACCATGCTGGACCAGAAGTTGCTAATGTGTGTACTTTTTATGGGTTTGTTTATATGAGATGATGGCGTTTCGGCATAGACGGTACTTGGTCGCAATAATGAAATAGAATCGATATTCAAAATGGATTGGATCGTGCTTTGCGGTGTAAGTCGATTGAGTGCAAGGTAACGGCTTGGTGACGAAACGAACCGAGCGGTGTCGATCGGAAACATCAGGACCAGGTCTGTGTGGCTGGCGGGCGTCTTTTGGTATATTGCGCGCAAGATGCAGCCAAGATGGTTGCACACATGACAGAAGTTGGGAGCCTCGTGTAACGGTCATCTGCCCCTACTAGCCAATTCAGCCACTGGGCTAGAAGAGCTGGACCACCAGCTGGTGGGAGCTGCCTTACTACCTACTTCGCAGGAGGAAGTGTCGCATTGCGATTTGAGTCTTCCGCCCTTTTCTGCGTGACGGCGATGTTGTGCAGTCTTTGCTCATTGCTGTTTGGCTGGGCGCACATGTCATGTCTTGGTTAGCATACTCCCTTTCCTGCAGGGAGCTCGGAGCATGGTGACGTGTAAGTGCGAGACCTGCTGCGACGCTGTGTTGTAATTCATGTATGAAGCCGTTTATATTTGACAAATGTGTCACACTTTGGAGGGCGCAAGGCGACGAATGGCAGCAGGACAGAGACGGGAGGTGAGGTGGCGTTGCCGTGGTGGGCATAGTGGCGGCCGGGATGAGAGACGAGGTGCATCAATTCTGCCATGTATGTATAACATGCGTGCGCCGGCAGATGGGCGGGGAGGGCTTGCTCTTAGCGGCCGAGAGGATGGATGGATGATGATTGTTATGGTGTTGACGATGGTGATGATGCGAGCAAACAACAAAGGTAACAGTACAAAACGAGGTAATAATAATAAGGTACAGCGACTGGACTAAAACAAGGCGATGGCGGTGGAGTCGTTAGAGACAAGTAAAAGTACCTTGTGGGTGTATTGTTGGTGTAAATGGTACTTGATGGGAGGGGCTCGCCGGGACGCGCAGCTGGCGGCGGTGCGGCCAAGTGGGGATGGCAGTTTAAGTGCTTCAACCACCAAGGAACCGTATTTTGGGCGATGGAGGTCACTGTAATCGAGATATTAACTGGCCAAGACTGCTATAACTGACACAGATAAGACGAGACAAAGCCACTCCAAGCCACGAATGCAGCCGCTAAGAGCCACTAATAATATTCGTAAGACCATTTGAGCTTCCCTGCTTAGCTGTGCCCAAACGCAACTTGCCAGACCCCTCCCATTGTTTACCAAGGTGCCCACTAGCGGGCCCCGTTGGTTACTGCGGCACCCAGCGCCTGGACCTTGCGATCAAGCTGCCAGGCTAGTAGGGAGGTACCTGGCTGACCTGGCAATTCGCTAGCAAACCAAAGTACCTTGCTAAAGCTCCGACGACAAGCTTTCGTCGCATCGCTGCATCACCTGGCGTCAGGACGGACTCTGCATCCTCCGTCCTGCGTCTTGCTCACCACTCCCTCCTCGTCGCCCTCCTTCTCCTTCCCTCCTCCCTCCCCTAGGTATTCTTATCGCTTCGCAAATTTCTTGTACATATCCGACCACGACAGAATCAATATTCTCACCCAATCCGTATCGCTACGCCGAACCAGACCTTGCACTTACATGCATTGAATACCCACCCGCCTACATGCACGGCTCCGTTTGTAAATAGCTGCAACCATCGACTTCGCGACCCGTTATTCACCGCCCGACACTGTCTGCTAAGATTGCGGCCCGAACCTCCATTTTATATACATTGTTGCCAATTGGGCCTCCCCGTCTTTGTGTTCCTATTTTAGGCCCTACCGCCTTTGCCGCACCAACCAAGAGACGCCTCTGCCATCTGGAGTCCTCGTCCCTGGCCATGTCGAGGTAACACAGCGTGTCACTTCAGCTCGCGGGATACACAAGCATGCGGCCGCCTCCTCTCCAAAGTACGCTCTTTTGCTCTTTTCCTTCTTCTTTACTTCTTCGTCGCCGCATCCCCTTCCCATCGACTCCGGTTTCAGAGCGCATTGCTTTATCCTACGCCGCCATTATGCTAACTCTACTACCTCGCGCAGGGAACAATGTCGTCTGAATCGTCCCCGAGCGAAACTGAGCAACCGCCTCCTCCAACGACACCACGCAAACCTCGCAATCGCACATCACCTGAGACTCCCCAAGCAAAAATTAGAGCCAGCCCCGAAGATGCGCCCCATTCCGCTCCTGCCGCCGCTCAGGCAGGCAGGCGCCCCGACACCAAGAAACAAGAGCCTACTCTTCTATCCGACTTCTTCCATGGGAGACAAAGCGCCACCCGCGTCGCGGCTGATCGAAAACGACGTCAGAGCGTGGGCGCCGTCAAGGCTGAGCTGCGTTCTACCATGCGCCATGAAATGAGGCAGAATTCCGTCCGCAAGCTGCAGCAGCCCGGCGGCGTGCGCGAACGGGTGCAGCATTGGCAACGCAACCACGGTGCTACTATGGCCACCTCCAACCCAAACTATGCAGCCACCGAGCCCGACGACGTAGCCTTTGACGGCGAGGATATGGAGAGTGTTACCGAAGAGGACCGCATGCGAATCAAGATGCGCTTGAGATCGAACCCGCCTGCGCCCAAATTTGTGCCCAATACACCAAATCACGATGACAATCCCGGCTCCTCTGGCCGAGACGATGGTGCAGATGACGACGCCAGATCGCTTTCGCCGCCTAAGAAGCGTGTAGTAAGCGACTCAAATTGGATGCATCAAAAACCTAAAAAATCTCCTTCACGAAAGGTGGCGCCCTCATCTTCCAAGGAGCCCACACCGCAAACCTCGAAATCCTTTGTTTTACACCCTACTCCAAACCCCCCCGTTTCCAGCAAGATCAAAGCTTGGGCCGCTAAAATCGAGATGCCAGACGAGTACGAATCTGGCTCTCAAGTTGGCAGCACCGCCAGCCGCTCGACAGCCCGCTTAAAACCCAAATACAAGCAGTTCGGAGAAGATGACGGCATTCGTGTGTCCGGCTCAAATGATTCCTCCGTCGTTCGAGATGATGGAATTCGTGTTCGTCCCACTACGACTGGCTCCAATGTTTCTTTCCCCGGCCAAACCTATCGTCCACCAACAAGCCGACGGAGCAAGAGTATTGCGGACTCATCACGATCCGCGCTGAGCATAGAACCAAGCGACATCTCGTCGCCATCGTCGGAAGGCACCAAGAAACCTGTCCGTCGACGTAGCAAGAGCATGTCAGCTGACAAAAAGGAGGCCATCAATGATACGCCAACCAAGACCGCATCGAAGCGGCGTGGGAGAGGCCAAAGGGAAGCGATGAGGTCATATATATCCGCGTCGACGGCGGAAACGGATACCTCGTCGCACCTTGGTGATGATCTATCCAATCTTAGCAGTTCACTGCGGCCCAATTCTGACCTGGACTCAAAGCTTACCTCAAAAACGCTTGCCGACATTCCTGGCGACATCCCATTTGGCCACTCTGCTTTCAGTGAGCTGGATCTCTCTGGCAGATATCGGCCCAAGAAGCTCAACGTTGACCGCAAGTCAAGCTTCAAGGGGGTCCCTCATGTCTTCAAGAAGGTTGTGGAAGAAGGAAAGAAGATGATGAAAGATATGAATGAGCCAGCCCGACCACAAGCCCCAAATAAGCCCCCGAGCATTGAAAAGTGGCTCAGCACGACAGTCGATCCATTCATCGACACTCCTAAAGACGTACCCGCGCCAATTATCAAGAAGCAGCCTTCAACAGAGGAATCTGTGACTACTCAAAACACTGTCGCCTCAAAAGCAACAACCTCTTCGTTGCAAAAAGACGCTCCCAGTAAATTATCAGCGGCCAGTTCTGGCGAATTTGCCAGTACACTCGAAGATTCGGAAACTTCACCGCGACCGGAGGCCGTCCGAAGAAGGCGGGCTCATACCGTGGGAGCGGAAAAGCGTCACCCAAAGAGACATTCTCGACCAGAACAAACGTCAGACGTATCTTCGGCTGCTACGGATGAAACGGCAACGGAGCTAGTGGAGGAAAAGAAAGAGCACAAGGTTGCCCCAGGGCAGGCAGAGGACGACACCAAAGGGTCCAGCCCGATGGAACTCAAGAGGTCACGGGCAAAGCGTGCCACGTCCTCGCCTCTCAGAAATAAGGAAGGCTTCCTCGGGATGTTCAAGAATGCCTTCTCTGGCGAGTCTGCAGCCTTTGCCGGACCTGGAAAGGCGTATAGAACTGAAGAGCCCCAACGACATGAGCTTCACGATCAAGAATACAGCGACGACTACACCGACGGATCTGCCTTGTCTAGTAGGGACACTGCGTCACAGTTCACAGAATCTACTACTAGTGGCCACCACACAAACATCCCCAAAATGGCGGCTCCCAGACACCCTCCCCCTACAAAAGGAAATCATGAATTGTCAACAATCATGTCTGATGACGGGTCCAGTGCTGTAAGCTCGGCTCTCACAGGCTCCGATGCTACATCGCGTGTCACTCAATCCACTGGGACCGAGTCAACCATGATGTCCAAGTCTAGCCAGGGTTCTCTCAAGAAGCAGCAGGGCTTGGCCAAAAGGCGAATCACTAGTCATTCTGATCTAATGTCGGTTTTGTCGCTTCCGGACCAAGCTGCTGTTCCCCAAGGCATGAAAAATAGATCTCGGCCCAGTCTCCGCCGAAAGCAAGGCGTCCCAGCCGGCTTCTCCGAATATGAACTGTTGCAAGAATTTGAAGATGACGAGAATCTTTACAACCGGGAGCTCAAGACTTTGGTCGACGGTGTCATTCCTGTTCTTCTGGGTGATGTCGTGAGCAATACTGACGCCACAACGCTTTTTTCTACTGGCGGCGGAAGCCAGGCTGATGCGATTTCCAAGGCTGTTGTTGGTATGGGTGTTGCTCTCGAAAAACTGAAGAATGCTCATAAAAAGGCACCACTTCAAGATATCCGTCGTCTGGCTCACTGGGCTCATGGCGTTGTACCAATGTACAACAGCTACCTCAGCGCATGGAGACTTGGCTTTCAGGATTTGGTCGTGAATCTTGCCCCCGCTGCTGGGCATCCAGGAGATGAAGACTCATTATTAGATGCTCTCCCAAGAAACGAACACGGTGATATTGTCAATGAAAACGGAGAAAGAGTTGCTGTTGGTTATCTGCTGAAGCGACCTTTGGTTCGTATCAAGCACATGACAAAGCTCATCAAATGCATCGACAGCGTCATCAACAGCCAGGATACAAATCAACTCTTGCGCGATTTTGAGCAACTGCAAGAGAAGTCTCGACGACGCCACCGTGAAGAGACAACACGGATCGAGGACGAAGATGCTATCAATACGGACGTCACAAGATGCCGAGATATCAGAACTTTGGGAGCCATCACGCCTCCAGCCATCGACCCCCATTTGCAAGTCAATGCCAAAGATACATTTGCCTTGTCTTTGACTCACTCCAACGGACAACGCCTGCAGTGTCGGGTCGAGCTTGTCTATCGTGACAACCCGCTTCAACCCAAGCAACCGTGTGATCTACTAATTCGTGAGCCAGCGGATGGTAAGGAAGGCAGAAAATCATACCTCTTGTTTCCACCAGTCCAGGTGCATCTTTGTTCTGCCAGGACTGGCGATGGTCATTTTGACATGGTCATTATGCTCCGCGGTGTTTACGAAGGCCGCCCCTGGCACGAGCTACTGTTCCTGACGGCCGATGATGAGGATCAAATACTCGACTGGCTAGATCTTCTTCCTCTCAACCCGGTTCCTCTCAGAGAACCGGAGCCAAGCATTATCGACGATGATGAACAAGGCAACTTGCGTGACGTACCAGTCGGTGTGGCCACACCAGCGGAGCCGCGCGACCCCGGGGCCCCGGCGGCTAGGCCTCAATCCCCCCTTGTTAAATCGGCTCAAGACCCTCAAACCCCTAAAAGGCAAAGAACAGATGCTCGCCGTGATGAGGTTCAGTTTCTTCCGACGCCAGAGAGTGATCACGACAAGACTCCAACTCAGCCAACATACAATGTCGAAGACTGGGACGAGCGCGGCTATCAACAAGAGGACAACCTTCTCCCGCAGCCTCTAAAAATCAAGAAATCATCTCCTCCAAGAACATCACGAGATGATGGAGCTCCTCCGCCGCCGGCGCATCGCAGTCTCCCGCCCACGCCAGACCAACAGCAGAAGGACCCCAATCTGCTCGCGCCACCGGAGCTTACTGAGCGTGTAAAACGACGTAGGTCTTCACCGCTCAAACACGAATACTTACCTTCCGATGCCTCATCTGGAGGATCAAGCAGTCCTAGTCCAGAACAGTCGGATGACGACTCCTCAGACGATGATGACATTGACAGCATGGACATACCGGAGACTGAGCTTGGTGTCAGCATTGCCAAGGAAGTACACCAGTCTCAAGAGGCGAGACCAAAGATGGAAAGCGTACTGTCTCAGTCAGATTACAGTGTTACACCTTCCAACTCGGCCTCCCAGGCCTGCGGAATTTACCCTCCGCGCAGCACTGCTGAACAGCAAGAGAATACTACCCGCTACATGGCATCACTCTCACGATGGTCCGACAAGGGGGCGTGGAAGGATCTCAGTCACCAGCCCTGTGCCATTATTGTCTCTGCTGGTCTAGTAGAGGCGTACGCTTTCCGCACTGGCGATGATTCGAGAAACTCTGTCAGACTAGACGAACAGCCATTGATTGCTCTTGACCTCACTCCGCTTGTGCTTATCAGACAAAGCACAGCTTTGGATTTGGAAGTAAGGTCGTCGGTTCAAATGCACTCGCGTCTATACGAAAAGTTCAACGGTGGCAACTTCCGCTTCCGATGTCACAGCGCCCCCGAGTGCTTTGCGTTGTACATGGCCGTCCACCAAGCGCGCCTCAGCAATCAAAAGTTCATCCAGTTGGAGAATGAAGCGCGCTTCAGAGGTTTTGGGGAGAGACACGAGGCCGAACAAGACGACCGAGCAGGACGGCGTCGTAGCTGGTTTGGTCGCAAGAATAGTTACCGCAGCTCGCCGAGAAGTGCAGCCCGCTCTCAGGACGGAGAGAGCGCCGCGCACTCATCAACACCCTCGGCAACCAGCTTCCTTAAGCGCCTTACTCAATCCGGGAATGCTGCTTTCAACCTCGAGCATTCGTCTATCGACCGCCAGAGCCGTGGTGGCAGCGGCCGAAATAGCCTGTATACGTCAGGTTCCTCATCAGCCAGCGGCGCTTCGCCTCGGTCACCATCTGTCAGCACAGGTAACACGCCTGGACAGCGGGGCTCCATGGATGCTGAAAATATCCGAATCCGACTGCATCTTCTGGTCTCGTCTACGAAATGGGAAGATTGCGGCAACTGCATTCTCAAGATCCGCAGACCGCCTCCCGGCTGGCACCAAGCCCTTCTTGCCGACCACGGACTCGAAAAGCGCATCACGGTGCAGTCCCACTCAAAGAAGGATGATGAAGAGCCCAAGATGTTGCTGGATGCAGTCCTGGGCAGTGGTTGCTTCTCCGCAATGGGAAGTCGTGGAATTGTCTGCGGTATCTGGGAAGAGGTCCAGGGGGCCAACGGTGTCGTGGGTATGGTTCCTGCGAAGAGCAACCCTGGCGGTAAGATTAAGAAGTGGTGCTTCCAGCTGTCTACAGCTGCGGAAGCGAATTGGGTGCTGCGGATGGTGCACCAAGAAGTTGTTCGCGCATAATATGCGTGACTGTGCCTTTTTTTCTTATGTGTGGCCTTTGCTTCCTTTGCATATCTTTGTCGTTGACCTGCGCTATGATATCCCGTACATACTTTGTTGGTTTTTCTTGTCTACCGGCATCTCCAGGGCGATTATATCACTTGGTTGATGCTCATGTTGTTTTAAATAGATGTGGTTACGAAGGATATTTGGACGTTAGAGTCCTGGTTTTGACGTGTGCGGCTGTAATTTGAAGGGGTGGTAGAGGGTATGTACATTTAGACGTGGAGAGGATGATGAATGTGGTGAACTGTTAATAGAACAAGATATTCATGTTTAACCTTGGCCCTGTTCCTTCGCCTTGATGTAGCTGGTTCCTTTAAAAAAGAAAAAAGTCAGTGGGTGTACAACCCCCACGGTGCCATTCCCGCCGTCCTTCCGGGCCGGGCAACTGCTGACCCCGCCCCCACCATCCCACCTACACGTTTCTTCCTCTCACCACCAACATTCATCTTGCTGTCATATACAACACTTTCTAAGGAAAAACGACGACTCAAAAAAGGAACTATCCTCCGCTTCCCCTTTCCCCTCCTCTCTCTCAAAATGGCCCCTCTACCGCTCGAAGTCGCCGTTTTCTCCTCCGCCGACGCCCTCCTCGCCTCCTCCCTCGGCGCCGCCCGCATCGAACTCAACCGTCCCGGCAGCTACCCCTCCGGCGGCCTCACCCCTCCTCCCTCTGCCGTCGCTGCGCTCTCCGCGCTCCTCATCCCCATTCGCGTCATGATTCGTCCACGTGGCGCCCCAATCAACGGTGATGCCGACTTTGTGTACACCACGGCGGAACTAGAAGAGATGCGCGCAGCGATTGCGGAGATGAAAGCTTCAGGAGGCTTGGATGTGCATCGCGGGGACGGCTTCGTGTTTGGCGTGGTCAAGGAAGAGGGCGGAAAGACGGTGGTTGATGAACGGACGTGTAAGGCGCTGGTGGACGAAGCGGCGCCGTTTGGGTGTGTTTTTCACCGCGCGTTTGATGGGCTGGCAGATGTAGAAGGAGGGGTGGACGTGTTGCAAAGGTGCGGCTTTGTTGGTGTGTTGACGGCGGGAGGGCCGACGGGAGGATGTATGGACAACCTGACAGCGCTGGGGGGGATCTGCGCAACGGCGAAGGAGGGTGCAGTGCGGCTGGAGGTGGTGGCGGGCGGCGGCGTTCGGCATCACAATGTCGCGGCGTTGAGGCGTGGTGGCGGGTGCGCGCCGGCGTGGGTGCACTCGGCGGCGCTGAGGGCGGACGGGACGGGGTTGGATGAGGATGAGCTGCGGAGGCTGCTAAAGGCGCTGGCGAAGGAAGAGGCGTGAAAATAAGCCAGGTCCGACGGGGGAGTACATCAACATGTACTAGCAAAGTTAGATATAAAATGTCACACACGGGTATAGATAGGACGCGTTGCATCAATACAAAATCACAGTCTATTACTTCAAATCATCCATTTGACGCCCCTCAACCCCTAGTTGTACACCCAAAACATTCTTTTCTTCATCAATTTATATACATGTGAATGAAATCTCGGCATGCAGAAACCACCAAAACCACATTCTTCTTCACCTCAGCCCATATTTACGGGCTGGGCTTGGGGACAACACAGGAAGGCGGCTGGGTGTGACCGGGAAGAGCCGTGGTCGTGCTGTTACCGGCAGGACGGGGCGGCGTGCCAGGCTGGTGGCGCGCAAGGCCCAGACACGTCGCAATCTTGTAAAAGACGTCCACGTTGCCGTACGTGCCGCCAAAGATGTCCTGGCAGGGGCCCCAGGCGTAGACGGGCACGTCGGTCAGGGAGTGGACGCCTTGGGGCTCGTTGGTCGGGATGGTGCCGTTGACGACGAAGCCGTCGGGGCTGTCGATCGGGTTGACGTAGTACTCGTCACCAATCTTGACCGCTGGCTCACGGGGGCCCTTGCTGTGGACGCGATAGTCCTCGCGGACGTCGGGATGAGCGCCGACGCCGCCGGCAATGGCGTACCGGGGCTCCCAGTTGGTGGGGAAGTTAGCACCGGTGCCGTAGGTGATGCCGTCGGCCTTGTGGTACTGAGAGAGGCCCGACTTCTCGTAGGTGCCAATGGCACGGCGCTTGCCACGCTGGTCAGGCTGGTCCTTCAAGTACTTGGTGTCGGCAGAACCGTAGACACTACGCTAGGTTAGGACTGGTAACAATGCACGAGATTCGGATCAACTCACTCAAAGCCGTGCCCGTGGTCGGCGGAGACAATAACCAGAGTCTCGTCGCGGATGCCGAGCTCCTCAAGCTTCTTAATGGTGGCGCTGATGGCGTCGTCCATTTCCAGGAGCTCACCCAGGGCACGGTCGTAGTCAAGAGTGTGCATCTGCTTGTCGATGGACGCACCCTCCGACATGAGGAAGAAGCCCTTCTCCTTGCCACGGGTGGCCAGGATATCGACGGCCTTGAGGGTCATCTCCTTGAGGCCGGGAATATCGGTGGCGGAGCTGTTCTTGCCCGAGGGGTCGTTCTTCAGCTTCTTAATATTGTCCTTGTACACGTTGCGGTCCAGCCAGACGGGCAGGGTGCTCTGGCAGAAGACGCCGAGCGCGCGCTTGCTGTTATCGGCGGCCTGGAGGGCCGTGTTGTTCAGGCTGACTGAGTAGCCCTTCTTGGCGAATTCCTGGTAGTAGTCCTTGCCCTTGTAGGAGCCCTTGCCGGCGATGAACTGCTCGGCACCACCGCCAAAGAAGACGTCGGGACCATTGTTGGTGGTCCAGGTCCAATTGGTGACGCCGTTGAGGGCCTGGTCGATGAGAGCGCCGTACTCGGCGCGCTTGCGGGTGTGGCCAGTGAGGGCAATGGGAGTGGCATCAGCAAGGAAGGCGGTAGAAACGGCACCCCAGGCGCCACCCTGAGAGTGTTAGTATTTATTATTCTGGGAGAACAGGTATGAAACTTACCCAGACGCGCTGGAAGATTTCGACAATGGTCTCAACCTTGGGGTCGTCAAAGGCATCGGGAGAAGAATCGGCATGGACACTACAATTTGTTAGCTACATGAAAGCACGACTTCTAGAAGATTCTTACCCCATGGCGTTGACAGTGCTCTTGTGGCCGCTGTAGAGAGCAGAGGCAGAGTTTGCAGAGTCGGTAATGTATGAGTCGAGGGAGTGAGTCATCTGGTGACCAAGAACGGGGAACTGGTCCATCTTGAGGACGGACTGGTACTTTCCGTTGATGCTCTTGTGTCCCAGCAGACGGGCGGCAGTGATCTGAAGGGCATGTTAGTATGCGTGTAGTGCGCAATCATGTGCTAGGGCTGCTACTGACCATGTTGGTGGTCATACCGTCACCAATGAAGAAGATGACATTCTTGGCCTTGCGCTCCTTGGAGATGTCGCGGACGACCCAGTTGGCGGTGGTCTTGCTGCCGTTGTAGTAGTCAAGGGTGACCTTGTAGTTGCCGGGCTCATACAGAGCAATGCTGCGGTAAGCCTTGGCGGCGACGTTGACGACCGAGGGGGTCTTGGCATCCTCAGCGTAGAGATCCTCAAACCACTTGAAGGTCCACTTCTCGAGCTGCGGCTCGGCAATCTTGAAGGCCTGGGCAAAGTCCTTGGCTTGGCCGCCCTCCTTGGTAATGGTGACCTTGAACTTCTCGTCGGGCTTGCCGCCGTGGGCGGCCTCGGAGCCGTTGACGGGTGCGTGGACCTCGACGCGGAGGTCGAACAGCTGGCCGGGCAGGAAGTCGCTCTGGTCCGGGGGCAGAACGCAGCCGAGATCGGGGCAGCCGCCGAGGCGCTGGAAGGTCTGCGCAGAGACCTGGCCAATGGTGGCGGCCGCGACAAGGGCGGTTGCGGCGGCCGTGTTGAGCTTGGCAAGCATGGTGGGTGGGCAAAAAGAAGCTCACAATCGAAGAAGGAGATGCAGATTGGCTTCCTCAAGACAAAGCTCAGACCAAAGGTGACAAAAAATCGAGAGCAAGAGCTGCGAGAAGGAGGAGGGCGGCCGCCGTTTATATGCTTGGCAAGGGTACCATCCTGGCGATGATTGGCGGTTTTCCAGGGCTTGAGCCGGATGCCGTAGGCAGCTAACGGAGCATGGAAGCTCCTTGGATAAAGCTAGCTAGAAACGAAGAAACGCCATCGAATGTCGCGCCGGAGGCTCGGTGTCGCAAAGATCAGCACGTTGACAGGCAAAGGCACTTCGAGAAGTCTTGGCCGGTGGGTGCTTTCCCAAATAGCGTCGTTCTCCGATAGACCAAAGGCTGTGGAGCGGGTGTAAAATTCTGCTGTAATTCTTCTGTTCTCTCGAGCTCTAGCTGCGCTGGTTGCGTTGCGGTCTTATTCCGGTGGCCCTGCAAGGATATGCAAGGCCGCTCTCAGCTGGCGAGCCCGTTCATCATCAAGCAAGACAGCCACCACGTGTGTGCGCCACGACCCCATTGGTAAGTAGTTAGCGTCGGCGGGCTGGAATATCTGGGGGAGTGGAGATGGAATGAATTGAGCCCGGAAAGACGAGAGATATCGGCAAAGGCCCGTTTGTGCATGACGGCTGCCTGCGTGCGTGGTTGATGTGGTGATGTTGGAAGAGGAAGAGAGGGGGGTGGTGGCTTGCGCTGGGGCTGAGGCTAGACCAGGGCGAGCCGGGACCGAGAAGAGGCTTGAGGGCGGTGCCTTGCGGGTACTTTTGAGCAAACAGTGTATGGTGGTTGGGTGGTTATTGTGCTCAAAAGTACCTGCACACCTCACCTAAGGTTATATGGAAGGTTATTCTGCACGCTTGGTTTAGCGTCTCCATAGCGGCCCTTGGCGCTCTTCTCGGTGATGAGATCCAAGCCTCGTGCGCCAAAGCTCAATCATCATTGGCGCGCAATAAAACTTGATGGGGGAGGTGTTCGTGGAAAGGCCCTGGCTTTGAAGAGGCTATTTTTTATTGTATTTTGCTGTTGAGTCTACTGTATTTGGCTTGTCGATTATGGAGCGTTGCGTTGGCCAAGATCATAAAGTGACAGTCATGCACAGAAAGTAAATAGAAGTCATCATTCAGAGGGTAAATTCTTTCGACGAACAATATCATCGTACCAGAATCACTAGGTACCCCAGGACACGGCTAGTCATGAGCCTCACGATGCATTAACCAGCATTACAATACCACCGCGACAGGGCCACTGCATTTCATGGCGTTATACCCACAGCTCGCCAGTCCTCTTCATTTCGCTAGTCTGTCCATTTCCGCGACCGAGCTGACTTGAATTATCGTTTCTCGTCGACTTTTCCGACCCTTCCTACGTAGAACCCAAAGCCGGGAAGCCGCGGACCGGTTCTGGAACGGAAGTCCGAATAACAAAGCCAAGCTTGCAATTCATAAACCTGAACCAGTGCACGCTTATCAGATGGTTAGTAGGTTGCAACCCGAGAGATGGCGTCATCAGATCACCCGGCTGGCAAGGATGAGGCACGGATTGAGAAGCAACCAATGCAACGCTAGAAACGCGGATGCGCCCGGGTTTAAGACTTCAACTGGCTCTTTTACCTGGGGATGGGAATCTCTCTATTCGGAGAAGCTAAGTTGTGATGGCGGTTGTATTGATGAATGACCTTGCACCCACGTGCGGATGGACTGAGGCGCAATGGATCCAGGCGCTTGGCATTTGACAGGCAATTAGATGGGAATATCCTCCGTATTTGATTCCCCATTTGAATCTATGGAACTGGAAAATGGAGTTCAATGTCCCGTGAACCTGTTCTGCGCCTTAAAATGGTATTTCGGCCGGTCACTCCTTGATGCTCGTATCATGGATTGGCCTTGACTAACCTCAGTACTATTTAAAATACACTCTCCAAGTAGAATAGCTTCAATTATTATCCGTGATTGGATTGCAAATGTTACTGCTGCTCATTTTGTTGTCCAATCCCGGGAACCCCGGACGACAAACTGCTGTATTCACATCAAGGCAGACCAGGACAGACCAGCCAAGGATTCACACCGAGGCCCAGCCACAACATCTGTCAGGAGCAGAGAATGTTAGAAGCTGCCATATTACGATGATAAATTTCTTGTCTTTTTTTGGCTCTAGAAATCTTCGCCTTTTCTCTTCTTGTGAGGCTTTGGTCAAATGCTGTACATATGAGGCCGCCAACTACGCGCTGTTCACTGTGCTTACAGCTCAGTCATTGCAGCGCAGCGGCAGAAATGTAGCTTAGATGCAGAGGCTACTATTTAGATTGTGTTTTATATATTGTATAAAATTATGTTCCCGCGTGATTTCTTCATCTGTTCTTTTGTTGCGTATGTGCGCTTCTTATCCGTTGCGGCGATTAGCCCCGTCGTGCCTTGTTATGCATGAGACATTTCTGCCAAAGAGTCTGTTTATGCACATGTTTTCTCTCTAGATTTTCCTCTTTTTTTTCATCGAAACAAGCCCTTGTATTTAGTAACTTGCATCCGTCGCTGCTTTGATGGACGATTCAGCGCATACAAGGTGCCCCACCCGACTTGAAGACCCCCAACGCTACGAGAAAATTCGAGATGGCGCTTCTCACAACCCCTGTTCACCTCACCCATCCAGATTCCCGTCCAAACACCCACCGATAATGAGCTCTGCGGATGGCAGCCAAATGGAGGGCGTAGAAATGGCTGCCTCTCGCACACTCTTTACCTCGGCCGCCGTCCCAGGCACCGCCGGCCGACTCGGCCGGCTAGCCCTCCCCGGCCGCGCCGCCTTTGACACGCCCAACTACACCCCCGTCGCCAGCCGCGGCGCCGTGCCGCACCTCACGCCCGACAACATGACCAGATACCTGTCCCCCGGGCCTGTATACATGGCGCTGGAAGACTGTACGCTGTACCTATCCTACTTACCACCGTGAGCCAAAATTAACGTGCCGCAGTCATTGAGAAGAAGCAGCCCCCTATATACAAGACGCCGGTGACCAGGGAGAACCGGCTGCACAGCTTCACCGGGCTGCCGCTGGACAGCGCCACGATCATGGCGGCACGACGCAGCCAGTCTGTCACCACGCCGACGGGCAACACGGCCAAGTCGGTCACGCTCTTCACGTCGACGGGCTTCCGCAGCCTCACGGTGCCCGAGTACGTCGAGGCCGCCTCGCTGCTCGCACCCGACGTCGTCGTGCCCATGGCGGACCTGCTGCACACGAGCACCACGCCACCGTCCAAGAAGCTCGTCCGCATGGTAGAGAGGACGGAAGACTGGGTAGACCAGTTCCTGGAGGCCAGCGAGCCCGAGGCCGGTGGGAAGCGGCCCAGCGCCGTGTTCGCGCCGGTGCTGTCGGTGGAGTATCCGTTGCAGTGGGCGTATCTGCAGCATCTCGCGGAGGACGTGCTCGAGTCGCTCTCCGGCCTGGCCATCTACGACACAAAACTTCTCCCTGACATCATACCCAACTATGCGCCGCTTCGCCCGCTGCCCCGGCTATCTCTGGAACCACCCAAGACGCCGCAAGAAGTTCTGAAGCAGATCGCTCTCGGCATCGACGTCTGCGTGCTGCCCTTTATCAACGTCGTCTCCGACTCCGGCGTCGCCTTCACCTTCACCTTCCCCCCAGCGCCCGACACTTCCTCTTCCCCGCAGCCGCTCGGCGTCAACATGTGGCCCGAGGAGCACGCCACCTCCCTAACGCCGCTCAGTCCCGACTGCGCGTGCTACGCGTGCACGACGCACCACCGCGCGTACCTGCGACACCTACTCAACGCCAAGGAGATGCTGGGTTGGAGCCTGCTGCAGGTGCACAACCACCACGCGATGGGTCGCTTCTTCGAGGGCGTGCGCGCGGCGCTGGGCGACGGCACATTTGGCGACGTGGCGGCACGGTTCGCGGCGGCGTACGCGGCGGAGTTCCCGGAAGGCACGGGTGAGAGGCCGCGGGCGAGGGGGTACCACTTCAAGAGCGAGTACGGGCAGGACAAGATCAACAAGACGACGTGGATTGATGTAGAATCGACCATGGCCGCGCAGACGGAGACGGAAGCATAGATGAGCATGGGTGTGGAGTTTGGGTGTGTTAAGCGATCTTTCTGTATTGTGGCATATCGGAAAAGTAAGGAAAAAAAATCTTGATCTTTGGGCTGGCTATTTATGTTGCCATGGACCTATACTGATAAAGTAGTTTTGACAGCGTAGAGTACGACGCAGCGGAGTTAATGTTCTCCATCGACAGCACGGTTCTGCATCGGATGGCGACAGAGCTAATCAAAACAGTACGATGTAATGGAAAACAACATTAGGAACGTAATACGTAGTACGGAAATAGTCGGTGCCATATCAGGGGTGGCGGCTTCCGTTTTTGGTATCACTGGCTACTTCTTGTTTAAACCCTCTCGATTTTTGTACCTTTTTATCCCGAAACAGCCTTGCACGAGTCGCGAGACAAGAGGCTCACATTGCATCTACTTTTTACATGAAACCCGTTATTTCCACATATTTTAGGGGTTGCTCTACCTGTTCCCGGCTATAAAAGCGACGACGAGCCTCGTAAAACACACGGTGAACGGCAGAAGGCGGGTGGCGAGTCGCAGAAAATGAACGAGCCGCAATCTCGAACGTTGCATATATACCGGGGCTACAGCCACTTTGATATCTACGACGAGGACAAGAAGACCCTCCTCTACCGCGCCTGGCGCCGCGGCTTCTGCACCAGGCGTCTCGTCGTGTGCCGGGGCACAGCCACTAAACCCACAGACACCGAAGAGTTGGTGGGCACAGTGTGGTTCAATATGTCCGGCTGGCAGCTCGACGTGCTGGGCCAATCCGGGTTGAAGGTGTCACTGCCCTTGTTCTCCTCCAACTGCAAGATACTTGGCGATGGCATCGACTGGGTGTGGGAAGTCTGCAGCTCGTGGTTGTGCAAGCTACGGGGGCCGGACGGCAGCCGCCTCGCCACACTTTCTCGCCCATCCTACGCGTGGACCAAGCTGGCGAGGATGATGGTCATGGGCAGTCTGTCCACGGCGGTGCTGGACCTGCAGGTGGTCACGGGCATGGCCATGCTTCATTGTATACAGCAAGATCGCCGTGGTGGTGGGACAAGCGGATTAGCGATGAGCATGTAGCATTCTCCAGCGCTCTATCGGCATATCAGGAGGAGGCGAGAGCAGTCGTATTGCAAATGGTGAAGATTGTGGAATCGGAAGACTCGATAGTGCCCGAGGCGTTCATTTTCGCATTTCGCATCCAATCCATACGCTGGTAGACCCAGGCTTCCGTGTAACGGTTGAGAGCAGAGAGCATGATTAGATAACATCAAACACCTAATGAACCAAAATCAGTGTTGAAAAAAAGAAAATATCCGTGTCTCTCCCCAAAGAGTCAACGCGTTGCTGTTCCCCTGGCCTAGGCCGGAAGCGGCTGTCTCAGGGAGGTGCCAGATATAGAAACGAAACTGTCTTGAGGACAGATCCTGGCGCATCTTGTCTGGGGCGAGTGAGTCAAGGAAACGGGCGTTGGCGATGCAGAAGAAGTTGAAGAAAACAAAGATATGTTGGATTGATGCCGAAAGTCCAAGTAAGGGCTGCCAGAGGAAATGTCAAACGCTGAGCTGACTTGAAGACGTAAAATAAATCGAGCCCAAGCCTCCCTCCCCTGGCGGCAAGCCGCAATAGACCAACCCATTTCTCCCCACCATCCCAATAGCTCGGCCGAGCCCAGCCAAGCCCAGCCAAGCCCAAGCCTCAAGCCTCATTCTTCGTTTTCCCCCAATCCCATCCCTCTTAGCCCTTTCTCCCTTTCCATCTTCCAACCCGAGCATCACATCGTTGTTGTCCTTTTTCCCGCCCCTTTCGTACGCCATGGATGCTACATCATGATTGATGAGCGTGACGACGACAGCGACGAAAACAGACCACTCATGGCCACCCACGACGACGACGAGGCCACTGGGCGTGGGCGCGGGCGCCCTCACACCGACGGCGCCAGCAAAAACACATTGACGTCGACGACAGCCACGCCCGAGGACGCATCATCCAGCATCGCGTCTGCTCTCTACAACACCAGCGGCGACGACGAGACGCCCATCCCGCGCTTCCTCCAAGACCAGCAGCAGCAGCAGCAACACACCAACAACATCGATGGCTCCTCCCGGCGCGGCCGCAAGTGGCCAGCCTGGGTGCCGTATCCCCTCGAGCGTACCGGCCGCGCCATCGCACAATGGACGCGCGGTCCTCCCAACGCCCAGCCCTACCGCATCCGGCCCTTGCTGCCCGCCGTGCAAGAATTCCCGCTCCGCGCCATGGACCGCTTCCTCCCCGGCCGGCGTCGCCGCCAATGGCTGCTCTTCCTCTACCTCTCCGTCTGGATCGTCGCCTTTGCGCTGCTCAAGCGCCAGGAATACGTCGCCGGCAAGATCCCCGGCTGGGGCCGGCCGCAGGCCATTGGCTGCGGCGCGGCGTATTTCTCCCGGAGTAACCTGTGCGGCGTCGACGGCGCCGACTGTCGGCCGTTCAACGGCAGCGCGCTCGCATTTCGCTGCCCGGCCAACTGCGCGAGCTACCGCGTGCTGAACCCGCGCGCGGTCGGCGACCAAGAGGTCATCTACCGGCCGCTGATTGTCGGCGGGCCGACGACGGACCTCAACCCGGTGGAGTCGGCAACGTACCGCGGGGACTCGTACATTTGCGGCGCGGCGGTGCACGCGGGCGTCGTGTCCAACACAAACGGCGGCTGCGGCGTCGTGCAGCTCGTCGGCCGCCAGCAGGCCTTCCTCGCCTCTGACCGCAACGGCATCGCCAGCGTCCCCTTTGCCTCGTACTTTCCGCAATCCTTCCGCTTCGTCCCCGTCGACTGCCACTCCACCGACGCGCGCTTCGCTATCCTCGCGCTCTCCGTCGTCTTCACCACCGTCCTCGGTCTCGCCACCGCCTCGCCCGCTGCATTCTTCTTCCCGACCTTTGTCGGCGCCTTCTGGACCGTCGGCATGGCCACCGACGCGCCGTCGTATGCCACCGCCGGCGCGCTCTTCTCCGACATTCTCGGCAAATTTGTGCCGGCCATGTTCACCGGCTGGGTCGTCTACGACAAGATGGGCGTGCGGCGCACCCTGGCTGGGCTGACCGCGCAGGTCGAAAAGGTGGTGCTCTGGCTTGGCGCGTGCTGGGTCGGCGCGCTGGACAACTACACGCTCGACTTCATCCCGATCCAGCGGCTGAGCGGGCACGACCTCGCGCAGCAGCCGGGCGCGCGCGCGGCACTCGCCATCATTGTCATTGCGCTCTTCTTCATCATCGTCTACCAGGCGTGGTGCTTCCGGCAGGAAGCACGCTTCAACCGGTACATCAAACTGTACGCGCTCTTCGTCGCCGGCATCATCCTCTCCCTGGTCCTGCCGGGGCTGAACCTGCGCATCCACCACTACGTGCTCGCGCTGCTGCTGCTACCCGGCACGGCCATGCAGACGCGTCCGTCGCTGCTCTACCAGGGCCTGCTCGTCGGCCTCTTCATCAACGGCATCGCGCGCTGGGGCTTTGGTTCCTTTCTTGAGACCGACGCTGCCCTGCAAAACGACGCCCAGCTCGGCAGTCTGCTCCCCACCATCGGCGCCGCTCCGGCCGTTGCCTTGGCCGGCGCGAGCGCGGGCGCGGACGCCCGCTCCAACATCACCTTTACGTGGGACCTGCCGCCGCGAGATGAGTACGACGGCATCAGCATCCTGGTGAATGACGTGGAGCGCTACCGCACGTACTTTGACGACACGGAGACGCCGGCCAAGGAGTACACGTGGACGCGCAACGCGAGCCTGGGTCTGCCAGAGTACTTTCGCTTTGGCTTCATGGTGGACAGCACTGCCGGGGATTACACAAAGGCGGGCGTCTGGAGCAAAGATGGCGAATGGACACACATGGCCGCGGGCCCGTCCAGATGAGGTATGATTTTAGATAAACTATCTAGATATGTGCTTTTTTGCCTAGGTAGATGCAGTTATGGCTATCAGGATAAAAACGATATAGGGCAATCTGGTACAGGACAGCACAGGATAAACTTGCCACCAGAGTAGAGGATTGTTTTGGATCAAGTTGATTCGGTATTTCTTTCATATATTCATGTCTAATCATCTAGCTTTGATGAGCTGCTTATTACACTTCCTCCCTATGTCCAGGCTGAAGCATGTCGGCCAGCACATCCCACCTTGCTGCATCCTCACCACTAACAGCTCTCGCCACATTTCTCAGCCCTCCGCATATAAATCGCAACAGCCGCGCAAAATCCGTTCTAATCTGCCTCAACACGATCCCATACACTTCGCTGCCGCTGCCGCTGCCGCTGCCGTCCTGGTCCACACCGAGTGTGGCCCGCGCGTGCTCCAGCTGGATCGCCAAATCCAGCACCTCCAGGACCGCCTCGTGCAGCGGCGCTAGCTTTGCTCCGAGGCACAGCTGGTCGATCGTGCGTGCGACGCACCGCGCGTGCGCGGCCATCATGCCGTCTACGTCCGGCGCGGTGCGGAGCTGGCGCCGCATGTGCGCCGTTTGCGGGACCAGCACCACCGTCGTGACGTAGGTCTGCAGCGCGTCGACGAACCAGAGCAGGCCGCTGCGTGCGGTATAAAACAGGCCACGGGCTTCGAGGGCGGTATCATCGGCAGCGTCCTCGGAGCGCAGGTCTTCGCGCAGAAGAGTCGCCCCGCGGCGCAGGGCGTGTGCGGCCCGCTTGATCTGCAGCAGAAAGGTGAAGATGGCCTGGTAATGCGCGGCGCTCTGCGCGTCGAGGATCATCTGCACGGGCCACTCGGGCCGGTACGAGACGAGGATCAGCGGCAGCGCGGCCGCGACGGAGCCGCGCGCTTCGGTGGCCGATACGTGCCGCCCTCCATCCACGCTGACAGACAGCCGGCTGGCGTCCACCGTTCCGGAAAAGGCTTCCTGTGCTGACGTGGTGAGCGCGCGGCGATTCTGCCACTGCGCGTCCTTGACGTCGAGCTTGGCAAAGAGGCGCTCGCAAAAGGCGCCGGCGCTGGCGCCATCAGACATGAAGTAGACGGCGTGCAGCGCGCGCAGGGCGTCCTCAAAGCCGCAGTCGTCAAAAAGGGTTGCTTTCAGCGCCGCCGACACGGCCGTGTACTTGCGGTCGATCCACTGGCCAAGTGCCGTGTCAAAGAGGTCCGGGAACGGCGCCGACTCGAAGCCCGGTGGGCAGACAGACTCGTACGTGAGGACCTGCTGCGCGCGGTCGTCGTCACTGCCCTGGGGTATGAGACGGCCGAGGCGCCGTAGGATGACGATGCTCTTTCCCGTGGTGTAGATCTTGTCGGCCGCGGGGTGCACAAACTTGGGCGCCAGAAGCTGCCCATCGGCCGCCCGGCGCAGCTTGAACCGATGCTGCCAGACACCGCCAAGTGGCACGTCCTCGGCGCCGTGGTAGATGAAGAAGGCCTCGTCGCTGGGCAGCAGCCGGCCGTCCTCGACCCAGCTGCGGATCTCGCGCAGGTAGACGGTGAAGCACTCGAGAAAGATGCGCGCGAGAAACTCGTACAGCGGTTGATTTCCGGTCAGCTGCGCCGTGCTCGACTCGTCAAACAGCAGCTCCAAGTATCGGAAATTGTCCGAGGTCGGGTTTTGCTGGACCTTTAAGATGACTGCGGAGAGCTTGAAGAGCGGCTCCAGTACGGGTGTCAGCTCCTCCCTGGCGGCTATCAGACTAACCACGACTTGTCCGGCAGGGTTGGCGAGCCGCTCTTGGATTCGCACAAGGTGGGTGTCGAGAACACGCACTCGCTTCGCGACGCAGTCTTGAAGGGCCTGGAGCTGCGGCTCCTTTTCGTGCTGAGCCGAAAAGTCTCGTAGGATGTTTATATATCCACCAGCTTCAGAAAATGTTGTAAGAAGAGACTTGTGTGTTTGCCACGCAATGTTGGATATTTGGAAAACGGGATCGGGGGCACCATCGGCGTCGAATAATGTGGTGGGCAGGCCGTGCAGCATGAATAGGACTTCGGGAAGAGCCTGCATTTCTGAGAGGCCAATCTTTCGAATCCTTCCATTCGTGTCTTCTGCCGGCTCTTCCTGTTTCCATTGCTGCTGCTGCAATACAGCTTTTAGAGAATCGTTGTCTTGCGTTTGGATGATGAGATCCTGTGCTGTTCGGCCAGCTGGAGCATCGCCGCCAAAGTTGGAGCTTCCGTCGGACTCGTCTCCGGGGCCGCCCTCGAAAATCTCATCTCCGGATTCGTCGCTATAGTTTATTGAATCCCATATGTCCGAATCTTGGGCCCAGCCATCCTCCTGGGCAATGTCTTCCCATCGCAGCTTGGGGCCTTCGTCCTCATTCACGCAAACGCGTGCAATGTTTTCCAGTCTCGTGTTGTACGTTGGTTGGTCTGCCAGTTCCAGTAGCAAGTTCAGAGTCTCCGGGTACCATTTGAAGCCAACGAATCGTAAAGTCCCCAGGCGCGCCTTGAGCTCATCCGCTAGGGCATCTCTGTTGTTGACGCGGAACCTCTCTTCAAGACCAACCAGAGACTTTTCTACCTCGAAGTGATTAGTCCGAAGGAACTTGTGAGCCTTGAGTACCCGAAGGGCGGCATCACGCGTGCGGAGAAAGCTCTTGTCATTCTAGATGATGGTAAGTCGCTGGTGTCTGAGAGTGGTCAAAGATCTGCGTAGATATGTACCTTGGTTTTTGGCTGGGTCAACGCTGCGACAAGGTCGCCTGTGAGGTTTTCTAACTGTGTAGCAAACGCCATGACGCGAACAGCCGCATTTTGGGCATCGGCAGTCTGGTGTAATGGATATCTTGGATAGAGCTTGGTGATGACTTGACGAGATGGTAACGCGTAAAGCGGTTTGGCGGGGCAAGTCGTGGTAGTTATGGTACGCGCTACAGCGGGTGTTTACCAACAGGTCCGCTGGAACCAAGACGGCCAAGGAGGGTTCCAGTCTGCAGGTAGCCGAGGTATTTTCGGATGAGATTTTTCCAACTAGATATGTAGAAATTAAGAACATCTTTTTCAGAGGAAAAGAACAATTCTCCCACTATCATCGCCAATCATCCATCCGTTGATGCCTCCCTCGAGGTTCGCCTCAACCAGAATCGAGCCCCACCACAATCCCCTGCAGCAGTTGTACTTTGTCCACTAAAATCGCCCCTATCTCTGACCAGGTACGCTGTCTCTCGACCCCGTCCAATTTTCGCCGATGGACGATCAACTTTCTGCCTGCGAATAGCCTCAGGAGCATCATCCACCCCTGAGCCATCATCAACACCGCTCGCATAGCGGCGCTACCATTGTGCGACTCAATCCATGGTCCACTGAACCGGTCCGGATAGACTGCACGACTTTTCGAGCCCGCGATCCCGCAGCAACCGCCACTATGGCGATCGCGCGTCCCGTCAGGATGCTTGGCCTGGTGGCCGCCGTCCTCTGGTGTTTTTTGCTCTACCAGATATTCAAGCCCACTGCGTCGATTTATGGGCCCGCCGGCCGATACGCCAACTTTGAGCGAGATCCCAACCTGGACCGTGAGGAATCCCCATTCCTTCAGCGCAAATCGTCGCAACAGAGAAAATGTTAACCCCTATTAGCCACGGGCGAGCCGGAGGGCGTCCTCGTTCGCACCTCTTCCAAGTACGCGCCCGATGCCAAAGATACCGATCGCATACCTGCAACCCTGCTGGCGCTCGTCCGAAACAGCGAGGTGGACGACATGGTCGCCTCCATGGTTGATCTCGAGCGAACGTGGAATCACAAATTCAACTACCCTTGGACCTTTTTCAACGACGAGCCCTTTTCGGAGGAATTCAAGCGGAAAACAAGCGCAGCGACCAAAGCAAAGTGCAACTATGGTGAGTGGACATGGGCGCTTTCTACGCTGAAGCCATGTCAGGCCAATACTAACACCTCCCCCAGAGGTCATCCCTGACGAGCACTGGGCAGTCCCGTCCTGGATCGACAAGGACATGTTTGAAGCCTCCGCCACTGTCCTCGAGAAGAATGGCGTCCAGTATGCCAGGATGATGTCGTATCATCAGATGTGTCGCTGGAACAGCGGCATGTTTTACAAGCACCCTGCCCTCAAGGATGTCCGCTACTACTGGCGCGTTGAGCCCAAAGTCCACTTCTTCTGCGACGTCGACTACGATGTCTTCCGCTACATGCACGACAACAACAAGACATACGGCTTCACCATCACCCTCTACGACGACCCGAATACCTTGCCCACCCTCTGGCCCGAGACCGCCAAGTTTCTCGCGGACCATCCCAGCTATCTCAAGGAGAACAATGCTGTGAAGTGGGTGACCGACAGTGAGCGCCGACCTGAGCATAACTACAATGCCCAAGGCTTCTCAACGTGCCACTTCTGGACCAACTTTGAGGTCGCCGACATGGAGTTTTGGCGTGGCAAGGTCTACGACGACTACTTCAACCACCTCGACAAGGCTGGCGGCTTCTTTTACGAACGCTGGGGTGATGCGCCTGTCCACAGTATTGCCGTTGGCCTTTTCGAAGACAAGAGCAAGATTCACTGGTTCCGCGATATTGGATACCAGCACATTCCCTTCTTCAACTGCCCCAACTCGCCCAAGTGCAAGGGATGCGTGACTGGTCGCCTGACAGACGGAGAGCCATTCCTTCACCGCGAGGATTGCCGCCCGAACTGGTTCAAGTACGCCCACATGGGCTGAAAGACCCTCGAAGCCGTCTTTCTTACGAACCAACACTTGTGTAAATGAAGACTGTGTCATTCGTTCCAACCGCGAGGTGAAGATTCGCCAATACCACTACACAAAGACCAAGCACGAAGAGCGGCAGAGGCGCATGGAGAACTCGAAGACATGAAAAAAACAAAGCATATAATCTGGGTCTTTGTTTTTCAGACCGGTGTTAAGGCGCATTTGCTATTGGAGACTGGCGACTGTTACATATATCACTGTTCATCCGACAGCCAAGGCCAATCAATGGGAGGCGTTTTGCAACTAGAGCACGATTTTTCTACACACAATGTACATTTAACCACGCATCATCTTCATAAATACTAACCAAGCTGAATTCTGCAAACCAAAAACAAAACTCCATAGTGCCGGGGGGAATATCGTAATCAAGCAGCAAACACAGTGACAACGCCGGACGTGCCTCCCACGCAAAATTGATCTCCCCAACCGTCGTCCCTCCACGCCATGCAACTGACCACGTTCCTCCTCGGTCTCTCCTTGCCATCCCTACCGACCGCCTTTTTCCGCGCATCATACCCCTTTGGTCCCCACGGCACCGCGACCTTGCCCGCCAGCTTGCCCGTCAACAAGTCCCACGCCAACACCCTCCCCTCGCCCTGCTGTGCTTCCTCCTCTCCGGTCATCTCATCGCCCACCAGCACGTAGCGCTCCTTGCTGCCGAGAATTGACTGCAGACGGAGCTCCTCGTTGCGCCAGCCCGGCGCCTCGTACGCACGGAGGCACGCGCCGTCATCGCGGTCCATCAGCCGGATCTTGCTGTCCAGCGTGCCGACGAGCATGGCACGCGCGTCCCGCGTGGCGGCCACGCTCGTCACCGCGCCAGAGGAAATGACGTCGGTCGTGCACGTGCCGGCGCGGATGTCGTAGCTGCGCACACGGCCGTCCACGCTGCCGGCGAGCACCTCTGCGCCGCACACGGCCAGACACGTAACGGCATCGCGCGCCTCGTCGAGGACCTGCACAGGGCGGGTCGAGGCGCTGCGCGCGTCCCACAGACGCACGGTAGTGTCAAGGCCGCCGCTGGCGATGATGCTGTCGCCCTCGCCGGCAAAGACGACACAGTTGACGCGCGAGGTGTGTCCGTGGGCGTTGCCGCCAAAGCGGCGGGTGGTGACGGCGGAGGCAACGTCCCAGAGGAAGACGGCGCGGTCGCCGCCGCACGAGGCGAACGCGGTGTTGCTGGCGGCGACGGCGAGGCTGAGGACTTCATAGCCGTGCGCCTCGTAGGCCTGGATGAGGCGGCCTTGTGGTAGTGGTGCGTCGGGGGCAGAGGAGGTGGTGGGCTGTGGGTTGTAGAGCCGGATGGTGCGGTCGGCGGAACCGGTGAGGATGTAGGTGCCGGGCGATGAAGAATACGTCACCGCATGGACGGGGCCTGAGAGGGAGTAAGTTAGTGATGGATGGGGTGATTAGGAGGAGGGACGGGTTGGATAGTACCGTTGGAGCCCATGAGATGAGCGACTGGCTCACAGGAAAAGACCATATTGAGATGGAGTGGACGCGGACAAATGAGTGGCGAGCGCGTTCAAGTCATTTTCATATAAAGGGACGAAATATTTTGTTTAGTTCGCTAAATCCTACAATAAAATGCAAGACTCCATGTCATTGGCGTTGATGTCGTAGACTAAGTTTCTTTCCGTCAAAGTTGTTGAAGCCATCACGTGCTGGTGGGTACAAACAGTAGAGCCAACATCAGCTTCAAACTCTTTATTTGACCAACAACGCTCACTTTTTACCACAATCATGAACCAATTTACTACGAGATGTTCAACTGCCGTCTAAAGTCATTTACAGATCTCGACTAATATGAATACGACGCCCCTTCTCTAAGAGTCCGTCAACGTCTGTCCCTTCCACCTGTGACTAGAGCATCTCAAAAATGCATCAAGCTCTGCCCCCTCTCATTGCCTCGCCTAAAGGTTAATAAGATTCATGAGAAGATCAATTCATTTCCGGAGCAGCATTGAATTGGTCGAGGAGACAGCAAAAGTTCAAGATACGCAGGAAGTCGTTCGAGCATGCACTCGCAGTGCTAAGCAGAGCTAGAAATTACCTGAGGTCGCATCTCATTCATGAATCTTCGAAAATTATGTTGATATGCACGCCGACTTGCACGCCGACTTTACTCGCGCCGTGTAAACAATTACCCGCATGTCGAAATGCCCTTCAACATGACTAGTGTTGGCGGGCTGCTGGCACGCCCTACACACTGAATCGCTTCTCTTGGCTGAAACCGCCAAAGATCATGGCCATGTTGAAGATTATCATCACATGCACAGGTTTTGTCCGGGGTCTCCCAACTCTAACAGAAGGAACCGAAATAACGGAAAATCTGTCTTGAGATTCCGCAGAACTAGAGGTCTACCCTACAGCGGAAGCCAATTAACCATCATCGTGGGCGCGTATGTGAGAGGCGTGTGCTCTGAGGGGTTGAGAACATATCGACCGAGAGAGTGACCTGGCAAGTAGCCGGGAAGCATGGCGAGTATCTGCATCGTTTATTCTACGAATCTCGGACTATCATCCCGTCAACCAGTGGCTGTTGCAGTAGACAGAAATCCATGTAGCAAGTAGAGCGTCTGCACAAAGACGGAGGAAACTCTCAACCATGTCTAGAATACCACTACGCATGTCATGAAATTTGAAGGACGTGTGTACGTGAAGGGCCCGTGTACGCTCTTCAATTCGTGCACATATGCACTTCACCGAGCCAAAGGGCAAAAAGCTAGCTGCTAAAAGCACAAACTGCAACGATACTTAGCTTTACAAGTCGTCAGTAATTTTCAGCTAGTCTATTGCACGCAAAGAGCCGCTCCCTGCACGCTCTCTCTTCCTCTAAAAGACGTGCTTGGGGGGTGGCTACCCTGGAGGACGTCTCTTGATCCAGGCTTGAGCTGAAAGCTGCGCAGCTGATCCTGCAGATCCAAGACCAGAAATGCAACAAGAGGTAAGCGCAATCCAGCTGCTTATCTCACCGGGGCCGCAAGGGATCAATTCCCCGAAAAGCTGTCCGGCGCGCGCCGGGAATACGCAGCGCTTCATCGCGATGCGAAGCATGTCTCTCTACTGCTCTCGGCCGACACCCGATTAAATGTCCGACACGACGACCCTCCGATTAGACGTGGCAAATGCCGTCTCCTTACTTCTTTTTTTTTCTTTTCGTTGCTCTTTTCGTTCCTTATCCCGTGTTGGCAGATCCTCGACGGCTGAAACCTGACTCAAGACATCATCCTCGCTCTCATAACTCGGCACTGATTTCTTGTGTAACACACCATCACAGTCAATAGCGTTGTCGACAGCGGAGAAAAATATAGCTGGCAAAAAAAAAAGTTCCCCCAAAAATATCCCAAGAAGGGGGGGGGGGGGGGTGTAAAAGCTCCAGTTTGGGGAAGGTTTTGCGAACCCCGGCAGCCTGATTGCGAACCAGCTTCTCTTTTTTTTAACTCGTCCTTTTTTTCCTCTCCCTTGCCAACTTGCCAATAAGAGGTGGGCGCAATTTCCACAAGGTAGATGCTTGCGTCAAGCCACCACTCTACATGATGCTTTTTTACTTCGCATCTCGCAACTCCGCCCATGACGAACAAGAGAGCCAGGAACCTGGGGGAGAAGACCTGATTATGGTGAAGAAGAGCGAAAGGAGGAGACAAAATGGAGCTCCGATTGCTTTTCTTCAGCACGCGCGCGGCGGCCCCTCACGGCGGCCTGTCAACTTCCTTTCTGCAACCCCTTTCCCCTCCACATGGCGTCGCGGCGGCGACGGCGGCTTTTTTCTGGGACCTTTTTGACACTACGGATAATATAATCCAAAGTTGCTTGCTGCTTGTTGCTTCAGCTGCTCGTTCGGTCTCGGCCCATTGACCAACTTGGTCGGACCGGGCCTTTTGACAATGGAAAGATCGGATTCTTTGCCACTCCGGTAGTGCTTGTAGGTGGTGGGAGAAGCAAGGGGGCCAAGATGAGCGTCTATGGTGCAATCTTGTTGGTCGCCCTGACATAGTGTTTAACTGGTTCCTGAGCATCTTTTCTTCTTCAGCTGGGGAAGCGCAGCGCCACCGGACTCGACACACCCACCACCCAACCACCCAACCCGAGTTTGAGTTTGTATGATGTGTACCTACTATGCCTTGGCCTCTGTCTGGTCTGTGTATAGTTTCTGGACTCTTCTCGAGCATATTGCCCGGGCGATGGCGTTGAAAAAGCTGGCCTGTGCCTACTAAGCGCCGCAGGGCAAACAATAAAACCTGGCTTGGTTGATTCCCTTCATTGTTCTCAGCGGGTGCCCGCTCGCCCGCCCCCCCGGCAGTCGAACTTGGGGTTTCATATAACGCAATACCTGTTGAAATCTGGGCAATCTGCTGCACCGTCGGGCAATATTGTACCAATCATCTGAAGGGGGGAAACATCGGTCATCGGTCATCTTCCTTGCCATGTGATGCAGAGACACTTCCGTTTCGGATCTGCTGCAGATACACTAAGGCAACCAAGACAAGCAGCTGAGAGCCCGTCGACCGCCTTTCACAGAGAAGAGAGAGAAAATGACTGATCTAAAGAGAAAACGTGACAGCTGTTACAAATGTGAAGACTCTCTTAGCGTCGCCTCTGTTCCCTCGGAAGCTGGTAGCACGCCCCGCGGGTGACAAAAAACATCGCCGATAAGCTGAGGAATGCTATCACTAGGAAGTAACAAGAAAGAGGTAATAGTTTATACAAAAGGATATAATTAAATTGGTATATATAAAATTGCATGATGGATTTAATCATAATTATCTTAGAATTTAGTAAGGTCTATGTGGAACGAAAGCTTCTAAGTTTTGCTCATAGGCCTAGTCGAGCGTCGGTAGTCTTTTTTGTCACCCGCGTGGCACGCCACTTATTACTTGCCTCTAAGCCCTTTTGTTACCCGATGCAAGCGAGACCCAGGCAAGGGTTGGGGCTCTGTTATGCGCCGTCCTCCTTCCATCCTCGGACAAGAGCTTGTTTGTGGTTTGTAGTGGAAGCGGCTTACAGCGGTGTCTAGAACCGATCCTCAGGCTTGTCTGGCCCGACGAGCTTAGTGGATGTAACTTCGACGCCGAAATGGCGAGAATCTCCGCGTAAAAGAGAACTACACGCACGGGTTAAGCGGATTTCCTACGGCACACCGCGTTCCTTCCTGCCAGGTTGGGGTTAGCAGCCCACGGAATAGGTTGGCAACCTTCTGTCAACTTGTTCTTTACAAGCAACCCCCGCCCTCTGATATGAAGCGATGAAGTAGGAAGTAGGAAGTACAACATGATGACGCGCTTCGGGAGAAAACCTGGTATGGCGAAAGCGCAGCTGTCGGCCAGGATCCGTATAGTTCAAGGACATATTTCCAGATACAGACAAAAAAATATGTCGTGGATCTTGCGAGATGCAAAGAGCGGGAAGTATGCGCGCACGCCATAGGGGGACGACAGGTTGTTGCCTTTTTGATTGACGCCGCCCCCGGGCACCCCCCCCAGCCTGCAGGATACATGATGCAGGTCGACCGGTGAGAAGATAAAGATGCTCTGATTCAAGCATGGAGTACTGTGCCTTGGGGAGGAGGGGGGGGGAGATGAAGGCAACCTTCACGCATGGCTTTTGATGGGGGAAGGGGACCACTGTCGACTGAGATATATGCCCCATGCAGCTGTCCATATATGATGTTGCCAGAATAGGCCCTACGCGGCGCCCTGATGGATTTTGGTTTATTTTGGGGGCTGAAATGGTTACAACGATGCCGCCATGCCGATGGGCGACGCTGCACGCCTCACATGGCCAGTCTGTGGCCTGCATGAGTGACTGCATCCCGCTGGATGCACGCTTTGCATCTCCGAGAATTGCTTGTTCATTATACATGACTTGTTCACTGTAAATTGCAAGAAGTGTAGCGCGCCGCCCGCCTTTTGCTTCAGTAGTGTTATAGGCTGTGCAGAGTCTCTCCGCATGTGCATGCATGGTTGCTCTCTGATGAGCCTCGATTTCAGGTTCATCTATTATTATTATTATTATAACAATAAGTATTATTTTTCTCAAATTTCTCTGCATATGTATGGCCCTTTTTCTTTGACTCATGTCGTCTGTCTCGTGCACCGGCTGGCACGGACGTCTGCCGAAAATTGGTTTCAGGCGTCACAATTGTAAACCTTTATGCCCATTGGCTGTTGTACGCGGCTGCAACTGCATGAAAGGATCGCCTTGTGCATTCGCCTTGCCCACGCCTCTCGAGAGGCTCTTTGTTAGTCAAGGGACCGTGATTGCACGACAGACAAACTATCACTAACGACTAAATAACAAGTAACTAATAGTTAACTAGAAATGGAGATGGAAATGGAGGCTCGTCGCCGGGACCTAGAATAGTACAGATTAAACAAACAAGGACCCCCCATATTTAGACCTGGAAGCCGGAATGTTACTCTGGTTTGCCGTAGCTGGAAATTACGTGTCTAGCTGGAGAACACCCCGCAGTCTGGGCATTTGCTTTACCCTTCTGCCATCATCTATTAGTGTCCATCTTGGGGCCAACTAGCTAGAGCAAAGACGGGATGATAAGCCTAAACAGCGAGTCACAAAGGGCCGAGATGTCATTTCCCCTCTTGGAATGACACCTAGTTGTAGGTCCGTCTTGTCCTGTCTCGTCGTCGCTTTTCGCTCTTGTAGTATCCGTTACTTGTATCCCTGCAGCCTTCCATTGTCCTGTCACGCTACTTTCACCAACTGGCCCGATATTGGTGCAGGGGCGAAAGCATCTGCACGCCTCGCGGAGCCAATCGAGGTCCCATATCGACAAGGATGCCTGCATGTAAAATAACAACAAAAATAAAAACCAAGCGGTAAGCCCATCATTTGGCTATTCCTATCCTGGTGCAGAACCCTGGTCGAATTTCATCAGGCGAGCTCCGACGAAAAGGGCCTTTTGGGTGTATGCAGTTACTTGACAGCAGCCCGCTATAGCCAATCTAGCAGACCACCCGACGATCCGTTTCCAGTGTGAGTGTCATTCCGCGACCAAGTTGCATTGACAGGTGCATGAAAGTGTGGTTGTAGCAGTTTTGAAATGAACAGTAAAGGCGCAAGATTGTAGTCAATGCCGCCAAACTCTAGAGCGTCCTGATCTCTGACCGTCTGAACCTCATTCATGCATTGTCACCCGAGTTACGTTACCATGCTCTCTTCCTTGTCATGCGGAGTGCTCCGGACTCCGTCTTGTAATCTGTTACTACGTACAAGAACTGCCTAGTCACTTATGGAAGAAGTGTCTCTCCTTGCGCGCTCACCGTCTGCCGACCCGCCGGATAGCATCCGCCAAAGCCGAACGGCACGAGATGGGGCGGTGCGTAACCGACCTGCCAGATCCATACTTAACCGCAGGAGTCCATGCCGTAATGGTGACTGGTGGTTTGAACGCCAGCACGCAATACGTAACCGCTAACAGCTGCAAGCTGACGTTGCTGAGCTCAATTCAGCCCCTCCGCGGGTGCCGGAGAAGGAAAGCCGAAGCCGCGTCTTGTCATGGCGAAAGGAGGAAGGGATATACGACGAGGGAGAAAGGCTTCAAGTTCGTCTTGGTCGTCTTTTCCCAGCTTGGTCCTCATCATCGAGACTAGCATTCTACAGTTGGGGGACAGGACTCCACATGTCGCAGACAGGATGACAAGGAGCGAGATCCTTTGAGATCCCAGGACTCATTCTCGTGAATGTGATACACAAGTAAAAGAGAGTTGCATACAGATTACTGGCTACAGTAGTCAAGTATGTGATGTAGGCAAAACCGCTTGGCAGGCCTCGACTCGGCCGTCGACGTGTACTCCCACCTCGGCCTTTGTCCGTCTCTCAATATATCTGTGCAAGTGCAAGTGCAAGTGCAAGTCGCTGCCTATTTCACGCTTCATCGTGCGCTGTCTTGGTACCCGGCTTCCGCTTCTCATTTCGGCCAAATCAGCCTCGAGTTACAGAAGAATACGTGCCGACCGTCTTGAGCGGGACGAATTGCCCATCCTTACTCGAAGCAAGCCGCCCATTGTAACCCTACCTGTGTGTGCCTTTTTTTTTTGCCAGCACATAGTCTGTACTGGTAATCTGTAGACAACTTTCCGTCTCGTATCCTCTTCCCGCACGCGGTCCAGCCGTCGGGAAAACTTGACGTTGTTCAGGCCCAATGCAATGCAAGCGCATGGCCTACGATGAGTGTTGATTACGCGCCCGACAGCACGTGTCCATGCAGGGCCTATTACTCTCATCTGTAATCTGTATGGTGACGCCTTTCATAGACCCTTGTAAGTGTCTACAAAGTACAAGGCCGTCGAGAGCCGTCAGTTCTCGACTTGGGCACCATGATAGGTGCGCCTTTCTTCCGACTCCTGGTCCTGCTTGGCTTCAACGCCATCTTTTCTTGCCTTCATCAGGTGGCCAACATTTGGGTTACATTGAAGCACCCAAAGCCGAGACAGCAGCTGCATCAACAGCGGGGGCTCCGACTGGACATGTGCTCCGTAATCACCACAAAATCCAGGCCGTCCAGGCGCCCCCTTATTAGTTAACTAGTATTTGGGCTGCAGGCCTTGCATTCGTAGCGCCCATGTCTGCCTTGGCCAATGTGTTGTGTGAGTGGGAAAACAGAAAAACTACAAGTACGAGGCCACCCTCCATCATCCCGACAGTCTGGTTCAACGACCCAAATCATCACCGACATTTTTTTTTCTTGCCAGCATCCCGGTTTATTGGCAGAGAGGGTGGATGAGGGAGGAGAACTCATGCCGAACCCCTCAGTTTACCGGGAAAAGAGTCATAGACACACTCTCTCTCCCCCCCCCCCCCCCCCCCCCCCCTCTTCTCCCCGACCGCCGCCGACAACGATCAAGTCACCCGGGTGCCCATTTGCTTGTGCTGCGAGATTTTTGGAGGATTCTTTTTACAATTGCCACGCCTGTGATTTGACTCTGCAGGCGCGGCCGTCGGAAATCCGCGCTGTCGGGCCCGGAGGTGTTGCCCTATGCGCATACCTCGTGCCACTTCACTCTGTATGAGCACCAATAATCTGTGTATTACTCTAGGCAGGCCGTACGATCACGCGTCACACAAACACGGGTGCCAGACATCAGATACCGGGTTTCCCCCTCCAGTTCTCGGGGGCCGAGAGAGGATGGTGTAGCCTCTGCCGTTGCGTAACATGACAAGTCAGTGAGTCCAGGTACACACGGCACGACTTGGTCACGCCAGTCGATCCCCTTTCTCCTGGACTATTTTCCCGGTCGGCCAACATTGCCCACCCAACAAGGGAACCACTTGTAGATGTCATCTCGCATGCAATTTGCTTGCGAGATGCGCTGTTCCAAGTCCACCGTCGCCCATCCACTCACCCCCCACTGCCCACTGCCCACCAAAGCCCACACACATTGACTAGTTATACATTATACATGACTGTCCCATACCTGACTGTCGCTAAAAACGAAGGAATGGCGGTCACTGTATCAGTAAGGCGTGGGACCAGGAGGACGGCTTGACGCAACCAGGGAGAACCAAGCCACGTTCCGAATGTCAGTTTGCTCCAGCGAGCAGTTGTAGGTCACCATGATGCTTGAAAAAAAGGCCCGATTGCTGCGCCATGGACTGGCGGCGTATTCTTGCGTGCCAACTTGAGCGGCCGGCTTCTTCTGCCTGGCCGACTAATAAGTAGATAGACGCCCGAGTCGCAGGCGGCGGGCGTTGCAGAGAGTTTCCCGGACCGAGAACTTTCTAGTTCTTGCCCACTAACTCGCGCCGGCGGGTGTGCTAATCTCTGCGTGAAGCTTGTCCCTACGAAGTCGCTAACTAACGTTAGTTATTACGAAGTCCACCGAAAGCCTTGTCGCCTAGTACTGTCCATCCCTAGTCCCTAGTCTCGGCCACAGTTGGGCCCTGGCCTCTCTCTCTTTGCCTATGAGCACCACTCAAAGTCACAGCTTGACAACCATGAACTACTGGAAACCGTTACAGCGCACGTCCGCGATCCTCGGCGGCATGCACAGCGGGGGGCACGAATGTCTCACGTCGGGACTTGCAACGGGTGGGCGGTGGAGATTGCTGTGTGGTTTATCAAGTTATTCCTACTTGTCCAAGTTGGCCGCCGCCAGAAGAAAGCCACACCCTAGTTGAAGAGTCCAAACCATACTGGTAAAAGTTGTGACTCCCGAGTTTGGAAATGTGGCGGCAGGATTGCTGTCTATAGACTGCCGAATGAACGAGAGCACCTGGCCACGGTCAACGCCACATAACTATCACTTTATTAGCTTGGAGGGCTCGACACGTTACGTCTCTGCTCGCCTCCTTTGGTATAACTGAGCATCCTGTTTCGTAACGCCCCCACTGAACTTCGTCTGCCAGGCCCTGCCACTCGCTAGCCACTGGCACTGCCGATCCCGAGAGAAGTTAGTTAGGTAGGTAGGTAGGTGGGTGACGGTAGGTCAAACAAGTAGTTAGATGTCAGCGTTGAGGTAGCAAGATGTGGTCCACTGTAAAGAGGAGCAAGGCGCGCGGTTAGGTAGGCTGGTGAAGAAGTTGGAAAGATGGTGTCTTGTTTCTATTTTCGGTCTTTTCTACGTGTACAGCAAGATGCTGCGACAGTGTGACCATAGCCTCCTAGTCATGAGCCAGCAGACCATATCTACTGTGAAGCACATTCCGAGACGTCTTTTCCGTCTTCCCCTCCCGCCTTGACGCATAGTCTTCCGAGTCCAGTCTTCCGGGCATCGTATGTTGCGGCTTGGTCCCCTTGAGCGCTCGCTAGGCGTGGCGCATGGGGGCACGCGCGGACCTGAGCGAAGCCTTGCTAGAATGGCGTGGTTCGGCGTCTTGAGAAAAGTCATACCCGAGGCTATACCTGATGTGGCAAACGAAAAGGGACGACGATATCATGCCAGGAAGCCATTCGGTGTGGCCCCTTTGGCGCCGAGCAAAAGCGCCATCAGCGGGTCACCGAAGCTTTTCCAATTCTGTTGCGCGTTGATGGGCTCGGCTGTTGGAGAAAGCACATGTCCATCTGTCCTTTTTCTTAGGTTATAGTTAGGTGCCTGATGTCTCTAGATTGACTAAAAATCTATGACTCGGGCAAAAGGTTGTCTCGACGGACCTTCCTATGAGGACATGTTGCCAACTGATACATGCTAGGCGTATACATACTCCGTCCTGGGCGCAATTCTCCGATATGAATGATCGTACTGCTTATCATGTCAGCCAGACAAGCGCAGTGTTCTTGGTCCACGGTAGTCATGCATGCACACTACGACTCTGTATTAGCCGTCGGCAACGATGCTAATAATCCTTCCTTCAAACCATCAAATCCAACTCTAGCCTGCCAACTATTAACTAGCCCACCTGGCACATGGACACAAGGCCAAGTTGGGCCCGTCTCTGGAGCAAACCCCAAGATCTTTGTTGGTGGTGGCTGAGCACAATACCCTTGCTCAGTGGACCTTGTACAGATTATGAAGCGTCATCCACACACACAGAACACACCCCTCCATGGTCCTTGTTCAAGATCTGGCTCTGTTGTCCCCAATTGGTACCGCCGGTAGAGCGCCTCGGCGATGAATGGTTACATTATGGCATCGCAAGTATGAAGCCCGAGCTCCATTTCATGGCCAGAGGGGGGAAAACGGGCAAGCTGGCTCGCGCTCTCGCGTCCTGATACTTGGAGGGGATCCGACACACTGTGACAAGCACAAGGACGGGTAAATAAATACGAAAGAAAATGAAACTTAATTCGGGGATTGGCTTCGGCGTTTGTGCCCTGCAGGTAAGACCTAATAAATACTCCGAGGAACGACTCGAAGGAGAAGGCGCACTTGGCAAGAACCTTTTTTTATCATCGAGAAGATGGATCATGTCCAAGACAGCCAACTACCGCGTCGGGAGCTACTCAGTTTGCAGGCTGGTGCATCGCCTAGAAAGCCAGTATCTGCCGAGCCACACATCCAGTACACACACACACATACGCCACCGCAGAGGATAGACTCATTCACCATTCAGTCATGGGCGCTCACTCACCTCCCAGTCAGGCCAGTGGGGGGTGATCCGGTCCGTCTTTCTTTGCTTCAGCTACCGCCTAGGTCAGGGCGGGCGGCCGGGCGGGTTTGATGGAGTTCGGCAAATGCAGAAACGGGATAGTGATGCGAGAGGCGTGGGAGTTGTTTGCGGCTAGTCAGTGTTGGAGCTGAGCGCCCTGAGACGGGTAAAAATATATATATTTAAATATAATAAATATAAAAATAGATGGATGGCCATTGAAAATGGACGGGCCGGATGAGTGAGTTTTGCCGTGTAACTAACGGGTTGTACCAGGAGTCGGGGACCCAGAATGCATGAAAGGAGGACAAAGGCAAGGGGAAAATATATCACGCACACGATTTATTATCGCTCGGCACATGCGTTCGATGCTGTGAGATTTCGAAATGCCGGCGCTAAGACTTCTCTTTGTTCCTTGTCGTCGCTAGATGAGATGAGAGGGCTGATCGTGAGACACGAATCTATGGTATGTGTCCGTATACGGAGTATATGTGAGTGAGTCCGAAGTGCATGCCGAGACCACATATTCACCTTCCTTTTACTTGTACCAATTGGTCCCCTCTTCTGATAATGCGAGAATACATTCTTATCCTGGTTATCCACTGGCGAGCTCCGAACCTGGAATGAGCAACTTGCAGTAAACGAGCCTTGCCTGGTTTCGGGGCTCGCCATCTTGTCCATTCTGGAAAGGCAGCACGACAGGGGGGGTTTTGGAGGGGGCGTGAGTTTATGACTGGTAACAACAGAATGCATGGCACTTGAATCGGAGAGGGGGCGCCCAACCACCGGTAGTTTTCCATGTCATCTGGGGCGAACCCGTCTCATAGGTTCGGAGCGCACCATATAGCCTCTTTGGGACGGGGCGGGGGCAACCGGCCATGGGACACGCGGGACGGAGATGATGCCCAAACTGGAACAAAACTGTATCTTGTCTTTGCTTCTTCTTGTTTGTCTGGCTTGACGGGGGTGCCATGCGTTGTCCGAGTGGGTTGTCCTTGTATCATCTGGCTGCCGCTGCTGCAAGGTTGGGGCGACACGAAAAGACTTCGATGTAATCTGTACTGGTACTGAATAGGTATGTAGTCCAGGTGGACGGTTGGGTGTACCTTGGTACGCATGATACTTGCGGTAGGGATGCGCTTGAAGAGTTGAAACCCCGAGTCGGCTAACGGCTGCACACTGCTCTGTGGACGGGTGGACAGTCGCAGCTCTGCGAATGGACGGACGACAGCTCTGTTTCACGTCAGATGCCGGTGACATCCTGCAGCTCATCACCAGCCCAAAACAATATAATAATCTGGCCCCAAAACTCCCTTGTCTTGATTCTAGACGGCGCTGTCGAGTACCTACTCCGGACACTTGGTGGCGGCGGCTCTGAGGAATGCACAGCGCAAGTGGCATGACGAACAGAATAGTTTGATTGGTAAATGATGCGTTCATCGCATCTCTCTAGGAATTGCCGCTGCCGGGGTCTTCTGCATCATCGTGACATTCTCTCAGACAACCGGCACTTTTTTTCAGCACCCTATCAACGATCTCATTCCTTAGCTGACCCTTGCCTTGCTAATGAACAACGAGAAGAAAAAAGAAAAAAGAAATACCGGATGGTGGAGAGTCAGTGAGAGCGTTGGCCCACCCCCACCCGGCTCTTGTCATTCTCAGTGCCGGACTCAACCCTGTACCGGCTAACAAGCAACAAGAAAGAGGGTTTTTTCTTCTTCTTCTTTCTCTTGTAGGCTAGGGGGAGGGTAGGCTCGGCCGGTTTCACGGCATTCTGTACCTGGGCTGGAGCACTCGCTAGAGCCTGTCGTCCCGTACGTAATGACGCTTATCGAACAACCTTGGGGGTCACTGTTGGGGCTTGGCGAGAAACTCGGCACTGCCAAATTGTGGCTGTTGAGTGACATGGAAGCCCGCCTCGCTAAAATTCAGCGGGTGTTACTGAGAAGGGTACGGATTACAGTTTAGTGAGACGCCCATTCCTCTGCACTCTTGCCCCCCTCCCCTTTGACAACCTGCTCAACCATGGTGTATGGTCGCACCAGATCCTATTGTCAGCAATCTCTTCTAGGCACAATGCCCTGGAAGCAGAGGGCGACAAGGCTTACAATAGCTGGGTACCTCGTCAGGGCGGGCTGACACAGCGGCAGAGCGCGCCAAGTAATCTGTACTGCGACATGCAAATCAGAGTTTGAGGCTACGTTCGGTGACTCCCGCTAGCGGAATCTCAAAGGGGGCACCGACGGGGCAAGGCATGTAACTAGGAAATACCAAGCCAAAATTCCGAGTCTCGTCTCGTCTAGTAACCTACCAGTAGCAGTTGGTTCGGGTGGCACCATACCAGGTGGATTTACAAGGGAGGAATACTAATAAGAACCAAGACCATCGGCGCTAGTTAGCTTTTCGGGGACCGTTCTTGTCGTACGGACTGGATACGTACTTGGCAAATAAGTTAGTTGAGTTAGGTTAGACCAAAGCTTCTCTCGCCTCTGTTCCGCCGCCGAACGCCGGCCGCCTCGGCTGAGAGTGAGCCACAGTCGCACGACAAATGCGCCGGTAAGGCCCTGCCGAGGTGGTGAGCCACACGCGTATGTAACAAAGTATACGAGCGAGCCTCAAGGCAAGTCCAAACCGAGAAGGTGCTCGTCAGACGCTAAACAAGGGGATCAACGTCTCCATGGTTCCTTTACACGTTTGGGGTGATGTGAGAGCGAAAGGCTGCATGATTTGCCGCGATCGACAAGTCTTTTTCCCTAGCGTCCGGTTGCTCAGCAGAATACGCCGGTCTGCCGCCAGTTTCTTGTCAGACGTCCCCAAGTCAAGTACGAATAACACGAACTAAGCGAAAGTCGCTTCTTGATTGGAGCAACTACGGTGAGTTGACGCTGGGTTGGCAGTGACACTTGCAACAAGGCTCCTGTCAGTACGTAAGAATGCAACTACCACGGGCACTAACAGCCATAGTTACAGCACAAGGTGAGCCTAAAACTCGCGCCAGTATCAATCGTAGTAAGGGCCACTATTTAACAGACTACGAAACCTGGCTCTCGGCCGGAAATTTGGAGTCCCGTTCAAGCTTCGTCTTCATGTGAAGAGGAATCCAACGAATTTAACTAGCAAGAGTTTTTTGTCTTTTTTTCTTTCTTGTCATTGGTGGGAACCATAGAACAGCATCGAGTATGGCAGAGCCATTCATTGACTCTTGACTCCCCCCCCCCTCCCCAAGTCATGGTGCTCAGACGACTGGCTCTCCGTACCTTGCAGGGATCGCATAAGAAACTCTGGAGGCGCAGACGCCCTGTCTGTGGCACTTCTGTCCAGATCGTCCCCCGATGTCTTCGGCGTTCATAGGAACTGAAAAAAAATCTACAAAAAAGGGATGTAAGGTAAGCCACCGACCTTGGTCCGCCAAAACTAGCTGGGCTGTCACTGTCCCGCCGTCTTTGAGAAAATGGCAATTCATTACTTCATATCCCGTCATGTTTATGTGGCACCGTTTTTCATCACGGCTTCTTCTCTCTCCCCGGGGGCCACCCTGGGCGTGAGCCGTCCCTCTTTTGCTTCTATTTATTTTTTTATTTGTTTCCAACAAGGGGGGGGGTCTGATTCCCACAAACTTGAACAATCCGGATCAACAAGAAACGAGGCGTCTTTCGTCAGCAAGAAAAAAAAAGGAGCAAAAGTCCCCTTGGTGTGTTACACAAGACCTCCGATCCCCCTATCTGTCTAGTCACGGAGCCGACTGCCCGTAGCCTTAGTCTATAGCCCCGAGAAGCCGTTGTTGCTGGCACGGACTTTGAACTAGGAAGAGTTTAAACCAGATTACTTGTTCTAGTCAGAATGATGATGATGATCAAGAGAAGAGACTTGGAAGCCGTTCCAACTACTCTCTATCCTAGCCGCAAGTCGGCCTGTGCTCATGTCCGCCCGTCTGCCGCCATCGTGGCTTGCCCGCCCATCGCTTCATAACCGAAGGGGCAACTGGCTGCGGCATTAGGTCCTTGTGCTTTTTTCCTTCTACCATGCCTAGTTATCTGTACACTTCTCTTTTTTGACTCGAAGAAAGCCAACCAATCTTGTTACACCCCTCCCCTTGAACTTGTGGCGGCCCTCCGTTCCGCTCCTGTCCACCCCCCCTCCCTCTCCTACCCCCCCTCCTCCATCGAGGGGCGTGTTCAACTGAACCAAAGTTGCTAGGCAAGGGCCCTTTTTCTCTACCTACCTTCTCTCTTCTGAATCAATGCAAAGCTGTGAGCTGTACTGTTTGTGTTAGTTCGGCCCCATCCTATCCTACAACCCAGGTGCAACATGGCTTTGCATCCAGCAAATAAACGCTTCACGTTCGTCCCGGCAATCTGGTAACGGTTTTGCTTGGCTGGTTTTGCATTGCTCGGTCGTATTTTCTCATTCTTTTTGCTCAGCTGCCCCATTTCTTTCTTGTTCGTTACTTTGTCCTAAAAAACCACCTGTTCCCGTTCCCTCTTTTGCCCTTTCGTCTCGGCCAACCCTTGCCTACCAACAACACCACAGCCCGATCATACTATAGACTGACTTGCCCTCGTCCAGTCTTGGCCACGTTTAGTCTTTTCATTCCCCTTTCTCAGTACAAAATATTGCAGCTATAACAAAGCCTTGGCTTTTAGCTTTGCAGCGGTTACACCACATACTCATCCCTAGCCGCCGACGAATCAGTTGCCGACTTCAGCATCTATTATACCCACGCTACTTTGCTTTGCGCCACTGGCAAGAGCCTCTTTCCCCTAGAGAGGAGGGTGTCTTGACATCGAATCTCTACCTCTCTCTATCCAGAATCCTCCCAATGGGTTCTCCTACAATATTCGAGTCTCGTCCGCGAATGGCCCTGCCAGACACCCCACCAGAACTGGCAAGCCCGACGGCCACATCCTTCTCTTCCAGATCTTCCCCTTCAGCAGATCACATCTGGGCCTCGCAAGCGTTGGCCGCCTTGCCAATGTCAAACTATGACAAGACGGCCAGCCGTGACGATGTCGACGACCGTCGAGGGAGTACGCCGCCGAATGCGCCCAATAACCCGCAGCGTGAGCGTGAGACGCTACCTCCCCTCAGCAGCTTATTCGGACCCCCATCGTCTATGCGGCCCCTGAGCTCCCTTCCTCCTCCTTATCCAATGCACTCGCCACTCGATCGTCCGCACATGTTGGCCGCTCCAACGCAAAACTCGTCCTCGTACTTCCCTTCGCTGGCGTCGGACCCCAGAGTCGCCTATGACGCCTCTTCGCATGTCATGGGGCGATCATATTCCTGCTCAAGATCGCCCGGAATCGGCGAATCAAGAAATCAGACTGACGGAGAGTCCCAATGGTCCCAGAAGGATGCCGGTCGACAAGAGTACATGCTCGACGCGTCCAATGCGTCCCGCAGGCACCTTCCAGAGTCAAGAGACGACACAATGGAGTACAAAAAGGAGTCTGGAGACGGAGAGTCTCAGTGTGCAAGCGCTTCTGAAAGTACTGTTGCCAAGGATGGCTTGGGTCCCAAGATTTGGACCGGCACTCACTTTCTGCCGCGCTTTTTGCGGCAGGCTGAAGTTCCCGGCGAAGGAATGTGCTACTTCTATGATGACGGCACTCATTGCAAGACGGTGATTGATGGAGAGCGTGTCAATGCGCATTGGGGTGTCACAAAAGCAGGCAAGCCAAGAAAGAGGCTTGCCATTGCGTGTGTCACCTGCCGAGAGAAGAAGATCAAGTGCGATCCCGACTATCCTCGATGTGTGCAATGCGACAAGTTTGGTCGAGTTTGCAAGTTCAAAAACGCACCGAGGGGTGGGCATACCACCTCCCCCTCTGCTCAGCCCGCGGAACTTTTTAAGGGAAAGATAATGTCCTCTCCGCAGGTGTCTCGAGACTCGAGATCCCCTGTTGCCCAGCCAGCTGTTCAGAGTTATGACGATGGGTATCATAAGCGTCAGAAGCTCGGAGTTGGGTCTTATAGTCCTTCAAAAAGCAGGTCAACTGCTGCTCCCGGCGTCATGGACCACTCGAAATCTCCTCAAGCATCTGATCGACGTGCATCGGACGCTTCTCGCATGCCGGACAGTGTTCTATTTAGTGCCTGGTACACTGATGTGTACGCAAAGGATCCTCAATCCATAACCGATGTTGCGACGCAATTCTTTATTCACATTGACTCTGCTATGCTCCTCAAGTTCCTGCCCGAGACTCTTTGGAAGGCACACCTTGCCAACTCGAGCGATCGAAAGCGCCCAGAAGATTTAATGCTTCTCTACAGCGTTCTCACCATGGGCATGGCCCTTTCTGGCGGCCCCAAGCATACCGTTTCCGAGTACGCCCAAGTCGCACATTATGCCCAGAAGAATCTCGGGTTCGACTGTTTGCAGCTCGTCCAGAGCCGCATCATCATGGCCGCGTACTACATCTCCGTTGATCGAATTTCCGATGCCAACGAGCTGCTATCATCCGCTTTGGCTGCCGCTTACAGTCTGCAGCTGAACGTGGAACTGGAAAAGTCCGCAGAGGCGAACTTGACGGTCTATCCCTCTGGCATGACCAGAACCGGGTATAAAGAGAGCCGTCGCCGGACGTTGTGGTCGCTCTTCATGCTCGAAAGGTTCAGCGGCATCTTCCCGCACAGACCGGCCATGATCAACCCGGAGCACATCTGCATCCACCTCCCTACCGATGACAAGAGCTTCGAGGAACAGATTGAGCGGAACGAACCTTATTTTAATCCATACAATCTGGCAACATCCACCAGACTAAATGTCTTGGCTGGCCTTGTGCAAATGGCACATCTCTGGTCCGATTGCCAAGTTACACTGTACCGCACCTCGGACGAGTCGACCAAAATGCAGACTCTTGGAAAGTCGATTAGAAGTTGGTTCTCCTCCCTCCCAGGGACCCTATCCTTTTCCATGCACAATCTCCGAGAGTCGTTATACACTGGCAATGCCGGATCTTTTTTTTCGCTGCACCTCTTGTATCATCACGCAATGATCAAAGTGAACCGCCATCACCATTCGGCGGCCTCCTTACATGGATCGCAGGTGCAGAATAGCTCTGCACAGAACTGCTTTGACCATGCCGCGGGAATCCTGGAGGTGCTAAAAACCTTTGAGAGCCTGCGCCGCGCCCAACCCGCTGCCACTATGCTGCCCCGCGTTGCGTCCACAGCCGTTGTCGAAGCTGTCGATGTCTTGACTGCCAGCGGCGCCATGGCCAATCTCTCGGGCCTCCGAGACAGCACCGGAGAAGCTCTCGCATGTATTGAGCGCCTGTCTTCGATGTGGGAGGACATGGCTGGCTACAGGAGTGCGATTCGCAGGCGACTGCACACGCTGCTCCAGATTCTCGAGCAAGACCCAAGACAAGCAGGCCCGGTCCACGGCTACCGCGTCTTGGAGACGATTGCCGGTGCTTACTGGCAAATTTATGAGCCAATTGATGCCCAACTACCCAAGGATATGGATATTGTATACACAATGCCTCTCTAATCCTGTTGTTTTCCACTTGCGCAGCCGTTTTCCATTGAACTTGGCCTGCGAGTAATCAACCTTGTACACATTCTATATTTCTAGCGTTGACTGGCGCTTTTTTGGTTTACCATCTCCCTCGAAAGGGAGCCTGGGCTACACGGAACCTGGGACTATATCGGTTAGGTTAACAGTTTGGAAGTGGTTGAAGCAGACCGCTACTGTACCAGCGCGCAACGATTTTGTTTTCATGTACGAAGCATGCCTTTGGACAAGGCGTATCATCTAAAGATTGGAACAATTGGTCTTCGGAGACCGTATTATGAGATATGACAATAGAGGTATTATTACAATTCCACATGGTTTTTCTACAATGCGTAACGTTGACGAGTGTTGTGAGAGGTTTGGAGCACAACTGACAATTTAATGACATCCGGAGCCGCCCTGAAACCAGGGAAACAAAGCATGAAAGCATGAAAACATGAAAGCATGAAAACATGAAAGCGTTAAAGCAAGTAGATGTTGAAATGAAAAAGGCTATAAAACTTTTTTTTTAGGAGAGGGAGGGGAAAAAAGGAAAACGCCAGACTTGTGTTTGGCGCGTGCCAATATTTGTTGGAAGGCAAGAAGGGTAGTCAAGGGGCATTCCTTCTCCGTAATACGGACAGTCTCAGGGATTATAAGTCCTTCCATTAGAAAAAATGGTGCATCTTTTGACTTGATAAGATTGACTTGATCCACGCCGGAAAAGGTTAAGTACTGTTCGTGTGACGTGATGAAAGGCATGTCAAGTTGCAATCTGGCAACGTTTATTGTGTGGAATGCAAAAAAAGCTATAACTACTTGTTGCAAAGGAAAGACAATATTCACTACCTGTTAGCCTTTTATTGACATGGGAGGACGGCAGGGGATCAAGGTGGTCACGCGACAGCAAGATGGTCGACGATGCAGCCGGTAGGGAGGCTCTATAGGACATTTATTTCAATATGGTTTATTACGGTAGATAAAAGAGCGATTTCAAAAATGATGGATATTTTTGTGGTTTTATAAAATGCCAAGTAGGCTGGAAACGAGTCATCTCATGTTTGGAAAAGGGGTACTAGGCTGGTTGGTCCTGGAATGGGCGAGAGGCAGAGGGCGGATACCGTGGCGCTGGAATCTCGGATGCCCCTGGCGAAAAAGTATAGCGCGCTTTATTACTACGTGGGCGGGACGCTGGCCTGTTGAGCATTGATTGTTTGGTGGTAGAATTGCAGCGATAAATCCCTATAAAGTTCGTATAAAATCCACCAACGTCCCCTAAACCAAGCACTAATCGATAAGACATTGACAGCGGGCGCGTCGTCCCAAAGTGGCCGAGTCCCTCTTTTTTAATCCTCTTCTGTCCAATCTAAACCTCGCCTCCCGTCGATCATCTCTCCCCCCCCCCTTTGTTCACCTAAGAAAACGACCAACTTTGCGCCGACAACACTTCTTCTTCCCCTTCATTTTTTTGCCATACGAAATACCGCCCGCCTCTCGTTTGCTGTCTCCCATCCCCGTCGCCTTTGCTTTGCTGCATCTGCGGCCTCCTTCGTTGCATTTTTTTTTTCGGCTTCTTCTACTTCTCGACACTCGTTTTCCTCTTCTTCTGGGCGCAACACCACGCCGCCGCCGCTGCCCATCATGAGCTTCTTCACAGCCTTGATTGGCGTCTTGGCCCCCCTCATGATTGCCCTGTCGCCGGTGCTGTCCTACGGCGACCAGGCTGTCGCGATGCACCGCAGCAAGTCGAGCGCCGGCTTCTCGCTCGACATTCCCCTCATCATGCTCATCGCTTCCTTTCTTCGGTACGTCCCTCGGTCGCGATCGCGATAACCTGGCATCGCGCCCCCTTGTCCCTGCCGGAGCTCCCCCACCAACAATACGTCGCAAACCAATCCGAGATGTACCCTATCTTGCTTTCTTCGCTGCCATACTAATGAGTGTATCTTCCAGCATCTTTTACTGGCCCGGCGCCCGATACGATACGAGCCTCCTCGTCCAATCTGTCATCATGGTCGGAATGCAGCTTGCCCTGCTCAAAATCGCCCTCGACAACCGCCCAAGTCCCTCCTCCAAGGGAGGCGAGTCCAGCCAGCCCTTCAACGGCATGCAGCCCAACGACAAGGGCTTCGTCGAGGCCATTCTCAACTTTGAACGCCCCTACAACTTTTGGCAGTGGAAGGCCGACAAGCCGTACGTTCCCAGACAACAACTCGCATCACCACCGTTTGCGCCGCAACACACTAACACAACATCACAGATACTGGCACTTCCTCATGTACTTCGTCCTCGCCCTCTGCGTCCTCCAGCTCCTCTTCGCGCCCATCCACTCCTTCTACGGCTTCTACTCCGACATGCTCGGCATCGTCGGCCTCTCCGTCGAGGCCACGCTGCCGCTCCCGCAAATCGTCGCCAACATCCAGACCCGCGCCTGCAAGGGCTTCCGCGTATCCGTCCTCGCCAGCTGGCTCATCGGCGACGCCATGAAGATGGTCTGGTTCTTCACCTCGACCTCGGAGATTCCCTGGGCCTTCAAGGTCTGCGGCATCTTCCAGGCCAGCTGCGACTGCCTGCTCGGCCTGCAGTACTTTTTATTCGAGACGCAGGCCGGCGCGCAGCTGCTCCAGTCGAGCGGGTTTGGCGGCGCCAGCCACGGCGTCCAGTATCACCAGATGCAGCAGATGCAGGAGAACGGCTGGGACCACCAGGGTGAGTACAAGCCCTCGATGCACGCGCCCACGAGGAGCATCACACCGACGAGACGGCCTGCGCCATTTAGCGACGACGATGCGGAATAGAGGTCCCATGCGGCCTATCGACTGGTTCGGGCAAGCTGGCATGTTGCCACCGCTCCTCTGCTTGCGTCCTCTGATGTTTATGCGCCCTTTGAGATTTCTTGAGTGAAACCGAAAAGTCATGAAAAAAATAGTACTTGTAATCAACTGAACTGGCGTCTTGGGGGAAATGGGCATTGCGGGTTACTTCTTCTGCTTTTTTCTGTTCTATTTTCATCATTGTCATTAGCTGGTATAGATGCGCCTTGGTTAGAACTTGCAACCTTGTCGGGCGTTCTCAGTTGAAGTGAGCTGGGCGTTAGCACTTGTTAATAAGGGACCATGGGGGATAAAGATGGGCAACAAGATACACTGGCGTACTTGTGGAAATTTGCATCAAATGAAAAACTAAATATAGCATGCATGGTAGACTTTTGCAACCCCGTAATTTTAATTGCTCCCTTCCGTGTTGTGCTGTCGTCCGTGGTGCTGATGCAGCTCACCTTCGTTGTAGTCGTCTATCTGAACCGCACCAAACGGCACCTCGACCCAGAGATGTCTACCAGCCACCTCACTTTTACATTGACAAACTCCTGCGCTGCCCACGATCCTCTGTCGGCGATAGCTTCAGCTTGCAATTTTATCATCGCAATCCAGACTACCGGAAGCGCAAAACTGGTATCGAATCTATTACCACTTTTGTTGTCTGCGCTTGGCGGCTGATAGTAGTTCGTGCCACGGAAAGCCACCCCTTGATCCCGTTGCGGCACGAGCCGCTGCTAGTCTGCCGCCAGGTTGATTCTCCATCACGACGAGCGACGACTTCAGCCTCAATCTATAGAGTACCGAGTACTTCAGATTGGGTCGACTATCTATGCTTCATCTGGCTCCGATGCCCTCGGCTTCTGGAATCTAGGCTGGAAGAAGAGTAAACGCCTGCTCTGAATCGCCTCGTCGACTTGTTTAATACTCTTGTACACTATCTGCTTGCCAATTACGCATTACTCTGTACTTGGCTTGTTTGGAATTCCTAAACACCACTTCAAATTTTTATTGTCAGGCTTCATATCATACACAGGCAAGTTACTTCTCTCATGCTGGTTCTAATTGCTTTGCGTGGACATCCTCGTCGTCTTACTTTCAAGTCAGCTAGGTGCTCCTGCAAGAGCATTGACAATGTTAGTACCCAGCAAGTGCTGGACTTTTTCTTTTCCTTGGCCAAGTCAGCCAGCAAATTGATTGCTCTTGCAGGTAGTGGTCAGTCACTGCAGCGCGGCGTTTGAAGACAGCCGCCAGCTGCAACGTGCAGATAGATACCTGAATGTCTAGCAGCACCCTCCACACACCTCTTCTTTCACAGCCTTTCTCCTCCGAACATCATCAGCACTCCTGCCATAAATTATTCCCCTTCTTACTCAATTAACTCTTTTGGATTCCTTGGTCTTCATCTACACCACCTTGCCCCTTCATCATCTAACCCTCTCCTCCCAACAGTTTCAATCCCGCGCACAAAAGTCTATTCTACTCCCAATCACCAACAACAAGTGTATGTTCTTTCGAAAGCCGTTTTCATCCCGACTTGCTAACATCTCTCAATAGAATCATGGCACCTTCAGCCTCCAAAGCAAACTACAAGTCCTACGAGGCCCAGGCTCGCCTGGTTCGCGCCATTGTCGCCGCCCACCCAACCACCAAGTGGAACTACAAAGGTAATAAGATCTTTTCTTTTTCTTCTCTTCTTATGCCGGTTTTGTCCTCCTCACGCCGTTTTACACGAAACCAGTTCGGTGCCTACTGCGAACTACCATTGGGGGGTGGAGGGTCGAAACAACGAGATGAATTTCAGTGATTGACTGTTGCTCGGCAGAAATTGCTGCCTGCTACGGCTCAGACATGACAGAGCATGCGCTCAACCATCGCTTCCGATACATTCGCGCGCAGAGCGAGATCATCATGGAAGCGCGCAAGGCCAAGCTTGACGTCAAGGATCTCACTACGGATGAGTCCTCTCTGCCCAAGACTGTTGGCGCCGTGGACAAGACAAGTACGCACCAATACTTTCTCAATTTCGACCGCGAGCTACATGGAGCTGGCCCTTCAACATTCATCACATAAAAAGACCATTTTAAAGAGTTCACAAAGCGCTAACGGACATTTCACATAGACATTGCCAAGTACTTTGGCCAATCCACCGCGGATGGCATCCAGTTCCAATTCCGAGCCATCAAAAAGGACGCCGACAAGATGCGCGCCACGGCCGACAGCGGCGGCGACCCGTCCACCTGCGTCGACCTCGGTTCTGGTAGCGTCACCAGCGGCTCCGCGGCGGCCTTTACGCCCAGCTCGACCCCCAAGACGCCTCGCTCGCGCAGCGTGACCCTGCCCGCCTCGGGCACCAGTGGCGTCAGCAGCACCGCGAAACGTGGCCGCCCTGCCGCCTTCGTCAAGATAGAGGACGACGAGGACGACGATGACTCCGCGTCGAGCCAAAACTGGAGCGAGATGGACGCCACGCCGTCCAAGAGGCCCCGCAAGCACGACGCGCTCTCGGGCCAGAAGCCCGGCGGCACGCCGTCGCGCCTCGCCGCCACCAAGGCCAGCGCCGCCTTTGCCGAGCAGCAGCAGTCGAGCGAGTCCGAGTCTGAGGTCTCTGCCCTGCGTCATGGGCGCCAGCTGCCCACGCACGCCCGCAACGGCACCGTCCGGCCCTCGCCTCTAGCCACCGCCGCCGCGGCCGCGGCCGCTATGCCTCCTCCTCCTCCTGCTCATCGCCCGTCGCTGTTTGGCGACGTTTCTGGCTTTCAGCAGGAGTCGGCGTCGTCATTTGGGAACGACTTCCTCGGCGGCGGCGGCGGCGGCTTTGGAGGCCTGTCGGCGGATAACCCGCACTTTGACGACGACGAATCTATTGACGGCGAGATTTAAGCTCTTCAAAAAGCTGCACGACCTAGACGACAGCGCGAGACACCGGGGCCGCCTTTTCTTGTCATTTGTCTTAATTTCTTTGTGCTACAGGTTTACTCTCTATACCCTTGCTATTTGCGTTACCAAGAACCAATTCCCTTTGTGTTTTCTGTACTTTGTTCTTGGTATTTTCTTTGCACATGTTGATTCTATTTCTTCTTTTGCTATATATCATTGCATCTTGTCGTTTGAGCTTTTTGTTTCCTATCAATGGACAGAATTAGTCTTTTTTTTTTGGAATCGAGGTGAACGACAAAGGCCAGGTTTAGGGTTTTCATCATGGAAATGGTACGGAATGGAACGAAAACGGAAAATTTCAGACGGTCGTTTGGAGAGCCAGAGAGTCTTTTTGAGAGAAAGAGAGAGAAAAATAATATTTGGACATGCGACGGCTTAGGAATAAGGAAGCAGAAATAAAGCATGTTTTTAGGGACACACCGTTTCACTAGTTGCATTGCAGTGCCATGAGTGTCGTGAGTGTCGTGTTTGCATCTCGATTTGCATCTCGGAACGGAGATTTCTCGACAGTTATGCCTTCTCCCATCACTATCATCGCGATTACCAGCGTGCTCACAAGGGTAGTAGAAGGCTCGTATAAGGCAAAATTGTGCTCAATTCCCTCATGCCGGGCTCTATCTAGCAATCCTCTCCTCCCCAAACCATGTTCCCCAGCCTGTGTACTTGCTACATTGGTATCTCATCACTCAAAACACTATGCATTGCTCCTGTGCCCAACACCACCTCCCTACTATACCTCCCCCCCTTTCTTTGACGGAAATGAAAGCTTGCTCTATCCATGCTCGCAAAGGCTTACGCAAGCAGCAGGTCCCAGAGCGCCTGCTGGTCCACAAAGTCGTGGTGGATGACGTTAACCAGCCAGTAGTCGTCGCGGATGCCGCCGAGCAACGCTGCGCTCGGCGACCGGCGCGGGTACACGCGCGACCACTCGTCCCAGATGCCAAACGCCTCCTCGCACCACGCCCGGAACGAGACCTCCTCGATGATAGTCGGCGTCACAATCTCCTTGCCCGGGAAGACGCCCCATGTCACCGCGTTTGTGCTGCTGCTCGTCCCCGTCGTCGTCGCACCGCCGGAGCTGTCGGAGCTGACAAAGTCGCCTTTCGCGTTGCTCGCGTAAAAGCACACGACTTCGCGGGTGCCCTCGCGGCGCAGACGCTCTTGCAGCACCGTCCAGTCCGCCGCGGGCAGGAAGAACTCCACAAACGCCTTTTGGAAGACGAAGCCGTCGGCGGGGCCCCAGCCAAAGGTCTCGTCGGCGGAGCGCGCGCCGTCGACGGCCGGCTGCGAGGCGACAGTCCACCAGCCGCGCGCGTTGAGCGCGACGAGGTGCGGCGTAATGGCCGACGACTCGGGCAGCAGCTCCTCCTCCACGCTCCACGGCAGCGCGGTCAGTTGCCCGCGCACGTGCCGGACAAACATGTCATTGAGGTCCGCCACGGTGGCCGGGCGACCCCAGAGCGTGACGGCTTGCGTGACCGACATGTGCAGGCTGACGCCGTAGCCGTCAATCTCGCCGTAAGCCGGGGAGCGCGCGTCGCCGAAGCGTCCGTTGGGGAAGTCGTCCCAGGTGGCCTCACGGCCGAGCGCGCCCTCGCCCTCGGATATGGCGAGCGTGTTGGCGCGCGCATTGAGCGCCTCGGCGGGCACGGCTGCCTCGGCGCCGGTCGCCTCCCACGCGGGGTTGGGTGCGCGCTGGCCCCCGTTGCCGATGATGACGCGGTTGTGCGGGTCCGAGCCGACCGACGAGTGTCGCCGCGAGGAGCGCGAGTGGCTGCGCGGAGGCGGGATGGCGTGCCCGTTGACTTGGAGGAACGGCGCGGGTGGCAGCGGGCCGTCGACGACGGCTTCCTCTTCGGCGGCCGGCGAGTCGGGTATGAGGTTGGTGCGCTCGAGGATAAAGGTGACAGCCTTTTCGAGGTTGAGGGTGTAAAAATGGAAGCCCCTGGGGCCAGGCGTCTTGCTCTTGACGGTGCGGACCTGCTCGACGAGCTCGGCGAGGATGTCGACGCCAATGGCCTTGACACGTTCATCGTCTCCCTTGACGGCGTTGAGGCGGTCGAGGATGGCCGGGGGCATGGCCGCGTGGCTGAGCTTGGCCGTGCGCTTGATCATGGCGTAGCTCTGGATGGGCATCAGCCCGGGCATGATGGGGATGGTCTTGAAGGCGCCGCTGGGGTGCTCGCGCAGCGTCGCCTCAAACTTTTCGTACGCGTCAATGTCGAAGAAGAGCTGCGTCATGATGAAGTCAGCGCCAGCCTGCACCTTGTCGACCAGATAGGGCAGGTCGTGTTCCAAAGACTGGCCCAGCGGGTGGCTTTCATCGGAGTGGCCTTCGGGGTACGCGGCGACGCCGACGCAAAAGTAGTCGCCGTGTTTCCTGCGAATATACTTGACCAGGTCAATGGCCCAGACAAAGTCCTCCCCAGCTTCGGCGTCCGATTCGTCGTCGTCGTCGTCGGTGCGGTACTCGTCCTTGCGCGGGGGGTCGCCGCGCAGGGCGAGGATGTTGCGGATTCCCAGCGCCTTGGCGTCGTCGAGGGCCTTGTCGATGAGCTTGCGGCTCATGTTGGTGCACGTCAGGTGCAAGCAGGTCGTCATGCCGAGCTCGCGCTGGCACAACTCGGCCAGCTCGAGCGACTTGTCGGCCGTCGAGCCGCCAGCGCCCCAGGTGACGTTTACGAAGAGCGGGCGCAGGCCCTGTTCCATACGGTTCAGGCGATCGCGCAGGTTGGAGAAGCCCATGGCCGTCTTGGGCGGGAAGAACTCGAGGGAGAAGTACTCTCCATCGGGCGGCAGCGCCGCAATCTTGTCTGTGATCTTTTCCATTTCGAATCGATCGTGTCAAGGCCGCGACCCTGTCTTGCGGCGCTTCTAGTGATCCGCTGTGGTTATAGAAGAACTTTCAAGTTCGTGCCAAATATACAGCTCGTCGACGAGTCGTGTCGTCGTTGGGGCGTTTGTCGCCGCCGATGGTGGGGTTGACTTGCAGTGGCCGGAAGCGGATGGCGACAGCGGCGCTGGAGACTTCGGGTCGTCGGCTTCACACAAGGACGTATCTCGAAAAACGCGCTGCAGATATCGCAGAAGAAAAAGACGTCCGAGGGGTTTAATTTGATTGAATTGAATGCGGAGCCCCTCAATCGGCAAGCCAGATGGAAAGCCGAAGGTAAGCCCAAGACGGCCGCCGTGGACTTTTTTGTGAGCCCCACGCACGCGGGGCTTGACAAGGTGGTTTGGCGGGGTTACAAGAATCTCTTGATAATAATCAGCAACGTCGTTGGTCGGATCAAGGGAGCAGCTGGGAGCTTGATATTGCACAATTCTAGCGCCGTTTTTCTTCCCCTTACCTGGAAAGGTAGTAGCGGCTGCAGTTGCTCGGCCGTACACGGGCAACTTCACAGCGGCCTCAGGGCTCATGAGAGTCACCTGAGCGGCACCGGAGCGCGGAACAGCGGCGCTCGTTAGCGGTCACGCGTTTGAGGACAGACTACGGGCAGTAAGTACTAAGGGAAGTTAACGTATAGCGATTCTGTTGTATTTCCAAGATATACACACAAAAATTAAACTGCTCTCATATGCATGAATTTGACCTTTCGTTTGTCAAAAAAAAATCCCCGTAGACGTCAGTTAAGACAGCCAAAGACACGCCCTGTCCCTCAGTAATTAGAAGACCCTTCTGCCACCACAGCCATCCTCAGCCACATCCACACTAGGTCCTTTCAGGAGCTCCAAACATTTTTCTACTGACAAGCTTCGTTTGTTACAACCATCGTCACGCGCATCTTGGCGGCTCGCAACTTTTCTTCAACATAGAAGCTCTTCCTGCATTGCTTCGGCACATCTACCATGATACCAACGTAATGCAGGCTCTCCACACAAGGCAGCTCCCGGCGCGCGCAACTGTCCTACTCCGGTCTCGCGTTGCCTGCTCTGTCGCCACTCACCAGGCGCCTCAGCTCAACCAATTGAAGAGCACCAGTATCTCTGATTACAGCGCATTCCCACATCTTCGACGATGGTACAGCCTCAATCTCAATTCAATCGATTCGAAATGGCGCAAGAAATGGCAAGAGATTGCCGCCAACGAGCCGGCCCAAAAACAACGTGTCCAGAGCTCGACGAACACCAAATATGTTCTCCCCATGTTTCCCTACCCTTCAGGAACTCTACATCTCGGTCACCTGCGCGTATACGCAATCGCAGATGTCATCGCAAGATATCATGGCCTCAAGGGTCACGACGTACTGCTCCCCATGGGTTGGGACGCCTTTGGTCTCCCAGCCGAAAACGCTGCGTTAGAGCGTGGCGTCCCTCCTGCTGGCTGGACACATAGCAACATTGCCAAAATGAAGGAGCAGCTCGGGATTATGAATGGAAGCTGGGACTGGAGCAACGCAAGTAGCCCCGCCAGTGCCGTTAATACCGTTCTAACAGCTCATAGGAACTGGCGTCGTGCGATCCCGACTTTTACAAGCATACCCAGAAGCTCTTCCTCATGCTCTACGAAAAGGGCCTTGCCTACCAAGCCGAAGCCGAGGTTAACTACGATCCCATCGATAAGACAGTCCTAGCCAATGAGCAGGTTGACGCCAATGGCTGCTCCTGGCGCTCAGGTGCGAAGGTGGAAAAGAAGCTTCTCAAGCAATGGTTTCTTCGCATCTCGGACTATCGCGAAGATCTGCTGCGCGAACTTGATACACTTGCCAAAGACGATGCGTGGCCAGATCATGTTCTCGCCCAGCAGCGCAACTGGCTTGGCAAGTCTACTGGAGCTCTCATCAAGTTTCCAATCATGGCTCTGGGTCAAGATCTTGGCGCTGCTATCGAGGTCTTCACCACACGCCCTGACACGCTGTTTGGCGTACAATACATTGCGCTTGCGGCATCTCACCCGGTCGTCGAACAGCTTTCCAAGGCAGACCCCGAACTCTGCGCATTTCTTGATACCCTTCCTGGCCTTCCGCCCGACTCGAAAGTAGGCTACGTCTTGCCACAGCTCCGAGCGATCAACCCTCTTGCATACAACGACGATACCCCTGATTCTACCAAAGCGTCTCTGCCGGTTTTTGTCGCGCCATATGTGCTAGGTGATTACGGAGAAGGCGCAGTCATGGGGGTTCCCGGTCACGATGTCCGAGATCACGCCTTCTGGAAGACACACCACAGCGAGCAGCCTGTCAGATACGTAATTGCGGAATCGCCCGATGAGTCTACTGCTGTCATCCCGGCCGGGCCTTATGTGGAGCACGGCTTCATGACCGAGCATAGCGGACCCTTCAAGGGCAAGCCCTCCTCAGACGCCGCTGAAGTCATGGTCAATATGCTTAAAGCGGCCGAGCTGGCCACTTCTGTAGAGAAATGGCGTCTTCGTGACTGGCTCATCAGTCGTCAGCGGTATTGGGGAGCGCCTATTCCCATTGTTCACTGCGATAGCTGTGGAAGCGTGCCTGTACCAGAAACAGACCTGCCTGTAAAGCTCCCCGATGTCGAAAAGCACTGGCAGGCTGGCAAAGCTGGCAACGCGCTGGAATCATCTCCTGAATTTTTCAACACCGAATGCCCAAAATGTAAGGGACCTGCACGGCGTGATACTGACACCATGGACACCTTTGTGGACTCCAGTTGGTACTTTGCTCGTTTTGCCGATCCTCACAACAGCAAAGAGCTCTTCTCCCCCGAGTCAGCCAAGGCCCTCCCCGTCGACATTTACATCGGAGGTGTTGAGCACGCAATTCTGCATCTCTTGTACTCGCGCTTTATCTTTAAGTTCTTGGCGGGCACATCGTTGATGCCCGAATACACTGAGGAGACTGCTGGCACCGCGGAACCGTTCAAGCGCCTAATTACCCAGGGCATGGTTCATGGCAAGACATTTATTGACCCTGCCAACGGAAGATTTCTGAAGCCAAACGAGGTTGATCTCAGTGATCAAACTCAGCCCAAAGTAGCAGCCACTGGCAACTCCGCGGAGGTTCGCTATGAGAAGATGTCCAAATCCAAGCACAACGGCGTGGACCCAACCGAGTTCATAGCCAAATACGGCGCTGACGCCACACGCGCGCACATGCTGTTCCAGGCCCCCGTCGCCGATGAGCTAAAGTGGGATGAGTCGAAAATATCGGGCGTCACGCGCTGGCTGCAGCGTCTGCATGATACTGTTGCCAAGGTTGGGTCGGCTTCTACTGCGCCAACGAAGTCTGCTCTCGATTATCTGCAAGCTAAGCAGGCCGGCGTCAGCAACATGACCAAAGGAGAGGCCAAGCAGTTGAATGCCGAGATTCTACTCTGGCGTGAGACGCAGCGCATCATTAACAATATTACACGCGCGTACGACCAGGTGTATGCGTTAAATATTATCGTCTCCGACCTGATGACGCTTACAAACGCCCTCGTCGGAGCCAAGGATGCCAGCTCTATGATCCAGTGGCATGTGGCCGATACCATAACAAGGCTGATGGCACCCGTCGTCCCGGCTGTTGCGGAAGAATGCTGGAGCGTTCTTCGCCCGTCCGCGAGGTCGCTGTTCAGGTCGGCGAGCTTTCCCGAGGCGGACGGGTCGCTAGAGATTTTGAAGCCACAGTCGCAGACGAGCGTGATTCAGATCAACGGCAAGGTACGTGGCAATTTGGAGCTGCCGGCGCCGGAAGGCGGTCTTGTTGGCGATGCGCTCAAGGACTGGATGGTGGAGCAGATCTTAGCGACGGAAGAAGGACGGGCAAAGTTTGGCCAAGGTCAATACGATATTAGACAGGCAAAGCGGGCGATTGCCGTGCAAAACGGGGCGCTGATTAATTTTGTCATGTAACAACAATGTACCATTGTATGTATTAGTAGGTGAGGGGGTGAACAGCGCATGTAAGCATGATAAATTATAGAACATGTGCAAGTACCAGAAGGGCTTGCAAAGTCTGCGTCTATTTCATTCACAAAATATCCGAATCAACGTCACTTTAATATCCAATTGGTCGTCGTGGAACGAACTATTCTTGGGATGCATATATACAATTTCTATCAGCGTCGAACTCATACCGTTTCAACGGCTCCTCTCAATCCAGCCGTCTCTCCTCGCCCGGCGGCAGCAAGCGCTCCGTCTCGTCCCCGCCGTGTCCGTCGACGCTCTTCTTGCGATAAATGACGTAATGCTGCAATATGAACAGCAAGTCGAAGAAGATGCTGATCTGGCCGAGACCAAACTTGACCGGGTTGCTCGTGATGCCGCTCCAGTCGCGCTGCAAGTAGCTATCAATGCCCTGCTGCGCAATGCTCAGCACGCCGCCCGTCAAGTCCAGCAGGATCTGCCAGATGCTCCAGCCCTCCGTGCTCCTGTTGCGCGCATTCGCCAGCAGCTGCGGGGTGTACTTGACCAGCGTGACGGCGAGCTTGACGTAACCAAGCGCGTAAACGACGTCAATGTCGCACCAGTCGGTCGCGGGGTCGACGACGCGGCCGGCGCTCGCCGTGCGGACGATGAGGTAGGTGCCGCCGACGCCGACAAAGGCGCCGACGGTCAGGCCGGTGGCGAAGCGGCTAGGGCGGGTGCCGGGGTGGTGGGCGGCGCGGCCGGGGAAGCGCCAGAGGGAGGTGCCGACGAGGTACTGCGAGGCGGTGATGACGGAGAGGAGCAGGCCGTGGAGGGCGAAGATGACGTCGTTGAGCTGCACGGTGGGCGTGAGGCCGTCGTTGCGCGCGGCGTACTGCCGGCGGACGGCGCGGGAGTAGTACAGCGCGAGGTTGGAGGCAAAGTAAGAGGCGAAGCCTATAGAAGGAAATCATGTCAGGGGTACCATTCGAAGGGGAAGTCTTGAGGCCGCAGGCATACCTAGGACGTTGAGAAAGGGAAAGTCGACGGTGGTGCCGGTCGTGGACCGCCGGCGAAAGTTGAGCAGCGCCTGGGGGTAAAATGACAGGCTCCAGAGTGTAAAGTAGACCCAGCCAAAGACGGCCGAGACAAGCGGTAGGAAGCCGTCGCCAGCCATGATTGCGAATAGCGTTCGAGAAAGTTGTGCTGGTTCTCCTGGGGCGCAGGTCGGTCGGCCTTCGGCCTCGATTGTCTCGGAACAAAGCCTTTGTTTTGGGTCAGCCTTTGTAAACGCTGAGGAAAGCCAGCAAATCCGGAAAAGGAACGAAAATGCGACAAGGACTCATTTGCCGCACAAGTATCGAGGAGAGAACAAGAACAAATGAAAGGAAAAGAAAAAGATACAGGGTGGTTGGCTCGGGACTGGCCGTGTTTGAAGGGGAAGTTTTTGGGTGGGAGGGGGGGGGGGGCAATAATAAGTGTCGCGATCTGGTGACGAAATGGCGGCAGAGCGGCTTCCGTTGGCTCGTGTAGCGTACCCCGAGGCCGAGGGGCGTCTGCTTTATTAGCGTCGTCGGATAAATATTACCAACACCAACTCGTATGGTGAGGTCGCTCGAGGCCAACACTGCTTTAAATGGAATTTAAGATAATATTGGGTTGAGTCTTAGGCTAATACACTTCTATCCTGGGCAGGGGATACTGCCGTCTCAAACTACAGGGAATGAATGATTGGCAGGTAACTCCGTCATGGTGGGATGATGGCGTGCGCATGCTCCCAACTTGGGCTGAACTGCAGGTAAATATAGATAGGTAAGCACTTGAGCTGATCTTGGTATTGGTATACCAACTTCATATACCCCGGTCCCCCCCCCCATATCTCAATGTCGAGATGCACCCCAGGTTTCTTCCATTCATGCTGTGGCGCGTGCTATGGCGCGTGACATTGCGCCACAGCAGATGATGTCCCAGCATCTGCATCAGCAACACAAGACTTCAATAAATCTCGGGAACGAATTACAAAAATAAAATAAAAGGCAGAGCTGGAAACCGTTCGAGTCACGCTCCATAACCACTCGGACACTCCGCCTGGACGACGGAGACAGGATTCGAACCTGCGCGGCCGAAGCCACATGATGTCGGGGAATTGCTTCCTAACCACTGGGGCACTCTGCCTAATTAGGAAACGACTTATTGGGCAAGATACGTCCGGCGAGCTGGTCCGTGTCGTTGTATCAAGATGGCAGGTTGACCCGAATTGTGTGAGTTTGGTTATCATTTGTGTCGCAGTGCTTAAGTGTAGACCAATGCACAGCATTGTAATCGGATGTGAAGGAGCTGTCTGTCTCTTTCGCGGAGCTGCAAGCTCAACTGGTGCTACCTTAGGTAGTACCTACGTGGTACCTTAAAGATATACACCCACTGTAACGTCAGTAATTACCTTAGTACTAAGGTACCTAGCATCCCGCCCCCGCTGAAAAGATAACGGGCAGCGTTAATTTACTGCCTCCGGTTTCGCATCTGCATCGCCAACCGCCATGTATTAACCTCACCAGACAGACCATTGAGCGTCTCATTCTCATCTCCGTCAACTTCCTACGGAATGTCAACTTGAAAGCCCTCGGAAGCACCCGGCCCCGGACATGGCCTCGCCCTTCCCCAAGTCGACGCCCACCGCTGGCGGCGGCAGCATCGTCGCCGGGCCGCTCCCCTCCGGCGGCACCGGCCTCGAGGTCATGCGGTACCAGTACCCCCTCAAGCTCATCGCGCCCTCGCCCTCCAGCGCCGCGCGCAGCGTCCTCGTCTTCCTGCTCTCCTACGGCGGCGGCCTCGTCGGCGGCGACTCCGTCGACCTCGCCGTGCACGTCCGCCCGGGCTCGCGCCTCAGCCTCGTCACCCAGGGCCACACAAAGGTCTTCAAGTCGCCGTCGCCGTCCGTCCTGACGAGCCAGACCATGCGCGTCGACGTCGACGGCGGTGCCGCCATGTGCCTCCTGCCGGACCCGGTGCAGCCGTTTGCGGAGAGCGTGTACGCGCAGACGCAGATCTTCAGGATGCGGCCCGGCGCGTCGCTGTGCTTGCTCGACTGGGTCACGCAGGGCCGCACCGCGCGCGGCGAGAACTGGAGCTTCTTCCAGTGGACCGGCCGCAACGAGGTCTGGCTGCGGGCGGACGACGAGGGCAAGGACAGGCTGCTGGTGCGGGACAAAGTCATCCTGGCCGGCGACGGCGGCGCCTCGAGCGATGGGCCGCTGCGCGAGGTCATGCGTGGCATGGGCCTCTTTGGCACGCTCATCCTGCGAGGAGAGCTCATGGCGGCGCTGGGCGACTTCTTCCTCGCCGAATTTGCGGCGCTTCCGCGGCTCGGCTCAAGGGACTTTCGCACGGTCGAGGCCCGCAGGGAGGAGGAGGACAAGATGACGGAGTTGGAGCGGTGGCGCGCCTGGCGGATCGACATGGAAACGGAGGAGGGCGTGCTGTGGTCGGCGGCGAATGTGCGCGGCTGCGTCGTGGTCAAGTTTGCGGCTACGACGGTAGAGGCGGGCCGGGAATGGATAGGGTCGATGCTCTTTAGAGAGGGCAGCATCGAGGCCAATTTCGGAGCGGATGCCTTGATGTGTGTTCGATAGTATCTTGACATGTTCGCATCTCCCTTTGATACCCAACATAGAGTACAGACGTATGTATATACAGTATTTATCTACCTGCCTAGATTTTCTTCATTCTAATCGAATACATGGATACTTTACCGCCATCTTGACTTTTAAATCCTCATTTATTTCAAGGACATGCGATTCGTTTGCAATCTCCAACATCTCCAACTATCAATGCCGCCAGCCAACCCACCAGTGGCAGAATTCGTGCCCCACCAACTTCTTCACTCCACCGCCCAAATTTTCCAAGCTTCATACAGCAATTACCTTCTTTCCAAGCTACCTGCATATTTGCACAATAGGCTTAATCTACACATCCTCTCTTCAACATGGTTCGTGGGAGAGCTACAGCACGCGGCACCCGCCGAGGGGCAGCCAGCGCCGGCACCGAACGACCAGCAACCGATGCGCCTGCCGCAGCGCCAGCAGCGCCAGCAGCGACGACTGACGCACCAGCAGCGACCTCAGGTAGCGAGACAACGACGCCCGCACGACGAGGGGGCCCAACAACGCGAGCGACACGAGCGCCAGCCGCAGCGCGATTTCGACCCAAAAATGTCCGTCGAGACGAGGCCGAGCGAGATAGCCTGGCGCGGCAGGAAGAGAAGAAGGCTAGCGAACGCGCCGCCGAGGAGCGCAAAGCTCGCGGACGCTCGCGGTTCCGCAGCAAACGAAGTCGTGGTGATACTATGGGACGAGGCGGCTTCGGGCGCATAATTTCCGGCGCCAGCGGCCCATTCTCTTCAGGCATTGGAGGTGAGTCTAATTGGTGGGAGGCAGTAGCTACGCGAATTCTCTAACGCAGAAGGACAGGTCCGAGTAGAGGCGGCGGCGGGTGGTTTGGTGGCAGTGCCGGCGGTATGGGTGGTGGTGGTGGTGGTGGTGGCGGCGGCTTTGGCGGTCGTGGGATCAAGTCCGATTCCAAGGGCCACAGTTTCGCGCAGGGACGAGATATCAACCGCGAGGCGCGCATCAACGCCGACAAGCTACACATCATGTCGCCCGAGGAGGAGCTGGACAGCGAGGATGAGGCCATGATTATGGCGCTCAGCGCCAAGGACGCGAGCAAGATGCCGATGGGCATCTACCGCAAGGAACACAAGGAGGCCGAGATCGTCGTGGCCACGACGGCGGAGCTGGAGGCCAAGGAGAACGCCACCGGCACGGACGCCGCGGAAGAGCCGGGGAGCCTCTGGGTGGACGGCGAACCGGGGACGCTGCCGCTCGATGAGCAGCCCGCGGAGACAGATGAGGGCATCTGGCGCCCGAAGAAGCCGGTGATCAAGGAGGAGCCTGCGGCGGACGACGCCATGGACGTCGACCTGGAGGCGGTGCCCAAGGTAGAGGATCAGAAGGCTACGGCGGTACCAGCCAAGGTCAAGAAGGTCCTACCACAGGATCCGGAGGGCAAGATGATACAGTCCGACCTGGACCTGCTAGCGCGGGAACTCGGTGCCGTCGCAGTGGACGGCGAGGCCGCGCCGGAGCTCGCCAACAAGGATGGCCGACTATACCTGTTCCAATTCCCACCTCTAATGCCGCCGCTCAAGGAAACAAGCAGCGCGCCGCAAGCAGTCAAGGCGGAGACCTCAACAACGCTCAATGTGGACGACATTCCCGCCGCCAGCACAGCCGTGGACCTCACGAACGAAAACGAGGACGACGACGAGGATGACGATGATGACGCCGAGACGGAGGAGCAGCGCGCCCAGGCCGAACTCAAGCACGGCTTCAAGTCGCAGTTCCTCTCGCAGGGCGGCATGATTGGCCGTCTGCACGTGCGCCGCTCCGGCCGCGTCGAGCTCGACTGGGGCGGGCACGTGCTAGAGATGAGTCCTGCGGCGGGCATGAACTTTCTAACGACTGCCGTGATCGTCGAGGAGAGCGACGAAAAGGCCGTGGCTGGTGGCGGTGGTGCGAGGGCGACGGGGGGTGATTGCGTGGGCATGGGCAAGATCATGGGCCGATTCACGGTGGCGCCCGTCTGGAGCGAGGAGGAGGACTGGACAGTCGCGCCGGAGGAGCTGGAGGCGGCGTAAAAGAGGAAACGGCAACGGTGGGCAAGACTCTACGACAAATAAAGTTGGAAGTGGCCAACAGTTTCGAAAAATTGATTTGGCATCATTCTCAGGACATTCCCTACGCCCGGGTAGAACACCACCTTGTTGGTCGCACATACAGCCCTGGCGACACAATGGTCCAATACGATGGAATCAAAGTCCTTCGTTGAAAGATATGCCGCCATCGCCGTCGCATGCTCATTTATACCCAAGACAACGCCATCGTTCTCTTTTTCGTCCCTTGTCCTTCCCTTGCCCGCCTTCTTCTTCCTGCTGCTGATGACTGGGCTTCAGCTGCGGGGAACACACGCACACACACACACATGCTCAGGGGATTCGGGGGGACTGGAGCATTAGTACCTACCAATAACACAAGCCTCATAAAGGATTGGGCTTTGTGGGGGAAGAGATAGCAAAAGCTGGCTCTTGGCCCTGGGATCTCGTTTTCCGAGAGTCTAGACTAAAGCCCACCGACCAACCCTTGCACGACAAGGGTTTTAGCGAAGGAAAGGAAAGAAAAAGAAGAAGCGGAGCAGGTTTTGGTGTCTTGAGTCTTGAGCCCGTTTCACGCGCGTGGAGACCCTGCTTTCTCTCTCTCCCGGTTCTTTTTTATTTTCAGCCCAGTCCAGTTGAGGCGCCGCCAAGGGGGACTGGGGACCTTGACTCGGAGCGCGATATTGCGCCTCGGCCGTTCGTCATCCTACCACATAGTCGGGAAGTCGAAAAAGGGACAATTCTCCGCGCAATTTTCTCTCTTCTATTCTTATTTTATTAGGTGTGGAATCGCTTTTTTTCTTATCGGGGACGTTGCATGAGGCGGCGGGCGCCGCCCGATTCTTTTGTACACATCAGCGTTTTTTCTTTTTTTTTCTTTTCTATGCCATGACATGCCCACGACAAAAGAAGACTATAATAAAACAATGAATATTATATTCCCAAAGAAGGCAGCTGTCAAAATACATGTTCCCACTAATAGCCTATTCTAGTCCGCACACCCGTGTGGAGATTCTCACTGCAAGGATTATTCTTTTCTCTGACCCAAGTCGACTGCCAATGCTGGGCTATCCCGCAGCAGGGGACGGACCCAATTCGCTTAACATTTTTGTAAGCTGCGTATTTATGCCAAGAGATGTGCCCAGAGAGGGAAAATCTTCGCGACGTGTTATAGTCCCAAGGTTCCAGGTTGCAGGCGATATTCCATCTCTCCCCCCCCCCCCCCCATCGTCTTGGTTTCCCATAGATGAATCGCCCCTCCTCTTACCATCTTACGATTCAACCTGGGTTGCTTCTATATGGCTATATTGCGATTGGGTCACATATCCATGCCTGTAACCACTCTTTTGGTTTGAGAAATGATGGGTTTCGTTTCACGACGTGCAAGGTCCAGGTAGCCTCACCACCGCTTTCGCTGCCATGCTGTGGTACATATGCGTAGCCGGGAGAGCAAAAGCCGACACCGCTTAAATGACAACTTCCAAGCAAACTTGTGTAATCGTGAACAGAAACATGGTAGATCCCCGCTATGCTGTGTAACGCCATGTCATGCCATGGCGTTGAAAAACATGTAATATTGACATCAAATGTCGTCCCATCTCTAAATAGCCAGGACGCTGCAAAAAGAACAAGTTCTAGCCGTCATTATAGTACAATGTACAAAATTCCTGTATCCGCATTTATATGCAAAGATCATTTTCTGGGATATCATGACCCATCTTGGAAACAACTGCTGTTTACCAGTTCCATCCTAACGGGGAAAAAATCAGGTACTCCGTTCCGTGTATATGGTAAAAAAAAATACTTTCAAAAGCAAAGTGAATTGCAGAATGTCGAATGAGTCCATCGTAGAATCAATCATCGTCCAATCATTCATCGTCGGCGACCGTGGCCACTGGATGTGCCCTGGCCGAGATCTTGACTTTGCTCCTCCAAGGCGCTCAACTCCTCCAGCGACCTATCCGACGAGGGGTATTCGTGCGGGCTCCACTTGGGAGACACCATCTTCCCCTCAATAATGTACACCTCGCTCTTCGAGTCCTCGTGCACTCGCGTATTGTTCGAGTTGCTGCTGCTCCCGCCGGCCGAAATGCTGACCTTGTTTCCCAGCATCGGGTCCGGGTTGTATGATAACGGCGGCGGATGCGAAGTGAGCCCAGCCGCGTGGCGATGATACTCATCGTAGGCCAGCGCCTCGCTGCGGCTTTCCGAGTCGACGACAGTGACGCGGTGAAGCGACACGTCGTTGGGTCCGTATCCCGGCATGGAATTGCCTTGCTTCTTTGCCGACAGCCCAGTAGACGGCGTGCGATGCGTCGATTCGAAGCCGCGGATCTTGAGGACGCGCAGCAGCGGTCGAATGGTGGCGAGACTCGAGGCGATAATGGCCACACCAGGCTCCACCATGCTCCAAAGCAAGGCGTCAGTGGCAGAGACTACCGCCATATCAGTATATCAATTTGTGAGTGGTGGCATGGCGTCACTTACAGAGGAGATCATCCATCTCCGTCAGACCAGCCAAGAACTTGACACGAATCAGTGTAGCGATGCTAGCGCTGTGAGGCTGTTAGCAAGGGGGTCGCCTCTGTGGCAGCACTTGTACTCACAATATACCCAGACCCAGGATGAGGACAACGGTGACCTTGGCCTGCTTGGTCATCTTGACGTTCCACAGCATCGGGATGGGTAGCAGAGCCTACACAAGTGTCAGTCGCACGGCAAATGTTTTCCGGAGCGCTCAGGTGCATCACATACGTAGAACCAATCTGAAACAACAGTGAGGACGCTGATGGCGTAGGCGGCATTGATAATGTCCTGCCCACTGGCGCAATGGCCCTCCGTGATTCTGTAATCCCACTGCTTGGCGACGGGCATGCACTGGAAGACGTCCCAGAAAAAGACGCCCAGAGTGTAAAGGGTGACGACGAGAAGGCTGATTTTGATGATGATGCTGTAGACCTTCTTGGCAGATAGTCGAAGCAGAAAGACACCGATGCTGAGTTTGACGAACATCATGGCCAGGATGTAGGCAATCGTAGCGATGGCTTGCCACTATAGGTAAAAGGTCAGTCGTATTAGCCAAATTCGGCCAAGAATAGATCAGTTCGGGATAGTACCATAAGAGCAGCAACTCTATCATCGTCTGTCTCGACAGCTGCGTTGTGTCTTCCCATGCCCCGGCGCACACCTTCCAAGATGAAAGCACACATGGCTGTAAATATGACCTGCGTTCAGTGTCAGCAGCGTGCCGCCATCAGAGCTTCGTAAAGGCAGAGTAACCGACCTGAGCCACCAACATCAACCAGTCATCGGACTGGAAACTCCTCATGATAATGGCGCGGGTATATGTGCGCAGGCCGATGGTGACCCAACTCAGAACTAGCAGGGCGATGGTGGCGCCGACCAAGCGGCCGCCATTGTATTCGTTCAAGTCGACTTCGGCCATGGTGAGAAATGAATATCGCGCTGCTCTGCGTCAGAGGGCGCGCAGGGACTGGCAACCGCGCGCAGGATGCGGCGCTGTGTTCGACGGACGAGTTTGGCGAAAACGGTTGGGAGAGACGAGACGAGACGGCCGGGACTGGGGACGAGGTGGCGAATGGGTGGTTTCTATATAGAGTTGCGGGCCGTCATAGCCAGCAGCGATAGGAGATGGGAAATCAGAGACACAGTAGCGCGAAAGCTTGACAGAACTTGAATCAATGCATCGGCGCCCGTGTAATGGTGGCTTGGTAACTCTATCACAGCAAGACCCGGTAGTGCGTGCTCGTGTTCCAGACTCAGACAGACGAGTTCGTGACAAGGTGAGAGAGTCCAAGAGGGAAGAAGAGATCAAGCGAGTAATATGCAAGAGCACAAGCGTAGCACACTGCAGCCACGGAAAGGATGTTTCTTCCTTTTTCATTTTCCACTCCCACTCTTCGTCCTTTTTATTATTCAATGCAGGCCTTGTCAGGCATGTGGATGCACACACACTGGGAGGGATCCGCCGGATGCGGTTCTCAGTTCTCACTAATGAGTGCCACCAGAATGCCTGCCACCCACAAGCCCGTGGCTATTATGTGCATCTCTTTTTAACAGGGGTAAACTTGCAGGGACCAAGAGGGTGGCGGTTTAAGTGGCACGCCCTCATTTGGAAAATGGCCGTTGAAACACTGCTGTCCTTCTTCGGTACCGCGGTTCCTGAGTCGTGTGGCTTTGGCATGAATGGAGGTCCTTGGAGCAATATCGTTAGCAGAAAGGAGCCCGCACACATACGGACTAGACAGGTCCCAATGCAACGCCACTGGTCTTCTGCGTTCAATATATGTCTCAACGTTCGACCATCGAGGAGCCAGCAGTATTTCGTCCAGCTTCCTTCAAGCCAACAAGCCGTGAGCTCTCCCTCTGTATTTAGGGCCAATCGGTGCACTAGACGGTAATGCATTAAGCAGAGCACATCAATCGATGCGCTAGAAGCACGCATTGAACCTGCAATATGGGAGCACATGCATCTCCCAACCTTGCTTTGCAGAACCCGGGCTGGCTGTGATTGAGAGCAGGGGCTGGTGCGCAGGTAGCGTGCGACTGACACCACTAGGGTAGCCGCAAGGTTCCATCAACGGTGGGACAAGAAGCTGCAGCTTGCTTGGCCTTCTCGCAGTAGCTTCGGTCCACACTGGACGTCTGGCTGAAACTCTGTCGTCGAATAGGCGTACGAGTTGAGCCGACCGAGGCGGCTCCAGTGAACTGGGAAGAAGGCTCTTGGAGCGCCCACGCAGTACACTGACTCAAGATGCTCTCGCGCATTCTTTGGGCAGACTGTTGGTCTTTTTGCGACGACACGTTTCAATGCTTCCGTATCGAGGAAAGAAAGATCAAGACATCCAGCATAGAAACAGGCGTATCAGCGTGGTACAGAGCTGGGTGGAGGTGCCGGTTCTCCGGACTGTGCTGGGTTGGGTGCCGATGAATGCATAAAATTCTCCGTAACACGGAGAAGTTTGTACTGGGTGTTATCGACCATGTGGTGTAGTACAATGGTGATTGTTCGAGGTCGTCGACGGTGGACAGGTACCCTTTCGGCATTGCATATCTTCTGCCCTGGCAACAAGATTCTAGCTGAGCTTTTTTCCCCGAACAGACTGCCAAAGACGGCTTGGCATCCCGAGATTGAAAGGCTTGGAAATTGCTCCACGCCTCTCTCCACAGATGGCAGACGTGACTATTGTTCAAATACGGCGCCACGCTCCGAACCCTGGGCCACATGGCAATAGCACCAAGAGCCATTTTCAATAGCAGTGGGTATACGTCAAGCCAGGAACCGCAACGCCGAGGAGCCACTGTGGTAGACTATTATGTGATGAGTTGATTGAGGTCCATATTGTGTCACCATGTATCCCGCGCGCAAGACGCCAGGGGTTCGGCTCAAGGTTTGACAGGTGATTCTGAGACAGAGCAGAGAGAATGGCCAGGGTCGTTCAATTAATCGGGGAGGAAATCTGATGGTATCCAGCACAAGCGGACCAGCGGACTCGCGCCCGCCGCGCATACGCACAGACGAGAAGTAGGTGCAAGGTTGCAGCGAGCCGTGAACTGGCAGGGTATTGGAGAGCGATCTGATCACCGAATGCGAGTTAACATGGCATGCGATACGTGGTTTTAATGGGTGTTTTCCGCCGTCTTTCCTCGGGAAATGGTCGATCGAACCCTTCTGCGTTTGTTGGGGATGGCACATGGCAGCGATTCGATGTCGATTCGACCCTACCAAAATTGTGCCTGGACCATCTCGATAACACCTTTGTGTGCCGGGAGTGGCGCATGCGGACTTTTGCACAGACTGCGCATCGTGGCCCATCCCGGGCAAATAGCTGGCCAGCGGCTATTGCCTGGGCCGATATCGACAGGAGGATGCCCAAACAGCGAGAGATGTCAGCTGCTGACGTCGGCACGGAGTGGCAGGTTGTTGCTGCGGTTCCGTTGCCAACTATGCTCGGACAGCAGCCCCGGGAGTGCTGCACCTGCCATCTGGTGGTAACGTTTAGAGTTGACAATCAACAATGCACATGGACATGAGCAAATGGGATAGGAGTCGAGTAAATGGCGATGAAACTCGGGTATGAAGCTTATTGTCGCAGGCAGGGAGATGCCTTGTTACATGAATGAGACCATGACAAACGGCAACCAACAGGCACCAGTATACGAAGTATGGGGGAAACGGTCGCATTGCTGTAAATACAGCGCTAAAAACCCTGCAGCGGAGCCAAGCTTTGGGAATGAACAGTGAATTACAGGTGCTGTGGCGCAGCAAATGCCCGCTGTAACTCGCTGTAGTAGAGCGCAAAGAGTGCCCTTCAACTGCCCAACGCCCAACATGAATTCGGGCACTCAGCCACTGCCTGGAGCACGTACCCAGGCTGGCTTTACTAACCCATGCTTCCAATCTTCTTCACCAAACATCTTCATCAGGGTCCAAGACACCCCTCCCCCCGGGCATTCAAACGCCAAGGCATGGAATTTAAAAATCTACAAGGGGAAAACGTGTTACCTTGGCGGTGAAGCTCCAAACGCTATCTCGGTGTCTCCAACTGTAATGGCAGCACATTCAGTATAGGTCGGGTAGTGCGCTCTCGCGTCCGCAGCCGATGACTTCGGATCAAGCACCTCCTTCATGTATAGCAACGGTAGCTACAATGAGTTGACATCTCCAACTTACTGAAGCTAACTCGTCAAGGAAAGTGCAAAGTTTCTTTACCAACTTCACCGCCCTGTTCCCTCGTGGTACCCTTGCACAGGGGTCGTTAATTGTCAAAAAACGTGGCAACAAACCAATTTAACCAGGGTATCATCGACTTTCACCTACCAGCTAGCGTATGTCAATTCATGGTTACTGTTTCCTCGGCCTCATCAAGATGGCTCGCCTAAAAAACTCTACTGCCTAAAGGTAGGTCGACTCGGACCTTGTACGGTACGCTATGACTGGTTCGAAGACACTGCTCAACTCGAAAGCATCGCGACAATATGCCGGAGATGATGGCAATACAAGGAAGAACCCCTTTTACTCTATTACGTACGACAATAATTCGGTTTGGCAAGTCGTCTCCCTCTGCCGACAGGTCACGCGCCGCTTCGCCTCAGAAGTCCCTCTGGCTTATGCTAGCAAACAAACCACCCACCACATTCTACCAATGGTGTTGTTCCAATCAACAATTGCCATCCGCATTTCCGCATGCGTCTTGCATGCCATCTCGTGCTCCCTTTTCCACACCTTGCCCGCTCTCCCCCCCTCGCCCCAGCCCTACCTACAGAGTACTTGAGCCGACATCGTCATGCCCCGCGTCACGGTCCTGCCAACCGCATAGCAAATAAATGCCCACTTCCGATCGTTTGAAGCCACACGTTTTTTTCTATCTACAAGATTCGCTTTCTCTGTTCTTGTTTATTCATGTTTCTTCATGTTTCTTCAACAAGCACGGCTTCTATCTATTATCCGCGACAGCCGTACGCTCTGACGCTGCTTTGTCGCCCTCTGCCGGCGCTGAATGACTCAGGCCCGCCCGCCCACCAGTTGTCGCCACATTAAAAAGCACATCTACCTATCGAGCCAGATTCGTCCAATCCCGCTATAATCTCACATCGCGTGCTGGTTTCCGGCCTTCTAATATCATTTTACCTGCTGGGCGCTAGGGCGCGGACTGATATACCAAGCAGTCCTGTTGCGCCAATCTGCAGAGTCAACCAGCATGGGTATTGGCAAGGGCCACAAGGCTGGCGGCATCCGCGATGATGCCCCAGACCTTGAATTTTCCTATCTTCGCTATGGAAAGCACAACCTCCACCGAATCGGTGTCTGGGAGCAGTACAGGCCTGTTAAGCCCAGTGCCAGCTACTGGCTCATGTACGTACCTTGCTGTGCCACCAACAACTATGCGCCAAGATGGCTCTCTGCTAACTCGTGTTTGTCCCAAAGATTCATCCACGGTGGGGCATGGCGAGACCCTCGCAACAAGCCAACTGATTTCGCTCCGTCCATCAGACATCTGATGACTGCCGGCAGTCTCCCGGAGGCGGTCCGTGGATTCATCAGCATAGACTACCGGCTGTCGCCATACCAGGAAGAGTTCCCGCAGTGCATAGACGAGACGCCCTCCTCGGAGCAACGCACCGCGCAGCACCCGGACCATCTCCACGATGTGCGCTCGGCCATGGATTTTCTCAACCAACGATTCGACCTCGGTGACAAATACATTCTCATTGGGCACTCGGCCGGGGCCATGCTCGCGTTCCAGTTGCTCATGAGCAATGCGCAGTGGCAGCTGCCGTCCCCCGCGCCTCTGCCCAAGCCCGCAGCCATCATTGGCATCTCGGGCATCTACGACCTTGTCAACTTGAATCGCCGCTACGACGGCAACTACGCCGGCTTCATCAGCAACGCCTTTGGAGACAACGAGGATGTCTGGGCCGATGCGTCTCCCGCGCAGTATCGAGACTCCTTTGTGCAGCCGCTCCTACCGCACGGCACGCCGCTGTGGCTCGCCATCTCGCCCACCGACGGCTTGCTCGATCTGGCCGAGACGGCCGCCATGGCAGAGAAACTCAAGGCTGACGGCTTCCATCCTACCGTTGTCAGCGACCTGCACGGCGAGCATGACTTTGTGTGGCAGGATGGCGCGCAGATTGCTACTCTTGTGCAACGCGTGCTTGCCGAGTTACGCCTAAAGTAATCTGTAACCCACCTACCCAGCATAATGACACAAGCCAAAGCTTTCATGTATTTTTCTATGATGTTTTAATTCCTCTGTTCATGCCTACATGCCTACATCAAGTATATAGTTAGCCCATCTCGTATATATGACGCATACAATGACTCAGTAAACAACAACGGTATTCCTGACCGCGATTCAGAGCAATTCGCCATTCGGCATCATTCTCAGACCAATGTCGCCTGTTTACTTATCGTGCCGTATCGGTCAAAAGAACGTGTAAGATGTCGCTTTTTCTTCCCTTCCGGTCTACCTGCAGCGTCGTATCAGAGAACGCGCAACCCCGGCCCCGCGTCTGTGTTGTCGAACATTGACCGGGATCAGTGCAGATCACCTGCCTTTTTTTCTTCTCCTTTGTCTTTGTTTTTGCCTTCCTCTGCTATTTTGCCAAGAAGAGCATACATTTTCTGTCTGAGACCTACCGAATCGACGTGCCGTCTCGGAAACTGTCTCAGTCACACACCTGTTGCAACAGACCTTGGCAAGACACGGGTTTTGACGTCAACCAAAGCACACTAGCCAGTTCAAATCGGGCTTGAGGAAGAAGGTGAACCAAAAGCTCCCTTGGCCCGCGAGGGACGGCTCCCTGCGTGACGTTTTTGCGGAGTGTAATAGGTATTGGGCAAGGGATTTCTAAACTACGGGGAGCAGCAACACAATCTGGAAGCTTGAGGTTCGCGATTCATCATAGGTACGGCTGGCATGGGGTCCATTTTGTCGCGTTCTTTCTGCAAAAAAATGGAATGGACTTGGGCAATAGACTGGCGTCTAGGAACATGATGTGAAGATCAACTCAAGAGAGCTAGCCGTCGTCGTGACCTCAGTTCACCACACTTCAAAGAGAGCATGCACTTGATACTGTCCATCCAATCCCGTCCGACGCATCAACTCTCAATCACGTCACACCATGAGATTCCTCACATCGCATATTGAGGTTTCACTTGCCTCTGACTCGTCCCCAATCGCCACGGCCTCTTGCCTGTGATCGAAACGCAGCCGATTTCCCTCCCCCCCAAAACCAGCAGCATCATCTGCAAGATCCAACCTACCCTATACCTGTATCTTCCCCGAAACTGCTTTCCCCAAACGGGCCATAGTGGGGTGGAGATCCCATCCGCCCCAAAAATGACGTAACCCCAAACACACCGCCTCAAAGCCCAACCGGCGTGACGCAGCACGTGACGTCCAAAATAGGCAATTTTCAAGAACAGCGCCCCGTCTTTTCCCTTGTCGATAACGATAACGGCTTTCCCGGATCAAGCCGGCCCAAAGCTTTTTTTATTTTTTGGGGATACGTACCCAAAAAGCCCCGCGGTTGCGAACCCCGCTACAAAAGCAGGTGTGACATAGGTAGTTAAAAACTGCCGGGTTAAATCTCGCGCCGACAGCAAAAAGGATGGGCATTTTTGCGCCGTGATCAACAACACTGCCACGAATCGTCGGCGCATGCGTTTCGGGGGTGGAAACGGTGTCGCCTTGGACGGGCGCATCGCGCCGTGCCAATTAATCTTTTTCATCTCGCGCGCGCGGCTACTCAAACTGGGTGTTGTCGCCAAAAGAATCCTGTGGCCTATAGATTCCGTTTGGTGTGGCTTTCTGCGCACACAGAAAGAAGAAAAAGGGAATCAGAAAAAGGATACCAGTTATAGTTATATAAAGCCTCACAAGTTACATAAGAAAACAAAAATAGCCGCGCACACTCCCTCCTCCTCCAAATTTTCTCGCTTCTGCGCGGTGTGGCGCGTAAACCAGTATCAAAAGCATTGCCAAAATGAGGAGAATAATTCTGGTTAAATGACAAAAAGAGCAACTAATAAGCATACGCAATAAACATCCGATTGGAAAGAACAAGACAGACAAAAATCAAAAGCGAAAGAAGAATGACAAAACTCAAAAGCCAAAAAAGACAAAAATTCCAGGTACCGCCGATCCCAAAGACCTCAGGTTGAGATGAAAGAAATCTCTCACCCTTTCGAGACATATAAAAAAAAGAGACGGATAAAAAAAAGACAAAAAAAGGGCAGATACACACACCACAAGAACCCGCGTGCGAACCCTGACCGACGTCCGAATCCTTCTTTCTCTTTTGGTTCACTGACCGACCGACTTGCTTTCCAGTTCACGCGAGCCACCGCCGCGCGCGTGCTTTTCCAACAAGAAAGTATCGTGCGCTTACCAGAGCGTACAACTGTCCAAGCATCATAATACTCTTTCTTCACCCCTCTCTCTTGTCGCTGTCTCCCCTTTTCTGCGCGAGCAAGCGCACCACCTGTTTTTCTCCTGGTCCCTCTCTTCGTCATTGCGCTCTTGTTACCTGGTAAACAGTCTCTTTTTTTTCTCTTCTCCTCTTTCATTCCCCTTGTCCGTTTCTATCCCTGTCATTCGTTTTCTTCCTTCATCGTCCCGTTCTCGACAGTCCTTGAAAGGACATCGTTTGCGATTTGTAGCAAACACGTTGGTGGCGAAGAGAGACGTCTTCGCCCAAAAGAGCATCAAAATCAAAAGCAAAAAGTAATAAAAAGAATACGCAGAAATTCAACTCCTGAAGTGAACCCAACGCCAGTCTAGGGAGCGTATTGTGACCTTGTCGAAAGATCGCCGTAATTACATCCTTTCCGCGCCATATATCAAACGCGCCGCGAAATAATCGGGAGAGCAAAGTATAAATCAAAACTGTAACAAATAGACGTAGCTTCGTACCGCAAATCATGCGAGCGGTTTGCAAAGTGTGAACCTGACAAGGTGCCGAGCAAGCGAACACGCGGCTTCGTCAAGACAGGGATATGCAGATGCAATGGACTGTCATGATTTCGACAGTGGCTCTTCAGGCCCTACTACCTCTTCCGCTTCTTGTTCTTGTCCACGGCTACCGCAGCCATGGTGGGAGCGATAGGCGCTGCCGGAAGCAGGATCGGCGGCACCGGAATAGGAGCATCGTCTTTCTTGATGGGCACGCCCATGTGGCGCCCATAGCGGCCCTTGCGGCCATTGCCTTCATCTTCGCTGATGCACTGATCGGCCGACAGACCGGCGTCACGGCAGCGGCCGCAGGGGCGCTGGCGATCACAGCCCTTTTTGCTCTTGCGACATCTCTGGCATCGCGGTTTCGTGGACAGATCGGGGTGGTCGTCCTCACCACCTGTAGGCGGGCCGCTGACGGAAGCGACCGAAGGCTTCCGGGAGTGCGGAGCAGAGGCCGGCGACATTGGCACATTGGTAGGCACAGGGAGCTTCTTCATCTTCAAGCTATTGGACGGCTTGTGCGTCTTAGGCTTCGGCGGTGGCTTGGACATGGGAAGGATGGGCTTGCTTGTTGTGGCAGGCTTGACCTTGGCCTCACCCGACTTGGTATCATGGTCGCCTTCATCACTGGTGTACTCAGCCTGTGCGTGAGTCAGGCTGCTCTCCGTTGTAGGGTAAATGAGCTTGGAGGCGCCGGACATGTCAAGCTTCTGGCGACGCGCCGCAGGGAGCTCGTCTTCGCTCTCACTTTCCCCATCGCTAGTGGCGCCAGTGGAAGAGGCGTTGTCGGCTCTGCCGCTAAAAGTGTCGTCCAGGGTCGACGCAGAGGTGCGGCCATGCGAGATATTGGACATTTCTCCCAGGCGCATCAGCTGAATGGCAACATCCTTGTCCTCTTCAGACATGCAGCTGCCGACAGTGGGGTCTGGAGTAGGTAGGATACCCATGGCGCCACTGCTGCCGTAGCTGATGCTGCCACGATGATGACGGCGACCTTCAGTGCTTGGAGTTGCGTAAGCTCCAGTCTGGAAGCTGTTGCTATAGTTTTGGGAAGCATGTAACGATCGAGGGTTCGTGAATGGGTTGGCCCCTTGTGGGACGTATGACAAGGGTGCCCGGGAGTCAATTCGACGCGCCGGGGAGACGGACGGGTTGGATGTGGCAGCGGGCATCTGAGGCGGCGCAAAGAGAGGAAGTTCCTATAAATTGACAAGAAGTCGGGATTAGAATCAACAGGCTCTTTGAAGGCATCTCAGAGATGCGGAAATTTTTCTCCTTACCGAGCTCTCAAACTTGGCTCGTTTGCGTCGGCCACCCTCGACGATATTCTCGACACTGATATCAGTAGTACCGAGCTGCTCCTTACTTCGACCAGAGACACTGCCTTGCTCCCCGTCGCCACTGCTGTATCCATCGACGCTCGCGCTGTACGAGTCGCCGTGGAGAGCATTGGAAGCATGGCTCTTGACGGATCGAGAGCGGCTCTTCTTGCTACTGACGGAGCCACTGCGGCTTACGCCATCGGCCCGAGGAGACTGGCTTCTCTGGCGTGGTAACCTGGCATTGGGCGCCTCGTCACCCTGCTGGCTATGTCTGGGGTAGCCATCGCCCTCATAGTACGTGTCGGCTGTGGTGGGGGACTGATAATTTTGCTGGGGATATGCGCTGGAGGCAGTGGGGGACTCTTCAATGACGCGGACGTAGACGATCATGTTGTTGGTAAAGTTTTCATACCGCGCGATCAGAGTGTTGCCCTGGTCGTCCTCGAAGCTGACGCCCTTGGAGCCAGTCCGACCGGAGTAAAGGCCATAAAAATTCTTGACCGTAGTGACAATGGAGTCGGTCGTGTCATGAGGGTAGATTTGCACGCGCATAGGAAGGCGCGCACGGTATTGAGGAGAGTCAAGAAACAGAAGCTCGAATGCGACATTCTTTGGCAGCGAAGGCTGTCTCGGGGAGACGCTGCCGTTGTGGGAGGAGGGGCCGGCCATGGCGGCCGCAGTATTAATGGGCGACATGGAAGTCATGGGCTGCGTATGTAAGGTATAAATATCGGCCGATACCAAGCGATGCTGAGATTGCGTCTGTTGGCGCCGTGCAAAGACGAGAGTTACCGCGTGTGGGTGCGGTTTTTGCGGAATGCTAAGAGGCCCTTTTGGTTTTGAGGGCACTACTTTTGCACGCACAGGAAAAAACTGGCGACCGCAAACGTCTAGCGAGCAGAGGCAAATCCGACAGACGTTCAGGACAGAGGAAAATGCTTGATTGTAGCGATCGATGTGTTCGAAAGAGCGGCGTGGGATTGGTGAGATGCAGATCAAGCCTGCATCACCGCCGTCAGAGGGCTGTTGAGGGAGGGCGGGCTAGCGCCGAGTCGTCAGCACCGGGCTGGCGCAGATGGCGGGAAACGAGGGTTGCGATTCCCCGAAGCGTACGTCGACGGAGAATTCAGAGAATAGTCTGTCGCAATTAGCGATGGGAACGGGTTTTGATGCGAGGGAGAAGTGGTGCGATGATGGGAAGAGGACGGGCTGGACTCGAGCAGAGTCTGGCGGTCGAACGTCGCAGGTGTGCGGCCAAGGCGAGCGAGCCGTCGGCGCAGAGGAACGCGGCGGCGGGAAGATGATGAAAGGGGGCAAGGGATGGCGAATGGAGGATCGCGATGGTGAATGGATGCAAGAGGACTTACTAGAGGATTATACAGGTTGTTGGATAAAGGCGGTTTGCGGGCAGAAGAGCTCGACGACGGGAGGTGAGTGTGCGGTGCATGGGGAAAAGAGGAGCAGAAAGTACGAGGCCGAACGATTTTGTCGGCGAGGCATGGGGAAGGCCTGGATGGAATGAATGGACGCTGTGGCCGGCCAGTCTACGGTGGAAGAGTGCTCTGAAAGGAACCTCTAGAGCAGAAGGCCACAGCACTGACAATGCACTAAGAGCGCTGTAGGCCGCGAAAAATGGCCGCCCAAGACCGCTCTGAGCGGCCCGCTACAAAACAACAAATCCAGCGGGCAGCCAATGGGCAACAAAACGCCTGTAATGCGCTGTAACTTGAACCAGCGCTCCCTTGACTCTTTGCTGCCGCAGGCGGAATGCCGTGCGACCAATCTGTGATGGCCACCGGCTCGTCTCGTCCGAGGGCCATGACACGTTTCCCCGGATGGCTGTCTTTGGTTGAAGCAAGTGTAGAAGGATGCATGTGTATTTCCATCTGCTGCTTCAGCAAGTATCGCACCCCGTGGACGCTGTTGAGGCGCTTTGCGACAGTTCCAATGACGCCGTTTTCTGTTTGCGCCAGCATTGGCTCCAGATAATACAGTGCGGGCAAGTTCAAGGAATCAGAAGGCGCTTTCGGTACGCCTCGCACACGCACACCATGTTTTATCTACCCATTCAGCATCCATCTATCTGTCCAAGGCAATCCACCTCTCACCGGCTCTTCCAGGTCGGCCGGTTCTCAACATCCACACAGCCCATCCACTCGTCGACAGCCCAGCGAGTCACCTGAATGGAAGCCAAAAACGAGGGAACGGTAGAAGGTGTGGATGGGGGTGGCACTGTGCCGGGAGGTAGGTACCTACCTAGGCCAGGTATGGAACTGCCTAAAACGTGCCCAAGGTTTCGCAAGTTCGATGGATCGAGTCGGCACACGTTGGGATGGACGTTGAGGGCGCCGTCCATCTCGAGCCATCGTCTTGAGAAATGGACGGATAGTTTATTCTATGATAAACCTTCATCTCTTTACCCTTCCCGCAACTTGTTATCCCGTCCGCCCCGCGTGGGCTCTATCTTTTTTCCCAACTTGTTCGCCGTCTTGGGTCTCCATCCACACACACAACACAACACACACAACCTCCTCCGCCATTTCGCCTCGAGTCTCCACACGCGCTAACAAACCGGCAAGCCTCTCTCACTTCATCGGCGAGCGGATGGACAGTGCGATTGGTCGTGCGCCATACACAGGCGCATATGTTCTCATTACCTACTAGCAAAGGACGACCCTGCTAGACAGAAAGAGAAGAAAAGGGTTCCCGCTTCGTCGACCAGAACGGTGTCAATGTCCATCAATGTATTGCCTGCATACAAGACGACCGACCTCCGACCTTAGTACCTTGCCTACATGGATGCGCGGTGTGTGAGTGGGATGCGACAAGCTGCTAGCGCTGCGCAGGAAAAAAAAAGGTTGGGACCCCATGACGGCAAGTCATATAGGTATGTACCTAGGCGTCCGGGGACGGCGAACGAGAATAGCCTCGAGCGGGCGACTCAATGAGATGGCGTGAGGGCGAGGGCAGCAAGACGAGATGGTGTGACGGGCAGTCTTGATTTACCATGGCAAGTCGTGTTGGATGGACATTGAGGGAGAAGCTAGGTTAGTACCTACCTAGGTTAGTAGGTATACCTACCTGTGCCTGCTTGCCTGTTGTAGGGACGAGGTACAGAGAATACCTGCTGCTGTGCCTGGCGACCGCGAGTGGCTCGGAACGGTGATGGCTGCATCGGCCATCTACCAGCAAAATACCTACGTATTTTCTCACTCGATGGCGGCGTCGTAATGGTGTAGCGGTCATGGCCATCTGCAACCCTCCGTGCCCTGCCCGTTGACGGTTCGGTTCGTGGGTCGACTGCCAGCGTGTGTGTGCGTGTGCCTGGCAGTTGACCATCTCTCGAAACAAGACGGGCCAAAAATAAACTAATGAAAATAATAATAATAGTACACGAGCAACTATAGCAGTAATAGTAATACAAGAACTGGTAATAAAACAACAGGGAAAATCAAGGCCAGAGACTGCTGCGCCTGCGCTGAGGGGTGTCATATGTCCGTTCTGACTCCAACCGTGGCCCGCTTTCCCATGCATTTTCGCCAGCGCATAGCATTGGGGGGAAGTGGTCCACGGCGATTCATTCGCTGGGGGCGGCTCGATGCCAGACGAGCTTTGGCTTGTTGCACAATGAATAAGTATAAACGTGCGTCTGGACGAATATGGTGATATAGTACAAGGGGAGGGAGGAATGCGCAATTGGAAACAAGTCCCGATCCGTGGACCTCTGGTGGGCGGCTATTCATCAGCACAACCCCATCGAGCGAGATGCCATGATAACATGGGTACATATTTAGTGACGATGGTTCATGTAGATACCTTGGGCCGTGACTAGGTAGGTTATTAGTTATTTAGACATGTAAACATGTAACAAATAAGAAAGAAGCTGATAGTGGCGGCAATAGTGCTCAGCTGCCTAGCCCAGCCAGCCTCTTCCCTGTTCCTGACCTGTTTAACCTACGGTGACTTTTATTTAGCGTGCACAAGAACGGCATCACGCACCACCCGAAGAGGTTACAGCACATCATACTCTGATACAAAGCCATGCACTCGCCCACTCACGAGGGAGGATCAAAACGGGTTCGTAATGCGCCGTCTTTTCTTTTCCAAACTCTTTGTCCGTCCCTACTCCTGTAGGACTAAGTTATACGGCGCACAACAACACATGTCCTTCATCAGCCGCCGCCCCTGTGCGATGCTCCCCAACTACCGTTGACCAGTAATTCCACGATCGATCTGCAACATTTCAACATGGTTTGCTGCGCGCGCAATTGCATGCAGGGATTTGGTAGCGGGAAAAGCCTCGTCTTTGGTTGGTGGGGAATCGGTTAACCCATCTCGGCGGTCGTTTCGAACTGGTTGGTTCACAGCATTTGGCTTGGGCGGCAAAGGAATGGCGCTGTCAGTAAACTCGAGCGGCCTTTGTTTGCGTCGATGCAGACATCCGGCAATTTTACCCTTTTTCACGCGCATGAACCTGCACATTCATCAATCTCAACCAGTGTCGATGCGCCGTCTGGGCCGCCCGATTGCGCGCAACCATGAAGTTCCCTTTCCCAGATGTGTGCCGGATTCGGGGTCGTTGTGCTGGTGGTGTAGCCACCAGGCTGAGGCTCTTCGGCTGGACCTACGAAATACACTGTGTCGTATACTGTACGGACAAAATCACGAGCAAAGGAAACTGAGAATGCAATAGTCGCGAAGGGGCTGGACGAACCAACTCCCAAGCTTATAGCCTGGTCCGGGGCTAAGAATAATCAACCCAAGACATGGCCGACGACGGTTTCCTTTTCTCAGCACCAAGACAAGACTGCTCGGAGAATGTGGAGGGTACAGACGTCGCACAGGGAGACAACAAAAATGTACTCCGTAGAAGCGGCTCTGCTTGATTTGCCCGTGATTTCCATCTGACCAAAATCTGCGACATGGCCTTGTCCATCTGCGGCCCTCGCTCGGCATTTATCATTCCTGCCGGGCGTGTTGTATTAGGCCTCAATATCAGTCAAAGAAGGAGGGAAAAGGCTTAAAACACCTGTTTGCGCCCAGCCAGCGCGCTACCTTATTAGTTAGTAGGTAATCAAATGACACACACAAAAGAGGGACAAGTCGACAGCCTCGCACACGCCGTCTTGGTCGTCCTCTCCAAGTCCCTGACGAAATACCCTCATCGTCGGTCACAGTGGTAATACCGGCGGGATATAGAGACATGCCGCCCACGGAACTTGTTCTTTTCTGCGACAGCGGTGGATCGTATGCTCATCCCAGTTGTGGCGGTAAAAAAGAACAGGTAAATGCATACTAACTACCTGAAAAAAACGTGCCAGCGCAGCAAAGTCCTCGACGCCCGGCCCAAACCCCAGCCAGCTGCAAAAAGGATTGGCGCACCAATCGAGGTGGTCAACGAATAGGTTTTAGGCATTTCTCAGGATGTTGTTTTTGCTTTCCCTTTTTGGGGATAATTCCGTTTCAACCTCTTGATGCTGTCTGCCAGTCATCCATCCCCAGCCTTTCATGTATTGCATGACAAGTGCCTTTGGGCCTGGTGACCTTTCTTTCCCGCTTCCTGTTGTATTACGCACATAAGTTCTACCAACAACCTGCCGTCCTCTGTCATGGACCGTCATCGGCTCCCGTGTCTCGAGTGCCAGCTTCTGGACCATGCTTTACTTACTTTACCCAGGGCTGCTTCTTTCTTCTTGATAAAAATTACTCGTATTTTGCCCTACATCTCCCCTTGTAATTTCCATGCGCCAACGGCTTCCTCGACGAACCCCATTCCGGAAATCCCGTCATCAATCAGAAATGGCCATCTCTGTGGACAAGCCTCCTCCCGCCTCATGTCAGCCCAACGAACCGGTGCGGACCCTTGCATGCTGGCTGGCTGCCCGGCTGCCTTTTTTCTTCCCCTCCTTCAACCCTTGACCGCGATCTCTCAAAGTTAGAGTTAGCGAGTTTGGCCACTTTTGCGACAGGGTCGGCTGCACCTATTTACGACAAGTCGCTCGCTAGTTAACTGCAGCCAGCACAACATCAGCCCGTGACATTTCTTGCTACCCGACCTCTCGTCTCTCGGTGTTCTGATTGCTACCCAGATTGCGTTGTAAATCCTTGATTGGCTGCAGAATAGAACGGCCCGTCATCCTGTGTGTGTATCGACCGCCCCGCCCAGGGTTCCGGGGATAATGTTCCCGTCTAACCAAGGCATGCTGGGGTTACTCGGCTTTTCAATCTTGGCTTTTTTCTTCGTCACCGCTCTCGCCGAATTCCCGCCACAGGCAAGTTGTCGCTCTCATCAAGGCGTTGCCCATCAACCATGCAGACACTATTGCATGATTTAGCCTGCTTTGGCATGGGTCATCCTGCCCTTGAAGTGGATTTGTCCGTGTTTTAATTTTCATCTTTATTTCTGCCAACCTGGCACAGACTGTGCGATGTGGAGGGCCAACCCGGCAGAAATATACAGCGTAATGAATAATATCCGGGAAAACAGTGGAAATGAGAATCACAAAAATGGTAATGATTAAGGGAAGGAAATGGCCTAGTGGATGCAAATAAAACATATCGCCACCTGCCAAAATGAAATGGTAAGAGCCCATGTCTTACGCAGAGTGCCTACCTACGGGTACGCGCAGAATTAAACGTGGCTCGGCTCCAACAATGTTGGTACCTATAGTAGTCACTCGACAAGACTGATGTTGTCTTGCGCCGCGTTACCGCAAGTCGTTTCTATCACTCATCTCGATGCCTGCTCACTTGTCATCTCATCGCGCCAAATGTAACTAGTATGCGCCGCGTCTCCAAGCCCCTGTAGAGAAACATGGCCAAGCCCTTGTCGATGTCTCCCCGCTCCCGGGAAGAAGCCAACAAACCTCGAACAATCAGCCCATTGCGCCAGCAAGAAGCAGGCCAGTGACAGAGTCCAAAATGTCCCTATACCCGTACGTACCTGTCAGTTCACGGTCCCTCCCCCCCCCCTTTTTTTTTTTAAGTTTTTGCAAACTCTTGCCATGACGCGCCGGGTGAACCAATGGGTCGCGCGATGCGCTGGGCAAACAGGCGCCGGCTTTGCACGACCGGCGACCATTGGCAATGGCGCGCATGCCCCCAAGTCGCAAACACCGCAATTGAACCACGTCGATAAGCAATTGGACGCATCGCGTCGCAAGCGATCGTGATGCGATCACCCGGCATCCTTCCCCTGAGGGTCGGCGCAGATCTTTGTCTCGGCCAAGGCCAACGCGGCATCTGCGGTTGAATGGCACAGCGCAGCGCTCCATCTGTTGAGGTTCGTTGCGCCCGCCCTGGCGCGCAGCACGTTGACCAGATGGCGCAGTTGATTCTATAGGAGAAACATTCAAATCCTGTTTTAAAACTATACAGGCCGCAAGGACGAGTCAAGAGGGCTTTGTGCGACGCGGCACAACGTCGCGCAAATCGTAGCCGCCTCGGGGGGGGTGACCCATCAAGGGACATACATGCGCAAACGGGCAAGAAAAAAAGGACAGGTCATGATACGGAAATGGCCCATCACGACGTGGGCGCATTTGTCGCGCGCCGATAAAGAAGGGCGGTTTCTAATCTAGGAGGAGGAGCTCATCTTGGCGCTCCTGTCGCAGGTTGGTGGTTCACAGAGGTTCTCGGGCGGTTTTGGTGGTGAGATTGCGCGAAGGCTTATGAGCCGTGCTGTGGATCATCAACCGTGGGAGGGGGTCGCACCCGGCGCGAAAGCAAGAAAAGACTATCCAGCAAACAAAGGTCCCCAAGCTTTGGGCTTCGTGTATTGCGCGAGCGAACTATTGGGTAATGGTTGTCGCGCACGGAAACGCCTTATCGGATCAGTGTGGTGGAGTCAACAAAAGTGAAGAAGAGAGGCCTCTCTTTTAGTTGAGAACTGCCGCCCCCTCTCGTTGCTGACGGGTTGTGCGATTCGGGAGCGTAGAACGACAGAATTGGACACGGAACAGCACGAGCTGGTCTGGGGAAACAGGACATTATTATGCGACTAATGGGTACGTGCGATTTTTGCTTGCCTCTCAAAAGTTTCTTCTGGCGGCGTAAAGAAAGGGCGGCCGCAGGGTAGCAGGCGCAAGACGAGATGATGCATCGGGTAAATCAAGGGACAAAGATGAACAACTGCGCAAGGCCCGTTTCGCAAGGAAACCTTAAAAATCGACAGCAGAGGAAAAGGATGCTACCATTCTCTACGAACAAGCACTCCGTGCCGGTATGCGCCGGGTAAAAACGATGCACCACAACTCCACTTACCGAGCTCTCGAAACGAGTCCTTTTTCTCCGTCCTCGGCGGCTAACGGGATGCGTAGCCTCTCGTGTCAGCCCTCCAGCGCATCCATTGGCGTAAAGGTCATCCCGCCCGTCCGAGTAAGCAAAAGCCAGAAGATGAAACGTCCATCTACCCAACTATCAATGGCCAAGAATCTCTATTGTCCATGCGCGCGGCGCAACGTTCTCCCTCTGCCATTAGCAGCCCGTTGGTGGTTGGCGGCACAGTGCGAACGGGCGCTCGTGAACTCGATGGAGATCACGTGTGAGCGTGGAGATCTGGCGTCGTTTGGGGAGGACGCCACGACGCGGGTGCGCCTACACACGCGGAAGCGGCGCAAACCGCCACAATCGCGTAAAAAAAGCGCCGAAAAATATACGCAGCGTCGCAGGATGAGAGTGCACTCGGTGAAGTGGTTGGGGTTGTTATTTACGTCGTGCGCGGTGCTTTTCCGCTCAACTAAACGATGAAGTATCGAAATACTGGGAGTTGGTGAGACGCGACGGGCCGCAACTAGAGGTCCGATATGGACTAGCTTCGATATGGGCTGTCGTTGTGCCGTCCGCCACCGCTTTGGCCTCGCCTTAGTCAGCTTCCGGAAAATCGTCATCGCCGGGACGACCAGGCTCGCCCTTCTAATGCATGGGGTTGCATGTTAGGGCCGTGGCTTGATCCGTGCACCGCATGCCAAACAGCTTTCACTGCCACAGAAATCCCTGGTAGCAATAGCTTCTGACTGACCATTGGACGCCATTGGACGGTCTGCTTTTTATCTGTATTGTGCAGAGAGGACGGACAGGCGCAAGACAGGCTGGCTCCCATTTCACCCCGCCTAAGATGAGTGACCTGTCCGGCCCGCCCGTACCTCCACACTGCACTTTGCTGCCGTGGGTACCTGCCCCGACGACTTGTAGTGGTAAACAAATAATAAACAACATTGCTGTCGCAGCGCTATAGGTACATTACATGGGACCATCTCATCTCATGGTGTTTATTCAATAATCTCTCCCTTTCTTTTCCCTTTCCCCTCCAATGGAATAATTCCCAGGCTTTCTCCTTTTCTTTCGGCTCCAAACGCGGCACCGTTTGTCGTTGTTTTCCTTCTTCCTTGTCGTCTGGCGCATTTCCCCCCAGTACATGCTCATCTCTGGCCTGGCCAGTGTAATCTCCTTGCCCCAGAGCTAGCGACATTGACATTTTGTTTCGGCCCTCTGCATCAGCATCTGAATTTTTTGTTTGTTTGGTCTTCGCTTTCCTCCTGCTGCGCATCTTCTCAGCGTGTGCTCGCATCGAAGCGAATCCCTCTGTTTGGCGACCGTTGGCTCTTATTTTTGGCTGTTTGTTGTTAGGCCCGGCCGGCCCTCTTTTCCGCCGTCGTTGGTACCTACGCCGTCGTCCCTGAAACCTTGCGCCAACCCCAATCCGCGCCAGCATAACAACGATAGCGAAGGAAGGAACAGAACAAGAAGAGGACGACAAAAAAGAAAAAGCTGGATGAAATAGCGCTGCTTTCGCGACCCGTCATTTCCTCGACTTTCTCGGGTCTCTTGCATCGTGCTTCCGTTGACGGCAACTGCAGCTCCGCCGTCGACTCCATCGGTTGACGTTGTCGTGCAGCAGCCGAAATCACCTCTCTGCCTGGCAGCTGCCAAACAACATGGACACTCGGGTGAGTTTGCTCCAAACGTCCATCCTTCTCCCACATTGCGAATTTTTCCCTCTTCGTCTCGTCATTGACGGCAATTGTTACCGTCTTTATTATTTCATTTTATTCCGCCTTGTTCTTCCCATTGCCTTGCCTGCCTTTGTTTCTTCGTCTAGTTCCCCCCTTTGCGAGCTGCTTGGTTTCCTCAGTACTAATAACATTGCCTCTCCGTTTTCCAGCAACATTTTCGACCCCGAGCCTCCGAGAATAACGTTGCACCTAGCCTGCATCAGCGTCACAAGTCTACCGGGAGTCTTGCCGGCATGGTGTCCGCTGCCACCATGGGCTTTCGGGGCCCGGCGAAGCGTGCTGCCTTTGGCGATGTCACCAACATGTCCAGGCACTCTACCGGTCACGATGATGGCAAGGTTGCTCTCAAAGTCCAGCCCGCCGCCGTCTCGACGCTTGGCCCTATTGGTTCTAATCTGAACAAGGAGAATGCTGCCTATGCTAAGGATTCTCTGTCCCGTGCAGCTGTGCGCCACGGTGCTCTTGGAAACAAAAGCATCAAGCCGCTCTCTGACAGCCAGTCCATTCAAGCACCAAAGCCTCCTCCTCATCAACACCGGCCGCTTCCCCAGCAACATCACAACGCCTCCACAACCCTGCATCCTGCACGAATCTCTAGGGAGAACCAGGGTCACATCTCCGCGCTGATCGAAGCCAACACATCATATGCTTCAAAGCAACCCCGACATTACAAGAGCCAGCCCCAGCTCAAGCTCCAGCAACCGTCCCTGCGTAGAACGCAGAGCAAGTTTTTCGAAAAGATTGAATACGAATCAACACACCTCGACATTCCGGAAGAGCCTGAGCTTGCCGAAATGCACGTTCCTGCTCTCGAGCAGGCGAGCGGCCACACCGTTTATTTCGACACCGGCCCATACCATATCGGCTCTGAATCACAGCAATCAGCGCACGCGGCTGAGGTCATGTTACACCAGCCTTGCGGCTCTGCTGCCGAGGCCCGGCCCACGACCAGCCATTCGTATAAAGAAACTTCATACCCTGCTCTTTCTGAACCTGAAGAGTGGGAAGAAGAAGAAGAAGAAGACGAAGAGTACGACGATCAAGATCAAGCTTACACCACCGCGCACAGCTTCCGATCAAGAGACTATACTACTGTTGGTGCCACAACCCTGCTCGCTCCCCGTCTAACAGCCCGTGTTCAACGAGAGCTGGAGGAAGCCAGAGTTGAGGTGGAGGAGTCGAGATTTGCTATCGATTTTGAAGAAGAGGCTTGGGACGTCAGCATGGTCGCTGAGTATGGCGATGAAATATTTGACTATCTGCGCGAGCTTGAGGCAAGTGGAGGCAACCATCAAGATGTCTCATGTATTGACAACCAAGGCTAACCGCGTAACAGATCAAGATGCTTCCGAATCCCCACTACATGGCGATGCAAACAGAAATCCAATGGTCAATGCGATCGGTCCTGATGGACTGGCTGGTACAAGTTCACAGCCGGTTTGCTCTGCTGCCGGAGACGTTGTTTCTCACCGTCAATTACATCGACCGGTTTCTATCGTACAAGATCATCTCGGTCACAAAGCTGCAACTCGTCGGCGCCACTGCCCTGCTCGTCGCATCCAAGTACGAGGAAATAAATTGCCCGTCGATGGATGAGATTGTCTTCATGGTGGACAACGGTTACTCGCCCGAGGAGATTCTCAAGGCCGAACGTTTCATGCTTAGCATGCTCAACTTTGAGCTCGGCTGGCCCGGCCCAATGAGCTTCCTTCGCAGAGTCAGCAAGGCTGACGATTACGATCTGGACACGCGGACGCTAGCCAAGTACTTTCTTGAGCTCACCATCATGGACGAGCGATTTGTCGCGTCGCCGCCTAGTTTTCTCGCAGCTGGCGCGCACTGTCTGTCAAGACTCATTCTCAACAAGGGTGACTGGGTATGTGAAAACGCGCGCGCATTTTTTGATACGGTTCACTAACATGCATGTATAGACTAAGGCGCACGTCTACTTCTCTGGCTACACGTGGAGTCAGCTGAAGCCGCTGGTGACAATGCTGATTGAATGCTGCGAGCATCCCCGTCTACATCATGCGGCGGTGTACGAGAAGTACCGTGAAAAGAGGTTCAAGGAGGCTGCGACGATTGTGCAGCACACGTTGGACAGCGGGTTCACACTACCACATCACACGGCGCCGATGCGGGCGTCCAAACCTCTACCGGTGCAAATGCACAACAGTTTGGAACATTTACAGTACGCAAGCGAGCTATTACCACCACTTGAGGGATAAGGGTTGTTTCGGTGTTTAGGACTCGGTTTTTGTTTTGTCTTTTGACATTTTCTAGTGTAGTTTGTTTGTGTATCATGACTTGCATGAGGCTCGCTTGCGAGATGGAAATTTCTATAATGGCTCAAAATACTTAATTCGACGAGAATGTCTTATGAAAATAGATAGAAATGGCACATTGCTGTTGCGCTTTTGCTGCAGGCATTTGGCGTGAAGGGATTATGATTCGACGCCCTTAGACCAACTGACTCGTGCCAGCAGGGCTGCATAACGGTCGAAGGCGGCGGTCAAGGAATAAATGCATGATGGGATGGTCACACAGGGAGAGGGTTCACCGATACGAAGGATGTGCCATGCTGGGCTTTGTATCATGAAATTAACCAAGTTGAAGCGCTGCAGGCGACATAACAGCTGTCTTGTCCTCCCAGTTGCCGAACAAGGGCACAGGGAATAAAGCGCGGCGGCTTATAGCCGAAATTTGGCTTGTCCGGCATCTTCCTTGGGGATGACCTAAACTATAAATACACTGATAGGTTTGCTTCGACAGGTCCGTGGTCGTGTGCGTGCGTGTGCGTACGTGTGTTGGAACGCCGAGTTAGCTGCATCTTCCAATCAAGATGGACATGCCGAGGCACCCCGGAACTCCCCGTTTTTGCAGTCGGGGTGAACCTTGGTGGGCGGATGAAGGTTAATTTTTCTGCTGTCGCGTGGCTTGTAAGTTGTGGCTAGTGGTTGGTCCCCGCCGCCCTTGCACGCACGGAGTAGTTGCCCGTCACACCGAAGGCGGCGGCGCTTTCCCTCTCTCCCGCATGAGGTCTTTTTCTTCTCAATATGTGTCACGATGTTTGTTAGCTCACCCTCCGTATGTACGGGAAGACCCTTGCCAAAAAAAACAAGGTTAACAGCGTTGCGACTTACGCAGGCTTATCTCCCCTCATCTGACATTCTCTCGTAAGCCGGGGGCCTGGTCGCTGGGCCTATGTCTCTGCGTTCCGTGGGTAGGCTCCAGCGCCTGTAGTAATAAGCGGGTTGGTTGGCGGTGTCTTGTGATGCGGTACCTGCGAGGTACTATCCTGTGGTAAGGCGACGGTTGAAAGGTTGGAAGGTGTGTCGAAGGTGTGGAAGCACATGCTGCCGACTTTCCAGGGGCGACCGCCGAAGCCACTATGAGGTACGGCACCACAAAGCGCAGCACGGGACCAAGGGCGAACTTTGCCTAAAAGAAGGGCTCAGGTACCTGGATCGACAGGCCATGCGGCACATCCACAAGGTACTTGAGAGGTACCTCGTCCTCAGCCAGCCTCTTTCCCACCCCCAAAGCTTCCCGAGCCATTGCCGGTCCGCCGCGCGCTCCGACTTTGGCCCCGACTTTTGGCGCTTTTTGGGCACACTCTGACTGAATTTCTGTGCCCCCCAAACGGCGTTTGCTGCTGGTTGCTTCCTCCCCCAATTGACACGACTCTTGTTCCCCAAACTTTTTTTTTCTCAGCCAGATCTTTCAGTCCCCCCCTTCCGATCTCTCCTCAACCCTTTCCCTTCCCGTTTCCGTGCCTCGGATCTGTTTTCCCTGGATCATTATTTTTTTTACCCTTGTATCCTTACAATACCCCCGGAATCCGAGAGTCGGCGCACAGTCATGGCGACCACCGCATCTGCAGTCAAGGAGGCTGTCAAGGGGGCGGTCCTCGGCAGCTCCGACGAAGTCGCCGCCGGTCCGTCCTTCCAGAGCAAGGCGCGCTTCACGAGGAATGCGAAGAAGGATGAGGCTGGCGAGCTGTTCATGGGCCCGGACGAGTTTATCAATGCCGTGGCTCCTGAGAATGAGGACTTTGTAAGCCTTCCCTTTCTTTTTGGCCCTTTTTGTGACTACCCCCGTTTGCTACGGCGCAACAAGAGTCGCATGCGCCCAATGTCCTACCAAAGAAGAATTTTGCCGCAGGCGAGGCAGCGCCGAGAAAAAGAAACGCAGGCAAACAACCGCATTTGAACACGGCATTGCTAACTTGTCATCTTCCCAATGTAGCACAAAATCCGCCGTGAGCAGTACCTGATCCTCTTCCGCGTCGCCGACCGTCGCAGCCAGGGCAAGGTCTCCCTCGGCGACTGGCATGTCTTTGAAAACATCCTCGCCAAGCCCGACGCCGAGTACGAAATCGCCTTCCGCCTCTTCGACGTGGAGCGCACCGGCAACGTCAAATATGATGACTTCCGCCGCCTCTACGAGCTTAACAAGGGCCCCGAGAACATCCCCTTTGACTGGGACTGCGATTGGGCCAAGCTTTACATTGGCAGCCGCTCCAAGCGCCACAACCTCGACTACCCCCAGTTCTCCCAGATGCTGCGCGGCCTCCAGGGCGAGCGCATCCGCCAGGCCTTCCAGCTCTTCGACAAGGACGGCGACGGCTACATCGAGCCCGACGAGTTTGAGCGCATCATCCTCGAGACCTCCAAGCACAAGCTCTCCGACCACCTCCTCGACAACCTCCACACTCTCTGCAACGTCTCCCAGGGCTCCAAGGTCTCTTACGCCAACGTCCGCGCCTTTCAAAACATGATCAAGGAGATGGACCTGGTGGAGCAGATTGTCCGCCGCGCCGTCCAGCGCAGTTCCGACGGCAAGATTACCCGCACTGAGTTCCTCCACGAGGCCGCCAAGGTCACCCGCTTCTCCCTCTTCACCCCTATGGAGGCCGATATCCTCTTCCACTTTGCTAGCCTCGACGAGCCCTCAGGCCGCCTCGGCCTGCGCAATTTCGCTAAGGTCCTGGATCCCTCGTGGCGGAACCCGGCCGAGTCCCTCGACCTTGCCGCCATTGTCAAGGCCGCCAAGCCCGCCGGCGGCAACATCCTCCACAGCATCCTCGAGTCTGCCTACAACTTTGGTCTCGGCAGTGTAGCTGGTGCCTTTGGCGCCTTCATGGTCTACCCCATTGATCTCGTCAAGACCCGTCTGCAAAACCAGCGCGGTGCCCAGCCTGGCCAGCGCCTGTACAAGAACTCGATCGACTGCTTCCAAAAGGTTGTCAAGAATGAGGGCTTCCGCGGTCTCTACTCTGGCGTTCTCCCCCAGCTTGTTGGTGTGGCCCCTGAAAAGGCCATCAAGCTGACTGTCAACGACCTCGTCCGCACACATTTTACCAACAAGAAGGGCGAGATCAACCTCTGGGCGGAGATTTTCGCTGGTGCCAGCGCTGGTGGTTGTCAAGTTGTAAGTAACATCCGCACGTCCTTGCGAAATTATGCTAACGCGCGTCAAGGTTTTCACCAACCCCCTCGAAATCGTCAAGATTCGCCTCCAGGTCCAGGGTGAGGTCGCCAAGACTGTCGACGGCGCCCCCAAGCGCTCTGCCATGTGGATTGTCCGCAATCTCGGTCTTGTCGGCCTCTACAAGGGCGCTTCGGCCTGCCTGCTCCGCGACGTGCCCTTCTCCGCCATTTACTTCCCGACCTACAGCCACCTGAAAAAAGACTTTTTCGGCGAGACGCCGACCCACAAGCTGAGCGTCCTGCAGCTGCTTACCGCTGGTGCCATTGCCGGCATGCCAGCCGCCTACCTGACGACGCCGTGCGACGTGATCAAGACGCGCCTTCAGGTCGAGGCCCGCAAGGGCGAGGCCCAGTACACCGGTCTGCGCCACGCTGCCAAGACCATCTGGAAGGAAGAGGGCTTCACGGCCTTTTTCAAGGGTGGCCCCGCGCGCATCTTCCGCTCCTCCCCGCAGTTCGGTTTCACCCTGGCCGCGTACGAGGTTCTTCAGAGCGTCCTGCCCATGCCCGGCGGGAAGAAGGCCGAGCTGCCCAAGGTGACGGCAAGCTCTGCGGAAGCGGCCGCGGCCATCAAGGACACGACGCCGTTTGGTCGCAGCCGCAACGCACTCAAGATCATCCTCGATCTGGACGAGGACTTTGGCCGCTCCAAGCTGCCTAACGAACAGGGCTGGAAGACGTTGCCTCGCGCCATTGGTGGCGGCGGTGCAGCAGCGCAGTAAACCTGTTTTCTATTGAGAAGGTGGAACGGATTTTCTTGATTTCCTTTGTTTGGGCATTAACGATGCGAAGTATGGCCTTTTTTCTTCATGTTTTATTCTTGCATCATATCTGATTATTTTATAACGGCGTTTCTTCCTTTTCCCTCGGACACCAAAGAAGGCATTGCGGCGCAACCGATGTTTTTACAGCCTTTTCCTTTCCTCCTTCTCTTTTGTGGATTTCTCTTCTTTTTCCTCGGTAGATTCTGTTGCTTCGGTTTTGGGAGCTGTTTTGTGCGCGCGTCTTCTTTTACTACACCATCCATCCCCGAGGTGGCCGCTAGAGTACTGTATAACAAGACGAAGAAGAAGAAGAAGGAATACAAGCGGCAAAGATGCTTCTTTTTGGAATCGACACATTTGGTAGACAAGACGAGAGGAAGAGAACAATTAGAGGTGGATAGACAAAAAAATGAACAGAATAAAGATGAAGCTGTTAACATTATGAATGGTTTATAGGCAGTGAAGTTGTATACGGATGATTGATGCCGTTGTCGCATATCCTTGTGCTTCCATCGGTTAACTGTGGCGCGGAGTAGTTTGGAAAAGGCTCAAGGTATAGTTATATCATGTGTATGGCGACGGTGAATTCTTGAATGAGTGAAGAGTATCTCGGTATGACTGACGACTTCTTAGCAGACGGCCGGACGGCGGGTCAATACAACACAGGTCGATGACGGCGGATGCAACTAGTATGGCCTGCGGTTGGGAGACAATTGAAAGCCAAATGCCAAAAATGCCCCCCCCCCCCCCCCCTCGAATTCGAACGGCTTTCACTACCCTGCCATCGCGAAGCTGAGGCTGAATCGTCTCCGCTGCGCCAAGCTAGCCAGCACGCCTCGTTTCTTCGCCCAGACATAATCTCGGCAGCACAAACTCCTACATGAGGCCTGGCCTAAATGGAAGGATCATATACGCGATATTAACGTTCCAGAGCGATGCGCCCGAGAACTGACCAGCATGGATCGACTGCCGCAGGAGATCATTGACCGCATCGCCGCGCTGCTCCCCGCGGACAAGGTGCAGTTGACCGAGCCTCTCGCCCCAAGCCGTGAGAGAAAACAACCCGACATTCTGCAGAGGCTTGTGTCCAAGGTACGTCGTGAGCGCGACCACGCCCCGGAAAACGCGTCACCGAGGTACTGGACGCGCGCCTCCGTTGCCGCGATATCCAGCCGGTGGCAGCGCGCTGTCGAACCGCTGGTCTACGCCACCCTGGTCGTCCGCGGGGACGCGGCACTCGAGAAGCTGTGTACAGGGGTGGCGAGTCGTCCCGAGCGCCGCGCGTACCTCCGGTCGCTCACTGTGGTCCTGACGGTCACGCACCGGCACTGGACGGGCCGCGGCGTCAACAAGGAGGAGCTCTTGCGGCCATTATTCTCCGTTTTATGCGACGTGCAGATGGTGACGGTGGAGTTGACGCTGCGCTTCGAGGCTGGGCATCCGGACCTGCGGCATCGCGCGCGCCAAGGCATCGTGTTCGATGACAACGGCGGCAAGCCCCTCGAGGAGGCGGTGAGGTGCGTCCGGAAGTTGGACTTTACGCCCGTCGCGCCGGACACGGAGCGCGCGAGGCGGAATGTGCTGCAGCTGCACCTCGCGGAGCAGGCGCGCCTCGTCGTCGCGCACTTTCCGAACCTACAAGCCGTGGGATGGCATTCTGTCGAGTCCGAGGCGCAAGCTGAGCGAGACGCCGCTCGGGACTCATTCACTGAGTGCCTGGCGGAGAAGCTTCCTCAGCGCCGCGACATCACAAAGGTCAGCGTGGCGTTGCGGCTCGGGAAGGTCGGCTTCGGGATATGCGCACCGACCGGAGTCGGCGCAGCTAGCTACACCCGGCTGCTCCAAACGCTGCCCGCCGAGCACGTGGAGGAGTTTCAGCATGCCGGTGTCGTCGCGCCAGCGCTGTTTGAGGCAGCACGGTGGACGGCGCTGCGTAAGTTGACGGTGTCCATGGCGCTCCTAGACTCCGAAGGGCGGTTCTACTTTGCCGGGGAAACGTTCTCCGGCACTGAGCTGGACACGCCGCCAGGCTGGCGCGGGGGAAACGGTAGGATGCTGGAAGATGGCGAACGCTTCCGTGAACTGCCGGACGAAGAGGTCATGGAGCCGCTGCTGCGCGCGCTGGCGGGCTTGTTGGCGAGGCTGCCGAAGTTGGAGACGGCGAGGCTGGTGGCAAGGCGAGGTGCGGTCGGGGCGCCGCTGTGGGAGGTGTGCTACTGCGCGCCGGGAAAGACGAGGGAATTGGTGACGGTGAGTGGCGAGATGGATATTGACCGGCCGCGCGTGTGGTTTGTGACGGGGAGGTGGCGACCGGGGGACGAGCTGGTGAGGGAGTTTAGAAAGGCGGGGAGGGGAGCTGGGCATGGAGAGGAAGCGTCTGTAATGTATTGGTCCATGGAGGACTCTCCGGTTCGACTATAGGTGTAATTAGAGAAAGCATTTTGGGATGACGATTTGTCGTGGACGACGAACGAGGCTGTCGTATTTGGAGATTTACACAAACCAACCAATCTGGGTTCTCGATACGAGAAAATTAGTCCCGTATTTATTGTAAAGGTCCACAAACTCTTCTGTTTACAGTTTGGCTAAATTCATGATGGATGCGGTTGTGGAAGATGAAACCGAAGTACTTGTAATGAGGCAGACTGGCTGCGCTTCATTTCGGTCTTGGGCTGCGTTATGTAAATGTCTGGCTACATACCCTCGAAGGGAGTCAACACCAATGCACTCCGTATTCGGACCCGTTGAGGTAGAGAAGCCTCTTCGTGTTTGTCTTGAGGGAGAAGTGTCGTCGCTGTCTACATACATGCAGGCGTGGCGAGTTTGGAGTTGATTGCATTCTAATACAAGTGCGATACTAAGATGGATCCAGGGTTAGGCAAGGGATAAAAAAAATACAATGACTTGACTAGATCTCAACGCAGAAAATGTCCGTTCAAGCTGCTCGGAAATGGCCCGAAGCTACAGTACTGGGTCAGTGGGTGGCGAGGAGGTATAATAAACTGTAGGATCAGATCAGATAAGATCATCTGATTCACACTGGTATAGTAAACTAGTGCCGCTAATAAATAATACTGCGCCTCCAAGAACCAGCCTTGCGTGAGGCATTTTATCAACTTCAATAACTTCCTTCATAATCCCTGTCCGCTCTGATCAGCTATTTGCTTGGCGCCCATGTGGCGTCCCAGTCGACAGTATTCCTGCTCCGGAACTTGTCAAATTGGGACAGTGTGCCATTGAGGTTGCGTGTACAGCAAGGTGATACTTGGCAAGCCACACGTGAGATGTTTGCCCAAAGGCAGCTGGAATTGCCACTGGCCGAAGCCCTGCCTAGTTTCGGATTTGGCCGAGGCTATATTGATCTGTTCTCGGTCCTTTCTGTAATTTTCACTGTATCAGTGAATCGGAGGAAGAACTGTCTTGGCGCATTGCTCGAACCTCATCCAGGTGCCAAGGAGGTCAGGCTCCACGCAACCAACCAAGAGTTTAATTTTTTCCGCCGAGAACTGCCATGGAAAATTTGCGAGGGCCGAGACCTCCTGGTTTGGAACGAGACTTCAAATAGATGAACCGATTTGGTAAGTAAACCCGGACGCTCGTACCTGCCGCTGCAGCCTGCCTATTTACTCCGTGCGCCCCCCGAAAAATCAGCTGTCAAAAAGATGTGACTGTGCCTGCTTTGCCATTTCTACAAGGCTTGGTGAATTTTCAACAAAAGTGATCCTTACATTTACAAGGCTCATCTGCTGATGGTCTTTCGGACAAGATGATGTTTCTACCCAAGATTTGGTCTAGCAAGGACGAATCGTCAGATGTCGTGTCTCCGATGTCGCACCCAAACGCTGGACCGCTAGAAAGCAGCAAAACACCCGCTGTATCCAGCGTGGATAGAGACATTCATGATCAGACCGACGACGATGACACCCAGAAAGGCGTCGAAGAGGCTCAAGCCAGCCTTCAAGTATGGAGTCAATCTCACATCTTTCTCGCCTGGGGTTTGTAAGTTTCTCAAACGAACGGACTGAGGAAATATGGTGCTGACTGGCCCGAAAAAAAAAACAGGATCTGGCTCGTGTATTTTGTAGATTCCATGCATTCGAGCATGGGCTTCACCCTGACGTCCTACGTCACGAGCTCATTTTCCAAACACGGTCTCACGGCCACGACGGGTGTCTTTTCGCAGCTCATCGGTGGACTGATCAAGCTGCCGTTGGCCAAGGTCCTTGATATCTGGGGCCGTCCCCAGGGTGTGGCGCTGACTGTGTTCTTCATGGTCGTCGGCCTGATCATGATGGCGGCTTGCCAGAACGTCGAGACGTATGCAGCAGCACAAGTCTTTTACTGGGTTGGGTGAGTGCATGGTACCTGCTGCCGTCTGAATGGTGGCATTCTCCCAAAAACTCGCCTCTGAAATCTCATCCCATCCCCTCATATTAGCTGCTAACCCCTATCGTCTTCTCTCACAGATTCAACGGAGTGGGCTACAGCTTGCAAGTCTTCACTGCCGATACGTCCGCGCTCAAGAATCGCGCCTTTGTGTTTGCCTTTATCAACACCCCCTTCATCATCTCCACGCCGACCAGTGGCTATGCGGCGCAAGGATTCCTCAACAAGGGCCCTCAAGGCTGGCGATGGGCCTTCGGCGCCTTCAGCATCATAGTCCCCGTTGTTGTAGCGCCCATCTTCTTTTTGTTCCTGTACAATCATCGCAAGGCTAAGAGAATGGGAGCCTTGCCGCCCAGGCAGCCCAGTGGACGCACTCTGCTGCAATCCATCAAATACTACGCAATTCAGTTTGACGTTTTGGGGATCTTGCTGGCAGCAGCCGGCATGGCGCTCTTTCTGCTCCCGTTCAACATTTCCTCTTATCAGAAAGAGGGATGGCGTTCGCCTATGATTATCTGCATGCTTGTCTTTGGTGTTGTGATTCTCGTCTTGTTTGCTCTCTATGAAAAGTTTCTTGCACCGGTCAAGTTCATTCCATTTGAGCTACTCGTGGACCGCACCATCATTGGCGCCTGCATGACAGTGGCCCTCTCCTTCATCTCTTTCTATATTTGGTCAGCGTTCTTCTCCTCGTTCCTCCAGGTCGTCACTGGGGCGTCCATTGTGCAGGCTACCTGGGTAGGCCGTATCTACAACATCGGGAGCTGCTTCTGGGGACTCATTGTTGGTGTCCTCATTCGCGTGAGCGGGCGCTTTAAATGGCTAGCACTCTATTTTGGCGCACCCCTACAGATCCTGGGCGTTGGCTTGATGATTTATTTCCGTCAGCCGGGCAAATCCCTTGGGTACATCGTCATGGCCCAGGTCTTCATCGCCGTCGCGGGTGGGACTCTAGTCATTTGCCAGCAGATAGCCATCATGGCCGCTGTTTCGCACAAGCACGTTGCCGTTGTTCTTGCGCTTCTCGCCATGTTCTCCTCCATTGGCGGCGCAATTGGAGGCACTGTATCTGCGGCCATCTGGAATGGCGTCTTTCCTAAGAGGCTTGAGGAGTATCTCCCGGCAGAAGCAAAGCAGAATGCTACTTTGATTGTCGCAAGCTTGCCTACGCAGCTGTCGTACCCTATTGGTTCTGCGGTTCGTATGGCTATTGACAAGGCGTATGGCGATGCTCAGAGGATCATGATGATCTCGGCAACCTGCATCTTGATCGCCACCATTTTTACAGTGGCAATGTGGCGTGATTTGAAGGTTAAGGACTTTGAGAACAGATCTCACATGAAGAAATAAGAGCTTTTCACATACTTTTGAATGACGGTTGTCACACTTGGAGGCGCAGCTGCGTCAGGTTGATTGGAGTCTGTCTGGCTATAATTAATTGAATTGTTCAGTAGAACATGGAGATGTTCCTATTTTTTTTTGAATGTAGGCCAATTTAATACGTTTGTCCTAGTAATTCTTTATATCAAGGCTGCTGTCGGTAGCTGAGCAGGAGAAGCCGCCACGGGATGCGATACACTTCCGCAGTAATATCTGCCGAATATACGCAAAGGTATTGAAATTTATGATTATTATATCTATTTTTTTAATTGAAATATTTAAATATGCCGTTTTACGCGTCCATCCCAGGAGAATGGCGGCCTATGCTGGTCAATTACCGGCTTATATACACGTCCACCTGCCGCTCATTCAGCTACAACAGCACACAATTTTGCATTTTTTTTTTCATTAATTTTCGCTTTATAGCCCCATCTAACATCTATTTCTTGGAGTTCTTTTATAATGCGTGGAACTGGGATGTCGCGATTAACGTTAACTGGAATACTGCGCAACTTTTACTTTCCATTTTAGTAGCACCACTTATCAAGACCCAAGGGCGAATCAAAAGTCGGAGCCGGGAACAACGACCGTTAAAAATTGGTACCTTTGCTAGCTTGCGCTTTGCGCAAATGTCATATGTACCTATATAACCGTCAATTATCCGATAAGCCAGTGAGAATCTTCGCCCCACATATATCTGCCCCCAGGCTGCCTGGCGGTCCCCTGGCAGCTTAACGACTCCACGACGCCAAACGACGCGCCGGTCGCTGCAAACATCCGTCGCGCGCCTCGCGATCGCACACTTTACTCCCACGCTGCATCGACGTTTTTCGCGGATGAACCCGAGCCGACACTGACAGACTGCACGAGAGAAACTATGGACAACGACACAGCGGCCTCCAGCCAGGACGGCGATGCGCCGCGCCGATCTGGACGCGTCGTTAAAGTCCCCGAGAAGTGGGAGCCGGAGCCGTCCGCGCACGCAGCAGCGGCGGCCGCCTCAACCAAGCGCAAGCGCGGCGGCGACGGCGAGGAGGGCGAGGAAGGTCTCGAGTCCGAGGAGGACGAGAGCGGCGAGGATGACGACGACGCCGGCGACGGGGATCATCCCGCCCCGCGCGCGCGACGAGCTGGTGGCGCCAGTCGCCAGAAGAAACCCTCTCTTAAGAAGCCCAAGATCAATGGCGCGGGCGGCCACACAGCACGTATCCCTAGTAGGCCCAAGAAGACTGTCCGTATTGAAGCCGGATCCAAGGGCACGGGTCTTTTCGGTATGCCAGCTCACCATCCTCACGTTCTCACAACGGCTAACATTGGCGTAGTCGACATTTTTGGCTCCGGAGAGCCTTCACAATCCGTCGCCCACCAATGGCTCGAAAGATACAAGGCGGACAATGCTGCTGCCCTAAGTGATCTTGTCAACTGCATCCTGCAATGCGCTGGCTGCGACCTGGAAGTCACGCCCGACGATATTCGCGACCCCGAAAACATCCCCAACAGATTGATCGACCTTCAAGGCGTCTATCAAGAGGTATGTCCGCCTACGAAGTCTGTCCATGCCCACTCAGCTAACCCTAGGCAGCAAAACATTATCGAATACCCTCTCATCTCCCGAGCCAAAGGTACGCGATCATTCCGCGACCTTCTCGTAACCTTCTTCCATGCCCTCATCGCCCTGCTCCACGACACGGACATCATGTACCAGGATGCAGAATTGATGGAGAACCTCCATGCTTGGCTGGCCAGCATGTCCTCCTCCTCACTACGACCTTTCCGCCACACTGCCACGACCATTGCGTTGGCGGCCCAGACCGGGCTTGTTGATGTAGCCGGCACCCTCGACCGGCGCATCGCCAACATCGAGCAACAGCTTCAAGCCGCTAAGCGCGGCAAGAACAAGTCCAAGACTGTGGAAGTGCAGCGTAATCTGGAAGAAGCAAACAATCACCGAAGTGTTTGTAGCGAAGCCATTCAGTCCTATTTCGATACTGTCTTTGTGCATCGTTACCGCGACGTTGACGCCAAGATCCGCACCGAGTGCGTCGAAGCCCTCGGTTCTTGGATATGGGACCTCCCCAATGTCTTCATGGAGCCGGGCTACCTGCGCTACTTGGGCTGGATGCTCTCCGACGTCAACGCGCCCACGCGACTCGAAGTTTTGCGCCAGCTTTGGAAGGTCTTTAAACGCAGCGCCCAACAGCTGATCCACTTCATCGATCGATTCCGCCCACGACTCATCGAAATCGCGACACTCGACTCCGAAATCTCTGTCCGGGTTGCCGCCATCTCTGTTATTGACACACTACGCGCCGCCGCCCTCCTCGAACCTAGTGAAATCGACGCCATCGGCAGGCTCATCTTCGACAATGAAATCAGAATACGCAAGGCTGTCGTGAATTTCTTTGGTGCATGTATCGAGGATGTGAAGGAAGGCAAGGTGGAAGAGCTTGGCGGCCAAGAAGCCCTCGATGAGGTCGACGGAGGGGACGAAGACGATTTTGAGTCGCCTCGAAAAGAGTGGCTGGACATCAAGTGCCTTGCCGAAACTTTAGCCATCTACAACGCCCAGGTGGATGAGGCGCAACAGAACAACGGTTTCATCGGCACTGAAGTTTCCTTGGACCTCCTCGAGTCTGTCGTCCCCGAGACGAGGATAACACTTGCTGCGCAGGCCCTATATGAAAAGATCCCCGAAATCAAGTCATGGGAAATTTTGGCTGGCTACCTTCTCTTTGATCACTCAACAAGCACAAAATCCCGCAGCAAGGCCAAGGGCAAGAGCGCGTCCCCAGAAGCTGCGTTCAAGAAGGCTATTGCGCCGCTGAGGGAGGAAGAATCTATTCTTCTTGAAGTCCTTAGTTCTGGCATCAGATCCTCCCTCACACACACAGGAGGTGATGCTGACCGCAGCCGACGCCGAGGCAACATTGCTGCAGCTGATGCACTAGATGACATCGCAATCGAACTCGCTAGCATTATTCCCAAGCTTCTCAACAAGTTCGGCGCCGAGCCCGAGACAGCCGCTATCGTCTTGCGTTTGGAGCACAATCTCGACCTCGACGTTTTCCAGCAGCTTCGCCAAGATTCCAGCAAATATGAAAGGCTGCTGGACGAAATTAGCACACAATTCATGAGGCACGACGATAAGAGAGTCCTATCGGAAGCTGCTGCTGCACTGCTACATGCCCGTCAATATGACGAGCTCGAAGAACTTACCGACAGCAAGTTGTCCTTGCTATGGGACAATGTCACCGATGCGCTCCGCAATGTCAGTGAGACGTGTGAGCTCTCTGTTCGCGGAAACCTCACAGCAGCGCCGCTTCGCCAATTATCAACATTGTTGATGAAGATCAGCAAACTGGCTAGTATTGCAGATTGCGTTGATATTCTAGAAGCCGAGCCTAGGTCTCGGAATGAGGACTCGTCTGCGATCCATACCCTCATCAACATAGTCCATCGCGGCAAGTACGAGCCACAAGAGGATGAGATTGATGACCTTGAAGACGAGGTTGTCACACTAGCGATCAAGGCAAGCCAGTTCTACTTCATGTGGAAGATTCGCACTCTGTCAAAACGACTGGCGGCTGGCACTAGTCTACCTGACGCTGAGCTTGACCGTTTGTCTATCCTCCGCCAGTCCTACCGCCGCCACATCATTGAGACGTTCTCCTCTCGCGCCGCCATTGACCAGCTACGTCTATTCTCCACAGGCAGTCTCTGCGACCTTCACCTGTCTTTCGCAACACTACGACCGAGGATCGCCGCTCTGCGAAATTCGGCTGACCGTGCCGACGCCGACAAGTTCAAGGTTCTCATCCAAGAAATCGAGCCTGGTCTGATACCGGAACTGACGTCTATCTTTGACGGGGCCGAGAAGCAGTTTGCCAAGAAGTCCAAGAAGGACAAGGCGCTCAACGAGCCTGCCGAGGATGAAGATCCCATGTCTGACGAAGAGGATGACGACGACGATGAGGCGGAGGACACCGATCTCACCCCCGAGCAGCGCTACGCCAACGAGCTGCGCGCCGAGAAGTCGCTCTGCGAGCTGACGGCCAAGTACGTGCTCGCCATCAGCGGCCGCCTGATTGACGACCGCGGCGGACTCGTGGACAAACTGCGCCGTCGTATCCTCCGCAACCAGACCAAGCTGGGCCACAACTTCAAGGAGGTCGTCGCGTTCCTCGACGAGGACAAGATGGCCCGCGCGGCCAAGAAAGCAGCGCCCAAGCCGGCTGTCAAGCCGGCTGAGAGGCCACCAACGGCCGAGGACCTGGAGGACATGTTTGAGGCCGAGGCGGAGCCGGAGGAAGGGTCGAGGGAGGACTTGCGTCGCAAGGGCTTGCTCGAACACGACCCGATTGATGACGAAGACGACGATGACGGCGAGAACCAAGGACAGCAGAATAGTCGATTCGACGATGATGTCCTGGGGGACTAAGATGTGTGCCTCGTTTTTTTGATAATACAGATTTAGAAGGAAGAATAAAAGCTGAAAAGGAAACAAATGGGTGGTTTTTCATGACAAGTGCGAAAATGGGTGGTTTTTGGGCAAGCGGAGTATGACACCAGGTCGCAAACTGAGGGCGAGGGATATTGCTTTGGAAATTGAATTGTTGTCCTGCTGCGAATTCTTCTGACTTTTGGTTCTTGTTCTGGATCTGGCTTTTCGCCAATGACACTTTTGTTTTCTTGCTTTTGCCTCGCCACTTTTGCCTGTTATCCCTTGTTTTTTTATAATGTTTGTTCAGTCGCTTTTATCTTCCTTGTTCTCTTAGTTTCCAATTTGTTCACGGCGAAAGGGGGCCTCCGATTCTTGTGGGTTGCGTTTTATTTTTCGTTTTGTCATTATGGTGCGGGCTGTTTATTTCTTATGACAATGTTTTTGATGTTTTTGTTGTCTTTTATAGTATACTCCTTCTTCTCCTTCGCTTTTGGCCCCTGGTTGTATCTGGTCGAGTCTCTTTTGTGCATGAGAGGAGAGGATGGTTCTGGGAAGAACGGTATCTAAACACTGGAAATATAACCGTACCCGCTTCTTGGTAATTTGTGCACAATATCCCGGTGTTATTAATCGTTGTCCGGTGTAATCTTGTTTATGATGATGGGGTATATTGGCTTGCTAAATTACAAATTCAACGTCGCGATCCAGAGGGCTTACGGACTGGCTATCTGCGTCCCAAAGAGGCCGTACATGCGCTGCCAGCGCCTCCCCTGACCTGCGTCGGCTTTGCCCTCATCCGCTTCGTGAACTTTGACGCCGTATTGCTTGATGCAGCATGAAAACGGGAGGTTGGACGGCGTCACCGCCGCCGTGACGGCCGCTTCCTCAACGTCACTGCTGTCCGCGGGGGGCCCGTTAGCCCTCGCCCGCTTCTCCGCTCTCTCCTTGTCCTGCACCCTGCGCGTCTTGAGCTCCTCCAGGTCGCCCCAGAGGTGGAACATCTTCTCGCGGAGCCGCGACAGCACCGCCCGGCTGTTCTTGAGGTCGCACGCGTCCATGGCCAGCAGGCACTGTGCGGCGTGGTTGTCCACGGTGACCCAGACTGTCTTGTCCGAGTCGGCGTCTTGCGCGTCCTCTAGCAGGAGGTGGAAGCGCCACTCCCATCCGACAATCTTTTCTGAGGTGACGTAGCGATCCATGTGCTGGTCGTCGTCGTCGTCGTCGTCGTCTGAGCGTTCGTCTTCTGTGTCAGACAAGACATCATAAACGTCGGCCTTGAATTTTGGAAGCGCAAAGTCTTCTAGCTTGTGTGGTAAATAATCCTTGACGCGGACGCTCGCGCGGTAATTAGCGTTGATGAACGGGAGCGGCAACTTGGCGGCGTCCTTGCCGATGAGAGTCTCAAAGTATACCTGCTCCAGAAGCTCCGCCATGGTACTGAGTGGCTGCTTGTTGTTTTCGCACTTGACTGTAAACTACTATTAGCCGAAGCGCAGGTGGTAGTAAGCGATCAGCTTACTGGTAGAGTTGAGCCTGATTGCAGGGACTTCTGGCTCAGGCGTTGACGCCTTCTCATTTTCTGTTTTAGGTGTAGATATGGCAGATGCATTTCTTGCAGCTTGCCTCTTCTTGCTCCGCCTGGCTTTCGAGTTTGGTTTGGCAGGGGGTAGGCCATCTTGTAGAGACTCTCGTCGCTTCTGACCTGCCTTGGCAGCGTCAGTTATCGACTTGAGCTGCTCCTTCTTCTCTCGATCATAGTCTCGACGTCGACGAAGGGTTTCTATCAATCGTTCGTCCATGCTGTCACGATCTTCTAGGCTGAGCAATGAGATGTAGACTTTGGTGGGAAACCGTTGATCCCCTCGTAGGAAGCCCTCCAGGTTGCTGCTGTTGCGTCCGTATTTGATCTGGAGATTTCGAATAGAGACCCAAGAACCCGCCGTGATTTTGTTTGCTTTAATAGCCTCTGCATGTGGTTCCCAGCATGTAATTTGCAAGCTACGCTTGCCGTACGGGCCCTTCCAGTCGTCGCTTGTGGCCTTGGAGCCGACGGTGTAATTGTACGGATCAGCGCGCAAATCACCAAGATCGTGAGTGAAATTGAAGAAATTGGAATGCTCCGTGTAGTCGGATATCCAGAGAGTGAACTTGTCGCCTAAGTCGTACGGTTCCCTGACGACTTCGGCAATGACATTGACGAAGTCTCCGCAGTCAATATCTTTGAGAAGACGGAACTTCTCCTTAATTTGCGTAAACTTTTGCACCATGGAGTGGTATTCTGCAGCTGTTGGCACCCTCTCCTTATCAAGGCGATGGTAAAAGGCGGATACATAGGCAAAGTCGGCGTCTGTAAGGGCTTTGCTCTTTAGAGGCGCTTGCAACGCGGCTTGTGCATTTTGCGGAGGCTTTGGGATACTTGAAGCAGAAAAAATATAGACCCCTGTCTCCCAGTGCGTCATTAGAGAGAGCTCGGATTGGTATAGCTGGACCTATCGGCAGGATTAGCATCCCTGACTGCGATGAGAGCGATTAGTTCGGTCCACCTTTGCGCCGAGAATGACGACAACATCGCCACAGGCAGGGTGCGGTATGGCCTTTGGTTCACGAAAGATGCTTATGGTCAACGACTTGGAGTGGTCATCTTGGGTAGATTCATCGTAGAAGCTTATCTGGGCCTTGTAGTCTGTATTTGACCATGGTCAAGAATTGCAACGCATCTAGTGGCTGTTCAAATGACATACCAGATCGCCTTGTCGGAACCGGAGCTCTGAAAGCAATGACAAGTCCGATTACGTTGATGCGGGCTCCTGCGGCGACGTGACCATCTAGGACCTGATCAATGGCAGTAAAAGAAGCCGCTGGGGGGGCCATTGTGTTTTTTTGTTCAAGGCATAATAATTGAACAAGAGTGAAAGAGAAGGGATTTGAGATGAGTATGTCTCGGGTGAGAAACGTGAACAGACGACCCTGGACGAAATGGCTGGACAGGCGGCTTGTCGCGTATAAGGCAGCTTTACGCGTTTAGCTGTGGTGATAATGTCTGCGAGCTTCCACGGAAGCACGTGAGAGAGCACGGTATGGGTGGGCATCAACGTTTGATAGGGCGGGGTAGAGACGGGGGGTATTTCTCTGAATAAAGTACCTGTCTGCCAGCGTTTTATGGTTGTACAAGCAAGTATTCGGTACCTGAAACTTAAGACTTTAAGTGATGCCTCAGGCTGCAGACAGAGGACGGGCGTTGGCTTTGGACCCCTGGAGGGTGGTAGGAGAGCGCTGAAATACAGCGATCCGTGGCGCTCCTGCGCTATTCCCAGCCAGCTTCAGCGTTAAACTCAGAAACCCCAGTGAGCTTCAGCGGGTGGCGTTCCACCGAAAACAGTTAGCGCCCCCTCTTAGTGGCCCCTCTGCACAGCTTTCTCTCTGTGGCAACCAAACAGAGACCCTCCTTGGACCTCCTTGAGGCCCTTCCACTTTCTACCGCAATTTGGGTGCCAAACTCTGCCCGCCATCACTTCTACGCCTCTTCCGCCTTTTGCATCTTACACACCCTTTTATTCTGCTTCTTGCACGGACTGCTTTCTCTCCCGCAGATCCTTCTTCATTTGTCCAGACAGCCATATTCTGTGCTGCTGCCTTTTTCTTACTGCCCATCTCTGTTGAACGTTGGCTCGCCGCCTCCCTCAACCCCTCCTCCTCTCCGCTAAAAAAAAAACGACATACACGCCGCCCATCATGACTGATCGCTACATCCCCGAGCATCGTCGGACGCAGTTCAAGGCCAAGGGCGCCTTCAAGCCCGAGGAGCTTCGCCGTCGTCGTGAGGAGCAACAGATTGAGATTCGAAAGGCCAAACGCGAGGACAACCTCGCCAAGCGCCGTGGTATTGCCACTGGTGAGAACCGTCCTGGTGCCTCGCTCGGCGCTGCCCCCGACAGTGACGATGAGTCCGCTCCTACAGAGTCTCAGGTATGTGTGATTTCAAGATACATCCACGGCACCATGATTTTGCCTCTCTATGCTGTATTGGTTGCTCCGCGTCGACAGCTCGCCGCGGCTCTTTGTTTTGTTCGGTGTGATTCGGCTGTGGATGTGGGGGATATTGCACCGTGGTAACCCCCCACAAGGCCTCACCAGCATCAGCAGAAGAGTTTGCAGCAGCTTCAGGAGCTTTTCTGCGGCGCATCACTTGCTCATCTCACCCAATATTAATCATGTGGCTGACCTTTTATTCTCTTCCAGCTCAACGAGGACCTCCCTCAGATGGTCCAGGGCGTCTTCTCCGACCAGATGGAGGCGCAGATTCAGGCCACGACCAAGTTCCGCAAGCTGCTTTCCAAGGAGCGCAACCCTCCCATCGAAGAGGTCATCAAGACCGGCGTCGTCGGCCGCTTTGTCGAATTCCTCCGATCTCCCCACACTCTCGTCCAGTTTGAGGCTGCCTGGGCCCTGACCAACATCGCCTCTGGCTCCGCCACGCAGACTCAGGTTGTCATCGAAGCTGGCGCGGTACCTATCTTCGTGGAGCTTCTCGCTAGTCCTGAGCCTGACGTACGTGAGCAAGCTGTCTGGGCCCTCGGTAACATTGCCGGAGACAGCCCCCACTGCCGCGACTACGTCCTGAGCTGTGGCGCCCTCAAGCCTCTCCTGAACCTCCTTGGCGATAGCCGCAAGCTGAGCATGCTTCGCAACGCGACCTGGACGCTAAGCAACTTCTGTCGTGGCAAGACCCCCCAGCCAGACTGGAACACCGTAAGCTCAGACACTCATGTGATGCATCATTGGATGCGGCCAAGCGCTGACCAACCCCTAGATTGCCCCCGCTCTGCCTGTCCTCTCCAAGCTTGTCTACTCTCTCGACGACGAGGTCCTCATCGATGCTTGCTGGGCCATTTCGTACCTTTCTGACGGTCCAAACGAGAAGATTCAAGCCGTTATTGAAGCTGGCATCCCTCGCAGGCTCGTCGAGCTCCTCCTTCACGCTTCCACCTCTGTTCAGACCCCTGCTCTACGCTCCGTCGGCAACATTGTTACCGGTGACGACTTGCAAACCCAGGTCATCATTAACTGCGGTGCTCTCCCTTGCCTACTGTCTCTCCTGAGCTCTACCAAGGACGGCATCCGTAAGGAGGCCTGCTGGACTATTTCCAACATCACCGCTGGCAACTCTGCTCAAATCCAGGCTGTCATTGACGCAAACATCATCCCGCCTCTGATCCACCTTCTGCAAAATGGTGATCTGAAGACCCGGAAGGAGGCCTGCTGGGCCATCAGCAACGCTACTTCCGGCGGTTTGCAGAAGCCTGAACAGATTCGCTACCTCGTCGGCCAGGGCTGCATCAAGCCTCTGTGCGACCTTCTCATCTGCCCCGACAACAAGATTATCCAGGTTGCCCTCGACGGTCTTGAGAACATCCTCAAGATTGGCGATCTCGACAAGCAGACTGCTGGTGAGGGTGGTGAGAGCCTGAACAAGTATGCCCTCTTCATCGAGGAGTGTGGTGGTATGGAGAAGATCCACGACTGCCAGAACAACGCCAACGAGGAGATCTATATGAAGGCTTACAACATCATTGAAAAGTACTTCTCCGATGACGAGGAGAATGCTGATGAAGGCATGGCCCAACCCGCCGGTCCCAACGGTCAGTTTGGCTTCGGCACCAATGGCTCTGGCCAGGCTGGTGGCTTCAACTTTGCCAACGGTGGTGATTCGATGGACATGTAAACTGTCTGCACAAGAGTAGATGAATTATGCCGTGTTGCGAAATGCGAATGAAACGGCTGGATGATATACCAACATGTCACCCCAGTCTCCCTGACATCACTACAACAAGTCACAACGACAACAAATTACATCGGCACGCTCATTAGCGCATGCCTGCTCCTGATAACGAGCAACAGAAATCCCCTGGACATAACACTACATACCCCTCATTACACGCTTCCCCGACATTCCCCAATATCAACATAGCACCAGTCATTTTTTTATAACCAGTTTAATGCATTTGCACGGAAGGAAGAGCAGTATAAAAGGCCCTATGGTAGCTTGAAAGCTCCAGCCTCGAGATGATTTTGACGAGTGATATCAGGCCTTGGCGTCGGCGCAAGCCATGGAAGATGGAAAACGAAGAGGCTGCGTACGGACCGCTCAGCGTCTATGTATAGCACTATGCACAGAACCAGCAAAAAGCACTGGACTGCCAGTTGATGTGGACAGCGAGCTTTGTCTATCGATGGAGCAATACAACTACGGGCAGTCAATGCTAGTGCAGTCTGCACCGAAAGGACGGAATCAGTCAGGAGACTCTGTTACCAAGTGGCCGACTTGGCTCCAGACGTGAGCGTTTCTAGTTGTACCGAAACAAACAAATAATTCCCCCGACCATCGTGTTGATATGCCTAATCATGAGTGTTGATCTGTGACATGCTATGTAGAGAGTGCAGCGGCATATGAGGCATTTCCGGGACCGCTACTGGGGGTGCGCCGTCAGCAGGGTAGAGAAGGGAAAGAAGAGAAAGTATAAAGTGATAGGAATGGCATTACGTACAAATGCATCCGATGTAAGCTCTCTGCAGTCGACTGACGATGAGTCTGTTGCTGGTGTATTTGTGGGGCGCGATAGCAGATGTCGCCGTAGCAGAGAGCTTCTGTGGACAGTCATTTCCTTGCCACAAGCCTTTTCGAGACACACGTCAAGCTTGGCCCCAGAATATCCTGCATCCGTCAACTTGAAGCCTCATAGTTTCGCCTATCAGGCTGCAGACGCTGCTTTGTTTCGGACTAATGGCAGCCTAGAGTCGTTCGGAAAATTTTGTCCACAGACGACACGGCGCCCACAAGGTGCGACTTTCAGGACCACTCACAATGGTCAAAAAGGGCAAAGCAAAGGCCACAGAGCCGGCCAAGACTGTCGCTGCTCCGGCTTCTACCGTGAAAGATGGAGGAAAGGGGAAGAAGAGCGGCAAGCCAGAAGCGGCGATTCCTCCTGAACTCGGCCCCGTTGGTCCACCGAAGCCCACGGTCAAGCAACTCATCGGCGGCTCTTCGTGGACGGGCAAGCTGCCGGTGAACCTGCTGAGCGAGTACTGCCAAAAGCAAAAGTGGGATCGGCCAGACTACGACACGCGCAAGACGCCCGATGGCTTCTCTGTGTTCGTGACGCTGAGCGCCAAGGACCCCAAGACGCAGCTGACGACGCGGCTGGAGCCGTTCAAGATCCCGCCAACGCATAAGCACTTGATCATGCGGGATACGGCTATCGAGGCCAAGCACGCAGCGGCGACCTACGCGCTCTTCCGCGTCTGCAGCATGCAGAACAAGCACACGGTGCTGCCGCCGGACCACAAGGCGCTCTGGAAGGACTTTCAGGCGCTCAAGGCGCAAGACGTCAAGGAGGGCAAGGGATGGATATACGATGCGGATCCGTTCAAGACGTTTCATGACAGACAGGAGGCCAAGGCGGCGGCGGAGAAGAAGCGCAAGGAAGCCGAGGCGCTCAAGGCAAAGGCTAAGGAGATGCCTGGCGCTGCTGGTCTGGTTCTACTGAGCAATGCGGGCAGTGGAGGGAGAAGCGGCAGCAATAGCGGGGGTGGCGGCAGCGGAGGTGGTGGTGATAGGGGGTTTAATATCATGAAGGGCTGGACGAATGCGCCCAATGTGGAAATGGGCCGGCAGACGCGATCGCAGCTGGAAAGCCTCCTGCGCCGTGGTGTCTCGTGGAACCCATACGGGGTGCAAATGAGCAAGGCACAAAAGGACAGCGTCGTGACGGAGCTGTGCAAGATTGGCTTTCGCAGAAGCCACGTCGCCGAGGCCGTCGAGTACTGCAAGGACCGGGAGGAGACGCTCGAGTGGCTGCTCATCCACGTCCCCGAGGACGACCTGCCGCGATGGGCGCTGCCGGAGAAGTATGCCGCGGGCGTGACGATTGGAACCAACGATCTGAAGAGAGACGGCACCATTCAGCGTCTCTCGCAGAACGGATACTCACTTGAGCTGTGCGCAAGGGTGTATGATCAAGTCGGCGGCGACGAGGGCAAGACGGCAGAGGCGCTTCAGAATCTCCTCTTTTCGAGGGCCAATGGAGGAACCGAGGGCGAAGAAGAAGAGTTGCTTGACTTCCTGGACATGGGGTCGCCAGAGGAGCAGTGGCGCGAGGAGATGGAGAGTTTGGAGTCAATGTACGGAAGTTTGTTTTCGAGGGAAGACGCAGACACTGTCAGGATCCAGCTTGAATTAGTGAAGAATCCGCCGCATCAGGTGGAAGCTTCTCTGCAAATTCGTCGAGGGTCAAACTATCCTAATACGCTGATCCTCGGCATCCTCGCCAACTTGCCCTCCTACATCAAGCTGAGCATCATTCGCAAGGCGCTGGAATACATGGATTCATCACTACGAGAAGAGCCGATGAAAGTGTACTTGGTGCTGGACTGGATTCAGCAAAACGTCAACGACATAATAGAGCACCCTGGAAAGCTGGTCGACATTTCAGCAGTGTCGTCGGCTGCCTCGGAGCAAAAGCCCAGCGATGCAGTCAAGTCTAGGAAGAGGCCTCGGACGCATGCCAGACCCATCCAATGGAACCCTGATGCGCGCAGCAAGCAAGCCTGGGTCAGGCGCCAAGAAAACTCAGCGTACAAGGAAATGCTCAGCAAGAGACAGAAGCTGCCCGCTTGGCACATGCGCGAAAGAATTGTCCAGACAGTCACGGACAACCACGTCACCATCATCAGCGGTGAGACGGGTTCGGGTAAATCAACGCAGTCAGTGCAGTTCATCCTCGACGATCTGTATGAGCAGGGCCTGGGCGACTGCGCCAATCTGCTCGTCACTCAGCCGCGCCGTATCTCGGCGCTTGGTCTTGCCGACCGCGTCGCCGAAGAACGGTGCGGCCGGGTTGGGCAGGAAGTCGGTTACACAATTCGTGGCGAGGCGCGACAGTCCAAGGATACGAGAATCACCTTTATGACGACTGGTATCCTGCTCCGTCGTCTACAAACGTCTGGCGGGCGCGTCGAAGATGTGGTGGCCTCACTGGCGGACGTGAGCCACGTCATTGTCGACGAAGTCCACGAGCGGAGTCTGGATACTGACTTTTTGCTCAATTTGATTCGCGAGGTGATGCGCGTCAAGAAGGACGCGTTGAAGTTGATTCTGATGTCTGCTACGCTGGATGCTGCTTCTTTTATAGACTACTTTGCGTCGGAAGGGCTGAAAGTTGGTGCTGTCGAGATCGAGGGCAGGACGTATCCTGTTGAGAACTACTTCCTGGATGATGTCATTCGGATGACGGGTTACAATGCAGAGACTCCGGATGGCGGCTTCATTGGCGATGAGCTGATGGGCAAGATTATCCAGAAGCTCGGTCACCGCATCAACTACAACCTTATTGTGGAAGCCGTCAAAGCCATCGATTACGAGCTGGCCTACGACAAGCAACCTGGCGGAATCCTTATCTTTCTTCCTGGCGTGGGTGAGATTGCCCAGGCTTGCAGGGCACTACAAGCAATCACCTCGCTGCATGTGCTTCCCCTACATGCCTCCCTCGAAACAAGAGAACAGAAACGCGTTTTCACGAGCGCACCCCACGGCAAGCGCAAAGTCGTCGTGGCGACCAACGTGGCCGAGACGTCCATCACCATTGACGACATTGTCGCCGTCATTGACAGCGGCAAGGTCAAGGAAACCAGCTTCGACCCGGGCAACAACATGCGCAAGCTGGAGGAGACGTGGGCGTCGCGCGCCGCCTGTAAGCAGCGCCGCGGCCGCGCGGGTCGTGTGCAGGAGGGCAAGTGCTACAAGCTGTACACGCAGAACCTGGAGAACCAAATGGCCGAGCGGCCGGAGCCCGAGATTCGGCGCGTGCCGCTGGAGCAGCTGTGCCTGTCGGTGCGCGCGATGGGTATGCGCGACGTCGCGCGCTTCCTGGGCCGCTCGCCGACGCCGCCGGAGGCGCTGGCGGTCGAGGGCGCGATGAAGCTGCTGCGGCGCGTGGGCGCACTCGACGGCGACGAGCTGACGGCCATGGGCCAGCAGCTGGCCATGCTACCGGCGGACCTGCGCTGCGGCAAGCTGATGGTGTTTGGCGCCATCTTTGGCTGTCTGGACGACTGCGTGACGGTCGCGGCCATCCTCAGCACCAGGAGTCCGTTTATGTCGCCGCAGGAGAAGCGCGAAGCGGCCAAGGAGGCGCGCATGCGGTTCTTCGCGGGCGACGGCGACTTGCTGACCGATCTGGCAGCGTACGCGGAGTGGAGGGGCATGATGCGCGATAGGATGCCAATGAAGCAGGTGCGCGCGTTCTGCGAGGACAACTTCCTGTCGCACCTGACGCTGTCAGACATTTCCAACACCAAGGCGCAGTACTACACGGCGCTGGCCGAGATGGGCCTCGTGTCGCCGAAAGAAGCCGCGGCGGCTGAGGAGGACACCATTGAAACTGCGGCGGCGGGGGATATAGGTGGCAGCAAGAGGAATTCGCAGCTGCTTCGGGCGCTTATTGCGTCTGCGTTTACGCCGCAGATTGCGAGGATTCAGTATCCGGACAAGAAGTTTGCAAGCTCCATGTCGGGTGCGGTCGAGCTGGATCCGGAGGCGCGGTCGATTAAGTACTTTAACCAGGAGAACGGACGGGTATTTGTGCACCCGAGCAGTACCATCTTTGACAGCCAGGGCTTCTCGGGGCACGCGGCGTACATGGCGTACTTTAGCATCATTGCGACCTCGAAAGTGTTTATCCGAGATCTGTCTCGTAAGTATCCAGAACCCAAAAGGGCAATTTAAAGGAGAGTGAGCTAACGGTAATGGACAGCCTTCAACGTATACACCCTACTTATGTTTTCCGGCCCAATCGAACTGGACACGCTGGGCCGCGGGCTGCTGGTGGACGGGTGGCTGCGGTTGCGCGGGTGGGCGCGGATCGGCGTGCTGGTCGCGCGGCTGCGCGGCATGGTGGACGACTTGATTGCAGAAAAGGTGGAAAGGCCGGGGTTGGATCTGCGCGGTAACGAGGTCATCAGGCTGGTGACGAAACTGATTGAGTTGAACGGGTTAGACGCGTAGAGGCGGTGCGATATAGAGCTAGACACTTTTTCTAGAGTATGATTAAAGACAGTGCACGAGATGAATAGATGGAGAAAAGAAGAATGAAAGCAGAAATGTCCAGTTGTTGAGATATTGTGTCGATACAAAGGTGTTGTCATGTTGGGCTGAAGAGGTAGTTAGTTGCCGAATCGCCTCTAGTCGGCGAGCGGTGTTGTTAGACATGGCTAAAATACCGTGCTCTAACAAGCTTTTTCTTTAGATGAAATTATTTCTAAAAAAAAAAAAAAAAAAAGCTTTGCAAGGTAGTATTAGGTTCACATAAAAATAAAAATAAAGATTAAATTCAATAGCGTATCTTGGTTGTGTCTATAAAACAGTCCCCCCTCCCCCGACTTAACCGCATAGTAAAGTGGCGTCCCGTGAACGTCAGCTCTCACTCTCAACAGACATCATCTCCAGCATCAGTCACAGCAACACCATGGCCGGTTCAGACCCGAGATTCGACGAGGCTCTCACTAAGGAAGAGATCCAAGGCTCATCCGAAGCGCCTTCTTCCGGGGAGAAGCGCAAAAACGCATGTACGATGCTGCTTCCTCTTTAATCCCCCAGTGCATCTCACCCCTCACCTTCAGCCATGGACTAACAACATCACTCCTTCCTCTCGACAAACAGTCACCGCGCTCATGGCACCCAAGAAGAAGCCAGCACCCATATCCGTATCCGCGCCCTCCACAAGCATCAACCCGTTCAAGAACCGCATGGGCCTCGGCGCCTACCTCTCCGATCCGCCCTCCCTGCCGCCGTCCGTCCTCGTCACGCACGATGCCAACTTTGTCGTCCTCCAGGACAAGTATCCTAAAGCCACCGTGCACCTCCTCGTCCTACCGCGCTCCCCTGCCATCTTCCTTCTACACCCCTTCCTCGCCCTCGCCGACCCCGCGTTCCTCGCCCTCGTCCGGTCCGCCACCACCCGCGCGCGTACCCTCGCCGCCGCCGAACTCCAGCGCCGTCTCGGCCCGCACAGCGCCGCCGAAGCCGCCCGCCAAGCCGTCCTCAACGGCGACTCCACCACGGAAGAAGGGCAGCTACCACCGGGGAGGGACTGGGAGGCAGAGGTCATGGTCGGGGTGCACGCGGTGCCGAGCATGTCGCATCTGCACGTGCACGTGCTGTCGCGCGACATGTGCTCGGCGTCGCTGCGGCACCGAAAGCACTACAACTCGTTCACCACGCCGTTCTTCGTGCCGCTGGATGACTTTCCGCTGGCGGAGGACGATCCGCGCAGGGACCCCAAGGGCGAGGGGTATATGCGGCGGGGGCTGCGGTGCTGGCGCTGCGGGAGGGACTTTGGGGATCGCTTCGCGCGGCTCAAGGAGCACTTGGAGGAAGAGTTTGAGGCGTGGAAGCGGGAGTAGCGGCACTGGAGGGGACGTGGGATTCTCATGATGAAACGACACGGATCAAGGATGAATGGGGTGTTGCGGTGCAAGATTCACGACAGATGGGCATGATATACAAAAACTGCTTTATTGGGGCTCAGAAGCACCGCATATCCCATTTTACAAGAACTAAAACGTGCTCATGAATCATTCCATATACTTTCCCAATTCCTTGCTCGTACTCCCAATCCCAGAACAAGTTTCCCAAGTTTGTCTGCGCGCTTCTGGGGGGCCTTTTAAAAAAAAACGAAAAAACTTGTTGTTGTTGGTTATGAATTCCTGCAATAATACAAAAGCCAGTCCTCTCCACGAATAGCTCTTACACATTTCTGGCATGAGACGGCAGTGCCTGAGAAAAGCAATGCGCCGTCGGTGGTGTGCTGGTGCAGATTCGCCGCTTGAGGCGCGTGACTTGCGAGTTTCTCGTACCTCATTGCTTCAGGCTTTGCGTCGTTTCACCCGGGGCTCTCTGTCCGAGGCTCTCTACTCCGCGTCGACATCTTCATCCTCGGCATCGGCATCCATGTCCGCATCAGCGTCAGCGTCCGCATCCTCTTCCTCAGCGGCATCGGCCTTGGCCTCCTGGTCCTCCTGAGCCAGCTGCTCCTCGGCGGCGTCCGCGTTGCTCTTGCGACCGCGTCCCCTGCCGCGCTTGGCCGCGCTGGGCGTCTCCATCTCAGCGGCTTCGGACGCGCGGCCACGGCGGGCGCGCCGAGAACCGCCGTCAGAGGCAGGTGTCGCGACAGCTGAGGCCGTGGGCCCCCCGCGGCGAGTGGTGGCGGCAGTCTTCTTGGGAGTGGTGGTGGTAGTAGCCGTAGCGGCCTTACCGCTGCCCTTGGGGCGGCCGCGAGGCTTCCCGGTCGGCACGTACGCCGGCTTCTTAGCTTTTCCCGTTGGCGGACGGCCTCTGGGCTTTCCTGAGGGGACATAGGCCTTCTTCTTGGCGACGCCGTCCTTGGGGGGGCGACCACGTCCGCGCTTCACCGGCGCGTCACCAGCGACGGCAGTTTTAGCTTCTTCGGGAGTCTTGGCCATTGTGTGTAGCGTGGCGATGTGAGGGGAAAAAGTGAATTAGAGAATAGAAAGTGAAAGAATGTGTGGCGCAAGCGCGATTGATGAGTTTGTGGTTTGTTGGTGGTGGTGGTGGCTTTGCGCTCAAACGGGGGGGGTCAACGGGCGCGGCGCGCGATCAATTACGCCGCAGAGTCCAAAGCTCGGACAATTGAGACGCAGCAAAAATTGACAATGACGAGAAAATGATCCGCAAGAGGGAAAAGCGGCGATAATAGATGGGCGCGCAAAGGAATTTTGGGGATGAAAAAAAGATGTTTATGAGAAGCGCGCGCGACGCGACAGGCAATTTCGAGAAAGCTGGTGGCGGTGGTTGGACAAGTGAGAAAAAGGTACGGAGGTACATGGGGGTGGAGACGGGGAAGGGACGAGCTAATGGGAAAGGCAGCTGGCAGGCGCGGTTGATTGTGAATGGCTGCGGGAGAAGAGGAGACGACGGGTAAGAGGAGCCAGGAGATCCCGATATGGCTTAGCGTGGCTCAGTCGTTGTAACCGGCTGCTGCAGAATCGAGACAGCGGGAGATGGCGCCAGTGGTTGGCCAGTGGTTGTGCTAACAGCACTGATTGTCTAGGAAAGCAGCAGACAACACCTTTTAAAAGAATATGTAGAATCAGCCCTAGACATGCGCCAAAGTCTGTGATTTTTCTCAATTTTCCGGATCCTATTTGAGTGATATTAAATTCCTCATGCGACGGCTTGTTCCTTCATGCTACCAGCTTACCTAATCTTCCCTGTACCAGGTACCTTAGTACCTACTAGGGTAAGACCCCTGCAGGCAAGCTACAAGGTTCTCATCTGTTTACCCCGGCAACAGCATCACAAACGCTAGTAAACAAAAGAGCTCCCAACCAGACCCTCAATCTCACGAATGTGGCACATTCTTTGTCAACGACGCCGCGATAGCATCGACCAAATCATTGACACTTTAATGACCATGGCTGTGGATGCCCGTCTTATGCCCTACTCTGCCCCCAACACCCCCGAACCTCGCGCTGTCCGCTCGACTGCTTCTACACCTTCCCTGCGATCCCGCGATGGTACGCTGCCCATGCTTGCTAGGATGGACGGAGGCGGCAATGTCAGAGTTGTCGTTCGCGTAAGGGCTTTCCTGAGGCGAGGTATGTATCTCTACGTTTTATCACGTCTTGCCTTCCATCTGACCATCTACAGAACTCGAGCGCAGCACACGATGTCTCGTCAAAATGGACCCCATCACCCAGCAAACGACGCTGCTTGCTCCAGACGAAGATGAACAGCCCGGCTCCAAATCCAGGTCTCGCAAAATCATGGAGGACAAAAAGTTTACCTTTGACTCATCCTTCTGGAGTCACGATACAAACGACAACCACTATGCCCACCAGGAAGACGTCTACAACGCCCTCGGCGAGGAGTTCCTCGACCACAACTTTGAAGGCTACCACACATGCATCTTTGCCTATGGGCAGACCGGCTCCGGCAAGAGTTATACCATGATGGGCACCCCTGACCAGCCAGGACTCATCCCCCGCACCTGCGAAGACTTGTTTGAGCGTATCCAGGCGGCAGAAAACGAAAACACCAACGTTGCCTACAACGTCCGCGTCTCCTATTTCGAAGTCTACAACGAGCATGTCCGCGACCTGCTCGTCCCCGTCAACTCAAGTCTTCCGGCCAACTACCTCAAGATTCGCGAATCACCAACCGAAGGCCCTTACGTCAAGGATCTCACCGAAGTGCCCGTCCGCAGCATCAACGAGATTCTGCGTCACATGAAGAACGGCGACGCCTCCAGAACCACGGCGAGTACCAAGATGAACGATACCAGTAGCAGAAGTCACGCGGTCTTTACCATTATGCTGCGCCAGATTCATCATGACATGGAGACGGACGAGACGACGGAGCGCAGCTCGCGTATACGACTTGTCGATCTCGCTGGCAGTGAGCGCGCCAAATCTACCGAAGCTACGGGTGCCCGTCTGCGTGAAGGCTCCAATATCAACAAGTCGCTCACCACTCTTGGTCGCGTCATTGCCGCCCTCGCAGATCCAAAGACGCTGCGGCCTGGCACAAAGCGCAAGGACGTGGTCCCTTACCGAGACTCTATCCTCACTTGGCTACTCAAAGATTCTCTCGGCGGTAACAGTAAAACTGCCATGATTGCATGCATTGCACCCTCGGACTACGACGAAACACTATCAACTCTCCGCTATGCCGACCAGGCCAAGCGCATCCGCACTCGCGCCGTTGTCAACCAAGACCAAATGTCCACCGCCGAACGCGACGCCCAGATCTCCGCCATGGCCGACGAGATTCGTGCGCTTCAAATGTCTGTATCCGACTCCTCGCGACAGCGTGAAAAGAACGCCAGGGACGCCGAGGAGCGTCTTGACGAGTACCAGCAACGCGTCACGACAATGCAGCGCCTCATGGAAGAGCGTGGCATGGTGGCCGAGAGCAAGATCAAGAAGCTTCAAACGGAAAATGAGGCCCTGAAGCTGCATCTCAAGCTAGCTGTTGAAGCTCTAAAGAATCCCATCCCCCATGTGGAGGTCGAGCCGGTCGACGATGACAAGGAAAATGCAGCTCACAGTATTCACGAGGACGAATCAGAAGAGGATGAAGACGAGTATGAATACGACTCTGATAGCACTGTCAATGGAGGCGACGATTTACAGGAAGAAATGCACCGCTACCTGCAAGATATGGGCAACCTCCGCAAGCTCATTGGCGGCGACTTGTTGCGCTTCAAGGACGAGTCCACTGTACGCATGCCACTTGGTGTCAGGGAAAATGTATGAGCGAGGACTATCATTGCGACGTTGAGCTTTCCATTTACATGTAGCGTGGTGTTTGGGCATTCTTATATATTCACTTTTTTTTTATTAGTTGACACAACATATTTGGCAAACATAGATTGAAGAGTCCATTTATTATATCCAACAGCAGAAGATCTCTGCTCACAGACCCTTCATGGCCACTGCCCGATCATGGCGAGAATTCTCCATCCTCTTGCCTTTCGACGGCTGCCCTCGTCTTCTGGCGACCATTCATCACTCTTATGCCGCCTCTTGCCAGATGCCTTGCGCTTCAAGCCAGTCGAGCTGCTCAGTGCGGCGTCCACCATGACCCCGATAGCCTCGCTCTCCTGAACAACCTCCCAGGCGACCTCCCCCTCCTCCTCCTCCCCCTCCTCCTTCGCGAAGACGGGCCGGTGCTGGGCGCGCAGCCACGCGAAGTACGCTGGCGGCGGGGGCATGTGTGCCAGGCCGGTCAACAGCTCCGGGATGTACCATAAGATGGGTGAATCGAGCAAGTCGCACGCGCGAACGCGAATGTCAAATACTGCGGGATGATGGCCAGTGCCAGCGTCGGCGAGGATGCGCGCGTGGCGACGACGCTCAAACGGCTCGCGCTCGCTGTCGTACCGCTCCGCCAGACTTTGCAGCGCATCATCACCCAGCAGCGCTGGCTCCGCGTACGCCGGATCCGGGCCGGTTGCGTCGAAACTGCCGGGCGAGGAGGGCATGTCGGAGTCGGAGTCGGTGGCGGATGAGTCAGAGTCAAGGGGCGGTGGTGAGGACGGCGGGTCCAGCCGCGTTAGTGACGGACGCATCGGACTAAAGAGGTGCGGATGGGCGGCAAACACACATCGGGGGACGCGGGAGATGGGTCGGCCGCGGCGGTCGCGGATGGTGTAGTCGCCGCGCTGGTAGTAGGCCTGGCACCAGAGGTCGGCGCGACGCCGGAGACGGGCGAGCTTGTCGGGGCCGTCGCCGTCGTTGAGGTAGTCTAGCAGCACGGCGAGGCCCTCGAGGAGACGGTTCTCGGAGGAGGTGGTGCTTCGGGCTGCCGGTGCGGGAGGGGGGCGCTTCTTGGTGTGAGTGTGGTGTGAGTGGGTGATGGGTCCGGTGTAGTTGGAGTTTGGCTCCGTCTTGAGGGTGTGCGGATTGATGGTGAGGGTGACGTATTCCATGTTGATAAAGAAGGGAGAGAGACAATATGAGAAGGGGATTGAAGGTTAAGTTGAAGAATCTGGGGTGAAGGGAAGTGAGAACTGAGGTGAGGGCAACGGTCTTATACAATGGCCATGTGTGTAAAGATCAAACGATGAGCAAGGCACTATCCGGAAATTACAGAGACAAAAGTACAAATGATAAGATATGAGAGGGACAGGCAACCCCGAAACGGGGTGTTCATCCATCTCTGTATCGTCCTGCATTCGTCAACACCGAGCCACGAGCATGCCCGGTGGTGCCTTGTTCTGGCTGTCCGGACTACCCTAACGATGCTTCACTAAAACAATCCGGGCAAGGGCGGCGTCGCCGGTCTCTGAAAGAAGCTTAATTTTGCCATCGAGCCTATTATCCAAGTTGGTGATTTTGCGGTGGCAGGTGTCTACATCTCTTTCTTATACGACCAGTCCTTACTTTCCTTCCGACAATATTCGCAGTTTCGAATCTCGAGAGAGAAATCTAGGAAACATAAAGAAACAGAAGACGGCAAATTGGTGAAGATCCTGATTACGGGCAGTTGTCGGTTCCAACCACGAACCACGGCGTCATAGACCAGCGACTGTTGGCCAAACCTTCGGTGAAGCCGTTGTTAGTGCACCACGCGACGCCAGGCAAGTACCGTTTCTAGACTATACCAGCTTGTTCCTAAAACACCCTACATCGATGCGTTCATACACCGGTTTTGCGTCTTCTCGAGAAGAATGGAAATATCCAGGTGCAAATTGTGGGAGTTTCGGCTTCTTCATGTTCGCCGCTACATCACAAGACTGGCCTCACCACAAATGATGTTCTATTTTACGCGTCATAGACTTTTAGTTTGGTATTCTTGTATATACATCATCCAAGGGCTGTGTATCTAGAAACAGGCTGATCCATGTACGTACGATACTCCCAGCCTAGATGCCTGGCTACCTCGAGCGAGCCGAGTTGCTTAAGACCTCGCCCATTGTCTGGAACATGAGCCCTAAAACATGAACAATGAGGGAAACAGATTTGCAAAGGCTGGTTTAGTACATTGATCTCATGCAATTTGCGCAGTTTCCATTCAGCTGTGAGCCGAGGCGACGCAATCTGATAGGCAACGGACGTAAACATCGGGGTCACAGAGCAATCATTACCCACGTCGCTAGTGCTCGCTAAACTACAAGAGAGCACCAAGGATGCGAACATGAGATCGGACGTGTATCGCGCGAGAAGCCCACCTGCGAGTCTGAGCTTAAAGTAGCTGGTGGGTCCTTGGGTGGCCGGCGGTATGGTCCAACGTAAGCCTGGGGTCGCGGTCGGCGGTTCGGAGGACAAGAACCGGGAGAGGAGCCGATGCTCCAGGACTCAAGTGCGACAGCCCCCGTCCGGGAGCTCTCGGATGCTGGGCGAGAAACGGGGGTTGGTTCTGCGGCTCCTCCACTTGGGATCTGTCACCGTCTCGCTCGATCTCGATGGGACACGGCAGTGTACAGTCTAGCAAAAAGACCAACGGCCTATGCAGTTCGGCCACAGCACTAAAAATAAGCCACATGAAGGTTCGCTGCTTATAATTAGCACGATATCTACTCATGGATCGGTGACAATTACGATGGTTGCTGTTCTTCACCTTCGGACGGTGCTCATCCGCTACGAGTGAGTCAGCTTTCAATGGAGCAGTCACATATTGCTCGCGGACGTTTTTGATCAACCTCAAGATGCAGGTTGTAATGGGCTCTGCGTCAGAGGTGTCCGAGGCGCCTGTGAATTGCTCAAATAGACACCTGAGACATACTTGAAGCATGGTGATGAATGCTTCCGAGGTGCTGCGTTACTCGAAGGTATCGCGGGTACGTCAACGGCTCAGATCCGCCGGATATGGGCAATCTCCGTCTGCAATTGGCTGCCAGCGGCGCTCAGTTGCCGAGCATCATACGTTGGGGGGGGACACGTTCTCGCAGCCGTTGGCGTGATTGCCGGGTCCGTTGTGTGTGCTGCTGGCGAGCGATTCCAAGGAAAGCTGATCCTGTAACACGAAACTCGGTCGTTTGGGAGATGGGAACAAGCCATGCAAATACGTGATATAGCGTCAAGAGCAGGCCCTCCTTCGTCAGCCAAACGGGCTTATCAATTTGCTGGCATGATTGTTTCGGAGCGGAATGGGGACCCGCCGTGCGGGATCATCGTGCGACAAGTTGGTCGCTTGGAAATATTGCCAGGCTATTGGGTTTTCTTCTTTGCCAGGGACTGTGGCTGGCTTGTTTCAAGACGGGTGCTTCATCTCGTTTTCCTTTTTCCAGGGCGTTTGATCCCTGCTGGGCGGCGCCAAGGCTTCAGGTCCCGAATGGTACCCCATGTGCGGCGGGTAAAAGATGTTATTTTCTTTTCCTTTCCTTTTGCTTTGTAGCTTTCTTTCTTTGATAGAGACGGCGGCTCCTTTAATAAACGCCCAATGAATTTAATGTATGGCAAAAGATGAAGGTGCAGGAACAGATCTGTGCCCCTCATCCCATCCTTTCCCGCCCAAGGCCCTCCCCCACTTCGCCCACTTCTCTCCTCTGTTCCACAAAACTTCCTTAGCCGCCAGCCTGGTAGCCCCTCCTCCATCCGTCAGACCACCACGATATCCATCTTGGTCGATCTCGTTGTCTTTTTTCTCTCTCTCTCTTTCCTTCGCTTCTTAGGTAGTCCTCATTTCACAGCGTTGCCTTCGAAAAAGAGCCACCTCGCCAACATGGCCGCCCGTCCGCAACTATTCACCCGCAATCTCTCGGGCGTGAACCCGAACCCAGAGACCAACTCGCCCGCCGAGCAGCGCGATGACGCCAAGCGCAACTTTATGAAGGCGATGCGACCGCTTCCCACGCAACACTACTGGGACGTCTACTTTGACCGGTGCGGCCCCCCTATCGTTAGCCCCTACGTTGTTGAGAGAGGGGCATAGAGTTACAGAAGCGATGAGAGGCCAAGGACTAACAGCTTTCCCAATTAAGGAGCCAATCCAGCGACACCAAGCCTACTGACGGCGAATACAAAGTCCAGCTCGAGAAGCTCGATATCCAAATCGAGTCGGTCCAGGATTTCTGGCGCTACAGCAACAACACCCCCGTCGCCCAGATCAAGATGCGCGAGTCGTTATACCTCTTCAAGTCTGGCTTCCGCCCCGTCTGGGAGGACCGCCGCAACATCACCGGCGGCAGCTACACCTTTCGTGTGCCCCGCGCCCAAGGGCCCGACGTCTGGAAGACCATACAGTTGCTTGCCATTGGCGAGCAACTGCAAGAAGCCTTGGCTGATGGTAAAGTCCCCGTCCCCCCTCCCCTCCCCGTACCCCAGGCAACGTGGTCAGTTTGCGTGTATTTACTAACACGTTTGGAAAACAGACGACCAGATTTGCGGTGTCGGCCTCTCGGTCCGCTTCAAGTACCACCTCATCACCGTATGGAACCGCGACGGCAGCAACCAGCAGTCCATCGACGGCATCTTTGAGTGCGTCTTCAAGGAGCTGCCCGCCGAGCTGCAGAAACGCTCCGACAACTACTTTTATAAGAAGCACGACGACCACGAGGGCTTCAAGTGCCCTCCGGAGCTGCAGGAGGTGGTCGACGCCCATCGCCGCAAGTCGCTGGCCGTCGGCAACAGTGGCACTCCTTCGCCCGACATCGTGCCGAGTGCTGACGCACCGACGGTGTCTATCCAGTCGCCGCAATAAGCGGGCATACATTGCTTTTCTGAGGAATGGGATGTGATGGGTGGGTTTTGGGTTTGGGCATGTGTCTTGCGAACCTGTACAAGACGCGATATATATGGTGCAAGGGATCAATTCCCACGGCGTTTTTTTTCTACATTGTTCATGGAATTTTAAAGTTGGGATATTTTTGGATATAAACATAGCTAGCTTGTACCAGAATGAAAGCATACAGCCACGATGCATATCAAGTATAACTGCGTCAACAGGCCACCAACTTATCATACACAGAAATTATTCCCTTGTGAATATAGTCCAACCAACGCCGTGCTAGCCAAAACAAAACCTACTCATGCGAAACCAAACTCCACAAAAATACACAATATCCATCCCTCATCACCGCCACACGCCCGCCCTCCGCATCACCGCGTCAAACTCGTCCGCCCTCACCCCGCGCGCCACGCCCGCCCCGCCGTTGGCCTCGAGGATCATGTCCTTGAGCAGCTCCTCATCGACGTCCTCTTTCAGCACCGCCGCCACGCGCCGCAGGTGCGCCAGCGTGATTGGCCCCTCCTGGTGGTTCGTGAAGAGCGCAAACGCCTCGTCCACCTCTGCGGCATGCCGGTCCGCGGTATCGTCGTCTTCGCGCGCGTGGAATTTCAGAGCGGCAATGGCGAAGAAGGGCTCGTAGGTCGCGTAGCCGTCGTCGTCAGGGTCGAGGATGGAGACGAATTCGCGGAGTTCGGCGGTGGAGGAGGGTGGTACGCCGAGTGCGCTGTTTTTCCAGAGTTAGCTTTCGTGTCCAGCCCTTTTCCGTAGTCTTTGCAGTTTCGGCATTGGGGAAGTCGGGGGGGGATGGGCTGGGAAAGGAAAGAGAGAGAGGACCGAACGCACATTAACGCAGACTTGACGTCGTCAATCGGCAACACCCCATTCTTCTCCCCGTCCGCGGGTTCCGCAAATAGACTATATGCCTCGCGGATCTCATTCTCCTCTCGCGCCGACACGTTGTGCTCCTTGGCGAGCTTAGACCGGCGTGGTGCCGCCGCCGTCGCCACGGCTACAGCCTTGCGCTTCGGTGGCTGCTGGGTCATTAGCACAGCAAAAATAGACAGTCTTGGAGAAAAAATCATTGGACGTTACCATTTGCGCAGTATTTATATGTACAGATGGGCCCTTCTGCGACGAGCGCGTGTTGTGGAAGCTGGCACGTTTTGCTTGGTCTTGTCGAGCTCGGTGATGCAATTGAACGAACCCGTTCACAAGCTAGCCGTGCAAAGACACAGTGCGCTTATTATATCCCAACAGTGTGGCTTCACCAGAATCCACTATCATCGTTCTACAAATTCTTCAGTCTTTTCTTTCCCTTTCTTCTCTTGCAACCAAACGGCAATTGTGCAGAAAAAGTCACTGCAGCGTCGCCCTTCCCCCAGACAGTTACCATGTTGGATTTGACGGGTGAATAGTACTCGCTCAGTCTCCAATTGAATCAAGTTGCTGTCAATCAGGTTTGTTACGACGCCGACCCTTGCGTGACATGCCCGAAAACCAATCAATTCCTTCTTCCGTGACCGAACGATCGCAACAAAATACATACACGCTTCAAAATTTGCTAGAGCTTGCCGCCTCTTTCTTCACCAGGGCGAGCAAGTGTGGACAGTGAAGCAATAAGAAACACAAGTCAAGTCTGTTTTTTCAGTCTTGATCCCAACGAGTGGCCCGCGGCATGTGTTCTGGCTCGACCAGCTTTGCCTGTCTGTTCTTGGAGACATTCTTTCCTTGGTGACCCTTCCTTTGTACATGTAGATTTCCTCGTGACAACCTCCATCTATCCCAATTGCCGATTATCTGCCCCCTACGCCTGGGATGAACCATAGATATTGCCTCGCCAGCATCCTCCATCTAAGAGAGAAACATCATGAGCGACTACATACATTTTTTTACATTTTGGGCTCGGGTGGCCTGCGCACACCCGCGTTAGCATTCCCTCAACGCTGCATCATGCGGAGAACAGCATTACTTCTCACTTGAAGCTGTTCTTCATCTCGCGCAGCTGCGCCATGACCTCGACGGGGTCAGTTGCGCCCGTGGCCTTTTGCACCACAGGGTCGTCGAGGCGCATAAAGACATTGTGCTTCTAAAACTATTTGTCAGTCGGGGCTTCCGCCTTCACCCACGGCTAGCTGACGCACCTTTTCATCCGCAATAGTGAATTTACCCGTAGTCACCTTATTGTTCTCCGCAAAGTCCTGCAGCGCCTTGACGGGCTCGCTTTGCAAGACAGAGATGGCAAACTGGACGTTGGCCTTTGTGTACTCGTGGCCAGGCTGCATCACCCCATCAGCATTTTCCCGCACTTAGCTTCAGGCAGTAGGAACTCACGTAGACGACAGTGTCATCCGGCAGGGCGGCCAGGCGCTTGTTCAGCGCCTCGTGCATCTCTGCGGCATTACCTTCAAAGAAGCGACCGCATCCTTGATCCCAGTCAGCCCCTGTACAACATCAAAGCCGAAAGACGGAAGAAATTGCCAACTCACCACTGATGAAGAGCGTATCGCCGGTGAAGACGGCTCTGCCCGTGCTGTCCTCCATGAAGTAGCAGATGCTATCCTGGGTGTGACAGGGTGTGTGGACCGCCGTGATGGAAATGTCGCCAATCTTGAAGACCTCCTTGTGCTTGGGCGTCTGCGTGACGCCCTCGCAGTCCTTGCCGCCAATGATGCCGAGCTTGGGGTCGCCAAGCGCCTCGAGCTGTGCGCCATGTGTGAGCGAAGCCAGCGCCTTCGTATAGTGTTTGGGAGGAGGCTTACCAGCTTCTTGTTGCCGCCGGCATGATCCCAGTGGCTGGATTTGCGTTAGTTTGACACTGTCGCGGCTTCATAATGAGTGATCGTCATACTGGTGCGTGTTGACGATGCTCGTCAGGTTAATCTTGCCAGCGGCGGTGGCGTCCTTGAGAACCGGCGCGACCCTGAGGCAGTCAGTCTCTAGAGCCACTTTGCCATGTTACACAATCGCGCAGACGTACTCGGGAGGGTTGGCCGGGTCAATGATGACGGCATCCTTTGATTTATCGTCGACAACTAGGTAGGCATAGTTGTTGCTGGTGCCCACCCCTGTATTGCATATTAGATTTTGTTCCTCCAGGGCGCAACATGTCCGGGCTTCACCTCACCGTCCCCTTTACAACACCACCTCTCATTGCTGACACAGAGCCGCGAAACTTACACATGGGAATGGATTGGATATGCATGGTGCGAGAGACGGCGGCCTATCAAACACATTAGCTCGTCAGAGGTTCTTGGTCATGAGAGTGGGGGGAAGTTGCTGGGGGGAAGTGAAGCGTACAGCTGCAGCAGAATACCAGATAGTGTGTCGTAGAAAGGGCCGGCGCGAGATCAGTCTGTTCATGAGTTGTCACAGGCGTGCATGTAAGATGCTGCTTATTTCTGAGAAAGCTATCGATGGAGAGCTGTCAGACAATGTAAGCCAAGGTAGGCGGGGAGAGGTGAGCTTGAGTGAAGCTCCGTGGCCATCCACAAATATGACGTCGATTTGTAAGCATCCATCTTGCGGCGACTATTAGACTCTACAACAACGCGACTTGATGATATCCTCATGGTGAGGTTATAGGATTGTATCCAATGGTTTCATTTTGCTTTTAATTGCTAGAGCATGTCTGTTTTCCATGCCGCGCCTCTGATGGCGGTTCGAAGTGTTCTACGTCATCGGGTAGCTTGGAGCTGGGTATCTAGGTGGGAAAAAGAAAGGAAACGCTTAACATGCGGTACGGTAAATCAAACAAGGCCGATTGGCTTTGGTTTCCACTGTCCTTTGTATCTGGACCAACCGGTATCGTTGTCGTCTGATTCTTCTCCCTGGGCGACGTCCGCTTCAGGTGCTGTCGGCTCCGGTTCTTCCGGAGCAGCTTCGGCGTCTGTAGCGATAGGTGCTTGCTGCTTGGCCGATTGGGAGGCGATAAGCTCCTGCTTCAGCTTCATGCATTTAAGATATACCTGGTTTCCAGGGAGTGTCGCTTGCAAGTCTTTGATGGTGGCCATGAGCTTATCCATGTCCCAACGGCTCAGATGGCGCCCAATCATCGTCTGTCTCCGCTGCTCGTCCTCCTCGCGTAGGTACCTGAGAATCGTTTCTTTACAAGAATCTTGCGAAGCAAGCGTCGACGCATTGTCTTGGTCGAGCTGCTTCCAGTAATAGTCCCAAATCCAGTCGAGAGCCATGTGCGCAGCCGGGCGCAATTTGGCGAGAGAGGGAAGCTGCTCGTGAGTGGCCTGGTGCCGCAACTCGACGAAGGTGGCCGGTAAACCGATTACCTTGGCGATGGAATACATGCTTTGCTTGCGGAGCTTGTCCTGGTGGCCGTCAAGGAGACCTGTGACGAATCTGTGAGGGGGGACGGAACACGTCCCGTACAAGTTAGCATGATCCGGAGGCCTGTAGGATCTCATGATTCCATCGTGATCTCTGGTTTGGGGCGTGTGGCTTGGCTGGGGGCGTTGTCGTTTTGTGTAAATGGCCGACGGCGGCACTTGCTAAACGGTGACTATGGTTTCTCGAGGGATTTCCGGTTCCTGTCTTGCTATTTTCCCCGTCTCCATTGGCGCACGCCACTCGGGGTCGGTTCACCGAACTCAAGTCGCATCGTCTCGTCGCAGTTGGGTCCGCAGTGTGCAGGGCACCGCTAGCAGTAAGACCATGACATGATTTCGCAAAGAGGACAGAGAAGGCACGAGAGAAGAAGGAAAGGCAAGGGGGTAACAGGGTCAAGACTCACCGACTAAAGGCTGCCGAGTAAGCAGCGCGGACGGCGTATGTGGAGGAGCCCGCGCTCTGGGTGGCGGCCAGCTCGTCGCTGAGGACGGCGGCGAAGAGCAGGGCGGTCGACTCCACCATGTGCGGGCAGCTGCCTCGCTGCACCCACATGGATATGCGGGCGACGGCGAGGTTCTGCTGGACGCGACGGGCATCATCATCATTGGGCGGCAGTTCTTCGTGTTTGTGGGCGTAGAGCTGGTCGCGTACGAGGAGCAGCTCCTGGCGGTCGCGCCAGGGCGTAAATATGTACTGGACCATTGATTGGCCCCTGCGCAGTGCGTTTGTGTGTGTGAGAGAGAGAGATATCTGCGTATGCGCTGCTACGTCGCTAATGTTTGACCAGGCAGAAAATCGGTAACATGGCGCGCTCGGAAAAGGGTTGGACGGAGGAGGGGTGGATTCGCTGGCGGCAGAGAGCAGGAATTGAAGGATGGCAATGTGGTTCGGCTGGTGGTCCGCCGGTGACCAGGGGTTTGGTGGCGGTGAGGTTTCTCTGTCTCTGTGGACGTATTTTTTATCTAGATTGTTTAATGTTGATGGAGGGGTGAGGTGGCTGCTGTGAGTCCAAGGCCAAGAGAAAGGAAAAGTTGAACCGATGGCGGTCCGCGAATGATAGGCGGTGGCTGAGGCGTTAAAGTGGCGCATGAATTGGGAATTAGCGGCTACTAGAGGAAGAAGCTCCTGGATTGAATAGTTAGTACTACGCTATAAGGTAGCTCTTACTTTCATGTTGAGGTTTCTTTAGAGGGCAAGCCTTAGAAAAATCCAAGCACGACCGAAATGTCGACAACATGTTCAGACCCTGAGTTTTTCAGCGTCGGAATCTTGGTGCGCGCCACGTCACATCTGTGGCAGCCTGTGGCTGTGCTCAAGGGGCTGGAAATAACGAGGCGAGAAGTGACCTGAGCTCTCTCCCAACAGCCTTCGATCCGGAGAATTTCTACAGTGCTTTCAGTCACCCCTATACCCATCGCTCAGCTTTTCCGACAGGCAAGTCACCTACGAATGCAATGGCAGACGACGACATCAAGTAACCCCCCCCCCCATGTTTTGGCATGAAGGATGTGATAGCTTGGGGAAGCTCTGGTCTCGTTGACCTCGATCCGGCCACGCAAACAGCCATCAAGGCACCTTTTAACCCAAAAAACGACGCTGCTATCCGGAGGGAGTAGGAAATCTACGAAAGGCTGGCCGTAAAGGGGAAGCACCTAGGTCTGTTGACATACCATGGCGAGGTCGACGGAGCGGAATTGTCTCGAGTCTGCCTCCGCATTTGACCTGCAATCCTTCCTGCAGAATCATCATCATAATCAGCAGTGCCCTAGGCTTGCGTGGATGGTCCAGCTCGCCGATGCGCTCGCTTCCCTCCACGACGCGGGAGTCACCCATGGTGATCTGACAAGCGCAAACGTATTCTTGGATGACGGGATGAACTCCAGCCTTGCAGATTTTTCAGGATCGTCGATTGACTCATCGCCGCTCCTCTTCGAAGTCACAGCCAGCCATCTATACCTAGGAGACCTCTTCTCGCCGCAGGGACACGTCTTCACGCTGGGCGCGGTATTCTACAAGGTCATGACTGGCAAGAGGCCGTATGATGGGGTCAGCGATGAGCATCGAGTCGATGTTTCAAAAAGGAGACTTTCCCGACGTCTCTTCTCTGGGCAGCTTGTGGCGCATCATCAGGACCTGCTGGCAGGGTGGCTACCAGGACAGCAAAGCTTTGGTGAGGGATCTTAAACGCAAGTGACCGTGAATCAACCTATGCTCTTTATGAATCGGCTCAATTTTGACTGCGTAGCGCTTCGAGATGCGAAGACATGACTCTTCACATTGTGGTCATCGCCCTGGTGAGTCTCATAGTTGTCATTTAGCCAGAGCAATGCATCCGTAGTGTCCATAGCTCCTCATGTTCCTCTATCGGCCTCCAGGAGTCCGAACTGGGGGTCCGTAGTTGTATGACATGATAGCTCCCCACGTACTTGGTTGGCTATACACTCACGATGTCAACAATGCGACAGCAAAGTATGAGTCCGCTCGCCTTACTGCAGTCACACGATGTCAAAGTGAGCTCGTCCATCGCATCACGAATCAATCGTGCACGGCGCGTTTTCATAGCCTTCTCATTGCCAACAAGAGAGCCGGGATCCAACAAATTCCCGAGTGAGTTAGAGGTCGCAAACCTTCTTCACGCAGCCGCTTCAGGACAGACAATACGTGCTTCGTCCAAGACTTTGGCCCGGAAATCGGCAACGACAGGTTCGGCAACACGACACGAGTTTAATGGGCAAATGGTACGGAGTTTGTTCCGTTTCGTTCATGTCTGCAGACCCTCCATTTGGAAAGTGGTTACCTGGTGGATGGATATCATCGGACGCAGGGGGCTGGAGCAACGGCTCTATCGTCTTGCATAGAGAAGAATGAGGCGGTTTACCTTGTGGCGGTCAGGTAGGTTGAAGGCCGCCGGTCCAAGCGGGCCATGCAACGCATTCTTCGTCACTCTGCGTGCCCTCATTGCAGCGGCAAATTCCCATCTAGTCTTCCCTCCCATCTTGTCCCCCTTCAGGTGAGGCGAAGCGGACCAGACCATCTATTCCGGGGCCGGAGGGGGTCCAGGGGCGTCAGCGAGGTTTTTCTTCCCATGCAAGTCCCAGTCATACCAGAAACTCACTCTTTTAATTTAGCTACGGGATATAGGTATTTGATAACTAAAGATGGGCTTCCTTTTTATCAATGTATGGTGTGGGGGCCAACTTTGTCTCAAGAGCCAAAAATGCTTGCTTGCCTAAGCAATAATGGCGATAATGACAATGACATCCAACTCTTTTTCCTTACTCGTACATGACAGCCAGCAATGCCAAAGCAAAGAAAGAAGCTTCCATCCATCCACACTCGTCTTTCTTGGATGACATGCTTGTCTAGCGTACCCTCTTTTTCACCCACCTGTCCGCTTGTTCCGGCGCCATTCTAGAATGCAAGCTCTCCTCCGTCACCAATAACTAGTTATACCTAGTAGCTACTAATGCTTCCAAGCTACTTACCGTAGCAGGATGAAGCAATGGCCTCGGCCAAGCGGGCTACAACTTGATAGTTTGCCCAAACGCTTACTCGCGCAGGGGAACAAGGAAACATGGATGATGAGTCTTCTTTCCTTGCTCCAAAAACCTCCACACCAACAGAAAGGCAAAAAAAAAAAAAAGGCCTCGTAATCGCGCGCCAGGACGAACTAGCCGGGAAGAGCTATCCTAGCCTCGTCGATTTTTTTGCAGAGAGCAAAAAAAAAAAATCTCTACCGGCCCGTGGCGTTTGACTCCGTCCTTCTTACTAGGTACGGTCGGTGGCCATCGCCTGATTCCCCGGGACGGGCAACGACCGAGGCAAAGTCTTGCTCTACTTTTTAACTAATAACTAACTAGTACATGCGCCAGGCAAGCCCATGACTTTGATTTCAATATTTCGCATTGTCAGTATGTACCAAGTAAGATGCAGGCTCCTGTTTTTCAATTTGGCCGCACATAGAGTGCCCACGTGCCTCATATCCCGCATGCTTTAATGACTTGCCTCTTTGATCCATCACCACTGTGTCAGTAATACCAGTACACAGCAGTGTGTGTCCCTGGAGCAACGGCATGTGCCATTAACCGACTGTACAACTCGGGCGACGGCAAACGCAATGGGCTTTTTTTGGTGGGAACTGCGGCGTCGCGGTGTACTATTCATGGACAATCCGTCATGGCTCCCTCCCCTCCTTGTTAAAAACCAGCAATCTACAGCAACTTCTACATTTGCGGGGAGTTGGGGGAGGGGCGTGTCCTTTCTGCTGCCTCGCGCGCATGGCCGTCTTTGTCCACCCCAAAACTGCGTGTGGCGGAGCAAGAGACGGGGCAGCATGCATGTCACTTTGGTATAAATAGGTAGGTAGCCAAAGTATCCGTAACTGGCACGCATATGCCTGTTGCTGCTGGCGGCCGCCTCCCCCCCCCCCCCCAAACAAAGCATTGGCTCCTTTGCCCTGATTCGCCTACGCAGACCGATGAGACCGACATCAGCTCTTTCCCACCCAAGTGAAAGTGAAAAAGGGGTGCAGGTATCCGTGGCCTGAAAAGTAGGTAGCCATAGCACAAACACACCCCATCCAGTAACACATGTCCCCAAAAAGAAGAGCAACTCTTTGTTTTTGGGCTGCACAACTTTTGACCGCTCTAGTTGTGGAAGGAGAGAAACTTGTGCTTTTGGTGTCAGTGCCCCTCATATGTTGCCAGTATCCAACAGAGTGTTGAGTCCAGAAATGTTGTTCCATGTCCTTGAGTTTTTGGTAAATTGAATTGCGTACTGGTTTTTCTTTTCTTTTTCTTCTTAATTACGCTTTTGAGCGGCTCAAATCCTATTCCTCTGCAGGGGCAAAGCACAAAGAAACCTTGCACCTAACTAATTGGCTCCCCAATCATCTTGCCGATAACTAAAGTAAAGAAAGGAAAAAGGCACCCGTTTATTTTCCTTGTCACAGGGCTGGTTTGAGAGGAGGGGGGCGTATGCGTCACTTTTTCGCTGTTCGACTAACTTACTCAAATAAGCAAGTTACCTCTCTTTTTTTTGCCGCCCGGAAGATCCTTTTTTTTTTGTTGTTGCTCACTAATAATAATAAAATAAAAAGGGTTCACAAAAAAAATTGGCACCATGTATACCCAGTACCATGTTAATTCGTATATAGACCGGGGGGGCCACTCTACGGTACCTGGTTGCCTGGTTCTTGCGGCAGGGAACGGGGGGTCAGTACCAGCCCTTCTGTCCCTCTCCACTGCTCTCTCCTCCCGTTCTCCAAAAACCCCCAGGTTGGGCTGATGAAAGGGCCAATCTTCCTGCGAGCATGTACTGGTAGAAGAGGCTGGGGGAAGCTTCTGTTGCTGGTGAGCGAAATGGGAAGCATGTACGCAAGCTTCTCTTGATTCTTGTCGTCGTGAACTGTGTAACGGCAAAGATGCCTCGCGGTTTTTGTTGTGACAGAGGGGCGTGTAAAATGAACTTGGGGTGAAGGGGGTGTTGAATAGAACGCCAGCCATCTGCAAATTGTCACACCCCTCCCCGCCACTTTTGCCTCCTTTCTCCAATGTATACCAAGAAACTCTGTTTGAACCCAGAACAACATGCAGCCACAGTCCAATCACACGGTAGCCGCTCCTACCGTCGAATAGGCAGAAAGCCCCTTGCCGTCAACCGGAGCGAATCACTTCGCGTTTGGAACACGAGTACACGCTTCAGTGCATTCATCAGGAGGAATTGTTATGTTATGAAGAAATCGGGCCATCATTGCTCCTTGCCGAAATTCTGGTATCTAATGTTTGCTCTCTAAACAGGAACAAAAAGGAACACTACAAAATGATTCTGTGGCTCCTTTATTTCAGCCCTCAGTACATAAAACTCCGTCCCGAATCCCATGATATGCTATCCAAGTGTCCCATATGCCTTCTATGCCGTATTGTGTGCCCATGATAAGTTCGCCCCCAAAAAAGCAACGCTTGATATCCCAAAATTATCCGCCCACGGCAATGTCGCCGGGGAAAAGTAGTACGCGTGTAAAAAAAACAATTGAGAAAATAAAGTTGGCTTTCGCTTTAAGCAGTGCCAGCTGCTTCCTCTTCCCCTTCAGCATCCAACCCATCGTCCTCTTCTTCTTCTTCGTCATCAGACTTGGGAGGTTCCCAAGTCTCTTCGAGTTTCAAGCCCTTGCCAACAGGCTCGGGGTGGCGAAAGGTTGAGCCCAGTAGCGAGGTCACAGTCGAGTGATAGTTGCTGAGCTGCGGGTCCTCCTGATGTTTGTCAGGTGTGTCGTAGAGGCCCATGCCCACCAAAATCTCGCCTTCTTCCTCCTCTGCAGGTTCTACCTGAGGGAAGGGGGCCAGTCTCTCTTGCATAGCGGGCTGTTGCTGTTGTGGCGGCTGAAAGAAGGCCTCTGGCGTGGGAGGTGAGGTTCTGTCGAAGCCGTGCACAATGAAGTTATTCCACTGAATGTTGCCGCCCTGTACTTGCCCGGATTCCATACTGGATGGGAGGGAGCTAGGGAACATCTGGCTCTCTTCATTCGGTGTGTTCATGGTACTGGGCTTTTGTGGCATCTCCCAGCCATCCGTACCAAAGTACTGATCATTCTCCAATGGGGGAAAGGCAGCAGGAAGTGGCGAAAAAGTAGAAGCTGGAGATGTATTTGTCGAGTGTGACTCAACCATGGGTGAATAGTGAGAGCCGCCGCCAAAATACACATCTTGATAGTCGGTATACATATTTGGCGTGGAGAGAGGATTAGTGTTGGGGGTATGTGTGAAGTTGGAAGGAAGAGCGAGGAGATGCGTAGAAGGATGCCAGCTCATTGGACGGCCCTGGCTTGGTAAGGCATCTTGTCTGGGAAGAAACAAGTTTTGTGTCTGCGCCGTGTTGAGATAGTCCATGACTTGCTGCTGTCGGCGATTGTTGTTGCCCTCATTCATTATAGTTCTCCTTCTGGCAGCCATAATAGCGGATCGAGGGCTGTTGTTGGCGCTGGCTGGCTTCATAACTCGCATGGCTGTGCCGGCTCGTTGTCCTGTAGATCCTCGCGAAAGTCGACGTCCGGCTACTTGGCTCATATAGAAATCGTCGTGGTACATTTGTTGAGGATAGCCTGCAGTATTCTGCGTGGGCATCCCATAGGCAGGATGCTGCATCATCTTGCCGTCTCGATGTTGGTGATGGATATTCGTGGTTGATGGTGGGGGTGTACGTAGACGGTGCCGAGAAGCGGGTGAGAGGTGCTAGACGCGCAAAGGGCAAGGCTCTGTATAAATTGCAATAGCGTCTCTTAAAGGATATGTTGTTGAATGGTGCAGAAGACTTTGGTCGATGTGAAGAAATAAAGAGCAAAAGTCGAGGAAGGAATGGATCCAGCGTGGGTTAAGTATGGTTGCAAGTTCATGGCAACGACAAGGAGCCAAATAGGGCGAAATCGAAAGGGGCGTTGATTAGTTCAATGGGGAGGAGTGTCGTACGGAACCACAACCACAGGCAGGGGCGGGAGTTGGTGACTTGATGGCGTTCAAACAGGAAAGAGGTCGATCAAAGGCCGGCGTTAGGTTATAGAATGAATGGTCAGGTTGAACTAGTGCAACGCCAGATCCAATTTGAAGACATGCAAAACGTACACCCCCATCCAGGCTTGCAGCTTTGCAGGCTCGCAGGCTTGCAGGCAGGCCGTCCGTCCGTCTGGATCTTGATGTGGGCCAGGAAGCCACCCAGCTTGAGCCTTTGCAGGGATCTATTCGTAGTTCTCTTTTTGCCTTTGTCGGGCGGGCTTGATGGCTTGATGGCTTGACACCGCTGCAGCACACACACACACACACACACACAACATGACACACCACAGGCTGCGCCGACCGTGCAGCGCTAGCGGGCTTTCTGTGCCTGGAGCAAGCTCGGCGGTTGGTGATGGATGTATGCATGCATGCATCCTTGGAGTCGCCAAAACGTGTGGGTGGCTCACCTGGGGAAAGACGCCGAGTCCATGAGTCGGGGTGCTCAGTATGGTAATATTCGTACTGGGCTGCACGGCAGCATCAGTTGGTCTTTGCTTTGCTTTGCTTTGCTTTGCTTTGCTTTGCTTTGCTTTGCTTTGATTTTCTTTTCTTTGCTTTTTCTTTTCGAGATTTACTTCTGCATCCTAGTTGAAGCTTGGTAGCCTGGCTCCTTCAAGACCATTTCCCTTCCACGGCTCAGCATTTCTTGTCCATCTGCGTTCCCATGCGGTGGGAAGGTTTTCCGAGCCGCCCCTCCAAGTGCCAAGGATTGCCGTCCATGCCTCCTAGTATGGCGCGTCGTGTGGGCGCTGATAGAGAGAAGGGGGAGCTGCGTCATACGGGGCAGTTGCGCAAGGGGTGTCTCATCAGATGGATTCCGGTGCAAAGACCTGTTTAATGGATCAGAAGGGATGGAGAAGAAATAGCCTCCATCTCAGCGGCGCCAATTAGTACCCTAGCCTAGCAACCTAGTTAGCCGGCGGAGAAGCAGACAACAATAGCGCAGCGCCAGCCGAGTCTTAGCCATGTCGATGGCGTGTCAAGAAGGTGTGGCGAGCATGTGGAGCTTGTTAGTCGGCTTTTCTTTCGTTTTTTCCAAAATCCTTTTTTATTAGCTGGCTTTGCTTTGCATCAGGTCGGTAACACAGCCGCGCAGGTTGCGAGCGGCATCGTGCTCCGTCTTGACAAAATTGCGCCGTGCGATTCAGTATCGCGTGGGACCATGGATGTCCTATCAAGGATATTCCTCTTATCACAGGCAGAAATTTCTCGTGACGCTCCAGCCACCGACTTGGTTCCGCTCGATGCGTGAATGCTAGACGATATCCGCATTTGACTTTGGAGCAGGGATCAGGAGTGGTCATCACAGGCTAACTAGGTATTCGTACACTGCGAGGCAAGTTGGTAAACACGGCTGTTGATTGATGTTTCCGTGGCGGAGGTCGGGAATGCCAAAGATGAGTGATTGTACCCTTGCGGATGTCAAGTACACCCGTGGCGGACCAGCCAAATATGACATTAGTGTCGGTGTCGAGTTGGCGGCAAGAAACGACAGCCCAGTCGACTGTGAAGAAGCCTACGCCAGTAAGCAATATGGAAAGGCTGATCCCCGCTTCATCTACTTGTAGCCCAGGCGAATCAAATAAAAGAGCCAAGGGATGCGGCAAAGTGATTGCTGTGGGCACACTGTGGCGTTGGGATAGCGGTGACACAGACTGTGCGTCAGCCATTGGTGTGCTGCGGACGAGAGGCAAGAGGACCGAATCTGGAGGCGGCGTGGAGGTGAGAGGGCGTGAGCGCAGACCCTGTCGAAGTTTCTTGGGAATGAGGATTCAACGCAATGAGGCTTGTGAGTGGGGAATCTCCAGCTCCCGGTTGAAGGGACAAGCAAACCGGTGCTTCGTTGATGTCTTGGACTAAGAGCGGGCGCTGGTGGGGAGGAAAGATGTTGTTGCAGGGCCACCAACATGCCCTATTACCCAGTGAAGGTAGTTGGGGAGGTATTCGTTGTTAGGAGTTGTCTCCGTACGCACATCGCTTTCGTTCTCTCATCCTTTTCTTTTGGCTTGGTGCTGATTGACGTTTCTCTCGTCTCGCCCATTCGCGCCGAGCAGTGAACCGGACTAGACAGACACGCCCTTGACAAGGGCATGGGCGTGTACCTTCTTCCCCACAGCCTCGACAAGCCCAGCCAGCCCAGGGCGTGGTTGGTGCTCTGGGCGTTGGCGTAGCAAACGAAAGAGGACAAAAGCCGGTAACGCAAATGTCGGACCTGAGGGCCGTAAACGAAGCCGATCTCATCACCCTTTTTTTTTTTCACTTTGTTCTTTTTGGGGTGCCACTGGGTGAGGAGAAGGTTGCTCCATGCTGCGTAATGGGGAATTCGCTCGTGCCGACGTGGACCGGGGCCAGAGAGTTCAGGCAGGACGAACCACAGCCACGACGGAGAGTGGTGCGGCTGCATGACGAGACAGGAGCGAAAGTCATGGTTCAGTATTATGGAGAAGCAAGCATCTTCTTTATATTGGTAGGAGACTCACAAAAACCCACGGGTTACGTGATGGGCAGCAGTAGGATGGAGTGCTGTGGCGAAAGGCAGCCAGAGGCACAGCTGCTCCATCTGCAAGTGTTGCTGCTGCATGGGAGGACGGGGCGTCAGCCCGTGGCCATGTTGGAATCGATGATGCTGATGGTTTGTGATGGTGATGGTGACGGCTTACATGGCAGCGAGCGTCCTTTCCTTCATGGTGGTAGCTGTGTCCCGTTTCAGCGAAGGGTGGTTCGAGACCATTTGGTGCATATTGGGGGGAGAGAAGCGGAGGAGGCGGCGAAGGGTTTGGCTCGTTTGCAGGTTGCAGGTTGCACGCTTGCTGGCCTCTCAGGCCATGCCAATAAGGTATTTTAGGCACTTGCCCGCCAAATCCCTAATTCTGCCGGGCTGTCAAAGCTCCACCACCGCCCACGTAGCAGCTCAGTGGCTCAGGCTCAGTGGCTCAGGTGGTCCAGCGCCAGGTTGTGTTGCAGTGGGGCAGCGTCTTGATTGTGATGGCGGGAAGGTTCAATTCTTGTAAAGCGGCCAGCCTGCAGCAAAAGCGGCGACCAGCGATCGGCTACCAGGTAGTAGCAACATGCCATCACTGACCAGCCAGCATATCTCTACCGTACAGGTAGGTTCTTGGAAGTTAGCGAGGTGTTTGTAACTTTCCAACCAGACCTCTAATTAGCGGTCCCGCCCTCGGGACGGTCGCACCGCAAGTCTTGGTTGCACCACAGTTTGTTGGCGCTCTCTGAAGCCCTTGGCGCCGCACATTTTGGCCTGGTGGACAGGCCACTCTCCCATTTTAGATAGCGCTGCGACTTACAGGACATGCTACAGCATTTACAGCGCCAACCACCCGCTAAAAAAAAAATACCTTAGTACCTTACCTGTACTAAGGAGGTAAGTTAGCCACCGGAGCCCACGCGTTTGCATCTCTGCTTCTCCTGTCAGTACCCGTCCCATCAGCATTCCTCTTTTTATTATTTTAACATTTTCGCATTTCTTATTTATTCTTTTTTTTTTCATGGCCTAATTTTCTCGCCTGTGGCGGTCAGCTTCCTCCCTCCTTTTCTTAGCCTTACGAATAATTACCTACAAGATTACAGATTACTTAGTACTAAGGTAGCTACCTCCTATAAGAGTCGTCCTTCCCACAGCGGAAGCGGAGCCCCGCCGTGACGACCCGGAGCGCGGCGCGAAACCTTGGCTTTTCCTTCCCATTCGCTCTCCCTCTCTCCCTGCTCAGCACCTTCACATTACATGGCATTACATGAGTTACATGATATTCTGCCCTCTTTGTTTCACGCTCCCTAGACTCTCCTCTGTGCGAGCTCTCTCGTCCTACCAGCGCGCGCCAGGATACCTATCTTCCTTGACGAATACACGTATCAACGCCCCCTCTATCGACTGATATCCACCATGTGGCCCGCCACTCGACCACGCACATGGCGCTACTCAGTACAGAAATGCCACTTTGTATCCGTAAATTGCTGCATGTTACAGCTAGACGAGCCAGCGCTCTCGGAGATATCCAAGCCGTGATATAGGTCGCCGCCGTCGCCGCCGCCGCCGACATGGCCGTGTCACCACCCGCCGGCCTCAACATTTCTCACTCGCAGCCTCCTCCACATGCGCTCTTCCCCATCGCCCAACTCAGGCTATTCCGTCCAGGTCGATGGTGAGGCGGACCCTCGCATCCAACCCCTGGATAAATAGCAGCAGCGGAACCCCAAGTCCATAGTCGGGCGTGCCCCCCAACGGTCCTACCACGGCTACCCATCACGGCAGAGAGGAGAGCACACGCTTCGTTCAAAAACGACTGCCAATGCAAGTCGTCGGCTCAGTCCGCAAACTACACCCTGCTGCACACACCAGATTGTGATGTGGGTTTCGGCTGGTGGCGCTGTGGTCGCTCCTCGTGACAGAGGCTATGTGCGCTCTGCAGCAGCTGCCGCAGCAGTATCACCCCCCTGGTCTGAACATCAAGTTTTCGGTAATCAGAGCTGCCTTGTACAAATACTGCAGCAACGCCTCCATACTTTACTAGTTACATGCTGGTACTAATAAGGGTGGTGTGTGGTGGAGGTTGGATGGTTCAGTTCAGCGCCGCCAACTGATGTCTCGTTGCAATGGGCGAAAGTTAACTGTTCGGAATTGTTCAAGCGACACTAGGCCCCCCCTAGGCTCCGTCACGGATGGGCGCGCATGGCGCAAATAGCCCTCTATCAGTTAGTTATCCTCTCCAGCAAGTTGGGCGGGGCGACGCAAACAACTGGCTGGTGGGCTGAGTTCTGCAAGCTTCTCACAAGTCAGGATCCCTTGCTCGTCACTAATGATTCTTCTTACCAAGCCGCCGCCGCTCTTTGTGTGCCCTTTCGGAAGGGCCTACATGCCGTGCTACCAGTGGACGTGGGTTCCGTACTGGTGTGTGTCCCCTTGTCCAGCAAATAAGACGAACGAGAAACCCAACACACGAGGCTGGCCCATATGGCCACCGAAAGCCGTGCCCTGCAATATTGGGCAACACTAATAAACACTACCAAGAAGTGCGTCAAACGTCAAACGAGTCCGAAAGTACCAGTAAGCAGCCATGTCTGGCTAATGATAAGCCCAGTTACAGGTGCTCTTGACATGCCTCCGCCAGCTTCGTTCGTACTTGCTGAAATGAGTTGTCGGTCGAAAAGTTCGCTCATAACACATTGATGACCTCTCCTCGTGGCTTGGCGCTGCAGACACAAGCATCCCCTCCAACTGATAGTAACGCCTGGTCCCATTGTCATGACACGGTAAAGGACCATAATAAAAACAGCAATGCCGTGCTGCCAGCCAGCTACTCCCATACTGACATTCATTGTGGCTTGCTTGCTATTTGCACACATGCCTATTACGAGTACGGAGCGCACAGGACATTACGATTTTGCTAGGCTGCAACACAAATCGAGATGAACATGTTCCAGAGCCACGGACAACATGCCATGTGAGGCCTGGTGCGAGCAAAATGGGCGGAAACGAGACTCTTCTGTTGTCCTATTACGCCGTCTCTATTCTCTTTAGGTGATCTGGATTCGCCATGTCTGATCCGCCATCCACCTCAGCAAAGCCCAAGCGAATGCTCTCAGTTGGCCACTTCTTGAACCTGGCGGGTTTTACTAATAGTTGACACGTCCAAAATGTTTTGAAACAATTTCTGTCCAGGTATGTGTAAGAAGGAAGGCTCGCTCAATATGCAAACCACGGCGGTGCTCGTTCCGCACCAGTGCCTCTGCCTCATCTGGACAGGGGACCTCAATCATTCAATCAAATGGCGCCTTTCGAGACCCTGCCCTTTTCTTCCGTTACTCCTCCTAGTTCCACCCCACCGGTCTTTTTGGACTTGGCTGTTGCAATAGCAGCCGCTGACACGCCCCCCTTTCCACGACGGACGGCCCCCTGGTCGCGCGAGACTGACTTTGTTCTGCACCCAACCACCGTTCTAGAGCCAAAAACGTACAAGCATCACGGTGACTGAGGCATGAGGCCGGCTTACCGAGTGCAAATTGCGGGCTGGCCTGCACAGGCAGTCCCGCCTATTGGCGCCTCCTAACTATGGCACTGGGCATGTCAAGTGAGACGCTGCGGAACTTGGAGGTCTCTTGCATTACGACATGGGCCAAGGTTCCAGGAAATGACCAGCATTATTCGTATCTGCGCTCGCTTTGCAAGATTCTACTACTTGTACTCCGGACATGCAGTAATCTCGGCTGCCTCCTATCTCCCTGGACTGGTCGATGCATTCGAATATACATACAGATTACATCAGAGCCACTCCAACTAACCTTGATCCGTCCCGTCCACAGAGTGCAGAAGAAGAGTGCTTGGCGGGCCTGAGGAAAAGAAATTCCGAAGGCTAATATCAGTTGACATGTTTGCGGCGCTATCCAAGTTTCACAGCTCGCCAAACTCACCAACACCACCATGTATTTTACTTTTTTCTGCTTGCATTATTGGTGGGTGTGGAGCGAGATTCTGTCAACTGCGCAGCAAGATCCTCTGTCTAACTATCGGTGGCTTCCTCCTCCTACACGTCTCCTGTCGCCACAGGATGCTGTGAGACCATTCGTCTGTCTGCCTCTCGGGTAGCCTGTCTTTTGACCAAGCTATCTATGCCTCTCCCTGCTTGTTTTGTTGGGCCGGATCGCGGTGGACCTGTCGCCCAACTGCCTCACAAGCACCACTCACACGCAGGTCTTTTCCCTCATCTTTCCTTCCCCGCCGCCTTGCTAGGCGTGCGACGGGCCCGGCGGCTCTACGAAGTGACGACGCCACCGAGTGAATATCTGGGCAAGGACTGCATAATCCCGGCTTCCTGGCTCGCTTTGTTCTCTTTCGCCTGCCCCCACACGCCCCCCCCCTTCTACGGTCTACCCCGACTCGGCTAAAACTCGACCTTCCGTTGTTACCGTTGCGTGGTTGTGATACGACGACTTGACTCGTCATCCATCCCGATGTGCTCTCTGGCCCTGCTAGCTTTGACTCCCCTCAGCAGCATAAAGTTAGTGGTACTGAAGCCGACAAGGAAGCTCTGACGAGTGAGAGGCATCTTTTGTTCAAAAAGGCAAAGCTGCAGTAAACGATACTGTGATGTAAACGGCATCGGCGGGATTACGTACTGGCCTTCCTGGACATACCTGCACACGGGCCAGCAGCCAGGTATTTGTATTTGAGTGCTGCCACGACGGATGAGCCTTTATGGGAAACTCAATGCCCCATCATCTATAGGGCGCCTTATTTTAGTACCCGCATACTTGTGCTCAGCCGAGCTGCATGGCCTCGCCCGAAGAAGCAAGGTTCACGGCGCCACCGCACTACCAACTCTCGAACTCGTTGCTACTGACCAGAGCCGCCCTTTCCCATCCAGTTGTTCGCCCACCGGTGACGCCTTGCCATATGGTGGGCCAGTGTGAATGCCACTGATGCCTCTGCCGACGATGTCAAGTGTTTATCTTGAGAAGGATTCTCACTGCAGCTTGCAGTGCTCAGCACCTTGGTCAACAATCCTGACAGCCTGGCTGCCACACACACATACTCGTATGTACACACTACTGAACTGCTCCGTCACACTCAGGGACCTGCCCTTCTCAGAATCGTTCCCACACAAGACCGGAGGAGCCCAGCCAGCCCATGTCCGGGCCACGGACGATCCCCCCGTCGGTACAGGTTCCCACACGAGCGGTAGCGGCCCCCCGATGGCACCTCCGTAACTTCCTTCTCCATCTCTTTCTCGTTCTCACCCCGGTCGTCGTCGTCGTCCGGGTCTCGTTCTGGCATCGGCTGACAGTTGGAAATTTTCCCCTTGGCCCCAGTAGCGCTATCCAAAGCTGATGATGCCAATAGTTAGTCACTTACTTTGGTCCTCACCGCTGCTCAAGCTCAACACTAGAGGCTGAGGCTGAATCTCACCAATCAACCAGTCCCCTCAGTCTAATCTCCTTGACTGGGTTGTTGCCATGACACGTTTGAATACTTTCTTTTTTATGAGAAGAAAAATAAGTTTCATCCATTGATTTCCATTCCTGGAAAGAGGGACCCCCAGTTTCTCGAACTCATACCGTTGCGCAATGACCACCAAAAAGCTTCTTCGATGCTCTCACTCCCGTCCATGCCTAGTCACACGGCGTTGCTTTTTCCCAACGTGCATTGCATCGGGCTGCAGCGACGGCATGTGAAATCACCAACTTCTCTCTTTGTCACGGAACGCGAATCACGGGGCGCCCAGAGCCAGAGGCAAATCGGCCTGTGCTCTTGTACGTTCAGCCTTGCATCCAACTTGTAGCTTGAAACTGGCCAGCATCACACCTGATGCTGAGGGACTTGTATCCTCTCAAGCCAAGCCATCCTTGAAGTTCCTGTCTTACCCACATCAATAAGAGGGACCGCGTCCCCTCGACGTCACTCGCTCCTTTGCCGAATTTGACAATCGTCAAGAACATCGTGGCAAAAAGCTAGACACAAACCTGGCTCAACATGGGTGTTTTTTTTCTTCAAATTAAATAGTTACTCCCTTCGCGAACGATACACGAACAGACAACCTTGAACAAGAGCACAAGAGGTCAGCCATGTGGTCCTTGTCAGGCAGCTCATTTTCCATCCGATGGGGGGCGTGTGGCATATAAATGGGATTGATATGTGCAAGCTGGTCGTCGCCGTCACCGTCATGTACCTTGCCTTGTTGCTTTTCCACAGGGACCTAGGGCCACACTGACAAGAAAGCTGCGCACTTCGGCCAGCGCCAGATGGTGCGCGTCAAAAGGATCCAAGCCGGGTCATATGGCGCGGAGGAGAGCAATCACACTGATGATCGGCAGCGTCCGGCACGCATGCAACAGTTATGCGGCGCTTTTTTTTTTTTCCTTTTCACAGCCTTTAATGAGCTGCACCGTAAGAGAAACGCGCACCCCCCCTCTTCTTGCCCCTCCGCGGCGACGATCCAGAGAGGACGGGCATAACAAGGATAGAAAATGCGCGTCTTCCAGACGGGACATGTCTAAAAGCGGGAACCTGTTCAAGCCTGGCGGACAGGGTCACAGGTAAAGGGCCTGGCTCACCACCAATCACTCCCGTGGCCCTGTCAAGCACCGGATGGCCCTGGGGTAAAATAGGGAGAGCTGAGACAACACCCGCGGGTCCAAGTTCTAGCCCCGCGAAACTCTAACTACTCTGTGCCAGTTGGGAGTGTTGTTTCTGCTTCCAGGAGCTGACAGCATTCTCTCCTCTCTCTTCTCAATAGTTTGGGGGCCACCATGCAACTAATTTGGCCGCTTCTCTTCTGGGGTGCAGAGAACTCGTCTTTCCTCCGCGATCCAGAATGTACGGGCCTACTACGAGCATTCCCCTCGTTCAGAGCAGACCATGTGCTCAGAGACGGACGGGAACATGCTCGGCTGCGAATACCCCTTTGCAGCTACATGCTGAGCATGTCATTGTGGCTACTGCAGCTCACTTTCCTGCGGTTTCTTCCTTTTGGGCAAAAAGGCACGGATGCGCGCGCAAATCATATCTTGGTCCGCTCCATGTGTGACCTGTACCTGTAGGTGCACTTGTACATCACTGACATGTCACTTTTTTTGCTTGGCCATCGTTTGTTGCTTGCTGCTGCTGCTCGTTTTGCCTAATATTGCTTTGTCGCGACGCCACAATTCAGGTGGCAGAGGAAGCCGAGCGCCAGTTACACTCTGCATTTAATCGACCCGTAGAGTTTTTCTTTCTGACCCTTGCAGCACCAAGGCCCCCCGGGGCGAAACAAGAGATGACTTGGAAGAGCAAGATCCCCGAGAGCTTTTTCTTCTCAATAGCTGGGAGACACCGATGTTGTCCCCCCCCCTCATCCGTGTCGCACCAATGAAAGACGGCGAAACAGGGAGTACAGGTAAGCATTATCTTGCCTTCATTATTAATGCCCATGAGTCTCTCGCGCTGGGCATAATACAGCCGCACGGCCCGGCGTTCCGTTGCTTCATCGCTTTCGGCAATACGAGGTGCAAAAAGTTGGCTGAGAGCCATTTCAATAAGTTGGCATCAAGATGAGGAAGGTTTGACTTTTGTCCCTGATCACCAGGACTGGCACAACAAACGAGAAACTCGTGGCGACAAGAAAGCTACAGTGTTTTGACATGTGGGCGCCCGAAAAACATGGCTGATTGGCATGCTACCTGACACCATATTGAGTCACCAAAAGTTGGAAAGCAAGCCCACAATGGCTGCAACTTGCGCTGGTCACCACATCTCTCTCATCTTGCGGGAAACCGTTTTGCTTTTAGCGCCTTCTCGCAAGTGCTGTCTCCCTGCCTGTTTCACCGCATTTCCATTCGTAGCATGTATCCGTAGCACAAGCCGCATACCTTTACCTCATCGCCTTCGGACGGGATCGCGACAAGAGAGTTTCCTTGAGAATGTCTCAAATTTTGGGCGTTGTATTAACCAAAGAGGAAACCTTGGAGTGGAGAGAGGGGACGGACCGGAGAAAAAGGGCGCAGTTCCATCGACAAGGCAATCACATGGGAGGGGGTGTGTTTTATTTGTTTTTCTGCCGCCTGCGGGCTCATCACATCGTTGTCACAGGCCAGGGCGTTTCTGGAGTGCATGATGAATGTCGTCGCCCAAGCCGGCAAACCCCTCGCGCTGCACCTTGAGCGTGGCCAGGTCGACGGCAAAGCGCACGCAGCGATGCGAGTCCCAGGCTGCATCATCCCCATCGCCATGACCCGTTGTCAGTCCGAAGAGCATCCCGGCAATGAATGTGTCTCCGGCTCCCACAGAGCTGGTTGTTTTGTCCATGTTATTAGCTTGTGGTTTTCTCGGTGGTGTTCTTCTTTTTTATGACAGACCCCCCCTTCCTCGCAACTGGTGGGGGAATGAGGGCTAAAAAAAGGAAAAGGTGACCTACTCGACCACGGTAATTTCGTCGAGCTGTTGCTCGACCGGACAACGAATCTGGTCCCCGGATGCGTGAGACATCGCATAGGCTCCCCCAGCTCCCCAAGAGCACAAGGACAGGGATCTATCAATTTAGCCACATGGTTAGATTTGGAAGCGGCTGCCAGAGAGGGGGGATTTCCTCCCAAATAAGAAAGGAAAACACGGAACGCACGCTTGCCCTCTCGGCTCAGTCGTGAGACAAGCCATTGCGGAATCATATCCGCTACCCTGTGTGGACAAGTTAGTGATCAACCCTGTCTCGCAAAGAGTGAAGTCGTGTAAATTGTTTGTTTCTTCGCCAGGCAGGATGGACATACCTCTGCCCACGCTTTGGAGTAGAAAACGACATTGGCGGCGGCGGCCAGCGCACGCAGCCCCTCTCTGCCCGGCTTCTCGACCTCGACGCTGATTTGACATCCCGGCAAGATGTCGCGCACGATGCGAATGCACTCCAGCGTGGTCTCCGGTATGCGGCCCTAGTTGTACGAGATTGATCAGATTCTCAATTCCGTATTTCGCTCCCCTCAAACAACACCGGCCGGTGGTGTCTCCTTTACCTCAAAGTGCCACCAAGTCTTGCCCTCGGGTGCAAAGTCGCGCGCGACGGCCTCAAACTCCGCCACCGTCATCTCCGCGAGCGGGTTGTAGTTGACGAGCGTGCGGCTGCCCGTCTCCCTGCTCCGTATGATGTAGCTGCTCGCCGCCGCGGTGGCCTCGTCGCGGTAGACGCAGTGCTGGAAGCTCACGGGCGTGGCGTCGCCAAACGACCGCATCACCTGCTGTGCCGCCGGGCTGTCCTGTTTTGGCAAACACGCCACCAGATGCAGGCGGCGTCTCTGAGGAGGAGGAGGGGCATCGTCGAGTTGCGATGAGCGGCGCTCCTCGCCACGACGCATAATGAGTTGCTGAAGCACTTCTAGCGAGTTTGCGCAGTTGCCACCGCGTCTGACTTGCAGGTTTGACGCCCGCAGCTTGGCGTCTTCCTCCGGGTAGTGTGGCACGCTGTGAGTGCGATTAGCGTCTGACAATTCGCAACGTTGTGCGTGAGGGGAGGGGGACTTGCGTCAAGATGGTGTCCATGTAGCAGTTGCCTACCATGACAATGTCCATGTTTGCTGTATTGGGGCACCTTCAGTGTCACCGAGTGCAACGAGAGCTGAAGCTGAAGGTGTTGGCCCTGCGAAGCGCGGTGCGAGGTTGGCCCCATTAAATCCTGATCGCCGTAATGGTGCAAAACAGCTACTCAGACTGTGTAATCCTAGCACACGAGGACAGACGAAAGATGTCGACGCTTGTTGTCATTGTGTTCTCTATCATTCTCCTGGAAATGTGCTCATCGGCGTCCATGGTTGGAAACCTGTGTGACGTCACCTACCCTGGAGCTGTCTGTTCAACACCAGTGTGAGCTGATGGAAGGTATCTTGAGGGTCATGAGTAAGTAGGGAACTGTTCAATCTGGGGGATATCGCATAGGGAACTAGCACCGTCCGGTCATCTATCCTTTTGGAGTAGGAAACGATGATGAGGGATGAATGACCGTTCCGTGTGCTGATAATGACGATGAGGCCAATTTAACCCTAGGTCGACATGATGCGCATTTTCCTTCACCTGAATCGAGCGGTGCTGGGAAGGAACAAGTCACCTCAGGTAAACAAACATTGGCATCATATTGCTGCTAGCATACGATCAATTTCCGATCTTCGACTGCAGTCAATCTGATCTCACGAATGCCCCGCGCCGGCAAAAGCCCAGTCCAGAGCTTTTTGGTGGGGTTCATCCAAGGCGACAATGGCCAGCAGGTAGCTACCGACTTTGACATCAAAGTTAATCCTCACCTGACAACAAACATTCGCGCATTGAAGCAAAGGGAGACAGCAGGCATCAGTGACACTCGCGCGACTGGAATACCTTACCTACAAGATATACTGAGCGACCGCGCGATAGCTTCAAGCAAGCCCTTTGCCGGCCACCGCGGATCCAAACAAGATGGACGCGGACCGGACCCCAAGCGAGGATGAAAAGCTGAAACCAGCCGACCAGCGGCACGGTGTAGTCTTTGACGACTGCTCCGACGGTAGCGATGAAGACTGCAAGCCGGTAGAGGTGCGTATCTTGGCCTGCCCTGTGTGTGGCGCGCGCGTCCGGGTCTCTCGCGGGAGAGCACAGAGGGCAGAACAGTGTCTGGTTGGAATTGCGTTGCTAATGCCGCGAGGCCGGGACCTGGTAGGTGGTCTTTGATCCCACGAACCCTTACAGACGAAAATCCTCCCTCGTGTCGTCCGAGCACCCGCCGCGAGGGGCCATTGCTGTGCAGCGCAGACAGGGCATGGTGCAGCACTACCTCGAGAGTCAGCGACACGGCAACGAATCACTACAAACCGCAAAGTCATACCGGGCGCATCCGATCCTTGGCAGCGCCAGCCCCCAGATTGACGGCTCCACGCTCTCGCCACCGCCGCCGCCGCCGCCTGCTGCTCCGAGGAGCGCATCGCCCGCGAGCCCTGGGACGCCCGGCTTTCGGGAGCGTCGCCACTCCCGCGCCGTCGTGGACCCCACGAGCCTCGACAGTGGCGTGCTTGGCCAGCCGGATCAGCAGGACTGGACGCGCGAGATGCTGCGGAGCGCGTCCGAGGTCGACTTTCTGGCGATGCAGCAGCAGCACCATCAGCACCAGCAACAGAGCGGCTTGCCGGCGGCGGGCGGGAGCGAGGCGCCGTCGCGTATGTTCACCAAGAAGCAGCTCAGCGACATGGCGTGGGGCGTGCGCGAGCTGAGTCGGCGGCTCAGCAGCATGCGCATCCGCGTCCGCGTCAAGTCGATCCTGATCCTGACCAAACTCCACGACCAGGACCTGATCCCGAACGCGAAAGAGCTGGCGTCGTGGCTGCTGAGCACGCAGCGCAGCGTCAAGTACGTCGTGTATATACAGGATAAGCTGCGGGAGAGCAAAAAGTTCAATGCGGACGGCCTCATCGGCGACATTTGCAGGAGAAACATGTCCGAGGACCCGAGCCTGGAACGTGACCAGGCGTACGACGATATCAAGAAGCGACTGCGCTCGTGGGACGAGGACATGTGCCGCACGAGGCCGCACGTCTTTGACTTTGTCATCACGCTCGGCGGCGATGGCACCGTGTTGTACGCCAGCTGGCTGTTTCAGCGCATCGTGCCGCCGGTGCTGAGCTTCGCGCTCGGCAGCCTCGGTTTCCTGACAAAGTTTGACTTTGAAGATTACGCGCCGACACTGACGTCGGCGTTTACAAAAGGCGTCACCGTCAGCCTGCGACTGCGGTTCGAGAGCACAGTGATGCGCAGCATCCGCCGGAAAAAGACGGTGGGCGACCAGCTTGACGCGCTGAAGATTGGGGAGAGCAGCAACGGCGGCGGCACAACGAGCGAGGAGGACGAGGAAGAGCTGCATAAGAAGCGGGATCTGGTAGAGGAGCTGATAGGCGAGGAGAGGGAAGATGCGCACACGCATCGGCCAGACGGGACATACGAGATTCTCAATGAAGTGGTTGTAGATCGCGGGCCGAACCCAAGTACGTTGTCGCCCCCCTGATGTGAAGCGGTGACATTTCAGCTAACGAGACCCTTCCACACAGCCATGTCCTTCACGGAGCTGTTTGGTGACGACGAGCACTTCACGTCGATCCTCGCCGACGGCATCTGCGTGTCGACGCCGACGGGCTCGACGGCCTACAACCTGGCGGCTGGCGGCTCGCTGTGCCACCCAGAGAACCCGGTGATGCTGGTGACGTCGGTGTGCGCGCACACGCTGTCCTTTCGGCCCATCATCCTGCCCGACACCATTGTGCTGCGCGTTGGTGTGCCGTATGCGGCGCGGACGTCGTCGTGGGCGAGCTTTGACGGGCGCGAGCGCGTGGAGCTGGCGCCGGGCGACTACGTCACTATCAGCGCGAGTCGCTACCCGTTCGCGTCGGTGCAGGCGGAGGGACGGCGCAGCGAGGACTGGGTGAATAGCATCAGTGGGAAGCTGGGGTGGAACACGCGGCAGAAGCAAAAGGAGTTTAAGGACTGGGACAAGTGAGCCGGCGGGGAAGGGGTTTCCGCAAGGTGAGAGGCTCTGATGTCTCTCCGAGCTTGGATGAGGGATAGGGATGTTTAAGATATAGAGAGATTTTCTTGCAAGTACAGCGAGAGCAATGAATTTATACAAGGCTTATGGCGTCTTGAAGGGTGCGTCGTTCGTCTGGCCAGGAGCCTTATGACGCCAGAATTACAAAAAGTGGTCTGACAATGCACTCCCCGGCCAACCATCAAGTATTTCAACATCTCATAGTTTGTCTACTTGTGTATATTTGTAGCGAGCAAGACAATACACCTTTGCATTTGGTGCTCTGCATCGGGACCACCATCGGCCGCGATGCTAGTCGCCCCCGCTAGCGTCCAGGGACGAGATGATCCAAGCTCCCCCTGATCCTTTTTCCCCCATCTCAGTCCAGTTCTTGATCGCTCTCCTCAATCTATATTCTTACCAAGTAGCTCACCAAGCGAATCCGTCTGCCCATCATGAGCTCAGCCACCGCCGCCGCCTCCCTGCCGCCCGACCTCTTCGACACCGCCACCCTCGTCTCCCTCTCTGCCGCCCTCAGCATCGTCCTCGTCGCCTACTTTGCCTCCCGCCTTGCCCTGTCCGCCTCCACCTCGACCGCGCTACGCTTCCTCTTTGTGTGGCACCTCGCCGACGCGCTGTGCCACTTTATCCTCGAAGGCAGCTTCCTGTACCACTGCTTCTTCTCGTTTGTCTCTGCTACCGGTGAAGGTGCGTCAGGGCTGGTGCCGTCGGCGTACAATTACCTCGGGCACGGAGGGGAGAGGACGTATGGTCCGCAGGCGGCGGAGAGTAATGCGTTTGCGCAGCTGTGGATGGTGTATGCGCGCGCGGACAGGCGCTGGGGAGGCGCGGACTTGGGGGTGGTGAGCTTGGAGCTGTTGACGGTGTTTTTTGATGGTCCGGTGGCGTTGTATGTGGCGTGGCTGATTGCGAAGAGGGATCCGAAGGCGAGTTTTTGGATGATTGTGCTGGCGACCTGCGAGCTGTACGGTGGTAAGTGGACTTTCTTCTGCGTTGTTGATGGCGACTAGGTTTGTTGGCTAACGTCTTCTGTAGGCTTCATGACGTTTTGCCCCGAGTGGCTCGTCGGGAATGTAAACCTGGATGGCAGCAACTTCATGTACATGTGGGTGTACCTCGTCTTCTTCAACATGCTGTGGGTGTTGATTCCATTGTATGCCGTGTGGTACTCGTATTGCGATATTACCCACGCCTTTGCGGTTCGGACGGCGAAGAAGGGTCAGTAAGTGTGGCATGCCCTCGACTATTGTTCACTTTATCAACAAAGTGATGAAGTATGCGGTGCGGGGTTGGGTACTGGTACTCACGACATGACAAGCTGTCGTGGGTATGGGAAGGGTTTGCCTGCTCCCGCAACAGGTAATCACGATTTGCACATGGAGCCCGTTTTGCCAAAATAATATGTCATTTAGACTAAGGTAGGGTATTCATATTTCTATAGCAATCGAGAACAAGTTTCATTTCCTAGCAATCTTCCTTGGTCGATGTGTGGACGGCCAGCTTAGATTTGCTGCTTGTGAGCCTCAGCCTTGGCATCGTGACCAGACTCGTTGACCTTGTCGCCGACGGCATCCTTCGCGGCATTAAGGCTGCGAGCGAAATGTTAGCGAACTGCATTTCCCTTTTCACGATCAAGTGATTTTGCTTACCGAGTGCCGACGTTGGCGTTGTTGTCCTTGGCAACCTCCTTGTTGGCCTCCTTGCTGGTGCCGGAAGTGGCCTTCTGGACCTGCTCGGAAACGTAGTTGGCGCCCTGCTTGATGGAATCCATTGTGGTAGTTTGGTTTGAGGGGGGTTGGTTTGAGAGTGTGAAAGGTTTTGGAAGATTTGACTTGGTAGTAGAGAATTGTGATTCCTGATGATGGAGGGGAGAAAGATATGGGATCTGGAGCGTCAAGATGGGAATATATATAGACGGATGAAAGTGGAAAGTGGGCTGAAAGGGGTCCGTGGCAATCTTTACCCCTCACTGCGCAATTACGTATGTGTTTTATTCTTTTTGGCAGTGTTCCTTCGCTTGTGATGCTCGTGACTGGCAATTGCTGCCTGTACAAACGGGTGAAGCTGGAGCTTTCTGTAGTCTTGACGTCATGGGGATTCACAGAAAAGGCGGCCGAGCTGCAGGGGGAAAAGTAAAGAAAGCTTGTGACATTCCACAAAATATGCACTCATCCAGCCAATGCCTAAGCGATATTCATCGATGCCATGCTGGCACCTTCTCTTTTGTCGCGATCTTGGAAAATGCATCTTTTACTGATGTTGCACCAAGCCACAGCCCAAATTTTGGTGGGGGATGGGCGCCACAGTGTGGCACAAAACCCACTACCCGCTGCTGCCTTGCATTTCTACTCGTCTATTCGCTGTTCATGACGTATTCGCTACCTCACCTCAACAAACGCGCAACAACGATGACGCTGCGCCATCGAGATGTCGCCGGACACTTGGCTCCGGGAAATCATGTTGTCCTCTTTTCCCATCATTCAATGAGGTGTCCATGACGGCGTTCTGAGATAACTCCCAATTTGGGTTGGCATTTGCCGTCTAGTTCGGGGGGAGCGCGATGTCCGGTGGTTATGCCATAATCAAGCCGTTTTGTTTGTTCAGGCAAGTAAGTCACCGGACCGGGTTTTGCTCGCAAAAACGGGACAGTTTTCGTCGTGAACAATACCCTGCGCTTGGTTGCGGCATTGAATCATGAAATGCGCCCACGACGCATTGCTGTTACCTACCCAGGGTGCTGCCAAGCTACCCGCCTGATTGGCTCCCGGCCGTGCTTCTGCGGGCTCTTCGACATATGCCTTATCACGAACTGAGGGTACATCGCGCTCTCTCCATGATTCTGCTAGCAACAAGCTTTACATTTCGCCGCAATACATACATATCACGTGTAGCATCTGCATGACTGCTTCGGAAAGCGATTTGGAAGATCTTGGCGCGCCCTGATTATTGACCTATCGTGCGAGCCAAGATCGCGACCTGGGCTCTACCAGTTGGTTCGTGCCTGGAAAGCGCCTCATGGCGAATCTCTGCGTCTGTATTTCGTCTTCTCTATCAAAGAGACGCCCAACGCCCTCCAGTACCAACACTGGCTGTGCGTCTGACGTTGCGCTATGACAGCCCAACGGCCACTAGTTGATACCCGCTGTGCTTCATCGCCGTCAATCGCCTACACCCTTACACAGATCTTCCCCTTCGAACAGTTGACTTAGCGGAAACGATAGTGCGGCAGGATGAAGAAGGGTTGGCAGGAAGTCGACCATCTCGAGACGATGCAGTCTGATTCAGCCCGGCCAGCCATTGACGACAGTGCCTCAGATGGCATTGTTGGCTGCTCAATTTGAAATCACCAGCTTTCGCAGCCAATGTGACAATTGCGGCCAGCGATTGGCCCTCGAATGCCAATTACAGCACTCCTCTACAGCATATGAATCTATCTATTTCGATGAGCGATTGCTGTGATACCTGATCGTCTGGTCCCTTGTTCAAGTACGGTTCGCTGCGCCGCCTCACGCCCGCCACTTGCTCGATCTGACACGAACATGCCCAAAAAAATCTGGCAGGTCGTGAAATGGAATTCCCAGACCCAGAGCCAGAGTTGAATCGGCCAATCCAGTGTTAGTGCGCGCCACCATCTCCAAACCTCAAACTGAAATCGCCAGGGACCGTCACTCACCCGAAACTGTAGAGTGTAGCATCGCTGCTTCATACTTGCCGCCACCCACTTTACCTCTCACGAAGCCGTTGCTGTTCCCTCGAAAAGAATGTATCGGACTTTGCCGCCCGGGTATACAAGGAAGAATTCCAGAAATCCAGAATTAGGACAATGGGCTTTTCGCCATTCTTCATGCGTGGTGGCAAGTTGTAGTAATTTGGCATTGCGGTCTTGTCAAGCGCCACCGCCTTAGTGCCGCATCGAGTTTATGAGAGGTGACTCTTGTGGCTTGCGTGCAGGACAGAGGAAGCCACCATCTATCCTGTTCATTATTGAAAAAGAAAAAAAAGCGAGGCTTGATCAAGTGGTACATTTGTAATTTTTGGCACATTTCTTTCTCAATAGTATTTGCGAAAGGCTGCCTGCTCGGCGATGGCGATGGACGGGGGGCTCAGCATCGCCGTGGCTACCACTTTCCGTGACTCGCCGTGTTTGTTGGACTCCCCCGCAAAAGCCCCGACCCTTTCCTGCACCTTGCATTTCAACAAGAAAGCAAATGTCATGCCTAGGTAACTAGCCCAAGTATACTTACAGTAACAGGATAAAAGTAAAAGAAGAAGAAAAAGAAAATAACCCCAATCTCATGGGTGTGGGGTGCGAGGGGAAGACGGAGAAGGCGAGGGCGCCGCCCAGCGACGCAGGCAACAGAACGGTCCTTGGTGTGTTTTGGAGAAGCCATGTTCGGCCCGGCTGCATCAGATGCCGACAGCAAAAGATATCGTTGGACGGTTTGGGGGAGGCAAAGAGGACCAAGAAGGAAAGGAAATGGTGCATACCCTGAGGGCTTGCTTTGCCGTTTATGCGTGGTGGACCAGACCTCTCCACACTGCTACGCGGGAGGCGACATTGATCCCCGCGTGTCCCTGATTCAAGGGTCTGCCTCTTGTCACGTTTTGTCCAGTTCTTGTCTAACTACTAGGTATTTCTCTTTTTTTTGCCGTCTTGTTTGTTTCGCTCTTCCCCGAGTCTCATCTTCCCAACCTACAACACAAGTCATTTGCCCACGAACCACTTCACATCTCTAACAGTACAGTTCGTCGCTCTGCCGAAGTGTACACCACCAACGCAAAACATCAAAGACAACTGGGGAATTCACAGAGACAGCCCAACAGTCGCAAAGGAACCTGCTGTCGATGTTGGTCCATACCGAGTAATCATCTGGCCCGGCCAGCGTGCTTTCTCGCACTCGTCCTCCCTCTCCCTCGTTCACGAACTGCCGCAAAGGCCAGATAGTCGTCCTAGCCTGCGCAATACGAAGAAAAAAGAAAAGACGAAATAATGAGCCCTAGAAACCTGCCAGCGCTCAGTCCTCGGGCGGCGGCGGAAGGAATCATTGGGAATGGTTCATTCACGACTGACTGGACCGGCTTCCAGTTCCAGGCCAACTCGACCAACGCAGTCATCAACGAACTGCGATTCGCCAGCTCCAAGACGATACGGCAGTCGACGATTATCCTCGCCAGCTTCAATGCCGTGGTAGGACTAATCCTAGCCGTGGGCATCTTCTGGGACTGCTACCGGGCTGCCAAGAGGGCTGATCCCCAAATGAGGTTCAGGTACGAAAGACGATCCATGGCGATGGAAAAGAGAGTCCTCAGACGCTGACATATTTTCCAGGAAATCAATGTATACCATCATAGGCCCCATGCACATGTTTCCCTTCATCTTGGCCATTGGGATCATTGTTCAAGGGACAATTACTGCTGTTGAACAGTCCAAGGGCATGCAAGGACTGCTGATCCTTGGGTGCCTGCCCATCTCACAAGTTATGCTGCCGAGTGAGTTCTTTTATCCTTCAGCGGAACAAAAAAAAGTCTTCCTTTGCTAACTCTGCATAGCCATATTTATTGTACCATATATACAATTCTTCTTTGGCATGGAGACTACCGTGCGTGCCTTTCGGCGACGGGCCTTTGACAGCTTCGGCAAGTGGACTGTCTCGGTCTGCGTAGCACTCGTCGTCGTCTCTCTCGCCGTCACATATGCAGTCACGCGCGTGGTGCAGCCGCCCAACTTTTGCTTTGCCTCACTCTTCTGGTTTGTGCAGAGATATCGGATTGAGTGCTTCAGCCTGTTCACCGCCATAGCCGGCAGTTTGCTGCTTGGCAGCCTGATCACCTTTGTCAGGCTGTATCAGAGCTCAACAGGCAGTGTCATTGAGCGGATCGCAGCCTCACGCATGGTGTACTACATGTGCATCGGCGCCATCACAAACGTAAGACACAACTCGACCAGAAATCTTGGCAACTTGGACTAACACCCCCAACAGAGCATTGTGGTGCCATTCTTTGCAAGTCTTACTATACGCAACGACATGGAAGTATCGCAGCTGCGTGGAAATCTCTCCATGGCTGCCATGGTGGCCACGAACCTGACGGGCCTGACCAACGGTGGCCTCTACGTCTTCTTGCGCGCCTGCCAGAGTAGTAACATCGGCCGCAAGGGCTACCTCGAGATGCTGGACCGCGAGAAGCAGAGGCAGCTGTCTCGCAAGCGGCAAATACGCAAGTCCCCCATGACGGAGACGTATACGAGCCAGATCGAGCAGCCCGTCTCGCCGCCTCCCCGCGTGTACCGGGCCGTTTCGCCAGGCGATGGCGACGCCGAGAGTCTGATTGCGGAGAGCCAGATTGGTCTGGCCAAGACGTCGAGCGCGACGGCGTCGCAGCAAAACTACTCGCCGCGCAAGGTCGTCCACGTCCGCAAGGCGTCCTACAGCGTGTTTCCGCAGCAGTCGCAGCAGACACCGGCGCTCAACCCCAAGCCGCTGTCCATCTTGCCGGCCGCGACGTACACGCCGCCGACGCTCGCTCGCGGCCCGAGTGCCGAGGTCAACGATGAGGACATTGAGGCTATGGAGATTGACATTATGCGGCGCGACATATCCAGTCTGCTGCCACCACCGCCACCGCTAATCCCGGGCGTCTTCGTGCCGGGCCACCAGCGGGACTCATCAATGGGGTCGTCCGCTACAGTGCAGATTGGCCTACGGCTGTCCAACGTCAACGACATGCCCCGGGCCGGCCCGCCGTCGTTCCTGCAAGAGCGGATGCCCACCCCGCGGCCGACTTCGTCCGTCTACCCAAAATCCATGATCATCCCCGCCGGTAAGGCGGCGGCGGAAGAAACGCCAGTGTCCCCGCGCAGCTCCGTGCTGATTGGCAGTACCGTCTGGCTCGACCCGACAAAGGAGCTGCCGCCGGCACCGCTGCAGCCCGTCAAGAAGGACAAGGGCAAGGGCAAGGAGCGCGAGAGCCGGATGCTCCTGAGTCCGATGGTGTACAGTCCGGACGGCGGGCCGGGGAATAGCGTGATGATACCGAGTCCGTCGGATAAGGACCCGCGGCTGTCGCCGGAGTCGGCGACGGAAAAGCGGCCGTCGGAATGGATCTGATGTTCTTGATCTTTATGTTTTATTGGATACGTGATTGGGAAAGGAAACCGGTCTGTGAGACGTGTACTACACTGTATCATCTGGATTTCATAGACGGGATTACGGGCTACACGGGGAGGTATTGGTATTCTGGTCTTCTATAGCGTTTTTTATGATTAGATGATGTATACTTACGGTTGTTTGGTTCTGGGTCGGCTTTAAACAATTCTAAATATGGTTAATTTGCTACTTTACACGGGGTATATCTATATAAACAGTGCAGCAGTGCTGTAACTTCATAAAAGATGACGAATTCGATGGCCGTTCTTCCAACGCCGGGGGAGGCCCCCCTCTTCGGGATGTCCATGTGTTCTCTTCTCAGTGTGACTTGAGACCCGTCTTCTTGCTCTTCCTGGCCAGTCGCTTCTCCTCCCACCGGTCCCAACCGGCGTCGGCAAAGTCCTCCTCGACCACTAAATCCCTGACGCGCAGCGCCCTTGCAACCGGCAAGTCCAGCGCCCACGCCAGCCACCCTGACGTGCGCAGCACGGCCGTGACGCCAAACCACGCGACCGCCGTCAGCGCGCCGACCGACGAGCCTACCAAGACCTGCTGAGGCGTGTGGTAGTCGAGGTAGACGCGGCTCCACGCCGTCGCCGCCGCAACGGCCAAGCCCGCCGCGCTGACCGCCACGCGGGCAACCACACTCGCTGTCGAGGTCTTGGCGGAGGCTGGTCGGTGGCGGACGAGGAGGAAAAGGGCGAGGGCGACGCTCCAGAAAAAGACAAACTGGGCGTGGGAGCTGGGCATGCCGTAGCCCTTGCCGAGGATGCGGCGGCGCGGGCGGTCTTCTTTGATGAGGCGCTTGAGGGCAAAGTTGAGGGCCTCGCAGGCGAGCTGGCCGGCGAAGAGAAGGGCGACTTCGACTTCGCGCGAAGAGAAGATGAGGGTGAGGTAGACGACGCCGAGGGCCTGGGGGAGGAGGGCGAGGTAGGCGCAGAGGAGGGAGATGCGGTCGTTGGGGTCCTGGGGGTTGGGAGAAGAGTTAGATAGAGGTAGGGAGGAGAGGGAGGAGAGGGAGGACGAGGACGTACGTAGTAGACGTGTGTGATGGAGAGCGACGCCAATGGCGCGGTTGCTCCGTCGTAGCCCATGATGGCGAGGAGGGGTGGGAGTTGTTTGAGGGCGTGGCACTTGTGGTAGATTTATGGCATGCTGCGTCAGTGAGGGAAGGAATCGGATCGTAACCACAGCCGTGCGTGCAGCGAGAAATGGGTCAGAGCAAAGCGCAGCCAGCAGTGTTGGCTCCCTCGACGGTTTGCACTGGTGATGGATGGTTGGTGATGAAATCGGTGCAGGTACCCTTATTAGAAGGCCAACTGGGGCGGACACTCCCTTATTTAGGTGTGGGGTTGGTGAAGAATTGGCGGCGGGCCAAACAGTGGTGCAACTACAAACCGCCAGCTAAACGGAATATAATTTCCAACCAAGAAAAAAAAGAGTCATACCGCGCGGTGCACACAGCCGAACTCTCCCATAACTGGCATATCAAAAGTTTCTTTTCCTTTTTCATCTATCATCCTCATTTAGCTTACACTGGCCGTGAATTTCCCTACCTCCAAGCTGCGTCGCCGTGATATAGCTACCTCCTCACGCCATCAAAACCCCAGTCGCCACATTGCGCAAAATCCTTCCTTTCTAGCGCGCCAACCAAATCGCATCGCCCTCATCTAACTTTCTGCTTCTGCTAGAAATAAGAGCACAGCGGGCAGTGTTCAGATGACATTGTGATGCAAAAGCCGAGCTGAGAAACCGCAAAGGATAATGACGCAGACGCGCAGCAGACACAACCACCATGGACCCCACCGATGACAGCGACGACGTGCGTCGCACCGAGCTGGAGACGCTCGAGGCCATCTTCCCGGAGCTGCGTCGGCCTGAAGGCGCCGGCGACTCGCAGTTTATCTTTGAACTCGAGATTCCCGTCGAGCTGGCCGAGCCCCTGACCGTCACCTTTCCGCCGGCTGGAAACGCCGTGGACGAGCAGCCGCATAACGGCCAGCCAAGCGCCGCAGCGGCGCCGTCACCCCTCGACTCTCTCCAGGTGTCCCATCTCCCGCCCATCTCCATCCTCGTCAGCCTCCCGGATGGCTACCCGGAGTCGCAGCCCCCGCGCATCGCGCTCAAGACGACGCCGCGGTGGCTCACTGACGAGACACTCGCCAGGCTGGAGGCGGACGCGCCGCGGCTCTGGGAGGATGCGGGCCGCGACATGATTGCCTACGCGTACATAGATCACGTTCAGCGTGGCGTGGAGGATGTATTTGGCACCATCGCGGCGGACGGCACCCTGGCTGTTGACGCGGAGCACAAGGTCGCCGTGCTGGATTACGATATCAAGGCGAAAAAGGCAGCCTTCGAAAGAGAAACGTTTGAATGTGGCGTCTGCTTGGGTAAGTCGAACCAAACTGTCGGATTTGATTAGTGGATGGCGCTGACGAGATGTACAGACCCCAAAAAGGGCACCAACTGCCACAAAATGTTGGACTGTGGGCACATCTTCTGCGTCCAGTGCCTCTGTGACTTTTACGGAGATGCCATTCAAAGCGGTGAACTTCTCACAGTACGCTGCCTGACGCCAAACTGTGCCAAGGAACGAGCGTCCAAGAGCTCTACAGATGCAGCTGGTCGGCCAGCTAAGAAGCTAAAGACGTACATTAGCCCTAGCGAGTTACTTCAGATCGGCCTTGCGGAAGAGCTAGTCAAGAGATATGTCGCTCTCAAATACAAGACGCAGTTAGAATCCGACAAGAACACCATCTACTGTCCGCGACAGTGGTGCAGCGGCGCCGCCCGCTCCAAGAAGCACAAGAAGCCCCGGGGTCTCGAACTCGTCGACATTTCCGACGAGGAAGAAGACGACGACGACAGCGAGGATACGGAGGTCGAGGATGCAGCCGCCAAGAAGAAGGAAAAGGCCGCCGCCAAAGCCCGGTTCAACCCGGCCGACCTGCTGTGCGTTTGTGACGACTGCGGCCTCGCTTTTTGCAGCCGGTGCCTGCAGTCCTCGCATGGCGAGTTCGTGCGCTGCACGGGCAAGAAAACGGAGAAGGAGCTGACGGACGAGGAGCGGGCGTCGATGGCGTACCTTGAGCTGCACACGTCGCCGTGCCCGACGTGCTCGGCGCCGGCGCAAAAGACGCACGGCTGCAACCACATGGTGTGCTCGCGCTGCGACACGCACTTTTGCTACCTGTGCTCCGCGTGGCTCGACCCGAGCAACCCGTACAAGCACTACAACATGCAGGCCGGCGGCAAGGTCACGTCCTGCTACATGCGCCTGTGGGAGCTCGAGGAGGGCGACGGTAACGACGTCGGGCTCGGGTTCGGCGGCGGACAGGGCCAGGCACCACCGGCCGCGGCCGCGGCTGCCGTGCAAGCGCCGGCAGATGAGGAGGAGATCCTCGTCTTGCCAGCTGATGACGAGGAGGAGGAAAGTGATGGCGAGGAGTCGGTGCTTGACGGCATTGCCGGGAACGGTGATGTCCCACCGGAAGAACCGGAGCCTCGGGAAAGACGACCGGCCGTCGCGCGAGAGGCGCCTCTTGTGCTACGGGTTATGGATGACCCGGCGCCACGCCCACCGAGGAATGACGCACAAGATGGCCCGGCGGCAGCTCCGAGAGATGCGCGACGTGGACGTGGTGGTCGCGGTGGCGCCGGTGGCGTCAATAACAGAGCACAGCGAGGCGGTGCCCGCGGAGGAGGAGCGGCAGCCCGAGGTCGTGGACGCGATGCTGCGGCTGCCGGACGTGGACGAGGGCAAGGACGGCAGAACCAGCACGAAGAGGGCCGCGCCAGACAGCAGCAGGCGCTCCGGGAACGACAACGACAGGAGGAGGAAGCGGAGGAGCAGATGATGCTGGTGCAGGGCCAGCTCAACCTGGAGCAGCGGGCGTGGGTCAGGCGGTTCGTGGAGATGGCGTTGGAGGACGCGGAGGACGACATGCAGGGGGACTCGGACGACGATGATTTTGGCTTCATGATGCGATGAAATGCGCAGTAGATTCTACGACGGAGAGAGTTATTGCGACACACGAGCTTCATCAATAGACGACGAAATGACGACAGGAGGTCGTGGCTGATACAAGATGCATTTGGTATATCAATGATGGAAAACTGCATTTAGCAACAAATGGATATTCAGCGGTAGCATAAAATTGATAGTTGCTGATACATTGTACTGAAAACATTGAGCTGGAATACTGTCCTGGATCTAGATTGCCAGATGAGCCAAGCGGCATCGTCGAGGCTTGTATCTTGTAGCCAGCTACACTCCATGAAGCCACTTAATATATAGACGAACCACACTGTATTTTTGGAGAAGCAATATATCCAGAGGGCGTATTTTCTCAGCCCCAGAAACTACGATACGCGCGGAATTCCCCGGCCGGGTCATTCGTTGGGCGCCTTTGCTGGACAAGACATGGAAACAAGACACGACGATTTCCAGACTGAGAGCGAGATGAAGCTTTTCTTTCGTCCCAAGCGACCAGTAAGCCCCTTGTTTGCATCAATCGATCAACTTCTACCCACTTCTACTCATACCTATCTGCTACCCGCGAGAAATGGAGGGCACAGGTGACGGGAACGACTGGCTTGCAGGTGAAGAGGGTTGCGTCATTTGCCCCCCCGATTTCTCGGCCAAGTGGAATACGGGGGGTGGGAAGCCGTGGGATGTATTTGGGGGTCACTGCAATCCGTACTTTGCCTCTGGATGTGTGTGTGTGTGTGGTGGTTTCTTTGTAGTAGGGCACACGAGGTGCGCCCGAACGTTGCATTGGCATCTGCAAGATGGAAGTGGTCTCGTCGCGTTGCAGCGGCATCGAGCAGGGTAACCTTGCCTCGCTCGACGGGATCTGGACTACATTACTTGGTCGTACGGAAGGACGTCATTCGCGAGAGTAGGAAGGAGGTCAGGTGGTCATGCTGTAGGCGAGAAGAATACACAAAAATCACTGCGAGATTGATAAACATGCTCAAGGAATGCGCAGCAAACATACAGGAGACATTGGCCCCCCTTCCATCCGTTCTCTCGGTACCGTGATCCATCAAATGTAACGCCTACGGTAGGGCAAAGGGCATGTACATATGTACATATGTACATGGGAAGAACTCGCCCTCCCTCTCCCTCAGCCTCGTGTTTAGGATGTGATGGGCCTTTGTTGATCGTCTGTTTTTTTTTGGATTTGCTTTTTTCTTTGGTGCACTTTGCGGACAAACCCTCTTCAGGCGGGGGATCTACAACCATGCTTGATACTCGACAGCGTCAAAAAAAAGAAATTATTGAGATTTTGACAGGATTTGGACTCAATATACGGCAATCTGTAGAGTCCAGGACAATCTGAGTCGGAAAAAAGAAAAGAAAAGAAGACGAGACAGAAAAAGTAATGGCGGGGGAGACAATCATCATGTCCATGTGCCCAAGTCACGACGACACCCTCAAGACACCCATGTCATTATCCCCCTGCGTATTTATTTTGTTTCATTATTATTATTTTGCTTCAAGTTTTTCTCACAACCTGCCTTCCGTATTGAGAAGCCAAAACGAAAGGGAGAGAACTTTTGTCCCCCTTTGTCCTCACCTCCTCCCCGCGCCCCGCGCCCCCCCGAAGCACTTCGCTTATTTTCTGACCGAACGACAAAAAGAGCAGCGGACATCGGCCTAGCCGGGGAAGAGAGAGGGAAAAAATGGGCGTCCTTCACCGTTTTTGGAGCTTGGGCTTACGGCGAAGAAGGGAAGATCGAAGACGCGGGCTCCATCTCGATACTACGAGAGATCCCCGCCCGTAATGCTGACGGGTGAAATGGACGAAGGAGGAAGGGAGTGAGAAGGCATGGGTAGTGTGTCATCACACGGTAGGCTGGGGCAAGGAGGAATATGTTTTGATGAAAGAAGAGAAGTGAGTGAGAGAGAGAGAGAGCTGCATGTCTCACTGTTCGGTCAGCACCACACACCTTCTTCTTCCCCAACATATTTCCTCGAACGAGTAAAAGAAGGAGAAATCATCACACCCCTCTTCTACCCCGTCCTTTGTACATGTACCTTTTCTGCCTTGTACCAGAATACCTTGAAATTTCAAATCAGGTGGCAACTTTCTTGTTCTAAGATGGCTAGAAAGAGCATGTCCTTTTCTGACACTCCCCCCCTCCCGCGCGCCCCCTTTTTTTTCTTTTTTTTTTTTCCCCAGGCTCAAATCATGCACAAGTATCGACTAGGGGCGGGGGTTGATATGTCCCCGATGAAGCCCAGTTGTCATTGTGTGGGTGGCTTTGCTCTTCCCGGTGGGCGCATAAATAATGCATTCGCAGTTTTTTTTCTTGGCTTTTTTGGGCGTCGCGGGATACTAAAGCAAGTCACTCAATAGTTAACTACCTAGGCGAACTTGGAAGGGCGTGCGGTTTCTAAGCTTTCAGTTGTCGGCTTTCGCCTGTTGCAACCCGCAACGCCACACTGCCATTGACAACTCGGTCCCTTTTTGTGTTGCCCTGCCCATTGGTTCTATTCATGAACGTTTACTTGCATAGTATCGTTTCCAACCCCTTTCCCTCGCAGTGTGAACGCTTTTTTTTTAACCCCTTGCCGGGCATGCGGTGGAAAAAATACATCGCCGACCCACGACATCATATACCACAGCTATGAATTTCTTTCGTAATTCTACACAGTTTTAGTAGTAGAGATATGAGATAATAACATAAAATATAGTATTTAGCGACTTCTCTATATAAATCAACTTTTTATATATTTTTAGCTGTTAATTTGAATTTATTATCAGTAGTAAACTATGGTGGTCGTTGAGAGCCTACTAATAGACCGGCGATGTATTTTTTCCACCGAGGGCCGGGTTGTCTGCTCCAGACAACCTCAAAGCAAAAAGACCAGTGCATACAAGAAGGAGAGTTGCGGTCCTTTTTTCTGCCCCGGAGACCGGATCGAGTTATTGCTCCGGCTTTGTTGCAGGGATTCTGGCCAGAGGAAGTAGTAGTTGCGCGCCACACCACCAGCACCTGGGGATAATTTTGGAGTTTCCAAGGCTACCTGTTCATAAATAACTAACGTTAGTAAAAAAGGCTGGCGAATTAAAGAGGCCGTGTCTTTAACAAAGGAATAGGCAGGGGCAAGCGCCCGAAGCATAAAAAAAAGATTCCGTGGGTGTACCGCGACGGCGGAATCCGTATACATGCCGTTTAAGTACTTTACTTGCTGGTATTCTTTCAGAGACCCTGGCACGGAGTACTGGCTTTTCATCTGCATTGACGCAATGCGGGATGACGGATAAGTCAACTTGCCCGGAACAACCCGGCGTACAAGGCAGGTATATCCGTAGCACGGGAACAAGGCAAGGAACAAACATAATAAATCATGCCTCCTTCTTGCGACAATACGACCCAGAGGGCCCAACATGCGCGTATCGACTCGCGCATCGTACATGAAGTTCCTATTCCAGGTGTCTGTGTGTGTCTGCGCGCCCGACGCCCGCATATGAATGAAGTTGTGCTCCTCCTCCAATTCTTGCCACACGCGCCAGTGTATTGGTATCCCCCCCCCCAGGCTGGGTTCTTGGCCTTGTGCTCGGCAGGCTGTGAAAGGCAAGGGCCAAGTTTAGAAGAGGGGGAGGCGGCTTAGGCGATTCCGTAGCGCAGTTTTTACAGTTAACTAACGTTAGTTGACAAGGTAACAATAGCAAGTATTGGGTGTGAGGATAGACTATATGATTCGAGATAATAATAGTAATATTAATAAAATGGAGTCTACTCGGCATAGACCACGGAGTAGTCTCGATGCACTGATATGATATTGTAATGCCTATTATTCATAGTTTCGGCTTCCAAGTAACTCTCAACATGTGCTCTTCAAAAAAGGAACCTTGCTCAGTTTGTTCAGTAAACAAGGATCACGATAGTGTCGTCGAAAGAGAAGAGGGGAACTAAGAATAGAGCATTGACAATCGCACAGCATTCCAGTCGAGTCAGGTAAGCCGACCAGATGACTAGCCTGTCATGCCAGAGAAGGGGGCATGCACCACCGGGGAACTTGTCAGTGACCAGCGTATTCTCTTCCTAGTGTCTTTGGCAAGCTTACATTACGGATGGACGGCACGGGCGGCCCTCTCACAACATTCTTGTCGGTCCTAGAACTGGGGGGTAGCTAAAATAGAACAAAGGTTGATGTGATGATGTGAGATAATCTAGGGGAAAAAGAAAGGGTACTCAAAGTATCAAGTTGAAGATGGCTTGGTGGATGGCAATAGAGTTTTGAACTAAATGGCGTCGGGGGCCAAAACCTCCTTGCGCCACCAACGCTCTCAACAGATGGCGGGCATCGGAATTGACTACATCCCGGTTTCTGTTATTCTATCATGTTGAGGATTTCCTGGTGAAGATGTTGGGATTCTTGGTTGGACTCTTTCCAGATGCAGGTGGTGGTGTGTACGCGCGTTTACTGGCCGCCCTTCTTTCGGACAATTTTCTTAGTTGGAAATCCGCAACTGTGTCATAACAGGCTTCTCGTAAGGCGGCGGCTACCCAGGGTACAGAGTACATTTTCTCGATACTGCAAGTCTTGTTCATCATTCTCCCACCCTCTCCGCAGCATCTTGGCATCCCGCTTCAGAATCTTGCCCACTGCCTTCCTTGTCAAAACTGGACGTCTTTTATTAATGGTACGCTGTCCTTGTTGTCCGCACCATGTCCCTTCGGCCCCGTACCTCTCGGAGCTCGGTTTCCAATTCAAGATCCCGTCCGGGTTCCTGTCCCAGCGGTTGGCCTTCCACACCGAGCAACAAAAAAACTCTATTCGCAACCAGTCAATCCAGCCATGGCTACCCTCTTCCCTCACCGATTCAAACCTTGATCCTTCCTAACAAGTCAGAAAGATGAGGCACATCCCAGGTGCCACCCTTTCGGCGCCCCCGCCGTCGTGTGCTGCCACCCTCCCCCTCCCCCCTCCCCTGTAAAAAGGCAGGCTGCCTAGGATCAAGGGTATAATCTATAATACCCTTTCGGCGCGCCACCCGCCCACACCTAGAAGTTGAATCCTTCGGCCCGTTGATCAGGTTTAAAAAAGAACCGCGGAGGAGCAAACCAGTTGAGAAAGGCCGGCCGCCAAAAGGATCTAGTTGACAAGAGTTGTCCTGCTCCTTTCCCAAGACGGACGTTATCCCTTGTTGATGTCGCAAGCTTCATCGTACTAATGAAGGAATTTTCTTAAAAAAAAAAAGCCCCAGGAGAAAATCCACTGCCGAGCAAGGCTTCCCAAACCAGGAAACTCTGGGCTAGCAACGGCTCATCTGTCATCCGCGCGGGTTGGCATTCGCCGAGCAAAATATTCCTGTAAACCGTGGTTACACAGAATACAAGACAATCCCGGCCCGAGAAGTACAATTTTATCCTTGGCTTCAGTGTTGGGCGGAAGAAAGTGAGGGCAGCCTTACACCTTCCATAAGCCAAGGTGAACAAACTCTGTTGTAGCTGTGAGTCATGCCCTCTCAGCACAACAAGTAAACAATTCATTTTGACTGCTTTCAATCCTTCTTCTTCTTCTTCTTCTTCTTCTTCGTTGGTGTTTTCTTAAGCACGGGGCTGGGAATGGAACCAAGATTGCCTTTGAGCCCGTGCTTCTCGTATAGCTATGCCCAATGAGCCAAACACTATGCCATAACCAAGACAGGTCGGATTCTCTTCCTGCCTGTCAAACTTGGCGAGATGAATGCAAGCACCGACCGGCATTGAGGTATTACCACATTACGATACGCCTACCCTTTGCCGTGGTTTCACAACAGAGGCTGGAACGCGCCACCGCGGTTGAACAGGACCTTTGCGGCTGCAGCTCGCTCAAAACCGCACAGAGATCCTGTAGGATACATGTCGTGCGACCAAAGTAATACCGTCCCAGAAAGTAATCTCACTCCCATCGATGTCAATCGCACCCATCACGCACCTTGCGAGGAATTGCGTCTTGTGTTCCTCATGTGGCAAGTTTCTTGCCCACTTTCTTCGAACCCAACTAAGTCGTATTAGTTTGTTTTGCTATAGCAGTAAGGAAACTGTGACATGTATTTCCTGTGGATTTTTTCACGCATCACGCGGCTCTCACCACCAGGTCACCGCAGGTTTTTTTTTTTGAGTCTGTTCGGTGTGCTAGTTTTTGTGTCTCAGTTGGCCTCTTGTCCAGAAGAGGCAGCTTATCAGCACCGTCACTACATCACGCCCCCCCCCCCCTTCTCCAACCTCTCGATATCTATTCACACCGTATATCAGAATTACTGCTATTACCATCAAAAAGAGGTGGGATGGTTGGTGGTGGTGGGTTGCTGACCAAAGTTCTCGCGAACCATGCGGCTGTGGGATGAACTTTAGCCACAGACGTAATTTGACCCCCGTGTTGGCGCAGCGGGACGGAAAACGGAGTGAAGCTGCAGATATTGCCTACTTTTGCGGCTGGAGACCTGCCACTGGAGACTGCCATTCACGCGATCAGCAATACGAGCATGGAGGGAGGAAGCTTGCATAGATCTAGCAGTGGCACGCTACATGCGGGACAGCAAGAGCGATCGACAACGCAAGCCCATCTCTCAAGAACCGTTTCTTCGTCTCGCGTCTCCTGGCAACCTTTAGAGAGATGAGCCTCATCTCTCCACTTTGATATCGAGAAAAATAGGACGGCGTGCCAAACCTGAATCAATGACGTTTCAACTCCCAACTTTGACCTCTTCTTAATTCTTCCCGCGGGCATTTTACCTTCATATATTCCGCGGAAATAAACACACCATACTTATTCTTCTGAGCCTTTATTTTTTGCCATTTTCCCTCGTCTTCTTTCGCGCCAACACCAGCGGCCCTTGTTCATCAGGCAAGGCGCAAAGTGGTGCCCGACCATGTGGTAGAGCCAACTAACCCCCTTGCGCAATGACCCTCGGGCAAAATCAATAAAAGAACAGGCATGTTGAAGTAAAAAAGAAAGCTCCAGTACCTTTTGTTCATCTCAAGCATGGGGAGAACTGGGGGCATATGAACTTCCTTATGGCGCGGGGATGTGAAGCTGCAGCGACCTGGCCATGTTTGCTTGGGCCCGCTCGGAAATCGTCCGAAGAAACACTGAGACGAGGCAGAAGATACAAAGATGGATTTCTCCTACCTAATAATGCCTCTCATTCACGGCTCTGTGTATGCGGTTAGGAGTGCTGTATGTTACAAAGCTGCATTCGCGTGAGACTTGGTTGGGCTGTGGCATAGGGCCGCCTTGCACAAGTTCGGACGGGCTCTACCAAGGAAAAAGTTAGATAGCCAGTACTAATAGAATATTATACCCTATTTCATCTTGCAGCTACTACAGGCCTCGGTCGCCCTGTTACTGCCGCCCTCGTCCGAATGCACCCTGGCAATATACCAGTCCTCCAGACGCTTCACCTTAATGGAAAGCGCAAGATTGCATCTTTCAAAGATCACCGGGTATTTTGGTCGATTCTATCCCCCAATACCCTTTTGTGAAGAGTACATGCCACCTTTCCCTCCATTCTCAGCAGTGAGCGTGGTATGCGACCACTGAATGCTACGCTGTTCCAGGGCGTTGCCCCTCGCCCAGACCTTTTTTCCTTCGCCCACATTGTACATAGAAGCACCCGCTTGCGATGGTGGATAGATGAAGGTTCTGTGGCAGACCCGGCCTTTTTTTATCCTTTTTTCATTATTGGATGGATTGCTCAACTTGTCTACTCCAGATGAGCTACAACATGCTCCGACTGGGTGTGAATCCAGAGTCTAGGCCCGAGAGTCCCCGTCGATGGAGGCAGAAGAATATTGAATAAATTAATAATAAAAAATTCTTCTTGGGCTTTTTGAAAGATCCCGAGCCTCAATGCACCCAGGATATGCCAGGATTCCTTAAATATATTGCAAATGGGGAATTACACAACTCGTGCGATAGGCCGCAGTTGTAAGTGCCAAGCCTCGGCAGTCGCAAAATGTAGAAGAGCCTTTGCTATTCCAACCTCACAGGGCTCACGACATCCGCTCGCTGTATGGGGCTCTCGGTAGGATTGTGCAACATCTTCTCCCTCTGTAGTCCTGCTTCTTTGCCTCTCCCCTCCTGGCAATTTCCGTGAGCTGTCAGTGCTCCATGGCTTTCAAATGACCCGCAGAACTTGGAATAAAGGCACAGAAAGCGGCCCATAGGTGCACTCGGTGAAAGCTTTGAGACACCGGGAGCAGATCGGGCCTGAAAACCTGCGCGTGTAGGATATAGGCCCATGGACAGCTCTCCAGTAGAGGCTCGGGTCCCTGCCCTGTTAGGGAGACCTCCTCCTCTCCTTGAAGATGTTACGAAGTACCATCTGGACCACGGCCTTAAAATGTACATCCTGAACTCGGACGGCCAGTCAAGCCCTGCACAGGCACAGACAGGAGCTAGAGTGCCTCGCCAGTCCAACTTGCTTCTTCCATCGCCCAAGGTGTGGACGTAAAGTGTTAGAGTGACGGAGATTGCCATCTACCAGGCGACAAGCACAAACTCTCGCTATCAGTGCGCTGATCATGCGGGCCTCAAGAAGCATACCGTGGTGCTGCTTTGGAAAGTCCAGTGCTTGGGCTTGCATCGTCATCGAGATCGGGACGCAGACCCAACGAATCTCGGCCCTTTCCCTGCTCTGCAATCCTGGAGCGCGTTCCGGCCGAAATGTGACCGACCCTGATCAATCATCCTCCCTGACGACTGACCCAGCATGGACACGTTTGCCGTCTAGTGCTGTCTTAGCGCTCCGGTAGCACGGCGCAATACGCGGGGTGCGGGAGAGCTTGGCCGTGCATTATTCGAGGTCGATATGGGATAAATTACAATGAGATGCACACGTTTCCTTCGCCCGTCTCACGACCTCAGAAACTTTGGACGCAGGGCGAGTGCGTAGGGGCTGTCCATGTGTCTCAACGAGCCAACTGCCGGCGAAACTCGATCACTCTGTCAACCCCCGCGGAAGATTGATCGGTTCCGCACGCACCTTGAAAACGAGGGTAATGAGAGGGGAGCCAAGTGCACGAGGTTACTTCACCTTGCCTGGCTGTGGCTCGTGGCCTTGCTGTTGCAAGGTTCCGGCCACACTGCTGAAGCAAGCATGAGCCAGCCATCGCAGTGGAAAAGGTCCTGGCAGAGAATCCGTTTTGGGGCATGTGGCCGGCATATTGCGCGCTATTAGCCTATACCATGTTCTTTTGTTGATATGCCGCTTCCTGCACCAAGTCAAGTCTGCATGCTACTAGTCGCGAGTCTGTCTTGGACTCGTCTGCCCCTTGGCCAAGGACTGAGCCTCAAGGAATTGCCTATTTTAGGTAGGCCGAAAAGACGGTACCCGGAGAGCCTAATCAAGCATGCCTGCCATCGCCCAATTAATAACGCAGCGTTTAGTAAATGTCTTTGGTCGTGAGCCGAGGCGAAGAGTGGCTTCCAGGTGTGTAATGGTTTAAGACGAACGGCTCGAGTCTTTTCGCAGCAGGGAATACAAGCCGCCCAAAAGTTGACAGGCTGCAGCTTGGGTGTGATCGTCGGAATTCACTCCCCCTCCTTCCACTAGACCCCGTTCCCCCGCGCACCGTTGCTTGCCACAGCAAGCCATGTTCTGATTAGTGCGTAAAACGGGCCAAGCCATCCTGTAAATGATGAGAGTGTCACAGGCCAAGCAAGGCCCTGCAGGGCAATCCAAAGCCGAACATATGAACCAGAACAAGCAGCTGCAGCGTCGTGTGGAAACGTGGTTTTCCTACCCCTACTCCATGGCAGTGGCTTCCGCTGGGATGGCCCGGAGAAATTATATCCTTCTTGGCTAGTTTATTTAGCTCAAGACACTCGTTGATACCGGGGAGGGGCTTGGGGTATATTTTTGTGTACTTACTTCTTCAATATCCCCTGCGATATCTGCTCGCACGGTCCAAACAAAGCCTGCCGATTTTGTTTCCACAGGACTGTAAGTAAGCAACAACTGAATACGAATAGTGAAGCAAGAAGTGAATTTTGCACTGCTGAGTACCTACCCAGAAGGGATGTGTGTAAATGCCGACCAATGAGTATTTGTTTCAGCCCTCAATTCATTTTGCGAAGAACAAAAGCCAAAAGCCAGGCTGAAATGTCTCCCTGTCCTAGACTCAGCGATAGACTGTGATCGGGCCAGTCACACCACAAGGTTAAGCGCTCACGACATCAACCGTTGAAAGTGGCAGCCCCCTACTCAGTGTGTCTCGGGGCTTTGGTTTCTTCCGATCACAACTTTCTTCCTTCGGCTTAGCCACACAGACAAATGAGCTTCGCGCTAAAAAGTCAACCCTGGGCCAGTATCAAGGATGTTCATTGCAGGCAGTGATTGATTGGCCGACTGAAAACAAACTAGTGACTGTGTACGACTGGAGATGGCTAGATTGTTCCACATCGCCACGCCCATACGTCGATGTTTCGCACTGGCGCCAAGCCCAAGGTCTGTGCGAGGCAAGGTGCGATCGTGCGCCAGACAGGCATTAGATTGTATTGCAGAAGCCTGTTGGGTTGTATCCATATTCAGAAATGCCAACGGCAGGAGACGTTTGGAGACGCCTGATTATTAGTACTGCTGGTTAGATTGCTGAGGAAAGCCAGGAGGCTGGTCCAGCGAGAATACCAGGTTTGAAAGACCGTCATGACTGAGTTGCATGGAAGTAGGGAACTCTTCCACTATTTTGCTTGAAGCATATTGTGGGAGTAGCGTTATGCTATGAAAAGGCTCATTGTGTGACTGCTTACTTTTGAAGTCAGAGTTTGCTAGGTCGAGGGCGTATTGCTAGGCCGTGGTCGTGAGAAAATTTTGCGCAAGGGCGGAAGCAATGTTCAGAGGACGGAGCTGGTGTGACGGAAATAGTACATGTGGCGAGCGATTTGATAATGGTCTGTTCCGTGGAACTATGGCCGAATCACTTGATGGCGTAGCACTATCGTATCAGTCGTCGTGCCATGTAGGTCTAGAGAGTGTGTATTAAGGTTTACTCTGCGAAAAGGTTTGGCAGCTGCTGATGACGTTGATCTCTGATTTCGTGGTGGGAGGATGAGCAGATCTCGGTTGGCACTGACACCCTGGATGGGTGGCCATTTCGGCTTGGAAGGCTGGCTGACGGGTAGCAGACGGAATTGTACGCAGTCAGATCTCACAGAGCGCGAGACGCCGATCGCTGCCTGATGCCTAATGGTTACATCGCAGAGGGAACCAGTGACAGTGGCACCCCCTCCCTGGGGAGCAACTGCCGTTCAAAGGTTGTATCGGTGGTAACTGTGGCGTCCCCCAAAGCGATTTCTTGCTGTGAGGTAGCATGAAATCGTTGAGATCGAAGTTCGAAGGCACTGGGGTGCATCTCGCCGCATATGAGTAATGCTTAGAATGATAGACTGATACAGTGAGCTCGGGTCCAGCAGAAAGAGGCGACAAAGGCAAACTGCGTGCTTAAGGTATTTGGGCGAAGTCCGCAGCATCGGCTACTTCGGGAACCCAAGCGCCCGGGCGGGTGTGCAACGACTGGCCAGTCCGCCAGTGTAGAGACCAGTACAGTGGCAAGCAGGTGGCATTGACGGGCAGCGGGTGACCTGGATGGCGAGGGGAGCAGATCAGGACGGCGACCGTTCCGGATGGCACAGCGGGGAGGGGGGGGACTGCTGCCATGGCGTGTCGATTGGTCTCCAGACTCGACTCCAGGCCCAGGCAGAAAGCCAAGTTCTCTCCGAAAGGTGCGGATTGCATCTTCATCGGCTAGAAGATACCAGTAAGGCCCTTTTGCTAGCGTGGTGGTTTCTGCGTCATACCCCTCCCCCCCACCAGAGGGTTCGCGAGCCAAATTCGTCACCGTAATGCTAAGTTAGTTAGCAGATTGAATTGACTGCACGGATCAGAACGTTGAACGTGCCTTGGTTAGCGGTAGTGTTAGGGAGGGACGGCTGGGTCAGGCTGACAGGATGAGAGAACACTAGTTGTTCAAAGGCAAACCCTAGGTGGGACATGATAGTGTGTGCGAAGAGCGCTGCGTGGATTCTCGGGGGAATAGTACAACGGGCATGGTGATTGATGGTGATGGTGATGGGTCGAATCGGGGAGAAGAGGGGAAGCAGACGGCAGGGGCTGTGGCTTGACAAGGCGCAGCGGCGAACGGGCCACGGCCTGCTCCGTACTAATTATTCTGCAAATGCGGCCGTCTTAGTAGACTTATTCTTAGTACGGGGTATCAGTTTGAATGATTATTGGCATTTCTGACACGAAATGGCGTAAATTGTTCAGACCATATTTATCTTCAGAATCTCTTTGGGAAAAACGCTTCGAATCCTCCCAACTTACCAAGTACGGCGAACAATCAGCTCCGCTAGCAATACTACAGGTCATCGTAGACAGTGGGCTTGGTGGGCGGGATGGGCAGCGAGGCTACGATATTTGGCCAAGCGTGTGGCGCCACAGCAGATGCAGGCCGCACAATCACCACACAGGGGCGAGTGCAGGGGACCGGCGCTAGGCGGATTTTGTACCTGCCTTACAGGGCAGTTGGAAGTGCGAACCTCCGCTGCAGCTTTGCAAGACCTCATACGGATGACTGGAACTTTCAACTTGATTCTTGCCTGGCATGCGCACAAGGATGAAAGCGTGGACGCACGGGCAACGGGGTTGAGCCAGTTGAGTGGCTGCACAGGCTGGGCCCGGTGTGACTCCACAACTGCACGGGTCAGCCACACCCCCCCTCCTCTCTCCTCCCCAGGCAGGTACTTGGTTTGCAAGTCGCTTTTTCATCTCCATGGACTTCTAACCTTCAACCACTGTCCAGTCAGCGTCGGCGCAGACGAGTTGAAGCTCGACTAACCCCAAGCGAAGTGCAAGCCACCATCTGTCTCCTATTTCCCTCCCACCCTGCCACCAGTTATCCGTCCGCCGCGTCGTTATAGCCGTTGAATCAGCCAACCCTACGCAATAAGCTGCGTGTGCCTTGCGCCCCTCGCTCGCACCGTCGCTAGCATTTTCCTTGGTCTGTTGTGTACTCAACTTTGACATTACCTGAGGCCCATCTCCACCGTCTCTGACCTGATGATTAGTGACGATGGCCCCGTGGCGCATACCAAGCTAATTCGCTACCAAGACCTCGCTAGTCTGCCAAATCGTGCGTGCTTGCGGAAGCCGCAATGAAACGAATAGTGACAGGCATTTTTCCATGAGAGATTTTCCCATGACCATCTCACGGTGGAGTTGAATGGGGGCGGCTACTGCGAGCGAGCGTCATTGGCAGCCCTGGATAATGACCATCGGTGCCAGCCTGCGAGTGGCGGTCGACTTGCACCAAGACATTAAAGCCGCCTCTCAGCAGCCCTCGTCTTTTCGCTGTTCCAGGTACTATGCATCTTGTGAGCATCAATATGCCTTTATTGGGAGTTGGTCGCAGTCGCATTGGGTACAGTGACAGCCATCGTTGACTCGTGGCAGAGCTACGCAGACGCGGAATTCCTTCTCCTAGAGCATACAGAAATGCGACCGGAATACCCCGAACAGCACCATGGACGGAATCGCAGTGCAAATTTAGTGCCCGCGGTGGCTCCCAGGCCGATCCCAATAGTGATGGCGGAGCGGCTCTCGCCCTTGCTAACCGTCCCTGCCCTCTCTTTACAGCCCCATTAGAGTAGGGGCACAGTGTACTACCTAGGTATGCATGGAAGTTACTGTGCCCTACTAAGGTAGTTACCTGCCTTACGGACCTACCTAGGACGGCCTGGCATATACACGCTAGTAAAGACGCTACCAAAAGTTCTGCAGCCTCTGTCAAAAGGTTTGATTGTCCATGAGTTCGGATTATAGGGGAACAAGTGCTGGGAAGTTTTCCTTATTACCTTGGTATACATACGATGGCACTGCCTGCAATGTTCTTCCCAAACCCCATTCTCAGCAAGTGGCTCCCATCTGGGTGGATTGGAGCAGAATCCCACCGACGGTGGGCTCAGGCTTCTGCCGTTCCTGCCAACGATTGCACACGCCGCTTGATGATCGGAGCCGAAGAATTCTTGCTGGCGATATTACGGTAGGTACTGGTATGAGCTCAATGATTACCTTGCTCCCCTGGTTGGTCATCTGTTAACTGCTAGCTACTTCCGGGGCTTGTATTGTAAACTGTGGTAGACTGGGAGTTGAAACAAAATGGGTCCCTATGCGTTGCCGTTCATACCGGCATCTTGTACTGGCTGTAGTTAAAAGACCCAAAGTCCTTATACATTTATCATTTCGATACCATTTCTTTTTAAATGAAATGGCCCTTTATTCGTTGTCTCAACAGTCTGCGCGCAACGACCGTTATGCGCCACCTAGTGTGGCTGAGACCGGCAGCTGTCAGCTATATTCGTAGCCTTCACTGTTGCATGCGCAAACAACACTGCATCCAAGGCCAACAAGCCCACCAACCCAAACGATTTGGTCTTATCATGATACAGCATCTGCATCATCGAGTTGAGATGCACCAGACGCCACCTTACACCGGACGGCTGGGGCTGGACTAACTAGCCTGCTCCTGGTCTGGAGACTTGAGAGTCTGTGGGCTATCTTCGTGAGACAGCACCTCCCTGCTTCCCGGGCAGGTTTCTCAATTCTGCGGAACAATGCCCCGACATCTTTCCACTATTCCATTTGCTAAACATAACGAAACCATATCTAGATGCATTGCATACCTCCTATTCAAATTACGTTTCGTTATGCCTGACAACAAGGGGCACGATGCTAGTTAGGTAAGAGCCAGTATGCTGGGAAGCTCGTGGATAGAGTGATGGTGAACCCTCCCGCCCACAATAAAAACCACAGACTCCGAGGCATATATACCAGTAATAGCGGCTCCAAGGTCTAAGACACTGACTGGCCTCTAGTCACCAATACAAAAGTCGCCCGTGCTGAAAAAGAGGGCTCGCAATCACTGGTGGCCGGTTGCTCGGCGCTTGGCGTAGATGGCAAGGTCGCTGCCATATTAGCGAGAGTCAACTCTAAGACGGCTGATATGTTGGGCCACGCGCGGGGCTGCTTTCTTTTCCTTTCCCGAGTCAACCGCCCCGATTCACGATTCAGCCCAAAGACATGAACCAAAAACGATCAGTCAACTTGACTATTTCCGCTTCAGATGGAGATGAAGCACCTCGCCATGTGGCATAACTACCATGGCATAACAAACCGCTTTCGTTAATCAGGGCCGACTCGTTGCCCACGATGATACGTCGCCTCCACGATGGAAGTCCCATAACCCAAAAATAGAGTACTCGAAAGCCGTGGCTCGGCATTCCGGACTCGTTATTGTGGTGCACGCCACCACCCACAATGGAGATGGAGAGGAAAGGAGGAAGAGAGAGAGAGACTCAGAGAGAGCGACAGGGAGCGAGAGAGAGCAACCATTCGCCATGCAATCAATCAGTCTCCGCCGGACAGAAGACCCGTGGCGTTCAATCGCAGCCCCCACTCTGCAGCGGCCGTGTTCAAGCGCCTCCGCCCATCCCCACCATCCAGTCCACCCACATTAGCAATAGCGCAAGCTCCTTCGCCATGATGCTTTTTCTCACGAGCCATCTGACGCTCTTCGACCGCCGCCTGACTGATGGTCATCACAGTCACTTGCGCTCTTTCTTGACACAAGCGTTGCGGTCGGCTCAGTAGCCGACAAGGCCCGTCGATCCATGTCACTTGTAATCATCCGGGCTCGCGGTGGACCGGCCATCTCGCCGTCAAGACACTCACTCACGCATCGCCACTCCGCTGGCCGCAGATTATCCCGCAGATGCCCTCTTCTTCGTGCTCCTTGGCCTCGTGTGCCGCAACTAGCTTTACTATGTGCCTAGCTGCAGCTCTCCCGCCCATCACGACCGCCGCTGTCCAGTTGCGCCCACACCACGAAAGCAGTCAACGTTGCTGCCGTCTTCTAGAAAACCAGCCGAGGATTGCCATCTACATGGCCGTTCATGCACCTCCCTGAATCGTGCAGCAAACAAAGGCTCTCTTTCCATTCATACTTCGCCGTGCGACTCGCCCTAGTTTCAGCGCTCTTTCACAAGCATGTCAATTACCCAGGTGCGAGAGATAGCCAGGGTTCACCTATTCTTTCGCCTATCCCTTCTCATCTCGCACAGTGCACTCACGTCTTATTAGCATTCGCCCCAGTAAATGTTACCCACCAGGCCCCCGGTCTCGACGCCATCTGTCCTGGTGAGAGCGATTAGTTCGTTCCTCATAGCCCGACAGCGCTAATTGTGGCCCAGTTCATCCTAGTCCTACTTCGAAGCCACCCTCGAGATAGGCGCTGCTCCATCATCACCCGGAGAGTGTGACCAAGAGATGTCAAGTCCCGGCAGCCATCACAGATATCGCTTGCACAAGCAGGGGCGTCCCTACGACGCACCCCTCTGCCCAAATCAAGGTGGCCCCCCGCTGCCCACTCACAGCCATGCTCTCCTTGCTCATGGCTCATTTTGTGCAGATTCAGCCTGGATAAATAATGCAGCGTGGTACTGAGGCTACCTCGCCGTTGTTTAGCCATACGCTGTGTCGCTTGCCCAAACGTTAAAATATCTTCACGGGTGGGCTGCGGTCGAGGCTCCTGCTCCTGAGCAAAGAGCTGTACGATGATGCTAACGCGCTGTCTCGTTTCACCGACCTTCACGCTGGTCTCTGTCTGTGCCATGGGTTCACGCGCCGTCCTCGCCTTCGGCCGAGTAGTGCGCCCAAGACGGGGGTTCTTCAAATGAGCAGCTTGGCCGCGTGCTGCACTTTTGTTCGCACTGGGACGGAGTACGAAGCACGCACTTCGCTCCTCGCTTTGCCTCCTCTTAGGTACGAGGCCCGATTATTTTTCATGGCCTAATTACCATCGCGGCCGGTAAAAGCACAAGATCTACCTCCACCACACACCCCCTTCCCACCCCCGTCTGATTTACTGCGGCACCCTGTATGGGTGGTGTCTTGTAAGGGTACTCTGCAGCATTGTACTCCGTTCGAACAAAAGTACACAACCGTGGCCTCCCCCACCGACTAACTGGACAAGGGGGCTCCCACCAGACTTGTTCTGCTATGATTAGAGCAACTGGTACATACGAATAGAGAGTTCATTAGCTCCCGTTCCTGGGCGTCAATACCGTCCGTCCCCAACCTCGATCTCCGCCACCCGGACACACTGCCGGCCTTTTTGTTGGACACGCCCCTTCACCATCTGCCGTATGTCGCTGCTCTTGTAAGGATACCGGGGTCCCATCGGGCTCCATCCATGCAGCGAGATTCTACAAGTATACAAGACCATCCTCTTCGCCCCCAACTTCTCTCTTCCTTGTCCTTATTGCTTCTTTCATCAGTACATACAGATCTCCGTGATCGAACTTTGTCCATTCTTGAAGCTATTTGTACAAGTTTCTTCCTCTTACACACCGGAGACTTTAGCCATTTGCCTGACTTTTTCCATCTCTTCTCTGCCGTTCACCAGTCTAGTCTCCAAGGGCGGTTCGCACACTCCAGAACATCGTCTTCGAGATATGCGCCAATGATGACCGCGACAGCCTATCCTCCAACCATGACTGACTTGAGGGGAGATCCCTCTCACGCAAGTGTTTGGCCCAACTACGGGGCATCCCACATCCCCGGACGACTTGGTAGCTCCATCGACGCTGCCTTCTCTTCTGGCGTTCGACCTCGTGCTGGCCAGGACCACTACTCATACGGACGCTATTCCCAAGACGAGGGATCTTCTTTCGACCGACCCCAGCCTGCAACGCTTTCTTCGCACCAGAGCTACCCTCCTCTGAAGAGATCCTTCTCCCAGGCTGAATCTCAGCCCTACCAGGAGATTGTCCAGGACCTTCGTGACGACACTTCCCGGTTAACTGTCAGCCAAGACCACAAGCTTCTCTCTTTCCGCCGCTCTCAAGAGAAGAGTACGGTGGTTGATCAGCATGGCCGCGTTCAGCAACTCGAGCTCTCCGCTCAGCTGCACGGAATGTTCTTCCTCTCCGAGATGCCTTCGAATGGCGGCGATGGCGGGGCTCTTCAACCCGAGCTGACTTGCTACCGTCGTAATCTGTTCCAGATCAGCGGTTCTTTTGTCACGCCCCGGGGTCCTATCTCTGTCGTCAACGAGGCCAACGAGACTGTACCCGTCAGCAACATGGAAGTCACCATTTCGGCAATCGAGTCTGTCGACGGCAACCCAGTCCGTCTGATTGTGATCCCCTGGAAGACGCCACCACCCAACTCGCCTGAGCAGGCACAGACGCCCGATCAGGAGCCTCCAGCCCTGCCCTTGATTCCTTTCCTAGATAGCAGTCCTAGCAATGATGGCGAATACGCCGTCTACCCTGTTGGCTGGCGCCGCTTACAGTTCCGCATGTGAGTTTTTATCTCTTGCCACCAATGAATATAGCATACTAACGTCCGTGAACAGTGCCACCGCCAACAACGGCCGTCGCAAAGAGCTACAACAGCACTTTGTCCTCCACCTCAAGGTTCATGGAACTCTTGCCGACAACAGCAAGGTGGTTTTGAGCGAATCCGTAACGTCACCTATCGTGGTTCGCGGTCGCAGCCCGCGTAACTTCCAGGCACGCAAGGAAATTCCCCTCCTTGGATCAAGCGCTGGATCTCGCGGCCAGGCTCTTGTTGAGACTGGTGTTGGTGTTATTGCTAGTGCTCTATCTGTCAAGCCGGAAATAAAGCGCGGGGGAAGTCTGGATATGCAGGTTCCTAGATCTTCGTTTACATTCAGTCCGCCAAAGCCCGCCGCTGGCCAGCCAAGTGCGCTGAGATCAAAGTACGTGCATTGATACATGCTCTCACCTGGCAGAAAACTAACCACTCGCTCAGCTCTTACCCGACATGGAACCAACAAAGTGACTCTCTGGGCCAACTCCCAACGACTACGACGATGGGTATGCCAAGTGCCTCGACTTTTGCGAACGACAACTCAGAACTTCCAATGGCTTCCACATTAGCACCCCCAGTCTCTCTATCGCAGTACGCGCCCACTGCTGGGCCACTTGCCACCGAACATGTCCCACGATATGTCGACAACGGCAGGTCAACAAAGAGCCCCAGGCACCAAGGCCAGTCTTCCGTGCATGGCTCCATCTCCGCTTCAGACAGTGCCTCAGACTACCGTTACGGGTCATATCGTGCCTCCATCACGAGCGATGCGAGCACGCTGGGCTATGGCTCCGAGAGCACGGCCGCCCCCAGTCAACGAGACTACTACCCCTCATCGAGCGGTCCCTGGACCTCCAGCACAGCAGAATCCAATGCGAATCTGAACTACGCTGGTGCTCCCGGTAGCAGTGCGCACCCACGGCCGTATGCCTTTGACAGATCTGCGAAGCAGGAAGCAACGCTTCCCAATGCGCTCTACACTCCTGGCTCCAAAGGTGCCTTTGAGTCGATGAGCAACTACTCGTGGAGCACCAATTAGAAGTCGGGTTCGGTTCAAGTTAGTAGTCTTTCGGCCTAAGCCGCTGCCGTCTCCGGTCCCGGCTCCTTGATTGCACACACCACACGGTGGCTGCTGAAGGATCTCGTGGTTGTGAGTTTGGGAGGTAGAACCTATGATTTGGTTGCGCCTCTTTTTTACATCGAAAACGGGCGGCTGGGAGCTCTGTTTCGTTTCTTTTTTTGGACTATCCATGGCGCAACATGTGTTTATCGGGAGGATTGCACGCCTTCTTTTCTTCTGATTCATTCTTTCTAAATTGGGCCATTTCGGACTTGTACACTTGGGAGGATCGGCTGCGAATTCTGCTACGACATTGTCACGTTGCGCATTCTGGCCATCAGACGTATGAGAACCAGGACGGCGCATGAGGCAGGATTACATTGGGCACTTGGGGGAGGCTGTTTTGTTTATTTGCTATATCCGGAGTTGGCTGGCACTGATATCAATTTTCTGTTTTCTTATACTTTCATCTCGTATATATATCTTCATTCACGTTTTCCTACCTCTTCGAGACAAATGATTATGGTGATGTGGATTGGGAGCAAGTTTCGTTGGTGCCATCCGTACGCTTTCTTGACATTGCCTTCCGTTGGACAACGCAAGCAACGCATAATACGCCGCGGGGCTTGGCGATGACGAATGCTCAACAATCGTCCATATAGATCCTAGGTGGGTATGCTCTTGTTCACACTCCCCACGTGTATGCCAAGGCAGTGGGAAAGAGTGTCAGGGCACTTCGAGCATGGGCCGATTCTATCCGCCTCGACTAGGGAAGTTGCTTGAGGCCTTGATATATGTACATCTATATATATTTCTCGCGAAACGCTTTTATGTAATGCCTTTCATATACAATCCTGGCGAAAGCCATATTAATCGGAGATGTGGAAGGAGAAAATCATGCAAATGCCCACATGGCGGCAGCCGGGGGCTGGTGGCGCCAGGCGCTTTACGATGCAATGCGACACAGCATTGCTTTCTTGGCCCCCAAACTGGGTCTACCAATCTTTGTTTCCATTCTTTTTATTAATTGTTCGTCCTTATTTACCCGATATGAGGAGACGTTGATGGTTTGGGATGGCCGTGCTATGGCTGTGGCTGGTTCGGGGGGTTAGTCGGGGGGTTAGTCTCGCGGTCTTTCTTAAGCTGAGCCGGACTCTGTAACAACGATAGGTTGGCTAATAAGCGGCACAGTGGTCTCTCGTGCATAGCTGGAAGACACTTTCAAGACAGACGGATACATTCTTGCCAAGGCTACCGTGCTTGTTGACCAAACCTCCTTGTTAAACATAGGGCTATAACTGGGCGCTTTATTAGTGAGCCCTGACGGCCGATAGTAGTCACCGCTTGATAACTCGCAGCCGCCCTTTGTTAATGTATGACTAGTTAGGATGAAGTCGTTGTCTAAGATGGAATGTATTTGGCTTCCTTCTGATGTGCAATGCTGCTGGTTAAGAATCAAGCCGCGGGTGCAAGTAACCTTGCCAATTTGAGAATAGGAGAATATAGAAACGGATGGAAACTATCAGCACCCCTCAGCTGTTTCAAAAGGAATAAAAAAGGAGGATCGTCAATTTAACTCGAATTGACAAGAGTACTCATAAATCCATACTGCAGATGCTCAGCCAGGCTTGCGCAAGTTACAGAGCTAACGAGAAGTCAAGTATAGTCAAGTGGCCTGGGACGGAAAGTTGACTAAAAAGGTTTCAAAGAAAATTCAATTGATCCGTAAACTACAAATTTCAGTGCATATAATTTTAGGAATTTCCTAGCATTTGCAGCATTTTGTAGTGCCTCAGGTACGCGTACTACTTAACTACCTGTAGATACCAGAGATAGGGCGCCGTGCTGGGAAGTTGGTGGGTCAAGACAGCACAGAAAAAAAAGTTGTGACACAACAGCACTTGACATCATCACTACCGCCTCTACAACAACATATCGAACTGCGCATCTCCCGCCGCGACTGATAAATACCCATACGACTCCAAATCCTCCCGAGAATCTCGATTATCCAACTCTAGACGTCTCATGACTCATTTGCCGGAGAAAGACAGCCATAACTACTTCGCCAAGAAAGGCTACGATCCTCGACACTTGGGAGGCGCTGCCCTCCTTTCGCCCTCATTCGTCACTTCTGCACCATGTTTGAACTTCCAGAGGCCAAGAGGTTAGTAGGATCTGATAGATTCCCAAAAGAGACCCACTGGAATGCTAACGTTCGCCCGCCAACAGGGTTCGACGCGAAGATCTGGGCGACTCTGACCAGTCGGACGTGGACGAAGACGATACGCTTGAGAATGATGCGGCAATGCAGGCCCGAGTGAATGCGCAAATCGCTGCGGCGCTCGGCCTCGACGACACCGACGACGACGAGCCACCAGTTTCCACAGAGCTGATTGAAACCAAAACCGACAACTCCGCACAAAGGACAAATGCTACCCAAATTGATGGTGAAGAAGATCCCGAGGGTGAACAAGGCTACGAATTCAACCTCTTCAGCACAGGCGGCCCTGGCGGCTCAGCCAAGCCGGGCAAGGTGATACTGGAGGACCCAACCAAGTCATTAGGCGACGGCGCCTTTGTACGGCCACGGTCGATGTCATTTTACACAAACAAGGCGCTGTCGGCCAAAGAAAAGGAGCAGTACAGCTATGCGGCCGTCACGGGCGACGAGATTGTGCGCTTGTCTACGCAGCCGTCGTGGGGCATGGCGATGCCGTGGAAGGCCATTTCAATTAGCGCCACTCGTACGAAAAAGGCCGGCGACAAGTCCGTCGACGTTTTGACGGAGAATATGGAGGAGGAGGCCGCAAAGAGGAAACGGCCGGGCAAAAGGCAGCGGATCTTGATGCGGCAGCGCAAACGTACAAAGGCGCAGGTCGTGGAAGAGGCCGCCAAAAAGGAGGCCGAGAAGGAGGAGCATCTCAAGGACAAGAAGAAGAGGCTAAATAGGATAAAGAAGCTGAGGAAGCGCGCAAAGGAGAAAGAGAAGAAACTGGCGGCTGGAGGGGAGGCGGACGCGGCTGATACCACTAGCGACTCTGACGGCGATGAGTAGATATACCCACTTGAGAGTTCGAGGAATGCAACATGCAAATGCATAATGAATCCATGATTTAAAAGGGAATTATCAACAGAGGAGAAGACGCTCCGATATCATGCACCTCGTAGGTTGACCTATTAGTACAGTGGTAATCTGCTGCTCAACCCCACCAGCCAATGAGCTCCTGCCGCTGCACTGCGCCATGTCGCCCTAATCTGGATAGCTTCGGGTCCGCCAACCTAAAATCTATCAAACACACGACAACAACATTGAAACAACGACCAAAATCCCGCGACAAGCCGGAGACTTTACCTAATAGAGTACGGTATATACGCCTTCAGAGAGTCGCCGAACATCCCAGACGAGAAGTTTTTTTGGTGCAGCTACCCTTGATGGAGCATTGAGGTGCTGTGTCCAATCCGCAGGTCCGTTCTCGCTGAGCAATCGGACCTACCGGTCGACGAGAGGCAAAGGGGGTTGGAGACGAGAGAAACCGCTTGAAATCATCCGATAGACATATAGGGCACCTGCCCTCGGGTGCATCTGCGTCTTCTCGTGAACGGCAACCGGCCCCGAAAGCGAAGCACCATCCCCAGCCATGAGCTCGTTCGACGAAGTCAAGGGCGACGTGCCGGCCGAGAGCTCAGCCACCGCCGCACAAGCTCCCATCGCCTCCGTCACCGAAGTACCGGCAGACGACGAACCTTCGAAGGCAGATATCGAGATGGACGTCGAGGACATGGGACAGGTCGCCGGCGGGAGGCTGGGCACAGAATCGACCGAGAAGCCGCCCCTCGCGCCACTGCCTGCCGCCACGCGTCCGATCCTGCAGCGCAACGCCCTGCAACGGGCGGCACCGGATGTGTCAGGCGGCGCCGCGACGCCGACCCCGATGCCACAAGCGCCCGCACCACCCCTCCCAACGGACTCGCTCTCTCTTGCGCAGCTGCGCAAGATTGTCAGCGAGGTGAACCGGCCCGAGCAGCCAGCGTACGACTTTACCTACGCCGACATGGGCCCGCACGCGGAGGAGATTGATGAGTGGTTCATGTATCAGTTCTGGCAGTGGGTGCGCCTCAGCTCCGCGCAAAAGGCGTTTGAGTGGCACTGGAGCCAAGAGACGGCCGCCGCAGATGTCGGCTATGAGGTCGCCTGGGAGGACGCGGACCACGACACCCGCGCGCGGTTCGTGCGAGCCGCGATTGCAGGCGTGCAGTCCAACGACGCCGCGTTGCGCTCAGCCTCTATCGGGAAGCTGGTGTATCTAGTGCTCGGCCGCTGGGGGGACACGGCTGTGCCGCACGCGGCGGCTGAGGAGGAGGGGGATGGGCGGGATGGGGACGGTGCGACGACGAGTAAGGGGTCCGGAAGGTCTATTGCGAGTCTTATGCAATTGCAGGCGATCAAGGCCGGCGTCGAGTGCCTCGCGTCGCTGGAGGGCCTGCCAGTCGTGTGGGAGGCCCTTCGGCATGCCTTTGAGCTGCAGTGGTCCAGGGACGCGCCGAACGCGCAGACGGGTACCGCGCAGGGCAGCAACAGCCAGCATGAGCCACACGATGAGCTGATGAACCTCATGACCATCATGTACATTGCCCTGCAGGAGGTTCTGAGCGACCCCGAGGACATGGCTGCATCATACGGGAAGCTCCTCGAGCTACAACCACCGCTTACTGAGTTCATGATGACGGCGACGACGAAGCTACGATGGGACGAACAGACTGCGCTCCCTCAAACGCAGATACTGCTGCTCTTCTGGAAGTCGATCCTTCTCGTATTTGGCGGCACCAAGGACTTGCAGCGCGTCAAAAAATCCGTCAGCGAGCTCAGCGAGAACCAGGACAAAGAGAAGATCACGGCTTCGCCGCTAGACTACCATGTCTTCCGCCAAGAGATTACCTCCAAATACCCGGCATACGTCCCGCCGAGGCCCGCTATCCCCCTCGAGGACGATAACACCTCCCTGCTCCCGCCGCTTCCCCAACACCCGGCCCGGAACAATGGCGCTAACGGCATCCTCCCCGCGCCGCCCAGTGCGCAAATCGGCGGCGGCGCTAGCATTCTGCATCAACCGGTGCACATTGCCACGCCGGCCCCGTCGCCGCCGCCGTCGCCCGGCATCGGTGGCAAAGGCGGCAAGAAGCAAAACTACCAAACGAACCAAAACTTCCCGTTCATGTACCCGCCGCTCGACGCGACCAGTAATAGCGCCGGCGGCAAGGGGATCGCGGCGCTCGACGACATGATTAATCGCCGGTGGGAGGGAAGCGATATACCCGCGTCCATCCTGGAGGCGGGCGAGCTCTTCTCGACGCGCGTACGGATGACGAGGGCCACACGACAGCTGTGGGACGAGAGGGAGGCGTTTCAGAAGTTTGAGCGCGGTTGGGAGCCGGACGAGGATGAGGACGACGATATTGAGGAGCTGAACCTCAGCGAGCTGACAGAGGAGGAGAGAGAGCTGATCAGGGAAGCGAAGGGCGTGGATAAGGAACCACGTAAACCAGTAGCGCCGGCGGAAGCTGTTGATTATGGCCCGCGGAAACAAGAGATGAGCGACAGAGACAAGAAACGGCTGGAGGCAGTAGAGAGCTTCTATGTGAGTTCGCCATAAAGTGGTCGATGAAGTGATACTAATTGTGATACAGCACCAAGCATTACCTCATTTGCAATCTTTGGTCATTGTTTTACTGCGGCCAGTCTTTGCCAATGTTGCGGCCATTGTGGCACAACAAGGCCCCCAAGGCCCTCATCACATGAACCAGGGCATGCCTGGCCGCAACGGACCTGGCATGAATGGCGGGCCTAATCCTGATAACGCGCGAACTGCAGCAGCCCCCCCCGAGCTGTCGCCGGAAGAAGTGGATGCTGCTAGAACCAGAGAGATTACGACCAAGGCCATGTCTGGCATTTTGGTGTTGTTACTAAAGTGGCTGAGGCTATCGCGTAAGTGTCGGAAGCAAGGCGAAATAAACACAAAGATTGAACTGGTAGCTGACATGAGGCAGATATTTTACGTTTCGAGTATATGACTCAGCTTTTGTTAGATTCGAACTATATACCACTTGTGCTCAAGTTGTTTGCCCACCAGGACGTACAGCAGGTTGTCGACAGCAAATTGGATCGTCTAGAGAACAGGTAGGTCACTCCTCTATACGCTCACACCCCTTCTAATAATTCGCCACAGTTTCTTCCAATTTTGCAATCTCCGATCTCGGTTCAAGGATAGGACAGATAGCGACCTTGACAACGAAGAAGAAGAAGATGAGGCTGAGGACCAGGCTAACGGTGCGCCCGAGCATGAAAGCGAGGCTGAAGAAAGCGACGACAGCGCCGCACCGCCGCCGATTAAGAAGTACCGATCGCCACCAGCTGAAGCGCCGCAGAGCGAACAACCGCCAGCTGAGCCACCGGCCCCCTCCTCTACTGGGGAAGACGGCGGCAACCAAGGCATCGGCATGCGGCCCGAGGTCGACGAGCTCGGGTACCCGGTGCACGACCTTCCCACAGAACCTGTCACTGACTTTTCGTGGCGCAACTTCTTTTCGCTCATCAACTACCTGCGAGTGATGCAAAAGTTGTGCAAGGGAAAAGCGCACCGGAATCTGCTGCTGGTGCAGTACAAGTCGTCGACGATCCTGCGGCGGGCGCTCCGCGTGCCACAACCCGCGCTGCGGCTGTACACCCTCAAGTTGTTCAAGAACCAGGTGCCATACTGCGGGCGGAAGTGGCGGCAAAGCAACATGCGCGTCATTACGGCCGTCTACCTGCACTGCCGGCCGGAGCTGCGGGACGAGTGGTTGGCGGGCAGCGATGTCGATGCCGAGGTGGACTCGGCGCTGCCGCTGGAGCAGGCACTGCGTGGGCTGACGCACTGGTTCAACGTGAGGCGGTACCCGGACAAGACGCTACTGGCGCTAGGAGGTGATGGGGCGGGTGAGGGTAAGGAGAAGGGGAAGGATAGGCGTGCAAGTATGGTTCAGCAGGACTTTTTCACGCGGGAGTTGGAGAGGCTGGACTTGGACTGGACGGAGATGAGCTGCGACGAGGCAATGAGCGAGCTGGAGAATTGGTAGCATGGGAATAGGAACGGATATATATTCAGCGTTGTTAAACATTCACTAGCGTGGACTGTCGTATATTGAGCCAGTTGATATCGTTAGTATTATCAGCTATTGATGAAGAAGAAGAAAAAAAGCGCCGCCGGGAAGGGATATCATCCAGTGACCCGTTTCCATGTCATGCCCAAAAACCAGAAACCACAAGAGAAAAAACAAAAGTCTGTGTACCCAATGCTGTACATGTGTGTGCGTGTGTCTACATTATACGTCTGTGTTTTTCTTTACCCCGCTGCCTCACGGGCGGTCATAGATGCCGTCGTCGTAATGGTGGCTCGGGGCCGGATATTGCGGCGGATGCACCGCCGTATTGTGATTCGGTCGCTCCGCGCGGCGCGGCTCGTACGGGTCATCCGCGGGGTACGGCAGCGCCACAGCCGCCGGACTGTGTGCGCCAGCGCCGCTGCCGGCGGCGGGCGGGCGGTACTGGAGGTAGTCGTCGCCCGCGTGGCCATAATGGTCACCAGCATGCGTGTACGGGTCGCCGGCGCTGGCGTACGTATACGTCGCCGGCGCCGCGGTGTGACCGGTGACCATGGGGCTGTGCGCGGCCTCCGCCGCCGTCGGGGAGGCGCCGGTGTAGCCGGTCTCGTACTTGTTGTAGTATGGTGTCTGATCGTGGCCGACGGCGGTGGCTTGCGAGTCACGGTTATTGGCCGACATGTCGACGGGCTGGGCGTGCTGGGGCAGGGCGTTGGGGTCATGCTGAGGGACGGCCTGTTGTCCGCGGCCGCGGCGGCCGCGGCCGAAGACGCGGCCGAGGAAACCGGCTCGGCGCTGGGGAGGCTCGGGCTGGTAAGGGCCGGGTTGGTAGTTGTCGTAAGCTCCGGGCATCTGCATCTGGGGCGGCGAGTTGGCGAGGCGCTTCTCCCGCTGATGGTTGCGGCCGAGGGCGAGCTCGACAAAGATGGAGAAAATATAGAAGAAGCTGGGGCATAAGAGATTAGCTTTGGTTCTTGATCGGACACTTCGGGATTGAACATACATGGCGATGATGGCAATGGCTAGACAGGCCGTCTCAAGCTTGCAGGCGCTCCGGTAACTCGGGATCTTGGTGAAACCGCTGCCAGCATCGAGCGTATCGTCCGCCTTGCCCTTACCGAAGACGGTGTTGACCTCGCCAGTGCAGCTGCCGGCGCCGTTCTTGTTGGCGACAGCGACGAAAATGTAGGCGCAGAAAAAGGCAAAGTCGATGCACATGGCGACGAAGGAGGTGAGGGTGCGGCCGGCGAGGCAGCAGAGCAGCAGCAGGCCGAGCAGGGCGTAGGCAGCGGCGACGCCGACGATGCCCTCGACGGCGCGGACGTTGGTGGGCGTGGGCAGGTCGTGGTTGGCGAGGGCGGCGAGGAAGTAAGAGTAGATGCCGAGGATGATGACGGCGCAGAGGAGCTGGACGCAGCGGATGAGCCACTGGAGCGTCTTGAGGCCGAGCGAGGTGCCTCGAGGCATGGTGGCGGTGGTGATTGGTGGTTCTTGCGACTAGGAAGAGATGGGTTGTAAATATGTCGAGGAGGAAGAGAAGCAGAACTTGGAGGTTGGATCGTGATTTAGATCGAGATTGAGAGATGAAACGTCGCGGAGTATAGGCAAGGGCGAAAGCAAAACGGGGTTCGTCAAGGTTTGGATATATGTACCAAGTATTTGGTTGAAGCCGGGTTGGCTTACTCCAAGAAGTAAGCAGGTTGTAAGGCGTTTTGCATCTGCACTGCCCGGCCAGCGGCTGGGTGGTGGATACCATAATCCCTGTATGGCAGAGTTGACGTAGGCCTTTGGTCTACTGAATCCGAAACCCGAGCGCCTATTGTTTTACGATTTTTCTTCCATTCATCCATCCTCGACTGCAAAGACTACATTTTACGAAATTCTTGCATCATCTTTGTAGTCGGTAAAAAATGTCCTAACAGCGAAGTAGGCATGTCTTTCAGACAGCCCCAAACGAGTTGGTCATGTCTCACCTTGTTGCTATTTCTAGAAAGATGACGACGATGGCGATAAAGTGGGGGCGGGGGACGCTGGACGGGTCACTGCACCAGGCGCTGAAGCCGCTGGAAGAAGGTTGGAAGCGCACTGAAGCGGCCGGCCGCGCCCTGTGGCTGGGTTCGGTGGCTGAGTGCGAGGAATATTGTGGGCTCATGATGGGCTTCTTTTTTTGCCACCACTTTCAACTTTGGCGTTTGCTGGTAGCTACAAAATTGGATTCGTCGGGCAAAGACAATCATCGGGTGTGGCGTCGAAACAAATTAGCCAATCGAAGAAGCCAAGACTGGTGTCCGAGCGGATGATGTAGGTCGCCGCTGAAGAGCACCAGAAATCGATCCTGTCAGGGTGAAAACCAGTTCAACGTGTTCTCACGTTACGCCCATTGATCGCTCCATGACCACTACGCTGCAGCTATTCCCCAGTCGCAGAATGGAACAACTCCATACTAAATAGCTTCTACACCGTCGGCGATGGGTTCTTCCTTGTCGAGCGCCGCTACCACTGCGAAAACCGAGCTACCCTACATCATCGAATCGCTCATGCCACTATAACATCCAGTGATGGTCTCATGGTCAGTTTGCAACGGCCGCAAGATTTATGTCGTCTCCACCGACCCGGGAGTTGGCATGTCGATGCGTGCAAGATGCGTTTGCAACTTGTGCCGTTACCAGTGACGCCTCTCACAAACCTGAATCTCTCAGCCAATTTCTCGACACGCAACCTTGCAAATCGGCCAAGGATAAAGTCCTCCATCGCACTCGTCGCTGAAGTCGGGGAGTGCAGATAAAATGCTCGACTGCGCAGCTCCGTCGTCGACAGTCGCTCGCAACGGTGGAGGAGGAGCTTCGTCTGCTTCACCTGCTCTCCCTGCGTTGGAAGAAGAAGAACCAGTCCAAGGTCACCGCTTCCAACCGCGGGCCCGACTCGTTTTTATGTGGCCAATGCAACTGCACTGCTTCGAAGGCCATGCCGGCTAAATTTTCGCTTGCTGCAGAGTAGGCCTCATCGTATGGGTTCCGTGGTCCGTTTGCTCCGCCGCGGCTTCAAGAAAACACCGAGCCAGTCACTCATCATCCCCGGCCCGAGCAGCTCCTGATTGTTCTTCCGTCTTGGCGATTTTCTTCGCCCATTAGCAAGCCAGTATCAGTGACCCTGTCTTTGTCCATGCAGCGACGGTGATGACTCGAACGCCGAAACACCCTCCGGGTGAGACGGCAAGCTACCTGAACAGTGCACCTCGTACACTTGACAAACGCATGACAATCTTAGCGGTGTCCATATCGTATATTCCAAGTACAGGTCAATCCGCAACACTTATCGCTTTTTTCAGCCTGGCTGCACACCTTGAGCCTTCAAACGTTTCGATGGTGGGGAGCATTGACTTTGTAAGTAATTGTAAGCAATTGTTGGGTGATATCTGAGCAATGTTTGTGGTGTCGTTGTGGCCTCAGCTATGGTAAAAGCCTTCAGTATATCTCTGACAATCCTTTTTAATCCTTTTGCAAAGAATATGAAGCGCTGCGAGAGACTTCGCACCACACGTATCCTGCTCAGCCATTTCGCGCTCTTGATCGTGTCGAAGTTTCTGGAGCTCGGTTCGGGGTGCTGAATCCGATAAGGGCATAAAGAAACGAATAAATACGTCTGCGTCTTCGTTCGACAGCATTCTCGGGGTCGTCACAAAACTTCTGTAGAGACGCACGAGACCAGCGAAAATTTTGAATGTTAGCAGGCGACGTGGCGGATTTTCATGAAGTACTTGGTTGGTCAAGCAAGCGGTGCACGTGGGTGGGTATGAGCTGCGCCATCAACAAACTAGCAACTGCGAAAGACCAAGAAGCTTTTTCAAGCCTGATTGGAAACCTCGTAGCCTTGGCTGTGCAGGGGAATTTCCACTGATTTTCCGCGGCAGTCTTGGCGGGACTCGACTGGACTTTGCAGCTTTCGCTTGAATCAGACAGAACGGATCGGCCTGTTATCAGCCTCAGTGTGCTTTCCAAGTCCTCACAAGCTCGGACTCATCAGTTTCACACAGTGCTCGAGACACGAGTACGCACGGGAACACTTGGAATATTTGCAGCCTTGTTGTGGTCGCAGCGGCCGGCTTCGTACCCGGTCTTTGACAGAGCGGCTCCCCGACCACTGGTTCGTCGCATGCCGATGACAAGCGACCAGCTCTGTGATGGTGTGGTTGGCGGGGCTGTGGTCGCATCAAATCAGTGTGCAGAGGACTTCTGATATTTTTTGAGGGGTTTTGTTGCCAATGCTGTTGCATGAGGGCGACTGGGATGCAACCCCGCAGCATTGTAGTCTTGTTGATTGCAGAGGCCCTGAAAACGCCCAGAAAGCCGTGTCGCCGCGCCGGTGGCGCACTCGGTAGAGCGGCATGAGTGGCTCCATGAACAGGAAGGACACCAAAAAATTCAATAAGAGAGGCTCAGAAGGGCTGAGTTGTGAGAACTGAGAGAAAGTGACAACTGAAAAGAAGAGAATGGAAAGGCGACGTCAGAAGTGTCGCATTGAACTGGGAAGAGAAACGTCTCTGGATTATTGGGCATTTTATTGCCTGAGAGCTGAATAGTGCAGCCGCACTGTTGTGAGGGGTTTGTTTGGCTGCGTCTTTGGAAGTCGTGTTCTGTCTACATTCTAGACCGAAAGAACAAGTTGGCTTCGGTATTCTTTTTGTATCCAATACGCGACAGGGCATCCGAAACGAAGAGGGCTCAAAATGGCACCATGGCTATTGGCCGGCTGCCTCTGGGGCGCACATGCGGCTGTCGCGTGCCTCTTGGCAGCCAGACCACCACAATCCGAAGCGCTGGAAGCACCAGGCGGCTTGCCAAGTACAAGTTGGCTGCCAAGTCGGTACCTCTTTACTGTACCGAAGGCTAACTACCTTGGCGACCGGATGCATCGTCTGGACCGACTGTCGATTTGAAATTTCAACATGTGCCCTGTCCCCTCAATTGCAGAGTATAGGGGAGAAGATGGTCCTAAAATTCAGCTCGCCCTGTTTTATCAGGCCTAGACCCAGGAAAGGTTGCGAGAGCGAGTCGGGAGGCGGGCGGGCTGGATTGCGAATTCTGCCAATCACGCTGAGCACGCGCACATGGAGACTTTCCGAGAATGTCAGCAAAGGCTTTGTTGCTCTTCGGCGAGTCCAGAAGCTGGAGACAGGGCCTGCTTGGCGCAGGCTAGAAGGAAGAGAAGGAAGTTTATTCAGGCAAGAGGGCCGACCGACGTGTGGATTTGGGGGTTGCGCCGCGGGCTGATGGCTTGAAGGCCCGCGCAGCCTCAACAGGTCCAGGAAGGATCTCAGCCTACGAGGCGCGAGGGACGATCCCACGTGCACGATCCCAGATGGATGAATGGCCCTCCCTGGGGTAATAAGTGGTGCTTGCCAAGCAATTAAGCTTAAAGAAACCGTATTGGTGGCGCATCGCTAGTTCCACTTCCGGACCAGTTAAGCGTGGAGTTATACCGGCCTCACCAACCGCCACCACTGCCTATCGCATGAAAATCCTGAGCGACTATTCCTCTCGGTGTCCGTTTTCTGAAAGCGGTAGGGGTCATGATAGCCTGTCATGTCGTGCACATGCGACAGACTTCTCATTATGGGGGTTCGTTATTGAAACGCCACATGGCCGATGAGCTGGACTGATGCGGATGGGCCGCCGCCTGCAGCCTGCGGGCGCGCGCCCATCATTCACAGGTCAGTACTAACCTACTAACCTACCTACCTTGCTGGGTATAAAGACAAATCCATTCCCAAAAACCCTGGGATTTTTTCTTGTCTTTGTCAATCAGGCTACTCACTCCCTGCATCCTCCCCCTTCCTCCTCCTCCCATAAGTCTACTCTTCTGGTCCGAGTTGGAACCAACACAACCGTCAACATGGTCCTCCACGAGTACACTTATGTCTTCGCCATCGGCACCTGCTTTGCCCTTCTTGAGGCCTTCAACAACGGTGCCAGTACGCTATACTCTCATCCACGCCTCACTTTCCTCCCATCACTAACAAACACCCCCTCCTAGACGATGTCGCCAACGCCTGGGCTACGAGCGTTTCCTCCCGATCCATCTCATACCGCGCCGCCATGGTTCTCTGCCTGATTTTTGAGATGCTCGGTGCTGTCGCCGTCGGCGCCCGTAGTGCCACCACCATCAAGAACGGTATCATCCCCGTCTCGGCCTTCCAGAACGACGCCGGTGTCCAGCTCCTCGCCTTTGCCTGCGCCTCCGCCGGTGCCTCCATGTGGGTGATGTGGTGCACGCGCAACTCTGCCCACGTCTCCTCCACCTACTCCCTCATCTCATCCCTCGCCGGTGTCGGTGTCGCGACTGTCGGCGCCGGCGGCGTCCAGTGGGGATGGAACAAGGGCTCTGGTCTCGGCGCCATCTTTGCCGGTCTCGGCATGGCCCCCGCCATCTCTGCCGTCTTTGCCGCCGTCATCTTCATGCTCATCAAGGTCACCGTCCACATGCGCAAGAACCCCGTCCCCTGGGCCGTCTGGACCTCTCCCTTCTTCTTCCTCATCGCCGGTACCGTCTGCACGCTGTCCATTGTCTACAAGGGCTCCCCCCGTCTGGGTCTGTCCAAGAAGCCCGTCTGGTACATCGTGGCCGTCACCCTCGGCGTTGGATTTGGTCTCTTCGTCACGTCTGCCCTCTTCTTCGTCCCCTACGTCCACGCCAAGGTTGTCAAGAAGGACTACACTCTGCGCATGTGGCACGTCGTCTACGGCCCCGCGCTCTTCTGGCGCCCTGCCCCCCCTGATGCGGAGCAGGCCAAGGTCCCCAACTACGCCGTCGTCCAGCACGACACCCCGGAGACCGAGAGCGAGACCGACGTCCGTCCCCCCAGCGACAACCTCAAGGGCCAGGACGACGCCGTCTTTGCCAGCAAGGAGGTCGACAACAACCGCGGCGGCAGCAAGAAGCTCATCCTCGCTGAGTGCAACCAGGAGGGTTACCAGCGCCTGATGCGTGAGGCCCTCGAGGCTCACCACGCCCGTCTTCGCCAGGGCCGCGGCCCTCTTGCCTGGGCCATGCGCACCCTGCACAACAACCCCATGGGTGCCGGTTCCATCCATGAGACTGCCAACCTCATCACCCTGTGCAAGCGCATCCCCCCCATGATTGTCTGCGCCCTCCTCTACGGTGCCCACTACGACATCCACACTGCTCAGGTCGGTATCGAGGGCACCCCCGAAGGCCAGCGCATGGCTCGCGTCTACGACCACGCCACCAAGTACCCCAACGAGGTTGAGTACCTGTACTCCTTTGTCCAGATCATCACTGCCTGCACTGCTTCCTTCGCTCACGGTGCCAACGATGTCGGCAACGCCGTCGGTGTCTGGGCTGTCATGTACGCTGCTTGGTCCACCGGCAAGGCTGCTGGCGCCAAGGCTCCTGTCCCTCTGTGGCAAATTGCTGTCATTGCTCTGACCATCTGCTTTGGTTTCATCACCTATGGATACAACATCATGAAGGGTAAGCTAACCATTTCTCCTTATTCCCAAAACTGACTAACTGTTTCAATAGTCATGGGTAACAAGATCACCTACCACTCTCCCAGCCGTGGTTCGTCCATGGAACTGGGCGCTGCCATCACCGTCCTCATCTTCTCCCAGTACTCCCTGCCCGTGTCCACCTCGATGTGCATCACCGGTGCCACCGTCGGTGTCGGTCTGTGCAACGGTACCCTCAAGGCCGTCAACTGGAAGCGTGTCTTCCTCCTGGTCTTTTCGTGGTTCATGACCATTCCCATTGCCGGTCTCATCGGTGGCTGCCTGATGGGCATCCTGCTCAACGCTCCCCACTTTGGTAGCACCAGAAATTAAGCTGGTGCAACATTGGCATCCTGGTTCCCGTCTCTCACATTGTACATGGAGTTTTTTGCATATACCACGAAAAGAGATTGATTAGAGTTTGTTACATAGTACACGCATAATATTATACAGAATGATTAAATATTTTATTCCCTTTCAAGACCGCTCCTCCACCTGCCCGCGTTGACGATCCATCTGCGCCGCCATCTTGCGCTTCAGTGGCGGAATGTTATTGACCAGCCGGAGTCCGCCACGCATGCCCATCATGGCGAGCCAGCCTGTCCACCCCGGCTTGTAAATCGCGTCAGTCTCATTGAACCGCTCCAGCGACTTTTCCACCCTCTCCCACGCATATCGATGCATCTCCTCCTCATACCCCGCCACCGCCTCCACCACCCCCAACTTCCCGCCCTCCGCCGCCGCGCGCACCAACCTCTCCCCCAGTATCCGTGCGTCCAGCAGCGCCGTGTTTGCGCCGACCCCCAGCCCTGGCGTCATCGTGTGCACCGCATCTCCAATCAACGTGACTGGCGAGCTCTCCCATGCGGGCAGTCGCTCCGTGGTGCGCACGCTGAGCGCGAAGCCGGTGCTGGGGTCTGACAGCTCAAAGAGCCGCCGGAGGTCTGGGTGCCAGGTGGCGGTGCGCTCGAGGAGGAAATCGCGGATGGAGGCGCCGGAGAGCGAGAGGATGTCGGGGGGCACGCGGGTGTGGTGGGCGCCGAAGCCGAGGAGGATGTAGTCGCGCGTGTTGTCGAAGAGGGCCCCGGGCCAGGCGGCGAGGAGGGCGGCGTCGGAGGTGCCGACGGTGGTGGTAGGCTGGTGGGAGTCGTCCCAGGGGAACTCCATGACGTGCAGGATGGTGCTATCCCCTTGGGGCGCTTGGATCATGGTGACGCCGCGGAGCATTTTGGGTGTGAGCAGCGTGCGGGTTTCTTCGTTGAGAGGGGCCTTGACGCCGAGACCGTAGAGACCAGACTCTTTGACGACGGCCTGCGGCAGGTACTGTTTGCGGACTGGCGAATTTGTGCCGTCCGCACCAACAAGCACGTCCCCAGTCTCCGAGGTGCCGTCGTCAAAGTGCGCCGTGACTGTGCCATCTGGGTTATTTTCGTAGCGGGTGAAGCGCTTGTCAAACTGCACCACATCTTCCAGCCCGGTGAGCAGCAGCTGGCGGAGCGTCATCCTGCTGACCGAGTACTCCGCCGCCACGCCGTCCGCCGAAGCGCGCGCAAAGCCGGAGATGCTGAGGAGCTCGGCGAGCTGCTCGGTGAGCATGTTGAAGTGGTCCGGGGTAGCGGCGGCAGTGGCCCGGAAGAGCGTGAATAAATCGGGGGACACGCAGGCGGCGAGGCTGCGGGCGCCTTCGGGGGATATACCGACGCGGTAGCCTTGGAGGCCGTCGCGGCGCGTGCGGTCCCGCTCAAAGACGGTTACGGTGATGGGGGTGGAGGGGGATTTGCGGAGGGCGTGGGCGAGAGCGAGGCCGCCAGTGCCGGCGCCAATGATGAGGACGCGGAGGGTCATGGGTATAAATTGCGAGTAAAATGAGGAAAATAGGGGGGAATTTGGAGTAGAGGTAGTGAGAGTAGGATTAAAGATAGAGACTGGCAGAGATGCTATAATTTATACATTTTGCGAAGGCATACCTTTTATTTTGGATGAGATGACGGCTCCGGAGGGACGCGGAGCTGGTGATCCACACGTCGCCGTGTCATCGGCGCTAAATCGCAAAGCTAACCCAAAAGGGCTTGTGCTGTCGTGGCCAGCAAAATCATTCTCGCATATCAGCCCTACGTAAGCTTTTTTTCCTTTGTTCTCTCGCATTTGTTGGAATAAATCTTGACTCATTCATAACGCTGACATGTGAAATCAGAAGACATCGTACACCTTCCCTGCCGTTTTTTAATGCCCAACTCCGCCCGGGATCTGCGTCCCGACCTCCCCGTCGCACAATGGGCGGGACACAACGGCTGCACGCCTGCCCAACCCATGGTGCCAATGTGTCACAGCATGGAGTGTTGTGTGGTTGTTTCAGCCTCATTTTCTCTCTGCTGGTGCTTGAATCCCCTGTGTTGACCAATCCCGTAGCTGGAAGGCGTGGTACCTGGCAGCGACGGTGAGCGGCAGCGGCGTTGCCTGTGCTGCTCGCCTTCTTCGCATGAGCCAAGGCCGAATCCTGCTGTCTTTTTATAGGCTGAGAATAAATTTCCCCTTTCACAAAATTCTGGCGCCAAATTTTGTTCGCCTCACGAGAGACACCGCCATGGAGGACAACAAGATGAAAAAAAGTTTTTCTTTTCGGGGTTAAGTTGCACGGCGTGAGGCGTTGGGTTGGAGTGTACATATAAGGGAGCCAAGCTGGTCTTGGGAGAACAAAGAGAGGGAGGTTTAGAGTTGGAAGTTAAGACGAATCACACTCGAAATTTCCGAGCTTTTATCTTTCCAGAGTTCAAGACAGATATAAGGACCGCAAGTCTCATTCTCACACAACCCACACACCACTCTCCTCTATACTAACACCGTGTTAGCTACACCCCCCCAGCAAAGCCATGGCCGAGCAGGCCCGGCTCACGGCGTTGGCGGCGCAGATTGTGCAGATGCACCAGGAGATGGAGTACTGGAGGCGTCACGAGCACGGCGTGGCTGCGCAGCTCGAGGCGGCCATGAACAACCTGCGCAGCTTCACGCGGCGCGGCCGGCTGCCGGACCCCATCGTCTCGGCGGCCGTCAACAACCACTCGGTCGCGCTCAACCAGATCCGGGCCAACATGGAGGCCCTGCAGCGGCGCAAGGCGACGGCCGAGGCGGAGCACATGGCGCTGACGCAGATGATGCGGAGCCGGGGCCGCTGAGGGAAGCGGAGGAAAGGGGAGGCTGTGAGGGGTTGGACGACTCCCTCTGAACCAAAGTTACGATGGCTATGCCTTGCGGCCAGGTCAAAGGTTCAGGGATGTAAATGTTTTAAAGTCGTCTGACATGGAAATACAAGGGTAGACGACAGTCACACTAGGACAAGAGGGTCAACATACAAGGAACATTTTGTAAATATTATCCATCATTACATATCACAAATCATTTTCCATTACAAAGCTTCATCAAGGGCACTCCAAACCTCAGAACTGTCATCGCGTCCCAGAGAGTAGTACCGCTGCCAGAGGACTCACCGGTGCTGTCGAGATGGTCGTGCGTGAGCGGCTGGCCACCGACGACGCGGGTGATGATCATGTACGACTGCTTCGGTGCCGGCGAGTCGGCTGTCAGCTGTCGGTCCGCTACGCACCCGCAGATATCAGGGGCGGGAATGACTGGCATATGCCGCCGGATATACCTGATTGCAGCTGCTTCGCTCTGTATCATGCGCCACTCACGCGCGGGTGTCATAGTCGGCAAAGGGATGCGGACCACCCACTGCTTGCCACGATCGGTAAACGTGACATACATGCAGACAGACAAAAGTAGTTCCAGCGTCGAACTCGGGCGATACGCAGCAATTCCTCTCGTAATTGTGCTCCATGGCCAGGACCTTGACTATTTCCAGACTGATGCAGTCAGGGAAGCTTTTGTCTAAATGTTGGTCGAGAGACACGCACCAACCTGACTGTGGCGGGCAGTCTCAGCAAATATGACCAGGCGAGTTCCAAGCCTTCAAGATGCCGTAGAACAAAGGAATGACGACTGTGAGAATTAAAATAGAATTTTCCGGAAGAAAAAGTTGGCAACTGAGAAGCACAGAAGCTGGTGGTTACGGTGGGGATCGCCAGACTACCCAAACTCAGCTGGCACTCGAGCCTGTGAGATGCGCTTTCTTCCCTTCATCATCGCCATCATGAGCACCGAATCTCGTCCATCAACCAACACCACATGAATCCCTCTCACGAGCCGCCATGGTAAATGTCGCTGGCAGGAGCAAAGGATGCGCCCCTTGCCGGCGGCGCAAAGTCAAGGTCAGTCTCAAGTCCATCTGCGTCCCCGCTCACACCAGCTAAACTCGCCGACGCAGTGCGACTTGAGCCTTCCGCAGTGTCAGCGCTGCATCGACCTGCGCATTGCGTGTCCTGGACCACGCGTCGGCGCCTTTTTCGTACACTGTGCCCAAAAAGCCGACAACGACCCATTGCAGGACGTCCAGCAGCTACAAACGGCGGCAGCGCTCATACGCATCCCGCCCGCTGCCACGTCCTGTCGCGCCGCCGCCTGGGACCAGCTCTTTGTCGCACACTTTGTCGACTCATTTGGCCTTCCTGGTGGTAGCATATCCGCAGGACCGACATGGCTCGAAACGCTGCCCTCCTTCCTCGGCGGCAGCGGCGGCAGCAACTCCCTGGCCACGGCGTCGATTCGCTCGGCGGCCATGCTGAGCTACGGCACCTGGGCGCACGACCGGGCCATCCAGGCCGACTCGTACCGGTGGTACGCCGCCGCCCTCGCGCAGCTGAGCCGCTCCATCAACGCTCAATCATCTCAGCCGGTGCCACCGCTGGAAACGGCACTCTGCGCGGCGGTCATGCTCATCCACTTTGAGACGTGGGCCGGCACCGCACCCGGCGCGTGGGCGCAGCACGTCCGCGGCGCCGCTGCGCTGCTACACGCGGCCGGTCCAGAAGCGGTGGCGAGCCGCGGCGGGTTTGTGCGCGCCGTGTTTAGCCATCTCCGGTTTCAAGTCTTTATCGCGACGATGCAAGACGGCACGCTGCACGCGTTTGCGAGAGAGCCGTGGTTGGAGGTGCCGTTTCGGGAGCAGAGAGGGACGCTCTTTGACGAGCTGGTTGACGCGTTGTTTGCAGTGCAGCGGTGCCTATTTGCGCTGCAACAAGCGGAAGCCCTCTCTTTATTTTCTAATGTTTCTAATACTTCTGACATTTCTGATATTTCTAATAATATCAATCCTCAAGCCACAGGACTTACACGCGACCCTTTAGTCGCGGCTGTGGGATCGTTGGTGGAAGAGGCGGCAGGACAGCTTTCGGCGTGGAACGAAAGATACATGCCACTGCTCCGACCGGCTTCGTTGTCGGGGCATCCTCGTGGAAATGAATTAATTTTGAAAGCTGGCGTTAGAGGGCACGGTGCCACCACGACGTCAAGGCCTGGCCTCCCGGAAGCAGCGCTCATCTCACTCTTCCACGCCGGGCGGCTCATCGTCTCTCAACTGGCGTCCATCACTACCGCCAGCGTACCCGACACCGCCCTCGAAGACTCCCGCACCATCCTGGAAGCAGCCAGCTCCAGTGCCCAAGGCCACTCCCCACCGAGCAGCAAGCTCCGTCCATTCATGATGCTCCCGGGACTCAAGATTGCCAGCATATGGAGTCCCTTGCTGGAGGTGCGCGCTGACGCTCGCGCGCTGCTGCTTGACGAGCAGATCTTGGCCAGCCCTATGGCAGACATCGCGCTGACGTCGGAAGGATATTCCTTGCACCTGGCGACGTCGATACTAAAGACCTCTGGTGCGGTTCATTTTGCTCAATAAATCTTGGTATTGCTGTCCTGGTTGAAATAGCTAATCTGACTCTCTGTCATGCAAAAAAGCTCGGGGTCTCATCCTACATCCAAAGCTAAAATAAACACAGTGAAATGTCGTCTCCTCATTTCCGAATCTGGCTTACAATCCTTTCGGTCACAAGCCCACGGCATCTAATCATCCAGGTCTATAGCGGCTCGTCCAAGTTCCTCGCCATCCACTAGCACGCGGAAAACCAAATGTCCAGAATCATCATTGAGTCGAGTATGGACGACAGTGAAAACTCTGTAATGAAACTGATCATCAATAGAAACTCGTTGGGCAGTGGCAAGCTGCTCGGCGCCAACTGTAAAAGACACATTACCGACCAGTTCAATACCTAGAGCTTAGGTCAGTAAAAGTTTATCCAAATGTGTGCAACCTGCGTACGCGGGCTCTCGATCGTGTCCGGGGCTTCATCTAAGCTACATGAGTAAAGTGTCAGAGACGCTTGATGAGACTTCATGCCACGGAAAGTCCAAGAAACTGTCGACTCAATTTCGGTATCTCTGTCAATTTTCGAGCCCTGAAAAACAAAGTTAGTAATCGAAAAGCCAGGCGATTTATTTAATAATTGATTGAAGAGGACGAGGTATCAGATCTTGCGGTGCGAGAGCCTACCTTTCTCATGTCCCACTCCATAAATCCATCCAAGCGCTTGAATCCACCGAACACATCCATATAAACGCTCCTCTTGCTGCGATCGTAGCCAGAGTGCTTCAATGGATCATACCGGTAGGCAACATCGTAGCCATAATGTCTGCGACATTTCTTCTCCCGAACAATACAGCCTTCGAGACCGCGTAAGACAGCACCACAAACCACAGCAGACCACCTATTACTTATTAGCCTTGACAATCTGCTTTGTGAGTTGAAATACCTTTTTGTCTGAATACTTACGCTCCAGAAATCGGAGTGGTCAGTCTCAGGCCTCTGGCCTTGCACCACTGCAGAACCGCCTCCAATAGGTATGGCGAGGCCGCAAAGCCACCGACCAGTACAAGGGTCTCAATTGCCCTCTCCCCCTTTGCCTTTGCTCCTGAGACTTGATCGTTGATCAGCTCCAGGACCTTGCAGACGACAGGGTCAAAAAGGATTTTAAAATCGTCGTGTGTTAGTAGAATGGATGAGGAGCGTGTCTCGTAAAACTTTTCCATGGCATCGGTGTGTTTCAGAGCAGGCATGTGCAGCGGAAGTCGGTGCGCCCGCCGACTGGGATTCTTGCCACTGAAATCCTTCTTTTTGAGCTCGAACTGGTCCATGAAGGAACTGCCGGGACCAATCTGGTCTGCTGGGAGCGTTGTAAAAGCATCACCGAATCGATGAGTCAGTAGCTTGAACAGGTTACGGTCAACGTAACTCCCTCCGCATTTGCCCGCTACGAATATTGATGTTAGTGTATCTTCCCAATATGGAAATATCTCGTCCGTGCTTACCAACGCCGACCGCGATTTCGCGGAGCTTCAGAGTCGGTTCCGTTTCCTCAATTTCGTAGGTCGTGATATCCTGAGAATCGTTAGATAGACTTCTTCTGATGGCAGTGAAAGAGACTCACTACCGTTCCTCCTCCACAATCACAGACCATAACTCCCGTATCTGGCTATAATAGAGTCAGCTTGTGTACAGGTGTGCCTGGAAGTTTGCAATGCATACGCGGACAAAGGACTCCAACCGATCCAGGCCGGACTTGAGCGTGTACTGGGCCGCTGCTTCTGGCTCCGAAATGAGAAGAAGACGGTCGATTGGCCGCACTCCAAAACCCGCGTTGCGCGCTGCGGTCTTGGTCAAAATTTTTGCCTGCTCGCTCCAAGAAGCGGGCACCGTCAGCCAAAAGTCCACTGTAAGCTCATCCAGATTCATGGCCCCAAATTTTTCACTTCTCGCCGCGTCGAACATTTTGTACATCTGCTTCAGATATGCAGAGGCGACCTCCTTGGCTGACTTGCCCTCGGGAAGTTTCATCATTTCGCCAGTACTGTCACCGTAAACGTCGGGATCGTCAAAGTCTGAGAGCGCAGCAGACTTGTCCAGCAGCAACTTAGTCAGGGCATACACCTTCATGCCAGGCTCAACTTCGTAGCCCCATGCGTCAGAGTCAAGATCTTCATTTTCGCTAGCAAACGCAATCCGGGTTGGTGTCTTGACGCAGTGTTCAGCGCTGTGGGTTGATGCTCCTGGGTATTTGGTCCATGGAAAGATGTCTCTGAAGTCTCTCGCTGTAGAGAGCGCAAAACTAAGGCCTTGGAGAAATTGTAAGCAAAAGACTATTCAGAGTAGTAGAACCAAGCTCACCAGAGTACGTCGTTCCGTAATCAATGCCGACAATTAGCTTAACACGTCCAGTTGTAGTGGCCATGTTGTCGATGGCGAGGACATGCAGCTGTAATAGGCACGGCTGCTTCGCTGAGCAAATCGAGAGTTCTCTCTCAAAGAAGGAGCAATATTTTTACAAGAGCTAAGTTGTAAGGAAGGGGGAAAATGTGAAAGTTGTGCGTAAGTGAAGCGGCGTGCGCTTAGGGAGTCCGTTTGCATGGGTGGCTGCCAGCTCCGTTTGCACCTTGTTCACTACGGGCAATGGACCACTCACTTTCTTGTGAAAAGAAACAAAGGCAGAGATGGAGCATTAATTTTAATACGTTACGCGTCCCAGATTGTTAAAAAAAACATCTGCAAAAACCTGCCGCCTTCACGATCAGACCATTGAATCGACTCAGACAAGCCAGGAGGTCTTCGTAGGAAGGTATTGACAAGACACTGGCGTGTATTTGTTTTCTTTTTCAAGCAAACATAAACACAGGCTCTTGAGTCTGACTGCCTTTCTTAGATCCCAAGCGAAATACACCCGAGCGAAAGCAGCCCCCCCAATATTCAAAACAATGGAGAGCGGCGATGGTGCCCCAGACCCAACCCATTCGAGGCGGTCGGAGGCTGCAGGTGCCCCAAACTTCCCACATGGCAGCACCATGGGACAAAGAATGGTTTACAGGCAGCCATTGCGAATTTTCAGCTCGATTTCTGGCTTTGGCCTGTGGAATAGGCGTCAATCTGCGCCGCCAGATGAGTTGGGAGAGCGTGGAGATCTTATACGTGCCTTGGAGGACGCGAAAAGAGACAAAAAAGAACTCCAAGAAGCTTTTAACCGAAAGAGAGAAAAGTATATCGACCTTCACGGCAAATTTCTCGAAGTGCGTCGATTGGCTGATGCTTCGAGCCATGAACTTCGCTACAGCCGTGAGCGCTGGTCGGCCCAGGAGAGACAGCTGCAACAAAGTGTTCATGAGACGCGGTTGAATTTGGAAAAAGAAAAAGAAAAGGTCAAGTCTCTGAGACTCAAAGCTGCAGAATATGAGCAGAAACTCAGCAAAGTATACTCAAGCGCTGTGTCTACCCTTGCGCAGGATGTGTCAAGAAGCATGCCTGACGACGTCGCCGCCAGCGCCATCAATACTTTTTTCCAGGGTGACTTCTTCTCCTGGTGCGCCGACATGTGTGCTGACAAAATCAACATCGACGAGTCCGCAATGAGGAGGCTCAACTTTCATGGTCTGGTTAACGAGAGCCAAGGTTATGGGGCTGTGCTATCACACTTGAAGTTCAACTTCAATCTACCCCATGGAATGAGCGCTCTCGTGCTTCTTCAAGCTGCTCTATCAAAGATCCTTGTCGATAAGTTCATGATACACGCCTATTTCCTTGCCCCTCGTCTGGAATGCTTCACGGACCTAGAGCAATATATGCATGATGGTAAGGTGCCAATGGTGCCAACGGCTTTTCTCGCAGGATACAGCTAATATTGCTCTGGCAGCGGGTAAACATACAGAAGCGATCGAATGGAGAATCAAAACTGTCGAAATATTGGAAGCAGCATGCCCATTCCGAGCAACAGAAGCCACATATTCGGCTACTGAATTTGTAAAAGAGTTTCGAGTCCTCCTTAAAGACGTGGATAAGCCTGCGCTCCAGGACCTGGCCGACATATTCACAAAGTTTTCCGCAATTGCTCTTCAACTGTGGAAAATCCCTACGTGCATCTACGTGAACAGAATGCCAGAGCTCGAGGCCCGCCCCTTTGAGAAGAACTGTAAATGGGCGGACTGTGAAGCTGCGACACTGGCTCAGCTGGGGGACGAGGTCAACAATCGCCCCATTGGTAATGTCATGAGACCTGGTATCGTGTCTGTACCGATTGTCAAGCATGGGGAGCATGGGGAGACCTTCAATTCCCAGAAAAGCGTGGTCTGGTCCAAAGCCCTGGTTTGGGTATCGGGCGAAAAGGATCCGTATGATTTTGAGGCATATGCAGTTTGAAGCGTCTTCCCAATGTCCAGCAAGAAATTGACGGCGAGCAATGCGAGATGCAAGCAGAAATCGTGTTGCTAAAATGAACCAGGAGAGGATGACATACGAGCTTTTGTTTGGGTTTGGAAAGATGAGAACTAGATACTTGCTGAATACGTTGCTTTTCTCTTCACTTCATCGCAGTGTCGGGACCTTCCTCTTTAGGTTGACGCCGACAGAGTGATTCTGACAAGGTCGTCTTCCGTCAAAATAATTCAAGGGTGGATAACTCATCTATGGTAAGAGGGTTCTTCGTAAAATATGTACATTACAAGCTTATTTTTGAAATTCAAAATACTCTCCTTCTGTACTTCCTCTTTCGTTCTAGGGGAAATGATTCATCGTGGACTTGACTCGACTCTCCACTCCGACCATCATCACAGTCAGGCTCCCGCTAATTAAATGCCACAAGAGCGCCTCGATGGAGATAGTTTTCCTCTTTTTACAAATCATCATTCGTTTATTAGAGAGTGAGGCATTCCGTGGGCTGATATTACAGGTCGCCTTGGAAAAACAACGCTGCCCCGGCTAAGTGTAAAGTCCCTGTTCTAGGGGGGCATCGCCGTTGGCTCTCACCACCAACACCATGGTCGCTCTGCTCAGTCGTCTCTTTGGCAAGTCACCCTCCACGCCCGACTATTCCCCGATTGACGAGGGTGATGCTGTGATAAGTTCCAAGGAGGTGACCAAAGTCTCTTCGCTCTTCTTCGTGTCGCCTGCACAGCTCTGGATCGGAGCGCTCATTGCGCGCGTCAACAGGGCCGGGGAGATTGAGCAGGACTGGCTGCCGCAGTTTCGACGCGATGCGGCGGCCTTGCGCGCACTTTTCAAGCCTCTCCAAGATGAAGCGGGTGGCTTATGGCCGTTTCTGCTGCAATTTGAGATTGGCGGCATGCTGCTCCTCGGCGCTCTTCTCGAGGTCGGTCACCACCCAGCTCCCTCGCGCGACGCATCGTCGACTAACCTTGCCCTCAGATCGCGAGCTTCACAGCCTCCCTCGGTGCGCCACTCATTCTGCACAGCTTCCTCCAGACCCCAACCAGCGTGCCCCTCGCCTGGGCGCTTGTCGCGGCTACCCTCCTCTCTACCCTCTGCGGCCGCGCCAAGGACCAAGTCTGTCGCGTGCACGCCGCCTGGATCGAGTGCATGCTGCGCGGCGTCATCTTCGACAAAAGCCTCAAGCTCTCGCCCGCGGCACGCGTCGCCCATCCGTCCGCCAAGATCATCAACATCAATGCCGTGGACGTCGGCTTCCTGACTAACTACGTCCTCAAGATCCACGACGTCTGGAGCGCGCCGCTACAGATTGTTGGGATCGGGGTCCTTACGGTGTCTGTCATGGGATGGACGAGTTGCGTCGGCTTCGCGCTCGTCTTTGTCATTTTCATCTCGCAGACGAGCTTGGGCAAACGCCTCGGCAAGTCGATCGGTGGCTACATTGCGCACAATGACAGACGCATTGGTTTTTTGCGAGACATGCTCAACAACATCAAGAGCGTCAAGGCGAGCGCCATGGAAGATGTTTTTCAAGACAAAATCACCTCGGCTCGTAATGACGAGCTCGGAGTGCTGCGTTACTACTTGACAACCTCGTTTGCCATGTTTACCGCTATCAACCAAACGACTCCCTACCTTGCAGCCTGCGCAGCATTCTTGACCTATGCTATGGCTGGCGAGACGCTGACCGCTGATGTCGTCTTTCCGTGCCTCGCCTACTTTCAGCTTCTGTACCAGCCCGTCACTCTCGCTTCCCTCGCTCTTTCGCGCCAATTTTCTGTCAATCCCTCGCTTGGTCGTGTGCGAGAGTTGCTCACAGCGTCCGAGTCCCGGGTCAATTCCAACGATTCCGCCCACTGTTCATCCACCGCCATCACTTTTGACTCTGCCTCGTTTGAATGGCCCTGCGAGGGAGACACCACCCCGACCTCACTTGAAGTCGGAAGCCTCGACATTCCCCGCGGCAAGACAACTGCCATAATTGGAGCTAATGGATCCGGAAAATCGTCGCTGCTACAATCAATACTCGGCGAGATGATCATCAGTAAGGGCTCATGTGTCGTCAATGGTTCCGTGGCGTATTGCTCTCAAGACCCATGGATTCTCTCAGGAGACCTCAGCGACAACATTGTTTTCAACAGTACCAGAGGACTTGATCGCCATCGATACCAGCAAGTCGTCCGCGCCTGTGGACTGGATAAGGACTTTTCTAAGCTGCCTGGCGGTATTGAGCATGCTGCGGTTGGCGAGGCGGGGACAAATCTCAGCGGAGGACAGCGGGCTCGGGTATCTGTGGCCCGTGCTCTGTACTCTGATGCTGACATCTTGCTGCTGGATGATCCTCTGTCAGCGCTGGATGCGCATGTGCGGAGTGATCTGTTTGAATCAATTTGTACTTCAGGCAAGACCGTTGTGTTGGGTAAGAGATCTACATTCTCCGCAAATGGAAACAATTTAACAACCATAGCTACTTTGCACACGTCGTACGTCTCACGGTTCGACAACGTGATTTTAGTAGACAAAAACAAGATGCGATGGTCCGGCCCTGCGTCTGAATTCCTTCTTCAAGATTGGGCTACTGACTACGTCCGCCATGAAGACAGCCAAGATTCGTCTGATAGCCCTGCCGCCACAACAGCAGCCGCCTCCCGATTCAACACCACCGAGGGATCTTCGGCTGATGCTGATTGCGACGCCCTCGATAGCTTCTGGCAAGAAGAGGAGCGGGCTCGCGGTGCAGTCCGCTTCTCGGTCATTGACTTTTACATCCGTCAGTCCGGTGGCACTGCGCACGCCGTCGCGATCGCGTTAATGACCTGTCTCTTGACTTCCGCCAAGGTGGTCTCGCAGTACTGGTTCGTGTGGTGGATCGCCGACACGTTTAGCCTCGCACAGGGCCAGTACATGGGCATCTTCCTTGGGCTAACAGTACTTCAAGGCTTCGTCACCGCGGCGGTCGGTATCACGCTCGTGGGCAGCAGCTTACGAGCTGCGAGACGAGTTCATGAGCAGATTTTGGGCAATTTGGTCGGTGCACCTCTCTGGTTCTTCCAGCAGAACCCGACAGGACGCATTCTGAATCGCATGTCGCGAGATTTGGACTCGATGGACAGTAGACTGATGAATGCAATCGACGGATTGCTTGCTGCGGGCACTACCATGGTGGCTTCCGTCACAATTGTTGCTTCATCTGGCGTCTATTTATTGGGCGCTGTTGTCCCATTCCTGCTCATTGTCGGTTGGTGTCTCCAACGATTCCGAGTGCAAGTCCAAACTCATCCATAATTCCAACTTCCACTAATCGTCTGCAGTACCGCCCGAGAGGTCCAAAGACTGGAATCTGTCCTGCAATCCCCCGCTCTCTCCGTCGTCAGCGAGTCTCTTCGCGCACGTTCCTCCGCTCGTGCTTATGGTGCTATCCCATTCCTCGTCCGCCGGTATGGCCACGCACTCGATCGTCTCGCTTCCTCTAAAATATGCCGTTCCTCACTTGACACCTGGGTCACCTTTCGCTCCGAAATGGTCGCCGCTACAGTTTTGCTTGTCCTCGCGCAGCTCACTGTGCGCGGCGTCATTCCTCACGTCAGTGCCAGTCTTGCGCTCGGCACCGCCACGACCCTTGCCCGCAACGTCTACTTGCTAGCCTGGGCTGCCACGGATCTAGAGATTCAGCTTAACTCGGTAGAGCGTTTGCAGGTTTATCACGAGGGTATCCCGCGTGAAGACAGACAGCACCCCGAGGTTGGCGTGAAGGAGAGTGAAGACAAACTTGAGAGTTGGCCCGAGAATAATACCATAAACATAAACAATGCCTATCTCAAATACAAGACGCGCAAAACCCCTGCTCTAGATGGGGTCACCCTTAAGATTCAAAAAGGGCAAAAGGTTGGTCTTGTCGGCCGAACTGGTATGATTCCATTGTTTCTGTCTTTTCTGAAACTTTCTAAAACTCTCATAGGATCCGGCAAGTCTACCTTGCTATCTGCCATTGCCCGCCTCGTCGACATCAACCATGGCACTATTACCATCGGTGACATCAACACGGCCAAGATTCCACCTCGCCGCCTCCGCAAAGACGTCATCACTCTTCCTCAGGAGAGCCTAATCATCAAGGGAACGCTCCGCGAAAACCTCGACCCCTACAATCGTCGCACAGAGGACGAAATCTGGGCTGCCCTCGATGCGACCCAGATGAGCAGCGTGCTGCGCGCCAAGTACAGTGACGAGGCGCTTTTCCAGGAGCTATCGTCAGACGGCGCCGACCTGTCCGCCGGCCAGAGACAGCTCATCTGCGCAGCGCGCGTGCTTCTCGAACGGCCCTCCATTCTACTAGTCGACGAAGGTTCGTCTTTCACCCTTTCTCACAGGCTTCTGTTTTATCGTACTGACAAACTGGATGTAGCTTCGGCCAATGTTGACTTTACCTCTGACGACGCCTTGCAGCGCGCGTGGCAAGCTCTCCCCGCAACCACCACCATGATCACAATCGCGCATCGCGCCAGCTCCCTGGCCTGGATGGACCGTGTACTCGTCATGGACGGTGGTAGGCTGGTCGAGGACGGTAGACCACGGAATCTGCTCTCCAACGACGCCAAAGAGTTATCGTACTACCGGGCTGCCATTGAAAAGGATGGCCGTAAAGCGGTCCAGGCTGCGCTGCAAGTGGCCATCGAATGGGACAACAAACGCAACAGCACGACATGAAAAACCGAATATATTCAGTGTCAATATTTTGAATTTCGCAGTGGCGCTTATATAAACACACATAGAGAGAAGCTAATGCAGTCATGTCGTTACTACAAAAAAATGTCCTGAAATGCTTTCCACTACGCCGTCGGGGTCCCTACCCAATGGCCCGTGTCTTTGATCCTCTGGACCGCGCGCTTCATGTCCTCCATGTTGCTCGCGTGCTTGCTTTGGCGGATACTCAGCGGCAGCATAGGATACACCGTGGCCATGCCGTACGCGACGGTGCCAAACAGTGCCCTGCTCGCCGCCGACGGCTCCAGCCCGTACTCCTTGGCCAGTCTTGCCGGCAGCACGTTAGCCGTGACGAGGCGCGCGAGCGGCGACAACGCCGCCAGCTCAAAGGGCAGGTTGACCGGCCAAAGTAAATCCCGCGCCAGACTGCGCGCCTCGTCCGTGATTTCCAGGGTCGCGACATTATGATCCCAGTACGCCCAAAAGTCGTCCAGCGTCTCGGGCCACATCTCAGCGGGCATGCGCAGGCTGGTGCCGTAGACGGCGGACTGGCGAAACAGCCGCTCCTGCGCTTCGCGCGGCAGCGGGCCAAAGACGAGCTCGTGCACCACGACGAGGGCGACAAAGAGCGTGGCGGCAGTCCACTTGTGCAGCTCCGGGTCGTTGGCGTCGTAACCGTCGCCGCGGATGGGCGCGTGATACCGGTGGACGACCGAGAAGACGGCCTCCTGCTCTTCGCGGGTGCCGTAGACGGCGGCGTTCATGAAGCGCAGCGTCGTCTTGAGCCGGTTGGCAACGCGTTGCGCAAAGTTGGAGCGCTTGTGGGTGCCGATCGCCAGTCCGGGGTGCGCCCACTGGCACAGGATGGCAAACTGCCCGCCGAGGATGTAGATGTCGTCGAGGAGGAGCTCGCGCAGCAGCGTGGGCTCCTCGATGGTCTCGTAGATATGAGGCTTCTTGTACTTTGTCGTCTCGGCGGCTGGGATGGCGGCCGCAGCGGCGGTGCGGGTTCGCAGGGTGGTGTCGGCAGTCATGATGATGGTGGCGGGCAAGCAAGCGGGACTGCAGGCAATAAGACGGCCAGCGCCTCGTGGGTTAGGTAGCGTGTTGTGGAAGTGGGTTGGCAAAAACCTGGGGAAGTGGAAACTTGACTCTCATTTATACTAGTTGCTTCCCTCGTTGCGCAACGCATATCATGGCCACGTTGTATTGCTTTTGTGGGCGCATGATTCGTTCGGTTATGGAAGGTTTGCCGAAGACTATCGCCAACGGCTTTCCGGGGGAACGAGTGCCCCGCCTTTGACCGAACTCTCGTAAAGGTGGTGGCGTTTTGACATGTGCTCGAGCGGTCAAAAAGCAGTCCTTTTTCTTGAAGAGGGGTTTATTCTCTGACACGCTGGTGCGCGGACTCGACGAGTATTCCGTGACATATAGCCGAAGAGATCTGCTTCGCTTGCTGAGGGGGCCATCTGCACCAACATTAGATGCACATCCGCTCAACGTCCGCGTCCCCGTTCGGATAGGCTTCCATCACCGGATCTGCCGAGTGCACATGCTCAATCAAGCTTCATAGCTTATGCACCGGTTGCAGTCGATTCGACGGTGCCGATAAAGTAATACAGAACAAAAGACATGTGAAAGTCTCAGCCGGGTCGGTTGTTTGGTTGTCTTGGTATCGAAATTATATGGCTTACTCTCTATATACTGGGATTATATGTTTCTGAGTAAATTATGCGCAATGCAACGCACTGCGCGTCACGCAAGAAAAAAGAAAAGGCCCCGCAATCGTCGTTATTATTTTCAAATGTCGCCCTTTCAATTCAATTCTGCTCGGTTCTCAGATGTACCGACGGCGTTTGACTGCGAAAGCTCGACAGGTTGGCTGTGGTGCTGTCCCGGGCCTGGGTGGACGGGGCTGGTCGAACTTGGAACGGCCGAAACCACAGGACCAGGCGACGAAGCCGGTCCAGGCGAAGGCTGACCCCAGCTCGAAGGAGCCCAACTCGCATGGCCTGAATGATGCGGGTCGTATGGACTTTGCGAAGGCTGAGGCGACCCTTGATAATGCTGGTAGGCCATGTTCGGGTCGTAAACCGGGGACCCGCCCTGAGGGTGGTATCCGAATGATGAGCCCTGGCCAGGCGGAGGGCTTTGCTGATGCTGAAGCATAGGCTCGGCGGCGGCAGCTGCACCAGGACTGCTCTCGGCAGGGCTCTGCTTGCGGCTACGCATGAAGAAGAAGATGGCTGCTCCAATGATAGCAAGGCCGGCGACGCCGCCAACAGCACCACCAACAATGGCACCAGTGTTGCTCTTCGTCCCGCCACCGTTATTGTCTGTAGTACTGCTATTTGTGCTACTTGCTGATGTGGTTGTGGCTGTAGTCGTGGACGAACTTGCGGACGTAGTTGTCGATGAAGTCGAAGACGATGTGCTCTCCGAGGTTGCTTTCAAGAACGGGTTCGTCGTGTAGATTGTTTCGCCGGTCAAGGTCGTCGCACAACCCCAAACACCAAGGGACGTTGAAGATAGTAACAGCGTGTGGAGCACACAATTAGGTGCACTACTTTGGAAGCTGCGTCCTCATGTTAACGATCTGCACAGTTCCACCATCGACTGTGTTGAAACTCACCAACAAGCCATTTGAGGTTCAGTTTTTAGTTTGGACGAAGCGCAACTTCCGTTCATAGCATCCGTAAAGGCGTAGCAACCCGTGTACATGGTGCTGCAGGTGGTGCCAATCTCGCAGCAAGCCGCAAACTTGGGGCCATATCCGCACGTAGCGGTTGATGCATAGCACCGCAGCGGGTAGCCTAGAATTGTCAACCTTTTGCTAGGGGGTTCATGGCAGTCGCAACGCACCATCGGAGTAGAATCCACAGGTATCTGTATTTCTGTCATAGGCATTGGCGCGACCGGCCAACCCCCGCGGGTCCGGGATAGGAGAGTCTGTAATTCGGGGAGAAATGCCGAGAAGATGACTCGAAGCGACAGCAGTCTGTGTTGGCTCGACACTGTTGGGTGATATTGGCACATAGGATGCGGCAATAGGCTGGACTGAGATCAGAAAGGAGCTCAATGCAGCCCAACGCGACCACATGGTAGAGGGCTGCGAGGCGTCGATCCTTCTAGACGTTGGTGTAAGTGACAAGTCGGGCGGTTGCGGGCGAGATTTGCAACTCTGCGACTGAGGCTGCTGGTAAATCGTGCGCTTCACTCTTCGCTTGCTTCCGAGGCTCAAACAGACAAGAAAATCGAAAGTGAAGGAGAACGAGAACGAGGCTGCTGTGTGCGAAGAAGCCTCTCGCAGGCAGTGTCGCCCAGCATCTTTGCGAGCAATGAGCCTGAAAAACAGACAAGAGGCAGCTTTGCCCGTTTGGGCCAAGCGGCGGGTGTGCTGAACAGCGAGCTGTGAGCCTAATGCGATTATGGCCAATCAAGACGGGAGAGGCTTTTCAGCTTTACCCCAGGCCAGCACCCAACAGAGGTTTGCAGTGCGAAATGAGCAAGAAATGGCGGTCTCATTTGGTGGGTGGAGCTGTAAAAAGGTTGAAGGAAAGCGCGCATCAGATGGTGAAGGATGAAGCTGCTAATTATAGATGGTCTTCGAGAAAGAAAAATTGCACCAAGCCTGAAGCCACAAACGCGTAGCGATGCTGTGAAGAACACGGCTCCTCGTGGTTGGCAACTTGGAGAGTGCTCTAGAAAGCGTCCATCCGGAGTCTCGCCTTCGATTTTCACCTCGTTTTTCCGCAACAGCATCCTAACCAAGAGATTATGCGCAGGTGATGAGTCCCTCATCCGTCCGAACTCGATGCTGGGGTTGCCCGCTGCTTCTGCATCAGCTTGGTTCAAGGCACGAGATGCGTTCTAATAAGCCTGCCCATGCATGCGCACACCGAGCAGAGAACGGGAAAGCCGCTACTCCCTCTGTAACTAGCAGACGCAATAAATGCGCCATTGCCATCAAATTCGGCGCATTTTGCCCTCCCCTGTCGGCCCCGGCCGGCAACAGGGGACTTTGAGGAGCGGGTCCGAATTGACTCGCATGATCTGTCTCCATTTTAGCATGTACTGAGTGGCAGCTCGGGGGCGGCGATCTTGTGGTAGTTTCTGCGAGGGCCTGGAGGGTTCGCCATCGATGCAAGTAGGGTACAAAACGAGGTCTCTGACGATACCAGGGTGACCAAGGCAGCAGCGACGTCAAGTGAAACTAACTTTAATATTGGACAGCAATTCAACAACCGACTTTGGAAGCAACATTCTCGGTCCTCCGACAAGGCTCGGTAAAGCATTTCAGCGGCACTGAGGCAATGCAGCTCCTAGCGCATGTAGAAAGCCAAGGGTGCCAAGTTGCCGAGATGGGGCGAGTTGACGAAGAAGACGTTTGTTCCCGACGAAGGCAAGAACACCTCTTTTGGATTCGGATGAACTTTTGCAAGCCATTGGTAATAGTATCGGGACCCTGCATCGCCGCTGATGTTACATCGTATACATGAGTTGCCCAGTTGGTAATGGATGCGAGGCGGTTTGCTTGTTGCGGACGCGAATCTAGTAGAGAGTCGATTGCAGCGCCGAGGCCTGAATGCATTCCCATGAGCCAATATTGGCCTCCGACCGCCCAATTTGTTCATCTTGTCAGGTGGCAGCGCATCAGCTCGGCAGGTCGGCCTGCACCGGCGGTGGCGGCGTGGCGGGCTGGATCTGAGCTATTGCAATCGAGGTCCTCATCGATGCAGACGGAAGCGTGGTCCGCGCTACAGGGGTCGGCTCAATCGGCGGGTGATTTGAGTGAGTTCTCAGCATTGCAATATATTGCTTTCAGCTAGAGGATGACGTGGGATTGCATTGGCAGCCAAAGCGATGGCAATTGGATGGATGGCGAGGAGGAGGAGAAGAAGCTGTGGCAAACGGGTCGAGGGGAGCTTCAAGGTGGTGCGGCCAAGACTTGCCGCCAACGGCAAGAGGTTGCAACTGCAACGCAACGTGTGATGAAAGGGCTACAAGTTGTTCATGCGATATACAATACAATTGTCTGGTTATTTACCGAGAATTAGGTACATTTTCCCGCATATACTTACTGTCTAGGTACTTCCAAGCAACAAATGCATTGTGGTTGCCTGGGGATTTGCGCAGAAATACCTGGCCCACTACCAGCGAGTAACCTCTAGTGCAATTCCCCAACCTAGAGACAAACAGCAACTCTTCAGCCAAACAACAACACATGGACATATTCTATTCCTCAGCCCTCATGCACTTCATTTAATCCATCAGCTTGGCTTGGCCATAAGCTCAGCCCACCTGTCCATTCCCCCACCGGATCCGGGATCAGACGTAGGCATCAGCACCCGTTTCAGCGGGTTCCTGGCCGAGGCCCGGTCCGTTCACCTCCATCGCCCCCTCTGATATGCATCAGACGACAGCTTTGCGTCCGTGCTGCCTCGTATGAATGGAGGGAAGAGGCACCTGAATATGCAACAAGACATGCAGATGATATTGTTGCTCTGCACCAGCGCCCACGCGTCGCGCACAAGCAGCTAGTTGCATCTCGCTGCTCATTTCATCAATATGCATGCAAAGCGCTGATACCACCTTCCAAATCTGTGTAGGAGCTCACCTTTTCGAAGCGTTTGCCAATCTACATAAGGGTCGATGCGTCTCGCTTTCTCCTCAGATTCTTCTTCTCTAGCGATCCAAGCACATTCACCGCCCATAGCTCGGTCATCGTGACGCCTAATCTTTCTCAATTCTCGCTCTCCAATCCTTGCAATCCTTGCAAAATGACAAAGTCTCTGGCTCTGGCCATGCTGGCTCTGTCCGGCTTGGTCACGTCGCAGTCGCCAACTCCCACGCCGAGCCCGACGCCTACGCCCTCGCCTACTCCCAGCCACAAGAGTACCCTTGGTAGTTACACCATGCTGTCTTGTTGGGCGGAAGGCAGTGTCCGAGCTTTATCAGGCGCAGCTACGGCTAACGACACCATGACACTCGAAAAGTGCATGGCGTTCTGCCAGGGCTATAACTACTGGGGCACGGAATACGGCCGCGAATGTGAATACTCCTTCCTCTCACACCAGCACCTCTCACACCGACTAACGTATTCTAGGCTATTGCGGCAACTCGCTTGGCGCCGGCTCCTCGGCCGCACCGATTGACCAGTGCAACATGGCCTGCGGTGGCGACGCGCTGCAGTACTGCGGTGCCGGAAACCGGCTCGAGCTGTACTCGACCACGGCCAGCATCACCACCCCGACGGGCACGCCTGCACACAAGCCGACCGTTGCGCCGTACACCATGGTTGGGTGCTGGGCTGAAGGTGCCAGCAACCGCGCCCTCAATAACGGCGGTACCTCGTCCACAAGCATGACCAACGAGGAGTGCGCCAACTTCTGCAAAGCCTACCGCTACTTCGGCACCGAGTACGGCAGCGAGTGTCACTGCGGGAGCTACGTCGCCGATGACACCAAGGCTGCGCCGCTCGCCGACTGCAACATGCTCTGCGCCGGCGACCAGCTCCAGTACTGCGGCGGCAGCAACCGCCTCGAGCTGTACATGAACCCCAACATCGCTGGCGGTGCCCCGGAGCAGCCCCCAGCCGCGGGCGACTTTGCTCTGGTCGGCTGCCAGACCGAAGGCAACAACACGCGTGCGCTGGCCGGCGCGTCCACGGCTGACGACAAGATGACCAACGAGGTGTGCGCGACGTTCTGCAAGGACTCGGAGTACTTTGGCACCGAGTACGGCAGGGAGTGCTACTGCGGCAACACGCTGGCGACGTCGTCGACCGCTGCGCCCAAGGGCGACTGCGGCATGCTGTGCGGAGGCAGCAATCTGCAGTACTGCGGCGGCTCGAACCGACTGTCCGTGTACAAGAAGAAGCCGCCCGTGGCGCCATCCCCGTCCCCTTCCCCGTCCCCTTCCCCGTCCCCTTCCCCGTCGCCGGTCCCGCCGCCAGCTTAAAGCGGCACACAGTAAGCAAGCTGAGGAGAATGAAGAGTGCTTTGTGTATATAGATGCTACGTAAATGTAGGCATGGACTATCACAATTGAATGATTATTTTCTTTTCCATTTTAAACTTGAAAAAACAATTGAAGTGTTACGTTTAGCGTTGTTGGTCATAATGTGTTGTGAATAAGACGGCTTGTTGGCACATGAAATGAACCCCGCGTTAAAACGCGTCGCGAGCTTGCCGTTCACATCAACCACTTCAACACAAGGGCCGCAACGACAGCACCCGCGCAAATCAGTAAGAAGAAAAAAATGGCGGATACAATGGAAGATGACAGAGACGTAAGATATCCTACAGAGCTTGGCACATTACGCACGGGACTCGCAACAGCTAGCTAAAGCTTTTTCAACACATCACAGCGCCTCAAGTCGGCCCTCTGGTACGCCGTTGGCCAAATCGTCGACGAGGAGTGCCTCCGCCGCAACCGCAACGCAACGCCCCAATTCATCGGCGCCCTCACCGAGCTCGTCTGGACCCAAATCGGTACTCTTTTTTGTTTTCCCTCGCTTCGCTCGCGTTTCTTTCTTCTCCTTTCTGTGCTTCCCTTAGCCGCCAGATTCACGTCCGTCGTGGTAGTTGAAAATTGTCCTTTTTGGGGCTAGGCGCGAGACATTGACAGAAAGCGAAAGGAAAATTATTTAGGATAATTGTATGCTAACGCGCATATTCTTGATAGAAAACGTCGCAATCGACCTCGAGTCGTTTGCCAACCACGCCGGGCGCAGTGTCGTCACCACAGAGGACGTGCTGCTGCTGGCGCGCAAGAATCCGGACCTGCAGCGGCTGATGCAGGAGTACGTGGACGAGCGCAAGGCGGCGCGCGGTCAACGACCGGCTGCGGCAGCAAAGGCATTCGGTTCTGGGCGAGGAGGCAGGGGAGGGAGAGGAGGCGCAAGGGGTAGTGCGACCAGGTTATCAGGGCGGTGAGCTCTTCCTCGACGTGTCTTTACAATAATAATGAATATCACGACACATTTCCGAAAACGGATGAGGGTTTCCTGCGAAATCAGAAATGCAACGGGAATGCTGTCTCGGATGCATGCCGTGTAATCGCGGGTAGCTATCAAGCTGTTGATACGAAGTTCTGAGTCAGAGCGTCTGAGACGCAAGCATCCAGGGTTGCTTATCTACATTATCTCGTGTATCTACATTATCTCGTGTTTCTACTCCTCCAATCGGAACCAATAGGGCGTCACGTATTTTCTTGTCGTCCTGGGATACGAGTTGGTTCAGTGCTCGCGTCCCGGCGGTGACGGCGGTTCTGAGTCACTTCTCTCTCGAGGCACGCATGCTATCTCGGTCGCACAATATGTATCTCCCAACGTTATCGTTTTCATTTAAAACAAATGCTAAAAGATACCAGATGCGACCCGATTGAGCCTTTCCAAACACGAGCATCGGCGCATGCAATCTCGGCTTGAACCGATAACACCCCTCCCCCCTCCCAATTCCAGCGATCTTGCTATCTCATTCCCTCCTCATTGGCGACGTCCAGATAACAGGGGCATGTACACAAACAGAGAGACATACAAATTTAAATACTATGCTGTTTACCGATATTTTAAGATGGTTTGCGCCGTCCTCAACGACAGACACAAAACCCACCCATCCTAGATTCTGCTTGTTTACCAAGGAATATTTAGATCGGCAGCCTACAACACATTTCTACGCGGTCGTCACCTTTATTAACTAAATAGAAGAAAAATTCCAAAAGGAAAAAAATCGTGCAAGGCCATGTTTCAGGCCCCGCGAAAGTCTCTCGTTGCGGTCTATCCTTCATCAGACCATGTCGTCTCTCTCCTTCTCTATGGTATCTCTATATCGTAACTCGTAAAACAAATGGGTATCTTTTGTGTATCCTCCGTGTCGTAAATGCCATGAGAAAAATGCTTCTGCGGGATCCAGCCTGCAGATGAAAAGTGCTGAGTGAGTATAGAAACATTGGTCCCAGAAATGCTCGTAGTAGTTAAACCGCGACATTTAAATCCAAGACTCTGAAACGGTCTTTGTCCGCATTAATACCTAAGATGAAAGAAAGCAAAAACAAAAGCAAGTAAAACGCCTGCCAGTGATTTTTTTGTGTCTCGCAGACACACAAAAAAAGATGCAGAGAAACAATAAAACAAGAAATCTTTCTCTAAAAGTTCTTTCCAATCCGGGGGAAGTTTTGGTGCTGTTGGGGAGCACAAGTAAGACGGTTATCGTCGGGTGTTGCGTGATGCCTCGCGGCTCCGAATAATTGTCGTCATAGATATTCTCTCGTCATTAGGTTGAAATATCAAAAAGAAGTCGCAGTTGCTGAGAGGTTTGTCGTCGAAAATGTCGTGAAGAAAGGGTGGTCAAGCCCTTGAACGATAATATATATGTCGGATGCTGAGCAGGGATCCCTTAGACCTTGATGGCGGAGTGAGGGCCGTACTCCTGAACGTAGCGGTCAAGGAGCTGAAGAGAAACACCAGAGCCGCCGCAGACGATGAGGACGACATTCTTCTGCGCCCACTCGGCGTCGGAAAGGCCCTTGCCGAGGGAAGCACGGAGGTCGCCGCGGTAAGCAGCAGCTAGCGCGGCACCGCAGGAGACTTCGACGAGGAGGCGGGCGTCGTCGGCGAAGCGAACACAAGCCATGGCGGCGTCGGCGTCCGAGACTACCATGCTGTGGGTGTTAGGATAGTGTGCCCACTTCCATGTCTGAGAGGAGACGCGGGAGCAGCCGAGGGACACGGCGATGGAGGTGATCTCGGGGAGGGTGAGGTGCTCGTTGGCGACGAGGGAGGCGTTGAGGGAGTCTGCGCCGGCAGTCTCGACGCCGACGACGTGGGGCTTGCTGCCAGACCAGGGAAAGGTCTCGATGCCCTGCATCAAGCCGTTGAAGAGGCCACCGCCACCGACGGAGCAGACGATGGCGTCCATAGGGACATCCATCTGGTCGCGCAGCTCGGGGATGAGGCTGGCGGCGCCGTCCCAGATATCCGGGTGGTCAAAGGGCGGGACGAAGACGCCGTCGGGGTCGTTGGCGACGAGCTCCTGCTTGACGTACTGCTCGGCAGCGAAGAGGTTCTTGCCGACCTGCTCGACGCGAGCGCCGAGGGCGATGAGCTTGTTCTTCATAAAGTCAGATGTGGTGAGAGGCACGACGACGGTGCAGGGCCTCTCGAGGGTGAGGGCCGACGTGGCGCAAGCGAGGCCAGCGTTGCCGCCAGATGCACAGTAGAAGTGCACATTGCCGGGGTGGTGGGCGACGGCGCGGGTCATGAGGTTGCCAATGCCGCGAGACTTAAAGGAGCCCGAGGGCTGGAGGTTGTCGAGCTTGAGATAGATGTTGCTGGTGCCTGGTGTTAGCGAGTTTGTAAGTCGAACGGCGGGTAAAAAGCTTACCAGCCCACGGCACGGGAAACGGCGGTGCTATAGACGCAGGGCGTCTTGACCCAAGGAAGGGTCGTAGTCTCACCACCGAGGGATCCCATGATGATTTTGAGTTGTGAATGTGTGTAGGAGGTGGAGGGACAGAGGGAGATGTATACGGGCGTTGAGGAGGGCACGTATTAGTGTTGAAACTCGGTTGACGAGTGTGAGAAGACTAGAGGACCAGAATAGTCTTTTCCAAGGAGAGGTTGAAAATTGACAGGAAAATGAAGGAGGAGGAGAGAGCAGAGAGATGAAACTGGGGAAATGGAGAATAAGTAGGTCTAGAATGTTGGGGAGGTGGCCGTTTGCTGGTGGTCAGAGAGAGAGAGGCGGATGGCGGATGAGGAAGGAAAAAATGGCAGGGGCGGGCGGCGGTGCGAGACGACGGAGGTGTGTGGTTACAGGCGCGGAAAATGAGGTACATTTTGCATTGTGGAACTACGTAAAAGGTACTTAGCGGCATACGGCGATGAGATCCGTGGGAAGCCGACCGGGGAGGGCAGGGGGCGTGTGACTAACAGTCCGTGGTATGTAGGCATTCGTCTTGGGGATTGTCATGGTGTGGCCATTAAAGTGGCCATGCAGTGGAGAATGAAACAAGACGACGGGAGAATAGAGTTGGCTTGTTATTATTATCATTATCAGTATCTTTTTGTCCTTGGCCGGATCGCTGGAGGTTGGAGTTGGCTGTGCTACGGGCTTCTCATTGGACAGGTGGTGTGTCACTGTGCATGTTATCTTTGCAAATCTGCTGCACATCTCGCAGCTGATTACGAAGTAGATACAAGAGGGCTTGCTCCCATTCAGTCATACATAATCCGTAGAATCCTATTAACTACCAGCCGTGCCCAGTGCAAGACTCTGAGTCAAAACTTGGTGGCTCAGTGTACATCAGGGCTGTACATAGACAGACTACACTCAGGGCTGGCTTCTAGCGCGGTAGGATTTTCAGATTGGTTTTTTTTTTTGCCTCCCTCGCCTCGCATACCGTCCAAAAGATCTCTGCAGCCTTCTTCGCCGCTAGAAAAAAAAATTGCATTCGCGCCGCGTGATTCCTTTGGTTGGCCTCGTCTCTTTTCCAGGTGGTCCGGTACTAAAGATGGTGGTGTTTTGGAGCGCGGACCGAAGCTAGTCCTGTTTAGGAAGTACATGTCAGACAGCTTGGATCAGGAATCAGTGATGCTTTGACAAAACCGCAAGACAATGATTGATGCAGCATCAGTGACAGGGGATTCCCCCAAGTCGTTGTCCGCGTTATCGGAGGACGGCGGCCGTGTGTAATCCTCCCGAAACTATATCTACGGCAGCATTGGATTTCGAAAGTCGCGGCGCCATGTGTGACGAGGCGGCACGACGGTTCCCTTGGGTCTGGAAGCTCGCACCGATCAGGTGACCGGCCAACAATGTTCTCGCTTCCTGTCCGAGAGCCAACCCGTTGGTGAACATATTACTACCAGATAGTCATCGCACGCACCCCATGCTTCTTCCCGAGGGCGGTAAGACGATGGATGAGGCTTGTCCCATTCCAACCCGCGACGCCGACAAACGGACCCGTGTGAGTGCCGCGTGATCTTGTGATGCCGGGACACGGAGAGTCTAGGAACACACGCGTCTCACAAGCCCGGATTTTGGGGAAATTATAGCTCGCAGGCTTATTACTGCGAATTCTCCTCGCACATGCTAAGTCGTGTCATCAATAGCACAAAGCATCGCAAGCAACACCTTCATCTGGCCTGTGACATTACCGTCCGCCCGTCCGTCTACTCCGCGCTCACGACTCCCCCACCTGCCCCGGATGCTGCAGCGGATTAGTCCAAGCAAACCAGATCTCAACTATTGGCCCGTCCAAAAATAATACACCCCAAATTGATTTTTTTTTTTCTTCCCTGGTCCTCCCTGGTTCGCTCGCTAGACCCGGCGGCGGTGGAGTAAGACGCCCGTTGGCCCCGTCGATTTTGGTTACGTATTACGTTGTTATAGGGTAACAGCATTGACAAGTCTGATCCACCCAAGACCTTTGCTTTGGCTCGCATCTACTTGCTTGCTGGTTGGCTTGTTCATGTAGTTCGCTTGATGCGTACACGCCTTGTTTGGCTGCTGTTCCGTCCGTCGGGTGCAGGCGGACCAGTGCCTGTGTGCATGTCACTGGCCTGCGCTCCTGGTTGCTGCTGGTTGGCTGCCAGGAAATACCTTCCATGCATTTTTAGTGTCGACATGGCGAATCCGGCTTGCATCATAGCGAGCCGGGCTATTGCGCCTCATCGGCCGGCTGCGACGCCATACAATTCCTGTCCGTCATCAGCTCAGTGTGCAGAGGAATGATTGCCACTCGCAGCTCGTCGTGATTGCAATGCCATAATCATCAGCTGCCGTCTCTGGCTGGTGCTGTCGTTTGGCTCTCTCAGCTCAGTAACGCCACACCCTGCCCCCTGTCCTCGTGAACCAAAGGTGCGGCCTCGACCGCCATTGCTTGTCTCTTCTGGAAGTTGAGCGGAAATCGGAGCCCCAGGCCTGCATCTTCACTTAATATCCCCCAACAGTCTCACTTGTCGCCGCAGGGGATATTGGCCTGCAAAGGCTGCATTTATGTGTCCATCTTGCAGTAGCGGTGGACACGGCCGAGATTCCATTGCTAACAAACTGCCCATCTCTTCACATTCCCCTCCTTCTTCAATACCCATTACCATCATGTAGTGTCCAATCACCCCGCCAATTTAACATCGAAACACTAAAACCAACCAGTTGGCATTGCGTGGGCGGATGTCGGCGGGGACTACAAGCAAGCAAGACAACGACCGGCCCCATCCGGAGCTGGAGAACCACGACCGATGTGGATTCCGTCTGTTTGGAAATCCATAGCTAAAAAAAAAAGTGTGCTAAGAAGAATGCGTAAAAGAAGGGATCATTGGTGAGGAAGAGATGGAAGCATAAAAAACATGCCGACTTTTGTCCGAGTCCAGACAACCTGTGCAGCCGGCCGTGTCTGCACCGTGACACGGACAATCCGCCTGCCCGTTTTTTTCTTTCCCACATGGCGACACCACCCACCTTTACGTCGGCAGTTGCGTAATAATTCATGTGCCATTATGACCTACCATCAAGGTTTCCTCCTTGATATTGCAGATCGAAGACGTTGGAGAATTGCGCCACGAGCAAGATCCAGAACAACGGACTGCGAGGGGCCAATCACATGCAACTTGCTGTGGCGGCTCTGCAGTGCAAGTTCTGCAAGATCAAGCACGGGTTTTAAAAGATCAAGCAGCCAGTATAAATACATCTTGTTGGGAGCCTTTCCTTCCTCTCACAAACACGCTAGTAGTAGAAAATGGTAGATATGATAGTGGTGGTAATTATGATAGTGGTGACTTATGATAGTGGTGACAGTCATTAACGTGATAACAGCGAAAGCAGTTGGGTTTAATTCTAAGTAAGAGTAAAAACATGACTTCAAGAGCCTAGCCAGACAGCTAAGGTCTAAGTTGTGGATGATTTTCAATCTTGGAGTGTTGCTGCTCAGATCTGCCGAGTTGGCCGCGACTAGCAGGTGTTGGCTGTGAACCGCCAATATGGTTGTGTGCAGGCGCCAGATGGCACGCGAAATCTGGTTGTGAAAGTAAATGGTATGTTTTTTTTTTGCAATTAATCGAAGTTGCAAGCACAGAGTTGATTCTGATTGATTCTAATCTCTTTTTTTTTAAACCCCTTGCCTATAAAGCTGCGCCTCAACACCCAACCTGCAACCTCCCTCCTCCCACTTCCCAACCACACTCCATGAACTTGCCATTTCTTCATCTCAAACACACAAAGCATCTATCTATCCATCTTCCAATCACTCCGACGCATCAATCATTTGTTGACCGCCCTTCACACCGTTCTTTCCCCGAGGCGGTCAACATACATCCTACATCCGTCTACCAGACCAATCCGCCACTTATATCCATTGGCATCTTGACAGCTTCAACTCGTTCATCCTTCCATATTGCCATCGACTTTCCCCCCTTACTTTTTGAAATAAGCAAGCCTGTCCCAAGAATTTGCTCGCTTTCTTCCTTCATCAACACCATGGAGGCACCACCGCCAAAGCCCAGACGTCCCTTCCAAAAACTCGGCTTCCCGCGCAAATTCCACGGTTTCACAGAGCAGAGAAACGCCGAGTGCCAAGCGGGTAAGACCAAATGGCGCTCCTACGACCCTAAAATTGACACCGAGCTTCGCGACTTCCGCGAGGGCTCCGCCGCCCCCGACTTTGAGAACCTCGAGGTCCGCGTGGTCCAACGAAAGGTCGACCTGACCTTTGTCTACCCAGCGGATCGCGACGTCGGGATGTTGTCGCCTGCGCAGATGCGCCGCTTGCCCACACGTGTCCGACGCAACATACGCGTCTACGAGCAGACGCCGCGCGAGGAGCTGCTTCGCCGCGCGCCGGTGACGGCGCCGGCGCCCAGGATCCCGAACCCGTATGATGACGCGCCGCAATGGGGGTTCCGCGAGGAGTATCTGTGCCGACCGAAGCTGTCGCTCCAGCAGGAGGAGGAGGAGCGCGAGGCGCGCAAGAAACGTAAGCGCGATGCTGCAAAGGCAAAGAGAGATGCGGAGAAGGAGGAGGCAGCGGCGACAAAGGCAAAGAGAGACGCGGAGACGGAGCCAGCGGCGGAGGAGCCAGCGGCGAAGAAACAGCGCGTGGCAAAAGTCCGACAAAACAAGGCGCCGGAGTTCGCCTCGGCGAGCAATCGACATGGTATGCCGCCGACCCCTTCCCCGACTCCCTCCTTTGAGGACGACAACGCCATACCGTCGGTCGAGTTCTCCCCCGAAGAGGTCGCCCAGGCCGACAGTAACGTCCTCCAGCTCGCCCAAGTTATCAACAATACACCAGCTTCCCCGGCCCCCATCGCCGCTGCCCCCATCGTCGTGGCAGACCCTCTCCCCGGCCCGCCGTCTTTGGCAGTCCATGGCTTCTTTGCCCTCCCACAGCCGATCCGCCTGCAAATTTACCGCCACCTTCTCGCCCGCTCGGAGCCCATCCGCGTACACGCCAGCTAGGAGCTGGTGTACCGCAATCAAGGCCTCGCGCTCTCCCCCGCCGTGTTGGCCTGCAACCGGCTCACCCTCAACGAGGCCGCCACCGTGCTCTACGGCGAAAACGAGTTCCTGTACCTCCTACGCGACGGCGAGCCCAACCAGGTCGCCGACGTTTTGGCCGCTGGCATGGACGACAGCCCCAACAGCGCGAGTGACGTCGAGGAGGAGCCCGAATGGGGTCCCACGCGCCGGGTCACCCGTCTGGGACGGCTGCCGCGCGGCGTCGTTGTCCGGCCAAGACCGCTGGAGAAGTGCGACATTAACCTGGATCGCTACATTCGCTACATGCGGCGCATCGCGGTCGAGGCGGAGCACAATCGGTTCAACGGGGCCGCGCAGGCGCGCGCCGCGCAGGCGCTCCGCATCTTCTCGGACTCGTACGAGTGGCAGCCCGGCGGCAAGCTGTGCACGCGCCTGGCGAGCGTGGAGCTGCGCGTCGTTCCCATGTGGGAGACGGTCGTTGACAACGGGGACGGCAAAGCAGCCACGACCGCAGGCTTCACGTTCCTCGACTGGTTCGGCAAGGATGCTGCGCTGATGCATGCCGTCCGCGCGCTGTCCTGCGACAAGTTGACCGTCCGACTTCTCCCGCCCCCGCAGGCCACCGCGGGAGGACGCTCCTCCTCGCGGCGTCTGCGCGCCGGCGGCGCGAATCAAGGCAGCGGACCCGGTGGCTTCACGTACGAGCTTGATATGAGCCACTTCCAGATCGACCGGCTTGTCCGCAAGTTTCATCTTTTAGACCCGTGGGCCAACGACGCGTCCAGGCAGCTTGAGCGCCGAGAGCGCATTGCGGGCATGGAATCTGCGTTTGCCGAGCTGCGTGACATGCTGGAGACGGTTTGTCGCGATTCAAAGTACGGAAAAAGAGGGTTGCCTCGGGTCGAGGGAGCACAGACGGAGGTGGGCGAGGAGGAGGAAGGAGGCATTGAGGGGGATGAGGACGGCGTGGCTGTGGAGGAGGAAGAGGAGGAAGAGGAGATTGTGGTGCAGGATGACGATGAGGATGATGAGGATTATCAAGAGTGATGAGTGGGAAGGAGACTTGCGTTGAGGATTGGTGACATCGATGGTATTTTGTTTATGAATCTCGGGTTTGCTAGTTTGTGCTTCTTTGGTTTCATCTTTTTGGCGTGATTGTATTTGGATCCCGGAGGGGCTTACACTACCACTGAATCCTGGGAAGCTACGTTGCGATATCTTGCTTGGATATTGGGTAAACTTGAGGCCCCGCGCTTGAATATGGAAGCGGCGTTTTATGAAATCAGGAGAATGGGAATGAATGTTTCTTCCAGCTTGAACCATCATAGCTAGCCATGATCACATTCACATCTTTACTTTGCTTTCTTGCCCCTTTGACATTGTCCTCGCTTAAATAACCAACCTTGGGCCAGCGCTATTCAATTACAGCTGTCACAGCTATTACAACTATACCACTATCACCACTATTACAGCTCTTATAGTTACCGTTACTTCTGCTCCTACATAAGTTTTAGTGGCCGGCGTAGTAACGGAATCCTGGCCCCAGTGAAGGTTGATAACTTTAATGAATTAGCTGATATTTGATATGTAGTGGCGGCTCTAACCTTGGCCCCCTACGACATCTCAATCTTGACCTTGGTCACATCGAGCGTCTCCATATCCACCAGCACAATCTCCTTGGACGCCGCAAACGACGGCACCGCGACTAGCCGCACGCTCTGCCCATCAGGCCCATGGATCAGACGCGTGCCAAACTCGGGCTGGTTGCCGACAAAGTATAGGTGCGGGCAGGCTTTGAGCACAAACGGGTCGTCGTCCTGAAACGGATAACTCCCTGTCGAACATGTGTATTAGATTAGTCAAATACGAATTTCCAATCGAGAGTGGAAAGACTTACACAGCGTGTCCGGCGCAGTCGGCGCGCAGCACCGCCATCGGCACATGGCCTCCATCATGCCCAGCCTGTCGTCACTATCGACGTACTTGAAGACGTCGTCCACATTTTGCCCGCCCGTTCCCAAAACACGCCAGCCCTCGACCTCGCCCTCCCATGGGTTCGTTACACTGTCAAACCACCCCGGCGCCGCTGACCCAGCCGATGCCGCCGGGTCCGCCGTGAACGCGCGCGCCGACGGGAACAGAGCTGTGTGCAGCGGCTGCTGCGGATAGCTCGCATTGGCCGGATCGAGCGCACCAGGTAGCAGCGTAACCGGCAGCGACGGCAGCAGCTCGCTCACAAACTCGTCAAAGAGCTGCGACGGCAGTGCATTGTACGCGCTCGCGTCGTAACCATACTTTTTGCCTGGAACCGCCTTCTTATCATCCTCGGCTGCCGCTGCCGCGCTCGCAGTGCAGATGGAGTCGCCGGCAATGATGAGGCGGCTGATGCGCGACGCCTGCGCCTGTGCGTCAACGCTGAGGCTCTCGCCAAGGAGGTACTCGAGCAGCAGGCCGACCTCGACGGCGGCCGAGGCGTCGGAACCAGAGAACGAGAGGCCTGACACGATGGCTATTTGCTTGTGGTTGTTATTCGGCGAGTCCGAACCGGTCATTTCCGTATCCTCCTGCTTGTGCTTGCCGTTGCTCTTGGCGCCGCCAGGAGTGAGCGCCCAGCGCTGGGGTTGGGGCGGTAGGTCAGGGAGCTTGAGGTCTAGCACCTCAAACTCGCCGCTCGTGTTCTCTGTGCCCATGACGGCAATGATGCAGCCTGTGACGAGCGGTACTGTCTTGAGGATGTCGCCGATGAGGCGGACGCGGCCGGAGTCATCCTCAAGGGTGACCTGATCGGTGCCGTCGTCGGCGTAGTATTTTTGTGTCGATATCGGCGCAGACAGCCAGCGCTGCGATGTTGTGTTAGCGTCGCAAGAGAATTCGTTTCCGATCAAGAAGATTGGACCAGAAAGCATCAACTCACATCCTTGGACACGTCTTCGAGAATGTTGGGCTTCAGAGCCATATCCATGTAGACCGTGCCAGCAACCCAGCAGAGCTCGCCCTGGCGAACGTCGAGCACGCGGTCGACCTTGCGGGCCGCCTCGCCGCCGACTGTGGTGCCGTCCCAGGCAGCTGCCGCAACTTGCTCGACGACGGGCTTGATCTTGGTGAGGCGCAGGAAGTACATGTCGCCATACTGCTGCTGGTAGGAGCGTTGCCTGTCGAGGGCAAACGTGGCGAGGGGCTTGTAGGAGGAATCATCGCGGGGCGGGACCGAGAGGGGTATGTCTCTGGAGAAGTCGCCTTGTTAGAGCAGGATCGCTGGGGAAGATCTGGCCGTGTAAATGTCGGCGCAGGGAATTGGGAATGGCTCACGATGGTTTTTGGAGCAAGCTCCCAGACACCTCCTCGAGGGTCACCATGACGGGCGGTGTTTGCGTATATGTGAGGTTGATGGAGAAGGGATAGATTGGATAGAAGAATTCGAAACAAGAAGTATAGAAATCGAGATGGACAATTGACGTTGTATGAAGCTGTGGTTGCAGAACGAAGGGTACCGAGCTTATCGAGAAGAAGCTCCATTACCCGCGTTTTACGCGACGACGTTGGCGCGTTAAGTGGCACTGTGCGGGTAGCTACCTATGTACTGAGTAGCTCGGCGTTGGTACAGGGTCCGCATCAGACGGACAACAATGTCTCTCACAAGGTGTCTGAAGTTTATATTCAATCTTGGCTGATTTCTGGTTCTGAAGATTTCTAAAAGCAAAATTAAACCAGAATTGATGTTAATTGTTTGGGCCAAGGTTGTGTTCTGGTAAGATGGCAATGCTTCAAGCTAATCATCATGTGCATACCATCGCGAATAGCATATATCGACTTGAGATTATAAAATATTATTGCGCTGCTTTCATTTCATTTCATTTTTTTAAAAAAATTACCTATTCTTTTGAGTATTCCGCGGAGCGTTCAATGCCACCCCTCACCTCAGCTCATATAAGCCTGATCTGCAGCATCAGATGAATTCAGTATACGGCATCTTCTCAATTGCTAATTTCTCGCCAAGTACTCCTTTCTATTCCCTTGCCTAACCCACACCAACATTCGTTATCCTACTGGACTCATACCTTGATACCCTCGCCACTTCACCAGCCCCAAACTTAGCGACCTCTCATTGCCCCGCGTTTTCTACCCCACCATCTACAAGCTTACCATGGTTCAGCCAACGAAATTTCTTCAACCTCACCCACAGCCGTCTTCATAAACCTCTCTTCTTCTCATCACCCGCGCTTCCATATTCTCCATCCACTCTTCCGCCTCACTCCTCATCTTCCATCCAACTGTCGCCATGCCGAACCCGCCGTCCATCAAGGTCACCGACCTCTCCTACACCTTCCCCGACTACTCGACCGGCGTCAGCAACATCTCCCTCGACCTGCCCCCTCAATCGCGCACGCTCCTCATCGGCGCCAACGGCGCCGGCAAGACCACCCTCCTGCGCCTCCTCGCCGGCAAGCGCCTCTGCCCCGCCGGCACCATCTCCGTCGGCGGCGTCGACCCCTTCCACGAGGGCCTTGAGGGCGTCACCTACCTCGGCCTCGAGTGGGTGCTGAACCCGATTGTGCGGACCGATATGGGCGTCGATGAGCTGCTGCGCAGCGTCGGCGGCGACGCCTACCCGGAGCGCCGTGACGAACTCGTCGACATGCTCGACGTCGACCGCCGCTGGCGCATGCACGCCGTGTCGGATGGGGAGCGCCGCCGCGTGCAGCTCGCCATGGGCCTGTTGCGCCCGTGGACCGTCCTCTTCCTCGACGAGATCACGGTCGACCTCGACGTTCTCAGTCGCGCGGCCTTCCTGGCCTGGCTGAAGAGGGAGACGGAGACGCGCGCGTGCACGGTGCTATATGCGACGCACATCCTGGACAACCTCGCCGGCTGGCCGACGCACCTCGTCCACATGCACCTCGGCACCGTCAAGGAGTGGGGTGACGCGGACAAGATGCTCACCCAGATCGACGGCACCGTGGCGGCCTCGGGCAACTCCCGCCTCGGCGAGCTCGTCCTGACGTGGCTCCGCGACGACCTCAAAGCCCGTGGACCGCGCAGTGGCATCAACCGCGGCCCGGAGGGCAAGACGTACGGCTTCGGCGGCATGAGCGTGGGCGGATACGGCGACGAGTCCAAGCCCAAGACTCACTAAACTCATTATTGCCTTTTTTTTTTCTTTTCTTCTCTTCCTGTTTTCAACACATTCGACTTGAATAACGCATCATGACTACAACGTTTCTAGACTTTAACATTAGAAACACACCAACTTTCGCATTTAGCATTTCACAAAGAGTATCAGCCTCATTTTAACACTGGGCTTCGGAGCATGGACGGGCATACAAAACATGGCACACATCATTCAACGGACGGTGCTTTCTGGGTGGTCACTTTGACATCTTGAGTAGCGGAGTGACAGACTTCAAGACTGCCAACTCACATACGCTCTCCAGATTTTTGGATTTTTGGATTTTTGGCGTTTTCAACAGGTAGTATGATGCGCGGTGCGATTTCCTTTTTTTTTCTTCCTTTCTTCTTTATGATACCCTGTACTTCAACAAGACGGGCACGGAACATGACCACAAAATATCATTGACATAGATCCCATCCACTTCAACTGGACAGGGGAGCGGCATCTTGCCTTTAAGCTTCCCACATCTCTTACATAGTCACCAATCGAAACTTGACAAAATCTTTATATTCATCATCATTACATCATTACTAACCACCAACTCCCCCATAAACCCAGTACCCGTACTTCCTCACGCTTCCTTGCCCGCCGCCCAGCTCTCAATCGCCTTAGCCACGGACGGCATGCTCGCCTTGAGCAGCTCCTCGACGCCCGGCATGCCCTTGGCGCGCAGGGTCTCCAGGACACTAGCCCTGTACCCATTGAACCCGAGCGTGATTCCCCCGGACGTCGCCAGCCGCCTCAGACTCTCCTGCGAGACCGGCCCCGCGTGGCGCGTCTCGACCTTGTCGTCCACTGCGATCCTACGGTCCTCAAGTGCGCGCAGCGTCTCGCTGCTCTGCAGGCACAGCACCGGCGAGTACGACAGCGACAGCGCCGCCGCCAGCGTGACCACACCGCGGTCCGCCGCCGCCGCGTAGCGCTCGAGCCGCGCGCGCGTCGCCTCAGGCAGCATGCACCCTTGCTCGACGTCGCGCTCGACGCCAAACGCGTGCATCCGCCAGTGCAGATTGACAATATCAAGCAGGTTGCCATTGTAGCGGTTGACGTCGGCGTGTGAGTACGACGAGGCGTCGACGGTCGCCGTGTCGGCACTGCCGCGCACCTTCATGGCCGTCTCGAAGCCGCGCTTGTACGAGGCCATGATGTGGCACAGCCGCGCGACGGTCGCGAGCGACTGGCTGAAGACGAGCAGGTAGATTAGCACGGACGGCGGCAGCTCGATGCAGATGTAGCTCTGCAGCGCGTCGTCGGTCAGCAGCGCCAGGTTCTGCTCGTAAAAGGCGAGGATGGCAGACTCGCTAGACAGCGTCGGGCTGGTCTGTAGGAGGGTGAGGGCGAGCGTGCTGGCGTGCTGCACGGTGCTGGTTATGGTGCGGCTGGCATGCGTCGGAATATTCTTGCTTGAACGCAGGACGGACGCCCAGTGATGCAACAAGTTGGTGTACATGTTCAGCAGCTCGAGCTGCGTGCCGGGATTGTTGTCAGCGACGGCAGCTTCGAGCGGTTGGAAAACATGCTTGTATAGTTCTAGTCACGTCAGCATCAAGCCTCGCATATATCAGGGAGGATGCCATGCCTTGAAAGTCATGTAGGGGTGTGTACACCAGAATCTGGAAGATGCAGGTTTTGGAGCCCTCGCCATTCCAGAGCTGAAAGAAGCGCGCAAAAAAGTTGAGCACAGTAGCAGGCAAGTTCTGTATCATTAGTAAACAGCACAATGATCAACCTACGGAGTCAGTCTCCCTCTTACCTTGGTCTGCACGACAAAGTCCCGTACAACCTCCATCATCTCCCACAGAGTCGTCTCATCCGCATCACCGTCCACGACTTCCTGCAACGCGGCATTCAGCCAGTTGGCCACGCGCAGGTACGACTCGGCGCTGGGCCGCAGCAGTAGGAGCTTCTGGAGGAGCGGATCGGCCAGCACCGCGACTAGCTGGTTGGGCAGCTCGAGCTTGTCCATCTTTTCCACGAAGCTCTGCACATTTTCGATTTCTTCTAGGGTGACAGAGTCCTATTTGAATGGATCATGTTATTCCTTGGTCAAAACTGGGACGGGATTGGCTTAGACGAACCTCGGTCGCGTGCGTTGTGTGGACAGATGGTAGGGCCTTTTTCCTTTGGCCGCGCCCGACAGACTTGTGCACGCGAAAGGCGTCTCGCGGACGAGACATGCGCTCCTGCGTCTGTTGCAGGTGCGCCTCTTGCAGCTCGTCCAGCCTTTCTCGCCATGATGGATCGGGATGCTAGCAGAATCAGCCCATCTTGTCCCCTCACGTCCAGCGCTCGCACACTATACATACCTTGAAGGCAGAGGCACGCCCGCGTACCGCCTCACCGACAATGATTTCCGGATAGTAGTCTTTGTATACGCGCAGCAAGCCGACCAATGTAGGATCATTACCCGTCTGCCGCGATAAATTTAATCTATTCGCAATTGTCAGCTTTTTTTTCTTCAATCCCACCCTCACCACGTTGAAACCTACAAATTCTGAATTCGATACGGCCGCACATGCTTCCTCCTCGTAATCAGCGCCAACAAGTGCGCCAGCTGCGGTCGAATCGCTGCCGTGTCCAGCAGGTTAAACAGCACTGGGTACGCCTGCGACAGCACGCTCGGCGTGTCGAGCACGTGGTGCACCATGACCAGCCACCGCAGAAGCAGCGCCTGGATCGACAGCGACGGCTTCCGCCGGCCGTGACCCAGCGCGCCGACCACGCGCAGCGCGCCGGCCGCCGACACGCGCGTCACTGGGTACAGCGCGCGCACCAGCGCGCCCAGGCTCGCCTGGTCCAGCTGGCTCGGCGTTGTCACCAGCGCGAGGAGGTCATCGAGCGCCAGAGGTAGCAGACCGCGCTCGTACGCGAGCGACGCGAGGCTGTTGACTGACGGCTTGACGAGCGTCGCGCGCGCCTTGGGGGCGAGTTTGGAGGCTGTATCGAGAGAGGGATTGCGTGCGTCAGCAGAGGATCCAGAGAATGAATAGAGGTGCTAAAATGAATCCCATTTGATATGGAGAGTGGTTTGGGTGAGTGAGCGTCTCATACCGGCAACAATGTCCGCAATCAGGTTGGTTATCTCATCGTCTCCAGAGGCGGGCATCGTGGCACACAGCCCGCCACAGCGCGTTAACTCTTGGTCTGATGAATGAATGATATGCCAGGCCCTGTGCTGCTCATCACAATTGTGTTGTTCAAGGCAGCGTCGAGTTTTCGTTCAAGACGACGTTGGAGAATGAGGCATGTGCAGAGAGAGCGTGGTCGCGTGAGCGGCGGCAAACAAGACGCGTTGAAGCACCCAGGGTTGGCGACTAACTATACTGGGCCGGCGTCTCGAACACCAACGCCTCTGTACCCGGAAGCCATAACATCAACGTAAATGCCGAAAGATTGGGCAACGCAGCGCGATTAGTCAAAGATTTCAACTTTCATCGGCATTTTTTCTTATCATCTTATCCTACTCTGTCAACGCCACCTCCCGTCTGCTTCCGTGTAGCAGATGCGACGCAGAGTACACTTATCACAGGGGGACAACGGGATGGAACTGCACTTCATCCATGAAATTAGGGAATCGCACAAGAAGTGGTTCTTAAGACCAGTCATATTGCCAGCCGTCATCATCTCATTATCGAATAAACCCTGCTCCTTGTAGTTGAGCTAAGTGGTATAATATGCAAAATACAAAGCTTTGAGCACGATTCTACCACGACAACACCCAAGATCTCTGTACATTAGTCGCTAAAAATTCGACACTCAAATCACAATACGCCTCCCAAACTTTTTGGTTTCTCGTCATGCGAGCCGCAAGCAAATTCCGACCGACCATTTTCCCTCATCAATACACAAGAAAAAAAGAAAACGATTGGAAAGTTTCAATCATGAGGCCCATTTAGTAAAATCCACAGAATCCACGATAGAACAGGTAGGATTGGCTAAAAGTCCAACCTCCGTGTCATTCGTCGTCGTCGACGTTGATAAGACAGACGAACGGTGCGAAGTCTGCTCGCTGGCGCTTGTAAAAAATGTCGCAACGCTGGTTCGGCGAAGGCTGTTCAGACTGTCCCGCACGCTACTGCTCGGTCGTGAGTTATCTCCAGGCCCTAGTCCTGGTCCGCCTGACAAGGAAGTCCCAGGAGGAGAAGGCGTCACAACCATATTCTTGTTTCCATAGCGCTCCCGCAGACGTTTAATTTCGCGAAGCCGACTTGTCCAAGATGAGATGTGCTCTCCGCCTTCCTGGCTATGCCATACCATGGCGAACATGCTCGCATTGAGGGACAGCAGCCGAATAAACCCAGGCAGAGCTCTCAGAGACACCATCTTGGTTTCCGACGCGGGTGAGATCGGCGGGAAGCCCGCTTTGCTCATGACCTTGACCATGTAGAATGGCTGACCCACGTCTGCCTCAGGCTTGGTCTCTCGTCGCACGATAAACGACGCTCTCGAGGCCGGCGTGATGACAATGTTGACAAAGTTAAACTGGCTAGGGAACGTGTCAAACTTGAAAGAACTGCCAGAGTCATTGAAAATGATGTTGACAAAGTCATTGCCAATGTGCCGCTTCTTCATCGTGCAAGATGGATCGCGCTCCAGGTTGGTCGGCATTTGCGTCGTGACGTGGAACACAATCTCCGTAACTCTATCACGCCAGCAGAATGTGTACTCGCCATCTGAATCATACTCACGATCCAGCCCCTGAGTATTGAAAGTGGCACCTTTCAGTCTGGTAAGAGTGCCCAGGTTGTTCAGGAACTCAATGTAATCGCTGCTTCCAGACACGTTGGCCAGAATCTCAGCCTCGTCGGTCTGACCTTCGCCAATGTAAATCACGCCAACCTTATGGCCATCGAGACTGGAGCTTCGATCAAAGACTCGAATGGCTCGATCAACGGCATCGTCGTCAGGCAATGCAATCGGCCGTGCACCGTCAAATCCCTGCGGGATGGGTGACAGGAGCTGCACAAGGATGTGGTTCGGTAAGATGGCCTGGCTCGTGGACTGGCCCTCCCTGGCGATATCTAAGTGATTCTCGATCTGGTGCAGCGGCGGCGGTCGATACGCTTCGCGAATCGTGTAGGCTGAAGTACCCGACGGCTGTCGCTTAACAACGTGTGCCCAGCCTGTAAGCGTAGCCTGCTTCACCGTTACAATACTATTTCCAACGAGCCATCGCTTCTTTCCAATCCGGCCAAAGCGATCTTCAGTAAAGTACGGGTCTTCGGCGGATTCGTCTGCGTCAGCATACGTTACCCGTTGCATAAAGTCGACCGAAGTCACAGCTTGCTCTTCAACTTGTTGGGCTGGACCATCCACATCAGTGAACAGCTTTCTAACGATCCATGATACATGGTTGGCTCTGTCGGGAAGCTTAAGAGCCAAGAACCAAAATATGATGGCATGATAGGCAATGGCGTGTACGTATTGTGGCAAGTCGTCTGACGGAGGGCTGTGACTATTCTCTTTCTCTGGGTGGCCGGAGTGCGGTGTTACGGGTGTCGATGCCTCGCTGGCTCTGCTGCTTCGGTTGGAGTGTCGCTTTTCTCTCGCGTAATCGAGGTATCGAAAACATATTCCAAAAACAGTGCGAAACTCTTCTTCTCTAAAGTTGACATAAACGTTGTGCATTCGGCTCAAACAGGAGAGAAATTCCAGAATGTGAACAGATACGTGAGGCTGCGTGATGATCTGCGCCATTTGCGTCAATATTTGAACCAAGGACTTGCTCATGGATAGCGGAAGCTCGTGGCAGCAGATAGATAGTGCATGAATGCAAGCCTTGGCAGAGCGTTCCCATCCTGAAATGCCTTGCGCAAAAGTCTTGACAATTTCGTCTTCTTCAGACTTTTGAAAGTATTCGTGGTAGCTTAGAATCATTGTCAGACTCTGATAGAGACAGATAGCTACATCAGCTTTTCTGAGACCATGAATGTTTGGAGGATCGGGAAGCGCGTTGGTTCGTAAATGGTCGCACACCACCTTGCGGAGCTCCTGTATCTGCGGAATTGCGCCCTGGAAGATGGCATGATTGCTCAACTGCAGCGGCAAGTGCACCAACACAAAGCTGTAGATTTCCCAATTTGAGCCCTGCAGTATAGCGAGGATTCCATCCAGCCATGCAGCAATATCTAGAGCTTGAGTCGCGGCTGCCGTGGATGAGCCTGAGCAAGACGAACCTGTCGAGTCATCTTGCTCGATGTGAGACACCAAGATAGGACTGATTGCAGCGGGGGCTTCACAGGGCAAGGCTTTCGGGTCCGGATACTGCCAAAGCTGTCGGTGTTTGGCAGTTACCCTGACGCTCGTGCCGCTAGCCGCTCGAACAGGTATGCCTCTCTCACTATGGCTAAATGAGACGCCTCTTGCAGGACGAACCGGGGTTGCGTGATCGTTTCGAGATAGCCGCATAGTCTCCGCGGCTTCTTCGCTTTTCTTCTTCGTCAGAGCCGTCTCTGTGCGACATATCGAGGACGCCAAAAAGTCAACATCCAAGTCGTTGGTGACGTATATTCTATAGGCCCAGTCTGCTCGAAGTCTGAACAGCAGCTTCATAGCGGATAAACGAGCGTCAATTTCACAGTGGTCAGACTTGACAATGCTGACCAGAACTCTGAAGAGCGTTATGCTTTTTTCATGATGTGAATTCATCAGTTGCAAGAACATGTTGGCATAGGTTCGCGTCACAATATTGGATGGCGACTCCTCCAACATGTCACGCTTTTCGGCGTCGTCGGCACTGGGGATCATCGGGGTGGCACCTATGACGGGAGACGTGACCCTGTCATTTGGAACTATACCTTTGAGGGTCCCTATGATGTAATTGAATAGTTCCATATCGCAAAATTTGGCCACAGAAACAATGAGCCCCATGATTGCGTCGAGAACGGGAATATCGGTTTCTTCTGCAACATCTTGAATGATTCGCTTGGTCAGGCGGGGTATAAAGTTCTGCTCGGCTCCATCACCGACCAGTTCCACGACATCATATGCATCCATGATTGTGCTCAACGCGATGAGACGGGTCTTTGAAGGGCGTTTGCGGTTAAGAAAGAAAGCATCCAACACCAAGGAAATATTTTCCTCCCAGTCTAAGTCGGAAGGTGAGCAACATCTAAACTCTTGAAAGTAATTGAGTACTGTTATGGCAGTGGCATCAGAGAGCAGCTCGGGAGCTTTGGTGAAGAAGTTGACGATTGTCTGACGGGGGATGTAGTTTGTTGTCCTTTGATTCATCAAAAGATCGAGGCGTGCAATTAGGGATGTTAACTCTTTAATAAGCAATTCTTCAGCGGACTCTTCCTTGGCAGTTTTATCACCAACAGCTGCGACGACTCGCTTGTAACACTCGGCGCATACACGCAGTGCGATAGACCAATCTTCATCGATAATGAGCTTATGCATTTGACCAGCCCCGTCATCGAATAAAGTATTGAGTAGCTGTATGATAGATCCATATACTCTGATTGAGGTTGATGCCTTGAGGGCCGTCGCCAGGCCGTCTACCAGCAGGGCGTATGGGACACTTGGGTATCCTTTATCTGTGCTCTTAGCCAGAAGTTTCTGAAGTACCGCGAGTGCACCGCGTATCTCCCTGCTGGTATCCTTGTCGTTGGACGACTCCGGGGGAAGATTGCGGAGAATGTCGAGCAGGATGCGCACGGTAGCTTGGCCATTGTGCGACTTGAAGAGGTTGGCTAGTGTATGCCAAGAGCCCTTATGAAGGCCAGGAACGAGGCAGAAAATGGAGCCCAAGACCTGAATGCATTCTTTGAGCTTGTCTCCGGGAATGGAGCCGAATGTGACGATGACATCGAGAATAGAGATACAAGATTTGAGATCGTCCTCGACGCTGGTGCTCATACAGATGTTGAGTAGCATATCGATGAGTTTGGAGACAGTGGCTTCGCTAGCTGTGTTGTAGCCGAACTTCATGACATCATGAATAAAGGAAAAGAGTTGCGACAGGTTTTGGTCTTCGCCTGACGCGGCTGCCCGTTTGGATGATTTGGAGCCCCTTGCAGCATTTTTGCGGGCTAGCCTAGTAGCATTGTATGCTTGCTGAAGCCACTCTATTAATAACGGAATGGTTTCATAGTCAAAGCCGGCTAATTTGCGTCCGCCGTTGGTCAGGTCAACCAGGGCGGCAAGTTGTAGGTGAAAATCATCTGGGTGGGCAGGGGCTGTCACCGTCTGAAAATATTCCTGTCGTTCGAGGTCTGTCGAGGATGTATGCTTGACACACTCCGTTAGAAGCTCCCAACCAGCAACTCGGACAGCTGGGGGTTTCTGTTCGTCGATCAAATCCTTGGCGGCGTACCATATATCGAGGACGGGATTCAATGGGTACTCGGAAATGGCGTATCGAAGGGTATCTGCGGCGGATATGCACTCAGCGGGGATACCAGATCTCAGAAGCTCCAGGGCATCCATATGGTTCGTGGCGAGACCGCGAGAGTGTATGGGCGTCGCATTTATAAACTCAATTTTTGGCTGGGGAGCAGCGGGGGAGGGGATGTGTGGCGGCGAGCGAGTACTCCTGGAGCTAGTGAGGCCACGGAGCACGTTGCTGAGGCCGCTAGGGCGGGCCGAGTCTGACGACGGTGCATTATTGTCGGGCTGTCGAGACATGTGCTCGTCGTCTTGGGCGCAACGTGACGAAGAGGGAAACTTGAAGGGAGAAGGATGTTAGCTGAGTGGCCGATCCGGGAAGACGAAGAAACGCGTTACACAGCAACCAAATACCGACGTCTGGGTGTAGACGACGAAGAGAGTAGACACAAGGGCAAGCTTCAGGTTGCTCCCCGCATCGCGTAAAGCAATGTCTGCATAACTAGACACGAGCTGGGGTCTGCGCAAAGTGCATTGGGTAGCTGTGCAGGTGGGCAGCGATACGACGGCGGGAATGCGTACCGGTTGGCGGCCTTGATGGTGTAGAGGCCGACAATGACTTTGTGTTTGGAGACTGGCGGCATAGAGGTGCAGGCTGTGCAAAGAAGCAGCGATCGGGATGCTAGGCCGGGACAAGAGTCAAACGTTGAAGAGCGGTACGGCGGGCGAGGCGTAGAATTGACGGCAAGAGGCAGGAAGGAAGTGAGAGGGAGCTGCCGCTATCAGACTAGCTGCGATGCTGGAGAGCTATAGGAGGATCATCGGCGGGGGTGGGGTGGTAAAGGAGGAGAGGGGAAGAGAGGAGCGGCAGCTGTTTCGCTATGTGAAGAGAAAAAGAACAGGGAAGGAAACGTCAAGCAAAACGAAACGCAAAACGACGAGGTGGAAATGGAAGTGGATGTGGCGTGGTGATGGGAGCAGGTGACGGACGAGATGGTTTCTGACTAAGGCGGCGATGGGCAATGCCAGTGAGTGGACACACAGAAAAATGAAGCAGAGCTTTTTTATCTGCAGGGCAAAGCTAAAAGCGGCGGGCCGTGGCGCTGTGGCGGGTGACGGCGGCTGCAGTGGGGGAGCTATGGGAAGCACAGGGCAGCACTTTCAACGGCGGCTGAGAGACAGCGGGCAGGGGTCTGACGCTGATTGCAACTTGCCAGAAAAAGAAAAAAAAAAGTTGGAGTAAATAGGCTGCTACCATCAATCATTTAAAACGTAATATTTTAATTTGGGGCCATGTAGGTAGGTTATGTGCACGATATACAGGTACTAACTTAAGGTAGGGCGATTGCATCGTAGGTGGCGTGTACCTGAGAGGTACCTACTTGTAGCGCTCGGTGTAAGGTGCCGAGCGGCCAAGCGAAGACTCACCTACTCCTGAGCTCCAGGAACGGGGTTGGCAGCTATCAATGGCAAACGAAAGGGGTCTGGAGTAATCTGTACTAAACTGAGAAGAAAAGTAGACACACTAGGTAAACACCATTCGTGTTTAATTTTAGCACATTGGCCGACGTACCGGGTTTTGTCGTCTAGCCTTGCATCTTCCAGGACTGCCATGTCTCGCGTCGGAATTATTGCGCAAATCCTTCCACGCCAGGTATTTCTAAGACACTCTTGATATCCGTACTGCAATGAGAAAAGAGGAAATGACCGAGAAAACAGATGCGAACCTCTGGTCTGTATGTCTCGTATGCCCTGATTCAGTGGCCACTGTGCTCTTTACGGTGCCGTGTCTTGGGACTGCTTACCGAATGAGACAGGTTCATCTGGACAGATTAAAAATAACTCAGGCCCTTTTGTGATATCTTTGAGTAATGTTAAGCAACGCTGGAATGTCCCAACTGCCCCAGGAGCAACGACACCTACGCAGGCTCCGTTCTGTATTTTATGTCTACTAACGCTCTAGTGGTCAATACAAACGTTGCTAAGTAAGTCAATGTCAAAGGATATGATATGCTATTTTGTTACATCATGTTTCAAATATGCCTCCAGCCAGCTTATATCCAGTACATACTGGCAGAGGTAGGTTAATACCTACCTACCTGTAACTCAACTGAATGTTGTAGGTCATCTTTGGTGGGGTACCTACCTAGGTACTAATATATCTACTGGTACGAGGTCAAGTTTGTCCTGGGCCTACTTGCATATGAAGAAAAAAAAACATTGGAAGTTTCGAGGGCACTGGTTAGAGTATGAAATAAGTTACCTTTCCAACTTTTTCCAATTCCTGCCACCATCACAAACAAGAGTCGCACAAGGCGCTCGTTCTACTTCGTACACCACCAGAGCTTGGGCCAGCTCCAGCTCCAGCTCCCCCACTCACGCCGGCCGGCGTTGTCCCGCAACCACGAAAAGTCCACAACAGTATCCCATCTCAGCTTCTTCCTCCAACATCGCATCCTCACCTTCGCCCTGGTTGCTGCCCGCACAAGTTTGTTCAAAATGGCGGCCGATATGGATCAGATCGCTCAGCTTCTCAATGCTACCCTCGATCCTTCCCAGCACAGAAAAGGTGCCCATCCCGCCAGATCCCATACTGCGCCCCGCGTGCCTCTGTTCTCCCAGCTAACAAACGAACGCCGCCAGCCGAATCGGCCTTGAAGCACGAGGCTTCCAAGCCCCAATACTCGCTGTCCCTTCTCACCATTGTCAGCAACGAATCTGTTCCTGCCAATACGAGACTCGCCGCTGCCCTCGCCTTCAAGAATTTTATCCGCACAAACTATGTCGTACGTCTGCTGTCTCAGCGCGCGAACTACCGCCCCTCGACCAACCTCGACACGACGCGCCAAGCTGACATGATCTAGGACGAGGAAGGAAACTACAAAATCTCGGAATCTGAGGTCCACACCATAAAAGAGCGCCTGGTAGGCCTCATGATTGCTTGCCCCCCCAATGTGCAGGCACAGCTTGGCGAAGCAATTAGCGTCATCGCAGACTCCGACTTTTGGAGGCGATGGGACACCCTCACACAGGTAATCCGCGTTGCGCCCTTATTCATGACAGCCAGCTAACTCTTCACCATAGGACCTCGTCAGCCGATTCTCTGCTACTGACCCCAAGATTAATGTTGGCGTTCTCGAAGTTGCACACTCCATTTTCAATAGATGGCGCCCACTAGGAAAGACCGATGAGCTCTATATTGAGATCAATCATGTGCTACAGACATTTGGCCAGCCCCTTTTCCAGCTCCTTGTCGTGCGTATTCTGAATTTTCAAGCTTGTTGACCGTTTTGCCCGCTAACAAGTCTATATGCAGACCACAGACAGCAAGATCCAAGAGCACGCCAACGACAAGCAGGCCCTTCGCGGCTGGTTTGAAACCCTCGATCTCCAGATCAAAATCATGTACGACCTTTCGAGCCATGATCTTCCTCCCATTGTCGAGGACAACCTCTCCAGCATAGCCGAACTTCTGCACAAATACCTCACATACACCAATCCCCTACTAGACACCGACGACGAATCCGAAGTAAGCATTGCCGATGCGGTTAAGGCCAACATTTGCGAGATTCTTGTCCTATACACCTTCAAATACGACGACGCATTCTCCCAATACTGCCAACCCTTCATCACCAGCGCCTGGAACTTGCTCTCAGCTACTGGCACCGAGACGAAATACGACATTATTGTCAGCAAAGCTCTGCACTTTCTCACCGCCGTCACTGCCACTGCGCAATACTCAGGCCTGTTCAACAGCGAGGATGTTATCACCCAAATCGTTGAAAAAGTTATCTTGCCCAATGTTGCTCTTCGCGAATCCGACGTCGAACTGTTCGAGGACGAGCCGATCGAGTACATTCGTCGCGACCTGGAAGGATCCGACAATGACTCACGTAGACGCTCCGCTACCGACTTCCTTCGCAAGCTACAGGAGAAGTTTGAGAACCTTGTGACCACGGCCGTCTCCAGTTATATCAACCACTACTTGAACCTTGGAAAGACAGACTGGAAGGCTAAGGATACCGCCATCTACCTGTTCTTATCCATTGCTGCCAAGGGAGCCGTCACCGCCGCGCAGGGCGTCAAGACAGTAAACCCCCTGGTTAACATTGTCCAGTTCTTTGAGCAACATATTGCCGCTGATCTCGTCGCCTCTGACGACTCGGAACCGATCCCCAAGGTTGATGCAATCAAGTTTCTCTACACATTCCGAAGCCAGCTCAACAAAGAACAGTGGAAACAAGCCATTGGCCCCTTGGTACGGAATCTCAACTCTTCCAACTATGTCGTCTACACGTACGCCGCTATTGCTGTGGAGCGTGTGCTCTTCTTGACTGACGACAACGGCAACCACACATTCAACCGCGAAGATATTGAGTCGCTTTCCAAGGACCTGCTAGATCACCTCTTCAAACTCATCGAGAAGGACCCCAGCCCGGCCAAGCTTCAGGAAAACGAATTTCTAATGCGTTGTGTCATGCGTATTCTCATCGTCATCAAAGATGGTGCGGCCGCGGTTCTCGACAACGCCCTTACTCACCTCGTTGCCATTACAAACATTATGAAGCAAAACCCTAGCAACCCTCGTTTTTACTACTATCACTTTGAGGCGATGGGGGCCTTGGTTCGTTACTGTGCCGCCACCAGTGCTCCTGCTCTTAACGCCAAGCTCTGGGGTCCCTTCCATGAGATTCTCTCTGAAGATGTGACTGAATTTATGCCCTATGTTTTCCAGATTCTCGCCCAACTCCTCGAATCGAGCCCGGCTGAGACCATCACGGACAACTACAAAAGTCTTTTGCAACCACTACTTGCGGCTCCCCTCTGGGAAACGAGAGGCAATATCCCCGCCTGCACCAGGCTTTTGTCGTCCGTCATTCCCAAAGCTTCTGCCGATATTGTGGCCAACAAGCAGCTGGAACCACTTCTAGGCATCTTTCAAAACCTTCTTAGTAGCAAGAAATTTGAGCTAAATGCCTTTGACATTCTAGATGCCGCTGTCAAAGCATTCGAACCGTGAGTAGAGCCAAAATAACTGCGCTTCCAGGGTGATTCTAACTTGTATTATAGGGCCGTCTTTGAGCAGTACTTTGGCACTATTCTGCAACTCATCTACACTAAACTGCAAGGCAACCCGGGCCAAGCGCTAAAGCTCCGTTTCGTCCGCTTCTTCCATGTTGTCAGCTCACGTCTTGAGGCTGGTTACGGCACCGACTTCTTCATCAAGCACTCGGACAGGCTGGACGAGAAGGCCTTCGCTCAAGTCTACCCGCCATTTGTGCTCGCTGAAACGGAAAAGCTCGCCCGACCCATTGACCGCAAGCTGGCCGTCATCTCGCTGACCAAGACTCTCTGCGACTCGACTGTCTTTGCTCAAAAGTTTATGAAGGGATGGGGCAACACCTGCCGCATTCTGCTATCGCTGCTCGCCAACCCCCCCGCCGTGGCGGCCGGGGGCGGTGATGAGATTCTCACCGAGTCATCCGTCGACGACATTGGCTTCGGCACCTCGTACACGCCCCTAAACACATGCAAGCCCCAGGTGCGGGACGACTTTCCCGAGATTCAAGACGTACCCAAATGGGTTAAGGAATACATGATCAGCGCAAACCAGCGCCACAACGGCGCCCTGCGCGGGTTCATCACAGAACGCCTGCCTCCGGAGCAGCAGCATGCGATTGCGCAGTACCTTGTTTAGAGGAGGTCTGTGAGAAATGAGAGTCTGTGAGGGATAAGAGCACGGGATCGTTGGCAAGGGAGACATTTAGGAAACCAACAGAAGCGTACAGGGTGAAAGGTGGAAGGAGCCGAAAAAAATACCAAGGACATTTTCATGTAAAAGCGAATTTTATGTAACGTCAGGAGGACAGGCCGTTTATGTGCGATGAGGTGGATGTTGTACACACGTAGCACGAAAACGTGAATCTCGACTTGGAGACGACTTTGAAAGAAGATGAAAGAAGATGAAAGAAGATGAGAAAGAAAAGCAATAAACAGGGAAAGGCAATTGACGAAGATGAACAAAAGGCCAACCAGGTGGCGCCAACGTTAGACATGAAATCTAGACAAGTATTTGCATACTAATCACGACCCGTGATGGAAATTATTGACGAAAAGCACGACAAATATGTAATCTGATGGCATTCCAGCTATATACGATGCATTTGGTATACTATCCCAGGTATATTGTGAGAAAAGAATGAAAAAGAGACAGCTTTCCAACATTTTAAAAGATGTACATAACAAAATAATAATAATCAAAATCAGCAACAATGTAATGCATCAAGAAAAGCCGGCTTCGAAAAAAAAAGGCTCAAGATGAAAATACCCCGTATCGAGACAGCGCAAAGGCCGTCAGTTGAGTGAACAAGAACGCGACAACGCAAAGCCTCATGAAAAAGGTAATAAATCGGTTGGTTGCAATGGTGTAGAAGGAAAAGGACTTGTTCTTGGCATCGTCAATGTCATAATTCGAGAGCAAGAATAGCAAATCGGGAAACATGATGGGAGAAAGAATATCGGCAAAGCGAATATCAGACGCCGAATTGCTGGTCAAGAGCAGCACCTCCGTCGTGGGAAAAATGGCGTCATTTCTGCTGTTCGTACACGTTTTCGTAGCAAAAGAGAAGGCATTGGAGAACGACATGTGAGAACGACATCTGACCACTCGGTTCAAATGAGTGACTGGTTTATAGAAAACCACTCTCGGACGAGACGACATTGACGCTACCTCGCCAGCCGCATTTTTGGTCTTCGCGATTTCTAGCAGCCTGGCTGCTCCCGCGAATCGAGAGATTGGTTCGTGGGGTGGCGGAGTTTATGTCGACTTCGCTGCTTCGCCGGCTACTGGCACCACTGGCGTTGGTCTGCACGAGCAACAGGCTGCTCGTGCTTGAGAATCGTTTCGTGATGTCATTAAGACTGAGCCTCTTGGAACTTGAGCCAGACGTGCGCTTCTCGGCGGCCGACTTGCGGGGCTCCTCCTGAATCTTGCTAGGCATGGTGGGAACATCATAGGCTGCCGCAGCAGGAATAAGATGAGGTGTGCTTTGGGTACGCTGCGCACCAGGTCGGCTCTTAGCGTGAGCGGTGTGAGGGCGCGCTGGCGGAGCAGTGACGATTGCAGCCGGGGCCGCATCGGCATGGAAGCTGAGGTGGTTTCGAGAAGCCGAAGGTCTGTGGCTCGATTGGCCTTTACCTCCTCGAGCGTTTTTGCCAGCTATGAAATCCAAGGCCCTTTGGGCTGTTGGCGATATCAAATTAGCTTGGCCCGATCGCCCCTGCGTGTCCCCTCTGGTGTCTGGCCCCCGAGAGCGATCGGACTGTGTCTCCGAAGAGTCATCATCATCGAATCTGCTCTCAAGAGGCAGACGGCTCCTCTTATCGGCGAGCTCTTTCTGTAGGCGTCGTTGCTCAGCGTCCCGCATCAATGCATCAAATCTGGCAATGGAGCTTAGTTTTTCCTGGCCGGGAATATCTGGGATCGCAAAAGGGACATGGCCTAGCTTGAAAGCTCGATCAAGAATGGTCTCGCCTGGGGCTGGAGGCGCGTTCACTTCGGGCATCTCGCCGTAAAAACCATGGCTGGTCATGCTGTCCCGCATGTGGGAAGGTGAGTTGACGGCCGAGCGGCCGTGAGCCGAGCTCGATGTCCACCCGTCTCTAGATTCGCCATTCAACTCGCCGGAAGGGCCGATATCTGTCGGTAGCACAGTTGTATACAATTGGCCGGGGATTGGATAATTGTTGTTGGTAGTGGATGGAGAGGAGAGGTCGCTGCGTTTAGAACGTAAACTAGGCGACTGAGAACTAAAGGTTACTGGGCGTTCCCTAGGGCCTGTTGAATATGTTGCGGTAGAGCTCTTGTGTTGCAGGCGATTGCCACTGCTCCCAGGTCTTGGAAAGTAGTCGGGCATATCCCGGCTGCGCGTGGCGAAAGGGCTGCTGAAGACGGGCGATACGGGGCTCTCTGAGTTGGATACAGACTTTTTGGACAAGATAAATCGAGCCCAGTCTTCGAGAGTATGCTGTTTATCTTCGGGAGCGGCGCGGAACCAAAGAGCAGTTGTGCTTGAGTCTTTGCTCGAAGATACCAGGCCTGCTGCCCGGCTCGAGCGACGCTTGCGCTCCTTGTCGGAAAGAGTGATGACGAGAGTCGGCTGAGCGACGGTCTGCTTTCGGTGGGAGACATTTTGAACTTGGCAATCGGTGATTAGGGATACACTCCATTGTTGAATAGGCTCGGTGTCGTCCTAGGAGAAGGGTTAAAAGACGAGTCGAGACCGAGGTAAAGGTGAGGCAACGTACTTTGTGTTTATATACAGATAGAAAGTATTCGTCGCTGACTGAGTTGGGCAAGGTTTTGGGGAGAGTAGAATTGCCATTGTGCCCGCTCTGACCATGGCCGCGGAGGACTGTTGTTTTTCGACCAACGAGGACATATCGTGCCTAAGAAGGGGAACATGTCAATATCAATAAGCCGATTTTGGGCGAACGGCGAGAGCGAGAGCAAGGACGTACTTTCCAGCTAGCCCTTCCAAGGATCTGACTGCGGTCGGGAGGGACGAGCAGGAAGCCTCGAAAGATATCCATCGTGTTGTCTGGCGTAGGGCCGGGCCAGGCCGCAGGGAAGTGGTTGGCGCGGCGTGGGGAGCGAATGCTAAGAGATCATGCTGGAGAAGGCGGGGAGTCGGGCGACGCAGAGTCCACAGCTAGGGTTTGAAGAGCCGGTGTCGAGTCAAGTCGAGTCGAGAAGGGAATAGGCAGTCTTTGTACGTAGTTGTTGGACAATCGAAGGCGGCTGGCAGCTAGAGACTGTGTGGGTGCAACGTAACGTTTGTAGAGTTGTCGAAGCCAGTGCGGCGAGCACGAGGAGACGAATTGGGGGAGAGCGGTCTGAGAGCGTTCGGGTAGAGGAAAAGGAGCAGTGATGCAAAGGTGAGGGATGCGCGAATCGGATTAAAAGCTTTCGAGAGCTAAAATGAAAATGACAAAAAAGTCCGATGGGGTGGTGTGTGCAGCAGAATAAAGGCACGGGAAAAGGATGCAACTAAGAACTTAGGTAGTTGATTTGAGGAGATGGAATGGTCGAAAGAGGTGAAGGCGCTAGAGGGTGATGCAGGAGCAGGTACCTTGTACCTGGATAGTAGGACAGATGGAGGAAGCCGGGGGTTGGCTTGTCGAGGTGTGAAGGCGCTACAGGTACCCGATTACCTGCTGTGTGGGCATCTGCGTGGGAGTACCTCCAAGGTACCAGGTACCTGTCTAAGCTAGGTACAATGGAAGATTCAGTGGACGAGGATGGGTTTTTAGCGGCACAAACAGGGGCCCACAGCATCGCCGAGCCAGGCGTCTTACTGCCTTTGTACCTGAGTTACAGGCTGTGAGGAACTTGGCAGCAGCTTGAACTGGACTTGGACTGCACGCCCAGACAGCTCATCTCCCGCCTGGTGCGGGGTGTTGGTGGATGGTGATGTTCGTGATGACGGCAGATGTGAAGGATTGGCAAGACTTACCTACCTACTGGTAATGCTGGCTTCTTGGTACCTACCTGTTACCTACCGACCTTCCACCAAGAACATGGGTAACTCCCTTGCCTTGCCTCTATCTAACTACCTACCTAGGTAACAAGGCAAAAAGAAATGAATAGTTGCGCCAGAAACGAGGCGGAACGAGGCCAGAAAATAGTATAGGAAAACAGGCCCAAGGCACACCAGTAGAAGCTAAGGATAAAAGCCAAAACCATCACGTTGTCGGGACGTGGAGCCGCTGTGGGTTGTGGGTGCGCATGGCCCGTACCGATACTCCCTTTTGAAAGTTCTGGGACGGTAATGAGCCCGAGGCAACCAATACCTTCCATGACTGAATAAAGGCATATGCGGCTGTATACATTGTGCAATTAATTTGGTCGTGGCTCCGTGAGAAGGTTTAGCTATCTAGTTAATTTACTCAGGTACTTCCCAGCGTTAGATTATCAGCTTCAGATATAGCCCGCCTTGGCCAAGTATTTATGCCACATCAATATTGCCGTTTGAGATAAGAAATTCAGCTGCGCCCGCCACTGAATTGCCTATCAATCTTAAGTATTGCCCTTATTATTACACACACATCTAAGTAGACCGAGCCGATCTACACGACTACGGCGACAGTGGCCGCGGCAGTGGCATGATATGTCTCCCAAGTGTCATCATCACCAACGGGTTGTCAGGCAGGTACCTACCTTTTCGTGCAAAGCTTCGCATGTCTGCGAGGTATTCCTTTGCAAACCACTCGATGACACCGCTACCACCATGACATCTCTTCTACCCGTCGTTCTTGTCGCCATTCGCCTGGCCATGCAATCAATCAATCATGGCTTCATCTTTCTAGGTACCTTCAAGGTTCTTTTCGTGTACTTTGCCCACTTGCCCAGGACAACGATGCATGCTTTGCTGCCCAGTCCGCAATGGTCCTGTCAGTGCCGTCACCAGCGGCGGCCAGTGTCCACCAAACCGCCTTCTAGCACCTCAAACTCCCCCAACCCGCTTCTTCTCTTCGCTTCATATCCAGCCATTGCTTCTTTCTACGGAGAGTAGGTTAGTAGTTACTAGACATTGCCCCATCCACCACCAAACTCCATTTCTTCCTCCTCGCTCTCCCTCGCCAACCAGCGGCTCCGCTGTCTCCTCCCAGACCGGCCCTTCGCGCTGACCTGCCGCCCATCTTGCCCCAGCCGTACTGTTTCAGCCTTCGCATTGACCTCAGGTCCGCCGCCGCCTCGACAGTTGGGATGCTAACAAAGGCCTAGCTTTGCCACAAAGTCGCCCATCCAACGACAGGGGGAAAGCCAGGGTGCCAGGCACCACCAGGGGCTCCTTCTCCCATGCTCCAGGCCCAAGGAACCAAGCACACCACCATCATGATCCATGCCACGGCCCATGAACAAACGCCAAGCTGAGAACAAGACAACTCATCTGCAGAAGCCCTCTTTGCTTCTGCGTCCGCGTCCGTTTCCTCTCTTCGGACGGACTTTGTCCAGACTACTTCGTATAACCTTTGTCGCCCCCTTCAACACTGCCATGTGGAATCTCGGACTTGCTGGCAACCCACAGCCCTCCCGCAGCACCATGTCCCTGTCTCCCACAAGACAGCTCAATTCCCCCTCATCCTCTCTGACCTATCACTTGCCTAGATTCAAACCCATGGCTTTCTTGTCGATTAACACCTCGGCGGGGTAATTGACCACCAACACTCAAACACCCCTCCGTCACTGCCGACAAGCACCAAACAACCAGCAACCAGCAAAGCAGGCAAGCAGGGCCCCAACCAACCACAGATTGCCAGCGCTTGCCGCATATCAAACGCCACAACGACGCCCGCTGTTGATCCAACTCTCTCTCGACTCCAGTTTCACCTCCAGTGCCTCGACGTACCTCTGACATTACGAGGCTCTGTTGCGCCTTCCCGACGGCGACGGCGCAATCCATCAAAGACCCTTCGTCTTGTCCTCCAGCAACTAACCCCGAGGAACCCGCCCTGGCCCCGTGCCGACGCCTGCCACTCTTGGATCCATAGCTCTCTCCAGATGATGCCTCATTCGTTTCAACAGGGCGGGTTATATTTGGAAATTGAGTTCCGAGTCGGTAAATCCTCACAACCACCGGAGAAATTGGCAATCACATCTTGGTGTATCTGAACCATTCCCTTGTTCCTCGTCCCGAACTGCCGTCCTCGCAGCTTCATGACTGCCTGACTGAACGAACGTACGCAACCAGCCAAAGCTGCCAGGTATTCTGTGCTACCACACCAAAGGATATGGTCCCTGCAAATCAATAAGCACCCAAAGTCATGCTAGAAGACGATAAAAAGAAAACATGGCCGTGCTTGCACATCCACTCACAAGAGTCGCTACAGTGGCGTCCACTAATAAAACTGCGCGGCCCACCTCCTTTGACCCAACGCAACCCCAAGCTGCACCGCCCATCAAGACGGCGATCAGGCGTTGGCTAACGTAATGTTACCAGCCAACCAGCTTACCATAAGTTCAGTTATTGTTGCTCACTACCTGGAGATAGCACTACCCAGTTGCCAGCCCAGTCCACCTGTCGGTCCGTCAGGGGGTTGGCCGATCTCATCAAAACAATCAACACTAATCAGTGTCTACTGTTGTCCGTCGGCTCTTTCACGTCACCTGGTATTGAATACTCGTCCACGACCACCACGGGCAGAAGGCCGCGCTCATACTCGTTCATTGTATTCGTAGTCGGCGTTGTCCTGCTTCCCCTGCCCGTGTCAACGGCGCAATACAGCAACCCACATGACTACTTCGAAGCTGTGCGCCGTCGGGCACACTTCTTGGACTATTTTCTCAAGCAAGCCGCCAAAGACCGCCAGTCCGTCTTGATATTCCCGCTATCGAAGCAACCGCCTCCAGTATTGGTGTTCTAGAAACCAGACTAGCGAGCGCCTGCACAACCTCAGCCTGTGACAGGGGGCCAGTCCGGCCAGCCCGGACGCCATACCCCTGTTCTCACTTGTCACAACGCATGGGTTTCGTGGGACGATGGCTGAATCAGGCTCCGTCACTTCGATAGCTGGGAAGCTCGTAACTTTTCTCTTTCTGTCTTGGCGAGGTCGCTGTCGCCGAGTACGGAGTTGCTACCACTGCTCAAATTGAGCATGGCGCGCGATTTGGGTTATTACCAGACAAGGTCACAGCCTCTTCGCGAGCCGAGGAGCGACTGACTCTTGATCGTCCTGCAGGTTCAACCGAGGGGCTATACTAGCTCGGATCCTGTCATATATTCGATCTCTCACCGAAATACGAGCTACGCAATGGCTTCGAGCCAACATTGGTGAGGCTTCGATCATGCGTTATGCCTAGTTACTACGTAATACAGATTACACAGTGTACGATTCACATGATACGGCTTATTTCGCCAGCTGAAAGAATGCTTCTCATTTCTCTTACCTAACATGTGGCTCATAGAATGTCGAGGGGCAAGACCAGCATATGTCTATGCAAGCCAGCGATGGTGCGCTCAGCAGTAGACTGCCGACAAGATGCAGCCAACAACCACCAATGCTACAGCGGGTTCGTAGAGGCGACGCTGCTTGCGACGCATTCGTCAATACTATCGTATCCGAGGAACGATCTCTTGAACGACTTTGCACATTGTTTGTTTGCCATGGCCCCATGGAGTGCATCCAGTCTAGCCAGTTCAGTCTGCATTCAACAAGCGCCAAAGTAATTAGCAAAGGCAACTTGCATCGCCGGGGCCGGGACCGGGACCGGGGCCTGGGCCGAGCTTGGATACGGCTCTCAGCATACACTGCACGAAGCCTATCAGTAGTTGCGCTCGAATACCGGGAATGGGAGTAATAATTCGCCTCACATTCAAGCCTTGCCTTGACCCAGTGTCTCGGCCACTTGTCTCTATGCAGCATTTTACACCGCAACTCCTGTGTCACCCCTCACCTGTCGACATTTTCCCGCTTCATATTACCCATGTTCTTTTCTTTTTGTGCTTGAGCTTTCGGATCGCGGGGATATTATCGGTGCTTTTTTATCGCCCATGCTGGCCCCCCCTACATCGCATAACGATCCTTGTTCCCGGTCGACCAGGAAGTAAAACGGTTCCCAGGAAAGTAGTTGTGGTACGGATACAGATTAGTACTTCCCTTTTTCCAATCCCTCGCCAAGAACAAGTATAGTTACAACAGAGCACGGAGTAGGTGGTCGCATATTTGCGTCCTGCGTTTTACAGGGGTTTGCACGCGGGCATCGCAGAAAACGACAGAACTGGCAAGGTGTCGCATGCGCCAGTCAGCATACACTTGACCCAACGAGGGCAAGCCGTCCGCTGGGTGAGCTTCAGGGGACAATCTGTCTCGTCCTGCCCTGCCCTTCAGAATTCTCCCGTGTTCCATGGGCGCGTAGGGCTGGGGGTGGACGCGAGTCCCCAGGTGCCCTGACCATTAGGCACACACCGAGGCCGAAAATAGAAGGCGTCTCCGGCGGGGGTGGTGGCCGCCGCCGCCGGGGCCAGGAGCCGGGATCTGGTGAAACAAACGCGGCCTCTTTTTTTTGTGTGTGTGCCCGTCCGGTGTACTTTTCTTTGGGTAAGACCTTTTGTACTCGGGCGGAAATGTCAGCACGAGTCATCCGAATCCTGGGGAAAGAAGAAAGAGAAGACAGGGGAAAAGGAAGAGTACCCGACCCTTTTCGTTGACGAGTGACATGGGACGGGAGCCCAATTGAGCACTGACGCTCTCACAGGTCAGTATCTTGCACTATTTATACCGCCACGCTTAGACGCGATATAGTTATGGCGGCACATCAACACATAATCAGACGCGCAAATCAGGAGTAATACATTAGCCATCTATCCTAAACCGTTGGAGCTGGGAGTTGAGATCTCTAAAAGCATGAAACAAGACTACTACTACTGCTACCTACTACTTACTACCTGGTGACCAGAATAGCCGGCGCGTTGTTCCCAATACACGATGTGGATGCAAGAATGCATGATTGTATGAGCCGGCAAACGAGCGGCAAAGTGGGCAAGAAGGAGCAAGGGACGGACACCGTTGACGAATCAGAAGCAGAAAAGCAAGGGAGCAAATATCAAGAAATTGATACACGAAGATGCTTTAGACTCCGCTTCTGCGCTTGATTCTTTCTCCCTGGCGAAGAAGAAGAAACTTGTATGCCGTTTCGTCTTCCTTCTCCGGCAAGACAACAATACAAATCAACAAATCTCTCCCGCCTCACTTGTTTCCAAGCACCATCAAACACGCACAAACAAAAAGAACCAACCACCCCCTTGCTCTCTCCTCCATTCTGACTTTGCCCACCCATCTCCTGTTTGCCCATGAATGAGTGACCAGAAAAACAATAATCCAAAAAAACGAAACCCACGAGAAAGGAAACGACAGTAGGCAATAGCGAGTTCAACCAAATGATCGGGTTGATGGTGTGAGGCTTCGGTGCATTTGGGTGTCCTAGGAGATGTCCCCGGAATTCCTCCACTCGCTGTCACTCGGTGCATTGGCGTGCAATGCTCGTAGCTCCGCGGCTCGTGTCTTGTTACTCCAGCTGTAGAATAAAAGAGTAAGCATCATTTCGTACTTGCAGTTGCGTAAGATAAAGAAGAAGAAACGCCATTGTCAACTTACATCTTTACCTTGCTGTCGTCCCCGGCAGAGGCCAGCATGCAAGGGTCCGCCGGGTTCCAGGCAACGGCGTTGCAGCGCGGCTTGTGGCCCGGGAGGCGCTCGACGGCGGCACCCGTGTTCTTGTGCCAGATGAGTATGTTGCCGTCCTCGCTGCCACTGACGACGAACCCCTCGTTCGCGCCGCCAAACGAGCTGCGGATCAGGAACTGACCGCCGGTGTGACCGAGGAACTTTTGCTTGTGCGCCTTGGTCTCGATTTCAATGAGCTGTGCCTCGCCGTCATGCTTGTTGAGGAGCATGTGCTTTGAGTCCTCACTGATGCTGACAGACGTTGGTCGCGTCTTGAGCTCGTGGCTGTAGATAAACTCGCGCGTCTTGGCGTTATAGACGTGGAACGTATTCTGGTCGTCTAGCGCGACAAGCCAGCGGCCGTCGGGTGAGAGGGCCAGGTCCTGCACTCGGTGATCCTTGTGCCACTCCTGAATCTCGTCGCCATACACCAAAAACGTGCACAGCCCGTGAAAGCGCGAGAGCCCGCCTAGTGTGAAAGACCGGCTGTCGGCAGCCCACAGGCACCCGCTGACGGGTTGGTCGAAGCTCTTTAGTTTCTTTATTAATCTGCCGGTCTAGAATTCTGTTAACGGTTACGAGTAAAGGCGGGAGAGATGTGGCACGTACTCTGGCATCCCAAAGTCGAGCAAAATGGTCTTGGGAGCAAGTCACGAGCATTGTGTCATCGGGGCTCCATGAGATGTTGCCAACCCCGCCATCGTGATCAGCAAGTTTGCGCGTGATTGTAAAAGTAGTCGTCTCCCAGATATTAACGACTTGGCTACTGCCGCAAGCAGCAAGTCTGGAGCCATCGTGTGAGAATTGGACTTGCCAAGCCTCACCATCCAGGTTGGAGAGTTCGAGAGCGACTTCGGTGGGAAAGTTGCGGCGATCGCAGGAATGGTCAGAGTATAAGGATGGCGAGGAAGCGGCCGTGTGGTAGAGGCAAGTGTCGATCTGGCTCTTCTTCACATGGTCTAATAGAATGGCGAGACGGTTTTCGGGGAGCATGACAGAGGGCGATACACATTCTGTGCCATGTCAGTACTGGTCTTGGAGCGAACGGATGGGGCAAAGAGGTACGTACTGGAGAGTTCTGATAACAATCTATGACGAGACCGGCCTTGTGCGCCGTCCCAGTTTGCTTTGGACATGAGGTCATCCGTTGAGCGACACATAAGCAGACTTGATAATAAGCGAAGCTTTTCTGTATCTTGAGAGAGCGGCGTCAGGTCGTTGCGTAGAGCCATGAGGGCACGGGAGGTGTCTCGCAGCTCCAGCAGCTCGAGAAACTTTTGTTGGCGCACCCAGAATCGCATGGTGCTTCGATCCGACCCGGCTGCGAGGACAAGGCCGTTGCCTGACTCTCCTTCTTCTTCGAGCGTGGTGGCGCCGTTGAGCAACTTTTCCGTCTCATCCCAGGCGCCGTGAAGCACCGAAGATCGGAAAGCAGCCACAGTCGGGTTCTCCAAGTTGAAGCCGCTCTCGTCGCTGACATTCTCAGCGGCCGTTTGGTAGCCCATATCAGTCAAGGCCTGGATGAGGATGCGGGTGACCTCTTCTCTGTTATGACCAAAGTAGGTATCGGGATCAGGGCCTGCCCCCACCCGCTTCACCTTTGCTGACGAGCCATTCATGGCTATCAAAGATTTGGCATCACCATTCGCCGTGCTTCCGTTTGCTGCCCGTGATGATGATGATGTGCCGTTAGCAGCAGGCTGGGGCACGGCTCCATTGGAGGGTACGCCCTTGTTGTCGGCAGCAACCATGTCTGCTGGGGTGCGCCTTCTTCGTTTAGGCTGTGGTTCTGCCTGGGAGTCTGCACCCGAGGAGGCAGAAGCCGAGGCGGGAGGCGGGCCGTGGGCGTCAGGGCTGGGGCTGGCGGAGCGTTGACGACGTCCGAGTATCTGGAATGGAAGAGTCGGTGGAGGCGGCGGCGGCGGCGGCAGACGGGAACGGGCCAATGAAGACTCTATATTTGTATTGGCGCCGGGGACGTCTGTGGCAACAGGTCGCGGGTGGGAGCGGTGGGCAGTGGCAGGAGAAACGGTTGATGCAGAAGCGGGTGGCTGTTGCGTAGCTGTTGTCGACGTCGCCGTCGTCGGAGTAGCTGTCGTCGTCTCGGGGTTCGTCGATGCGTCGTTATTGGCGTCAGCGGGGCGGTTACTGGAATCGGATGAGAGTCGATCCAGATCGACCTCGCCGCGGCGGGTGGCCGCAGGTTGAAGAGGCGGAATTTCTTCAGGAGCCGGCCGACGGGGGGCCTATGGCTCGAGGACGTCTTGGGGGAGCAAGGAATCGCACGGATTGATGGAGGGTGGGTGTCGACGGGCGCGGTTGCGATGGCCTAATCGTACCCCAAGGGCGGAAAGCGAGCGGCTAGGCACATGTGAAGTGGATAACAGTCGTTTGGCGGCGTGAGGCGTGCAGTGTGCAGCGAACAATAGCAGCGGCGGCGGCGAAGCAAGGCAAGTCGAGTCTGGCTGACGAGGTTGGACGAGAGACAGCTGACAGCTCAGGTGTGCGTGCTACAGAAGCCCAAACACGGGTCGTGAATGGCTCGCGGCGAGGGAGACAGGGTGGTGCGTTGGAGTTGGGTTACTATGATGTTGCTGGCAGTATTAAAAGTCAAGCTCGATACTTCGGCTGCTTATTAGGTCGTTGCTATGGGTAAGGTAGAAAATGCAATCAGGCATTCCGTGACCACATCACCTCACCTCCCTCACGAGCCACCTTATTAAGGTAACCTTGGTGGCAGAATGCCGAAACCTAAGTTGCCAGGGCGAGTGGAGGCTGCACTTGTCAGTTTTGGGTAGCTTTTAGCGCTGTGGCGGTGCATTTTCAGGGAGCTTACTCCGTCTTGGTGCAGTCGGGGCAAAAGCGCCCTGTTGACCAAAGTTACAGCGCTCTATGACAGGCCTAACTTTGTTGGGCATATGATGGCGCTACTCCCAGCTGACACCGGCAAGGCCAAAGAAAAAGATGTTTCCGGACGCAGGTACCTATTATAGAACGTGGATTTGGTACTGACTGACGCCTATAGCCATTTGAAGAAGCTGATAGGTATGCTTTTTAGTGTTAAAGAAGACCAGTTGGCGGCACCCGCCAGGACGTACCCCAAAGCTCGAGACATTTGTTACATTTACAGGGCAGATCTTTTGGCGGCCTTCAGCGGCTTGCGGCATGCTTTAGTGAACACCACAAAGGCCATCAGGTGACTCCAGCGCGCGCCTCTCACCGTCTCTGTCTGTGCCCTGCCAGCCAGGTTTTTCTCGCCCTTCCCTGCCCAGATATGAATAACGCGCTTCAACATCAGATGACGATAGAAAGCGAGCAAAGAGAGTAATCATTATTACGAGCCGCCGCTTCCAACCTTCTTTACCCCAACTAGGTCTGTCAGCCACAGTGCTTGCCTGTGGCTGGATCTGGTGTACACTCTGGCATCCTACCACCGCGCTTCTGCCGCAATGACGTACCGGGCAGCATACCGATTAACGCACCTGCTCTGCTCTTCCAATGATAAAACACGCGTATATATAGAATACATCCTTTCGGTCAATTTGCTGCGTGGACCACTACGCTCCTATAGTGACTTATGAAGTGCCTTGCCCAGCAACCGCAGACCGTCAAATCACAGCCTCATGTGCATCCGCCGCATCCGCACAGAGGGGTTCCCGTTTCTGAGAGATGACGTTATTCAGCCTGGCGCGCAGTCTCGGTCCGCGTCGAATACCTTGTGCCTACAATCCACGAGTGAATGCATCCTGGCAAGGCAATGTTCTTTGTGCTCATCTTCGTACGAGATTCGCTGATCAGGCTCGTCAGCGACTGTTAGGCAGGGTACGACTTGTCTTGGAAAACCATGTTGGCTTGGGCAGCAGCAAGGCAGCTACGTTCTTGATTTCGACGACACCAGCCCTGATGTAGCCAACTTTGTCTTTCATCTTGACTTGTCAAACCGTTTCACAACCCCATTTCAAAACTGGCCATCTAGATAGTTTGCCCGGGTTAGAGAGGCATGGACCTAGAGTGTAGCTGTGTCAAGAGCAGCCGCATGCATGTCGTGAGCCATCCTTGTTTAAGAACTGGCCACTGTTGGAGAAGAGAACGGCGAAGGCGATAGTAATTATTCGGAGATCGGGTCTGTGTCTCGCTTCAAACCTGGGACAGATACTGGGGTATTGGAGAGGTAATCGGTTGACACTAGGCAATCAATTGTAGAGACCCTACAGTTGCATGGAAGGAAGCGCTTTCATAATTTGGATGCCTGGCCGCTTGCTGGATGAGGAAGCATGTGAGCGATGCCTGGAGCTAATAAGACTGCCGCATCACTGGATGACGTTGCCCACGACGGATGGTATGGTAGTGTCAACATGAGTTGGGCGTGCCGGGCAGGTACATGGCATGAGTTTGACTTGGATGTTTGTATAATGGCCGAGTTCATCTGAAATTCTTCGGTTGAATAAAATTTGTTCATGACCAGTTGACTTGCCACGCGATAGTAGCAGGTATCCGGTACCAAGCCGATGGGAGAGCCCGGCGCAAGTATGGCCGTGGTTGGCAGGCAGCCAATGTACCCGCTACCTCCACTTCATCCCCAAAGCCATCTCCATTGTGGTTGCCTGAGTTCAGCCACAGTGGCTGAGTCACTTGCAGCGCCCAATACCTAAAAACACCCGCTGCCGCAGTTTTAGGTCCCGTTTTAGCCCTCGGCAGCAGTTGTCAGCCACACAACAACCGCTGAAGCCTGGTTGGGCACGTTTTTGGTGGGACGGGGCAACTTGCTGTCGTGTTGCGCAGCGTCACCATTTCTTGCCGCAAACCCTCCCTTTCACCATCTTCTTCTGCCGACAGCTCCTCTCCTGCGTACCACACCGTCTCCTGGCTCCAATCTACCACCGCACTCGCCGCACCCGCGCCCTCGCCTCCTCCGTCAAACCGTTACCTTCAGCGTCTATCTGCCTGCAATCTCGGACGACGGCAGCCCACCCCCCACCTTCCCCCTTCTAAACAAACGACACCGCTCCGGGTCCCATCACTAGCTACAACAGCCCGCGCCTACAAGACCGCGTCCCAGACGACAGCTGGTCCGCCGATACACATGCACCCCGAATCCTCGCCCACCATGAGCGGCAATCTCTCTACACCGGGCGGTATTTCCGACCCTGCCCTCATTACGTGCGTCCTGGCGCCGCCTTCTCTCCCTGTTCCCCCTGGTCGACAGCTTGCTAACATAACGGCACTCGTTTCAGTCTCGTCAACAAGTTGCAGGATGTCTTTGCCACTGTTGGCGTCAACAACCCCATTGATCTTCCCCAGATTGCCGTCGTCGGTAGTCAGTCCAGCGGAAAGTCGTCCGTACTGGAAAACATTGTCGGTCGTGACTTGTAAGTCTGCCAGTTATGTCCTTGCCACGTCGTCAACTTCTTGTGTTACTGACACGCAGCGGCAGCCTTCCTCGTGGTTCCGGTATCGTTACCCGTCGACCTCTAGTTCTCCAGCTTATCAACCGGCCCGCCCAGTCCAACGGCGTCAAGGACGGCGACTTTGATGGCGGCAACGACAAGGCTGCCAACGCCGACGAATGGGGCGAGTTCCTTCACGTTCCCGGACAAAAGTTCTACGACTTTTCCAAGATTCGCGATGAGATTGCCAACGAAACCGAGGCCAAGGTCGGCAAGAATGCCGGCATCTCTGCCGCCCCCATCAACCTCCGCATCTACTCGCCCAACGTCCTGACTCTGACCCTCGTCGATTTGCCGGGTCTCACCAAGGTCCCCGTCGGTGATCAGCCCAGAGATATCGAGAGACAGATTCGCGAAATGGTCCTCAAGTACATTGGGAAATCCAACGCCATCATTCTCGCCGTAACCTCTGCCAACATCGACTTGGCCAACTCGGACGGTCTCAAGCTCGCCCGTGAAGTCGACCCCGAAGGTCAGCGTACCATCGGTGTCCTCACAAAGGTTGATCTCATGGACGAGGGTACCGATGTCATTGACATCCTTTCCAACCGCGTTATTCCCCTGCGCCTTGGCTACGTCCCCGTCGTCAATCGCGGCCAGCGCGATATCGACAACAAAAAGGCCATCAACGCCGCTCTCGAGGCCGAAAAGAACTTCTTCGAAAACCACAAGGCGTACCGTAACAAGAGCTCCTACTGCGGTACTCCCTACCTCGCGCGCAAACTCAATCTCATTCTCATGATGCACATCAAGCAAACTCTGCCCGACATCAAGGCTAGAATTGCCAGCTCTCTGCAAAAATATACGGCCGAACTCGACAGTCTAGGCCCTTCCATGCTGGGCAACAGCGCCAATATTATCCTCAACATTATTACCGAATTCACCAACGAGTGGCGCACCGTTCTTGACGGCAACAATAACGAGCTCTCCAGCACCGAGCTGTCGGGTGGTGCCCGTATCAGCTTCGTCTTCCACGAGCTCTACTCCAACGGCGTCAAGGCCATTGACCCCTTTGACGTTGTCAAAGATGTCGATATCCGTACCATTCTCTACAACTCGTCTGGTTCTTCTCCGGCCCTCTTTGTCGGTACTACTGCTTTTGAGCTCATCGTGAAGCAGCAGATCAAGCGCCTGGAGGATCCCAGCTTAAAGTGCATCTCCCTTGTCTATGATGAGCTGGTCCGCATTCTCTCGCAGCTGCTTGGCAAGACCCTGTACCGCCGCTATCCTTCTCTCAAGGAGAAGATGCACAGCGTCGTCATTGCCTTTTTCAAGAAGGCCATGGAGCCCACCAACAAGCTTGTTCGCGACCTTGTCAACATGGAGGCATGCTACATCAACACTGGCCACCCCGACTTCTTGAACGGCCACCGCGTAAGTTTTCCAGGTAATTGTAACAATGGTCACGGTATACTAACCTGTGCAGGCCATGGCTGTCGTCAACGAGCGCCATAACCCTAGCAAGCCGGTCCAGGTTGACCCCAAGACCGGCAAGCCTCTACCTGCGGCCGCTACCCCCGCGCGCACAACTAGCCCGCCTATCCCCGATACCGATACCAACGGTGGCTTCTTTGGCAGCTTCTTTGCGGCCAAGAACAAGAAGAAGGCTGCTGCTATGGAGGCCCCCCCTCCCACGCTCAAAGCCTCTGGCACATTGTCTGAGCGCGAAAACATTGAAGTCGAGGTCATCAGTATGTACACGTATGATTCATCTGATGAACACTTTCTAACTCTCACAGAACTGCTCATCTCTTCATACTATAACATTGTCAAGCGCACTATGATTGACATGGTGCCCAAGGCCATCATGCTTACCCTTGTGCAGTATGTATCTTCTTTACCAGCCCCGAAGCTCGTTTACTAACACGATCAGATTCACCAAGGATGAGATGCAAAAGGAACTCCTCGAGAACATGTACCGCACCGATGCCCTGGAAGAGCTGCTAAAGGAGAGCGACTTTACCATTCGCCGACGAAAGGAGTGCCAGCAAATGGTGGAGTCGTTGTCGCGCGCCAGCGAGATTGTCAGCCAGGTGCAGTAAAGAGCAGGGCGCCGGAGATGCCGCCAAACTCGTTGCACGCGTCTTTATCCGCCAAGCGGCGGCGCAAGCTCGTACTGCAGCGCAGCGCTCTGCCCGCTGTTGACGCGGACAAAGGTAATACAAAAGAAAGTAATACTTGAATTTCCCTTTTCGATACCATGACTTGTTGGGCCGGGGGGTTAGAGTAGATATGAAATGACTTGGTTTTCTTCTTTTATTCTTTGGTCTTGTTTGCGATGATGCCCGCTTAGATCAAAGCTTATTTACATGGCAGATGAGCTTTTTCAGATGAACACCTCCAGACTTGTCGAGCGTGTTTGTGTCACGGCTGTATTTGAATTCCTCTAGCAGTGTGCGTTTATTATGTACATGATGGTGAAGACTGCCGAGCCTAGATGAATTCTGTACAGGTTGATTTCTCTAAATCTTGGCCTTGTCGCTGACCAGCGTGAGACCTCGTCCGTTGACATCATCGTAGTGTGTGCCGCGCTTCCAGCCGAGCCACGCGCCGAGGACCTCGTCGCCGCCCTCGCCGACGTCGAGCAGCGTCGGCGTGTATCCCTCTCCCTCCACGCCGTCTCCCTGGCCGCGGTCCGCAACATTCACAGTCTTGGAACCCTCGTCGCCTGTGCCTTGATGGACCGCGTACCACGGCGTATCCCGCAGCGTGACGGCCGGACGCTGATCACCCTCGCGCTTCGGATCACTCCGCAGCTCATCGTAGTCCAGCACTGGCGCCACGCACGCGTCCGTGCCGTCAAACACGGCCTCCCACTCCGCGCGCGTCCTCGCCCGAAACTTGTCCGCGAAGAGCTGCTTCAGCTCCGGCCAGCGCGCCTCGTCCCCGCGCTCGTCCTCCCAGCCCTGGTCGAGCATGTCGAGCCCGCGCAGCAGCTCCGCGAAGAACTGCGGCTCCAGCGCGCCGACGGTCACCCACTTCCCATCGCGCGTTCCGTAGCAGCCATACCACGGGCACTCGACACCGTCGAGCGTGTTGAGGCCGCGCGCCTTATCACCCAGCGGTGTGGCACGGGCCATGCGCGGGAACGTGGCGAGGTAGGAGCTGCCGTCGACCATGTTGGCCTCGACGACCTGCCCGCGGCCGCCGGAGCGCTCGCGGGCGAGCAGCGCGAGCAGGATGCCGTGGACGAGCGTGGCGCCGCCGCCGGCAAAATCACCGAGGATGTTGACGGGTGGTTGCGGGGGCGCGTCGGCGGCGCCGAGCAGGGAGAGCGCGCCGGAGACGCCGAGGTAGTTGACGTCGTGGCCGGCCATGGTGGCGTAGCGCCCGTCGCGGCGATATCCCGTCACGCGCGCGTAGACGAGCCGCGGGTGCAGACGCAGGAGCTCGTCCGGTCCGAGGCCGAGACGCTCGAGCACGCCGGGCCGGAAGGGGTCAATGAGGACGTCAATGGGCGCGGAGGCGATGAGCTTCTTGAGGAGGGCGATGCCGTGGGGGTTTTTGAGGTCCACGGCGACGGAGGCCTTGCGCCGCGCAAGCATGTCCTGCGGGGGGTCGTTGTGGCGGTTGACGCGCAGGACAGTGGCGCCGGCGTCGGCGAGCATCATGCCGGCAAAGGGGCCTATGAGATGGTGGTTAGAGATGATAGGGTTGATGGGGGGGTGAAGTGACGTACCCGGGGCGAGTCCGGCAAACTCGAGCACCTTGATGCCTGTGAGAGGAGGTGCGCCGACCATGGTGTGTATGTGTATGTTTGAGATGGCGTGATTAAAAGGAATGCGAATTTATGAGATGCAGTTTTGTCAAGTTGAAATGAAAAGAGTGAGGTTGAGATGGTATGAGATGGCGTCTATATACATGCAGCCGTGTAGCCGAGGGACGTCGGTTATGTGGGGTTAGCTGGGGTGCTAGGAATCGGTCACTCACAGATGAAGTGTATATTTAAATCTTGCTAATTCTGTGTAAACGGATATGATGACTACTTCATGATCGAAGTGAGCTAGCTATATTATTCTTAAAATCATAACTATCGTTAAGCCTCCTGTCCGGTTGTCATTCCCAACCAGGGTGGCCATATATGCCCCGATCAGGCAATTCCGGGGCCGACTTACATGACACCGGCTCCAAGCAACAGTAGACAGGAGAACAGCAACACTCCAGATATACCTGAATCCCTAGCAGCCTGTGATTCCTGTCCCGTCTGCGTGCTGTTCATTGTTGCTTCGGCCACGTAGCTCACGTCGACGGCCTCGTCCACATCCAGGAACAACCCGGCGGGCACCCCATCATCTCCCGCGTCGGTGCCATCCGCCGCGCCGGCCACATCAAACTCGACCACATGCCCGTCCGAGACCGCCGAGCCACTCACATAGTAATCCTCGCCGTCGCTGTCTGTCACCTGCACGCCGCGCACCGTGCCGCGGAAGCGCATATCAATACGGTAGTGCCCGTCGCGCAGCTCCGGCAGCGGCACGTACATGTAGGTCATGTTATCCCACGAGTATAACACGCTGCTCGAGGCGTTAAATGTGGTAGTGTTTGATGTTGCGCGGGTATCAAGACGCGGCTGCTGCGGCCCGCCGTCGCGCTTGTCGTTGCGCACGTTGCAGCCGCCCTTCATGCGCACAACAAACGGCTTGCCCTTGGTCGGCGAGCAGTCGCTCACGAAGCGCCGAAACAGCTTCCCTTGGGCACCAGAGTTTTGCGCGTTGGGGATACACACCCTGAACGCGCCCTTGCCGCCCTCTCCCGCCATGGCTTACCCGACCTCGTTAGCTTACAACGGCAAAACAGGATGAAGGGGGAAGTTGCTTTACCTGGAGGGTACTCGTCGCACTGGAGGCTCGCCGGGTCGCCAAAGACGGCCTTTTGCTGCGCGCAATAACCCGTGCAGCGCGCCTGGCTGCGGCGCTGCCGCTTCCCGTCGGCGCCCCTGTACGTGAGCACGTCAAAGTTGCGACCGTCGCCGCCGCCGGTCCGGCCACCGCCCGCGGTGCCCAGGATGCCGGAGCACATGCTCAGGAACAGCTGGTCCGTCTGCCCGGGGATGTTGGGTACCTCGACGACCGGCATCCGCTGCCCGTTGACGCATTCGTAGACGCAGTTGGGGCGTAAATTCTGCCGTCGTTGGATCGCCGGCTCGTGCTCGTCACCACGCCGGGCACGCCCGTTGACGGAACACGCCGTCTCGGTCGTCTTGGTGGTGGAGGTCACGCGGGAGCTGATGACGGTGGTCCGGGTGGACGTCTCCGTGGACTCGATGACTCTGGTGCGAGTGGTGGTGATTTGCGTCGTCGTGGTGACTTGTGTCGGCACAAGACGCCGGCAATAACCAGCCTGCGGCGAGCACTGCGATCCGGCAGGACAGCCTGGCTTTTGTAAGTCGTTGTCATGATGCGTTTGAGGGACTTACAAGTCCCGAGACACTTGAGCTCGCCGGGTCGGCAGCAGGACACGCTCCCGCCGTTGGTGTTGCACTCGGTGCCGGCGGCGCAGATGCTCGACCCGCAGCAGACGGAGCCTTGCTGGGCGCAAAACTTGCCGCCGCACGTCACGGCCGTGTCGGGGCAGCAGTTGTTGACGTCGAGCCGGCAGGCGGACGCCGACGGGCAGCACAACGGCGGTGCTCCGGCGGTGCACTGCGAGGAGTCAGTGAGGGTTCACTTTGGCCGGTCAAGGTAGGAAGGTAGCTGCTACGTACACACTTGTAGCCGGACGGGCAGCAAGAGCGAGACGAGCACATGACGGGGTACGGACACTGCTGCTGCTGTCGCGCGGCTAACGAGCCGAGCCCGGGCGGCTCAGGAAGCCATATGCCGGCGAGTTCATGCGTACGATCGCGTTTTACGAGAAACACATCTCCAGGCGTCTCTACCGAAGATCCATGGAACAGCTGTGAGTCGTCGGTTTCATGATTACCATGATTGTCTGCCGCCGCGTAGGCAACAAGCGGGAATGCTGCTGCAAGTATACAAGTAAGTCGTTGCATGGTAGACTGTCGCAATGGAACGTCAAGCTGTCAATCAGACTTGAACACAATCTTGTAACCAGGAAAAAGTCATCTTGACAGGGAATAAGCATCCATTTTCAGAAAAATGACCAGGTAATCCGGGGTTGACTCGACTCAACCTTTTGCTCACGCTAATCTTCAGCTTCATCAAACTGCCGGCGCTTGGCAACATACTAATAATCCAGGTTCAGCCTTGCAGCCTCAGCCGCACTATAACCCGAGCAATGCGATTCCAAAGGTGAATGGAGCATCCATTCCCGCCCTCTAGCTCGTAGGCTATTCTCTTGCTCGTCCTTGGCTGATGTCAGAGGCATCATTCGTGTTGGGTTGGATGATCGACACCGAGTCACTTGCAAATGGGGATGGCTGAAATTTACTTCATATTTTTTTTTTGGATTCTCAAAATATCTCGCAGCAAGGAAATGAAAACAAAATCCGACGCCCTTTCTATAGTTCCAATCTCAAATGCTGTGTGGCGTCGTGGGAATCGTGACACAAAACTTATACCATGCAATCAATGCCTTTGTAGCACCTTTCAACGCACAAAACTCCGAAAAGAAAAGCCGTGTAAACACTCAGAAAGAAAGAAAAAGTCTTGTCTCTCAACACCTTTATTGAGTCCACCAGTCGCCCTGGTCGTGCATGGCCTGCGCAACCTTGACAAAGCCTGCAATGTTGCTACCAGCCACCAAGCTCGGCAGCTCGCCCTCCTTGGCCGGCACGTACTGCTCTGCGGTGCGCAGCGCATTGTCAAAGGCGGCCTTCATGATGCCCTTGAGCTTGCCGTCGACCTCCTCCTCAGTCCACGTCAGGCGCTGGCTGTTCTGCGCCATCTCGAGGCCCGAGACGGCCACGCCGCCGCAGTTGGCCGCCTTGCCCGGCGCGTACCAGATAGCGGCGCTGCCGCGGCTTGCGCGCTCGCCCTCAAACACGTCAATCGCCTCCTGCGTGCAGCCCATGTTGGAGCCTTCGGCGACCGCGATGACGCCGGCGGCGATCAGCGCCGCGGCCTCTTCCTTGCTGACCTCGTTCTGCGTCGCGCACGGCAGCGCGACATCGACCTTGCCGACGTGCACCCACGGCCGGGCGCCCTCGAGGTACTTGAAACCGGGAGCGGCGAACGCGGTGAGAGCCTGCCGCTTCACCTTGAGGGCAGCAATCTCCTCGACGTGCGCGGCAGTGAAGCCACCCTCGGCTTCCGTGACCACCGCACCCTTGGAGTCGGAGAGGGAGACGACGGTCGCGCCGAGCTCCATGCACTTGAGCGCGGCGTACTGCGCCACGTTGCCGGAGCCGGAGATGGCGACGCGCTTGCCGGCGAAGCTGCCGCGGCCGGCGTGCTGCAGCATGTAGTCGACGTAGTAGACGAGGCCGTAGCCGGTGGCCTCGGGGCGGATCAGGCTGCCGCCCCAGTCGAGGCCCTTGCCGGTGAGCACACCCTCCCACTTGTTGCGGGCCTGGCGGTAGGCGCCGAACATGAAGCCGACTTCGCGGCCGGACACGCCAATGTCGCCGGCGGGGACGTCGGTGTCGGCGCCAATGTGCTTGGAGAGTTCGCGCATGAAAGCCTGGCAGAAGCGGCGGATCTCGCCGTCGCTCTTGCCCTTGGGGTCAAAGTCGGCACCACCCTTGCCACCGCCCATGTTTACTGGGATATTTTCTTAGTATGAATTTCGGTTGGGTGTAAGTGGTGGGGAGACTCACGGCCGGTGAGGGCATTCTTGAAGATTTGCTCAAAGCCGAGGAACTTGAGGCTGTTGTACAGTTAGCTGGTGCTCATGCTTGGTTCTTGGTGTAATGCGACGTACATGGACAGGTTGACAGTCGGGTGGAAGCGCAGACCGCCCTTGTAAGGACCAAGGGCCGAGTTGAACTGGACTCGGTAGCCGCGGTTGACGCGGACCTGGCCCTTGTCGTCCTCCCAGACGACGCGGAACTGGATGACGCGCTCGGGGATGGAGACGACCTCGAGAGCAGTTCTGTACTCGGGGTGCTTCTGGAAGAGGGAGCTGTTCTCGAGTGTGCTAGCAAGCTCTATATGGATATTCTTGTTAGTCAACCACTCACTCAACACTACCACCCTGGAGGAGGGGCAAGTCATACCATTGTAAGCCTGCTGAAACTCGGGCTCGGAGGGAATGTTGGACATGGCGGGCAGTGAGCTGTTGTGAGCAGACTTCTTGACGGCGTCGCTTTCGGGTGCCTGGTTCTGGGCGATCTGGGCGGGCGTGGCGTCGTGAGTGCGGACGGGATCTGCGTGCTTGAAGTCGGTGGTGGGAGGGAGGGTGACGGGAAGAGGTGCCTCAAACATTTCGGGGATTTATGAGAGAGAGTGAGAGAGAGAGGAAATGAAAAAAAGATAGATAAAGAGATAAGATATGAAGGGACCGAGGATGAGGGTAAAGCTTATATAGGCGTGCCTCGGGGGGGGTGTATCTTAAACTTTTTGGTCGTCTGCGCTACAAAGTTTATTGATATGAAGCCGGTCGGAGTCGGAAGGGGGTATGAGACGTGGCCAACCCCCAGCTCTTTATGATAACGATTCTACACTATGTACGGTGGGATGGGATATTGGTTGCTTCGACAAGAGTCGGCCCGTGATGGGACGGGCGAGGTCGGACACGGATGTTCACCCAGTCTGCCCACCTTGAGGGGGGAAACACGCGCCTGCATCCCGTTGTCATCCGAAGGTATGGGAAAGCAGTGCACCAGTTAGTACCAATAAAAACATGGGACGTTACCTGGAGTCTCGAGAGTCTATCCAATCTGAGGCAACTGATAAGGAAAGTCGGTGGTTGTGGGGAGAGAGCAGGCAGACAGGTCCATTTTCGGCGTCGTCCCCTTTTTTAGCTCGGTCTCAGGCGACATGCGAGCAACTAAGATGATACTTGTACATTCTAACCAAAAATTAAAAAAAAAAAAATAGTTAAGAGGCGTTCAAGCCCACCCCAGAAAAGCTCCGATGGTCGCAAGGCACGCTGAACCTTTTTGTCGGCCTCGAGTTGCGAAATCTACGCCATGGCTCCACATGCATCTGGAAACTGCGTCATTAAAAGAGGTCAAGACATGCAGTTGCAGTTTGTACCCGGTTAAAAAAGAGCAAAAGGAAACTTGTACAGTTGCGTAACTTGTCCAGCCATGGACCCCCATTCCAAATGCCGTACAGGAGACTGGCTAGGCCCCCTCCCACTAAAGAGGCGTCAGAAATGTATACAAAAGCGTGGCATATACTCAACAACAGACAATAGACAGCAGCGTCCTAGGGGGGGGGGGCGAGTATAGGTATGCGCGTCATCCGTTAATGTCCGCCCGTCGACTCGGACGCCGCCGCCCGAGCCGAAACAAAGACAGTGGAAGACCGGGTGGTCGCCTGGAAGACCGCACATCACCGTAGACTTTCGCGCTCTTCTTCATCACAAGCCAAAAAAGCAGAGATAAGGGATTGCCCCCGGCCAGCCAAACAGAGTTGTGCTAGCTCAGAGATAAGGCGACCCCGGTAACGTTAGCCACTAACATGACAAGTTGTCTTTCCCCACGCTGGAAACGAGCTATTTAGGTTTAGTTAGCTGGTAGCAGCCAAAGAGCGTTCAATATGGCTGACGGAGGGTTCCGCAAGGGACTGTTCAGGAGGGACAACGCAAGATGCGATCTTCACTGGACGACCAGCCGGAAGCCCGTGTAGCCAATGATGATGCGTCCTCGTCGGTACCGGTAGTAGTTACAGCTTTGTCACCACTGTAATACACATTACTCGATGGGCTACAAGGACCACCCCGGTCCATCCTCCCGGCTACAACGCCCCAGATGTATGACATAGCCGCCGCCGCCGCCGTTTCCGTGTCTCTCTCTCACACCTCCTTATCTCTCCCACACCGTCACCATTCACTGATAAGCTTCCGCTCCCCAAGTCCATCATCACCTATTACGGCCTCGTCTTTAGCTATCAAAAAACCCTCATGCTCATCTCCTCGCCGCTACCGGCTTCCCTTCTTTCCTCATCGGGCTCGGCCGAGACGTGCCTGCCGTCTCACACCTAACCCCCCCGGACTCCGAGTCTCTCGAGGATTTGGTTGTTGTGGTTTATTAGTTGTAGTTATCCTATTTTCCCCGATAAGAAACCAGGTTGGGCTTGCCTCGCCCCGCCGATATCGCATTCACTTATATAGAGCTCACTGCAGCAAGCCCCGGCTGAATTGTCGGCGGAACAAGAAAAAAAAAGCATTAAAAATCACTCGTAGCCGAAATGAATCAAAATGACGGCAAATGCTTCTTGCCATGTCTCTTCTTCCAGCTCAATGCGCACAATTCACCCCTTGCCGTACATGCATACCGAGATCGCTGACTGCGGAGATTCTACGTCACTGGCCATCGGCGCAGCCAGTCCTCCTTATTACCAAAATAATCGACACAACAGAACAAAAGCAACAACCGAAGACGAAAAATGAAATTGAAAGAGCAAAGCCTCAATTGATGCGCTGTCATCTCGTTTCATCTTCCGCCCTAGAAATCCCGAAATTTCGAACCTCGAACACGATGGCATTTTCTACCACAACAAGCCAGCCAGCCCCTTAAGCCCACTACCGAATCCTACAACAGCAATTTGTAACGTAACCATTGAAAAAAAAAGCCATATATCGAAACCCTCCCAAAGATGCGGTTGCCTGCAATTTAAAAAAAAGTAACGCCACAATACAGATGATATCGACCCTTTTGCCCCCCACGTGGCTGGCTGAACATGTAGCCCTGACTAAGATGGGGGTAAGAAATAATGAACAAAACATGGATTACATACCATCACTGGTTTCTTCCTCCTTCATTAGCAAAAGCAATGCAGTATGGCCATCTTGGACGACCGGAAACAAAAAAAAAACAAGAGCCAAACCGGTCCCAAACACCCTCCTCCAGATGCTATTGAACAAGATGCAAATGAAAATACCACCAAACACCCAGTTACCAAATGGCCGCCTGATCCGCGTCGAACCGCGACAGCTCCTTGCCCGCGTCCTCCAGGTCCTTCTTCGCCTTCATGCGCATGTAAAAGATGGGACAGTCCTTGCTGCTGCAGATGACCTCGCAGTGCATGCTGCCCTGGCAGCGCTGGCACTGCGTCCACAGCCGCCCGAAGCGCACCTCGAGGTCCGACATGCGATCCAGCGTCCTCTTGTACAGTTCGCCCACCCGCGGTGCGCAGTCCTCGCACACCGCGCCCTGGCTCTGCTTCCCGCCCAGCGGCCGCTTGCAACCCATGCACGTCTGCGTCTTCTTGGCAAACTTCATCAACCCGCCCACCGTCGGTGCCGCCACCGAAATCGTCCGCGTGTGGTCGCCCGTCAGTAGCGAGCGCGCCTTGGTCTCGCCCAGGATCGGCTCAAAGATGCGCGTCAGCGGCTTCGCCAGCTGGTTGTCCAGGTAGTACTTGGTGTCGATCGGCACGTTGTTCTCCAGCACGTAGATGGGGTCCTCAGACTTTTCAAAGTTCTTGGCCCCGGCCGCGCCCCGAATCATGACGTACGCCACACGGTCTCCAAGCGCAGGCGCCGAACCCGCATCACGCTTCTTCATGCGCGCCGCCAGCTCCACGTGCGCTTGTTTGGCCGAGTAGTCTTCCTTCGTCAGCGCCTTCGTAATCACCAGCTTTGACATGTCCACCTTGTTCTGGAGCAGGTCCGCAATCGTGTCCTTGACGTAGTCCTGAGCGCCCTGCACATCCCGGTTGATGAGAATCATGCGCAGCACCTTCTCAATCACTGTTTGCGCCAGAAGGCAGTTGTCTCTTCGCACCGTTTCCAGGCCCTTGGTGTCCATCTTGTCGTACTTTTCCGTCTTGGTCCAGTACAGACCGGCATATCGCTTCTTGTTGATGAGCAGGTATGGGAAGTAGACCTTTTCGAATTCCAGCTTAATCGGCTTGATGAATTTCGAAGAGACAAACGTAGCCGCTTCTTCGCCCAGTTTCATCGCCTCCGCAAGCTCCTTGGTACCAAACTTGACCATGACGGAATCGGTATCGCCATAGATGACTTGTGCATCGTGTGAGTATCCGTTGGCGATGCAGTACTTCTTCTCGACCTCGTCCTTTGTCTTTTCAATCATTTGGCGACCGAAACTTGTTGTGGAACTGGCAATGGCCAAACACGGCAGCTTTCCGGTCGTCGCGCCGGTTAGACCGTAGACTGAGTTGGCCGAAATCTTCAGGGCCAACTGACGACCGTTGAGCACAGCTTTTTTGAACGGGTCTGTCTCGACAGCCAGCTCGCGCTTCGCTTGTTTTCTGGCGGACAGAAGTTCTTCCAGAATCTGAGCCAGCAGACCCTTTCTCTGTTTCGTCGTCACAAACATGTCGCCGTTTGGAGTCACAATGTAGTCTTCGTCCTTGACCAGGTTAAACTGCGCTATTCTGTCTTTTCGCGTGATGAGGGTTGTGTAGCAAAGGTTGTGTGCTTGCATGATACTAGGGTATAGTGAGGCAAAATCGAGTGTTGCAATCGGCACATCATAGTAGCCGCGCGTGGGTTCAATGACTGTCGCGCCTTCATACTGGTCATCCGAGGGATCGCCCTTCATGTTGGGAATGACTAACTTCTGCTCCAGAGCTTTGCGGAACAGCTGACTGACGAATTTGATTTGCTGACCGCGAGAAAGCAAAAAGTTGAACGGGACACCTGTGACACGAGCCATTTCCGTATAGTTTTCCAGACATGAGAGCTTGTCCATCAGTCTTTGTGGGAGATAGGCATCCTTCAAGCAGTAAATTGCGAGACGTCGACGAGACTCGGGCGTACCGTTGAACAGCTCCGTAATCATGGTGTGGTGCACATCCTCCTTTTGTTCGCCAAGAAATTGAGCGCAGACAGAGTTCAGCGTGTAACTACGCAGTTGGTGATCGCGTTGGATCAGCTGAAGCAAATCGAGTTGCAAACGGCCATTGGTGTTTGTCGATTTGGTGTCGCGGTTACCAATCTGCTTGCTGGAAAAGCTGGTATCCTTGACTCTGGACGGAATGCTTGGTAATCGAGTCCAATACTCAAAGCCAGCGCACTTGAGGTGTTTGGCTCGATTGATGAGATACGGAAAGTCAAAGTTGGCAATGTTGTAGCCAATGATAATATCGGGGTCGACCTTGATGAGGAACTGCTGCCACTCGCTCAGCATCTTTGCTTCCTTTTCATATTCGAGTACTTGGGTGGCGACAATGGAACTAGTCGTGTCGAGACAAAAGACGTTTCTGATAAAGGGCTTCTTTTCACCATAGCGGGTGACGACATTGGCGATCTGAATGACAGGGTCGTGTTCGGGCTCTGGGAAGATGCCTTTGCGGCCAGCGCACTCGATATCAAATGACAGGATACGGAGTGGTGCCATCTTGGCCCAGTCGCTTTCTGGCTTGTGTGCGACGAGGTTGTGGTAGTTGATTTCGGCCTCGATCTGGCAGTTGGACTGCCTGGCGTGCTCGGGGATGAGCTTGTACGTGTTCGCGGGCGCCTCGACCCAGGCCATGCCTTGGATCTTGCAGTCGACCATGAAGCGGAGGACGTATTGGATGTTGTCGTAGGTCATGATGCCACCGTCGCCGCTGCCCCACATGCCCTTCCAGTTGGCGTTGCCGGCCTCAATGGTCGATCGGACGCTGTTGATGAACTTGGGGTCGGTGACGGTGACCTGCAGGAACGGGCTTTGGACGTTGCCGTTGAAGCCAAACATGTCCTCGCGCAGGCGCAGCACCACCGAGTGGATGGCCGGCTGGTGCTGCGCCAGCTGCTGCTCTAGGAACGCCTTGTACGCGGCGCAGTCTTTGGGCTGGAACGACGTTGGCGCGGGCACGTACAGGTAGTGTCGGAAGTCGGTGACGTGGAGCATCACCGAGTTCCCCTGCTCCGTGACGCCAAACAGCTTGATCGTCGTGCGGCCGCCGTGCAATGTGCCCTCCTCGGCGTCGATGGATTGGAAGCATACGCTGTCCCGGCTGAGGTCGAGCGCCTTGACCGGCGGGCGGTCCCAGGCCTGATCCTTTTCTGTGTTGTTCTGCTTGCGCTCGGAGATGTCTTGGCTGAGCTTCTCGAGTACCTCAGATTCGAAGACGCTCTTGGGCTGGCTGGAGCCGAGCAGCTTCGAGCGCGGGTCCTTTTGCGACGCGGAAAACATGGCCGGCGACGACGAGAAGACGTCCATCTTGCGCTTCTTGGCGGACGAGGGCGTCGTGGGCGGCATGTTTCGCCCAGTCTTGGACTCGCCCAGCACCCGCTTCTGCGGGAGGACCGCGGTCGACATGGCTTTTGTTCTTGTGTACTCGTTTGGAGGGAAGAGATCGACGACGGCTGCTGGAATTCGGCGAGTTTCAAGACTCGCAATTAATCGAAGAGACACAGAAGCAATTCAATGACTGGTGCTCCTGGAGTCGTGTTGTAGCAATTTGCAATGATGAAGAATGAATGGTTGACGGGATTGATGGGCAAAAAGCACACGCCAATTGGCTCGACACGCCGGTTTTGGACGCCACTTTAGAGAGACGCGCCTTCCCACCGTGACGTGACAGACCCACCAGATCGTTAATGGGCTACACGTGATTTCGCGAGACAGCCGAACGAAGCGATATCATGTACGACACGAGCATGTTTCAACAACCAATTATTTGATTTGGGGCAGTTTGGAAATGAAGAATTCGTACTCCTTATTGAGAGTCATGTAGAGGCTGTTTGTGTCGTGGCGGTGGCAAACCTCAACTGGAGACTTCATGACACTTCCACCATTTCGCAGAGATAGAGACGCCGTGACACAACTCCCGTGTAATTTGGATAATCATTCATTTTTCAACTCTTGGTCACAATTTTAGGTTAGATATCTATGTAATTTATGCATGACTAAAGTCGTAAAAAATACATTGCCCAATTAAACGCCAACGCTGTGCAGGAATGCCGACCTTGGCATGCAATGCAGGTGAGAAAACAAGAAGGGGAAGTATCCAAGCCAAATAAGCTTGCATAAAGCAATCAAGAGTTCTTGATCGCGCCAAGCTCACACCAGTCCTTAATGGGCAGGCAACTCAAGTACTTGCACCAACCACACTGCTCGCCAAGCTTGTAGAAGTTATTTAGCAGCACAATGAAGACAACAATGATGGTGATGAGAACGGCAACTCGCACAATCCACCAGGCCCACCAGAGCGGCTTTCGCCCTCTGAAGAAGCCAACCGGGTTTTTGAGGAAGGCCGGATGCACTGCCTGGCCACCTTGGACAGCCGAATAAGCCGTGCCCTCATCCAGGCGCCTTCGCAGCGCATTAGGAGAGTGCAGGACACATATTCCGAGCGCGAGTCCCATGAGGAAGCCACCAATATGTGAGAAATTGTCCAAGCCAGGCAACAGACCGAGAACAAATGCAATAACCATGTCCACAATGATGAACATGAGATCCTTGACGGGGCTGCGGCGCTCCGACCACGAGTACAGCAAATCCAAGAGAGTAAGCGCAATGATGCCAAACAATGAGCCGGATGCGCCGGTAGAGGCAATACCAGGTGCGGCAAAATTACCACCCATGACGAAGCCGAAGATGCCAGCGCTCATATAGACGAGGAAGAAGCGGACGGATCCAATGGCTTGCTCCATCTCCTTGGCGATTGTCAGTTGAAGAAGCAAGTTGAATCCAATGTGAATAATTCCAGCATGCATGAAGATGGGAATAATGAATCGGTACCACTGGTTGGGAGCCGGTTGCTGATCCGCGTTTCCGTCAAAGATCGGGTCGGGTACCCCGCCGAAGCCACAGAGCGTGGATAGAGGGCAAATTTCGGTATTGGTCGTAGCATTAGGGCAGAGGAAATAGATTGGTCGATCGGCTGACGCACCCTGGATTTCCTTGATGTTGTGCATGCAGGGCGCGTATCGAGCACCCATATTGATGAGCACCTGTGTCGAGGGGCCAATCATGGGATTGAACTGAGGCTTGATCATGATGGGGGAGCCCGTCATAATACCTAAAAAATGTTATGTTAGTGGGAAAGATCTTGGCAACTATTTACCACCGCGGCGCAACTTACCATTCTTCACAATCTCAGCAATAAAGACGGCGGCCTGGACCAGGCTGAAAAAGTACACCACAAAAGGAATTCGTTTTTTGTCGGATCCAAGCATGCCAAGCTCACCCACGCGTACCTTGCCTTTGCCCCTGCGAGACTGTTGCTCGGGGGCGGCGGAGGCATCGTAAATGTGATCGGTAGGCTCGCCGTCCTTGATTGGACGGTCCTGCAGTGGGATGTTCTCGGCGACATTCGGTCTTGACGACATCGGAGATACTCCGGCTTGGCCGTAGTAGCCTGTATCTTGGTAGAGACCAGGTTGCGGTGTGTTCCCGCCGGGTACGCTGTTTTGCCCGGAGCTTGGCGGATACGCGTGGTCGTCGAAGACTGTGTCAAAGGGCGACGGTCGGCCGGGCTGGTTCTGGGATTGTTGTGCGTTGTAGCCGTAGTCGTAGCCCGGCTGGCCGGTGACGTGATACTGCGGTGCAGGCGTTGATGACTGGGAATGCACATGCAGAGATTCAGGGTCGTAGTATGGCTGTTGTTGTTGCGCGTTGCCGGCACCACCGCCGGAGTAATGATAGCCACCTGACGCCATAGTGTCGATGGTTTGGTCCTTCCCTTGGGCGCACCGAAAAAGAGCAACAATGGGTGAACGGGCCAGAGGCGGAAAGCCAGCAAGGGGTCTAAGATTTGTCGATGCAGAAACAAAGGTTGAGTTGCACGCGAGGGTTTGGTCGAAAGCAGCCAGGGACCAGTCGCCGACAGCTCCCTTGGTTGAGGAGAGGTTAGTGTCTGGGGCGGGCGCCAGTGCTAGGAGAAGTCTGGGCGGCCGACGAGGCGTAAAATTGCAGGCTTGGGCTCGTTTCAGAAGCGATCCTAATATGTAGGCAAACAGCAAAGCTGCAGCAGAGTCTGTGTGTAGAAGATTTGAGAAAATGGGCACAAGGTGGATGGGGAAACAGAACGAATGATGTTGCAAAAAAAAAAACGAAGCGATGATGAAGGAGCCAGGTAATAACAAGGTCAATTCCAGCAGGGAATTGTGATGGGCACCGCAAAGCCCCAAGCCCCCCGTTCGAGGTTACAAGGACAGCCACAGTGAGAGGGTCCGAATGTGCCTGACTGACGCAACCAAGTGCCCACCAGCGGCTGCGCACTTGTTGATCTGTCACAGCCTTTTGTCCTTTGGGTACAAGACTGGCGGCGCAAGCCTTTGTGGAGTGGCAGGTATCTTCAAGACAAGTGCCACAGTGCCAGTAATAACCCGTCACAGCGGGAGTGGCTGGGCCAGCTGGTCAGGCCTGGAGGCGCAGCAGTTGGGAAAAAAGGCAGAGGAGGCTATTTTTGGACCACCAGTTACTGCCACAGCCAAGTCTCAACAGCTTGCTTATCTAGCATGAGCAAAATACCGCAGTTTACGTGCTTTTCGACGCTGGAGAAGCTTGGCAGTTGAAATATTTATTTAGCACTAGAATTCGTATGCGCCGCTTCAACTTGGGCGTGCAGCATGATTGCACGACGCAAAGCCACAGCATCCACTCTCACATTCATGTCTCAAGTATTTGTACCCTGCCACGTCATATTATCTATCGGTGTGAAAATCGAATCATCCGAGTCCTGCAAGGATTAACTGATGTCTTATAGATCTTAGAGCCCCGAATTTTGCAGGGAGATTTTTAGAAACGGCAGAGAGATTTTTACTTAATTAAGTATAGCGTGCCTATAGCAAAGAAATAGAGTGATACGGGGATAGAGGAGACACAGGTGATAAAGGAGATATAGGGAACAGAGGAGATACGGGGGATAGAGGACATACGGGGGATAGAGGAGATACCTTGAGTAGGTAATAGTAGTAGGAAGATATAAAGCCTTTAAGGAAGGTCCTTAGTACCTAGTATCTAATTAAATGTATAGAAAACTAAGCCTATTTAGTAAGAATCTCTCTACTGTTATTAAAAATCTCTCTGTAAAATCCAGGGCTCCCGGATATGACCCAGCTCTTTGGCGTTCTCTAATTAGTCGAAGAGGAGTCGGAGCGCCGATAGTTGTACCTATGCAAACATCGGGTGCAGCTGCAGTCTGCATTGCTTGGTAAATATACAATACTTTACATTAATTGGACAAGTTCCATTAGATATTCGTAAATCGCGCCCGTCGCCCTTGATCGGGTGTGTCGGTCGCCTCGTTTTGATGTTTTGTTGTACATGGTTTTACATTGTCCATTCGCAGTCTGCGGACATCCCAGAATCGCTCAACGGCAATCCTTGTTCCCTTCACGACTAAAACGCCCTTATTTCTTGCCCTTCTCCGAATCGTCCTGTTTGGTCGGCTCCGGCTCTTGGTTCTTCTTAGTGCTGCCCCAGTTGCCGCTAAACACGTCGGCAATCTGCTCCATGATGATGTCGCTCATACCCTTGCCCTCCTCAAAGCTGCGCTGGTGCTCCTCTGCACGTTTCTCCTTCCAGTCCTCCTTCTCACCGCCCATCCATATGTTCTTGATGATGTTGGAGGGGCCCGTCTTGTCCTGTCCGGGCGGCGGCAGGCCCTTGGCGGCGGCCTCGCGCTCCCTGTGCTCCTTGAGCAGGCGCTGGGTGCGCTGAGCGCCCTCGGGCAAGCCGTTGTCAAAGGCCGAAGATACACGGTTGCTGAAGCGGGTGTATATGGACACGCCCGTGTAGGACTTGCAGAGGTGGTCTGTAGAGAGCGAAAAGGTGGCGGCGAGGGCGAAGAAGCGCAGGTCCATCTTGCGCGGCGGCATCAGCATGATGAGCGGCGTACCGACGGCGAAGACGAGGGCGACATTGTCGATCAAGGGGTTCTGGGCCGGCGGTCGTTGCGGAGGCTCGGGCTGTGCAGTCGTCGTGGCCATGGTGATGTCTGGCTCTCGGCCAAGAGCGGCGCGCTCGTCTCGAGAGGCTCTGTGGGAGAAATTTCGTAGCGCCGTATAACCCGGAGATGGGCTTGGTGCCTTGCCGTGCGCAGTGTCGATTTTTCGAGCGGGCAGCGCTTCGATCAAGGCGATAGTGGCGCGAGGCGGATGAAAGTTGAGACGAGCAAATTGATATCGTTAGTACGACTGGGTACTAAAAATGCGGCTTCGCGATGTGGGGGCGACAAGGAGTTGGAGAGATTTGGGGAAATCGAGGGGACGTCATGAACAATATTTCAAAATAAAATTAAGAAAATTGTGTTTATCTATATAATAATTCAATGACTAGTATCATTTCTTTATTAGTATAATATGTATAATACGTAATATTGCTCGGTCAGTGAGCGGGCTATTGCAGGCCTGCGTCGACTGCATTTACGTGGCTGCATATTGGTACACCCTCAAGCGAGTAAAATCAAGAGTGGCCAGAAGAGGGGCCATCAGTATATTTCAATATTTGTTTGTATCTATAGCAAATGAAAAGACACGTTATCTCGGGTGGGAAGGTGACTGGCAAAGTCTTCTTTTGCTGGACCTTGGTCTTCTGTTGCAGCCAGCCCGTCGGAACACAACGCAATAACTTTTGTCACCAATGGAAGTCGTCCCGTACCTGAAATATTTCAAATTCGCAAGCATTTCAGAACCCTTTCTATTCATCGCCACCCTGGTCTTCGTTGAACGGTGCGACCGGCAGCGTAAGCATCGAAGCGGATATTCTTATCGTACATCATGTCATCTGTTCTCAAGACATATGCGGACGAAGCGCAAAAGCGTCTACGACCTGATGGAGAGCTTCAATTCCAAGACTTTCAGACCAGCGAGTCACCGCGCATCCGCCATATTTTCCACGATGCCCGGGCTGACCCAGGCCGTCCAAATATACGACCGGACAGCCGGACCAAGTTCATGGTTGTCGGCGCTGGAATCGGCGCTGGAATCGGCGCCATTGTCAGCGCCGTGCGTCTTATCCTGGCCGGCTTCCATGCCGACCAAATTCGCATAGTCGAGGCTGCAGGAGGCGTGAGAGGAACGTGGTACTGGAACAGATACCCGGGCGTGCACTGCGACATCGAGAGCTACGTCTATATGCCACTGCTCGAGGAGATGGGGTACATGCCCTCGCAAACGTATGCCTCTGGAGTCGAGATTCGTCGGTACTTGCAGATGGTGGTACAAGGATACCGGCTCGATGACGAAATTGTCTTTGGGACGAGAGTGGACGGACTGCATTGGAGCGAGCAAGACTGCCTCTGGAAGGCCGAGTTGTCCCCTGCTCAGAAGTTAGGGTCTAATAGAGACGAGCCTCCAGCTGAGTATTGGACTGTCACTGCTGAGAATGTCATATTGACTGCAGGCTGGCCACAGGTGCCAAAGCTAGATGGGACTGGTGTCGCTGACTTCAAGGGCGACATGTTTCACACCGCGACATGGGACTACGGCGTTACCGGCGGATCGTCCGAGCACACGTTTCCTCACATGGACAAGCTGAGTGACAAACGAGTCGGGATCATCGGCACCGGCGCGACAGCGATCCAAGTCGTGCCGTGTCTGGTGGAGCACGCCAAGGAAGTCTTTGTCTTCCAGCGTACCCCGAGCGCCGTCTAGCCGTGGCCAGCGAGACACAGACGCAGCGGAGTGGCGAGACATCATCGCCAACCGTGAGGGTTGGCACAGAGAACGCACGGAGAACATGCTGACAGCAACCTCGGGCGGCTCAGTGGACATGGTGAATGATGAATGGACTAAGTTGCGGGCCTATGGCGCCGTGTTTGGTAGTCCTGAGTGGACATCGGTGTCGCCTGGCAGGATCGCGGAGCTCATCAGCCACTACTTGGAGTTGGATGCGAAAGATAGCGCGCGTATGCGAGCACGCGTGTCTGACATGGTCAAGGACGAAGTGACGGCCAAGGGCCTCAACCCATGGTACCCCGTCTAGTACAAGAGACCGACCTTTAGCGACACCTACCTCCAGGCGTTCAACGAGCCTCACGTCCATCTCGTCGACACTGGCGGCCGTAGTGTTGACAAGGTCACGGCCGACGGCGTGGTAGCCCAAGGCGTCGAGTATCCAGTCTACGTCCTCGTCTTGGCGACTGGATACATATCACCGGCAGCAACTCGTGGAGACCCCGCCTCCCGCACCGGAATCCACGTCGTCGGCCGCCACGGACAGACCATTGAAGAACGGTGGGAGAAGTGCCGCGGGATGGCCACGCTGCACGGCATCGCGACCAGCGGCTTCCCAAACCTCTTCTGGCTTGGCGTGTCGCAGGAGCCATCTCGCCCAACCTCACGCACACGCTGGCCACGCAGGCCCGGCACATTGCCTACTTCCTGGCAACCGCGCACGAGCGATCCGCCGCCGCCGTCGTCGAGGTCGAGCCCGAGGCGGAAGAGGCAGGAAGCTGCCGCGTCTTGGGTGGTGCTGGGTACTGGGCGGTCTCGTCCATGTGCACCCCGGGTTACTTGAACAGAGAGGGTCTCGGGCCGCGGATAGCGCATGGGCTCGCCCAGCCACCGGACCTGGAAGGCATGACGAGGACGGCGAGCACGCTGCCGTGGAGCGCCGGTATGCTGGTGTTTCAGCAGGAGTTGGCCCGCTGGCGTGAAGATGGCGCGCTTGCTGGATATCGCATCGACGGTTGTTGATTCAGCTTTGCGATGAAGAAGTAGCGGTTGCTGATGAGGAGACGAAAAATGTAGGGCAATGAGCAATGACGAGTATGAAATATTAAAGGCTGAACTTGCTGTAGTTTCGTAATACAAAAGTTGCTTTCCCCCAATCCATTAAATTGCCGATTCCAGGGCCGCTCACCTCCAGTCTCGATAGCCTTTCCCGTATTCACTACCAGCTGCAATCTATCGAAAGCCGCCTCTAGAAGCCATTACTCCGGCTTACGACCGACCATCAGATACATGGGCGTAAACAAATTCTCCCTCGCGCCCGCCACCAGGCAGTCCGCCGCATGCGCCAAGCTATCCGCCGTCTTCTTCGTGCCCGCCGGCGCGATCCGCAGCGTCTCCATCAGTCCCGCCAGATTATGCGCAATCGCGCGGCCCCAGCTCGTCATGCGCACAATCGTAAAGACGTCGCCGACGGACTGGATGTACTTCAGCTCGCCCGACAGCGGCCAGTACCACGGCGAGTGATCCTGTCGCGCGGCCATGTCCTCGTGGCGCAGCAGCTCGAAGCCGGCGGCGCGCATGGCGGCGAGGCCCTCGGATACCTTGCACATGTTGGAGATGCCGTCGCCCTGCTCGATGCCAAGGCGGATCTCACGGTGGCGGAGGTTGTCGTTGTCGTAGGCGTCGGTCATGAGCCACTCGTAGACGCCAAAGGTGCCACCGGGCTTGAGGACGCGGAAGATTTCGCTGTAGATGCCCTCGAGGCTAGGGGCGTGTACGGTGGCTTCGATAGCGTAGACGGCGTCAAAGGTGTTGTCTGGGAAGGACATTTGCTGGGGGAGGTTGTCAGCGCATAGATCGGACGAGTTTGAAAAAGGGCGATTGGTTACCATAAAGTCGCCCTTGACAAAGTCGACCTGGTGGGAGAGACCCTGCTTGGCAGCGTAGCGAGTGCCTCGCTGGATCTGATAGTCGTTGTTGTTTAGGCCGGTGATGTTTGCACCTGTGAACTTGGCAATCTCAAGCGCTGGGCCGCCGACACCACAGCCGACATCCAGGACCTTCATCCCTCTTTGAATGTTGATGCTGTGCGCCAGGTAATGCTCGTGGCGAGCAATTGCTTGGTGGAAGGCCTCACCGTAGGCGAAGCGACAGAAGTGGAAGGATTGGCCCCAACCATACTCGTAAATATCGGTGACGAGGTTGTAGTAACTAAAAGTTCAGATAATTGTATTTATTGGGAACGCAGATTTAAACGCACTGTCTTGTCAGGGTCGCGTACTCGGCTGTACGCTCCTATACGATGAGGTCAGTATGTCATCTTTGGTAGGCGACATCGCAGTAATTCCCACGATATCTTTTCAATTGTTGACACGTACAGCTCGCTGCTCCTCAGTTTCGTCGACAGCAGCCTTGTTATCCCAGTGCTTGAAATATTCCTCGACAGCCACCTGCTTGGCCTGGCCACCCTTGGAGAACATGGCAGCGATGCCGCCCTTGGCGTCCGCCGACTTGCCATGCATGGCCTTGCTAAAGGCGGCATCGCGGCTGTGGTCCTCACGCTCGAGGTTGTTGATAGTAGACGACATGATGGAGGGAGTAGTGCTGTGGAAGGTGTTG